>OX422224.1:340192266-341442266 GCA_949130495.1 Sambucus nigra
ATATAGAGCCTTAGGATTAGGATTGTTGATTCCTCTTGTGAGATTTCTTTCTCCTGCCATTTCATAAGATTATAGTAATCTTTTGCGATCTCATTCGAGATTCGTGTGCTGATCAATAAAGGACAACCATAAAAGGCCATTGCAAGGGTAGCAGAAGGTAGGACTTATTTGGAGATGTTAGTTGAAGTTGGAGACCAGGACCATAGTAGAGGTCACTCTCCTTGTGGCCTTTGTCAAATATGGTTGAAATGACTACTAAGGTATAGTGGTTATAATTATCCACACACCGTTATAGGAGTGGGTGGTGCTAAACTTAAATTACCCAGTGAAGTAAATTTGGAAAAAGGTTCAAAAGGTCCTTAATAAGGACCATATGTTGAAGTTGAGATTATACCGTGTAAGTGTAAGGTGAGCAACGGAAGTGAAAGGCTTAGAAGCTTTGGCTTAAAGAAGGGTGTGGAAATACCCATATGTGAAAATTAAAGGAAATTTTTTCACTCGTGGGAGCAATATTGAAATGGTGGGAATGGTGGTCACCATATTCGGGGGAGCGGGATGTTTTTCTCATAGAGGAATCTCATGGACGGTTTTTAATCGCAAATTCCTTAGGTTATTTAGGAAGGAAGAGAATGCAATGTTGGACTATTCACATAAGGATCGATTAGAGGCCGATTGTGATGGAGAAGTAAACTTTGTACCGAATTAAGGTAGGTACAATGAAGATAGAGTCTTTCAGTGGAATGATAGGCTCACTAGAGAAGTGTTGTTAACACTTAGGGAGAATTTGTGTTCGTGGAACCCCATTAGTGGACATCCACCTGGGGAATTCATTAGAACAAGGTTGTTGAGTTCGATACTGGATTTTCCTCTTGACGAAGAAGTTAAGGGGACTATGAAGGTGATTGTCAGGATCGAGGCCATAGAGCCTGAGATGCTGATAACCTTAATATGGTCAAGGTGGCCAGACATGGGGGAATGTTGTAATGTGGAGTGTATAACCACACGCTTTGATCTTGCCTAGTAGGAATTGAAGGGCAAAAGTAGGGTGCATAGATGGGGGAATTAAGTTAAGTACTTTCGGTTCAGTTAGGGCAAGTTTACCAAGTCCGGGAACTATTTGGAGTAGCTAGGGAGATTGGCGAAGTTATTGTTATGAGTCTCACCTCAGATGGAGGAGGTATATTTGGTGTGACTAGATAGAGTCTCCGTATTTCGTTAGCCCTAGATCCGTGTGTGTAATTTGAGCTTTTTAGCGCTATCAGTAGCATTATATAGTGTATGTCTATATGTTTTTCCGCGGTAGCGAGGTTTCATTTTGAATATATATATTTGGTTTGTACTACTCGTTTTATGTGTGATATACAAGGATGGTATTATTTTGAGTATAATATGTTCTTCGTTGTTCAGAGCGATAGCAGGCTAATGATTTCAAGACTATCGTGTCCGCAGTTCCAGGGTGGAATAGTTTGTTGTTGCGATATATCGTCTGGATACATGCTGAGTTCACCTTTATTATATGTATAGATAGAACTTTGGTGAGTAGATATTTCATTATTGTGATACGAGTGAGTGGCGACCTTAGAAATATGATTTAAAGTATGCAGGATTTATTGTTGAGCTGTGAGTTTAAGCTCATTGTTGATTGGCCAAAGAGTTAGTGTTAGAAAGCGAGCTTGGTGGTATGGCTCCCGGAGAGAAATATGAGTTTTGACCACATTTTGTCGATAAATGGAATAAGATTTTTCCAGTGGTATATTTTGAACTAACGGACCTCCACGACCGATAAAGTTAAGTAGTAGTGTATAGGAAGGGTTCCTTGTTTGGATTTCGCTTGCGAGACGCTCCACGCACGAACCTTAACGAAGTCGGGAGTGGAGAGATGTTATAGGATGCAAGGATGTCGGTTGTGATGATAAGTTACCTAGTCTAGAGAAAACACTATGGACTGAGAGTCGTGTGATGATGGTATGCTTATATGGAAATATAAGTGCTATGGAGAAGCACTAAAGTGATCCTCTCAGCACAAGTAGGTGGGTGAAGCTGGAGTTAGAGAAATTGATTTGAGGCTTATAGCCAGGCCTTAATGAAAAGGCAAATTGTGGAGGAAGTATGTTTTGGTTATTATGTTAGTAACATTTTTTTTACAAAGAGTAGGAGCCCCAATTTGATAGACTTTTCATATCGTTAAGAAGAAGGATAGAGTGGTAGAGGTACGTGAGTGGGTTAGAGAGGTAGGATTTAGGATGTCCCGTTGGTGTGCCTTAGGCCATTATATCTCGATGATCGACGATGCGAGGGAGTAGTGTAACGAGAGGGTTCCTTGTCTGGATTTCGCTTTGCGAGACGTCCCACGCATGAAATCGAGCACATTTCGGAAGTTGAGAGAGGTCTTGGGCACTAGGTACATAGTTAGAATAGTGTTATTTTATGGGTGAAGGATACGCATCGATCTTAGAATTATTGGGAAGAAGGGCCAGGAGGACTAGTGTCGCCGATATCAGGAGATTTTGGTGAGTTAACCTTGAGAAGGATTGGATTTCAAAGTATAGGAAGAATTAAATTTTACGGGTTAAGAAAATCCATGTGCGAGTATTACACCGAAGAAATAAGGTCCATCTTTAGAGAGAGTGTTACGTGTGTCACGTTTACAATGGTTGTGCAAATAAGCACGAGTTAAATAGGTGTATGGGCACCCTGGTAAGGTTGTTTTATATACCGCCTAAAATAGAAGGGGCGTAGTATATACAGTTGAAGATTATTCCGTGAGGCAGTCATAAATGGATTTTGAGTGTGTTGGATGGAATGTCGTAAAAAGTACACGATAATCCAATTTTATAGGGCAATAAGAAGTAGCATGCTCAAGTTAAGCGATGAGACTAATGAGAGTGGCCGAGCGTTAGAGTAATTTCCTTTTTGAGGGAAATTAGATATCTTGATGTAGGTGAGCGGACACTTAGAATTGTGATTCATCGGTGAGATTTAGACGTTAGAGTGGCGGATATAGGCTCGTTTTATCTACTTGTGGCACTAGAAACGATGGGTGCGATGTGACATTATTAGAGTCACCTTACGATGAGGTAGTACTGTAGCACATAGGGATTTAGTGCGTTATAGTATAAACTTTGAGATACGTGGGTATAGAACGAGTGTATGGTTGAGTGCCATCGAATTAGTACCAGTCCACTTTGAGGCATTAGGATATGGAGTGATTCATGATCTTAGGTTAATATTAGTAGTATCGGTTGTATCTGAATTTCGAGGGAGAAATTCCATTGTAAGGGGGGGAGTATGTAATACCCCTCACTTTTATGGATAATTAAAATTCGTAAGTAAGTGTAATTTGAGAATTTAAGAAATCATCGTGAATAGTAATTTTTAGAGTTTTCAAGGATTAGATGATTTTGATCGGTGTTATATTTACTTTTGGGATTAAGTAAATGAGTTGGAGTATTTTAATTATATGTCGTAGCTGGGTAAAGCGATAGAGGATAATATTTTAAAGGGAAAACCCGCATTGAGCTATATTGGGTTAAATTAGTGAATTGCAATCAAGTACCTCAGATGGATATTTTGAGTGTGTGGTTGGTTTCGAAATGGCCGAAATAGTCAGAATAGAGTATCGGGGGGTATTGTTTAGGCTCCTCGAATTTTTGGGTTTATAGGGACTTGTAATTAAGTAAACGAGTCATTTTTGGGTTTAAAGGGATAAATCCGTATTTCTCCCTATATAAGGAAATAGAGGGTGGGACAAAAAGGAAGAAAAGAGAGAAGAGAATAGAGGAAGGAACAGAGGGGATAAAAAGGAATTCTAGCCAAACTCCGCGGAGTTCGACTCGAGGTCGTCGGATTTTATCGTCCAGGCAAGTGTTTACTTGCTTTATTTAATTTAGTGTATATATCTCATATCATAGTTGGTAAATTATGTGATTTTGGGTTAGAAACCTTAAAGTAAATTTGGGAAAACTTGAGTAAGAATTTACAAATTGATGTATTGTAAACTCTAAATAATTTATAGGGTCAAAACCATGTTAATGGAGTATGAAATTGAATTGAAATGGGAGAAATGTCAAAACTAGGGTTTTTATGGCTTTAAGGTTTAAACCTAATAGAAATGGTTTAATACCATAAATAAATTGTTGTGTTAGTTATAAATCAGTTAGGTTGATTGTGGTTATGTTGGTTGAGATTAGAAACCATAAGAATGGAGGTTGGGTTGATATTTGGAATTTTGGAGAAGATGTTGAATAGTAATTCACCGTCCTTTCCGAATCGATTCAGACATGAGGCAAATCGATTCAGCTCTTGGTCAAATAATAAAATTTGTAGATCTTTTCGATACGGTAGCGTGGGCATGAATCGCATATTTTTCTGATGTTGTTTGGATTTGTAATGATTTTTCTACAGAAGCTGTCAGAGATTGAAATCGTTAGCTAGAAATCAAACCTGATATTGGTAGAATTAAGGATAAAATTGATTGGAGATTTAAAATGGCGGATTCTAGTTATGATATTAGGACTCCTAGATGAATATTTTGAGGGTGATCAAACCTTTAGATGAAAGAGAGAACATTGGATTAATTTAGGGTGAAATTAGAGGGACGAACCTAGTGAGTATTCGGGTTGAGTAACATTCGAGAGAGAGAGGTTTTCAGTAAGAGGGTAGAGATATATACGTGGTTAGAATATTCATGGGCTAAATGCATTCTATTAAATCCTAGGATGTGAATAGGATATAAATTGAGGATAAGGGCTAGAGATTCATGAACAGTGATCCAGCGTCGGCTGATGACCAGGATTATAGGTAACGTGATACCTGCATGATTCAATAAGTTGAGGGTAGACTTATTAAATTATTATGAATTGGGATATTCAAAGAGTATATGAATCCTTAACGTGATTAAGTTGCGAGTTGTATATTGAGTGAGGGAATACTTTTGGATTTAGCATCGTGAGTGTGCGAATACTTAAATGTTATTATGAGTGAAAACATATTGGGATTATTGGCCATCATTATGAGAAATGGGCAATTAAGGCCACATATGCATGTTTGAGGAAGGATATCGATCATATATGCGATGTGATTACTGTGTATATATATATATATATATATATATATATATATATATATGTGTGTGTGTGTGTGTGTGTGTGTGTGTGTGTGTGTGGATTGTATATATATTTATGTGAAGTATACCCCTTCTATGCTATCATGGGAAGTTGGGCGATGTGGGTGAGGCCCTTGGCTTGAGGAGTAGGGAGCGTATAGTCCCCAGGTGATAGCGTCCATTTTATATTGTGTGATTTTTTAGTAGGGGTGAGATGTGGTGGGTATGTTTCCTCTCACTTTCGGGGAGGAACTAGGACCGCTTCCCATACGTTGTGATTTGGCTTTTATCAAGGCGGTGTGAGATTCCGATCGTTGGTACCCCGGATGATACGTGAGTGATTCCCTCGTAGATGATAGCTTAGAGACCGCATCCTCGAGTTATAGCTCGTTGGGATGGTTATTATACTGGTGTGTATAGTATATTACTTGTGCATGAGAACAAGATATTATATATCTCTATTAGAGTAAAGGGATATAATGAAAAAGGATTAATTCTCATTCTGGGCGATTATATCCGGACGTGTATAGTGATATGCATATGAAAGTGAGTATGATAATGTATATAATTATGTAGGAAATATATATACGTTATGTACTGAGGGCCTAATGGATCTCAACGATCGACATTGCCAAGTAGTAGTATATCAGGGGGGTTCCTTGTTTGAATTTCGCTTTGCGAGACACCCCACGCACGAACGTGGCACAGTGTTGAGACTGGGGAGAAGTTTAGACCTTAGTACTTGGATTAAATAGGATTTGTAGAATTTTGGTGAAATGATTAGTTAGGAAAGGTAGCTTAACTAGGTTGCCTATTAGGATGCGTTCGGTGTGCACTATTAGAAGAGAGGTAAGAGTTATCTCATGGGAGTGCGATACCAATTTAAATATGAGATAAAACATATTTTCTTAAATAAAGCATTTATGCACTTGCAAAATATTTTCACAACTCGTGATCTAACCCGTTTCTATATTTTTTCCTCTCTTGCTATATATATATTATATATATATATATATATAAGTGTCTAGACAGAGGGATGCTTGGATGATGATCCTTTCGAGTCAGACGTTGCTGCAGCAGCTGTGGATGCATGCAGGTTGATTTTTAGACGCTTTTATTCTTGTGATCTAGATATGAAGCATTGTAGTAACATTCGGGCTAATAACCCAACTATATTTATTTATTCTTTTATCGCCTTTTATGCGGATTTCATTTGGGTTGTACTATCTTTAAATCGAGTGTTCAGTTATTTTATTTCTTTTAAGTTTCATTTATATAAACTGTCTGAATGTTTTAATTGTATAATTTCTTTAAAAATATTAGTTAAATAAAATTTTGACGCCAGCCTAATAGGTTATTAGTAATTAATTTGATTTTCGACAATGATGATAAGAATGAACCATATGCAACTCCTGTTTTAATTTGGTACAGGAGTGATCACCCGGTATTTTATTAGGCGGGGTGTCACAAATATACTACGTATGAGACTTATGATATGGGAAGTGTGTATACCTATATCAATTATACATATATATAGGTTGTGCGTATGCCTATTGTATGATTTTTTATGTGTATTACATACCTACGATGCTTGCTATCGGGAAGGAGGTTTTGCGTTGTGGACGGTCTTATCCTGATGAGCCCATTTGAGGGATTTTAGATTCATAACCTGAACATAGAACCTTGGACACGTGTTATCTGAGACTATGATAGTTTCGATGGTTGAATGGGAGCGTAGGTATGTGTGTGACCCATTTAGCTAGGTATTACATTCGCCTCCAATATATGTGATTTTTATTTATGGTTCGAGGGAGACACCGAACCAATAGTCATTTATACAGCAAGAGATGTACCAAGTTATGATAACAGAGTATGCATGCACCGCAGTTGAGTCTAGAGGTGCCGTGTTAATATATATATGTGATAGAGTATATATATATGCTCGTCCTGAAGGCACAACGAAAATTTTCCAAAATACGTAATCGCAAAACAGCAAAAAACTTCAAAGTAGGTAATCACAAAACGGAAACAAAGGTTCAAAGTAAGCAATTGCAAAATGGAAAAAATTCCGTGCCGAAGGCACGGTGAAAATATTTAATGAATATTAATCCTCAAATTTATTAGTTTTAATTATTATAATAGTCGAGAATTTTAAAACACGAAAGAAAAATCAGCACATTGATTCGAAATTGATATTTCTAAATACGTATTTATGTTGAGATTTATTTGCATGAACATATCATTTTCATTTCAAAACGATTTTGAGGATTCATAAGAGTGATATAATGCGACGTTTTTAAGGCATGACCTATATGACATAAACATGACATGTGGTGCAACGAATATTTGGATGCAAAACTTTTACTTCATTGACACATCACCCCTATTGGTTAGAAAGTCACTTGCATTGTAATAAAAATGTGTTTTTTTTTTTATTTTCAAACATCTTTTTTTCTACATATCACTAAAAAAAAATTCAATTTTAATTAAAATGGGAATAATATAAAGAAAATGGAATATATAAAAACAAAAAAAACTATTTGTTCAACACACGGAATCTTATTTACCAAATATTAACACAATTATTTCGTGTCATGTCACTTTTTTATGTTCGTATTTTGCAAATATAATTTCGTGTCGTGTCACTTTTTTGTGTTCGCATTTGGTAAATAATATTTCATGCCAAGTTACATTTTTTACCATATACGAACACGATCTAATTAAATGCAACACAATGTGAAATTTGTATTTTCTTGATTTAACACCAACACGATGCAAATAAAGTGATACGGCACGACATAAAACGATGGTGTGCAACACAATGTGTAAATTTTTATGACCAAATACAAACGTTACTCAGTTAAAACAGAACACAACTCGAGTAAAAGCAACACGACACAAAATATTATTTTTTTCTTTTTTCATCTAATTTTTATTTAATAAAGGTATAAATATATATTTTTTCTTTTTTACGTAAAAGTAAAAACGGATTAACTTATTTGTCATAATTAATTAGCTTCAATTAAAAAATTTATAGATAACCCTTATATTAATTAATTTTTTAAAGTGCCAAACAATTTATATGTTATTCCTAATTAGCATCGGACCTTTGCTCAGAGTCTAATTAATGCTTTTTATTGAGTTCATTTTAATTTGTTTATTGTCAATTTAGCTATCTGGCTATTCCCTATGTTTACATCAGGAGGAAATATTATTTGAATTCTGTGTTGTACCTTTTTACATAATTAATAATTTTAAATAACATTATTTGAAGTGGTGATTTTTGTTTCTTTCGATGTGCTATTCCAGTCCTTGAGCCAAGTGCCATTCTTACTTTGAAGGGTGTAGTATATCATTTTTTTCAAAACACTGCACTTTTTTCAATGTTCATACTTGCGCATTTTGGAAGAAAAAAATGAGATTTCTTACTTTTAGTCACAAATTAATTATGTTATTTTATTTTACTTTCTATTTTATTTTTCATTAAATTTATAATCACTCCTTTATTTTTACTTTAAATTCATAATCAATATCTAGACTTTAGAGATGACAAATAACATTACAAAAAGGAAAAAATCATAGCTAAATAAAATTGAGAAATAAACTAATACAGATGGTGTGCAATCTCATTTCTTATCGTGTAACTCGGTAAACTATTTCTAAGTAAAACTATTTATCTATTTGGTTCTTGCACATTTTGAAAAAGAGAATACTATTATAATGACTAAAAATCATCCTCTTTTGAGACTTGTGAAAGGACCTACCCATTGAGACTTGTGAAATGTCACCACGATATCCTGTCAAAGGGAAAAAAATCATGATAAAAATAAAAGCAATCTCCCATAAAGATTTTACTACAATTGAGTCCAATCCATCTTGGAAATATATTATTGATTGAAAGCACGTCATTCATTAAAATCAACTTTAAATATACCCATAAAAAATTTGAAAAAAAAACAAAAAACAATTAGAGAGAAAAAGACCTTCGGTGCGTGTTAGATAAAAAATGATAAAAAAACAATTAGATAAAAAAAAAGTTTTTTTTAATTTACAAAGAAAACTTGTTATTTCATTTTGCAAAAAAAAAAAAAACTCTTTTCGTTTTTTACAAAAAAAAAATTGTTTTCTTATTTTACAAAAAAAAAATTATTTAAAAAAACAGTTTTTATTAAAAAAAAATTATTTTTTTATTTTACAACATAAAAACTGTTTTTCTAAAAAAACTGTTTTCTTATTTTACAAAAAAAAAACTGTTTTTTTATTTTACAAAAAAAAACTTTTTTTTTAATTAAAAAAATGTTTTCTTATTAAAATGTTTTGCCTAGAAAACTTGTTCTACTTTATTTGGTGTTTGATAACTTAATGCGAGAAAAACAATGTTTGTCATGCCAACTCTTTTGCCCAATTCAAACCAAACGGACCCTAAATACTAATAACATCCCAAACAGAGTTTATCATACTATGATTATTAAAAAAAAGTAGATAGAACAAAAGAAAATTATAGAAAGGTCTAAACACAAAATCAAGAAAAAAATCTACTAAGCTTTTTTCCTCCTAACATGTGCCTTTTTGGCACATAGCAAGTGTGTGACTTCTATATGGTATTTCTTCAAACATCTTGTCTGCAAGTATGATTAAGGTGGATGCATATATTTATAAATAGCACGAAGTAAACATATAATACCGGACATTTCTCATAAACTTCTGAAGGAAGAATAAGTAATGCAAGTTTAAAACTGATGCATTAAGTGCAAATAACAAAGGAATGCTTAAAAAATATTGAATAATTTAAATCTTTCACTTTTATAGAATCAAGAATCATACCAAATAGCAAAGGAATTATATTTGTCAATACACACAATCAAAATTTACATATCTTTCGATTCACAATAAGGAAACACACATTTATAAACATACTTCTATGGATCTGAAAATGAAGATATAAACATACTTCTATAAGTCTGTCTAATACACCAACATTACTTAACCTTTGAAAAAATAGATGGAAACAAAGTAAACCTGATTTCTGATGAGCTGGTAACAAAGTTGTTCATGTGATTATGGTATTCCTGATTTTTTATGTGATGAAAAAACAAATATGGTAACCGGACCCAATTTGTGAAGAGATTGTATAAATGGGGAAATAAAAAAGTATACCAGAACCCGATTTCCATGATGTTGTGGTGTCTCCTACATGGATTTTTTTAACCCTGTAGATTAATCCAAACACAAAAAAAACTCAAATATGCACACAAAAAAACATTAATAATAAAAAAAAACAGATCCATATCTACATCTTTAACCCTTTGTAGATTCTCAACTATAGTCAAAATCACAAAAAAACATTAATGGTGAAATCCACAGAAAAACATTAATAAAAAAAAAACAGATCTACATCAACAACATCTTTGTGTTTTTTTATGTTTGCTTTGCCAAAAATTGAAACATCAAATATGCACACAAAAAAACATTAATAAAAAAAACTACGACCTTTATGTAACAACAATTAAAGCGTTTCTTTACTCTTTTTTTTTAACAATTTGTTCAGGTTACACGGATAGGCATATAAACATAAAAGGATTAAAGGTTCTTAAATCAAATAAACGCAACAGGTTAACACAAAGTTGAACAGAAAATTAAAGAGAGTACCTAGGATCTTGAATGACAAATCTAAGGCCAAAAGTGGAGGAACAACAAACTATGAGTATAAAGAACCTATGATTGGACACCATGAGAAATCCAAGTTAGGTACCTGAAATTTCAAAACCATTAAAACCAAAGACATTCTTATAACCTTATTTTCAAAATCTTTAAAACAAATTCCACACATACAGATGGGGTTATACCCATCTAACTGAAGGAAATCGACAACTATAATATTTGATACCCAACTAGCTAATTCCATACACCAAACAGATGCCGTAAGCCCCCGCCTTCATTTCCAAATCATGGTGAACTTAAGGAAATCGGTTTTCCATGTCTATAGGTGTTTCATGTGGGGTGGACCCCCTTGGGAAAAAGGGTCAAAATCCAGTGCCCAAAAAAACACCAATACCTGACCATACCTGAGATGTCTCCATTCTCTCATTTTCTGACTTGAACTCTCTGTGTGTGTGTGTGTGTGTGTGTTGTGTGTGTGTGTGTGTGAGAGAGAGAGAGAGATAAACAAATTGTGGTAACTTCAAGTGAAGAGAGAAGTGTAGAGAAAAGGAAAGAGATATGAGAGAAGGTGGCCACTTCGGAGGTTTGAATTAAATTGGGTGGGTGAGCTTTGTCAGTCTCGAGACACGCGCTTGGTTCAACTTGAGACCTCCCACATAAATTTTAATATTTGCTAGTGATATCTCAAATCACAACCACGTGTCATTATTTTAATTCATTAGATACAAACATCCGATACACAACCTCAATCGTAACATGTAATTTGAATTAAAGTGAAAGGAGTAGATGGGACAATATCAATGATGGTAATTATTACACTTTCTAATATCTTATTGAGTCTTGTGCACATTAATTGTGAGTATTCTTGAACTTGCACGGGCATTAGATTTAAAGCACCCCACTCGAAGTTTCCATGTCACAATGCTAAGTGGTGATATGGCACTCTCTCACACCTTTAGATCACCCTAAAATATTCGATCCCAATCGTTAAATAATTTTACTATTCAAACACCCCTCTTATATATATATATATACTTATGACATGTTCTACTATGTGAACTCAGTAGATAAGATGGGTAGTAAAATCTAAAACAGCTTAAGTGTGTGAACACTTAACGTTGAATGTGAAAACTCTCTCACTCGAGATAAAAGATGTGAAAATATTCATTAACGTATTACGTGGGAAATACAGGTAGTTATTATGATATAATAGATTTGGAGATTAATGATCTTGAACTAGTTAGGCATGATAGTAATAACTAGAATGGTTTAGCGGTACGTTAGGCGTGCACACTAGTTGAGAGGTGAGATTTCTCAAGAGAGAGACCGCATAACTAACAGGAATATGATATCTACTTTTAAGCATTTTTAAATACTTTCTAAAGTGTTTTTAAAATATTTTCACTCAGGCTCTGACCCATTTCTTCCATATCTATTTTCTTTGTGCATCTATTTTAGGTCTTCAACCACAGGGACGCCAGACGTAGACTATCAGATGATTTAACATGCTGCAGCTACTGTGGGAGTTACATGTCCTCGTTATTAGACGCCTCCACTCTTATCTATTTAGTTCCTCATTTAGTTATTTCAGTTAGGGCATGTTGCATATTCTCAGTTATCATTTATTTTAGAGAGATATTGTACTCCTTTCTTTCAGCTTGGTGAGATTCAGTTTCATTATGGATTATTGTATTTGAGACTTTTTAACTGGAACGTTTATTCTAGTACTATCTATTAAGTCAAATGGGTTCTCATTTATTATTATTTTATTCATTGGTACGGCGAATGTGGATAATGGTTTAAATTATTGGGTAATGAACAAATGATTAAATGATTAAATGTTGCTGGCACTAGATTAATTAATTAGTAGGTGATAAATAAAATAAATATTTTTCGATAGTGATACTAAGAATGAACCAATTGGATATTCTGATTTAATTTAATAAAGGATTGATCACCCGGTATTTAATTGAGCGAGGTGTCACACGGTCGTTGGGTACAGTAAGAAGAAGAAGGTTGTTGAAGATGACCCCTCGTTTGCTGCTTATGGTGGTCCTAATGATCAGAGTCTGTTGAAAAATTTCAAGGATCATGTTGCTTACGACATATGGGTTTGGTAATGAAATTTATTCTCTAAATTATGATTAATGTTTCATATAATTCCCTATGATAAGTTTTGATATAAATTATATCTCTATTGTAAGTTGAGCGGGTGTCATTTTTCCATCAATCCGTGGACTAAGATCAGTGAGTGGGCATTCGATGATCTTTGTCAGAGTGTGCAGAGGAGGGTATATAGGTCTAATATTGACGGATTAATAAAAAGTAGCCATAGGTACATAGACTGCGCCCTCGTTTCATCTTTTGTCGAGCAGTGACATCCGATGACCAACACATTTCACATGCCATTCGGGGAGATGACTATCACCCTTGACAACATAGTTGGTGACCCTCTGTTTAGCCCTCACACCGCAGTTGAGGATGAGGAGGATGTTTAGGTCGCGTTTGCATTGACTTAGTAGTAGAGACGTTGGGCGTTATAAGGGACGATGCCTAACAAGAATTTAGTGCGCCGTGTGTTATGCGCTTGAACTAGCTTACGATGAATTTTAAGCAACAAGTGAAGGGTGATAATGAAACTTCTCAAGTCAAATACTATTGTGCCAGGGCATATTTACTTTACATTATCGGGTGCACTGTTTTCCTTGATAAGATGAAAAATATTTTTTTTCTTTTACCTTCAAGTTTTGAAAGACTTGAAGAAGGTGGGCAAGTTGGCCTAAGGAATGGGTATCCTGGCACACGTTTATAGGCAGCTCGGCCTAGCCTTTCACTCCGGTGTTAAGCAAATGAGCAGTTTCCTATCTCTACTTAAGGTAACCAATATTCTAGTTTTTTAATTTTTCTAATTTTAGTTTGTAATTTCATATTCTAGTTTCATTTTGGATGTCTTGCAGTCGTGGATCTATGATCACTTATCTGGGTTGGGCGGCTGCCACAACATGAAGTTCGGTGACACGATACCCAGGATTGTATGTTGGGCATTACAATATACCTCCCAAAAGAATTCTTTTCCAAATCTAATCAACTATAATGACCAGTTAGATGACACGTATGTAGGGAATATAAGTGATTTATTTGAGTATAAGTCTTTGAGTTTTCTTTTAAATTAAATATTCTTCAAACTATAATTATGTCTTGTTTGTAAGTATTTTGGGATCCCTATAAAGGTGCTAGGGATTCTTATCCACTACCCGGTGTATCGTTTTATAGTGGAATCATTATTTGTTTTGATGTAGTGGAGCCATACTACCCGAAACGTTATTTGAGAAAGTTCGGTCGGGTCCATATCATACCCCGTGAGCCCATAACACCTTTAAAAGGCGAGAGGGGAAGCAAGGCCGCCTGATACAAGGTTAAATTCAATAAGCAAAAATGGTACCAGAAAAATTGGCAAGACCAACTTCTACCATAAAAGTCTAGGTCAATGCCCATATCGAGACCTTGGGACTGTAGAACCGATTTCATGTCGTGATACCTATCTAAGTCTCATCCTATAGTTCAAAACCCCTCTTTTTGTCAGTCCAAACAAATGAATACATCTTTAGTAAGTTTTTAGTTTTTAACTAATTTATCGTACTTACGTATATGATCTTCCATAGGCAGACAAGCTGCATAAGGTGGTTGAATTTTTGAAGAATAAAATGGAAGATGGGATTGATATAGATCCCGGTACACTGCACGCATGTATTGTTTAAGTGTACGATATACTTACTGTAGCTATTGGGGTGTGCCGACCGATTGTCATCGAAGAGCTGGGTAGAAATAAAAGTTAGAATGAGGAAAGAGAAATGAATGTTTATAGGTTTCCTTGATACCTAGTTTTATTCTTGCAAGTTTTAATTGATGCCTCATTTTGTTATTTTTTGAAAGTCGGTTGATACATATGTATGAAATAAAGAAAATGGAAACTAGTTGAAAGTTGGTTGATGTATATGTTTGTTTTGCGCGGAAGTGTGTTTCAGTATAATGTGTTATTCTTTTATTGCAAACTGGTTGCATTTATATGTTTGGAATTTCTTTGTTTGTTACAAACATTTATAAGTTTTAAACTTTGTACTTATAATAAATGTGGTATTTATCTTGTTATCAATTGCAATTTGACCTTGCCATTATGTTTCATTGCAATTACAATTATCTTATTAATTACATTAGTATTGTTTGAAACTTTGGACTTGAAGTGTTTGAAACTATGGAAATGAATTGTTTGAAACTGGTATTTCATTTGCTGCAAACATAGCGAGAAAATTCTCTGGTTTCAGCGTAAGCATAGAGAATTGACTTCGTTCGGGTTAACATACCTATTAGTGGTATTTATTGTAATTAATACCTAGTATCATTCGCTACAAACATAGCGAGACACTTCTCTGGTTTCGACATAAACATAATGAATGAATTTGGTTCAGGATAAACATCCCTAACAGTGGGTAAAACTTTATTGGGGATCTTATTTCATTTGATAAAATAATGTCGAGTGAAGTTTAATTGTTCACTGTGTTTGTAGCGAATGAAGCCAACTTCCATTACAAACAAATTTAATACATCATCAGTTTGATACATCACCATATTTACTACAATAAGCTTGATACATCACCAATAATAGCAACAAGTTTGATACATCATCAACTTACATTACTAATAAGTTTAATTTATTACGAACAAATTCAATACATTATCAACAAGTTTGATACATCACGAACTTTAATACACTACCAATAATAAATACCAACTTTAATCCACACAATTTTACATTTTTTCAAAAAATAAATGATATCCACAACTAATAAATGTTGATAGGTTGATCATTGGTCATGAAATCCTTCAGGAAGATTTTTCAAAACTCTGATACTTGATCCATATATCTATCAATCCAAGGTTTTTCTTCGGAAAATGAATAACTATGCCAGTAATTTGCTACCTGCGGAATCAGACAACCATGCTTCAACTCATAATGATAAAGTGATTTTAAAAAACATGATTAATCTCCACGACCATTGGATGCACGGTTCGTTCATGTCTCATCGGTAGAAATGTTAGACATGGTGTCTTAGAGATGAGGATGTACACACATTTGTAAGTTTTAGCTGAAAGGTAACCGCACTTTGGCAAGATCATCCAAGACTTAGGCATATATGGGCTTGTATAATCGTCTAACATATGTAGCATAGTGTCCGAAAACTAACTACCAAAATAGTGTGCATAGAACTCATTATTTTCCAAAACTTCATCCATCAAGTCCGATCTCGCATGTTTCCATCCATCGGGCCCAAACCTTAGACATGTTGCAACGCATCTAAAACCACAATTTCCATCAGCATCAACCTCCACGATATCTTCTATGAAACCTTTATAAAAGTTTGGTATCTCATTGATGTACTTCATATATGTGCGGGTGTAGTTAGGGCCATGGGGCGGGGTGAGTGAACTAACTTCAACAATTTGTTATAATTATATGTTGTAAAGAGTGTTAGGGTATGCAACCCAATCAACGTAAAATAATATCAATGATTCGTTAAAATCGCTCTTGGTGGGGGATTCAACCAAATGCATCCAGTCTCTAATGAACTTCTTTAAGTAATCCTCATTGTGGATCTCTTTTGGACTATAGAGTTCCACATTGTAGTGAACGTAGAAAGTGCATACCATATATCTCGCCTTGGGGAGCACCACCTAAAATGCGTTAATACACGCCTACTCCCAATCAGCGATGAAGACCATGGGTCATGCAAATGGATTGAATAGGGATTTTAAACGTCCCAATGACCACCGATAGTTCTCTTCCTTCCCCGTTACTAAAAATACAAAGGCAATATTGAATGTCCTTTCGAAAGACGTTATACCAACCATCTCGAACAAAGGCATCTTGTCTCGATTGTTCTTGTTAGTGCAATCAACAATGACAAATGATGAAAAACACTTTTCCAATTGGATGGAGTTTGGATGAGCAAAAAAATGGCATCCACCTCCATAGTAGACTCAATCGTTCTATACCAATACCCGTAGTGTTTGTCCCCAAGTAACTTCATTAATTGTTGCATCGTCGTTCTACCCTCTCTTTTGAAAATCTTCAATTTACCTTTCGCATTATATTCGATTTTCATTGTTGAAACATTACTAGCATTATGACTTTTTGTCGTCGCTGGAATGGAGGGCGACTTTACCCCACTTAATGACATCTCTTCGATAATTGTTCTCCTCTGAAGTGAGACGATAGATGTATGCATGTCCAACAAGTGATTTCAGAAATTGGTGATTATGAACACCATTAACAATAGACAACATCCAACATCCGTTGTCAAGTGGAATGCCCTTCAACAAAAATGGGCAATTTCACTTTCGAGTGTCCATGTCCATCTTCCTACTTTCTCCCCATTGACTACTACTTTCATTCCAAACATTCTTGGGATGACGATCACGGTACTCACCTTCCCTCTCACAACCCATGTGTTGACATCCCTTACGCATAACAGAAGGTTCGTCTGACTTGGTAATAACGATTATTGTTTTAACGAATCGGTCTTTCTCTTGAGCCTAGGTGACCAACACTTATCGGGTGGGAAATAACTGAGCATAAAGAAAAAAAATAATGAATAAATTATACGCACAATATATAAAAATATACATCTTCATTAAGCGATATTAAAATACTTAGTCCGTAAAGAATATCGCACTAACCCTGACTCCCACAGACCCATCAACACCATTATGTGGTATATTGACATTCGCTAATGCACGGTCAAATAGCAAAGAGTTGAAATCTATGAAGGCATCCTACATATGTACAAATATTATTAACAAACAATGATCGAATTTGAATCACAACATTTCAATCCTTATGAAAACACAATTGAATTTGACAACATAATTGCAATCTAATTGCTAACATAATTGCAATGTATGTTTGAATTCCATTTGGATGTCTGCTAAGGGCCACCACATCATTGAATCACTTTGATAAGTTTATATGTTTGTATTCCATTCAGCATGAATACATCGAATATATTTCATTAGATCTGGGTGAATATACCAAATATATATCACCAACTCGGGGTAAATATAACGAATTAGGCTATAAAATTATATAGCTGGATTGGGGTGATTATACCGAATTTAGTGCATCAAGTCGGCAAGTTTATATCATATGGACTGAGTTCGAACAAAAAAAAATATAAATTTGGTTTGGGAGGTTTACCCCAAGTTTGTTCCTTTAAATCCGAGCCCCAACCCGAACCACTTTACATTTTTGGCATTTTCCAAATTTTCAGTCCTTATGAATAAACAAATATATATGTAATGGGACCCAAATTTTACCTCAAAAATGTGATTTGGGGAGTTCTCATTTGCTTTTAAGGTGTTATCATTGTCTAATGGTGGAATATCCATTGGTATTTGAATATTTAAATAACCAAACCTAGTTCTTTAATAATGTTGTTGAAGATGGTTGGTGTGTGGGGGACAAAACTTTAATAATGGTGTGTGGGGACCAAAGGAATAAAACTTTAATAATGTTGTTGAACGTTGTTGAAGATGACCGGTTGGATTAATGGAGACAAATTTGTTGGGTGAAGTGAAGATGAGAAAGGGAGAGTTTGGAGTGTAGTGGATAGAGAGAGAAAATGAGTGGTATTTTTTATTATAATTGAGTTATATATATATATATATATATATATATATATATATATATATATATATATATATAATAAAAGAGGAGGGTTTTTTTGTCTCCCCCAACTAATGGTTGAGATGAAAAATTCATGGGTTTGGTCTGTATCAACTAACGGCTGCGATTTAACACGAGAGTTTGTTTGTAAGGGTTCAAGGCAAGGGGAGAAACTGATGCTCCGCATTCCTCAAACGTTGAGCGCAAGGCTCGAGAATAAAAGAACGATTCTTTGTATACCTACTAAATCCCATTTCCAATATCTAACTCTCTGTCCCAATTGTTGATAATAACACTCCACCTCCTTTACCACAAAACGACCATTCCCCCCCCCCCTCTCTCTCTCTCTCAAATTCGGGACAACCCAGGTGAGTATTTACACGATTTTTGTTGTCTTATGTCTTGATGTGTTAAAAATCATGGGTTTCTTTCTGTTTTTTAGGCGGTGTTTCAACCCGGAGATGTGTGTGAACATCATCTGCGCGTGGGTTTTTTTAGCGATAGGTTTCTCTTCGTGTTTTTGTGGTATTTGTTTTTGTGGTAGTTGCGTATTAGGCGCAGTTGCATGGTGCAAGGTGGTTGTGGTGTGGGCGAGGTGGTTGGCCTCTGATAAAAAAACAGAGGTAGAATGTGGGGGATGGTGGTGGTGTTGGTCTGTGTGTGTGATGTTGGGTTGATCAGTTTGTATACACGATTTGTAGATTAGGGTTGTTAATTTTTTACCGCTCATTTCAAATTTTTTCGTTTACCCATTCTCAACTCTCACACTTGCAGACCAGAAAAAGTGCTTGCAGATCAGATTATTTATCCATTGATTCCATGGTACTCAGTGTATGATTCTTACTTTATTACCCTTAATTTCAATGTTTTTCGTTTTAGCTATTCTTACCTCTCACACTTCCAGATCGGTGATGGGTTTTTTGAAATCTATTTCTTTTTTATGGGTTTTTTTTATGGTTCAAGTAGTGAGATTTTGTATTATCTTTTTGATGCGTGTAGCTTAGTGCATTTTTCTCTCTCCGTATGGATTTTATTGTTTTGTAGTTTTTATTTTTTTATACTGTAGTTTTTATTGTTCAGTTAACTCGTATCAGATCTGTACATTTGATAATCTATGCCTTTGCTAATTATTAATGTTGCTGTCATTTTTGTCCTGTACAGAGATGGAGATTTTTTTCCTGCACAAAGATTTTCATCCTTTTTCTCTCTAATCGAACTCGCAGCCAAACAATAACCCAAAAGCAAGCCTCTTCTTTTGCCATCGTTGAATTCTTTTTTACGTTTTTCTATTTTATTTGTTTCATTGAAAAATTGTTAATTTTGTTCTCTAGACGTAATTAATTTCTCACTTTATATATTTTTTCTCTTTTATTAAATTTATTTGATTGAAAAAATAGGTTTTTGGACTTATTTACCATGGAATGGAGTTCTGTTTTATTGCTAACTGGTGTTTTAAAAACCTGTACAATGATGTGTTTTAAAAACTTGTACAATGATGTGTTAGTCTTGATTGAGAGATGTTGTTCAAGGCAAATGCCAAAAAGTTGGCAAATAAGAAAATTTACCCACATTTTGGCCGTTTGGTTGCAAAATTTGCCTAGACATTATTTGCCAATGTACAACACCTCCTATGCACAATCTATGGGCAAATTTTGCTTACCTATTTGAGTGGGAAATATTTGCCCACAAATTTGCCAACTTCTTAAACGATTTTAATGTTTTAAAAAATAATTTAAAAACTGTTTAAAATAATTAAAAACTGTTATGAATATTTAAAATCTGTTTTACAATGTTTTAAAAACTGTTTTTAATATTATAAAAAATTGTTAAGAAAATGTTTTGCAAATTTTTTAAAATATTGTAAAAACTGTTTTTAACATTTTTAAAAACTGTTGTGAAAATATTATAAAAACAGTTTTAGTGTCTTAAAAAATAATTTTAAAAACTGTTTTAAATAGTTAAAAAAACAGTTATAAATATTTAAAAATTATTTTCTAATGTTTTGAAAACTTTTTTTAATATTAGAAAATATTGTTCAGAAAATGTTTTACAAACTAATGTTTTTAAAACTGTTTTTAATATTAGAAAAAATTGTTAAGAAAATGTTTTACAATTTTTTTTAAAAACCGAATTATAAAAATATTGTAAAAACAGTTTTTAACATTTTAAAAAACTGTTTTGGATATATTATAAAAACTGTTTTATAGTTTTAAAAAACATTTTTTTAAACTTTTTTAAACAGTTTAAAATAGCTGTTGTGAATGTTTAAAAATTGTTTTGTAATATTTTAAAATTGTTTTTAATATTAGAAAAAATTGTTCAGAAAATGTTTTACAAACTAATGTTTTGAAAACTGTTTTTAATATTAGAAAAAAAATTAAAAACTGTTTTGAATATAATATAAAAACAGTTTTAAAGTTTAAAAACAAAATTAAAAAAATATTTTAAATAGTTAAAAAAAACTGTTGAGAATATTTAAAAATTGTTTTGTAATATTTTAAAAACTGATTTTAATATTATAAAAAATTGTTAAGAAAATGTTTTACAATTTTTTTTAAAAACTGTAGTATAAAAATATTGTAAAAACTGTTTTTAACATTTTTGAATATAATGTAAAAACTGTTTTCAAATAAATTAATTGGATTGATTTTAATTTTGTCTAATGGTTGTTTGATAGCCTCATGTGAATTTGCCTAGGTAAAATTTGCCTAGGCAATTTTTGCCATGCCCACTCTTTTGCCCATTGGCAACCAAACGGACCCTAAGTTTAAACCAATTGTGACGGAAAAGAATATTATGCCCCAAAGTTTGCATTCAACTAAGTCTTCTACAGATGGTACTAAAAAGTTATGGATGTTAAAAATTCTAACTTTCTATAGTTATGTATGAAATTATTTTATTTTTATATTTACAGATATATACACATGTTACAATACTGTTATGCCATGTTATTATGCATATTTTATTATTTGTTAATATATCTATTATGCCTAACATTTGATGCTTAAACTTGATTTTATTGTATGTGGATATATCCATTGACATCAATTTTTTGTCGGTTATAAAAGTTTCGTAATTGAGAAAAAATAGAAAAACAACCACCCGTGGTGGTCCAACAAAAAGGCATTTTGTTTTTAGGTGTTAAGAGTGGGTGTGAGGTGCTTGCGTTTAAAATACTGAACGGGTCAAATTAATAATATTGGACAATTAATTTTTTACTCTGTTAATTAGCGAGTTTGGAATAAATATGCCATTATGAATTTCATATATTTTATTGTTGGTATGTAATTATTTCAAAATTAACAAGTCGTGTGATGCATGAGCGATGTACAATAAACACATATTCTCATTCTGTCATGTTTAGTTTTTTGAAATGGATGTTTGAGAAAAATGCGACGGGGTGTTTTAGTTCACTATTCTCTCAACCAACATAATGTTGCATACTACTATGTAATTTTAAGGTGACTTATTTAATTTTTATGGGATTTATTTCATGAAAGATTTTGATCTATGCATATACCTAAGTGGTGTTTGCATTACTTACTCTCATTCTCCTTTTTTTTTTTTTTTTTACATATATTTGCTTTTTTTTTTACATATATTTATACTTTGATGAAATTTAGTCAATATTTATAATTTTTTCTTAAAGAGATATATACATAGGAGTGTGAGTGTTCTATAACCATAAATACTCAAGAACAAATTTATCATTGTGCCATCGGCATGGATATGAGTGTACAGTAACAACAAATATTCGGGAGCAAATTTATCACCGTGCCATCGGCACGGGTACATCCTAGTATATATATATATGAGGTGGTGGACCTTAACAAAAATCTAATTTTTATTTTCCTTGTGATATTTTGAAGTAATTTTTGCAGTGCCCTTAGATATCCCTTAGAAATCCTCTCTTTCTCTCCCTCTCTCTCTCTCTCTATATATATATATATATTGTGGGGGCTTATTTATCTCATCCCAAAAGTGCAACCAACCCTCCCAATGTACACAGTGGACTCACCGATTCAAATCAGTTGTTTATTTGAACCTATGTATTTAACATTTTCTTAAATACATGGAGATATACTCAAATGGGTTACCAATAATATTAGAGGAGATAATCAGGGGCACCACAAGCTAACTAAGTTACTTGTAAAACTCAATCACTTATTTTCTACAACTATAAATTATAAACCCTGGCTCGGGGTAATGGATTGTAACCTCGATTATTGAGAGATGATAATAAGAACATAGTAACCTATCTGTGGACGTATGAAAATTGTCGAACCACGTACATATGTTGTTGTGTGTGTGATTATTTTATTTCATCTCTATATTTCTTTCTGGATCTTTTTATTGTGATAATTCTTGCACTCACAATTGGTTCCATTTGTGGAATGAGATTCTTTTTCCTACGAAATCAGTTATCAACCTTAAACCCGTGATATCTCATCACAACAGTAATATTCCTTAGGTTGGTGATGTGCAAGATGACCCAGTCCCACTTAGGGTTCGATCACCAATAACCAAATTCCAGGTTCCACCAAAAGAGGCAACCTTTAGAAGAAAGTCA
The DNA here is from genome assembly GCA_949130495.1 of Sambucus nigra. Lineage (NCBI taxonomy): Eukaryota > Viridiplantae > Streptophyta > Magnoliopsida > Dipsacales > Adoxaceae > Sambucus > Sambucus nigra. The sequence continues at coordinate 340,215,322 of OX422224.1, forward strand.
GGGACCACCTAGGTCTACCAAGATATCTAGGCTAATTGACACTTACAAAGCTAGACTTCGAGAGAAAAAGGAGGCTACACGCCACAAGGTGGAAGAGAATGATTGTCTGTAAAGGCAACTTAAAAATATGGAAAGAGATCTTTATAAAGATACCAGTAAGCGTCGTGATAGGACTCTTAGTCCTCAGGAGAGCAACACTCGTAGCCAAGGGAGGATCTCCAAGCATGACCAAGACAGATCTGAATGTGGAAGGTTGGAACGTGATTGATCAGAGCATGGATGATCAGAGAGGCTCCACAGGACCAATGATCGTTAGGAAGAAGACATCAGAATTTTTTTCCGTAGAGATATGAATTAGCATCCTGTCCATCGAGGATCCAGGTCTACTAGGGAGTTGGATATAAGAGCTCTCAATTCCCAAATGAAATCCCCTTTATTAAGGGAGATTAAAGGAGAGGAATCCCCAAAGAAGTTTTCCATTCTCAGTTTCAAGATCTATGAGGGGAATACAGATCCCAAGACTACGTTCGGAAGTACAAGTAGGAAATGACCCTATGGAGCCACAAAAACACCTTGATGTGTCGAACATTCCCTTCTAGCCTACATGAAGTATCACCTAAATGGTTCAATAAGTTTCTCCACATGTCGATTATGAGATTTAAAGCCCTGGTAGAGTCTTTCACTGCTCGCTTCATAACCATTTATTCCCACCCTAAGAACATGGATTCACTGCTCACGATGAAAAGAAACCACAAGAGAACCTTCATAATTATGCCAAGAGGTACTGGCAGGTCTTAAATAAAGTGGGGGACTACTCAGAGAAGGTTATTTCATCCTTCAAGATTGGTTTTCTGACCACTTCTCTGTTACACCAGCCCCTGACAAAGAAAAAAGCTGACACCATCGACGACATCATGACCCGTATTGAGAAACATACCAAGGTTGAGGACATGGTTCACTCTAACAAAGGGGATAATGGTCGATAAAAAACAAGCAAAAGAGGAAAGGAGAGTGACACTCTAAAGAAGGGGAACAAGTACATGGAAAGAACGACTTGAATAATGGGAGTAAGGTCGATCCTTTAAAGGTGTTCCAGGTTATTAAAACAGTCTTTAAAGAACTAATCTATAAAATCTTGAGTAAAATAAAGGATCATCTATTCATTAAGTGGCCTAAGAAGATGGGTGGTGACCCGATAAAGAGGAATGACACGCTAAGATGTACATTCCATAAGGAGGGCGACCACATGACTGAGAATTTCAAGACTCTAAAATCACACTTGGAAGAGTAAGCCCAAGCTAGGCATCTCAACGAGTACATAGAAAATAACGATGATAAGGTCGCAACCAATCGCGACCAAAAACTAGATAATGTCCTTAATGACGACAAGGGATAAGAGTTTGCAGTGATCCATGGAACTTCAGACCTAAAGAAAATCCAAGGGAATACCGTTCGAATGGAGCTTAAGAAGGTCACTATTATCATGGAGACATTCAATATTCACGCTATAAAAAGCCAAGTTGGAAAATTCTGGCGACCAGGGGATGTCGATTATACCAAATGCATCATCTTCACCGAGGAAGACCTGATTGGAGTAAAGAGTCCCCACCATAATGCATCAGTGATCACCCTAAGAATTACAAATTGGGATGTCGACAAGATACTGGTATACCATGGAATATCATTAGAGGTGGTGTACCTAGAGCTGTTCCACAAGTCAAAGCTCAACCTAGCCAACCTTGAGGAGGTCACAGTTTTGTTAATCGTCTTTTCAGGAAAAATTATAATACCTCTAGGAAAGATAGTCTTATCGGACAGGGAAGGAAATATCTTAAAGATGATTGAGTTCTTGGTGGTGGACATAGAGTCCCCATTTCATGACATTCTAGGTAGATCCTGGTTGCACACCATGAGATCCGTACCATCCCCCTAACACCAGAAGCCGAGAAAGCCTAAGATAGGGATACATGCATATTAAATAGCAATTATGGTATGGCCGACTAGGGGTGGACCCTACTGATAGGGTCATTGAAAGACTGGAGGAAGTTGGTGCTGATGATAGCTTACCAGATAGAAAGTTTCTAATCAGAACTGCACTTGTTGATCATGAAAAGGAAGAGTTGATTACCTTCTTGAGAGGCATTCTAGATGTTTTTACCAGGGAGCCATATGATTTTCCTGGAATTGATGCCGACGTAGCCTGCCATTGTCTGCATGTTTATTCGAACTTCAAGCCAATTACCCAGAAGGTGTGACAAATAGCCCCCCAAAAGGCTAAAACGATAGAGAACAAAATAGGGAATCTTGTGGATGAATGATATATTAGGAAAGTTTAGTTTCTCAAGTGGTTATACACCCTAGTGGAAGTACAGAAGAGCAACGACAATTGGAGTGTCTACATTAACTTCATAGACTTTAATAGGACCTACCCCAAAAATAGTTTCCAACTGCCTAAGATTGATTAGCTGGTTGATGCTACGGCAGCCCATAAGAGGATGAGTTTTTTGGACACATATTCATACCGTTAAATTCCATTTTTTGACCCTGACTAGGATAAAATATCCTTCATAACCCCAGTCGATTTGTACTGTTACAAGGTCATATCATTCGACCTAAATAATGCAGGGGCAACTTACTAGAGGCTTGTGATGAAGATGTTCAAGAAGCAGATAGGGGACACAATGAAAGTCTACATCGATGATATGTTAGTTAAGAGCAAGAACATTGAAGACCACCTCACGAAATTAGATAAAAACTTTAAAGTCCTCAGGAAATATCGGATGAAACTTAACACAAGAAAGTGTTCATTCGATGTCCAATCATGTAAATTTTTGGGTTCTCTAGTGAGTAAAAGAGGCATTGAGGCTAATCTAGATCGAATTGATGCAATCACCAAAGTCCAACCCCCTGGGACATTACAGGATGTTCAAAAGCTTACTGGTATACACACAATGCTCAATCACTTCATCTCTAAGTCCTCGGAACGCTACCGACCATTCTTTCAGTTATTTAAAAAAGATAAGGGCCTCACGTGGAATAATGACTCCTCGAGAGCTTTGGAGGAGATCAAGTCATACCTTAACAAGTTTTCCCTATTGGTAATTCCCAATGATGGAGATCTGATGTATCTCTATCTCATAGTATTAGACCACACAATTGGTTCTGTTTTGGTATGCGAGAAAATGTGTAAACAGTACCCCGTCTACTATGCCAACAAGACACTTTTGGATGCAGAGAATGCTACTTGTCCTTGGAAAAGCTAGCCTATGCATTAGTGGTTTCCTCGAGGAAGCTGAAACACTACTTCAAAGTTCACTCAATAATAGTGATCACTTCATATCCCCTCAAAGTTGTTCTTCGGAAAGACTACCTCTCCGAACGACTCTCAAAGTGGTCGATCGAGCTTAGAAGGTACGATATCCACTTTTATCCAAGAAAAATAATTAAGGGACAAGTCCTGGTCAATTTTATTATTGAGTTCATGGGGACCATCTTAGCCACCAATAGGAAATGGAGTAGTCAACAAACGAGGAAGCACGGTCCATAGGCTGGACCATATACGTTGATGGAGCCTCTAATTCTAAGGGGGTAGGAGTAGTGATCGTTCTCGTCACACCAGAAAATGCTTTCATCGAAGAAGGAATCAGGTTGGGATTTAAAGCCTCTAAAAATGAAACTGAATACGAAGCACTGATCGCTAACCTACACAAATCCCAACTATTAAGGGAAAAGTACCACACCATGTTCGGAGATTCCAAACTGGTCTCTAAGAAAGTAAGTGGAGATTTTAATTCAAAAGATAAAAGGATGTCAGTCTACCTCACCGTAGTAAGAGGTCTTATGATAATATTTGAGAAGGTTGATATTCAGTAGTTCCCTTGGGTGCAGGGTCACATTAATGCCTTAGCAGACCTAAGCTCAGCAGTGGATTCTGATTTCAAGAGAATTATTCATATGGAGTTCCTTGCCCAGCCAAGTATTGATCGGATGATGGTCACCGAGTAGGTCCTCTTCACAAAAAGGACCCCTAGTTGGATGGACCCCATCATTGTCTATCTACGGAGTGACACGCTACCAGATGATATAAGATTGACTCATTAAGTAAGAGTGAAATATGCCCGTTTCTACTTCTTCCCAAGGGGAAGCTCTACAAAATATCATTCATAGTCCCTTACCTCCACTGCGTTCACCCACAAGACACCGAGCAAGTTCTTAGTGAACATCATGGTGGTATTTATGGGAGTCACTGTTGTCAAGTTTTATTTGTTATAAAACTACCGCAAGTGCACGGGCTATTGAAATATAGCGGGTGTAAGTACGGGTAGAACCCACAGAGATTTCGTCAATTTTTATAAAGTATTGATTGTCCAACTACACATATGAGTATATAAGAGTGATTAAGTTTCTAAAATAAAAATAAAAAATAAAAAATAAACGAACAAGTACAATAGATAATATTAAATGTGGAAGAATCTAGGACGTTGGTTCCGTTTGTCAATTCTAATTAAATTAACACATCAATTTAATTTCGTAATTCCGAATTTATAACACAAAATATACCGACTCTCGTCGCGTACATTTCGGAGAATAAAACATTACATGCACCCAAAATATTTTAACGTCTCTTAAATTAGACACCATAAATCCCTATTCCCTCGAAAATATCACGTTCTAAATTTTTAATGTGTATTTAAGCATGGGATATCAAAACATCTAAGTGCAAGCATAACCCATCAAAAATGACAAATCTAAATTTTTAAAGCATGAATTTATAATTAATTCTTGAGGTTTAAAAATACACTCTCGTGTATTTTTAAGCGAATACCGAATTTTTTTTATTTCAAATTAGAACACGTCGGAATATGTACGAAATTAAATTAACATGCGTGGTTTAATTAGTCATGACAAACATCACCTAAGTCCTAGTAAATTAACTACTCACACAACATATTTGACACACAAATATTGCAAGATGAAAAAATAATTTTCATTAATAAATGTCAACTTACAAAATTTTGGGGCCAAAACTTGAATTACAATACACAATATGCTCCTCCAAAGTGTGTCTCAAAACTACTCTCTACACAGATTTTTTTTTATCTCTCAAAGTGTGTCTTTTTTTTTTCTATCCAAAAGTAAAGTGTTTTTAAAGTCTCTACATTGCCCATAATTTATACTAACAAAAGAAACCAACAAAATAGGATAAAGTGGGGATTAAACAGGTATGGGGGAAAGGCATTTTCGGATGGATCAAAACATGGGTTGGTGGGGTTTTGGTAATGGGCATGTGGGGGTGGGGGGGTATCTGCTTTCGTCAGATTGGAAAAGGAAGAAAAATGTGAAGGTGGGAGAGTTGGGTTTAGTGGGCAAATGGGGGGAGGAGTTTTAGAAAAATTCTCCAAAAAGAAATGGGGAGAGGCAGGGGTCGAACCCCTGACCTCGCACATAACCCTCCTTCTCCCAACCAGCTCACCTAACAGCTCTTTCTAATAATAAATGTACACCCAATTATATTTAACAACATATTACAATCCAAATCTCATCATTTGCACAATAACCCAAATCACCATAACATCTTCATTCGGAGTCCGATTGACTTGTCGTTTGAACCGATGTGACCCTCATTTCTGTGCCAACAATATTTCAGCCGTGTCCAGGTCTCGGGATTGACTTTGGGCATTGACCCGGGTCTTTGACTTTGACTTTCTTTTGAATTCAAACTTTGCACGGTCATAACTTCTTCGTTTCAACTTCGATTGATACGCCGTTTGAGCCCAGGTGTCCCTTGATTCAAGGCCTTCAATTTCCATCATTGGTCCGAATCCGAAATCAGCTATTTGAATTTACAATTTTGAGTGACCTTTTCATGCTCAATTTGCGTCCGGACTTTATCGCTTTCTTTTTAAACCTGTCAATACTCAAAAACAAACTTGCACAAGAAATTAGCAATATAAGATGTGAGCTTGAAGTTCCCAAAATTGCATTATTAACCCCATTTATTCTTAAATTTGTATTTTTCTCTAAAATAATAAAAATATCTATAAAAGCTCTTTATTTATGATAAAAATAGGAATAACAACACTTAGATTTGGGTGTAATTAATACAAAATAATGCACTCATCAAATACCCCCAAACCTAAACTTTTCCAGTCCTCGAGCAAAACTAAAATTTTAACATCTAACTCACTTTCGTAGGAATCACGGTTGCACTTAGCCAAGGTTCTAAAAAACGCGGGGCGTGATTGAGGCATGGAGGCCAACCCTTAAGCCTTAGAAGCCTAGGCGGGCCTAGGCGTAAAAAGGCGTTTAGGCCTTCTTAATATATTTTAATATTTTTTAACCATAACAAGGCTATTAAAATACAAAAATTGCACATATCATAAAAATATGTCTGAATATATGCAAATTAAAATACTATTTGATTATTTTGGATAAGATAATGGTCTGGTTTGTAAACAAATTCTTTAAAAGGCGACATCGTTTCACTAAGGCATTGTTGTTTTTAGAAAAAAGTGCACCTTAAGGGTTTTACCAAGAATAAGGTGTGAAAAGCGTAAGGCGAGGCGTTCCTCCCAAGCCTTAAGCCTAGGCGTGCCTAGGCGGAGCCTAGGCGGGTTTTTTAGAACAGTGCACTTAGCATGTGCAACAAGCCGTTAAACCCCTAGGTTGCCCTAGTGGACGAGTCTTGTCTCGTGAGGGTTTGCAGTGAATATACCCACAAAATTCAAAGACTTGGCTCTATTTGCAAAAGACACAAAGGTAATATAACAAAGTCTTAAATGCAAATTTCATAAATATAGTAAAAATTCACATTTCAATCTCAACTTATTATGCGTGTGTGCATAGCCAATATAACCGTCCAATTCAAAAGATTTGATCATTAAGTTTCTTATTCGAAAGTTCGTTTTGATTCAAATTCTCACAGGATGCGCTCACAATCGAACACTCGGAAATGGGTTATTTTCTCTCGGTATATGTGAATAAAAGAGTAAATTTATATGAACAAATTTCACATATACATGATCAAGAACGAACTTTTTATAATGGATGAATATGATCTCATGAACGGAAAATCGATTACTTTTTGAAAATATTGAATCACACCATAGATCCTATTCATCTTCTCTCCACACTTTAACTAACTTCACTTGAGATCGATTAGGACTTTCTTTGATTTTATTGTAGGCTCGATTTTTGGCTAGAAAGAATGGCTTTTGGAGTTCAAAATTTCTAAGAATATAGAGGTTTTTTGGTATTTTGACTTTCAGGTGCTTTTTCTCATCTTCATTTTTCTTTTCTCTTTCCTTTTTTCTTTTCAAACTCACATTTTTTCCCCCTTTTTCTTTCTTTCTTTCTTCTCCTTTTTTTTTCTTTTATTCTTTTCTTTTCACACATCATTCTTGCAACCTCATTTTCTTTTGGCCTTTTTCCAACCGTAATTTTACCCTAGTATTCTCAGAAAATGGGTATGGCTTCTTTTTATGGATTTTAAACTCCTAGTTGGAGTTGGGTAGGATAGTGGGCTTTCAACAAAAGACTTATCTTCTATTTGGCTCAAATGGGCTTGTAATGTAATAATGTAAAAAATGTTGGAGTTTGGGCTTAATTTTTGGGCTTTCAAACGAGGGCCTAATCTCATTTCTCAAGTTTCATTAAGTTGATTTGTGTCTCAAGACGACTTACTAAGACTTCTAGTGCTTAAGATTCTGATTTTGACCTTTTGTTTTCAGTAATCGAACAAAACAATGAATTTGAGATCATCAACGAATTTATCACTGAAGGAAAGTTTGAGTTATTTTAACTCGGATTGATTTAAATCTCTCGAAAACGTTGAATGGCACAATATCTCACCAGGCTAAAATCTCCACATTTATTCTTTAAGTATATTAACTTTCGCCTCAATATCCATTTTCGATCATATTATATGGCTAAGTGTAATATATTATAAGTTGAGAGATTTGTGAATTAATTCTATATTAAGAAATTGTTTCAAAACTCATTTATATTGAAAATCTTTTTGGATTTTTGAATTTTTTTTTTTCAAAAATACTATCCTTACCCCCAAACCTAAATTTTACATTGTCCTCAATGTATACAAAAATCAAAATATGGACAAATAAAATAAAGTAGAGAAGTAAAATGAGGATATTACCTATGAATTTCCACTTGTGTCACCTCCTTACAAACTATACAAGTGTATATTAGCCATAAAATAAAGCTAAACAACCTAAAAAAATCTAAGAAGGAGGGAAAAAAAATTATATACAAAGTTGTGACAATTATCACCATCACCATAAATTAATAATCGAAATAGTTGTGGGTCATTCCAATTAATAATCTTTATAGTACTAAGTAAAAAAGTAGTATAAACTAGTGAATTTGACCGCACAACATAAATCCAAAAATCAAAGTCACGGTCATAATGGTGATCACCGACATCATCACCAATAAAGAATTTCAAAGCACGTGAATCATGTGTCGATGCATCACATTGGGGTAACAAATCACAATAAGGATCCACATATTTACTATCCCTATTCTTAAAATAGTCATGTAAAATTGGAGATGCATACTCCAATCCTAAATGTGAGACTTTACAAAAAATACGGGACGAAGATGTATCCCACGGGAATGTATTCTCTTCGTCAAAAATGGGAGGACCATCATAATCACTAGAATTATCGAAAAAATCGGGTAACAAATCCTCCACTAGATTTTTCCACAGATAAGGTGAAGTAGCAATTTTATCAATTGAATTATAAGAAGAAACTTGACAAAAGTCAACATCTAAATAATCACAATTATTACTTGTGTCAAGTTTGTCAATTTTCTTCCGACAAAATTGATTATCTTCAATTATTTCATGACTATTTTTAAAAATCTCGTCATTACAACGTTGGTTCACTTCTTCCCAGTTGATACACTTTGGTGGGCAAATTGTTATTAAAGGAGTTGGACTCTCATCCATGCCATCTTTAATTTCTTTAAAAATTATTACTGACCCATCCGACTCAAATCGAAATATGTAGTCATTCGGATTTTCAATATTTTCTAGCCACACATCCAAATGATCAATATAGGAATCCGAAAAATATGATGGGATAACAATATTGGGATCACTCATTGTAGTTTATTACGTCAATCTCTTTTTCTTTTTTCTTTTTTTTTTGCATTTATTTAGTGTGCTACAGAAAAATAACACAAAAATAAATACATCATTTCTAAAGTGCGACACACATAAAAAAAATAGTGACAAGGAAAGAAAAAAAAAAAATTAACACGACACGCGCACTAATGGTGTATTCAACACACAAACAAAAATGACCAAGCACACTTATGAAACAATTTTTTTTTTGCTTTTATTCTGGAAATTACTACTGATTTTTTTTTTTTGGGATTAATTTATTTTTTGTAAAGTCTTTTTTTTTTTTTGTAAACTTTTTTTTTCCACTAATTAAAAAAAACGAATCAGGAAATTTACATTAAAAAAAATAATTTTTTTTTCAATTTTTTACGTATTTTTGTGATAAACTAGTACTAAAAGTGCTATTTATTAAAAAAAACTTAAATCAGATTTTTTTTTTTTTTTGCTTTTAGTATTTTTTTTATAGCAGCGATAAATTCTGAATGTTTCCGGAAAAAAAATAATATCAATTTTATTTTTAAAAACAAATTTAGATAGTTTATTACAAAACTAGTGTCAAAACAACTATTTATTCACAAAAAGAATTAAATCTAATATTTTGAATTTTTTTTTTAAATAAAAAACAAGGCTGCTGGATTTTGTTTTTTTTTTTTGGGTTATTTATTTATTTATTTTTTTTAGGATTTTTCGATTTTTTTTTGTATTTTTGAGTACTTGTATGGCAAAACTAGTGTTAAAAACAACTAGTTATTCATAAAAAACTTTAATTCTTTTTTTTTATATACAAACTCAAAAATCTGGAAGTTTCCAAATTTTTTTTTTTTTTTATTATTTTCGAAATTTCCAAAATTCTAAGTACTTTTGTGACAAACTAGTGTAAAAAACAACTAGTTTCTCATAAAACAGTTAAAGTTTTTTTTTTTTTTTTAACAAATTACAGCAGTTTTGAAAAAAATTCCACGAAAAAAAAAATAATAATAATAATTACGAGTTTTTACAAATATTTAGGTAATTTATGACAAAATTAGTGTCAAAAACACTATTTAATCCCAAAAGACTTAACTTTGTTTTTTTTTTCTATATTCTGAAAATAAATAAAAAAATTGCTGCTGGAATTTTGAACTTGTCGAATATTTCATTTTTTTATAGTATTTTTTTTTTAATAAAACTAGTCCGAAAATCAATATTCTTAAAATCGACCGAAATCCCCGGCAACGGCGCCAAAAACTTGTTGTCAAGTTTTATTTGTTATAAAACTACCGCAAGTGCACGGGCTATTGAAATATAGCGTGTGTAAGTACGGGTCGAACCCACAGAGATTTCGTTGACTTTTATAAAATATTGACTGTCCAACTAGACATATGAGTGTGTCAATGTGATTGAGTGATGGAACAAAATAAATAAATAAATGCGTGACACAAATTATGTAACAATAAAAATAAAGACGGAATAAACGAACAAGTACAAGAGGTAATATTAAATGTGGAAGAATCTAGGACGTCGGATCCGTTTGTCAATTTTAATTAAATTAACACATCAATTTAATTTCGTACTTCCGAATTTATAACACAAAATATACCGACTCTCGTCGCGTACATTTCAGAGAATATAACAATACATGCGCTCAAAATATTTTAACGTCTCTTAAATTAGACACCATAAATCTCTATTCCCTCGAAAATATCATGTTTAAAATTTTTAACGTGTATTTAAGCATGAGGTATCAAAACATCTAAGTGCAAGCATAACCCATCAAAAATGACAACTTTGAATTTTTTAAAGCATGAATTTATAATTAATTCGTTGAGGTTTAAAAATACACTCTCGTGTAATTTTAAGCGAATACCAAATTTTTTATTTCAAATTAGAACACGTCGGAATATGTACGAAATTAAATTAACATGCGTGGTTTAATTAGTCATGACAAACATCACCTAAATCCTAGTAATTAAACTACTCACACGACATAATTGACACACAAATATTGCAAGCTGAAAAAATAATTTTCAAAATAAATGTCAACTTACAAAATTTCGGGTCCAATACTTGAATTACAATACACAATATGCTCCTCCAAAGTGTGCCTCCAAAATACTCTCTACACAATTTTTTTTATCTCTCAAAGTGTGTCTTTTTCTTTTTTCTTTTTCTTTCACTCTCTCGTCCCCCTTCATGTGGGAATTGGCTTATGACTTATACCTAGGGGTGGCAATTTGCGACACGACCCGTTAACCCGACACGAAATCGACACGCTTTAAGCGGGTTTGGGTATAGCCTTAACGGGTTCGGGTCATAAACGGGTGGACCCGCCAGACCCGTTAAGAAAACGAATCGGGTTCGTGTATATTCGCGAAACCCGTTAGTGACCCGTCACCCGTTTAGAATCCGTGTGACCCGCTACCCGTTTACAACCCGTCACCCGTTTATAACCCTTCACTCGTTTAGAACCCGTCACCCGTTTAGAACCCGCGACTCGTTTGCAACCCGCGACCCGTTTGTAACCCGTTAACTCGTTTACAACCCGTTAACCCGTTAATAACCCGTAATCTAAGCATCCCACATCGATTTGTTATGAAAATTCTCCATTCTTGACTAAGTATAAGTAAGTTGTTACCTCTTTAGATTTTTAAAGTAATCGGGTTACCGGGTTAAACGGGTGAATCGTGTTAAACGAGTGAACCGGGTTAAACGGGTGAACCGAGTTAAACGAATTAATCGGGTTAAATGGGTGAACCGGGTTAAACGGGTGAACCGGGTTAAACGGGTGAACCGGGTCAAAACCATTCATTTATTTAACGGGTGTAAACGGGTCGTGTCGTGTCATTCGTTAAGTAAACGAATCGTGTATGAATTTCATTTTTCCACCCGTTTAGTAAACGAATCGTGTTTGGGTGGATGAATTTTTGACACGATTCGTTTATCACCCGACACGAACCCGGCTCGACACGACCCGTTGCCACCCCTACTTATACCCCAAAATGGGGTACAAAACGTGAGGGAAATGGGGAGGAATTATGGGAAGAAACATGGGTTGGTGGGATAATGGGTTTAGAAGGTGGGGTAATGGGTTAGTGGGCTTTCTTTTCTTTTTTTAAACAAATTTCGCCAAAAATACTAGATGGGGTAGGGAGGGGTCGAACCCCTGACCTCTCTTATGCATGCCCAAGAGTCCAGCCATTAAGCTAACTTTTATCTTTGTTTATAATATGCCTCCAATTATATTTAACATCTTATTAAATCCCAAATTTCATAATTTGCACAATAGCTCAAATCACCATAACTTCTTCATTCGGAGCCCGATTAACATGCCGTTTGAACCGACGTGACCCTCATTTCGGTGCCAACAATATTTCAGTAGTGTCCAGGTCTCGGGATTGACTTTGGGCATTGACTCGGGGCTTTGACTTTGACTTTATTTTGAATTCAAACTTTCCACGACCATAACTTCTTCATTTCAACTCCGATTGATACGTCGTTTGAGCCCAGGCGTCCCTTGATTCAAGGCCTTCAATTTCCATGGTTGTTCCGAGTCCGAAATCAGCCATTTGAATTTATAATTTTGCCCCTGAAGGTGTATAAGTGACCTGTTCATGCTCAATTTGCGTCCGGACTTCACCGCTCTCTTTTTAAACTTGTTAATACTCAAAAACAAACTTGCACAAGAAATTAGCAATATAAGATGTGATCTTGAAGTTCTCAAAATTGCATTATTAACCCCATTTATTCTTAAATTTGTATTTTTCTATAAAATAGCAAAAATAACTCTAAAAGCTCTTTATTAATGATATAACGAGACTAACAAGTCCTAGATTTGGGTATAAATGATACAAAATAATGCACTCATCACGTAAAGTGTTTTTAAAGTCTCTACATTGCCCATAATTTATACTAACAAAAGAAACCAACAAAATAGGATAAAGTGGGGGTTAAACAGGTATGGGGGAAAGGCATTTTCGGATGGATCAAAACATGGGTTGGTGGGGCTTTGGTAATGGGAATGTGGGGGTGGGGGGGTATCTGCTTTCGTCAGATTGGAAAAGGAAGAAAAATGTGAAGGTGGGAGAGTTGGGTTTAGTGGGCAAATGGGGGGAGGAGTTTTAGAAAAATTCTCCAAAAAGAAATGGGGAGAGGCAGGGGTCGAACCCCTGACCTCGCACATAACCCTCCTTCTCCCAACCAGCTCACCTAACAGCTCTTTCTAATAATAAATGTACACCCAATTATATTTAACAACATATTACAATCCAAATCTCATAATTTGCACAATAGCCCAAATCACCATAACTTCTTCATTCGGAGTCCGATTGACTTGTCGTTTGAACCGATGTGACCCTCATTTCTGTGCCAACAATATTTCAGTAGTGTCCAGGTCTCGGGATTGACTTTGGGCATTGACCCGGGGCTTTGACTTTGACTTTCTTTTGAATTCAAACTTTGCACGGTCATAACTTCTTCGTTTCAACTCCGATTGATACGCCGTTTGAGCCCAGGTGTCCCTTGATTCAAGGCCTTCAATTTCCATCATTGGTCCGAGTCCGAAATCAGCTATTTGAATTTACAATTTTGCCCCTGAAGGTGCGTAAGTGACCTTTTCATGCTCAATTTGCGTCCGGACTTTACCGCTTTCTTTTTAAACCTGTCAATACTCAAAAACAAACTTGCACAAGAAATTAGCAATATAAGATGTGAGCTTGAAGTTCCCAAACTTGCATTATTAACCCCATTTATTCTTAAATTTGTATTTTTCTCTAAAATAATAAAAATATCTATAAAAGCTCTTTATTTATGATAAAATGGGAATAACAACACTTAGATTTGGGTGTAATTAATACAAAATAATGCACTCATCAATCACACAGGAGGGAGGTCATTGGACTTTAGAGTGATCAAGGAAGGCTAATAGTGGTCTCACATGCAAAAGTATGCAAGTAACAATGTTTGAAAATGTGAAAATTGCCAAAAATTCTCTCTTATGGTTCACCAGCCAGTTAGCGACCTAAAATCTTAGATAAGTCCTTGGTCATTCACGCAATGGGGACTGGATATTGTGGAACCACTGCTTGTCACACCTAAAAATCATAAGTATCTGCTGGTCAACATAGACTACTTTACCAAGTGGGTAGAGGCAGAACCATTGGTAAACATTTGTGACACAAACATGACAATGTTCATCTGGAAGAGAGTCATAACACGCTTTGGGGTACCAAGAACTATCATCATCAATAACGGCATGCAATTTGAAATAAAATTCTTTCAAGGCTTGTGTGATGAGCATGGCATCAAGCATCATTTAAGTTATGTAGCATATCCTTAAAGTAATGGTCAGATAGAAGCTTCCAACAAAATGATGCTCGATGACCAAAAAATAGACCGAAAAAAGCAAAAGGGCGTCTGGGGGGACAAGCTACCCCATGTTCAGTGGGCATATCGTACTACTCTTAGGAGACCAATGAGGGAAACACCATTCGAGCTCACTTATGGAATGAAAGATATTCTTCTTCTTGAAGTAGGTCTCCCTACCAGGGAACAAATTTGGTTGATCGAGAGCTAAACGATGATGCATTACACTATAAACTTAACTTAGTAGACGAGCGAAAAGATAACCCATGATCAATCTAGCTTCGTATCAACAGTGGCTGGACAAGCAGTATAATAAGGAAGTTAATCCTAGGTAATTATAGGTGGAGGACAATGTCCTAAGGAAAATCCTTGGTGACGTCAGATGGAAAGTTGGGACCAAACTAGGAAGGACCTTTCAAGGTAATCAGGGACGACTCTGAAGGAGGATATCACTTGGAAATGATGGAGGGAATAGAGATACTAAGAGCATGGAACGCATTCAGTCTCAAGAAGTTTTAGTCTTCTTTATCTTTATCAACACATTTAGTTTATACAAATTTTCATTTCAAACTTAAATTGCTTGTAAGATATTATTCAATGAATAAAGGCCCATTGGCTCTTGCATTTCATTTTCCTATATTGGCTGCCATAATTTTTTATTATATATCTCAATATTATGCACCGTTTTTAAATGATAACTCCCTTAACACAAAGAGAAAGCACATTTGGTTACAGTAAGCTTCTCAGCTTATCTCAACTAAGGAACTTCCTCCCGCATGGTAAAACTCCTGTGAATTACAATAATTTATTCAACTTATTTCAATCAAGAAATTTCATTACGTCGAGCAGGGTTCACAAGTATTATGATAAGTTATTAGAGTTTATTTCAATTGTTACAACCCTCAAATCTTTGTGAGAAATAAACACAATAGACCTCTCGAGTTTCCCCGGCAATAACAAAAACCCTACAGGGGTTCCTTAGGCAAAAAGCCAACCTAGGTTGGTCACCAACTGTCTTGGTCATTAAAAACCTAATCGGGTGGATGGCCCATTAGCCTGGTACATTCTCACCATCATCTCACCTAGGTTAAAGGGAGTGTGACGACACAACCTAAAAGTTAAGGTAGATGTAATGATATTTCTAAGGCATATTGGACTGGGATCATGTTCGACCCAAGTTATCAAACTCATTAGTTTGCAGAGGCCGAAAATGGTTAACACTTATTATTGATTCATTTAGTTTGCTAAAAGACCAAAATGATTAATCTTGAATACTAAGTCATTTAATTGGTGAAAAGCCCAAAATGATCAACAGTATTACATGGTCATCAAAATTCCTAAGTGGTTGGTAATGTCAACTCTTCCTAGTTAGCAGTCAAAATACAAAGCATATCATTAACTCATATTTAGTCAGAGCATGCCCAAAATGTGGAACAATTTGATATTTAAACATTATACATTTTGGCAAAAAAATAGAAGATTACAACTATAAGAATACAAGATACACCAAAGATCATACAAGGACCCAAGCTAACTACGAATGGTGACCAAGATAGTCAGCTCGAATGCTCTTCAACCATCATCTGGATTAGGATCGAACACCTCCTCGATGTCTTCAAGTTACTCATTTAGAAGTTCAGTAAGAATGGCAACAATTGGGATCCATTTATCATCTTTTAAGAAGGGATGTTAATGATAAGCTGGGCAAACTGCCTGGCACCTGCACCATAGGTTTGATTCCTTCAGAGTCTTGATCTCCCTGAGGGAAGTCAACTACCCATGATTAAACACAAGCTCCTCAAATCCTTTCAGCCTTGCTGAAGCATCAGTCCAACCTTCATCATAACCCGTTTCCCACTCTTCTCAAGGGCTCATTTTAAAGAGATGGATCAACCTTATAACATCCCTTTAGAGGCCAGTTGAGATAACATATCCTCTTTAGACGTCCTTTTTTAGCTCAATGACCTCCTTCTTCAAGGCATCATTTCGTCCGAAGTTAGATTGCCTACTTGGACTACATCCTTGCTCTCCAAGATTGGGACCTCAAACCATTTATTTCCTCTTTGTAATACCCCGTATTTTGATGCTATATTAATTTGGGGATTTATATAATTTAATGTGAATTAATTATTTAATATAAATCCAGAAATTTATTATGTTATAATTATTAACGCGATGAGAGTTAGTAATTATGGGAAATTTTTTGAATATTACTAATGAGCAAAGTAATATATAATATTGATTATACTGAATGTCACGAGAGAATAAAATGACAATTTTGGAAATTTGAGTCGGGACGTGCTCGTGTCGCGTCGGGACTAAATATTGATAAATAAAAGTGAATATTTTATAAGTTGTTCGTATGGTCATTTTGAGTGCGCCAATGCGTCTGGAAGGGTCGAGATAGTCAGAAAAGTGTACCCGGGGGTTTAATTTGGGTCTCGGGGCGTTTTTAGGCCTAATTAGTAACCCGGGAGGGTATTTTAGTCATTTTGCATTTTTGGGTAATTAAACCCACGAAAATTAATAACCTATATCAGCCATTTAGGTTAGTCATTTAGGGTTAGAATACTCAAAACCCTAGAACGGCCATTGGAGAAGAGAGGAGAGAGCTCTCAAGGCATTCCAAGGCTCAAAACTCATCCGTTTGCACCGCCGCCACCACCAACGCGTAGATCGCGAGACGGGGAACGAAACCACACCGAATTCGACACCAAACCAGACTTCTGAAAATCCTAGGCAAGTGTTGATCTTGCTTATTTCGTTGATGCATCTTTCATATTAGTTAGGAATGATTAAGAATGAATTATAGCGAAGAAAAACCCAATTTGAGATAGGAAAATTTATGTAGTTATGGTTTAAATGAAAATTCTAGAAACCCTTGCCATGTAGAGGATTTACCCACGAAATTATGATGTTTATAAGAAGAAATTTCTGGAAATACTTGTTAGAACCATGTTTAAGAAAATTCTAGAGTTCTTGATAATTATATAATTTTTTGGGCCGTAAATCCATGATTGGTGTTAGAAATCTACATGCTTTACGTTAGAAATACCTAGTATGATGATATAATGTTTGTAGTATGAATTTTGGGTCGGTTGGGTGTGAAAAATATGAAATTAGTGAAGGTTAGAAGATGAAAACCGTAACTGCAAATCTGCAGATTTCGCATACCTGCTTGATCGATCGATCGAGCCCCAGACCTCGATCGATCGACCCCTCCTGGTAGACTCCTATTTCCCTTTTTAAATGAGTTAAATTCAATTTGTTGTGAAATAATTCTTGGACATCCTTAATAAAATGTTTTGGGAAAAGTGGAAGACCAGTAGGACATATGAAAAATTTTGGGACTTTTAAAATGAGACGAGAATTGTATTTTTGGGATAATTACATAAGGGTTGACGAATTTATGTTTTAAAGAGAGAGACGCGTAAGAGAGTTACGTTGGAACATAAAAAGGACACCTACTGAATTTTATACTTGGGAGGATAGATTCCATGAGATTTACGTAATAAGTTGGAAGAATCCTTCGAATTAAGGTTAGAGACGAACCCTTATACGCGGTACTAATAATGTGAAAACAAGGATAAACGTCGTAACTATGGAAGTTGAGATATACCTAATATTGATATGGTAATATTAGTATAGTTATATGATTATGTATGCATATACTATCTATGTGTGAAAAACATACCCACGCTACTTGCTATCCCTGAGGTTACCGCGCTGGGACGATCTTATCCTGTGTTGCCTTATGGGGGATATTGATTCGTACCCTAGGATATAGATATCCTTGGTACAGGCTATTAGAATGATAGTTCAGACGGTCCTAAGAGACGCGGGTATGTGCCATCCTCTTAGAGACTTGGAATCTATGCTTTGCCTCAATATTGTTTGTGTATGTGTTAATACAATTCGAGAGTGATTCCGAATTTGTATTCCCCTTAATACGAGTGATACGGGTTTTGGATAGTAGAGTATGCCCGCACCATAGTTTTATTTGGGGTGCTGTTATAATATATATATTATACGAGTAGTTAATATATATATGGAATTCTGAAATTTGGAACTGTCTACTGTGATTTGGTAAGTAGGACATGGTTGATGACTCAAATTGTAAATACTTGTTTTGAGAAAGTATAATATGACACTGGAAAACATTATTAATTAATAAAGTTAAAAATGAGGACTTTGGTTACTAATTGAAATATCCCTTTTTGAATAATGGTATTAATCAGTTTTAAATCTTACGAATAACCTAAGATAAGATGAATCGTTGGGGGAGATTAGTGCGATATATGATATATAATCCATTGGGAAGGTTAGTACGATAGGCGTTCACATTAGAAGAGAGGTGAGAATTTCTCAAGAGAGTGTCGCACTAATATGTTGTTGCATTGGCCTGTATCAATTTAAATACTTGCTAAACGAATTTCTAAATCATATACACTATCGGGCTCTGACCCGTTTCTAATTCTCTTTCTATTTTGTATATATATGTATATATTACAGGTGCCCAGCCACAGGGGCGTCTTGCTTACGATCTCTTGGAAGGAACGTGCTGCAGCTTAGGTGGGAGTTGTAGGCCACTTGCTTGGAAGATTTCATTTACTTGATTCCACATCTATCATTCTCAGTTATTGGGGCATGTGTCGCCCTTTCCACCATTTATCTGTTTTATTGGGACATTTTTATTTCATTTATTTCTAGTACTGTTGCTATAGGATTTATTCAGTACGGATGTTTTACTTTAAGTTTTAAATGTTGGGATTTTGGATGTTGAATGTTTAACTTAATTGGATTATGTTCCAGGATATTTGTGGTATGATTCTTACTTATTGGTAATGTTGTTAATAACTAAATAAATAATTTTTCTTTAAAAATAAAATTTGGAAAGTAATGTTTAAATACGGTTTTGACACTTAGCTTAATTACTTAGGGTGTTAAATTGGAAAATTTATTTTTATGACAGTGATGCTAAGAATGAACTAACTGCTCACCTTGATTTAATTTAATAAAGGAGTGATCACCCGGTATTTAATTAGGCGGGGTGTCACAGGTGGTATAAGAGCATCAGGTTCTAGTGTCCATAGGATCTGTACGGCTTATTTCTCTTTCAGCTTAACGTTTTTGCTATAGAGCCCTATTTTTAGGATTGTTGTGTTCCTGCTTTTACGTTTACGTCTTCAACTATTTGAGATTTTATAATGACTGTAGACTAATAAAATTCTTCACGTTTCAGATGCCTTCGAGACGTGCACCGAAGGATAGGCGTGCCCAGGCCGAGCAGCCAGCAGCCCCGGCACAAGGCACTATGAATGCTAATGAGGTTACCGCCATTGTTGCTCAGGCGGTGAATGCTGCACTAGCGGTAGTTCAGCAGGCTCCACCCCAGATTCAGGCAGTGGCGCCAGTACCAACACAGCTTCCATCTGCATGGGAGAGGGTTAAGGATGCTTTCCTGAAGGCACATCCCCCTGAGTTCTCTGGTAGCTCAGATATCGTCACAGTCAGTCAATGGAAGAAATACATCCAGCGGCATCTCCGTATGTATGAGTGCACCGACGTGAAAAAACAGTTATTGGCCTCCTTTAAGGTGGTGGGGGCCGCTTTACAGTGGTGGGAGTCCACTACCACATTGGGGGAGAGGGACACGATCCCGATTCAGACATTTTGGGAGCGGTTTGACCGCAAGTATTTTCTACCCGCCGTGTAGACTGAGATGAGGCAGAAATTGCTAAATTTGAAGCAGGAGAATTCTACCGTAGCTGAGTATGAGGAGGAGTTCACGAGACTTCTCACCATCGTGCCCGATGAGGCACCCACTGAGAGCAAGAAGATTATGTTGTTTGTGGATGGGTTACCTTGGAGGATTCGTCAGCACCTTATAGGGAATTTGTCCTTGAGTACTTTCACTGATGTACTCAATGCTCCATTACTACTTTCCAGGATCATCGCTTCCATCTTCAGGGAAGCAAGAGAGCAGGAGAGTCCAGCCAGCAGTGAAGGACTGGGGGTAATAGTGCTAGTGGGGCACCATCTCATGGACAGACTCGTCAGCACGAGCAGAGTTCCCATCAGGGGGACCCTGCTAAGCGATTCCGTTCAGGTGATTCTAGGCAGGGATTTGGGGGTTATAGGCAGGGCCAGTAGGGCTAGCCTAATCAGCAGGGCCAGCAAGGACAACATCGACAGCAGGGTCAGCAGTAGGGCTAACAGCGTGCACATCAGGGCCAACAGGGCCAGTGGCGGGGAGGTAACGGCCAGCAGGGCCGCGGTCAACAGGGTCAGAGGGGAGTCAACTTCAAAGGCCGATGTTTTGGGTGTGGTAAGCATGACCATAGGCGCCAGGATTGTCCGGAGGGAGATAGGGCTCCACCGCAGCAGGGTGCCCGTAATGAGCCACATAGACCACTTTTTCTAGCTGCCCTCCCAGCTCCAGCCCAGGTACCAGCCCTACCAGCCGTTCCAGCAGATCCAGTACAGCTGGGGCAGTTACAGTATGGACGTGTATATAACGTCCACCAGGCAACAGCTCCACAGGCACCACCCGTGATTGAGGGTATGTTTCCTATCCATGGTACTATAGGTCGTGTTTTGTTTGATACTGGGGCGACCATTGTTTTATAGCTACACATTTTGCGAAGGCCTTAGGGTTGTTAGCCACAGCAGAGAGCACAGTGACGTGTGTAGACTCACCACTCGGGAGTGAGTCGCTTATCTTCTTTATATGCCGGGGAGTGGGGGTAGAGAATGGTAGTTTGGTATTATCTGCAGACATGTTAGTCTTAGATATGCATGAGCACGATGTTATTATCGGTATGGATTGGCTCGCAGCTTATAGAGCCATGATTGATTGCTTCGGTGGGAGCATTGTTTTTTCCATTCTGGGGCAAGAGATGTTTGTAGTGGCGATGCCTCGCCTAGAGGGAGGATCGACCGCTCATTTGTATTACATAGAGGAGGATACCTCTAAGGAGGTTATGATTCCCTTAGACTCGATCCTAGTCGTTCATGAGTATTTCGATGTATTCTAGGAGATACCGGGCCTACCACCCAAGTCGAGAGATAGACTTTGTTATAGACTTATTACCGGGTACTAGACCGATAGCGCGCGCTCCATACCGCATGGCTCCGTCAGAGATACGAGAGTTACGAGATCAGATAGAGAAGCTGTTAGGACAGGGCTTCATTCATAGGAGTACCTCACCTTGGGGCGCTCCAGTCTTATTTGTGAAGAAGAGAGATGGTTCACTGAGGTTGTGTGTGGACTACCGGGAGTTGAACAAGGTCACGATACGGAATAAGTATCCGTTGCCTCGAATCGATGATCTGTTCGACCAGCTAAGGGGAGCAACTTTCTTTTCGAAGATAGATCTAAGGTCGGGGTACCATCAGCTACGTATTAGGGAGTAGGATGTTTTAAAGACTGCTTTCTTGACGAGATATGGGTCCTATGAGTTCAGGGTGATGCCATTCGGACTCACAAATGCTCCAACCGTATTCATGGACTTGATGAACCGAGTATTCGGAGAGTTCTTGGATCAGTTTGTCATCGTCTTCATATATGACATTTTGATATATTCACACTCCGAGGAGGAGCATGCCGAGCACTTGAGGCAGGTTCTTCAGACTCTGCGAGAGCATCAGTTGTATGCTAAGTACGAGAAGTGCGGATTCTGGTTACGAGAGGTACAGTTCTTGGGGCATGTTGTTTCTGAGCAGGGGATAGCAGTTGACCCGAGTAAAGTGTCAGCGGTGAGGGAGTGGGGACAGCCCATGACACCGACGGAAGTGCGAAGTTTCTTGGGGTTAGCTGGATACTACAGGAGATTTATTCGAGGATTCTCCAAAATAGCGGGTCCATTGACGAATCTGACTCGCAAAGGGGTACCATATGTTTGGGATGACGCTTGTCAGTTGGCTTTCGACGAGCTGAAAGATAAGCTTACTTCAGCACCAGTCCTTGCGTTACCGAAGCCGGGTGTGGAGTACCTGGTTTACACCGATGCCTCTTTACGGGGACTTGGGGGAGTACTTCAGCAGGAGGAGAAGGCCATAGCTTTTGCCTCCCGTAAGCTTAAGCTGCATGAGAAGAATTACCCCACCATGACCTGGAGTTAGCAGCGGTCGTCTTTGCATTGAGGATATGGAGACACTATTTATTGGGGGAAAATTCCGCTTGTTCATAGACCATAAGTCATTGCAGTACCTGTTCACTCAGCGAGAGCTAAATATGCGTCAACACAGATGGCTAGAGTTTGTGAAGGACTACCAGTTCGATATACAGTATCATCCGGGGAAGGCCAACGTAGTTGCTGATGCGTTGAGTCGTAGACCGGTAGACGAGGTAGCGGACGTCTGTAAAGCAAAGTGGAAGGAGTTGGGTCACCAGGACGCAGTAGCCCGTTCTTTCATGTCCGTTATGTCAGTCACACCCGAGATTGTTACGAGGGTGATACAGGCACATACCACAGACCCGTTTTTCCAGGAGCAGATTGTACGACTCTTAGCCAAGGGTGCTAAGTCCTATTATGTTAGTTCTAATGGGGGTTTGAGGTTTATTGGGAGATTGGTGGTTCCTGAAGGAGCAGAATTACGTTATGCAGTGATGACCCAGTCTCACGGGTCCCGATTTGCGGTGCATCTTGGAGAGGATAAGATGTACCAGGATATGAGGCGACAATACTGGTGGAGTGGGATGAAGAAGGACATTGCTGAGTTCGTGTCCAAGTGTTCTACCTGTCAGCTGGTAAAGGTGGACCATCAGAAACCGTCATCAACCATTGGAAGTACCCGTGTGGAAGTGGGAGAGTATTTCCATGGATTTTATTACAGGGTTGCCTACATCACAGCGGGGCCACGACTCTATCTGGGTGATTGTAGACCGTTTGACCAAGGTGAATCATTTTCTACAGGTGCGGATGGATTATACCACGGGCAGTATGCTCAGTTGTTCATTGCTGAGATCGTCAGATTACATGGGGTGCCCCTGAATATTGTGTCAGATAGAGACAATATTTTCGTGTCACGTTTTTGGGAAAGTTTTCAGGAGGCTATGGGTACTGAGTTGAGGTTAAGTTCAGCTTATCACCCACAGACAGATGGACAGACAGAGCGTACTAATCAGATGTTGGAGGATATGCTACGCATGTGTGTTTTGATTTTGGAGGAGGTTGGGAGCCACACCTTCCACTGATAGAGTTTGCTTATAATAACTCTTATCAGTTCACGATTGGCATGGCTCCATTTGAGACTTTGTATGGCAGGCCTTGCCGTTCCCCAACTTATTGGCTCGAGGTGGGGGATAACAAGTTTCTAGGACCAGAGGTGATTCAGGAGACCTCCGTGAGGATTGAGATGATCAAGAGTCGCATTCGGGTAGCCCAGGACAGGTAGAAGATCTACGCCGATGCGAAACGGTTCTTCCGGGAGTTTAATGTGGGGTACCAAGTGTTACTGCGTGTATCTCCTATGAAGGGAGTGATGAGGTTCGGGAAGAAGGGGAAATTGGCTCCGAGGTACGTCGGACCATTTCCCATCATCGAGAGGATTGGGCCGGTTGCATACATGTTGGGACTGCCAGAGCATTTACATCGCATTCACGATCTATTCCACATCTCGTCGTTGAGACGATATCTTCGGGATGATATGGCCCATACTCACATCGCGATAGATGAGATAGACTTACAGCCTGACAGCTCTTACGAAGAGAGACCGGTGGCTATCCTAGACTTTAGTGAGAGGAGATTGAGGTCGAAGATAGTTCCACTTGTACGGGTCCAGTGAGAGCATCATAATGTGGAGGAATCCACTTGGGAGCACGAGACAGATATGCGCGAGAGATATCCAGATTTGTTCTTACCAGGTATCCCCTATTTTCTGAATTTCAGGACGAAATTCCATTATTAGGGGGGAAGTATGTAATACCCCGTATTTTTATGCTATATTAATTTGGGGATTTATATAATTTAATGTGAATTAATTATTTAATATAAATCAGGAAATTTATTATGTTATAATTATTAACGCGATGAGAGTTAGTAATTATGGAAAATTTTTTGAATATTACTAATGAGCAAAGTAATATATAATATTGATTATACTGAATGTCACGAGTGAATAAAATGACAATTTTGGAAATTTGAGTCGGGACGTGCTCGTGTCGCGTCGGGACTAAATATTGATAAATAAAAGTGAATATTTTATAAGTTGTTCATATGGTCATTTTGAGTGCGCCAACGCGTCCGGAAGGGTCGAGATAGTCAGAAAAGTGTACCCGGGGGTTTGATTTGGGTCTCGGGGCATTTTTAGGCCTAATAGTAACCCGGGAGGGCATTTTAGTCATTTTGCATTTTTGGGTAATTAAACCCACGAAAATTAATAACCTATATCAGCCATTTAGGTTAGTCATTTAGGGTTAGAATACTCAAAACCCTAGACCGTCCATTGGAGAAGAGAGGAGAGAGCTCTCAAGGCATTCCAAGGCTCAAAACTCACCCGTTTGCCCCCGCCACCACCAACGCGTAGATCGCGAGACGGGGAACGCAACCACACCAAATTCGACACCAAACCAGACTTCTAAAAATCCCAGGCAAGTGTTTATCTTGCTTATTTCGTTGATGCATCTTTCATATTAGTTTAGGAATGATTAAGAATGAATTATAGGGAAGAAAAACCCAATTTGAGATAGGAAAATTTATGTAGTTATGGTTTAAATGAAAATTCTAGAAACCCTTGCCATGTAGAGGATTTACCCACGAAATTATGATGTTTATAAGAAGAAATTTCTGGAAATACTTGTTAGAACCATGTTTAAGAAAATTCTAGAGTTCTTGATAATTATATAAATTTTTGGGCCGTAAATCCATGATTGGTGTTAGAAATCTACATGCTTTACGTTAGAAATACCAAGTATGATGATATAATGTTTGTAGTATGAATTTTGGGTCGGTTGGGTGTGAAAAATATGAAATTGGTGAAGGTTAGAAGATGAAAACCGTAACTGCAAATCTGCAGATTTCGCATACCTGCTTGATCGATCGATCGAGCCCCAGACCTCGATCGATCGACCCCTCCTGGAAGACTCCTATTTCCCTTTTTAAATGAGTTAAATTCAATTTGTTGTGAAATAATTCTTGGACATCCTTAATAAAATGTTTTGGGAAAAGTGAAAGACCAGTAGGACATATGAAAAATTTTGGGACTTTTAATATGAGACGAGAATTGTATTTTTGGGATAATTACATAAGGGTTGACGAATTTATGTTTTAAAGAGAGAGACGCGTAAGAGAGTTACGTTGGAACATAAAAAGGACACCTACTGAATTTTATACTTGGGAGGATAGAGTCCATGAGAGTTACGTAATAAGTTGGAAGAATCCTTCGAATTAAGGTTAGAGACGAACCCTTATACGCGGTACTAATAATGTGAAAACAAGGATAAACGTCGTAACTATGGAAGTTGAGATATACCTAATATTGATATGGTAATATTAGTATAGTTATATGATTGTGTATGCATATACTATCTATGTGTGAAAAACATACCCACGCTACTTGCTATCCCTGAGGTTACCGTGCTGGGACGATCTTATCCTGTGTTTCCTTATGGGGCATACTGATTCGTACCCTAGGATATAGATATCCTTGGTACAGGCTATCAGAATGATAGTTCAGACGGTCCTAAGAGACGCGGGTATGTGCCATCCTCTTAGAGACTTGGAATCTATGCTTCGCCTCAATATTGTTTGTGTATGTGTTAATACAATTCGAGAGTGATTCCGAATTTGTATTCCCCTTAATACGAGTGATACGGGTTTTTGATAGTAGAGTATGCCCGCACCATAGTTTTATTTGGGGTGCTGTTATAATATATATATTATACGAGTAGTTAATATATATATGGAATTCTGAAATTTGGAACTGCCTACTGTGATTTGGTAAGTAGGACATGGTTGATGACTCAAATTGTAAATACTTGTTTTGAGAAAGTATAATATGACACTGGAAAACATTATTAATTAATAAAGTTAAAAATGAGGACTTTGGTTACTAATTGAAATATCCCTTTTTGAATAATGGTATTAATCAGTTTTAAATCTTACGAATAACCTAAGATAAGATGAATCATTGGGGGAGATTAGTGCGATATATGATATATAATCTGTTGGGAAGGTTAGTACGATAGGCGTTCACATTAGAAGAGAGGTGAGAACTTCTCAAGAGAGTGTCGCACTAATATGTTGTTGCATTGGCCTGTATCAATTTAAATACTTGCTAAACGAATTTCTAAATCATATACACTATCGGGCTCTGACCCGTTTTTATTTCTCTTTCTCTCTTGTATATATATATGTATATATTACAAGTGCCCAGCCACAGGGGCGTCTTGCTTAGGATCTCTTGGAAGGAACGTGCTGCAGCTTAGGTGGGAGTTGCAGGCCACTTGCTTGGGCGATTTCATTTACTTGATTCCACATCTATCATTCTCAGTTATTGGGGCATGTGTCGCCCTTTCCACCATTTATCTGTTTTATTGGGACATTTGTATTTCAGTTATTTCTAGTACTGTTGCTATGGGATTTATTCAGTACGGATGTTTTACTTTAAGTTTTAAATGTTGGGATTTTGGATGTTGAATGTTTAACTTAATTGGATTATGTTCCAGGATATTTGTGGTATGATTCTTACTTATTGGTAATGTTGTTAATAACTAAATAAATAATTTTTCTTTAAAAATAAAATTTGGAAAGTAATGTTTAAATACGGTTTTGACACTTAGCTTAATTACTTAGGGTGTTAAATTGGAAAATTTATTTTTACGACAGTGATGCTAAGAATGAGCTAAATGCTCACCTTGATTTAATTTAATAAAGGAGTGATCGCCCGGTATTTAATTAGGCGGGGTGTCACACTATTGTATTGAGGAACTAATTTCCTCCATAATTTGGAGGTCATCTTTCAGTTTGGCTACTAGATCGAACTAGTCCTAATACTCTTTAGTCCTTGATTTTATCTACTTGTAGAGCTTCACAAATGCCTTATGAAGGCCAGTAGGCTACAAACATCATAACAAATAAGAAATGCAACATAAATCAACATAATTGAAAAAACAAGGAGCATCAATAAAAGTATAAGTCTTTTTAATTAATCAACAAGGGGAGGCAAAAAGTTAGTACAGCTAGAGAAAAGAAATATTACAAGGCACGAGCAAAGAAAAGATCCTAAAATTATGGAACTTTACTCCTTCATCTTCTCGAGATTTCTAGTGCCTTCCCTTTTTCAGTATCTCCTCTCTTAGTCGGCAGCTGCTCCGACCTCATCAGAGTCCTTCTTAGCATGGTCAGCAAACTGACCAATTGGAGGCTCTTTATTAGAAAGTGAAGAGGTTCCTGAAAAGTGGAGCTGGAATAGGTCAGATTCTTGAGGTAGTCCAGCTACCCCCAAAGCTTTATCCCATCCATTCTTAAAGGACACTTTTTAAACATACGCGGTCCGGATCTCAGCATCATCGTAGGTCGTATCCCATCCTTTTATGTAGTTGTTATCCTTTACACTCGGGATCCCCTCCCCCAACTTCTGAACCTTCTGACCAGGCCTAAATTTTCTTAAATGAGATTCTCCTTCTCTGCGACCACCCGATTATTGGTCGCCTGAATATCGACATAGGCCTTTATTGAGCTCTCTCTCTCTCTCTCTCTCTCTATCTCTATCTCCCACTCAAATAAAGAACAGGCATTAGCCAATTCCTTTTCGGACTTCTTTAGGTCTTCTTTTAGCTCCTGGTTATTCTTGGACTTGTTGGTATGACTATCCAGAAGGGTAGTGAAGTTAGACAAAAATTGAAAAATAGAAAAAAGAAACGTTAGTGTGCAACAGATGAACATAGAGAAAAGATAAGAGAAAAAAGGAAATTACTAGAGCAATTTTTCGATGGACTTAAGTGCTAGCTGGCCGACCCCAGCCATGAGAATCACTTATGGTCAACCATGAGCATAACCCTTTTTAGTAAATCAGGGGCAAGCATGGGAGTATTAGCCACAATGGATCGCTCGATCGCCATAGTGAAGAAGGGCTCAGCAGGGGAGAGCCTTCAATGATAATCTCTTCTTGGCCCCCTCTTTTTTTTATCTTCCTCTTTCTTTATTTCTCTCTCTCTTCCCTTATAGTAAGAGTGAGCTATCTCAATCTTAATGGATAATTTCTATAATTAAGTTTCCAACACATACAATTCCAAATTTTATCTTATTACCCTAAATAATCTACTAGGTGAAAAAGCTGATATAATAAATCATGCATTCAACAAAGGAAATTTAAGGAAAAAAACCATTTTCGGGTAGAACCCTTTTTTCATCACTTTAGAGAGTTTGCATGACTATCGACTTATAGACTACTTGATAAACTCCATAAGTATAATGCATAGTTCCTTTGCATATCTATAAAGAATATGGATTAGTCCAGAGTCATCCACATGCGTCTTTCCATGCACGGTATCCACCGATTAGCCTTCGTCGTCAGTAGCAAATTCCCTCAGGTATCAAAAGATAAACCACGAAGAAACTCTCTCCACAAGAGTTGTATGAAAAATGCAAGCTATATATAGGGTTTTAACTTGATTTACTCAAATAAATTTTGGGGATGATGATTTATGAATCAAAAAGGTTTTCTCAAACCAAAAGGTTGAAAACTTTTGCTAAAGATATGCAGAAACAGTTATGGCAAAAGTCTTAAAGAAATTAAATGCAAAATAGGTATTTATAGGACGTTCAAAAATTTCGAGGTGGTGGCGTCATTTGAATGAAAATACACTATCGTTCTAACGAGATTATCATCTTGTTCAAACGAGATATGTCTCACTTTTAATGACATAAAAAAATCAAAATAGTAAGACCTTGTGAGATGTTCGATGGAAGAAACCTTATAACGAACCCTTCTAACGGGATACAAATCTCGTTTGAATGAGATTACCATCTCGTTTGAATGATATACACAAAAAAAATATTTTTAAACAAAGTAAAAACTGCCTCGATTTTAAAAGAAAAAAATCATGTTTCCAGTTTTAATAGAAACGAACATCCCAAAATCAATTTAAGGAATAAATTCAAACACTAAAGCATTATACCTTTAAAGTGTGGAGGTGGTTGAATGATGGAGATGTTGGATCTTCAGACTTCATCTCGATTCGAATGAAACAGTAACATAATATGCCAAAAACTAAATGTAAGCCTAAGTGATTTGAGCAATGAGAGAAAATATGCTCTTACATCTTCTTTCTACTTCTTCTCTATCTCCTTCTCTCCCCCCTGGCCACCAAGATGGAGCCACTAACCTTAGGGGAATCCACATACGCTATATTCATAGATTGCATCTGATCAGATAGTACTACCTGGTCTTCATCATCTATGTTCGGCACTCTCCTCCCCACAGGGGGTGCCATATTCTTCTTCTTCTTCTTCTTCTTCTTCTTCTTCTTCTTCTTCTTCTTCTTCTTCTTCTTCTTCTTCTTCTTCTTCTTCTTCTTCTTCTTCTTCCTCCTCCTGTTCTTTTTCCTCTTTCTCTACCTCAATTGGTTTAGGGGGCCCTTCTTCAGGAATTTCCAAGACAGGGAGTTTATCAACTGGTTGAGAAAGGAAACTAATTATAGTTTTTTTCTACTCCAGTAAATAAGATATATCACAAGGGTGCTCACCATCAGGAAGTCTATCTCGTACTCTCCAAGATTTGAGTAGATTAACAACTCTCAGCTCGTGAAGGGAAGGTTCTTGATTTTTATCACGGACTGCAAAATAGAGGAAGAAAGCATAAATCGGAGGATAGGAAACAGAATTAGAAAGAAAATATAAGTAAAATAAACAATAAGAAAACAAAGAAGAAAGATAACATGATCCTCCCAAAATTTCAGGTTCTAAGGATCTTGATACCTTTTGCCCTTAGGTAGGGAAGGATGTTGTCAATTTCTAGCAATAAAGCCTTACACCCAATAATATTTATGGGAGTCAGGAAGATTTACGACTAAAACCCTATCATATTTTATTATTTCCAAGTATAAAATACCATCATTGTTGCACGACCAGACGTATCCGTAACAAACCTCAGCAAGCCCTAAGTTAGTCCCATATAGTTCATTTATCCTATGAACCCCATTCATAATTTTTTAGACATTTGGGGCGCATTGAGAAGGGACAACATCAAAGTACTTGAACAATCTAAGAAAAAGGGGGTTTGGGGGAAATGTCAAACCCCCCAGTGTGATCAAGAGAGTTTGAATCAAATGCCCCCTCTATGTCACTAACATCTTTGGGTATGGGGGCACAATCGATTTCCACCCAATTTAGGATGTTATAAGACTACCTAAACTCTTCTACGTTTTTGTAATCAAGATGAGCCATGGATGATAAAAGACCTCTAACAACAGAAGAAGACTAGTCAAAATAGTGAAAGAAAAGAGAATATTAGAAAGACTTACAGAAGTGTATGGACAACTCTGAGAATATGAAGAAATGAATAAGAGAACACATTAGAAGTTTTATTGTTGAGGAGCGTTTGAAAGATGATGGTTGGAGGTGATGTGTCTGGGTTTGAATCTTGCGCTAATAATGAAGCATAAGCCACAATGACGTCTGACACTCTAATTTCCTACTCAGACTAGCACACCCTCACCTCTTCAATGAAATCATAAGTCGGCCATGGCGTTTTGACCTCGAATGAGCGTACCCTCACAAGTTCACAAATATTACAAAGCATACCACACGGATTTTAGAAGTGTTTTAGGCTTTGGGTCTTAAACTTACTTAAAATATGTTGGCCTAAATGTTTAGCCCAAAGATTTTAGGGGGGTAATTGTGGGGGCTTATTTATTTTTTTCCCCAAAGTGCAGTTGACCAGCCTAGCGTACATAGCGGACTGCCCTTCCTAAATCAGTTATCTATTTCAACCCGTGTACTTAATATGTTCTTGAATACATGGATATATAATCAAATTGATTACCAACAATCTCAGAGGATATATTCAGGGACACCACGAGCTATCTATAAGCTAATTGAGTTACTTGTATAACTGAATCACTTATTTTCTACAACTATAAATTGTAAACCCTGGCTTGGGGCAATGAGATGTAACCTCAATTATTGAGAGACACAAATAAGAACATAGTAACCTTTCCATGGACGTAGGCAAATTACCGAAACACGTACATCTATTGTTGTGCATGTGATTATTTATTTTCATCTCTATATTTCTTTCTGGATATTTTTATTGTGATAATTCTTGCACTCTCTCTCTCTCTCACACACACACACACACACACACACACACACACACACACACACATATATATATATATATATATATATATATATATATATATAGAGAGAGAGAGAGAGAGAGAGAGAGAGAGGCAGGCTCCTGTGCACACTAAGTTTGCACACTAAGTTTGCACATTACCTTTTAAAAGTGGTAAAAAAAATATTTTTGAGTTGATTTTTTTTGTGTGATATTTAAACATTTCAAGGAACTCATATAAAAAAAAATCAGCTCAAAAAAACTTTTTTTGCTATTTTTAAAAAATCGGTCAAACTTTCGTAGTTTTTAAGCCCTTTAAAAACTGCGAAAGTTTGACCGATTTTTTAAAAATAGCAAAAAAAGTTTTTTTGAGCTAATTTTTTTTATGTGGGTCCGTTGAAATGTTAAAATATCACATAAAAAAATTGGTGTGCGCCAGCACTAAGTTTGCACACTTTTAAAAGGTAATGTGCAAAGTTAGTGTGCACAGGAGCCTGCCTCTCTCTCTCTCTCTCTCTCTATATATATATATATATATATATATATATATATATATATATATATATATATATATATATATATACACACACACACACACACACACACATATATGTAAAGTTTCAATCATGAAATGTGACACTGTGTTATTAAAAAATAAACTCAACAATCCTCAATAAAATGTGATAGTATATCAAATACTTAACTATGACTCGATGATGATTCAAACTTTAAACAGACGCATAGACACACACACACACACATACACACACACACACACACACACACACACACACACACACACATATATATATATATATATATATAAAGTTTCAACCATAAAATGTGACACTGCAATTAAAAAATAAACTCAATAATCCTTCATAAAATATGACAATGTGTCAAATGCTTAACTATGGTTACTAATACCACAAAAGATTCAATGAGTGAACAAAGATTAATAAATATTTTGTCATTAAATCTTTATGATATTATTTTTCGCTAGGGGAGTTTTAAAATACTATATGATTAACGAAATTATTGTAATTCTCAGTGCCTAAAAAAATATGCATACACATAAATATATATACAAATTGAAATTCAAAATTTTTATAGTGCGAAATTTCACACTACTATTTTTCATTGCAAAATTTAACACTACTATAGCTCACTGGAATATTTTACACTATTATTTCTCACAATTTGGTAGACACATTGATGTGTCGTGTCTTTATTGATTAGTGTTTGGGGTTCGCTGATTCTCATTCAAGATACATACCAATACAAACACGACAAGATCAATGCAGACACGACAAGTCTATGTTTACCAAATTGTGTCTGAATCACATGTCCCTCTAGAATTACTCAGTATTTAAATA
The DNA here is from genome assembly GCA_949130495.1 of Sambucus nigra. Classification (NCBI taxonomy): domain Eukaryota; kingdom Viridiplantae; phylum Streptophyta; class Magnoliopsida; order Dipsacales; family Adoxaceae; genus Sambucus; species Sambucus nigra. The sequence goes on from OX422224.1 coordinate 340,248,466, forward strand.
ACACTAAATCATTACACTCATTTCTATAACAATGTAATACTTAATAAAGTTTTGAAAGTCACCAATTAGATATAATCGATGAAGTAAGAGGAGTTTTTTTAAATTAAAATAAAGCACTTTTATTTTATATTTAAAAAAAGAACGTACTTTTGAACATATTTACAAAATATTGCACTCTTTAAATTTGTGGTTGGTAATCACAAATTCAAGTTTTCTTAATACGACCATTTTCAGTGTAATTAAGTGATTAATAGTCAATGCGCAGTTGGAAATCCTAAATTCAATTTACAAATTTAAATTGAATACGGAGTTGATAACCGCATATTCATTTGATTAAAGATCAGTTCATCTTCTATTTTCTCATTCTTACAGTTAACAAAAAAAGAACAGAGCTTACTCTGGAGAATTTCGAACTCAACATACATTCCAACTCCGGACTCTTCCTCCACCGCCAGTGACTATCAAAAGTCAATTTCCACCTTCTTTAGGCCAGAGTTAGTTTTCTCCATACTTTTCTAAATACATTTATAAATATATTATAACCCTTTTTTGTGTTCTAGTGATAAATTTGAAAATGCATTGAGAGAAGTTTGTGTTTACTCAAATATTGGCATGCATTAAATTATTCATCTATATATACTCAAATATGTTTGTTTAGGAATGCATAGTTTTTAATTATTTGGGTTTTTTGTGCATATGGGGATGTATGAGAATTTGTGGTACAATATAAGATTTACTTGTGGAATATCGTTGATTTTGAGGATTTTTTAAGTAATAATTTGAGCCACAATTTTGATGATATTCACGGGGATATTTTTGTGGAATAATTTCTGCCATAATTTTAAGGATATTTTTGTGAAAAATTTTCTACCAAGATTTTGAGCAATGCCATAATGCTGAATATATTTGAGGATATATTTCTTGAATAATATTGTTGTGGAATATTATAAGAATGTTTTCCCTACATTTTTTTATTAATGACAATATCATTTGTATGTAATGTACATGGATATTGATTTTCCCTACAAATTCTTGTATATTGAAAAATATATTTTTTATTATGGATTTAAATTATTGTATTATTGGGAAATTCACAATAACTTTTACAAAATAAGATGTAGTGGATATGAATATTCAATGAATAATGGTGTGGTACATTATTAACGTTGTAGGAAATTTTTTTGTACCCCGTCTTAAAGATTATAATATTTCATTATCAAACCAATATATAATTTTAATCTAGTGTCAAAGATTCAGTAGATTTTTAGTTAAAGAGGATATATTTTTAAATCCACACCTATAGTGAATAACCATTTGATTGTAAATGGTGTTGAACATATCAAGTTGACATACCTGAAAAGAAACAAATGAGCATTCCTATCTATAAATTCGATAAATTCACGGATAGATACACCTAAACTAATGTACTTCCTGAGATTTTATTATTTTCCAATCTTTCATATTTCAAGTGCATACTATTTCTCAACAAATTCTCTTTCATGTTTAATGTAGCAGATGAAAAGAAGACATGCAATGTTCACGTGTTATTGGGAGGTAGAATTTGTATTGACTAAATAGATGGAATAAGAAATGAGGGTCAAGCATACAAGCCTATGAATTTGACCCTAACATCCACATATGAAGAGCTATTAAGAAAGGCATGACGTGCAATGGTAGTAGATAGTTCCACAAGTGGAATTAAAATCATTTTCTAATCTTTCATAGTTTAAGTGCATACTCTTCCTCAATAAATTTTCTTGCATATTTAATGTAGCAATGAAAAGTATGTGTGTGATGTTCATGTGTTATTGTGGAGGTAAAATTTCTACTGACCAAATAGTTAGAATAATGTATGAGGGTCAGACATGCAAGCTTATCACTTTGACCCTAACATCAACATACAAAGAGCTATGAAGAAAGGTACCACGTGTAATTACGGTAGACAGTGGCATCAGTGAAATAAAGATTATTTATTTTTAGCATGCGCTATTAATTCATGGTGCAATAAAATACATGCCAGTGGTTGTAGATGAAGATGAACATGCTCGATTTATACTTAGAATGAAACCCTCCATTCATGACACAACACAAATATCTTTACCGAACATCGTAAGATTGCAAACGTGATACAGTTCCCCCACCCCAGTCTACACATCAATTATTTTCCCAAAAATCAAATCACGTATGGTACAACAGTATTACTGTTCCAAGAAATTATCATAGAAATATGGAAATAGAGCAATACTTTCGCGAGGTTGATTTTCTGATAGCTAAATTGGTCAATCCTTCCCGTGTTGCACCATTGCATGTATCCCTTACTGATGAATTGACATTTAATAATCAACACATTAGCCCCTCCCCTATTTTGAACGTAATGGTGAATGGGGAGAAGATGCATACAAAACTAGCGGGGATGAATGTACAATATAGAGGAATACACGAGCAACCCCTTAGTTACTTGAGGGACGTGCGAGCAACACTAATAGATTATGAAAATTGCATGAGCAGCCCTTAATCCACAAATGAAAACATAAGAACTTTCTCAACAATAAGGAAAATAAATGCAAGACTTATCATGATAATGGAGGAATGTGGGAGAAGTTCCTCATCAACACAAAAGTAAATGCATGAGCACTTCCCTCATTAACATTTATTATCTCCATCTTTAACATGTTTAACTTAGCAATAGGCCTTAGTCTAGTAATAAGGGATCGAGCAACTAGGAAGTTTTTGGGAAATTTTGAATGTTTTGGTTCGGTGTCTAAGAGGTAAGACTTATTAAGTAAGCTAAGGCTCAACCACTTCAATATATTGTGAAAAAGAGAATAATGGTGCGAGAGACCAATGGGTTACTCACACAGACTCACACTAACATTATTATTTACATAAAATAGTGATCGACCCCAAAGGGTGCTCGCAGGAAACTTTTAAAGTCACTTTCAAGATTTAAAAACTTACACAACAAGTATTTTCAATAAAAAGACAAGATAGTACTTTTGGGCTTATTGGATGACAAGATCATCTTTTCGTCCAAGTGTCACACCACAAAAGGACAGAAGGTGGTAGACAATGATAGACAATGATAAGGACAATATGCTTTCAGATAGTTATTGCAAAAGAATATTGTTGGGCATAGAATTGCAATGTCAACCCTAAAAGTTTTCCTATAAATAGGGCACTAGGTGCATTTTAATGACAACGACATAAAATGAATTCCACAAAAGGCAAAAGATATTCTCACGGTCTCTGTCATTTATTTAAGTTCTTATCTCTCAAATTCCAAAGAATCATTACTCTCAAGAGTGTTATATTACTTATTTATTACATAATTATTTATTTATGTAATAGAAAACTTTTGTATTCAACAAATTGTCGATTATTCTTATAACGAGAATATCCTTTATTATATAAGAAAAAGTTACAATACTCAAGCTCTTGAATATCATTACTTTAAAAAATTCTTCCATTAGAGTGGATCATGCCTCACCCTCTAAAGAAAAACACAGACCCAATACCGTTACCCTCCTATATTTGGCGATTCCTCTCGAGAGCCATCTTCCTATCTTAAAGTTTAAGCTCATGGAAAAGTGGAAATATGTCAACTTGCTCAAGGAGTTCATGGACGCGTTCATGTAAAAATATACAAAAATGTCGGAGATAGACCTTGAGGTAAGCTCTCACAAATTTAATATCTTGTCTAATTCTTTGCTTGTAAGACATGCCACTCGTACTACAAAGTTAAAGCTCGCGTGTCCAAAAGATGAGTTTATATTGCCAAGAATTGATAGCTTGGTTGATGAAATTGTTGGTCATGAAATGTATATTTTCATCGCTGGGTATGTGGGATACAATCAAATCAAAATTGATCCATCAGAGGCAAAGAAGATAACTTTTTGAACCCCCCTTGGAAATTTTCACTACATATAATGCATTTGGATTGAAAAACGCTAGGTTAGCCAATCACTGAACAATAATGAATAAATTTATGAAATACCCCATATAGTTGACTTATTAGGAGTTTACACACTATAGGTCCTTCATCAACTTTGGATACTAAGATAAAATGTTATTTAAGTACATTAAGATATCCTCCAATGGTATTATACATTTCAAGATATTGTCAAATTCAACTGGCATCCCCAATAAATTCATCCCTATCTAAATTGGCTACAAAGGTATAAAACCCACACTCTAGGGAACAAATTGCAAAATATACATTTTAAGTGTTTAAATAATTTTTTTAGATTATTTATAATTTTAAAATAATTTTTTGGATTTAAAATCAATTTTGTGCATTTAATTGAACATTTTTTTAATTTGGTTTTAAAACATTTGGAGTGGAATTTATAAATACTAGAAGTTCCAACTTACTTGATTTCATGCATGTTTGTGTGCAACACGTGTGTAACACCTACTTTAATTTAATTAGTGGGATTTCTGTTTTCTCATATTCACATAAATCACACACAACACAAACTGTTTGATTATAATCATAAATGGATGTTATCTTGTTCTTTGACGATCCATGTGCAACCCGTATTGACTAGTATCTACTGTAACTAGATAACTGATTGTTACCTGCTTTGCTTAGTAGCTACGCTTTATTTTCCGCTGTTAGATTATCCTTTAATATGTCAATCTCATCTCAACCATTGATTCAAATGTATGTTTCCAGATCCTTCCAGCCTTTCTATTTAAACCTAACTTTTGAAACTATTTAGAGAGAGAGAGAGAGAGAAAGAGCGGGAAATATTTTATAGAGACAAAATGAGAGAAAATATATAAGGAGAATATTTTGAGAGTGATTTTTTCAAAAACAAGTTTAAATTTTTTTAAGAGATTATCTTGTTAGTTGTTTTAAAACGAGTGTTTGAGAGAAAGAGCTTAGAATTTTAAACTCTTCTTTAGTCGGGTTCTCCTCCAAATAGCCTTAGCAATGTTAGAGGATTGATTTTTGTTTATAAATTCAAAAATTAATTATTGTGACACATTCACGCATATATTTGTTAGATATATTTGAAAAAAATCAGTATAAAACTTTTCAAAAACATTTTTCTTCAAAACATATATTTTGCGTGGATTGATTAGGCATAAATTCTTTCGATTTATCCTCGTAATTTAGAGACTTTTATTGTCCTAGATAGTTTAAATTGAGTTAATTTATCTCATATTATTGCTACTGACCTTTTCTATGTAATGCATCAAGTTTTGTGCATTTCTCTTACATTTTGGAGGTATTTTACACAATTGGAGAAAAGAGAAAACTTAACCTCAAGAAAGTTACAAGTGAAGGAAAGTCAAGGGAAAACAGTAATTTTTAACCAGGAATTAGGATGAGGCATAAAGGGAAGTTGAAGACTTTGAATTCATGAGAAAGTACGAAGAAACGGAATCCAATTCCGAGTCCCAAGTGAGAAGTTATAGACCTTCGAAGTTGAGAAGAAATTAAGGAAAATAAGGAGAAAAATTTGAAGCAGCCGAACCGTAACGATGAAGGAAAGGACGAACTGGCTCGCCACACTATCAACATCAAATAGAAACGATAAAAAAAGAAGTAGAGCCAGCACACCCTACTGGTAAAAACCAAACCGGTTGGCCAGTAAAGATGGTAAAATCGAACCGGTTCCCCTGGACGAATTCTGAATTTTTCTTTCTTCAAAAATAGAGTTGTGCATGGTTAAAACTCTTAAAATAATGTGATGTACTTATTCTTTGTCATACCATACATTAGAGAGATTAGGTTTTGATAGTTTTGAGAGGGTTTTGAAGACAAGAAGTTTAGGATTCATTTTGTTAAAGAATTTGTTCATGTTTTTGCATTAATTCAAGGCTTCCATTGATTCCAAGTAATTTTCTTTTTATTGCTTTCATATTTTCTGTAGGAAATTCATTCTTCATAGTTAGAATCCTTTCTTGCACGTTAACTTTTACTTTTCATGCAATTATGATTTCATGCAACATAGAATCCTTGATTAATTATAGTTTCGTCATGTCTAACTAGATTTCTAAGGGTTAGAATGCATGAACCCAACCCCATGTGGTTTGCATGGAGATAAAAGAAATTCACTGTATTAAATAAATGATTGAATCATGTTAAGCAGTTATTGCAATCGTCGTAGGACTTTTAACCTCGTTTGCCCTACGTAACCGGGGTGTTTAAGAGTGCAACGTGCGTGTCAGCTATGTTGACACCGTTTTATTTATATTGTTGATTATGTATGATGCGAGCTTGTACCCTCATATATGTAATAGTTGAAATCAATAAAGTCAGGGTTTAATTAATAATTTAATTCACGATTGCTTTTATATCCGATAAACATTCTAGGGTTCGCGGGATTGTAGTCCAACCTACTTTTCTCATTCACACGTAGTTAATGACAGTTAGTTTACTTATGCACACGTAGTTTAATTTAGTAGTTTAATTTAACTTTCATTTAGTTAGTAGAAATCCAAATCAAGATCAATCATATTTTCTTTCTTTGTATAGGGTCAACTTTAGGATTAGTCACCTTACCTATCGTCGACATGTTCCACATCTTATTTTCCTAAGGATTCGATCCCTTCTTATCGGGTTTATTACTTACGCAACCGGTTTGCACTTGAACCGTAATTAGCATGCACTAGAAAGACATTTTGAGTTGTGTCAAGCTTTTGGCGCCGTTGCCGGGGAATTAGGTAGAATTTTAGGTTAGGTCAATTTAATCGAAAATTGAATCAAAAATTTAAAAAGCAAAAAAAAAATCATAAAATCCAAAATCCAAAAAAAATCAGAAAAGAAAAAAAAAATAATTTTTTTTAACATCTCTCATAATCCTTTCATGCAATATCCGCAATAAACCTCTCAATCAACTCCCACCCGCATTCATGAAAATCCAATAGTTGACTATGACCCCGATAACTCACACACTCCGAACGCACCTCAGTTATGGGTTCCACCTCCTACACCTCCAAACTCCATTACGAGTCCCATTTCTAGGACACCGAGTGAGGGTACTGAGTACATTGGAGAGATATCCATGTCTAAGCAAGATAGTTTTGGTATGGGTGAGGGTGAGACACCATATTGTCCCGTGAGAGAACTCCTTTATCCCAAGAGGACTGTTACCCCAGGATGCATTATACTTCCGTACAATGGGTGGCAGTTCCATTTTCGTAATGGGATGATACAAATACTTCCCACATTCAACGGGTTGGATTCAAAAAAGACTTATCTCCACATTCGTGAGTTCAAAAAGTCATGTGATACCTTTAGTAATCAAGCTTGCACACAAGACGTCATTTGCCTCAAATTTTTTTCTTTTTCCTTAAAGGATAAAGCCAAGACCTGAGATCGATGGTAGCTCTCTCTCTCACTCCGGTGCCGCCGTCGGTCATCTCTCTCTCTCACTCCGGTGCCGCCGTCGGCCAGCTCTCCATCTTACTCCACTGAGATCGCTCTCTCTCACAGATATGGAGTCTTGGTTCCCCTAATCCAAAGTCAACACGGAAAGCCCATTTGACAGGGGTAAATTGTGTTGATTTCCTCAAGGCCGGTGAAAAATCGTATTTGGTCCTCACGGTCGGTGAAGGGAAATGAAATCCAAAATTCTCTTAAAGTTCTTTCCCCACCATCGAACACATGCCATAAAGGCTCAAATTCAAACATTATGACAACAGGAAAATGAGTCATTTGATCGATGTTACGAGCGGTTGAACGAGTTAGTTAGTACATGACCTCATCGTGGTTTTGTGAAATATCGTCCCATATCTTTGTTTCACCTTGGGCTAACATATATTCTAAATAACTCATTAAGACAATGTACGAGAGACCATTTTTGGAATTAGATGAACACGATGCAGAGGCCCACCTTAGGTTTGTCGCTGAGACAACTCAATCATGGGACACATCCGATCCTAACACCCAAAATCGGGTTCAACAAACTCCCACCGATCCTTCAGTGTCAGGCCTTTATCATGTGGGAGATGTAGGGAACCAACCTGACCCTTGAAAGAGATGGTGTGTGCTATTTGTGAGGTCCATTCAACCAAGGAATTCCCAACAATACCAGCCTACAAAGTGATGTTACATGAACAAGTGGATGCGATAGGAAGATTTAAGGGTAAAACTACACCAAAAACACCAATTTGGCACACCTTGATATTAAAAATCTGGCACAGTTTAAAACCGTGCCAAATTTTGGCACTGTTTAATAATAATCTGGCACACTTTTAAGCCGTGCCAAATTTTGGCACTGTTTAAAAGTGTGACAAAATTGAGAACACTTTACTAAAATATAAATATCCTAAAAAATTAACCCCTTTTGTTCTCCCGCTCTCCCTCCTCTCTCCCGCTCACCTCCCATTCTCAATGTCTCCCGCTCTCTCTCTCTCTCTCTCACACATGACCAGTACCAGGAGAAGAAGAGCCTAGGGTTTTTAGGGATTTGCGTGGTGGATCGATTGCGATTGAGTTTTTTAGGAATTTGTTGGACTGTAAAGGGTTTGAGGATGAGGGTTGGTGGGTCGGAGGTTTGACATCGGATGGTTCAGGCACCAGAGGGTAGCTCTCTCTCTCACTCTGGTGCCGCCGTCGGTCAGCTCTCTCTCTCTCACTCCGATGCCGCCGTCGGCCATCTCTCCATCTTACTCCACTGAGATCGCTCTCTCTCACAGATATGGAGTCTTGGTTCCCCTAATCCAAAGTCAACACGGAAAGCCCATTTGAAAGGGGTAAATTGTGTTGATTTCCTCAAGGCCGGTGAAAAATCGTATTTGGTCCTCACGGTCGGTGAAGGGAAATGAAATCCAAATTCTCTTAAAGTTCTTTCCCCACCATCGAACACATGCCATAAAGGCTCAAATTCAAACATTATGACAACAGGAAAATGAGTCATTTGATCGATGTTACGAGCGGTTGAACGAGTTAGTTAGTACATGCCCTCATCGTGGTTTTGTGAAATATCGTCCCATATCTTTGTTTCACCTTGGGCTAACATATATTCTAAATAAGTCATTAAGACAATGTAAGAGAGACCATTTTGGGAATTAGATGAACACGATGCAGAGGCCCACCTTAGGTTTGTCGCTGAGACAACTCAATCATGGGACACATCCGATCCTAACACCCAAAATCGGGTTCAACAAACTCCCACCGATCCTTCAGTGTCAGGCCTTTATCATGTGGGAGATGTAGGGAACCAACCTGACCCTTGAAAGAGATGGTGTGCGCTATTTGTGAGGTCCATTCAACCATGGAATTCCCAATGATACCAGCCTACAAAGTGATGTTACATGAACAAGTGGATGCGATAGGAAGATTTAAGGGTAACACTACACCAAAAACACCAATTTGGCACACCTTGATATTAAAAATCTGGCATAGTTTAAAACCGTGCCAAATTTTAGCACTGTTTAATAATAATCTGGCACACTTTTAAGCCGTGCCAAATTTTGGCACTGTTTAAAAGTGTGCCAAAATTGAGAACACTTTACTAAAATATAAATATCCTAAAAAATTAACCCTTTTTGTTCTCCCGCTCTCCCTCATCTCTCCCGCTCACCTCCCATTCTCAATGTCTCCCTCTCTCTCTCTCTCTCTCTCACACACGACCAGTACCAGGAGAAGAAGAGCCTAGGGTTTTTAGGGATTTGCGTGGTGGATCGATTGCGATTGAGTTTTTTAGGGATTTGTTGGACTGTAAAGGGTTTCAGGATGAGGGTTGGTGGGTCGGAGGTTTGACATCGGATGGTTCAGGCACCAGAGGGTAGCTCTCTCTCTCACTCTGGTGCCGCCGTCGGTCAGCTCTCTCTCTCACTCCGATGCCGCCGTCGGCCAGCTCTCCATCTTACTCCACTGAGATCGCTCTCTCTCACAGATATGGAGTCTTGGTTCCCCTAATCCAAAGTCTACACGGAAAGCCCATTTGAAAGGGATAAATTGTGTTGATTTCCTCAAGGCCGGTGAAAAATCGTATTTGGTCCTCACGGTTGGTGAAGGGAAATGAAATCCAAAATTCTCTTAAAGTTCTTTCCCCACCATCGAACACATGCCATAAAGGCTCAAATTCAAACATTATGACAACAGGAAAATGAGTCATTTGATCAATGTTACTAGCGTTTGAACGAGTTAGTTAGTACATGCCCTCATCGTGGTTTTGAGAAATATCATCCCATATCTTTGTTTCACCTTGGGCTAACATATATTCTAAATAACTCATTAAGACAATGTACGAGAGACCATTTTGGCAATTAGATGAACACGATGCAGAGGCCCACCTTAGGTTTGTCGCTGAGACAACTCAATCATGGGACACATCCGATCCTAACACCCAAAATCGGGTTCAACAAACTCCCACCGCTCCTTCAGTGTCAGGCCTTTATCATGTGGGAGATGTAGGGAACCAACCTGACCCTTGAAAGAGATGGTGTGTGCTATTTGTGAGGTCCATTCAACCAAGGAATTCCCAATGATACCAGCCTACAAAGTGATGTTACATGAACAAGTGGATGCGATAGGAAGATTTAAGGGTAACACTACACCAAAAACACCAATTTGCCACACCTTGATATTAAAAATCTGGCACAGTTTAAAACCGTGCCAAATTTTGGCACTGTTTAATAATAATCTGGCACACTTTTAAGCCGTGCCAAATTTTGGCACTGTTTAAAAGTGTGCCAAAATTGAGAACACTTTACTAAAATATAAATATCCTAAAAAATTAACCCCTTTTGTTCTCCCGCTCTCTCTCCTCTCTCCCGATCACCTCCCGTTCTCTATGTCTCCCGCTCTCTCTCTCTCTCACACATGACCAGTACCAGGAGAAGAAGAGACTAGGGTTTTTAGGGGTTTGCGTGGTGGATCGGTTGCGATTGAGTTTTTTAAGGATTTGTTGGACTGTAAAGGGTTTGAGGATGCGGGTTGGTGGGTCGGAGGTTTAACAGCGGATGGTTCAGGCACCAGAGGGTAGATCTCTCTCTCACTTCGGTGCCGCCGTCGGTCAGCTCTCTCTCTCACTCCGGTGCCGCCGTCGCCCAGCTCTCCATCTTACTCCACTGAGATCGCTCTCTCTCACAGATATGGAGTCTTGGTTCCCCTAATCCAAAGTCTACACGGAAATCCCATTTGAAAGGGATAAATTGTGTTGATTTCCTCAAGGCCGGTGAAAAATCGTATTTGGTCCTCACGGTCGGTGAAGGGAAATGAAATCCAAAATTCTCTTAAAGTTCTTTCCCCACCATCGAACACATGCCATAAAGGCTCAAATTCAAACATTATGACAACAGGAAAATGAGTCATTTGATCGATGTTACGAGCGGTTGAACGAGTTAGTTAGTACATGCCCTCATCGTGGTTTTGTCAAATATCGTCCCATATCTTTGTTTCACCTTGGGCTAACATATATTCTAAATAACTCATTAAGACAATGTGCGAGAGACCATTTTGGGAATTAGATGAACACGATGCAGAGGTCCACCTTAGGTTTGTCGCTGAGACAACTCAATCATGGGACACATCCGATCCTAACACCCAAAATCGGGTTCAACAAACTCCCACCGCTCCTTCAGTGTCAGGCCTTTATCATGTGGGAGATGTAGGGAACCAACCTGACCCTTGAAAGAGATGGTGTGTGCTATTTGTGAGGTCCATTCAACCAAGGAATTCCCAACGATACCAGCCTACAAAGTGATGTTACATGAACAAGTGGATGCGATAGGAAGATTTAAGGGTAACACTACACCAAAAACACCAATTTGGCACACCTTGATATTAAAAATCTGGCAGAGTTTAAAACTGTGCCAAATTTTGGCACTGTTTAATAATAATCTGGCACACTTTTAAGCCGTGCCAAATTTTGGCACTGTTTAAAAGTGTGCCAAAATTGAGAACACTTTACTAAAATATAAATATCCTAAAAAATTAACCCCTTTTGTTCTCCCGCTCTCTCTCCTCTCTCCCGCTCACCTCCCGTTCTCTATGTCTCCCGCTCTCTCTCTCTCACACACGACTAGTACCAGGAGAAGAAAAGCCTAGGGTTTTTAGGGATTTGCGTGGTGGCTCAGTTGCGATTGAGTTTTTTAAGGATTTGTTGGACTGTAAAGGGTTTGAGAATGCGGGTTGGTGGGTCGGAGGTTTGACAGCGGATGGTTCAGGCACCAGAGGGTAGCTCTCTCTCTCACTCCGGTGCCGCCGTCGGTCAGCTCTCTCTCTCACTCCGGTGCCGCCGTCGGCCAGCTCTCCATCTTACTCCACTGAGATCGCTCTCTCTCACAGATATGGAGTCTTGGTTCCCTTAATCCAAAGTCTACACGAAAAGCCCATTTGAAAGGGATAAATTGTGTTGATTTCCTCAAGGCCGGTGAAAAATCGTATTTGGTCCTCAGGGTCGGTGAAAAATCGAAAGGTATGCAAGTTCTATTCTTTTCAATATTTATTTTCCCATATTTTTTATGGATATCATAAATATATAATAGCTTTTGTATCAAATTGAAACTTGCATCCATACTCTAGAAGGCCATACAAATAACAAACTGATCCAGCTGGGTTTTTAAATTAATCTGGAATAATATCTTCAATTTCAATTGCCAACTTTTTTATGGTTTTTGGTCCAGCTGTCAGTAATTAAAAAAAAGATTATAAAAACATTAAAACGGTTTCGGGTTTGGATATTCTGTTTGCACATGAAGAAGAAATGTATATTAGGTTAATCTTTAAAGTGTCAAAAAACAAATATAATTTTTGGCCTCTGATACTGTAATCTTAAAATTCAAAACCATAAGCATTAATGGCTCACTAATTAAACCCTTGTAATTTGGTCCTGCTATATATTCGATTGATTACATCATGGTTTAATGTAGCTAATTTCAAACTTTTCATCATTCCCATTGACGCACAGAATTAAAAAATCAATTGATTATATTGTGGGAACAACACAACACCTGTCACTCCTAAAACTAATCGGGATTTGACTTTTTATTTATGACTTTTGACAGGGATGCTAGGGATAGGTGTAACCACTCTCCGCTGCCGCCTTCAGGTAGTGTCTTATTAGAATGGAAATGAAGTGGAAGAGGAAATGATGAGGAAAGAAACGGACATGGAAGAAGGTGAGATAAGGCTGGGCCAATTTTGTCCAAGAATGAGGTTAAGGTAATAATAAGCCCTTCCATTTCAATGCCCCTTTTTTCTTTTCAAATTTGTGTATAAAATAAGCACTGATAAGTTAGAGTTTTATGAAATGTTGTGTTTTTTTATTTATTTAATATGTTGGATTATACGTGTGTGTGTGTGTGTGTGTGTGTATACTGTAACAGATATTGAAATGATCATATATGGTATGCTGCAATATGGAAAAATGTGAAACAAGCTTGGAGCTTCTGTATGTATAATCATATATGGGTACTGTAATATTAAAGAGTTTGATCCAGTGCTGGGTGGGAATTGAATGCTGGTATTGGGGAGGTTTGTAGATCAAAAGGCCAGCGTAGGCTGCTAGTGATTTGTTTGGTTTTGTTTTACAAATGTTCAACTCACGCCAGTTCCATCCAATCTTAATCAAGTTACTACAGGTAACTATTATTTAGTACCCATTTATTAACCTTTTAAAATGCAATGAATTATTTCTACTCAACATTTATAGTTTGTCTTTTTCATTCTATATCTGATCATTCCTTTTAAAGTTTGAAAATCACTTCATGGCTTACTTTATGAGCTTATTTAGTTAAATTGGTGGAAGGGACTTGCTGGTGGTTTGGTTTTGGAATTTGCTGTTGCTCTTGAGTTTATTTTAAATGTTAAAACACGTTGGATTTAACGAATAAACAAATGAAACTATGTCAAAATTTTCTAAAATCCATAAACATTCTAAATTGATTAAAAACATACCGTTAGAGAATATGACGATATAGGAGGCACGCACACCTCGCACGGGACCAATATAACTTGTAGGAACTGACGACGTAGTCCCGGGTCTCCCGGTTTGAAAATATGATCATAATTTGCAAAAATTAAAACTGAAACTTAAAAACAAGCCGTTAAAGGGTGAAAACCCAAACCACCTCCCAAACGACCCCGTAGAAGGCACGCACACCTCGCACGGGACCAATGTAACTTGTAGGAACTGACCACATAGTCCCGGGTCTCCCGGTTTGACAATATGACGATAATTTGCAAAAATCAACACTTAAACTTAAAAATAAGCCGTTAAAGGGTGAAAACCCAAACCACCCACCAAACGACCCCGTAGGGGGCACGAACACCTCACACGGGACCAATGTAACTTAGTGGAACTGACCGCGTAGTCCCGGGTCTCCCGGTTTGAGAGTATGACGATAATTTGCAAAAATCACACTTAGAGTTAAAAACATAACGTTTAAGGGTGAAAACCCAAACCGGCCCCCAAACGACCCCGTAGAAGGCACGAACACCTCGCACGGGACCAATGTAAATTATAGGAACTGACCGCGTAGTCCCGGGTCTCCCGGTTTGAGAGTATGACAATAATTTGCAAAAATCACACTTAGAATTAAAAACAGGTCGTTAAAGGGTGAAAACCCAAATCGGCCCCCAATCGATCCCGTAGGAGGCACGAACACCTCGCACGGGACCAATGTAACTTGTAGCAACTGATCGTGTAGTCCCGAGTCTCCCGGTTTGAGAGTATGACGATAATTTACAAAAATAACACTTAGTTAAAAGCAAGCCGTCAAAGGGTGAAAACCCAAACCAACCCCCAAACGACCCCGTAAGAGGCACGAACACCTCATACGGGACAATGTAACTTGTAGGAACTGACCGCGTAGTCTAGGGTCTCCCGATTTGAGAGTATGATGATAAGTTGCAAAAATCACACTTAGAATTAAAAACAGGTTGTTAAAGGGTGAAAACCCAAACTAGCCCCCAAACGACCCCGTAGGAGGCACGAACACCTCGCACGGGACCAATGTAACTTGTAGGAACAGACCACGTACTCTCGGGTCTCTCGGTTTGAGAGTATGACAATAATTTGTAAAAATCACACTTAGAATTAAAAATAGGCCGTTAAAGGGTGAAAACCCAAACCGGCCCCCAATCGACCCCATAGGAGGCACGAACACCTCACACGGGACCAATGTAACTTGTAGGAACTGACAGCATAGTCCCGGGTCTCCCGATTTGTGAATAGGATGATAATTTGCGAAAATCACACTTAGTTAAAAACAAGCCGTCAAAGGGTGAAAACCCAACCCAACCCCAAACAACCCCGTAGGAGGCACGAACACCTCGCACGGGACCAATGTAACTTGTTGGAACTGACCGCGTAGTCACCGGGTCTCCCGGTTTGAGAGTATGACGATAATTTGCAAAAATCACACTTAGAATTAAAAACAGGTCGTTAAAGGGTGAAAACCCAAACCGGCCCCCAATCGACCCCGTAGGAGGCACAAACACCTCGCACGGGACCAATGTAA
The DNA here is from genome assembly GCA_949130495.1 of Sambucus nigra. Taxonomy (NCBI): domain Eukaryota; kingdom Viridiplantae; phylum Streptophyta; class Magnoliopsida; order Dipsacales; family Adoxaceae; genus Sambucus; species Sambucus nigra. The sequence continues at coordinate 340,263,892 of OX422224.1, forward strand.
CTTGTAGTAACTAACAGCGTTGTCCCGGGTCTCCCGGTTTGTAAATAGAACGATAATTTGCAAAAAGCAACACTTAAACTTAAAAACATGCCGTTAAAGGGTGAAAACCCAAACCAGCCCCCAAACGACCCCATAAGAGGCACGAACGCCTCGCACGGGACCAATGTAACTTGTAGGAACTGACCGCATAGTCCCGGGTCTCCCGGTTTTAGTGTATGATGATAATTTGCAAAAATCACAATTAGTTAAAAATAAGCTGTCAAAAGGTGAAAACCCAAACAAACAGCCAAACGACCCCGTAGGAGGCACGAACACCTCGCACGGGACCAATGTAACTTGTAGGAACTGATCGCGTAGTCCCGGGTCTCCCGGTTTGAGAGTATGACGATAATTTACAAAAATCACACTTAGAGTTAAAAATAGGCCGTTAAAGGGTTAAATCCTAAACCGGCCCCCAATCGGCCCCGTACGAGGCACGAACTCCTCGCACGGGACCAACGTAACTTGTAGGAACTGACAGCGTAGTCCCGGGTCTCTCGATTTGTGAATAGGACGATAAATTGCAAAACTCAACAATTAAGCTTAAAAACATGCCGTCAAACGGTGAAAACTCATACCAGCCCTCAAACGACCCCGTAGGAGGCACGGACACCTCGGACGGGACCAATGTAACTTGTAGGAACTGATCGAGTAGTCCCGGGTCTCCCGGTTTGAGAGTATGATGATAATTTGCAAAAATCATACTTGGTTAAAAACATAGCGTTAAAGGGTGAAAACCAAAATCGGCCCCCAAACGACCCCGTAGGAGGCACGAACACCTCAGACGGGACCAATGTAACTTGTAGGAACTGCTAGAGTAGTCTCGGATCTACCGATTTGAGAGTATGACGATAATTTGCAAAAATCACACTTAGAGTTAAAAAATAGGCCGTTAAAGGGTGAAAACCTAAATCAGCCCCCAATCTACCCCGTAGGAGGCATGAACACCTCGCACGGGACCAATGTTACTTGTAGGAACCGACCGTGTAGTCCTGAGTCTCTCGGGTAGAGAGTATGATGATAATTTTCAAAAATCACACTTAGTTAAAAACAAGCCGTCAAATGGTGAAAACCCAAACCAACCCCCAAACGACCCCGTAGGAGGCACGAACACCTCGCATGGGACCAATGTAACTAGTAGGAACAGACCGCGTACTCTCGGGTCTCCTGGTTTGAGAGTATGACGATAATTTGCAAAAATCACCGAAGAATTAAAAACAGGTCGTTAAAGGGTGAAAATCCAAACCGGCCCCCAATCGACCTCGTAGGAGGCACGAACACCTCGCACGGGACCAATGTAACTTGTAGGAACTAATTGCGTAGTCCCGGGTCTCCTGGTTTGTGAATAGAACGATGATTTGCAAAAATCAACACTTAAACTTAAAAATATGTCGTTAAAGGGTGAAAACCCAAACCAGCCCCCAAATGACCCCGTAGGAGGCACGAACACCTCGCACGGTACCAATGTAACTTGTGGGAACTGACCGCGTAGTCCCGGGTCTCCCGGTTTGAGAGAATGACGATAATTTATAAAAATCACACTTAGAGTTAAAATTAGGCCGTTAAAGGGTTAAAATCCAAACTGACCCCCAATCGACCCCGTATGAGGTACGAACTCCTCGCACGGGACCAACGTAACTTGTAGGAACTAACAACGTAGTCCCGGGTCTCCCGGTTTGTGAATAGGATGATAAATTGCAAAACTCAACAGTTAAGCTTAAAAACATGCCGTCAAAGGGTGAAAACTCATACCAGCCCCCAAACGACCCCGTAGGAGGCACGAACACCTCGCACGGGACCAATGTAACTTGTAGGAACTGACCGAGTAGTCTCGGGTCTCCCGGTTTGAGAGTATGATGATAATTTGCAAAAATCACAATTGGTTAAAAACATGCCATTAAAGGGTGAAAACCAAAATCGGCCCCCAAACGACCCCGTAGGAGGCACGAACACCTCGGATGGGACCAATGTAACTTGTAGGAACTGATGGAGTAGTCCCCGGTCTACCGGTTTGAGAGTATGACGATAATTTGCAAAAATCACAGTTAGAGTTAAAAACAGGCCGTTAAAGGGTGAAAACCCAAACTGGCCCCCAATCTACCTCTTAGGAGGCACGAACACCTCGCACGGGACCAATGTAACTTGTAGGAACGGACCGTGTAGTCATAGATCTCCCGGTTTGAGAGTATGACGATAATTTGCAAAAATCACACTTAGTTAAAAATAAGCCGTCAAAGGGTGAAAACCCAAACCAACCCCCAAACGATCCCGTAGGAGGCACGAACACCTTGCACGGGACCAATGTAACTTGTAGGAACAGACCGCGTACTCTCGGGTCTCTCGGTTTGAGAGTATGACGATAATTTGCAAAAATCACACTTAGAATTAAAAACAGGTCGTTAAAGGGCGAAAATCCAAACCGGCCCCCAATCGACCCCGTAGGAGGGACGAACACCTCACACGGTACCAATGTAACTTGTAGGATCTGACAGCGTAGTCCCGGGTCTCCCGGTTTGTGAATAGGATGATAATTTGCAAAAGTCACACTTAGTTAAAAACTAGCCGTCAAAGGGTGAAAACCCAAACCAACCCCCAAACGACCCCGCAGGAGGCACGAACACCTCGCACGGGACCAATGTAACTTGTTGGAACTGAACGTGTAGTCCCGGGTCTCCCGGTTTGAGAGTATGATGATAATTTGCAAAAATCACACTTAGAATAAAAAACACGTCGTTAAAGGGTGAAAACGCAAACCGGCCCCCAATCGACCCCGTAGGAGGCACGAACACCTCACACGGGACCAATGTAACTTGTAGGAACTAACTGCGTAGTCTCGGGTCTCCCGATTTGTGAATAGGACTATAATTTGTAAAAATGAACACTTAAACTTAAAAACATGCCGTAAAAGGGTGAAAACCCAAACCAGCCCCCAAACGACCCCGTAGGAGGCACGAACACCTCGCACGGTACCAATGTAACTTGTGGGAACTGACCGCGTAGTCCCGGGTCTCCCGATTTGAGAGTATGATGATAATTTACAAAAATCACACTTAGAGTTAAAAATAGGCCGTTAAAGGGTTAAAACCTAAATTGACCCCCAATTGACCCTGTACGAGGCACGAACTCCTCGCACGGGACCAACGTAACTGGTAGGAACTAACAACGTAGTCCCGGGTCTCCCGGTTTGTGAATAGGACGATAAATTGTAAAACTCAATAATTAAGCTTAAAAACATGCCGTCAAAGGGTGAAAACTCATACCAGCCCCCAAACGACCACGTAGGAGGCACGAACACCTCGCACGGGACCAATGTAACTTGTAGGAACTGACCGAGTAGTCTCGGGTCTCTCGGTTTGAGAGTATGATGATAATTTGCAAAAATCACACTTGGTTAAAAACATGTCGTTAAAGGGTGAAAACCAAAATCGGCCCCCACACGACCCCGTAGGAGGCACGAACACCTCGGACGGGACCAATGTAACTTGTAGGAACTGATGGAGTAGTCCCGGGTCTACCGGTTTGAGAGTATGACGATAATTTGCAAAAATCACACTTAGAGTTAAAAACAGGCCGTTAAAGGGTGAAAACCCAAACTGGCCCCCAATCTACCTCTTAGGAGGAACGAACACCTCGCACGGGACCAATGTAACTTGTAGGAATGGACCGTGTAGTCACGGATCTCCCGGTTGGAGAGTGTGACGATAATTTGCAAAAATCACACTTATTTAAAAACAAGCTGTCAAAGGGTGAAAACCCAAACCAACCCCCAAACGACCCCGTAGGAGGCACGAACACCTCGCACGGGACCAATGTAACTTGTAGGAACAGACCGCGTACTCACGGGTCTCTCAGTTTGAGAGTATGACGATAATTTGCAAAAATCACACTTAGAATTAAAAACAGGTCGTTAAAGGATGAAAATCCAAACCGGCCCCCAATCGACCCCGTAGGAGGCACGAACACCTCGCACGGTACCAATGTAACTTGTAGGAACTGACAGCGTAGTCCCGGGTCTCCCGGTTTGTGAATAGGATGATAATTTGCAAAAGTCACACTTAGTTAAAAACTAGCCGTCAAAGGGTGAAAACCCAAACGACCCCGCAGGAGGCACGAACACCTCGGACGGGACCAATGTAACTTGTTGGAACTGACCGCGTAGTCCCGGGTCTCCCGGTTTGAGAGTATGATGATAATTTGAAAAAATCACACTTAGAATAAAAAACAGGTCGTTAAAGGGTGAAAACGCAAACCGGCCCCCAATCGACCCCGTAGGAGGCACGAACACCTCGCACGGGACCAATGTAACTTGTAGGAACTAACAGCGTAGTCCCGGGTCTCCCGATTTGTGAATAGGACTATAATTTGAAAAAATCAACACTTAAACTTAAAACATGCCGTTAAAGGGTGAAAACCCAAACCAGCCCCCAAACGACCCCGTAGGAGGCACGAACACCTCGCACGGTACCAATGTAACTTGTAGGAACTGACCGCGTAGTCCCGGGTCTCCCGGTTTGAGAGTATGACGATAATTTACAAAAATCACACTTAGAGTTAAAAATAGGCCGTTAAAGGGTTAAAACCCAAACTGACCCCCAATCGACCCCGTACGAGGCACGAACTCCTCGCACGGGACCAATGTAACTTGTAGGAACTGACCGCGTAGTCCCGGGTCTCCGGTTTGAGAGTATGACGATAATTTGCAAAAATCACACTTAGAGTTAAAAACAGGCCGTTAAAGGGTGAAAATTCAAACCTGCCGCAAATCGACCCCGTAGGAGGCACGAACACCTCACACGGGACCAATGTAACTTGTAGGAACTAACAGCGTTGTCCTGGGTCTCCCGGTTTTTGAATAGAATGATAATTTGCAAAAATCAACACTTAAACTTAAAAACATGCCGTCAAAGGGTGAAAACCCATTCCAGCCCGCAAACGACCCCGTAGGAGGCACGAACACCTCGTACGGGACCAATGTAACTTGTAAGAACTGACCGCGTAGTCCCGAGTCTCCCGATTTGAGAGTATGACAATAATTTGCAAAAATCACACTTGGTTAAAAATATGCCGTTAAAGGGTGAAAACGAAAACCGGCCCCCAAACGATCCCGTAGAAAGCACTAACACCTCGCATTGGACCAATGTAACTTGTAGGAACTGACCGCATAGTCCCGGGTCTCCCGTTTTGAGAAGATGACGATAATTTGCAAAAATCACACTTAGAATTAAAAATTGGTCGTTAAAGGATGAAAACCCAAATCGACCCCCAATCGACCCCGTACGAGGCACGAACACCACGCACGCGACCAACGTAACTTATAGGAACTGACGGCGTAGTCCCGGGTCTCCCGGTTTGTGAATAAGATGAAAATTTTGGGAAATCAACACTTGAACTTAAAAATATGTTGTTAAATGGTGAAAACCCAAACGACCCCGTAGGAAGGACGCACACCTCGCACGGGACCAATGTAACTTCTAGGAACTGACCGCGTAGTCCCGAGTATGACGATAATTTGACAAAATCACACTTAAAATTAAAAACAGGTCGTTAAAGGGTGAAAACCCAAACCGGCCCCCAATCGACCCCGTAGGAGGCACGCACACCTCGTATGGGACCAATGTAACTTTTAGGAACTGACCGCGTAGTCCCGGGTCTCCCGGTTTGAGAGTATGACGATAATTTGACAAAATCACACTTAGAATTAAAAACAGGTCGTTAAAGGGTGAAAACCCAAACCTGTCCCCAAACGACCCCGTAGGAGGCACGAACACCTCGAACGGGACCAATGTCACTTTTAGGAACTGACCGCGTAGTCCCGGGTCTCTCGGTTTGAGAGTATGACGTTAATTTGAAAAAATCACTCTTAGAGTTAAAAACAGGTCGTTAAAGGGTGAAAACCCAAACCGACCCCCAATCGACCACGTAGGAGGCATGAACACCTCGCACGGGATCAATGTAACTTGTAGGAACAGACCGCGTAGTCTCGGGTCTCTCGATTTGAGAGTATGATGATAATTTGCAAAAATCACACTTCGTTAAAAATAAGCCATCAAACGGTGAAAACCCAAACCAACCCCCAAACGACCCCGTAGGAGGCACGAACACCTCGCACGGGACCAATGTAACTTTTAGGAACAGACCGCGTAGTCCCGAGTCTCCCGGTTTGAGAATATGAGGATAATTTGTAAAAATCACACTTAGAATTAAAAACAGGCCGTTAAGTTATGAAAACCCAAATCGGCCACCAATCAGTGTAGGAGGCACGAACACCTCGCAGGGGACCAATGTAACTTGCAGGAACTGACAGCGTAGTGTCGGGTCTCCCGGTTTATGAATAGGACGATAATTTGAAAAAATCACACTTAGTTAAAAACAAGCCGTCAAAGGGTGAAAACCCAAATCAACCCCCAAACGACCCCGTAGAAGGCACGAACACCTCGCACGGGACCAATGTAACTTGTAGGAACTGACAGCGTAGTCCCGGGTCTCTCGGTTTGAGAGTATGATGATATTTGCAAAAATCACACTTAGAGTTAAAAACAGGTTGTTAAAGGGTGAAAATCCAAACCGGCCGCCAATCGACCCCGTAGGAGGCACGAACACCTCGCACAGGACCAATGTAACTTGTAGGAACTGATAGCGTAGTCTCGGGTATCCCGGTTTGTGAATAGGATGATAAATTACAAAAATCAACAATTAAGCTTAAAAACATGCCGTCAAAGTGTGAAAACCCATACCAGCCCGCAAACGACCCCGTAGGAGGCACGAACACCTCTCACGGGACCAATGTAACTTGTAGGAACTGACCGCGTAGTCCCGGGTCTCCTGGTTTGAGAGTATGACGATAATTTGCAAAAATCACACTTGGTTAAAAACATGTCGTTAAAGGTTGAAAACCAAAACCGGCCCCCAAACGACCCCTTAGGAGGCACTAACACCTCGCATGGAACCAATGTAACTTGTAGGAACTGGCCGCGTAGTCCTGGGTCTCCTGGTTTGAGAGTATGACGATAATTTGAAAAAATCACACTTAGAATTAAAAATAGGCCGTTAAAGGGTGAAAACCCAAACCGACCCCCAATTGACCCCGTACGAGGCACGAACACCTCGCACGGGACCAACGTAACTTGTAGGAGCTGACGGCGTAGTCTCGGGTCTCCCGATTTGTGAATAGGATGATAATTTGTGAAAATCAACACTTGAACTTAAAAACATGTTGTTAAAGGGTGAAAACCCAAACCAGCCCCTTATCGACCCCGTAGGAGGCACGAACACCTCGCACGGGACCAATGTAACTTCTAGGAACTGACCGCGTAGTCCCGGGTCTCCCGGTTTGAGAGTATGACGATAATTTGCAAAAATCACACTTAGTTAAAAACATGACGTTAAAGAGTAAAAACCAAAATCGGCCCCCAAACGACCCCGTAGGAGGCACGAACACCTCGCACGGGACCAATGTCACTTGTAGGAACTGACCACGTACTCCTGGGTCTCCCGATTTGAGAGTATGACAATAATTTTTAAAAATCACACTTAGGGTTAAAAACAGGCCGTTAAAGGGTGAAAACCCAAACCGGCCCCCAATCGACCCCGTAGGAGGCACGAACACCTCGTACGGGACCAATGTAACTTGTAGGAACTGACCGCGTAGTCTCGGGTCTTCCGGTTTGAGAGTATGATGATAATTTGTAAAAATCACACTTCGTTAAAAATAAGCCGTCAAAGGGTGAAAACCCAAACCAACTCCCAAACGACCCCGTAGGAGGTACGAACACCTCTCACGGGACCAATGTAACTTGTAGGAACAGACCGCGTAGTCCCGGGTCTCCCGATTTTATAATATGATGATAATTTGCAAAAATCACACTTAGAATTAATAACAGGCCGTTAAATTGTGAAAACCCAAATTGGCCCCCAATCGGGGTAGGAGGCACGAACACCTCGCACGGGACCAATGTAACTTGCAGGAACTGACAGCGTAGTGCCGGGCTCCCGGTTTTTGAATAGGACGATAATTTGAAAAAATCACACTTAGTTAAAAACAAGTCGTCAAAGGGTGAAAACCCAAATCAACCCCCAAACGACCCCGTAGAAGGCACGAACACCTCGCACGGGACCAATGTAACTTGCAGGAACTGACCGCGTAGTCCCGGGTCTCTCGGTTTGAGAGTATGACGATATTTGCAAAAATCACACTTAGAGTTAAAAACGGGCCGTTAAAGGGTGAAAATCCAAACTGGACCCCAATCTACTCCGTAGGAGGCACGAACACCTCACACGGGACCAATGTAACTTGTAGGAACTGACAGCGTAGTCTCGGGTCTCCCGATTTGTGAATAGCATGATAATTTTCAAAAATCAATACTTAAACTTAAAAACATGCCGTTAAAGGGTGAAAACCCAAACCAGCCCCCAAACGACCTTGTAGGAGGCACGAACACCTCGCACGGGATCAATGTAACTTGTAAGAACTGACCGCGTAGTCCCGGGTCTTTCGATTTGAGAGTATGACGAGAATTTGCAAAAATCACACTTGGAATTAAAAATAGGTCGTTAAAGGGTGAAAACTCAAACCGGCCTTCAATCGACCCCGTAGGAGGCACGGACACCTCGCACGGGACCAATGTAACTTGTAGGAACTGACAGCGTAGTCTCGGATCTCCCGATTTTTGTTTAAGATGATAATTTGGAAAAATCAACACTTAAACTTAAAAACATGCCGTTAAAGGGTGAAAACCCAAATCGGCCCCCTATCGACCCCGTAGGAGGCACGAACACCTCGCACGGGACCAATGTAACTTGTAGGAACTGACTGCGTAGTTTCGGGTCTCCCGATTTATGAGTATGATGATAATTTCCACCCATATATGTAATTTTTTTATTTTGAGTATTTTTTTTTTGGTAAATTATTGGGTTACTAATATCGTATCTTTTTTGTATTCTATTTTTTTTGCCGGATAACAGTTTATCGTTGACTTTTATTCACGTGGAACACACAAAGAACTCAATGGTTTACAACAAGGGCTTTATTAATGATTCCATTTTTTTGTTTCATGACCGTACGGTCTTTTGTTGTTTTATTATTGACTTTTATGGCCATGAGGGCTTTTGTAAGTTAATTGTTATATTTTGTGGCCGTACGGGCTTTATGTTAGGCAGGTTTTGTATTAACAGGTTTTGGAATGTCCAGAAAATAGAGGAAACTCTGCCCAATTTTTTTTGGGCCTGTGAACTGTTAAAGACTTGTAATATTTTGAAGTTTGTATGTACATTAGTTTATTAATAACGCGCAATATTATTAATTTGTGAATTTTGTGCTTTTAAATAATTTTTTTTAAATAAAAAAATTGGCACAATTCAAAACCGTAGAAAAAGTGTATCATATTTTGGCACGGTTTTGAACTGTGCCAAATTTTTTTAAACTGTGCTAAATCTGGCACGGTTAAAAACTGTGCCAAAAGTGTGCCAGAAATATCAAATTCTGGCACGGTTTAAAAGTGTGCCAGAAGTGTTCCTATTTTGCTGAATCTGGCACAATTAAAAACTGTCAAATTCTGGCACGGTTTAAAAGAGTGCCAGAAGTGTTCCTGTTTGGTTGAATCTGGCACACTTTTGAGCCGTGCCAGAAAAAAATTTCCATTTTGGAATACCTGATTCTGTCACAGTTCAAAACCGTGCCAGATTTGATCTGGCACAGTTCAAAACCGTGCCAGATTTGATCTGGCACAGTTTTAAACCGTGCCAGAATCCTATTTTTGGTGTAGTGTAATTTCAATGCCCTACATGGGAACTCCTATAACCCTTCATGGAGAAACCATCATGGTTTTAGCTATGGGAAACAAGATGCTGCATTGAATCCTAATTCACATGTTGCCCCACCTCCACCTCCTCATTTTCAACAAGCGCCACCTATGCAAGCACCACCTCCTGCACCATATATCACCCCACCACGGAGAAATCTTGAGGATTCTTTAAATCAATTCCTCCAAGCTCAAAATGCACCAATGCTAAGTATGATAGCATGTTCACCGAGATGAATGTGAGTATCTCTAGGTTGCAATCATCTTTAAATATCCAAGAGATGGGAAAGTTTCCGATTCAAAGCTAAAGACCTCCCCAAGGTCAAGCTAATGTTATCTCTACATCCCATGATCATCAAGAGAAATTCCAAGCAGTCACCACTCTACGTAGTGGGCGAGTTGTTTATTTATCACCTCCCCCACACGACACACCTAAAGACAAGAAGGTTTTACCCGGTACGAAAGATGGTGAAGATGCCCCCTTGAAAGAGAGTGAAATGACGACACTAGTGAGCCTGATGTTGTATTGAAACCGTCCAATGCCATACCATTCCATCAACGGTTGGTTCCATCGCAAAAGGGAGCATCCCGTAAAGATGTGCTAGATGTCCTTAAGCAAGTAAAGTTTAATTTTCAAAAGTTTTTGATCCTGAAACTCCTAAAACTTTTTTTTAACTTTTAAAAAATGGATGAGTAATTTGGTAAACTTGATAACCTCTTTAAACCCCATATGTCTAATAGACACAAGCTCCCATACTATAAAGTAATGATGATTGAATTTATACAAGGAACTTTTGGTGGTGAAGTCTGGGAGATAATAGGAAAAGTATTCCACATCCTACTAAACCTTTAACTGACTGTAGCACACTGAGTGTTAAGAAAATGCATAGTGAGTTTACAAAGGATGAGAAATAGTTGTCTCTATACAATAATGAGGGTAAAAACTATATATTCATTTTTATAAATGAACACTAGTTTAATAAAATTTCTATTTTCACAACATCCAAAGAATCCTGGGACACCCTTGTTACAACCCATAAGGGTAACGAGCGTGTTATAGCTGGGAAAACTCAAATGCGTGTTCAATAGTATGACCCCCTTATGATGGATAACACATAAACCTTTAATGACTTCTATATTAATCTCACCAATATAATCACAAAATTGAATGCTAATGGTATCATATAAGATAAAAGACAAATTGTACAGAAAAAAATTAGATCTTTCCCTATTAAGTTTGACAACTTATGTTATGCTAAAGAGAAAATAGATAATCCAACTCTAACTCTTGAACTGTTAAGTAGAAAATTAAGAATAGTAAAAATGGAATATAAGTATAAGAAACATATGACCTCTACTGCTAAATGATCTTTTAGAGTTAATTTAGTCTTTTCTTTTTAAATTAATGTGCCTAAGTTAAATGTGTCTGAATATGACTTAGAGTTAGGAGAGGACTGTGACCTTGAGAGTATTGATAACCAGATAAACGTCATGAGTAAACATTTAAAAAATATTATAAAATTTAGGAATGTTATGGGAACTAAATAGGGCAAATATGGTTATCAAAACATTCAAGTTCCCACACCCCATAACCGTAATGGAGATACACATGCCAATAATAACAATAAAAGGCCTAAGAAAGACTTGAGTATCATTCAGTGCCATATGTGTGGTAATATGGGTCATTAAGCCAATAGATGTAAATCTAAAGTTAGTATTACACCGAAGGACTACATGTGTAAGACTTGGGAAGATTGTAGTCACTTAGATGATAATGAGACCGAGTCATAAGAAATACATGTATCATGCATGTCTTTATATGCTAAAATTATCTATTGTGATGATAAAGCATACTTACCTCTTGTTGTTGTTATTAATTCTATAACTGTTGGCATGTTTGTGATGAATAATATGTCCAATTATAAATAATTCTAATGAATTGAATGGGTGCATGAGTCCCAAATTGAAAATTGAATCGTTAGGGAGCATTTCACAGATCTCACTTAGTTAGTTCGACGGTGACGATTTACCTAATATTCAAGACCTTGAAAAAGAGTTTTAAACTCGAAAAAATGGTAAAAAAAACTTGAGTGAATGTGTAAAAAGCCTAAGTAAGACCGTTAAGAAAAATGCTAAGGACTATTCTAGTCAATGCCTGGCTCATGAGATTGAGACTAAAAATTTCATTTTCAAAAGAAATGAACTTTATAAGAAAAATTGTATTTTAGAACAAAGATACACATCTCCTTTGGTAGAGATAAAACAAAAGGTCTCAAACATTTTTAAGAAATTTCTTCACTTTGAGACTAATGTGAAAGCATATGATAAAATTATCAATTCTAGCGAATAAATGTAGACGAAAAAACTAGCCTTGGATTTGATAAAAACCTTAAAGGAACAAATGTTGCTCAACAAATATTTCTAAAATTGTATTCGTTTCCTTTGGGACATTACCAAACACACCAAGTTAAGATTTTGAAAAATCTCACAAATGTTTTTTAAAACACCAATCTCATAGGATACCAAGAGTATGAGCAATCCAAATCAAAAACTTGATAATAAAGAAAAGTATGCTTGCCCCCTCATTAGAGAATTTGGGAAGAACTCTAAATTTTTGTAGTTAAACCTCCTTTTCAAAATGCGTTTAAGCCTGTTTTCAAAGGTTTAGAAGATAGAACTAAGCCATCGTCGCAACTTTATTATAACTATTATGATGTTTATTGTCACTTTTTTGCTGGGTGTTTTCAGAAGTATCTATGTAATCCAGTTTATAGTAACTTAACTATTCTAGGAGTAGACAAAATACTTATGTCCTCCCCAGACAGACCAACAAATACTCTAACTTTCGAAAGAGAAGAAATAAGTCTAGTACTAAGAGAAAGTTAGTAAGGCGAACCCCCAAACCTTTTAGAAATCAAAGGCCCAAAAATCTTTTTAAATCGGGGCCATTTGGGGTTAGAAAAGATGACTTGATACCCCAACTGAGGTGTAACATTGTCATAACTGAATTTAAGGTTAAACGCACCTCGATTGGTTGGTACCTTGATTCTAGGTGTTCGAAACACATGGCTGGGGACGAGATTAAACTGATAAACATGGATAAATTCTTAAGAGGTAATGTTTTGTTTAGTGACGGAGTCTCATCCAAAATCATTTGTAAAAGGGACAATTCAAGAAGAGGGTCTACCTGTCCTTAATGAATTTCTCCAAATGAAAGGCTTAAATGTCAATTTGCTAAACGTATCTCAATTTTATGATTCTAATCACATATTTACCTTTTTTAAAATTGAATGAAATTTTTTAAACAAAGATGGTAACTATATCCTTATGGGAAATAGATTTTCGAATAACTACTATATAGTTATTCCTAGTACTGAGTCTTGTAAGCTAATAAGATTAGATGATTTTGATCTGTGGCACAATTGACTGAGTCATACTAATTTTGATAACTTATGCAGGTTGATCTCTTAGGAGTTAGTTAGACGTTTATCCAAAATAAAAAAATTCTTCAAACATTATTTGTGGTACTTGCCAAGTGTTAAAGATAAGTAAAATTCCTCACAAGAAAGTTAAGGATGTAATGAATTCGAAACCACTGCAACTTCTCTACATGGATCTTATGGCTCCCTCCCGTACTGTGAGCCTTTATGGTAATATTTACATTCTTGTCACCGCGGATGATTTTACATGGTATACTTAAGTAGCTTTTATAAAAAGTAAATCGGACACTTCCTAAAATTTCTTAAAATCCTTTTGAAAAAAGAAAATGAAAAGGATACCCAAATATCACGTATTAGAAGTGACATAGGTGGAGAATTTAAAGAGACGGGAGTACTAGGGTTTTCTTTTGATAGTGGATATCAGCATTAGTTTAGTGCACCTAATACTCAGCAGCAAGACGGTATTACTGAGAGGAATAACCAAATAATCCTAGAGATGGCTCAGGTTATGTTGCATGCCAAAGGTATGCCAAAATTCTTTTGGGTTCAGGAAGTCCAGACAACATGTCACATTTTCAATCGTATATAGATTATGAAGAATGCCAGACATAATCCGTATGAACTTTTGTACAATAAAAAACCAAATTTGAAATACTTTAGGACCTTTAGGAGTGTCTGTTATATTTGTAAAGATAGAAAAAACCTTTCAAAATTTGACACCCAAGGTGATAAAGGATTTTTTTTGGGGTATTCCCAAAATAGTAGAGCCTATCATGTCTACAAGTTACATACCAAAGTCCATGAGATGAGGGCTTCGTTCGAACCACCCGTGGTTTTGGGTTAGGTTGGATCGAGAAATGATTCGGATATTTTGTGAACTCGAGGGAGTATGTGGAAGGTTATCCAAGTGAGTGAATACTTAAATAAAAATATACTTGGGTCGCAATTTGTAAGGACACAAATTTCCAATTGAGTCCATATACAGTTTTGGCTCAATTCCGGACAAAAACGTTTATTCATAAGATAGTATTTAATTATAATATTCTCAAGCCTATGAAGTGTTTGTTGAAGACGTAGCAGCAAAGAGTATAAAGCTTCATCAATATGCCGGTTTGCGTGCCTCGTTTCTACGTCATCAACCATAGTTCCATGCTCCCAAGGTATGAATGCAATTATATATATATAGGACCTTGGAACTTGTTTATTGGGTGTTAGGTTTTATAAAAAACTGTGTTTTATTTTCAGAAAGAATTAATTAAAACTTTAAAATAGATTTATAAAGTTTTCTGGGCTTAAATCGAATTTTCCAAAGTTTCTGGAAGTTAGTTCGATAGGTCGTTCGAACGAGTTTTTCGTTCGAACCAGATGTCGTTCGAACGAGTTTGCCAACGAGTTCCCAGTATAGGCCTTTGAAATGTCGTTCGATATGTCGTTCGAACGAACCTTATGTTCGAACGAGATATCCAACGAGATTTCTAACGAGTTCAATCTGGAACTTCGTTAGAAGTCTCATTCGAACGAGATTTCGTTCGAACAAAATGTCGTTCGAACGAGATGTTAGGCGGGAACAGTTTTTGGCAGTTTTTCACCCACTTTCCCACTTGTTTCTTAACTGATTTTTTCCAGACTTTATGATGTGCGGGAAACAATTTTTCTAAGGCATCTTTTTCACAACCTTCTAACTCTTAGAGTGTGTTTGGATTGAAAAATCAAAGAGGGAAAAAGATCATGTTTTGAGTGAGATTTTTAGAGAAAAATATACATCACTCTTGTGTACACCCAAATGAGTTTATTCCAAGTTTTCATATACATATATCTTGCTTGGAGTTTGGCACCGGTTTTATCTACACCGAATTAAAGAGAAGTTTGCATTAATTTATCCACTTGGAGAAAGGCTCCTAGTTCGGGTGACGGTGACCATATAAAGTCCGATCGGTGGATTCCGAGATCGCGATGGAGCTCCAAGGTTATCCGCTAGGAAGAGGTGTCTACAAGAAGAAGCGTCAGGGCTTGAGAAGGATCGAGTCGTGTGATGTAAGTCTTTTGTCTTGTATTTGTAAAACCGTATCTAGTGGATTTGTGGCTAGGGCCGTCCGAGGTTGTTTCCCGTCTTGGGTTTTTCCTCGTACATCGCGGCGTAGTGTGATTGATTTATTTTATCTTGCATAATAATTTAGAATGCATGCTTAGGATAATTCAAGATAAAATTTGGTTTAAATTATCACACTTAATTTAATTTGGTGCTAAATTAAATATTAGGTAAATTTAGTTAATTAAAGTCATTTGCTAAAATTGGTTTGGCCTAACTTCGAAATATTGATAATTATGACTTAGGCAAATTCTAGGGCTTGGATGTTTAGCGGGGTTTAAATTGAAATTAAAATTTGGTAACTCGTTTGTTTTGTTGAACCACCCTTACGCTTCCGCATCTAGATATATATATATATATATATATATATATAAAGGAAATTATAATTTAATTTTAATTGAGAAAATTAAAATCCGGGGATCTCACGCTTACACAATTTATAAGTGGGAGTTAATAATTAACTAGGGTGCTCCAGTAAGGGGCTATTTAAGTAAATAAAATGAGAAGTTGGATAGACTTTGGGTTTGGGTTAAAACATGCATGGTGAGATATGCGTACGGGTTCGGTAGTTATCATATATACATATTAGAAGGATGTGTGTGTATATATTTATATATGTGTATGTGTGCATGCTACTTGTTTATTAAACATACCTACTCGGTAGTGCTGTCGGAGGAGGATGTGCCTAGTGGGAAGTTCAACCTGCACTGACCAATAGGTTTGGATTGATTTTCCAGGTTATAATACCGTTTCATGGCCATTATCCATATGTGAGGATAGGGGTTGGTTTGAGTCCGGTTGGGTGAGTTGTGGTATGGTAATGACCGTAGGGTTTATGGCTATGACCGCCTCCAATGTATGTGTATTCGATTAGGATCGGTGGTAAAATTCAGACATGGTGGCTCACTGCGAGGGTTGAAGCTCGGAGCCGGATAGCACACGAGGAATGTATTGGGGGAGTCTAACTCTGTGGATATGGATATACGTATATATAGAGGGATATATATATATATATATATATATATATATATATATATATATATATATATATATATATATATATATATATATATATAATATGATAGCTTATGTATGATATAAAATATATGTATGATATTTTCCCCTTTTTATGTATGATATTTTATATGTTTTATGCTACATAACGTGCATATATTTCATGCATGCATGGGCATGCATGAAATATCATTCTAAAATCATATATTATATACTATTATACTATTATTTTTTAAATCCATGTTATTATTTTTTTTAAATACGTGCTATTAAATTTAATTATTTTTTTATTACATAATTTAAAAAAAATATTTTTTTTAAATATTTTTTTTTCTTTTTATTTTGTAAGTTTTTTTTTTTTAAAGGTCAGGTTGTTATTAGCTAGGTTTTATCACGGGGCAAATTTATCGGCGTGCCCTCGGCATGGGCATTTGCTTATATATATATATAGCGTGTATATCTTTTTGTAGCATAGGCGTAGCTATGAATATTATCTCATTATTATTTAAATTATAATAGGTGTGTCACTATAAGACTATTTATAAATGGATAACTAGCAAAGGTAGTTATATTTATCTAATAAATAGTATTAGAGAGGTTGGGCTTGCATAGTAGTTAAGTATCATAGTTAGACCGAGTAATTTATTTAGGATAAATAAAATGAACACGTTAGATGCACACTATAGTTGAGAGGTGAGGTGTATCTCAAGTGAGTGTGACCAGTTAATCTTGAAAGTAATACACTACGATTTTAAATAATTTAAAATAATTATTTACTTGTGAAAAACGTATTTTACTCTACAGGCTCTGACCCACATATTTCTGACTTTTCTTGTTCGTTTTGTTACACATCAGGTGTGCAGTAGCAGCCGAGGCATGAAGGATAGGTTGTTCTTTCTAATCGTAGTTGTGGATCCTTGTTTAGATGTTTCTTCCATTTCAAGTCTAGATATGATCAATTATATCCTATGTACTATTTAGCATGTCACCCTAGACGATAAATTGTATATCATTGCATACTTTTATTATGTTGCTAGACTTTTATTATACTATGGATGTTTTGGGGACCGATGGTTTATTCGATTCACACTTATTATTTATTATGCTTGATGTTCATTCTATTATTGTGGTTATAAAGATTATTTGTATTCTTTATGTTTTATTATTACTGTGACAGTGATGCTGAGAATGATCCATACTTAGATGCTGGTTATATTTTTGTAAATGATTGATCACCTGATATTAAAATAGGCGAATTATCACAATTGGTATCAGAGCATCAAGTTCTAGCATCTTTAGGATCTATGCAGACTTGCTACATTATCAATGTTAAGTCTTCTTTGATGTAGAGCCCTAAGTCTAAGAATGTTCTTTCTTATTGCGTATTTACATTCTCCATATATTATATATAATTATAGTGAATCTCATAGAATTTTGGTTTGGTTTCAGATTCCAAATAACAGAAGAGGAAACCATCTCGTGCGCTAAGAGGGCCATAGGGGAGGAGGATCAGTTGGACCCATAAGCCACCCAGGGGACGGTGATAGATGTAGAGGTTTTCGCCATCATTTCACAGACAGTTAATGCCATGATGGCTACCATGGCAAAAATAACTCCCCAAGCACTGGCACAACAGATAGTGGCACCAATTGTTAAGGCTCACCCAGTACCATTTATTTGGTAGAGAGTCAGAGAGGCCTTTCAGAAGGGCGATATGCTAAAGTTCTAAGGGAGTATGGATGTGGTTGCTGCTAGCCAATGGAAAAAGGACATCCAGAGGAAATTACGAATGATTGAGTAAAATGACACTCAAAATTAGATATTTTCTACTTTTAAGCTAGTGGGAGTAAAACTTCAGTGGTGGGAGTCGATCACCACAGTAAAGGAGAGAGATAGTATGACCATACAAGAGTTCTGGGTGTTGCTCGACCAGAAGTTCCTCTTATCAGCAACTCAAATGTAGATGAGGAGCAGATTCCTTGACCTGTCACGGGAGGGTTGGATTATGGCTGAATATGAGGAGGAATTCATGAGCCTGGAGGACTTTGTGTCAGATGAGGTGAATACGGAGGAGAAGAGGATCCTTAAGTTTACTGATGGACTCACATGGAGGATTATCCATCACTTATTAGTGAACCCATCATTACAAACCTATACTGAGGTCATAAATATTGCGCTGCTCCACTGTTAGGATCATCGCTTCCATCTGAAGGGAGAGAAGAGGGCAGGAGAGTCTAGCCAATAGGGTATGATCGAGGATAGCGGTACCAACGGGGCACCATAACAGCCACAGAGGAAGAATGATCGGGGTTCCCAATAGGGGGAATTTTCTAAGAGATTTAGGTTGGGTAATGATAACTTTAAGTAGGTCTAGGGGAATCAAATAAGGGGCCATCAGGGCTGAGGTTTCTAGGGCAAGCAGGGCCAAAGGTAAGGGTAGCCTCGTCAGGGCCAGAGGTAGGAAAATTTTACTTGTAGATGCTTTGCATGTGAGGAGCATTTCCACTTACGGCGTGTGTGCCCGCACAGTGCTAAGGTTCAGAAGCAGGGTACCTAACACGGGTAGCAGTATCTAGCCCCATTAGTAGTTCTAGTGTTGCTGCATTCGTAAGGGCATGGGCATGATAGTTTGGGCATGTGTATAATCTCTGAGGATCAATTTTACCTCCAGTGCTGCCAACGATCGAGGATATGTTTCTTATCCATGGGCACAAGGGATTTTATTTAACACGGGATCATCACATTCATTTCTCGGTGCTAGGTTTTCACATGTGACGGGTTTAATGGATTTATCCATGGATAGTATTATGATTATGGATTCACCATTGGGTGGTGGGAATTTCATTGTTCCATCTGGAAGGGGAAAGGTGTCGACATGGGGAGGTTGTGCTTAAAAACGGATCTGCTCGTGTTAGACTTGGACGAGTATGATCTTATTTTGGGTATAAATTGGTTATTGATATATAGAGAGATGGTGGACTATTATAGTAGGACTTTCGTGTTCACTACACCAGGGTAGGATATGTTTTTTTTCCTAGCGATGCCTTGTTTGGAGGGAGGGTAGAGCACACATTTTTATTATATTAAGGAGGAGATTTTGAGGGTATAGTCATCTCGTTAGATTCAATCTGAGTTCTCAAGGATTTTTTTGATGTATTTTAAGAGATACTGGGGTTATTACCAAGTCAAGAGATCAAGTTTGTGATCGACTTAGTGTCGGGGACTAGGCCGATAGCGCAAGCCCTATTTCTTATGTCTTCTTTAGAGATGATGGAGCTACAAGGTCATATTGAGTAGTTATTGGGGTAGGATTTTATTTGTAGGAGTACTTCACCTTGGGGTTCCCTAGTTCTATACGGAAAGAAGAAGGATGGGTCTTTACGATTGGGTATATATCACTGGGAGTTGAATAAGGTCACAATCCGGAGCAAGTATCCGTTGTCGTGTATCGATGACTTATTTGATCAACTGAGAGGAGCAACTTACTTCTATAAGATTGACTTGAGGTCAGGTTACCATCAATTATGTATCATGGAGGAGGATGTCCCTAAGACGGTATTTTTTATGAGATACATGTCTTATGAATTCAAGGTTATTTTGTTACGGAGAAATAATGTGTACTCACCCCATCCTGGAACCCCCCTAAGAACCTCCTTAGGTCTCTAACACTCATTCTTTCACCGCAAACCCTAGGTCATACTCTGAGTATCGATCTAGAGGTCATCGGTTGCTCTTAGGCCCCGTTTGACTCTGATCAACTTTCTTTCCTGAATAAAAGTTTAATGAATCTTCGAAGGGTTATAAATCCCTTTATCAATCGTCTGCTCCGTGCACAAATTGTTCTTATGGTTGAGATGAATGGTTCGTTTCATCATCAAAAACTAGTATGGAGGCCACCAGGTGCTCTTGAGCCCCGTTTGATTCTAGTCAATTTTCTCACATGAGAATAAGCTAAATAAATCATCAAAGGGCTCTGAATCCCCTTTACAATGGTTCACCCTGTGGGCAAATTGTCCTTACGGTATGGACGAATAATTCATTTTACCTTGAAAATTGATCTAGATGCTATCGGGCACTCTCGAGGCCTATTTAACCCCGATCTACTCTACAGCTTGAGCGAATGTTAATGAATCTTTGAAAGGATATGAATACCCTTTCAATGGTCCTCCCGTGCATGAATCAACCTTATGATATGGATAAACACCCCACTTTACTCTGAAAAGGTCATCAGGTGCTTTCGAGACCAATTTGGTCTAGGTCAACTCTCCGAACCGAATGAAATTGAATGAAATCTGGAAGAACTCTCAATACCTTTCCAATGGTACATTTCATACGTGAATGAACCTTATGGTTCGGACGAATGATCCGTTTCCTCCAAATACATTATGTCTAGAGACCAACGGGCATTTTTTAGACCCATTTGACCTTGGTCAACTCCCAAACTCGGGAGTGGCTCAATGGATTCTTAAAGGAATCAGAATACCCTTTCCAACGATCCACCCTGGCATAATTATGATTTACAGTTCGCATTTTATGACCATTTTTTTTGAAAACCCTGTCCCAGACAACCGAATGGCACTCTGAGGACCATGCCTATCAGTAGTGTGTCTAGGGTTCTATGCCAGCAGGGAGGTCTAGAACCATGTCAATCTACACCCCTTAGACTTATATATATATATATATATATTTAGGCCATGACTTTACTTTGAAAAGCACCCCTGAACATCCCTCTTAGCAATTCAGAGAACATTCTCTAAAATTTAGACTTGTTCCCTTCCTAAAAATCTCATTTCCCACATTCCTTCCATCCTTTTTCATACTTCATTTAGTAAATTCCCCCCATATCCTCATACCACCTTCACCTCATTGCAAGATCAGCGTATCTATACTTCATTTAGTAAATTCCACCCATATCCTCATACCACCTTCACCTTATTGCAAGATCAGGGTATCTATACTCAAGATCCACTTTAAGTATTTATAACGAGGTCTAATTCTCCATTCTTGTCTCTAAATCCTCTTATTTTAGCATTAGTTGTTTTATTTCTAATTTAGCATTTTATTTCATTACATCACGTATATTAATCTCAAACCTTTATTAGTTGCATTTGCACACGCTCTATTTTCATAACAAACCCAAAAACAAGAAAAAAGGTTTATCTATAAATTCCAAAAGAGGGATTCTCACTACATATTCTCACACTTAAAGCACGTTTATCTCTAGACAACCATATAATAGAAATCCCCCGTTCGGATTTATGGGATAAACCCTACCCTGTGTTATCTTCAAACTATGTGATCTTTGATGACTCCTAGGCTACATAGGCATATTGGGTAAATCCCTAGACTCGATTCCTACCTTATGTATATTTGTTATATTCTTATATATGTATTATTAATGGATATCATATTCTTGAATGCTCATGTTTTTTCTAATATAGACATTCATTATTTCATAACGACTTGTGATTCGATAAAAACTTACATTATATTTTGAATTCTTATTTTTTAGGAACACTCCTAAGGATGAATTCACCCCGTCCTTTTCCATGACGCGAGTTGAACAATTCCATTCTCCATCTATACTTTGCACCTAAGTACACACTTCAGAGATTCTAATAGGAGAAGATTAACATATGCCCATGAGAGACCGAAAGGGTGATATGGGTGCCTAATACCTTCCCATTCTGTAACTTATTCCCCAGACCTTTGAACTACATGGTTTCCCAAGCATCAGTATTGTCCTTGATTCCATTCTATAGAGGCGGAAACATTTCCTTTTCCTGTTTTGTGAAAAATAGGTTGGCGACTCTATCTTTACACATTAACCCATGTTGACGAAGATTGAGCGCCCCAAAAAAGGTTCCATCCCACGCGCACGCTAGTGGGAAGCCCTCCCAGTCCCCCTCGGAATGGACACAATGACGACTCTGCTGGGGACCTTTTAAGAGGACCAGACTCTATTTCTATATGGGTGTTATTCTTTTCTGCATGTTTGCATATGCACTTACTTATATATTCCCTTTTCTCCTCTATTTACCTTTTGTGTATATCTACCTCATGCTTATATCTATTATGCTCCCTCTTCATTTATATATCATTTTTCACTCACTTATACACTTCACACACTTGTCTCTCCATGTACATCACACACTTACACTTTGGTTTACTTTTACTCACATGCTTCACACACCACTTAGAATATCCATGATTAGGCTTCACTAGCACAAACCTACATTTCCCACACTTTTATATATCTCCATTCTTACTTACGCATACCACTTACCACTTTAGTTGATCCATGTATAGGCTCATTACCTCACACACACTTACTTGTATATATTCACACGTCACTCGCTCACATGTATATGTCCCCATCACCATGTTTAGTATACTTTCCATGTTACTTGTATATGCTCCCCCATTAGTGTAGTGATCCCTTTACTCGTCATACAAATAAAAAATAAAAAATACTCTCTCTCCATAATATGCTAATTAAGGCTTATGCATTTTTTCACATTACATCACCAATAGAATAACAATATTGACCAAAGTTTTATACCGTACTGGGGGTCACTTTATGATGGACATGGTCCTGCGGGGTACAATTTTCCTAAGTGATATAACTTTCACCTTCCATGGGCCTCGTACCTTCGACGTATATCGAACGGTCCCCCCTCCCCTCCCCCCGTAGTGTATCGCTTGACCAAACTCACAATGGGAGGTGTATAATAGGGAACTGATTCACGTACGTTAAGTATATCAAATTCTCTCTCACACGTACTGTACCCATGAGGTATATAGTGAGGCAATTCACTTACACTCAGGTATATCAAATGGATTATCCACACGTGCTGATGAATGATTGCCCTCATAAGCAAGAGGAATATCGTGGAAGTCACGCAAAATAGGGGAACCCTTCCACTAACCCAACAAGTGCATAAACCTCATATAGGTGTCGAACATAGGTCACTTATATTTACTTTGCTAGTTACCCTGTGAAACTCTACCAAAATTTTGGGTCAGCGTACCGCCCGAATTTTTGCGATATTTAAGCTTTTTTTTAAAATAGGACCATATCCATGAGCCTAAAAATAAGTCAAGTCGTGTCTTACATATTTTCAAACCCTATTTTCCCAGGATCGGGTCATGTCCGACATTTTTCAGTATTTAGGTAAACCTAATAGAAGTGAAAACTTAATAATAACATTAATAATAATAATCATGCTGAAGATTCTTTTCCTTTTTCCCTTCTTTTTCAAAAACCAAAATGCCAAAAAATTAATTATCCTCCTTTTAAATATCAAAATAACAAAAAAGTAATAATAAATTAGAACTGTTTTACCTCTCAGGTCGATCGCATACCCGATTTTCTCATAGCTCCTTATTAGCTTCAATCTTTTGTCAAACCTCCTCAAAATTTCGTCGTCTGAGTTTGGGATCTACCTTCACGAGATCTTCATGGAGAACATTGACTAAGAACTGAATGTGCAGCCCAATTTTATGGTTGTAGCCTAACTCTGGGACAAGATTGACAGCCTTCTAACTGAGGTCCATGAAATGCAAGGTCACTAGAACCATATTCTTGAAGATCCTGAGGTTATATTTCCTCCTGCCATATGTCCACCCGCTCTCAAGCCTATCTGGGTCCTAAAAGATTATTAGCATGCTCCACGTGCCCCACCTGCCAATGGGATATAACCTACTCAACTTCGTATTTTGAACCTTGACCAAATATAGGCTAATTTGACAGCACCCATGGATCCCAAAGAGGAGGAGCTAAACAAGGTAGAAAAATACCTCAAACTTCTATCGAATAAGTTCAACCAAGTCAAGATATTCAAGAACTACATGGATTACACCCATATGTCCCCTTATCCACATGCTAGAATACCAGATAAGTTTAAAATGCCAGACATCAAGAGGTTCGAGGGAAATAGACCCCCAATTATTCACCTTCGAAGCTATCACCAAGCCATAACCCTCATTGGTTCCTCCGAAGAGATAATGGCCCAAATGTTTCAACAGATCTTGAAAAAAGTGCCCTCTGGTGGTTTCTATCCCTTAAAGAATTCAGAATCTGTAACTAGGAGGATGTATTTCGAGAATTTATGTCTCAATATAATTATAATGAGGAGCTCGAGGTTACACGCCAAGATCTAGAGATTCTTAAGAAAAACCCTGGGGAAACCCTCCGAGGAGGAACAAGCTTATATTGTTAAGAAGAACCTATTGCCTCATATCTAAGCATCCATGAGAGGACAGTATTACCCACACTTTCGAGCCCTTCAAGAGGTTCGTGTAGAAATTCAGGAAAAAATTACCAAAGTGGAATCTGAACCAAAGAAAGTTACTAAACAGTTCACTCCCCAAAAGTATAAGAAGCCTTCCAGTGATACACTCTCAACCATCAACAACATTTCGCAAACTTCTACCTCTTGGGCACCAAAAGTTGCCCTATTACTGCCAAGAAAGAATACATAGAGATCCACCCTCCCCTGTCCAATGTCTATTAGGTGCTATTAAGCTAAAATCTCATCAAGCCCTTAGACCCCCATCCATTACCAAATCCACTACTATAGAAATTTAGGAAGGAATTACTAAAGTTGAACCAAAAAAAGTGACAAAACAGTTCACTCCCCGAAAGTGTGAGAAGCCTTATAATGTTATAGCCTTAATCATCAATAACATTTCACGACTTGCTACCTCTTGAGACACTACACCAAAATGGGAGATTTTTGAGTGCTGTTAGCAATCAGAAATGACCTTTATAACTGCTATTTGCCGTCATAATTTAGGGGGTGACAAAAGAAAATTGGTAACTCCTAACAGCAGTCACATATTTTTATAACCCCCATGGGGGATATGACTGGTAACCCTAATTCGTAACTATTGTTTTTAACTGCTATCAGCAGTTACGAATATAATATTTATAACTGTTGTCGGCAGTTACAAATATTGAATTTGCGACTGCTAACAACAGTCATAAATATTATATCCGTAACTGCTAACGGCAGTCATAAAATTGGCAGTAGTGACAAATTTGTGACTGCTATTAACAGTTATAAATGTTGAATTTGTTAAATATGTCACTGCTTAGACAAGTTACAAATGTCTTTATATTTTAAAAAAAATAGTGAGAATAAAAAAAGTGAACTAAATTAGAGTAGATGAAATTCCATAAACATGTAACAAATCTAAAAAAAATTAATGCTAGCATTACACAAGTCTAAAAGAAGTAAACAAATTTCATTTATATTTCGGGCATTTCAACTATCATGTATGTGTAAAATTTGTTTAAACTTAATTTAACATCAAGTAAACCCATCCGGGGGTGCCAAATACAAAATGAACATCTAATAAAAAAATAAACTAAAAAATGGAAGTGTTGGGAGCCACAATTGCATCCTTATCTACCATAGGAGCTTTGTCAAAAACGTTCATGAGCGTCTAGTGCTTAATTTATGCCTACAAAAAATAACAGAGCTCGAATAATAAATTTATAGATTAAACTTAACCAACCAAACATTTCCAAGCCTAAAATAATATGAATTTGCATATTGTTACCAAAAATTAAAAGAGGCATACTTGCAGAGTTCTCCTTGGCACAGAGTCATGTACACTACATCAACTTTATTTTGATTTTGTTTGTGTAGATTTGAGTTTAAAATGTGTACATTTAATTTAATAACTTACAAATTCTATTAATAAAGAGAAATTATGACCTCTATAAATACAATACAACACTATATCATTGAAATGTTTAGTGAAAACTCACAGTTTTTGGTCATCGTCGATTTCAAGCTTCTCCTGGCATCCTGTGGTGTGCTAGGATAATTGGGTCATCAAGCTAGGCCGACATAGATATCTCGGCCTAGAATGTCGACTTGATAGGACATATATAAATGTACAAAATGCGTGGGAATAACCCTTTTATTTAAAACCTATCTCTCATTCCTTATTAATCTATATCTAAAGAGTCAAATATAATATGACTTTACTTCATAAATTTTACACAAGTTTGATAATTGAAAATTATTTATTTTTCTACACTTCTTCTCATTTCTTCTTATATAATTGTTCCACCTTTGTAACTTCTTTTTATTAACGATAGATATTCCAATAAAAAAAATATCCTAAGACACTTGTTAACCCAACTTTACATGATCCAAATGTCACCCGATATTTATAGATCTTATTCACAATTGTGCAGGAAACTATTACATACAAGAGTAATTCTAAAGACTTTTTTAAACACACGCCTTTTTCCAAATTT
Source organism: Sambucus nigra (assembly GCA_949130495.1). Lineage (NCBI taxonomy): Eukaryota > Viridiplantae > Streptophyta > Magnoliopsida > Dipsacales > Adoxaceae > Sambucus > Sambucus nigra. Next base: position 340,290,547 of record OX422224.1, read on the forward strand.
GCATTTGACTCTAGAGCAGAAGTTGAGTTCCCCTTTCCATATCCAAGACAAAGTTCATGCAGGCTTTTTATATCAGAATCTACATCATTGCCACATTCTTTTAATGCTCTCTCAAAAAGCTGAAGGGTATAATATTAATATAAAAGAATGCAGTTAGCAAGTTGATTTACATTCACTAATAGTTTTCTGCGCGTCCAATCAACTAATAAGCCTTTTTTAATCAATAAATCATAATATTATGATAATACTAATTCATCAATTCAATCATTTTTTTGGTTAATCTGTACAACATTAATCCATTAGTAAAATACCCTATAGAAAGAAGCAGCCTAACAGATAGAATTAAAATTTGTTGAGAAAAAGAATGAAAAAGAAGACTATTAAGATCTGAGATAAATAAAAGAATATTTGCCTTCATATCCATGAGAGGGGAAATAGTTGTAACGGTAGGGTCATCATGCTAGGCCGACACAGATATATCGGCCTAGCATGTCGACTTGCTAGGCCATACATAAATGGACAAAATTTATGGCTTTACTTCATATTTAAATTCATACACTTTCAACTAAAAAGGTAGAGGATAAATAAGATATCTCGATTATTCACATTTAAAATACAATTCCTTATTCTAAAGTAAAGTTAAACTCTTATAAAAATGTCAAATGGTCATCTTCAACGAAAGCGCTTGAACCGTGATTTCATTGAAAACCATGTTCTTCTCTTCGGTACTGGAAGTTTCAAGTTTTTGTTGAATAAAATGACTTCTATACTGATCACCGCTACTCAGATAAGGTTTGGACAAATTAATTAATCTACTAAGGATTTTTGAAAGAGAAAGGCAAAGAGTATCAGCCATTAACATGTACCCGAACTCAAAAACACGGCCTGCAAATTTTGACAGCTCAAAACACCTTATTTTCTTGATCTTAAATTTATCTAGTAAAAAGGATCCAAAACTTTCATCCCTATTACCACCAGAATCAGAGTGCCATGATCCCATTACACTGCTAACTAAATTCCTTATCCCGGAACGAAAATGCAGTCTCTGATCACCATGCCTAACATTACTATCTGACCCAATGAGGGAATTTAGAAAAAGAGGGTTGCCTTATCTCGGAAGGAAAATGCAGTCTCTGATCACCAGTTCCATCTCTTCCACCACATAATGGAATCCAACTTTGTATCCACTGCATCAAGTACTCGACCCCTTTGAACACATCCAATCACCCAATCAACAATTGTAAGACGACCCCGATCTGGGTCACTAACAATTAGACTTCTCCCACTAGACACCTCAAGGAGTAAAACACCATATGCATAAACATCAGAGCTCGTAGAGGGGTTATAGGTCCGAGTCAACTCAGGCATTATTTATCTTATTGTACCCACAACACTAGTAGTTTGTGAATTTGCACTACAGTCATATAGCCTCGCAAGCCCGAAATACCCAAGCCTACCGTTCATATCATCATCTATTAACACATTACTTGGCTTCACATCTCTATGGATCACCACCTGCTCCCACTCCTCATGAAAATACAATATACCTACCGCGATGCCTTTAAGGGTATTAAATCTTTGTTACCATCTCAATAAAAACCCATTTCTGGGATTGACAAGAAGAGAATGAAGGCTCCTATTTGGAACATAATCATAGACTAAGGGCCTGTTTGGTTGTCCCCAAAATTGTAAATTAGCCCATTTAAAATTAACTCATTCATAAATTGTCTTATTATTAGTGTTTGGTTATAAGAATGAACAAATTCAAAAATGAACCAATTCATGTTGATTCACAAAAACTTAAATTAGTTCATTTCATCAAAAGTTTGAAATTGCACAATTTCTAATTACAACATGAATCTTAAATGCACCACTCCCATAGAGTACCTCTCTCTCTCTCTATCTCTCTCTCTACACACAAGCACACACATCAAAAGTAAATAACTCCATTTTCTTTTCCAAACACACCACAAATTAGATTTAAACCCATTTACAATTAATACATCGATAATCTATTCATTTCAAATTGATCAATTTATAAAATTAAATAATTTACGCAACCAAACGGGCCCTAATAGGAAATAATTATTTTTCTTACACCACTCTTGAAGGTTCACCAGGTGCTTATGCTTTAATCGCCCTAAGCTTTCAATCTCTGTAGCGAATTCTCTCATTGCTTGTGCATTGTTGTTTGATATGATCTTTTTAACTGCAATCTCATCCCCACTAGCTGGTAAAACACCTTTGTATACAGCAACAAACCCTCCAACCCCAAGAAACTTTTTTTTACTAAACCCCTTCGTTGCTGTGTAAAGATCTTTGTATCGAAATCTATGAGGACAATCCTTCTTCCAGTCCTCTAAAGTTTCAAATTTCATTTTTCATCTATATACTGAAAATGAGCTCATATTTGTCGTCAAATATGGAGAGTTGATGTTGAATTAATAAATAGAATTTTTTTTCTACAAAGGAGAGAATTCAGATTATGTGTACATGAAAGGCTTGAACAATTATAAGGCTAATGTAGAGAACATGTGGTATTTACAAACAAGTGATATGGGCAGGTTGACTATTTGACTCCAGTTGCATCCTTTGCAACATTCAATGTGATATGGACAAGCTGTGTATCATACAATTGAAGGACCTCTGAAGAAGTGGGGGAAGAAGAGACAGCTGATTAGGAGAAATTTAAGTATGTGGCATCACCTCTTCCATCTTGTATTTTCATTTTCATGTTTAATTAGTATAGTTCTATATATATATGTGAGGACTGCTTGTGTCCGTATATCATCTTAGTTTTGTATATTATCATTAAATTTTATTTCTTATCAGGGAAGACAAATTATGTTGCATACAAGATTGGTGTTGGAGATCGTCGAGGAGACGATCGAGAGGTTCGTCTTCGACGTCATGGAAAGGTCTCCTTATTTATCTTTACCAATTTGGTATCATTGGGTATTATGTCTCTCACAAATGGATCAAACATTCGGGATTAAACCCCGTTGAATCCATGGATTTCCTCCTGAATCAAGAAATCAAATTATCCTTTAAATTTAAAATCAAACATTTTGATCGTTCCACTACATCCCGCGCAATTCATCATTCTAAACAAAACATGCCACAAGTTAACAATATCAAAACAAACTTCAACTACATCGAAAAAATTCAGAAGACATTTGGAAAACCAAAACTTATAAAGTTTCAAAGCCTGTAGATTATACAGTCATTTCCAATGAAGCAGATCTTATAATTGTAGAAGATATTCTCAACAACATTGTTCATGACACACTCAAGTCATCTAGTTATGAAGTAGATGTTAAGATGGTCCCTAAAAGTATATTGTAGATAATATTGAAAGGATTAAGCACTGTGAAATCAGTACGGATGAAGCCATGGTAGTTGATCTTTGTAATTTGTCTCCAAGAGCCAATAACCTTCCCAAGTATGACAAGTATTTGGCTTATCATAAGCAATACATGTCGTACTAGGAAGAAAATTATCATATTTCCATTATAACACAAGAAGAATTTGAATTTTTTGCCTTCTCTTTTGATAGAAACTGAATATAATACAACGAAGACAAAAACCCTGCTAACAATAAACCTCCCACCCATCCTGCCCAAATAAGTGCTCCTCAAGTCTCAAAAACTCATCCAAAGTTTCAAGATACTATCTTTAAAAGATTCACAAGATCATAGACAAAGAAATTATCAAATTCTATCTCCTCTGTAGTCAATGATCTCATTTATTTTTGGGAATACAAAGTGTATTTCCTCTGCAGTCAATGATCTCATCCACTGGTTTGTCGGACTTAGGCTACTCAGATTCTAAATTAACTTAGTATAACTTTAGAACTGATGATGATTAGATCTGTGAAAGCCTAGTGAAAAAATAAATATATTCTAAAATGGTTCAATGATGGGGATCTAAATACTAATTTTTTTCATTACATAGTCAAAGCTAAAAAGAATAGGTTTCATATCCACAAAATTAAAAACTTTGAACAAGTTTGGGTAGTTAACCAGAAATAAATCCATGAAGAATTCATCAACTCTTATGGTGATTTTCATAATGCTCTTTCTATATTCACTAACACATCTGATAGCCTTCAAGCATAAGTATTGGTTCTTCTTTCTGGAGTAAAATTGTGCATGCCTAAAGGGCTAAATCAGGTCCTTACTGAATCAGACAACAAGGCCATTATAAATATAGTTAAGGGAATTTGGAAACCTACTTAGATTATTTAGCAGCCTATTTCATAAATTCAATGCATCATTTATAAATTCAAGTTGAAAATAAGCCATATACGGAAACAACCAAACATTGTAGCCAGTGGTTTTGCAGATCAAGCTTCAAAAGCCCAAATATCATAATTTTGATCGTATTCCCAATATCATAAAAGGTCTTGAAAATTTATGATTTTATTCTATTATATTTATTTATTTTGTGTAATGGAGGTATTTGTAAACCTCCAAATTTATTCTTGCATTAATTTCGTAATGGGGATGTTTATAAATCCCTATATTTCAATTTTATCAAATTATCAAACACTGCAGAGGCACTTTCTCCAGTTAATTTTTAATAATATTAGTGGGGATATTGTCCCTCTTCCCTAAAGCCTACACTAAGGTTTGGATGATCCTAGACTATAGGGATCTCAATATGTAATCCACTAAAGATCATTTCCCCTACTCCATCTCAAGAGTTTTCAAGTGCCAATCTCCGCTTTTGCAGACGGCTTGAAGGAGAACATAATCTTCTAAACTAGTAACCTTTTCTTCTATAATCTATGATTGAAATTTTTTTCGTGAAAATTTTGTCATGGACTCCGATTTTTAGCAATAATAGGGAATGTTTAAGAAACCCTATACTAGACGACAGTTCTTTAATAATGCCTCAATTTGATTATAAGTATAGTACCCTAACGTTAAAATTAACTAAATGCTCCAAGCGAAGAAGCGGAAACATTGGTAGCACTTCAAGCGATCGATTTTTCATTTAGTTGAGGTTTTTTCCATTTCGAGCTTTAAGGGGACTGCTATAATGTCATTTCCAGTCCCCTCAAAGAGGGGGGAGATTGGTCTGAAAATGAATTATTCACAGACCTAGTAAATAGAAAAGGTCAAAATGGAGAATAAAATCCTATCTCACATTTCAAGCATCTCACGTAAACGTTCTAAAAAAGGTAAAAACATCTTATGGACAACTAAACTAATAAAACTATCATCGTAAAAAAATTCAGGATTCAAGATCTCCTCGATCTAATTATAATTTAGCTAAATTAGTTTGGTTATCCTGAAATCTATAGAATATCTAGACCTTAGTCATAAAAATCTCATTGCTCATATACCTTCCTATATTAGTCAATTGAGGACTCTTAGTCGTGTGCACCTTAATTCAAATCAAATCAATAGAGGTACAAATCATCTTTCAACATTTACAGACGAACAAGACCTGCTTCCCTTGGTTGGAAATTAAATTGGCAATAAGACTTTTCTATTAAGATTTCTAATTTCATTTAGAAGCTGCTAAACAAATCTATTCCACTAGAAGCTGAGACACAATAGTTAGGCATTATGATGGCAACAATGTCCAGAGGTTGTGAAGCTTATGAAAACACTATAAAGCATGTGTTCATTCAATGCAAGATAGCTAAAGAAGTATGGAACTACTTTCGCAATAAAGTTAGGGTGCAAATCAACTATTCCTCTTGCAAATCCATTTTGCTTTCATAGTGGTTCAAAATGCCTATAAAAGATCATCAACAGTTCATATAGAACATCCCGCCTAAAGTCATTTTTATGAGTTATGGAAATCTATAAATAACAAATCGGAACAAGTTTGATACAAAATCTACAAGTAGGTCTGAAGCAGTTGAGCCTGGAGCCTAAGCGCGACTATGCCTGGAATTGCCTCTATTCGAGCCATTTCAATGTTGTTTTCAATTTTCACCCTCAAAAGCCCACTTTTAACCCCAACATGAAAGTTTACTAGTCAATTTGGGAAACCATGAGTCCTATGAGGACACTAACATTTCCTAAAAGTTACTTTTGTACATCTAAAGATTCGCATGCCTCTTTTTAGGTCACTCTATTGCTATTTTGAATTTTCATCCCTAAATCCCATTTTAAGCCCAAAATGACCATATACTAATAAATTTTGAAAATTGATATTCTAATTTAGACAGACCATTTTATTTAAATTTATTTGGTATCATCTCGATTATGCGTGCCTCTTTACGAGACACTTCATTATTTTTTTGCTTTTCACACCCCAATGCCCACTTTTAACCCCAAATCGAATGTCTACTAGTCAATTTCAAGAATCAGGAGTTTGATTAGGACACTCAAACTTCATGTATGTTACTTTTGTACCTCTTAGGGTGTTTGTTGGTTTGTCTAGGACATTTGATTGCTATTTTCAATTTCCACCCCTAAATTCCATTTTAACCCCAAAGCGAACGCTTACGAGTCAATTTCAAAAACCAGGAACCCGATGAGACACTCAACTCCCTACAAGTTACTTTTTTAGTTTCCCCGACCTAAGTTCCATTTTTAATTCCTAAACAAATGTCAACTAGCCAATTTCGAAAAACCGGGAGTCAGATGACGATCACTTCTCTTAAATTACTTTCATATTGAATAGTAAATTCACGTAAACAAGTGTAGACAATCGATAATTCTAACTTGGATGTCATTAACTACCTACGAAGGATGTGAATTAATAAACACAAAATAACATATCAATAATTCTCACAAACAAGTATACAAATAATTTCATAAATTAATCTTGAAACTATATAACAACTACCAATTGACAATCCGAGTTTTCAATTGGCTCACCCTCAACCTCCTATCACCACTACAAATCAATTGAGTACAAAGACTGATGATATTAGTTAATGAACAAGAATTAAAAATACCTTTATCCATAACAATTCGACGATACAATTACTTGAATGTCTGGGACTAGATTAACTCAGTCGATCAGATCATTTAATTTGCCTTCCTGCCAAAAAACACGAATAAATAATGATAACCCACGAATAATATTTTTAGAATGAAATATTTCCCTTCTACATTTGAAACAAGAAACAGAGTTGAGAAACAATGTCATATTAGAAGCAACACGGACACGCACACACTTAAATAATATTTAGAGTAAGTCCTACATTTATTGTATGGCATGCTTCGAGTTAATATATTAGTGTCCTAAAAACATGCCAGCATTGTATTGTAAGAGATTGAATGACTCCTCATCTCCACGCATTAAGCTAAATTTAATTTTCTTTATTTATCTCCCGCACCACACTTATCTAATTCTACTTGTACAATAGCTATAAATGTTAATCACTTCACTATCAAGTATCAACTAATAAGTAAATTGAGTAAAATTTTAGATTTACTTTGGAGCTGAACAGTTGTCACAAACATTAATCAAGTAGCCACTGGTTGAAAACCCAAACCCTATTATTTTCGCAGTAAATGTGTATGTGTAAGTGCCTAAGAACCGAAAACCCTAGAAAAGCAACCTAAATCGAAAATTTATAAAAAAAACGCAGACCTAAAGCTTATTTCCAATAAAAAAAAGATTACAAGCAAACCTAAATCGAAAATTTAGATGCAATAAAAAAATGCACATAAACATACAATTTTTACCCTCAAAATTCATATGCAATAAAAAATGCACATAGACACATTTAAATAAATAACAAAAACGCACCTAGCAGGTACTATTTTGGTCGCTTATAATGAAGAGGGAGAGAAAGAGGAAGCTTTGTTATCCAACTTCAAAGTTTGGTCGATAAAGGGAGGGGGAGATTGTAGAGGGATGGAAGAGGGAGCGATAGAATGAAGACCATATAGGAGAGAGAAGAGGGAAATTAAATCAAAGCCAAAAAATTTCCAACACTAAAGTTTGTGATTTCTCACAGCAGTCACAAATTAAGTCTTAAGCCAAAACTTGTGACAGCTATGAGCAGTCAAAAATTTGTGACTTCTCATAGTAGTTATAATTTTGTGACTGCTCATAAGAGTCATAACTTAACCTTAGTGATAAATTTGTGACTCTTTGTGGAAGTCATAAACTTGTGACTCCCTATAGCAGTCACAAATTAATTATATGGTAAGATTTGTGAATATCATTAGCAGTGACAAACCAATTGACTCAAATTTTTCATTACCCAAATATGTTATGACTCCTAATGTGAGTTACAAATAATGTTGCGACTCCTAATGGCAGTGATAAAGTTTGTCACTCCCATTAGCAGTGACAAGAAGGCAGTCACAAAAATAGTATTTTGGTGTAGTGAGCACCCGAAAGTCTCCCTAATCCTGCCAAGAAAGAGTACACTTAGCTCCATGCTCCCCTATCCAAAGTCTATCAGGACCTATCAAGCCAAAATATCATCAAATTCTTGGACCCCTATCCATTACCAAACCCACTCCCTATAAACTTTAAGCCTGATGCCCGTCGTGATTTCCACTAATTCACAGGTCATACCATCGACCAATGCTTCCACCTTAGAAATGTGATCCAAGGCCTAATTAACCAAGGTATCATCGTTCCACCAACTAATACTAAACCTAATAGCACTCATAACCCACTTCCAGCACATACAAATGTCATCTTTCTAGAAAATTACCCAGAATTTGACCCATATACGTAAATCCCTACAAAGCACCCATCATCCCCACAGTCTCACCTAAACCTTTTAAGGTTTGCCCATCTTTTCTCATACACCATACTTGCTTCACCGATTAAGCTTTGTTAATCCTTATGTGGCTATCCCTCCCGGATCCTCACGGCGTCCAGTCGCACTATGGATGGACCTTTAGGTCCCGCGCGTCCCTCTCGTGAGCTCTTCGGTTGGCATCATTTGGGTGAGGTGTAAAAATCTAGAGAGATTAGAGTCGTCAGTCTATTTTACTCAAAATAGACAAAAGAAAGGTAACCATCCTGAAGGACATCATCCAAAGACATACGGATGCATATGAAACCAAAATGATTCGAAAAGGGTTTGAATGCTAAGTTACGAAATGGGAAGGTGTTAGGCTCCCATTCCTCCCTTTCGATCTCTCATGGGCTTTTGATATTTTCCTTTTATTTTCCCCGTGATATATGTGCATGTGTATATATAATGGATATTGGAATCATCGACTTGTACCATGGAAGAGGTAAAGCGAGTCATCCATAGGAAGGTATACAATTTAAAAAAATAGGATTTATGCGATTATCCTTACGTTGACCGTTATGAGGGAACGATAACGCATATGGAATAATACGCCACTAAGAAAAAATATATGTATATATAATATAAGAGAGTGGAGTTTAGAGAAAATAGAAAATGAGAGAAAAAAGAAAAATAGGACTTGAGTCTCGGGTTTTACCCCGAGACGCCTACGTAGCCTATAGAGCATCAAAGTCCACATAGTTTGCATGCAAAACGAGGGGTGGGGTTTCTCCCATAAATCCAATCGACGGATTCTCTTATTTGTGTATGTGTGTAGAAAAAGTGTTTTGGTTGTGAGAAAAGTGTAAGAAAAGTGTGAGAATTCCCGTTTGGAATTTATGAGCAAACCCTCTTTTCCTTATTTTTTGGGTTTTATATTTTTATTAAAATAAGAGATGTGCAATAATATTAAATAAAAAGTATATTAGGATGTGTGAGATGAGATAATAAAAGTGCTAAGTAATAAAACAAGTTAGTGCAAATTTATGAGAATTTAAGGAGAGGGTTGAGAAAATTGGACCTTCCTTGAAGATCTTGAGCTTGATCTTGAATGTTGGAGAGCAGCCCTTAGACTTGGATGATGATGGAGGATAGTGAATTCACCAAGTTTGATGAAAAGGATGATGAAAAGTGAAGGTTGGAAAGGTATTTGGGTGTGGAAATCACGCTGACTTCGAGATAGGTTTTCTGGATTTGTTGAGAGTGATATCTATTAGATCTAGGCTCTCCTTGCAAGTGAGGTCATGCCTCCTTTTTATAGGCCCAGGGCATTTCCAATCGGCATAGCCCTATTCCTGCCAATCGGCAGGTGCGTTTAGACACACTGCCGATAGGCAGGGTCTGGGACCTGCCGTTTGGCAGTGTCTTTCAGGCCTTTTTGGAAAATTGGATCAAGATGAAGAGTTAACTTAGTTCAAACGGAGCCCGGGAGCCCCCGGTGGCCTCTAGATTATATTTTAGGGGAAAATGGTTCATTCGTCCCCATGGTAGGTCGGAATCCTGCACGGGATGGACTGTTGGAAAGGGGTTTCAATCCCCTTCAAAGATTCATTCAGTCTCGGTCGAGATAAAGAGTTTGAATTTTGGTTAAACAGAGCCCGAAAGCCCCCGGTGGCCTCTAGGTCAGTACTCAGGGTATGACCTGGGTTTGTAGTGATGAAGGGAGGTGCTAGGGACCTAAGGAGAGTTTAGGGGGTAACAAAATGGGGTGTATATAGAGCCCCTCGATGGGTGAGTTTGGAACAAACGATAGCCATCGAATAGACACCGCATGATGCTTGTGAGGGAGGATGACCAATTCGGAGGGTCGAGGCCAATTCTGAGGACCTACGAAGTGTGTTAGGGATAACCAATTCAGTGGGTCGAAGCCAATTCTGCGGGCTCGAAGATGGGATGACCAATTCTGTGGGTCGAAGCTAATTCTACGGGCTTGAGGTGATGATCCAAGATCGAAGTCAATTTTGACCTAAGAGAGGTGACGACCGAGGACCGAGGTCAATTCTTACCTAAGAGAGGTGAAGACCAAGGATCGAGGTCAATTCTGAACTAACTAAGGCGACGATCCAAGACCGAGGTCAATTATGACCTAAGATAGGTGATGACTAATAATACAAATAGATCACCCAACCGCGGAAGATCCATGTCGCAGCCCTCTTTAACATAGGGCACGACCGCTGCTGAACTTAGAGTGCAGCCTTACCTCATACGGGGCGCTGCCCCCTGTCAAGGGGCACGACCACCATCCACATGCCGCGGAACCCTCTAGTCAAGGGCGTGACACCTTTGTCTATTTCCAGTTATAGGATGCGAGGCTTATATTGTTTGTCTTGCAAGATGCATCCCATTCCATCACAACTCCAGACTGCGTCACATGCTCATTGCACGTGAGCATATCTCCTATAAATAGAGGACCACACCTCGAGAGATGGGAGGGATTCTAGACACACCTGGGGTAGGTTCCATAACACTGATTCTCTTTACACCCCGGTATACAACTAGGGAATTACTCATCCACATCGGAGCTACCTCTTCGGCATACCGGAATCATCTATCATCATGTACTCTCCCTTATTCTCATACGTGTATGCCTCTTTAGGCACAATTATATTTTACAAAACAATGAATATAATGAGATTAGAGCACCACAGTGGACGTAGGCCTATTTTGGAGGCTGAATCACTCTATATCTTGTGTTCATGTCTCCTTACTTGCTTTACTTATTCATTACATACTTTTCTCTTGGCTTGCTGATACGAGAATGACAAGTGGATGATTTCTCGTATCATCAATCTAGCGTCGTCTGTGGGAACAAGATATTTCAATCTTACTTCTCTATATATATTTGAGTTCTTAAACACCTTATTCGACCCCTGAGGATCCTGCGGATCGTCATCTCACGGGTAGATTCTGGTTATTAAGCTTTGTCTTATATTTACACCCTTAAATGGGTATTTCACATATTTAGATCTATTCTCAGGCCTCCATTTATGAGCTTAGATTTATTCTACATACCCCTCTGATGTCATTCCATTTAGAAAGTGCTGAAAAGCATAATGGGCTTTAGCCTCTCGGAAAGTGAATGATTAGGGGAGAATGGTATTTCCTTCTCTTTCATTGAATTTTTGCCCATGATCTGGGGTTTATCACTATAATTGTGCCAATTAGTGCATCGAGAGGCTGTTAGGCCCTAGATAGACCCTGGTAGGCATGTTCTCCCCATGTTTTGGGAGACGGACCCAGTTTCTGGGTTTCAATTTCGGGATTGCTCCCCCTACCTGACAGGGGATGCGTCAGGTAATTTTAAAATACCTTCATGCCACGACCTCGACCAGTGCGGTTATATTGCACTAGCGTCAGATCAAGGATATGTGGTCAACTCGGTATCATTACAGGCTATGGTAGTACCCTTTGCTGGCCGCGGCCTCACAAGAATAGCGGCAGCCCAAAAGCTGCCTCCTAACCTCATACTTGGTTAACCTTATGCTTCTAAAATTACTCACTTATGCTAGTCTGGTCTCAGATTATATATTTTTGTAAAGACTAACAAAGGCAAAAAATGGAAGGAGAGTCCAGCCAAAGCATAAAAATCAAAGATAAGATTATGCAGCTGTACAATCACCTTAATCATCTCTACGACAGTCATGCCTCACTTTAGACCCAGGTCAACTACTTAACTCAGAGGGTCTTAATGCTAGAGGTCTTGGCCTCACCAAATGTGGGTACGACACCCAAGAAAATTGCCCCAACAGCCTTTGCTATTGCGGTAGCTGAAGGGGGTCTGGCCGCAAAAGCAGTCAGCAAGTGCCAGAAAAGGAGAACAGAGAAGGCAGAAAAGAAGTCTGGGGCCTACACCCTGTTGACCTTCCCGATTGAGGAGATCTTTGAGTTCATTAAAGAAGACAAGCTGTTGAGGTGGCCAGAAAAGCTGAGAGCTCCTCCCCACAAGAGGAACAAAGCTACTTGGTGCAAATTCCATCAGGACTATGGCCATGACATCGAGCAATGCTATGCTCTGAAGGATGAAATTGAGAGGCTAATTGGGTAAGGGATGATGAGGAGGTTCCTCAAAGATGTTTAGGGGATGAAGCCTTATCTCACATGACACATGCCTATTTTTCATGTGAGAGAGTATATGCGCTTGCGTTCAAATGAGGAAACTATATATTAAACACCTTTTAACCCAAACAAACCCTAAACATGCAACTAGGCGTGAATGAAACAAGATGAGATCATGCAATAGTTATACAAGCACACACAAGTGAGGAAAAATCCCCCAAAGGGGCAAAACCATCTATTTCCATTATAATATTGTATCGTACAATTTCGGATTACAATGAAAATACAAGTGACTAAGAATTACCCTCAGGTATCGAATTCTGTAGTCGGCGACTGGAGATATCCATTTCCAGTAGGGCTGCAATGAAGAAGAAGAAGAACGGTCTTCTCCACAATGGTATGAACAGCAAAAGTGCGTTCTTGGGTTGCAAAGTGATTCACAAGTATTTAGAAATTTAAGTGAATCAAAAACCTAGAGTATGATGCTCAATAGGTGAAGACTTAGAGTTTCTTGTACTCTGAAAGTCGTGTATGGAATTCTTGGAAAACCACTTCCCGTAGTGGGTTTATGAAGGAAACGTTATCCTAGAAAATCTGACCACGATCTGCTGAAGATAATCCCAGGCGGACCGGTCCGGGTTTGAGGTGGATCGGTCCGAGTAGGCGGACCGGTTCCTTTTAATTTTGGCTTCTTCGGTTCGCTTGCGGTCCGAGGTATACTGTCTTTCAGCAGGCGGACCGGTCCAGGTCTGAGGCAGACCGGTTCGCAGGCAGATCGATTCTTTTATTCTGGGCGGGTCGGTCCGGCCTGTCAGACTTTGATTCCTCTTCTTCTTTTGATATTCGGATCCGTTGATGATTATATAAATCTTGAATTTCTTCAACGATGTAACGGCGTACGACAGAACAAATTGATAATGGACAAAAATGTCCTTACAAATCTCCCCCTATGTCTATGCCGGTACATACATAAAAATAAACATCCGAATTATCAACCAACTAAAAATGCCTATACAAATCTACCCTTCCATGAACCCAAAATTGGAAAGATACAATTGAATAAGACTTCATCGTTTGTTCTTCAACTCTTCAGGAATCTTCAATGCTTTTCTCATCAGGGTGTGCAATCCAATATTAATCCATGTAGTACCTACACACATGAGAAAAAGAAAAATACCAAGTGACGTATCGAGTTTGAAATGAGATATCAAATTAAGAAAGCATGCTGAATCAAATCTCAAAAACACAAAACTCCCCCAAAATATAATAATTCTTTCTCCCCCCCCTTTTTTATGATGTCCCAAAATAGACAAATGAGAAGAAATAAATCAAATATGCAAGTGCGGGGTGTCACTAGGACTAAATCACACCATGAAAGAACACAAACAACCAAGTCGGTGATAGCATAAATGAATGGGTGTGATCAAATTTGATAGGAAAATCAATGCATACAAACATGACATATGTGCACGATGAATATTGGATAGTCATAACGAATGAACTCACATTCTTCCTTTGGTGTAAAATTGTGGTAATAAGTGATATTGACTCAATCATATCAACAAATCAAAGCTCAAAGCGATTTTCACACCAAGAACGTCCAAAATGTTTCCATGCTTTTTCAGGACTTTCAAGGAAGTGCAAACCCGTTTATATTTTCTCCGACCAAACTCCCTCAGATATATTTTGAAGAGAGGTATGCTAAATTCTCAAACTTTGGAGAATTGATGGTGAAACCTAAGTGGCCCATATTTGGCATGAATTGCTTGTTATTGCCTTTAAATTTTATCGGGCTCTTTTAACCTCTTTGGACCTCGGATATTAAAATTCCTCCATTTTTAGGTCCTTTTTAACGGTGGATTTTGCGCAAATGATAGATGATTACCTTTCGCAGCCCCTCCCCGTTATACAAAAACACACAATCTCACCAAAACGGTTTTTACATGCATTCCAATCTTGTCAAGTTTTATCGCATATTGTACATTGTATAGACAGAATTGAGATGGAAACACTCAAGCCAATATGAGATAGACAAGTGCACTAATCAAATAAAGTCGTGCATGTGTGCAATAAAGGATATAGGAGTTAAACATGTAGGAAGATATCACTAATTGCATCTCAAAGACTCCAAAATAATGTAAAGCACATGGATGAAATGATGTAGCCTCTCAAATCTCTATCAAACAGTCATATGGATATATGAAGTGAAGTTGTGACTTGGCTATCTAAAATGCTCATCCATAAAAGGTGCAAAAAAAACAAAATCTTTTTGGTCTTTTCTGAAATATATATATACAAAAACAAAAATCTTTTTGTATTTTTCACAAAATTTTTCTCAAATGAAAATCTTTTTTTATTTTTCAAAAGAAATATAAAAAGCAAAAAGAATAAATAAATAGCTGTACAATAAAGCAATGGTACATATAAAACAGACTAGCAATAGGAAGCATATGATATGAACATGAAGAAGCATCCTATTCTAGACATAGACCAACCCCTCAGTCAACTGTGCAAATCCCTAAAGACTTCCTAAGACTCTCAAATCTAAGGGCATTTAAAGGTTTCGTGAAAATATCGGCTAACTGACGGTCGGTGGGAACAAAACTCAAGGATATGATTTTCTCCTCAACTAGCTGTCGTATAAAGTGCTCACGTATCCTGATGTGCTTGGTGCGCGAATGCTGGACTGGATTGCGGGATATGTGTATCGCGCTCGTATTATCACAGGAAATGGTCATGGTGTCCTGTGAAATCCCATAATCTTCGAGCATTTGCTTCATCCACATGAGTTGCGTGCAACAACTTCCGGCGGCTATGTACTCAGCCTTCACTGTGGATAAAGAGATTGAATTTTATTTCTTGCTCAGCCAGTAGATAAGAGCAGAACCAAAATAGAAACACCCACCAAAAGTGCTCCTCATCCATCTACATCCCTGGCCCAATCAGCATCTCAATAGGCGGATAAACGGTCATCAGTATCAAAGCAATACCAAATACCGTATGAGAGAGTCCCACTCACGTATTTAATAATACGTTTTAGAGCAAGAAAATGTAACTCTTTCGGGGACGCCTGATATCGCGCACCGACTCCAACAATAAAGGCTATGCCGGGACGACTGGCAGTCAAGTAGAGAAGACTACCTATCATACTCCGATACAAGGTTTGCTCTACGTCCTTGCCTGAAGTGTCCTTACTAAGCTTGGTAGTGGTACTCATAGGTGTACGTGCATGCTTAGCGGAGTCTAAACCAAATTTCTTCACTGGGTCTCTAGCATACTTGGATTGGGAGATGAACATCCCATCCTCTAGCTGACGAACCTGGAGACCAAGGAAGAAAGTAAGATCACCAACCATGCTCATCTCAAACTCACTTTTCATCTCCTCCTCAAAGTGATGAGCATGTTGGGAGCATGTGGATCCAAAGACTATGTCATCCACATAGACTTGGGCAACCAAAATAGCATCGTCATCTCTCCTGACGAACAGCGTCATATCAACTCCCCCTCTCTTAAAGCCACGGGCTAAGAGATAGGAAGTAAGCCTCTCGTACCAAGCACGGGGTGCTTGCTTCAAACCATACAAGGATTTTCTCAGATAGTATACGTGCTCTGGGTGCTGAGGGTCTTCAAACCCTTTTGGTTGTTCCATGTAAACCTCCTCATGTAGAATGTCATTTAGAAAGGCACTCTTGACATCTGATATAACTTTAAGCGCAGATGACATGCGATGGAGAGTAGTAGACGGACGGACTCAAGCCTCGCAATAGGAGCAAATGTCTCCCCAAAGTCTACACCCTCTATCTGTGTGTAGCCTTGAGCGACCAACCTAGCCTTATTTCTGATTATGGTACCATTTTCATCCATTTTATTCTTAAAAATCCACCGGGTACCTATCACATTAATCTCACTAGGTCGGGGGACAAGTTCCCAGACATTGTTCTTTTTAAACTGAAGCAACTCATCCTGCATAGCAGATATCCAGTGTTCATCCTTGAGTGCTTCTTTATGATTCTTGGGCTCGACTTTGGACGTGTAACATAAGTGGCTAACGACGTTCTCTAGTTGAGCACGAGTCTTGACCCCAAGAGTGGGATCACCAACAATGGCAGAAGGGTCATGACTCTTGCGAACCCAAGCAGGTGTGTCCCCTAGCACAGGAGTAAGGTCCACAGAGTGTGAGAGAGGGACAAGTAAATCACTGTCAGAAATATCCTCATCTTCACACTGAAGGTTAGGATCAATAACCGTCATAGGTTCGTCATCTTGCACGGTGATGTTTATTGATTCCATAACCTTAGAGCTCTTCAGGTTAAAAACCCGGTATGCTTTACTAGTCGATGAATATCCTAGAAATATTCCCTCGTCGCTCCAGGAGTCAAACTTTCCTAATTGCTCTCTATCCCGTAGGATGTAGCATTTACTCCCAAAGACACGGAAATATGCAAGGTTGGGCTTCTTGCCAGCCCACAACTCGTAAGGAGTATGGAGTGTGTGTGGATGAAGATAAACCCTATTCACCGTGTGGCATGCAGTAGACACTGCCTCTGCCCAAAATCTTCTAGAAACTTTACGACCTAGAAGCATAGATCTAGCCATTTCCTGGATCGTTCTATTCTTTCTCTCAACAATCCTATTTTGCTGAGGAGTCTTCACAGCAGAAAAATCATGTTTGATCCCAAGGCTAACACAATACAAATCTACATTTGCTTCCTTGAATTCAGTGCCGTTGTCACTACGTATCCTGTTAATAGTGACTCCGTGTTGATTTTGCAGGACACGGCACTTGGTCGTTAAAAAATCTACAGCATCGGATTTCTCTCTCAGAAAACCTACAATGGAGTACCTGGAGAAATCATCTACCATCATGAGGATATACCTCTTACCACCTAGACTTTCTGTACGGGTGGGACCCATAAGATCCATATGTATAAGCTCAAGAACACGAGAGGTGGTAATGGAATGCAACTTCCTATGGGGACTACGAATTTGTTTTACCAACTGACAGGGTCCACAAACCGTCGAAGTTGGCCTTCCAAGAGATGGTAAGCCACGTGCTAGGTCTTTTCTTTCTAAGAGAGTGAGATCTCTAATATTTATGTGACCTAGACGTTGGTGCCACAGATCCATAGGAGTGATTGTGGCGCTGCTGCAGACAAGTGAGGATGTGGGCTCAGTCCCATAGCAATTATCCTTTGTCCTCACCCCTTGCACTAATAGTTTTTTGGCTTGATTATAGACCTTACAAGCATCCGGATCGAACTTTACTGCAAAGTCAGCGTCGCACAGCTGACTAATGCTGAGAAGGTTTGCTTTCAAACCTTTGACGTACAAAACATTTTCGAGCTTAGGGAATCCAGGTAACTCGACAGTACCACGTCTTATAATGCTAGACTTGATTCCATCTCCAAAGGTGACTTTGCCATCCTGATAATCCTCAAAAGTCGTAAAAAATGAGGCATCACCTGTCATATGTCTGGAGCATCCACTATCAAAATACCACTGTGAGGTATTATGTGCTTTGAGAGCAACATGAACAACAAGGGCTTTCTTATCTTTCTTAGGTACCCATGAAGTGGTAACCTTTTGTTTACCCTTGTTATTGTTGGTTTTTTCCGGAATGTGAGAAGTATTTACAGACGGTAATGACATCCGTCGTAATTCCTCCATCAAGGTCTGTGATGTGGCGGCTAAAATCTCAACACGCTCTCTCAGACTAGAAAACTCATCAGTATGACGTGGTGGAGCAATAGTACGTTGTGTCCGACCCATGCTATATCAAAACTCCCTAAGGTGGCCTTTTCTTTTGCAATAAGTACAAAAGAACACAGTCAAAGGCGGACCTTAGTTTTCCTTTCTTGGTCGAACTCTCCTTCGAGGTTTTTGACGATGGCCATAAGGATTAGTAGTCAACTCAGGAACTTGTCCAGGTGCAATTTGGGAGGTGGAGGCACCATCATAACCAATTCCATGCCGATCACCAAAACCTAAAGCGGGGTCGAGGAGCATCTTTCCCATCTTCCCAGATCTGTCCTCTATTTGTACCTTGACTTCCCGTGCTTTCTCAAGATCATGAGTCAGCTGGGCAACAAGGGCTTCAAGTTTCTTTCGAGTCTCCACAGAGGAATGGAGCTGACTCGTAAGACTATCCACTTGTTTAGTCAAGTCCCCTCTCTCTTTCTCAAAGGTTCTCTCTCTCTCTCTAAACAAACTTTCTTTCTCAACACAAGCAAATTCTCTCTCTCTCAGGGCGGTGCAGGTGGAGGACTCTCTCTCTCTCGATTTTCCTAATTCTTCCTCTAAGCTGGTGATCTTAAGGACTAACGCTTTGTTACGCTTTTTAGTTTTAAATGACTCAGAATACAACTCAGCGTATGCGCGTTGAATATCACTCTCGCTCTCACTTGTGTCATCCTCCCCCTCACTCACATCGATCTCACTATCGAGGTGTCCCTGTGAAGCATGATCCTCATCATCGTGAGGAGAACTAGGAGTGCTCACATGACTGGCCATGAATGCGGTGAAGTTACACTCATGCGGTGACTCATATCCTGAATCCACCGTCTCGACCTCACTGTCGTCGCTAAGAGTAGCATTAAGGACATCTTTCCCTTTTCCTCTATTCATACGAGTAGCACACTCAAAGGCTCTATGACCCCTACCGTCGCACTCAAAGCATCTCTCACTTTCTTTCTTAGTAGGATTTTTGGAATCCTTTTCATTTTTCTTTTCAAACTTATTTTTCTCAAATTTCTTTTTATCTTTAAAATTTCCATTTTTCTTAAAATTGAGAATCCTCTTGAAATTTTTTGCAAAAAGAGCCAAATCATCTAAGTCAAAATCACACTCAGAATCTGACGTGTCAGTCTCTCTCTTTCTAGATGACTCTTCCCTCTTTCTGGCCGAACCCTCACTCTTTTTCTCTTTGGCATTAAGTGCGATTCCCTTATCTTTAGACTTAGCAGTTTTAGGGAACATATCAATTTCATAAGTTTGCAAATCTCCTACAAGTTCTTCCAATTTTAGCCTATTTAAATTGCCCATAGAATTTAGCACAGTGACTTTAGGGATAAAACGCTTTGGCAAAGAACGAATAATCTTTTTGACAACTCTAGCATTAGGAATATGTTCACCAAGATTAAAGTTAGTATTAACAATGTCAGAAAGTCTAGCATAGAAATCATCAAAACATTCAGTCTCATGCATGGTGATGGTTTCAAATTGAGTTGTCAAAGTTTGCAATTTAGACTCTTTCACAGCATTTGTTCCTTCATGGGTGAGTTGTAAAACATCTCATGCCTCCTTTGACGTGGTGCACGTCATGATACGTCGAAACTCATCGGGAATGATGGAACCGGAAATAGCACTCAAACCTTTAAAGTTAAAAGAAGACCATCCAAATTCATCTTTAGTCCAAGAGGTGACAGGTTTTAAATTAGTCACGTTTTCCACAATGACGGAGGGAGGTGTCCACCCTCTTTCAACGAAAATCCAAACCCTTTCATCTATGGATTTTAAAGCCGACCTCATGCGGGCTTTCCAATACGCATAATTTGTCCCATCAAAAACAGGTAATTTATTATATGATTTCTCCGTTTGAACACGCAATTTTCAAAAATCAATTTTATTTTTGGAAAAATGATATCTTAGAAAAGATTTTGCGAAAAATAGGAATACACGATACATTAGCGTAACCTGCTCTGATACCAATTTGAGAGAGTATATGCACTTGCGTTCAAATGAGGAAACTATATATTAAACACCTTTTAACCCAAACAAACCCTAAACATGAAACTAGGTGTGAATGAAACAAGATGAGATCATGCAATAGTTATACAAGCACACACAAGTGAGGAAAAATCCCCCAAAGGGGCAAAACCATTTATTTCATAATATTGTTTCGTACAATTTTGGATTACAATGATAATAAAGTGACTAAGAATTACCCTTAGGTATCGGATTCTGTAGTCGGCGGCTGGAGATATCCCTTTCCAGTAGGGCTGCAATGAAGAAGAAGAACGGTCTTCTCCACAATGGTATGAACAACAAAAGTGCGTTCTTGGGTTGCAAAGTGATTCACAAGTGTTTGGAAATTTGTGTGAATAAAAAACCTAGAGTATGATGCTCAATAGGTGAAGACTTAGAGTTTCTTGTACTCTGAAAGTCATGTATGGAAGTCTTGGAAAACCACTTCCCGTAGTGGGTTTATGAAGGAAACGTTTAGCCTAGAAAATCTGACCACGATCTGATGAAGATTATCCCAGGCGGATCGGTCCGGGTCTGAGGTGGATCGGTCCAGGTAGGCGGACCGATTCTTTTTAATTTTGGCTTCTTCGGTTCGCTTGCGGTTCGGGGTATACTGTCTTTCAGCAGGCGGACCGATCCGGGTCTGAGACGGACCGGTTCGTAGGCGGATCGGTTCTTTTATTCTGGGTGGACCGATCCGGCCTATCAGACTTTGATTCCTCTTCTTCTTTTGATATTCGGATCCGTTGATGATTGTATGAATCTTGAATTTCTTCAACGATGTAACGGCGTACGACATAACAAATTGATAATGGACAAAAATGTCCTTACATCATGCTTTATCTCTTATATTCGATTTGTCCCTACTTTATAGTGACAACTTCCGCTTATGTTATTTTGAACTAAACTTTGTATTATCCTTACAAAGTCATATATATATGAATAGTTATAAAATCAAGTTCACTTTTATGGTGTCATATTTTGATTCTCATTTCCATGAAATGTTATCTTAAAAGCACCATTTTTGTCTTGAAAAGATCCCGATCCAAGGCAATATGTTATATCGGGAACGCTAATATCTAATTGGGCAACGATGCCCGACGGGACGCCTAATTATTCGAAAGTTGATTAAAACTGATGATGGCAAATATTAGAAGCAGTTATACAAGTTGGACTGCAGCATCACTAGCAAGGGTGCCCAATGCTCGCTCTCGACTTTTGGGATGCATCATTAAGTCGAGAGACTTGCAATATCTATCCAGGGATGATAGTACATATATCTATAGTTGTGGGTAGCTTAATAACATAACCCAGTCTGAGGAGGCTTGAAAATATCCTATATGTTAGCTGTGGGTGGCTTAATAACATAACCCATCCTGAGGAGGCTTGAAAATATCCTATATGTTAGTTGTGGGTGTCTTAATAACATAACCCAGCCTAAGGAGGCTTGAAAATATCCTATATGTTAGTTGTGGGTGGCTTAATAACATAACCCAGCCTGGGGAGGATTGAAAATATCCTATATGTTAGCTGTGGGTGGCTTAATAACATAACCCAGCCTGGGAAGGCTTGATAATATTCCACTTACATACAGAAGGGCGATGCTAATGAAGATGAAGGTCATACTCCGTGAAAAGATATTGAAGCGACCGTTAAGTAACCATGGGTAAAGAGTGAAGTAACCCTGTCAATACAGCCACAGCCGTTAAAGCGACTAAAAGTTGATGCGGTAATGACTTGGATTTAGATCCCATTAAAAAGCCACAGGAGATGGTTTCAAACGATCAAAGATGCCACGGCAGGATTAGAGAAATTAACCCGCACCTATACTACCATTATTAGGAATTAGGCAATATGGCTACAGCCATTATCAAACGGTTGCGGCCTTATTCAAGAGGCCCTGTTCAAGCGACAGAACTTCCAGGCATTGGTACAAGGGGAAAGGGCAGGTTCCCAAGGTTAACATGCCACGACCATGACAAGGTACCGTAGCCTGTAACAATTAATTATGAAGGATCATTAGCATTACTCGAGGGTGTCGGGGCAGTTCAATCAGAGCGATTATTGAAGAAATATGTTATAGTGCCGCGGACTTATTTCTACAAGTTCACTCCAATAAGGCATTTTAATTACGCAAGGCAGTTGTATTCAATCCATAAGAGGCATGCAGAAAGTATTCAATTAAACATTGAAGCGAGAAAAAATAAGATGCAAAAGATACAAGAGAATGAAGCCAAAATAATTAATGTTGAAAAGGTGTCCACAACCTTGTTATTATCAGTTAAGATTACAAACAAATAGGCCACAGCCACAACAAATATAAAGGAACAGAAGGGACGCAGCCATGTATCAATGATCAAAAAATGAAAAAAGATCATGAAGCTGCATCATCTTGGTCATCACCCTCATCTCCATCTGTGACAGTTTCAGTTCCCTCGTCTGCTGCCGTTGCCTCTGCTGCTGCTTTGAGCCTAGCTTTCTCCTCCTCCATGGCCTTTAACTCAGCAATGCATTCTCGGTGTTCAGCATCACTCAGTCTCCAGGCAAGAACCTTCTCCTTGGTCTCAGGGAAGTTCTTTATAATCCTATTCCTTAGCTCCTGGTAGCCACGGAGATAGGCTCTATTATTGATGAGGAAAAGTCCCTAGAGCCTTTGAATGACTCCACTGCGTGGTCAATGGCCAGCTGGAGGGCATCGCCATGTTCTGCCTCCATATTCTTTATTACCGCGGTATGGTCTATGGCATCTTGGTCGGACTTGGCCTCTAGCTCTTCGTACTTCTTTTGAAGAAGTACGAGCTTATTATTTGAAATCTTCGCGGCCCGTGCAACTTCCGTGGTCTGAGCCTGGGAGGCCTTGAGGGATTCTTTGGCCTGTTTGAAGTTTTCCTCCTCCTCTTCCCTTGCATTGTTTGCAGAAGTCAAGTCCATTTAGGTCGCTTGAAGATCCGTGGCAGAAGACTGCTTCCCGGCCTCAAAAGATATAGTTCGTGCATCCTCCAGATCCACGGCGTGCACACTCTTCTCGGCCTCTTTCAATTTTTACAGGGCCTCGTACTTCCTTTTTTGGGCTACGATGATATTCACGACCTGAAATTTATCAATTAGTAGCAACATGTAGAATGCCAAAGAAAAACAAAGAAGCACTAAGAACTTACCCTCAGAAGACTATGGAGGCCGTAGTCTTCCAGGTCATCATGGTCTTCTCCCATAAGCCTGTCCAGATCCGCAGTGTCCAGGGCCCTTGTCATTCTTCGTGCGGCTTTCGCGATGGTATCCCATGACGACTCAAGGTCGGGTTGCCTCAATTGAGGCCGCGGACAACCATCGGGACAAACTTTGTCGCGGCATTGTGGGGGTGCCAAGTTTGAATTTACTGTAATAATAGGTGGTGGCGGAGGATAAGCAGTATTGAGGGGAGCATCATTTGACATCAAACCTACCTTGGCCAGGTTGGCCCCTCTATCATCATCAAATTTAGATTGTGGTTGGGTTGCAACGTCAATCTTCTCCGCGACAGGAGTTGAGTTCATGGCAGGGGTGTTCAAATCATTTTACGGAGTAGTGACAGGTGCCTTAGCTTTGGACCTTTTCCTCTTCTTGCTCCGTGCAATATTATTAAGGATGACTGCGTCCTCGTCCAATTTCGCCAACTGCGCAGCCAATAATTCCTTGTCAACCACCTCACCTAAAAAAGGAAAAGAAATGATAAATATTCAAAGTCAAAACAAAATGCCAAGACAAATATGGAATCAGATTATTACCTCCCGTGGCCATGTCTTTTGGAATAAGCTTGCTGGGAAAGAAACCTTCATCGAATACGGTTGCAGAGGTCACAAGGACACTGAATCTCTTTTCTTTGACAGGAATTACCGCGGCCTCGACAACTCTCTTTTCCTGACGCTTATTCAAACGCAAGCTGTCAAGAACTGTAGAAAAGGAAATTTAAAGGTTAGTGGAAGTTAATATGCAACAAGGAAGACGGGATGCGACTATAATCAAAATACATAGCTTGGTGGGAGAACCCCACTGTCGCGGCATCCGATATGACCTCTCCCTCTCATTCTCTTTGGGGTGGATCTCCCAGCCTTCCTCGGAGATGTATAAATACTTTCCCTTCCAGTTCTTAACACTGGTCAACCTCCCAGTGTAAAGGTTCTCATCCCTGTCACGGACCGAGAAGTAGTAATACCTAGTGAACTTCATAGAATTTTCCTTTGGGCGTTAGAAATAAAATAATTTCATGGGAGTAATGTCCTTTTTGAATTCGTTCTCCCAAAGAACGATCGTGGCAAGGATTGGAATCTATCTGGGCCGGTGCCAGTTTTATTGTCTGAAAGATGCGACGGATGGGAACAGGAACAGGAACAGGCAGCCGCAGCCCGTAAATAAATGCATGAAATGGGAAGCAAATTCCATCATCATCCAGAGTTGTGCAAGGATTTGGTTCGCAGTAGGTGTTGAGCACATTAAATTTTCTAGAAATTCGAAGGCCACAGCCACCTGGTCAACCCAGTCTTGGGCCATAATGCTACGGATATCAAGCGCAGCTAGGGTTCTCTCAACCCTCCCAGATGAACCTGCCGATTTATCCCTAACTTTCGCGGCATCATCTCCTTCACCCAATGGATGATTACTTGAATTGGCCTCTTCTTCTATTTATGTGGACTAAAAATCCTTACTAGACGCAGAATCCGCGGAGTCTGAGACCAATATTACGCAGTTGGGGCAATCCCTCAGTCAGCAAGGCCCTATTGATCTCAGAGGGGGCACGAAAGAGATTTCGGGAGGAGAGGTTCCAAAATGCTTTGCCCAAAAGCCTCTTAGAAACTCGTCTGGGTCAAAGCTCATATGGCTGCAGCAGTACCTGAAAAGCAGAGTCCGCAATTAGGTGCCGCAGCCAGTATGGATTGAAAAAGACTTTAAGAAGCCGCGGGAAGATTATATATGAATATTTTCTTATTGCGAATTACTTCCCTAACGTAGTTATTAATGGGCTAAAACACTGCCAACTCTATTACTTGAAACTAAGGGATCACCCTCTGGCTCTACTGGCCGCAGCCACCTCCTATATCAACAAGGGAACATACACCGCCACAGCAACAGGCTCAAATGGAATTAGAGATCAGTGGCCATAGCCAATTCTAAAAATGCTAAAGGTCGGTCCAAGAAATTCTAGTAGCAATTATAATTATTTATCATGGATGTGTATTTGGTTCGTGAATGTTTGAAGGTTGTTCAAAATACAAGGGTGGGGATTCAGAGCCCTAAAAAAACCCACCGTGGCGGAAGATTAAATGGACTTGCATCAAAGTGTCGCGGAGGGAAAATCTTAAAGCTTAAGGGGCCGAAGGCATCGTCCATGGTATGCCGTGGATAGGGTCCACAACGGAATATCCAAGGCACCCTAGATTACTGATAATCTACCATGCTGCGGTCTCTATCTTAAACAGTTAAGTATCTAACATTTAATCATTTTAAGATCAAATTCACAGAATACGAAGAGTTTGACTATGAACAGCAAGAACAACTATATGATTTTCATGGCATTTGGAAGATCATGGGTCAAGTACAGCATATGAATATGGATCCTAATAACTATTGATGTGCACAACATTCATGTGTGTTCGATTATAAGGCAATAGTAGATTATTCAATTGAAACCCTAGTTTTCTGTCAAGCAATGTAGAAGCTCATGTATTTGTATATTCAAAGAAGTGCGAGCTATGAAAACTACGTACAATGATTGGTTGAAAAGTTACCTGGAAATGAAGAAGTCGACAATGCTCAGCCTCACACCACATTGGAACCGCCACACACAGCCTCGAAGGGTCATCGGAAAATGAATGAAGATGGGCATGCAGAGATTCGCTCTTGATTTTCTCTCAAAGTTTTGGAAATGTAATGAAGTCCACGGCCCGAAACAATTTATATAAGAAAGCGCGAAAGACGAATCGTCGCTTTGGAAGTACCACGGCACCTAAGAAGACTAAACTAAGCCGCAGCCTCAATTGAATTCTCTTGGAACTACTACTTGGGGGCTTATTAATAATACAAATATAGCACCCTACTGAGGAAGATACATACCGCAGCCCTCTTCAACATAGAGCGCGGTTGCTGCTGAACTTGAAGTGTGGCCCTACCTCATACGGGGCGCGGCCCCCTGTCAAAGGGCACGGCCACCATCCATATACCACGTACCCCTCTAGTTAAGGGCGCGGCACCTTTGTCTATTACCAGTTACAGGATGCGTGACTTACGTTGTTTGGCTTACAAGCCGCATACCATTCCATCACAACTCCAGAATGCATCACATGCTCATTGCACGTGAGCATGTCTCCTATAAATAGAGTACCACACCTCGAGAGACGGGAGGGATCCCAGACACACCCGGGGCAGGTTCCACAACACTGATTCTCTTTACACCCCGGTATATAACTAGGGAATTTATCATCCACATTTGAGCTACCTCTCTGGCATACTGGAATCATCTATCATCATGTACTCTCCTTTATTCTCATACTTCTATGCCTCTTTAGGCACAATTATATTGTACAAAATAATGAATATCCACAGTGGACGTAGGCCTATTTTGGAGGCTGAACAACTCTATATCTTGTGTTCATGTCTTCTTACTTTCTTTACTTGTTCATTAGATAATTTTCTCTTGGCTTGTTGATATGAGAATGACAAGTGGATGATTTCTCATATCATCAATGACCGAGGACTGAGGTCAATTCTAACCTAACTAAGGTGACGATCCAAGACTGAGGTCAATTTTGACCTAAAAGAGGTGATGACCGAGGACCGAGGTCAATTCTGACCTAACTATGGTGTCGATCCAAAATCGAGGTCAATTCTTGACCTAAGAGAGGTGATGATCGAGGAGTGAGGTCAATTCTGACCTAACTAAGGTGAAAATCAAAGACCGAGGTTAATTCTGACATAAGAGAGGTGATGACTGAGGATCGAGGATAATTCTAACCTAACTAAGGTGACGATCTAAGACTAAGGTCAATTATGATCTAAGAGAGGTGACGACCATGGACCGAGGCCAATTCTGACTTAACTAAGGTGACAATCCAAGATCGAGGTCAATTCTAAACTAGGAGAGGTGACGATCGAGGACCGAGGTCAATTCTGACTTAACTAAGGTGACGATCCAAGACTGAGGTCAATTTGGACCTAAGAGAGGTGACGACCAAGGACTGAGGTCAATTCTGACCTAACTAAGGTGACGATCCAAGACCGAGGTCAATTCTGATCTAAGAGAGTTGACAACCGAGGATCGAGGCCAATTCTGACTTAACTAAGGTGACGATCCAAGACCGAGGTCAATTCTGACCTAAGAGATGTGACGATCGAGGACCGAGGTCAATTCTAACCTAACTAAGGTGACGATCCAAGATCGAGGTCAATTCAAACCTAAGAGAGGTTATGACCCGAGGACTGAGGTCAATTCTGACCTAACTAAAGTGACGATCCAAGACCGCAGTCAATTCTGACCTGAGAGAGGTGACGACCGAGGACTAAGGTCAATTCTGGCCTAACTAAGGTAACGATCCAAGATCGAGGTCAATTCTGACCTTAGAGAGGTGACGACCAAAGACCGAGGCCAATTCTGACCTAACTAAGGTGACAATACAATATCGAGATCAATTCTGACCTAAGAGAGGTGACGACCGAGGACCGAGGTCAATTATGACCTAACTAAGGTGACGATTCAAGATCGAGGTCGATTCTGACCTAAGAGAGGATAAATATTGGATTTTAGATTCCTTTGGGGAATATCGAATGAGCCAGGGAAATTTTAGAGTGTCCTTTGGAGCACTGAAAATGACTTTCTGGAGTTCCGCTGGGGAAATCCTTGTGATTTTGGGGATTTTGCGAAAGAAAGGCAAGTTTGATGCTGTAAACTCCACTGGGGAAGTGATTAGGTGGTCCAGGTGTTGGACATTTTGCTTGGGGAGGTTTGAGACCTTTGGGGGATAGGAGGTGATCCTTAGAGATTCTCCGATGACATGGCCGGGAGGAGTTTTACTTGGTTTCTGAGAGGTCCGCTGGGGAAATAGGGTTTTCGCTTGAGGGAGTGTGAAATTTTCTTGGTGAAAATGTTTTAAATCCTTCCTGAGATTTTTAGGAATTTTTTGAGAAATTTTCAAGGCTGTCTGGTATTTTTGGGGAATTTTTGTACAAAATTTTAAGGGGGTGCCGA
The DNA here is from genome assembly GCA_949130495.1 of Sambucus nigra. Taxonomy (NCBI): domain Eukaryota; kingdom Viridiplantae; phylum Streptophyta; class Magnoliopsida; order Dipsacales; family Adoxaceae; genus Sambucus; species Sambucus nigra. The sequence goes on from OX422224.1 coordinate 340,319,292, forward strand.
TTGGCATGGTGCAATGGGTGCCATTCGGCAGTGGCGCGGACTTTTTCATTGCCTCAAGAAGGTAAGGGGTTAGTGTCGATCGGTGGGTGGAGGTCAATGCCAATCGGCATGACCTTTGGCATCCTATATAAAGGGGGCGAATTCCCCTCATTTTTCACAGATTCTTTCTTTCTTTCTACGATTTTCCTCTACAAATCGTTCTAGCATTCCGATATCTAATAAATGGATGCCTTTGTGAGCATTACAACACATAGGGAATGGTTGACTATTAATGACTGGGTGAACGTGGAGTGGAGGGCCAGGGCGCCTCTTGCTTTGGGGAGTGAGAATTCCTTTGATGCATTCAAGCCGGTTGCAGATGAGCAGACTTTGCTATAGGAGTCATCACGTCATCGGTCTTCGAGGGTGGTGAACCGCAGCGGTTATGTAAGTAACCTGACTTTTGGCATTCTTCTCTTTTTGGTGATTTTTCCTTCCTTCTCAAATCTTAATAAGGTTTCTTCTTTTGACAGTCTGATATCTCTTTGAAGAACATGCGTGCCCGCTGGACAACGGGGCTTAAGGACGTCTGGGATCATCTTCCACCTCTGGTGCATTGGGTGGTATCTTCAGCGGGTTTTGGGAGATTGGCTTCTGATCTGGATGAGATGCCTCGATCGACAGTGGTCTTGTGTGATTTGGGGGAGAGATGGTGGGATACTACCCATACCTTCTATTTTGGTTTTGGGGATATGACCGTGACTCCCATAGACGTGTAGTAGCTGCTGGGGATCGATTACAATGGGGAGCAGATATAGGTGGATCTCTCTCTGAGGGTGACGCCGGAGGCGGTGTGGGCAGCACTCAACGATGTAGGGAGAATAGTCTCTGGGGATTCCATCCAGCTGTCCTTAGTGAAGGATGTTCTGCTAAGTAGGGTGGTTAATGTGGAAGACGGGCTGCAGGTGAGCCAGATGGCCCGATTGTTCATTTTACTGGTGCTGGGAGATTTCATGGTGGCGTCGAGTGGCGACGTCGTCCATTTATGGTTACTTCCATATCTGAGGATGTTTTTGAACATCCCTCTCTATGATTGGGGGAGCCTGACTTTGGCGACCCTCTATTTTTCTTTGGATGCATTCAGCCGGTGCTGTCGGTAAATTTTACTGGAGCTACTTATCTACTTGAGGTATCCTTTGATTTTACGCATTTTTCCTTTCATGCATTCGCATTTTCCTTATGTGTCTCTTTTTTATTATGAATTCCTATCTTTGGCAGACGTGGTTCTATGAGGTGATTGGGTGAAATACCCCACCGATCGCCATGAAGGACAAGACTGTTGGGGACTTCTGTTGATTTTATCGATGGCGAAAGGCCAATCGGCAGTCGAAGGGATCTCTCTCTATGGAGGTGGTGCCTCAGGTCTTGAATGGCCTGACTAGTGGTAGGGTAACACTCTTTTCTTTCAGCCTTGGTTTTTGGCATGTTCTGATTTTGTATTGACCTATGCCTGCTGGAGATTTTTAGGTGACTTTTTACCCTTCGGGGACAACCATTCAGGATACGGGGTCGACTGGGATAAACGCGCAGTTGAGACGTTTGTTGGTGCATGAGTTCGGTAATTCCTAGTATCTCGGGGAGCGGGTCGTTCAACAGATTGCTGAGGAGGAGGTGGTGGTGCCACCTACGTAACCTCCTACGTCCATGAAACGGGAGCGGAATTTTCCAGAGGATGCGAGGATCGCGGCGATGATTGGTGAGTTCTACTTATTTTACACTGATACGGCTGTGCCGTATGACTATATGGACTTTGTGATGAGCTAATTGATGGCGCCCAACATATACAATGCCTTGTCTTTCCCTCCTGCAGGTTCGAGTCGGGCGGTGGGGTCTTCCCACAGCGGCGGTGGTCCGTTGGCGTCTGTGGTGGCTGCGACTTTGAAGGTTCCCTTCCTGTGATTGCACAATCCTTCATACAACATTCAGCGGGCTGATGGAGGGATGGTACCTATGTTGCACCGTCCTCATGCGATGGATCCAGAGGAGTTGGGTTTGACAGAGGAGCTTCTTCATCCTGCGGTATACCTTCTTCCTCTTTTTGGTTCCTTTTCTATTTTGATCCCTCTTTTATATTGATTATGCCTTTTACTTTGCAGTAAGTTCGGGTGTCGACCACTTGGCTGAGGGACATCAGAGACTGGATATCTTTGGCGACTGCCCATATTCGGGATGCGATCCCGATTCCTTCTTGTTTGGTTCCGTCTACTTCATTCATGGAGGACTTTGGCTCGGGTAGTGGTGGTGCATGACGCGACTAAGAATTTGTCTCAAAAGTGCGTTTTACTCTAGGCTCAAGTGCAAGCCTGTCGCTCAAGTAGTAACCCAGTAAGTCGGGATCGTATCCACAGGGATCGAGATTGTCAAATAGTAACAAGAAAAATTATTAAATCTTGAAATGATTTCTTAAAAGAAACAAAAAGATGATTAATGATTGGGAAAATTTCTAGTGAAATAAAAATTTACTTAAGAAAAACAAACTAAAAATTGCAAAAAAATTTAGATCTGACAAATGGGAGAAAATAGGGTAGGGTACAATCCCTCAATCCTTAACAAATTACCTTATAGAATACTAGAATTGTAAATTAAAATTATTGACTAGATCCGGTCTTTATAAATTCTAAGCATTACATATATGAGGGATCTTGCCCGCATCATATGAAATCAAAGATAGATATAAAGCGGTGAATGATAAATCATTCTCGCAAAGCGTTCTTAAACATCTCAAGTACCTAGGGCAAGAGAGATTAAAAGATTGACAATGTTTGTATGAGTTTCTTTCACGATTCAATCAATATTTTAATTTAACCTCTATTTTCTACATAAATAATTTTCCTTGGATTGAGTTCATGTACCCCAACCCTTGGGAAATTAGCTACTCATGATTTGGTTCAAGAATAAATTCACATATAAAATTATGGATCTACAAGACATTGTAAATAATTTGCAAATAATAAAACTAGAGAATGGAAAGATTTTACTTGAATTCAGCAATAGGGAAAAGAGATGAACTTCAATCAAGAAAAAATCTTCTTCTTCAAACTTACAAAAAGACTCTCTAAAATTCTATTCTACTCTCTAGAATTTGACTCCCTTGGAAGGATGTAGGGCTTGGCCTTTTATAGATCTCAAAAATGACTTTTCCCATGCCTCTCCACGTTTTACCCTTTTAATATACCTAAATGAGACTCTTCCCATGCATCTCCACGTTTTACAACTAATAAAAATGAATTAAACAAGAAATTTCAAGAGTTGTCTCTTCAGCTTCCATAATTAATTTCAACTTTTGACTTTCTAACTCCAACTTTAAATGGGCATAACTTCTTCACCGTAGCTTGGATTGGGGTGCCATTTTTTCCAATATTCTTATAATTTAGATATTTTCAACTTTATAATTGGACCCACCTCCGGACTAAGGCTGCAAAATTATGAAAATGCCCTTGAACTCCCCATTTCTTGGTTTCTTTCACTGTTTTGCATTCTCTTTCGCACTAATTTGCAGGAAATACCTGTAAAACAATGAGAAATACACAAAACAAGAAATACTTGCCAAAAGAGGTTAGTAGCATAAATATGAGATAAATCCAAGCTATTTACATTGCACGGGATCATAAAAATACTGAAATTAAGGGGATAAATGTGAAGAATATGTGTCTAATCAGTGCGTCGTCTCGCTGTAGGGTAAAGAGAGAGCATTGCAAGGGTGGAAGCTCTTACACAGAGGGTAGGTGAGAGAGAGACGATGTGAGTTCGGGCTGAGTCCCGTTGTTTTTTGCTTTTCTTTTATTTCCTGCAAAATTTGATGTAACATAGAAGAATATATATATGCAATTCAATGGGATTTTTTTATTATTATCTTTGTTAATGGTGAATGAGTGAATGCATGCACATGCGCTTTTACTTTGCTATTGAGACCGTAAAAGATATATTTTTGGGATTTGAAGGAAAGTTTTAGGAATGGGAAATTATATAGGGGTGGAAAAGGATTTTTTTTTTGAAATTCTGTTGAGAATGCCAATTTTATTTTTATTGGGTTTTTCTGATTTTGATAAAAAAGGAAAAAGAAAAATTTCCAAAAATGGGGGGTTGCCGGTCAGTAAGCCCCTTGCCCTGCCTATCGGCATTCAAGTCTAGTCCCATCAATTCAAAGATTTGATTAGTTCCCTCTTCAGCCTTTGGTACCTTGTGGGGTAGGATTCCCTCCGATTTCTGCAAGGATTATGTCTTTTGTGAGGGTTCTCTAGTATAAAAAGGGGTAGGGGTAGAGTGTTTTTATCACACCTTCACATTCTTACTTACTTGCCTACTATATCTTAGTCTTGCAAGATGGCTCTCCCTGGTAGCATTGAGTTTGCTAATTACCTCTAATCCTTGGAAGTGATGTGCTCTTATAACATCGACTATGATGCTTTCAACATGCGTTGAGTTTTTTTATGGAGCAATCGGTCCATTGAGTGGAACATGCTGATGGAGGCAGTACAATTTTGGTGCCCCGAAGACCATGTATTCCATTTTGTGTTGGATGAAGTTTGTCCTACCTACGAGGATTTTTCTGCCATGCTGGGGATAAATCCCAGTGTTGCTGTGGCTTTACCCGAATTTTCCTGTTCTCCCAGGGATTTGCTGGCTGGGCTTCTTCGTATTTCACCTTCAGTGACTAGATCACTGGTTGCTGGAGGAATGATCTCCCTCCCGATGGTGTTGCAGTCCATGCATTTGCAGGAGGCAGGTGATGCTGGCTATGCTGGAGCCGTTGCTCTGGGCCTGGTTTCAACATTACTACTGGTGACAGGGGAACTGTTGGTGGATCCGCAAATTGCATCCATTACTTCATGGATGTCATACGTTGCAATTGTGTAGCGGTGATACTGGCGGAGACCTTGAACGGTCTGGATGCCTGGCGAGAAGGTCTATCTGACTTTTATGGGGTAGCCCCGTGATGCTGTTCATCTGGCTGTCTGAAAGGCTTCGCCAAGTGACTCTTCTAGAATATCCTTTATCGATTTCACCTAACTTTTTTCACGTCACTTCTTCAGCGTTGGTCTGGATATTGAGAGTAGGGAGAATTGGTAGTGGAGCATGGGGCTCAGAATCTTTATTGGTCAGTGCGTTGGTGGGGACAGTTGCTGCTTATTCTGTAGTTAGGAGAATACTCGTATGTGCGACTGGTTGGTCTCAGATAGACCTCTTTTTATTTCCCTTGGTGTCTTCTGCACCAATTTAGCTGGGCACAGGTCGTTCCACCTCAGACACTAAATTTCTTTCCGATAGAGGATTTGACCGAGCGTCTGCGCCTGCGGCTTGTCTCTCTATGGGAGATTCGGCGTCCATCGACCCATCCCTCTCAGTTTGTTGGGAGAGTTTGGCATATTCCTGGGGATTATATGAAGTGGTTATGGAGTAGAGTAGTTAGCAAGATGTTGGCAGTGGAGACTGGACAAAAGTGGCTTGTCTCTTTTAACACCACGGAAGGAGGTGTTGTGGTTTTTGTAAAGCTGGTTCGAGCTTATCGATCCATGAAGTGTCTGTGACACTCTGCTCAGGTAGGGGAAACTTGGGGACCCCAGGATACAAATGATGATGACGGAGCGGGCTCCTCTGGTAGCTGTGGATAGGATGGTTTATTTTGTAATGGGGAATAAATGTGGGGATTTTATTTGGCTTTTTTAGGAGGATAGGGGGAAGGGAGTTATCCGTTCCTTTTCTTATGTAATCTATACCGTAATTTCTTATTAGTGAAATAAACAAGTTTCTGATCATCCAACTGTGCCTTTCAATGAGTTTTGTGTTGTTTGAATTATCTATACCGACCACAAAGGCATACATAATCCTTTTGTTCAAATATATATTGGAATTGACTGTTGTTCTCAGAGATAAGAAAAGAATAGTATTTTACGAAAAAGAAAGGGTCGTACTCATGTAAGGTGTATGAGTTGCCTACATACCTCTGGGGTTTTGAAATTTTATACGTTGTTTGAAAATGGTTATTTGTAGAGGCTCAGGCCCACGTAGTTCTGGATAGAAGGAAATGAAGCGATTTTTTTTTAAAAATAGAAGGGATATGAGAGGGGTAGAATTTTTTGAGACGGTATAGGTTGACTATATCCATCTCCTCCCCATCTAAGTCGGTAAGCATGGAAGCACCATCGAACAAGATCTTCTTGACAATGTACGGGTCACTCTAATTGGGCTTGAATTTCCATCTGGGGTCCCAGATGGGTTCTATGATTTCTTTGAGGGCTAGGTCCCCTTTTTGGACACTGCAGTCCTTGACTCTCTTATTGAATGAACGCGCTATTCGGTGATGGTACCCTCATATGTGGTATAGCGCTTTTAATCTCTTTTCATCCAGGAGGGTCAGCTTGTCAAGACGATTTTGGCACCAGTCTTCTTCACTGACTTAACTCTTAGGCATGATGCGCAATGAGGATATTTCCAGCTCCACGGGTAGGAATGCTTCCATACTATAAACTAGAGAGTAAGGGGTAGTCCCAGTAGAGGTTTGAATGGAGGTTCGGTAGCCCCAGAGAGCACACGGGATCCAGTCAGCCCAATCCCGATAACTTTCGATCATCTTGATGATGATGGCTTTGAGGTTCTTATTGGCGGCCTCAACTGCACCATTGGTCTGAGGTCAGTAAGGAGAAGATTTGTGTCTCTAAACCCCATATTCGTTGACCACCTCTATGACTTCTGCCTCGACATGGAACCCATTATCTGATACTAGCTCGTGCGGGACCCCATACCAGTAGATGATGTTTTTCCTGATGAATTTGGTGACTTTCTTGGCGTTCAGTACTACGTATGACTCATCTTCGACCCATTTGGTGAAGTAATCAATGGAAACTAGGATGAACTCATGCCCATTAGAATCCTTTGGTGTAACCTTCCTTATGATGTCAATGCCCCAGGTGGAGAATGGCTAGGGAGAGGTCATGTTGTATAATTCACGTGGAGGCAAATACTGAAGGTTAGAGAATTATTAGCATTTGAGGCATCTTCAGACATAGGCGGTGAAATCTTGGGTCATAGTGGTCCAGTAATAGCCTGATTGGATGATCTTCTTGGAAAGCATATGATCGTTCATATGGGGTTCGCATTCCTCGCTATGGATCTTCTGCATTATCTTTTCAATGTGATCCCCTGCGATGCAATGCAAATGAGTTCCATCGAAGTTTCTTTTGAGCAGTTCTTTGACACAGATGATGTATTGGTCGGCCAGTCTTCGGAGGGTTGCTCAGTCTTTCTTAATGGAACCCTCGGGATACCTACCATGCTTGAGGAGGCACCAGATATCATAGTACCAATAATTGGCTAGCTCGGGATCTTCTGTGGTAACGAGCTCAATGTGGTAGCAGTGGGTTGGTTTATCTTGCTTTTGAACTAGGAAGAGGGTCATAGTGATTCCTTCGGGCATGTCGACCATAGAGGCCAGGGTAGCAAGTGCATCGTCTAAGTTATTCTTTACTCGAGGTAGGTAATGGAAGGTGATATCTTGGAATTGGGAGGCTAGTTCTTCTAAGTGGGCATGGAAGGGTGGAGCATCTCGTCCTTGACTTTCCACTTTTTGAGCACTTGACCGATGATGAGGGCGAAATCCCTGTAGACATCTAGGCATTGAATGACTTTCTTGAGATAAACTTTGAGGCCTACTGTGCATGCCTCGTATTCAGTCATGTTGTTGGTGCAGGGGAAATCTAGCTTGATGGCGATGGGAGTGTGGAAGTCATCTGGGGCGATCAGACGTATCCCAATACCATATCCCTTTTTCTTGGCAGTGACGTCAAAGAAAATTTTCCATTGAAGGTTGTCTTGAGCAGTGAAAAGGATGTTTTCATCTGGGAATTCAGAGATCCAGACATCAGCTTCTTTTACGGGGTAATCAGTGAGGTAGTCAGAGATGGATCTTCCTTTCATGGCTTTCTGTGTGATGTACACGATATTAAACTCGGTAGGAGCATCAACCATCAGGCCATTCGACTGTACAAAGAGAGTTTCTGAAGTAGGTATTTGATGGGGTCCATTTGGGATATATGTCTGATGGGGAAGGCGAGCATGTAGTGCCGCAACTTTTGGGTGACCCAGACAAGTGCGATACATGCCTTTTCCAAAGTAGTGTAGTTAACCTCATACCTGGCCAATTTACGACTAGCATAATAGATGGCTCTTTCTTTGTGGGAATCTTCAAGGTATTGGGCTAGCAAAGTCCCAGTTGCAGTGTCAGTTATAGTTAGGTTTAGGAGCAAAGAGAGATCAGGCTATGGTGGAATAAGTACCGGGGGTTGGGTCAGATATTGTTTGATTCGGTCAAAAGCTTCTTGGCATGCCTCGTTCCAAATCTTAGTTCAATACTTTCGAAGGAGTTTGAAGATAGGTTCGCAGATGGAGGTTAACTGGCTGATGAACCGACTGATGTATTACAATTTCTTGAGGAAACATCGGACTTCTTTCTCTATTCGGGGAGGTGGCTTATCAAATATGGCTTTCAGCTTGGCAGGATCTGCTTCTATCCCCTTCTCACTGACTATGAATCCCAAGAGTTTTCCTTTTGTAATGATGAAGACACATTTTTGTGGATTGAGTCTCACCTGATACTGTCGCAGTCGTTCGAAGAACTTTCAGAGAGCAGGAACATGACCCTCTCTAGTCTTGGATTTGATAATCATATCATCCACATAGACCTCAACTTCTTTATGAATCAGATCGTGCAGGATGGTTGTGGCAGCCCTCTGGTAGGTAGCCCTAGTGCTCTTGAGACCAAATGGCATAACAGTGTAGCAAAAGGTTCCCCATGGGGTGATGAATGCAGTTTTTTCTTGGTGGTCTGGGTGCATTTTGATTTGGTTGTATCCGACAAATTCGTCGATGAATGACTTGAGAGCATGAACAGCTGTGTTGTCCACGATCATGTCGATATTGGGTAGCGGATAATCATCCTTTGGAGAGGCTTTGTTCAAATCCCGATAGTCTAAACACATCCGAACTTTTCCTCTTGATTTCGGCACGGGCACTATGTTGGCTAGACATGTGAAATATTCGATCACACGAATGTAGCCTACGTTCAACTATTTGACCACCTCTTCTTTTACTATAAGCGACCATTCGGTGCGGAGCTTTCTCAACTTTTGTTTAATCGTCTCGTAATCTGGGAGAGTGGAGATCTCGTGCTGAGAAATTTCAGGATCAATGTCAGGCATATCTCCATAGGACCATACGAAGACATCCACGAATTCCTTTAGAAATTCTTCGAGTTGTGCACGCTTATGCTCGTCGAGGGTAGCCCCTATCCTAATCTCGCGCCCTTGTCTACTAGAACCGAGGTTAATAACAACATTCTCTTCCTTATTAACTTGAAAGTGGTTATGTTGTTTATTATTAACCTTATTCAGATCAGTTAAGAATTGTTCATTTGCAAAATCATCATCATCAAAAGTTTGATGAGAATCCAAACAGTTAATGTATGGCATATCAAGATACTCAAAATCTTCGTTTATTTCATTGATAGGAAAAACAACATTGAGAACCTCCTCAAAAGAGGACTCGGTTACATTTGAACAAGGATAGACAACAGAAGAAGAAATGGGGTAAACATTAGGATTAGGGGAGATTTCAGCACGTATAATTGGCGCAGCTTTCCAGTTAAAGAGAGGTGTATCAGCATCTTTAATCAGGTGGAACAGATCCAGTGATGTAGTGCCTGAATGAACCATGCAGAGTGTCAGCCCCAGTGTCTGTAATTTGAAGGAATCTTCAGAGTCACTTTCCTTAGGCTCTTCGGTATCTTTGATGAGCGGTTATACTAGGTGTTGGGAATCTTCGGCCCATGGGTAGCTGTCTTGGAAAAAGATCTCTATTTCAGGCTTTATCTTCTTATCTGTATGGTCATTCGGTGGTTCTAAAAAGCCACAAATGGGGAAGTCCTCACCCTCTTTGATGAATCGTCCGTTCAAGGAGTCACCGGGGATAGTCTGAACGAGGTCTAGTTTTCTCTTTGGTTGAGACTAGCGGATCATTCTAAGATCTTGTTCTAACGGTTGATACCCCAAGCCACAAGGAGAGAAAGATTTCTTTAGTTCAATCGGCTCGAGTATACCTTGTTGTCTTTGTCCTAGCCCTAGCCCTAGCCCTAGTCTGGGCATGAAGTGCATGTTTCTGAACATCTTAATCACATTGACGTTGCCATGAGGGTCGTATTCTGGACAAACCCTTTCTTTGAAGTTGTCCCCTGTCGGGAGTAGATGTGGTTCAACTCGGAATCCTGATAGGAGCATACCATTTTACCCGTGCTGTATCTCAAGGATTGGACTGATGGTACACCATCGGCATTGTCGTTGTCGCCTAAGATGGTAATGACCCGTCCGTCAGCAAAGAACATTAATTTCCGATGGAGTGAGGAAGACACACCCTTGATATTGTGGAGCCAAGGTCGTCAATAAGCTGGGATGTCAATAACTTTTAATTAGACGACAGAGTTTATAGGGCCAGCCCCTATTACAAGCTTTATGGATCGCATTGTCACACCCCGCCTAATTTTGGCATCGGTCGCCACCAAAACTAAGTCAGGCGTGAACTAAATAAATACCATTCTTAGCATGAGACAGATATGAGACATAAATAAATCAGTCCATAAGATAAACAATTGAGTCAATCTCAAATGATCACAAATAACTAAGCGATAAAAGATCCATGACATGCTAACTCCAAAAATCCAATCTCCGATAATAATTAAATAAAATCTGAATAATCCCAACAGGTTCCTCTAAAAAACTTTGGAACCGAATGGCCCAATAAAACTCCAATGAAGTCTCACAATATGACTAGAAAAGAAAGTCTAACTAAACTATGCCATATAGTAAATAACTCCAGCTGCACCTCATATGATAACTCCGATAAACTTATGCAGCTTTTCCAAATCAAGTCCTAAAAAAGATTAGTCAACGCATGGGTCAGAGCCAAAGCCCTGAGCAAGAATACACACTACTCCCCTCAAATAGGATCCTTGAATCTAGACAGTAGCATCATACACAATAGAATATTTTAAATTAAACGGGATAATTAATTGTGATAAATATAAATTACTAACTACCCGTAGGGATCCCCATTTAAAAAGGCACACCAATATGATTTTAAATTCCCAAGTCCCACGATGTTAATTTAATTAAATTAACCAACTTTTACTATAGTTCTCTCTTTTTATTAAAGTGTCACACTTCCCCTTGTCAATCGTCCTTTGACCCGTTTACTGTCGGCCCCGACACATGACAAGGTTCCCCTTGACAATCGTCCCCTGACCCGTTTAACTGTCGGTCCCGACACATTACAAGGTTCCACACACGACACGACATAAATCGTCATCTGACCCGTTTAAACTGTAGGCCCCAACACATTATGTCGCCACAAATTTTAATACCCGTTTTTATCTAGGCATTAATTCTCAATTTCTCAATTTATAATCACCCCACCCTTTTAATCGATGTGAGATCCTCAAAATACCCCTTAGTCCCATACCTAAGGGTCCCCAAGTTATCAATACGTCCTATCCTAGGTATAGGAGGACTTTCTAACATAAATCATAACCTAGTCTCATACCTAGACTAGCGTAACCACGATAAAGTAATAAAGATCATCCCACCCCCAACTTAATAAAATCGTGATAATTTTCCCTCACTAGTCCCATTCCTAGAAGGCATTCTAAAATATAGGGAGAGCAATAATACCCAACAACCCGTCGTCACAATGATATTTAATAATACAAACAAGTCATACCAACAAGCATAATTAGTCAACGTATAAAACTACGCATGATAGTCCAATTCAATTAAATCTTTAATTTAATTATCACAACGTCAACAATACCCAAATAATCTCATTTAATTATTTTAAATTAAATATACCAAGTTTTCATTATATATACATAAAAAACAAAATTTTTTTATCTCTACATGTATTACATGAGTTATACGCACCCAAAAGTCAATTATTTTAAAGCTAGGGTTTTTCTACATGCAACCCACACAAATAAAACCTAAAATCCATCATAACTTCTACGTACCCAAAGGGTTATGAATATTATTCAGATTAAAAGATTTTATAAAAACAGACCCATAATTAATATCCACTTTTTCTAATTAAGTTACTAATTATTTTTAAGAAAACTTGTAATTAAGTGTTTAGGCGACAATTAAAATGCATAATACTAAAGTAAAAGAATAGTGTATTCATGGCTGTAAAGATCGTGCGGAAAATCTGATTAGAAATCTGGATTCCTCTCGAAAAATTAACAAAAGAGTGTTCTTGAACGATCTTGATTAAACCCCAATTAAGCCTTCAAAAACTTGTGCCAAAACTTGTGACAAAAACTTCATTTTGTTGAAGGTTGATGATTATGAGTGAGAGGAAAAATATTTGGAAATGTTCTCTGGTGAAAAACTGAAGAAAAATTGATTATGAGCGATCCTCCTACGGATTAACAAGGTTATATAGTGATTAGGAGTCCTAATCCTACACAAACTCTAAAAACAGCTTACAGTGCACGTTTTCTTGGAGGGTCGATCGATCTACCCCCAGGGACGATCGATCGATCGATCACCCCGAAAAATTAACAGTTCGCCTAAAAAATGTCTGTAAGGCAAAATATTATAAAATCAATATAAAATCCATTTTAACTCCGATTTTAATTCCGCTTGAAGTTTTATTCTTCTAAAATCATAATCAACATATTTAGCTAATAAAAATTATTAAATTCAAAAATTTATTTTTCTTGAAAATTCTAATTAATTAATTAAATAATAAATTAAAATACGGGGTGTTACATATTTCCCTACTAGCAAATAATTTCGTCCTCGAAATTAGACGAAGCATACTCATCAACGCATAAATCTCGTAAAAGAAAATAAGGCTCATATATGCCTACCCGTAGAATCCCATAATTGGGCGCCCATAAACCCAATTCTACGCTCACCTACCCCACAAGCAACAAAATAATATATATTGCCTATATACATACACATAACTATGAAAATAACGGCGTACCACATGCTCTCACAAATCCCCCACTCGATCCTATATCTGAAAGTCATCAAAATTCTAACGTCCTCAAATTAAATCTCAACATCAAAAATCGATACATACGATACCTAACATCTGTACTAAAATCTCCAAAATAATTATAGTCTCCAAAATCCATTTTAAGGATCCTCACATCAAGCTTACTAATTCTAAACTCAATGCCTACAACGTCCTTAAGTCAAAACTTCATATCTCCAAGAAACACATCTAACATGTATGCTAGACCCTCTACCTTAAGAAGTACGAATCAACAAAGGAAATCAAAGATCGACAGAGCAGAAGCTAAACGGACTCATAACCTATGAGACCTAAGGCCATGCTCTGATACCATCTGTCACACCCTGCCTAATTCTGGCGTCAGCCGCCACCAAAACTAAGTCGGGCGTGAACTAAATAAATACCATTCTTAGCATGAGACAGATATGAGACATAAATAAATCAGTCCATAAGATAAACAATTGAGTCAATCCCAAATGATCACAAAGAACTAAGCGATAAAAGATCCATCACATGCTAACTTCAAAAATCCAATCTCCAACAATGATTAAATAAAATATGAATAATCCCAACAGAAATCCTCTAAACAACTTTGGAACCGAATGGCCCAATAAAACTCCAATGAAGTCTCATAATACGACTGGAAAAGAAAGTCTAACTAAACTATGCCATATAGTAAATAACTCCAGCTGCACCTCCAACGATAACTCCGATAAACTTATGCATCTTCTCCAAATCAAATCCTGAAAAAGATTAGTCAACGCATGGGTCAGAGCCAAAGCCCTGAGCAAGAATACACACTACTCCCCTCAAATAGGATCCTTGAATCCAGACAGTAGCATTATACGCAATAAATATCACAATACAATATTTTAAATTAAATGGTATAATTAAATGCGATAAATATAAATTACTAACTACCCGTAGGGATACCCATTTAAAAAGGCACACCAATATGATTTTAAATTTCTAAGTCCCACGATCTTAATTTAAATAAATTAACCAACTTTTATTATTGTTTTATCTTTTTATTAAAGTGTAACACTTCCCCTTGTCAATCGTCCTCTGACCCGTTTACTGTCGGCCCCGACACATCACAAGGTTCCCCTTGTCAATCGTCTCTGACCCATTTAACTGTCGGCCCCGACACATGACAAGGTTCCACACACGACACGACATAAGTTGTCCTTTGACCCGTTTAAACTGTCGGTCCCGACACATTATGTCGCCACAAATTTTAATACCCGTTTTTATCTTAGGCATTAATTCTCAATTTCTCAATTTATAATCACCCCACCCTTTTAATCGATGTGAGATTCTCAAAATACCCTTTAGTCCCATACCTAAGGGTCCCCAAGTTATCAATAAATCCTATCCTAGGTATAGGAGGACTTTCTAACATAAATCATAACCTAGTCTCATACCTAGACTAGCGTAACGACGATAAAGTAATAAAAATCATCCCACCCCCAACTCAATAAAACTGTGATAATTTTCCCTCTCTAGTCCCATTCCTAGAAGGCATTCTAAAATATAGGGAGAGCAATAATAACCAACAACCCGTCGTCACAATGATATTTAATAATACCAACAAGTCATACCAACAAGAATAATTAGTCAACGTATAAAACTCCGCATGATAGTCCAATTCAATTAAATCTTAAATTTAATTATCACAACATCAACAATACCCAAATAATCTCATTTAATTATTTTAAATTAAATATACCAAGTTTTCATCATATACACATCAAAAACCAAATTTTATTATCTCTACATGTATTACATGAGTTATACGAACCCAAAAGTCAATTATTTTAAAGCTAGGGTTTTTCTACATGCAACCCACACCAATAAAACCTAAAATTCCTCATAAATTCTACATACCCAAAGGGTTATGAATATTATTCAGATTAAAAGATTTTATAAAAATAGCCCCATAATTAATATCCACTTTTTCTAATTAAGTTACTAATTATTTCTAAGAAAACATGTAATTAACTGTTTAGGCGACACTTAAAACACATAATACTAAAGGAAAAGAATAAGGTATTCATGCCTGTAAAGATCGTGTGGAAAATCTGATTAGAAATCTAGATTCCTCTCGAAAAATTAACAAAAGAGTGTTCTTGAACGATCTTGATTAAACCCCAATTAAGCCTTCAAAAACTTGTGCCAAAACTTGTGACAAAAACATCATTTTGTTGAAGGTTGATGATTATGAGTGAGAGGAAAAATATTTGGAAGTGTTCTCCGGTGAAAACCTGGAGAAAAAGTGATTATGACAGGTCCCCCTACGGATTAACGAGGTTATATAGTGATTAGGAGTCTCAATCCTACACAGACTCTAAAAACAGCTTACAACGCACGTTTTTTTGGAGGTTCGATCGATCTACCCCCAGGGGTCGATCGATTGATCACCCCGAAAAATTGACAGTTCGCCTAAAAAATGCCTGTAAGGCAAAATATTATAAAATCAATATAAAATCCGTTTTAACTCCGATTTTAATTCCGCTTAAAGTTTTATTCTTCTAAAATCATAATCAACATATTTAGCCAATAAAAATTATTAAATTCAAAAATTTATTTTTCTTGAAAATTCCAATTAATTAATTAAATAATAAATAAAAATACGAGGCGTTACATACTTCCCCACTAGCAAATAATTTCGTCCTCGAAATTAGTCGAAGCATACTCATCAACGCATAAATCTCATAAAAGAAAATAAGGCTCATATATGCCTACCCGTAGAATCCCATAATTGGGCTCCCATGCACCCAATTCTACGCGCACCTACCCCATAAGCAACAAAATAATATATATTGCCTATATACATACGCATAACTATGAAAATAATGGCGTAACACATGCTCTCACAAATTCCCCACTCGATCCTATATCCGAAAGTCATCAAAAGGCTAGCGTCCTCAAATTAAATCTCAACATCAAAAATTGATACATACGATACCTAACATCTGTACTAAAATCTCCAAAATAATTATCGTCTCCAAAATCCATTTTAAGGATCCTCACATCAAGCTTACTAATTCTAAACTTAATGCCTACAACGTCCTTAAGTCAAAACTTCAGATCTCCAAGAAACACATCTAACATGTATGCTAGACCAGACCTTAAGAAGTACGAATCAACAAAGGGAATCAAAGATCGGTAGCGCAGAAGCTAAACGGACTCATAACTTATGATACCTAAGACCATGCTCTGATACAATCTGTCATGCCCCGCCTAATTCTGGCGTCGGCCACCACCAAAACTAAGTCGGACGTGAACTAAATACATACCATTCTTAGCATGAGACAGATATGAGACATAAATAAATCAGTCCATAAGATAAACAATTGAGTCAATCTCAAATGATCACAAATAACTAAGCGAT
Source organism: Sambucus nigra (assembly GCA_949130495.1). Classification (NCBI taxonomy): domain Eukaryota; kingdom Viridiplantae; phylum Streptophyta; class Magnoliopsida; order Dipsacales; family Adoxaceae; genus Sambucus; species Sambucus nigra. The sequence goes on from OX422224.1 coordinate 340,335,787, forward strand.
AAAAGATCCATCACATGCTAACTCCAAAAATCCAATCTCCAATAATGATTAAATAAAATCTGAATAATCCCAACAGATATCCTCTAAACAACTTTGGAACCGAATGGCCCAATAAAACTCCAATGAAGTCTCATAATACGACTGGAAAAGAAAGTCTAACTAAACTATGCCATATAGTAAATAACTCCAGCTGCACCTCCAATGATAACTCCGAAAAACTTATGCAACTTCTCCAAATCAAATCCTGAAAAAGAATAGTCAACGCATGGGTCAGAGCCAAAGCCCTGAGCAAGAATACACACTAGTCCCCTTAAATAGGATCCTTGAATCCAGACAGTAGCATTATACACAATAAATATCACAATAGAATATTTTAAACTAAAAGGGATAATTAAATGCGATAAATATAAATTACTAACTACCTGTAGCGATCCCCATTTAAAAAGGCACACCAATATGATTTTAAATTCCCAAGTCCCACGATGTTAATTTAATTAAATTAACCAACTGTTATTATAGTTCTCTCTTTTTATTAAAGTGTCACACTTTGCCTTGTCAATCGTCCTCTGACCCGTTTACTGTCGGTCCTGACACTTGACAAGGTTCCCTTTGTCAATCGTCCTCTGACCCATTTAACTGTCGGCCCCGACACATGACAAAGTTCCACACACGACACGACATAAATCGTCCTCTGACCCGTTTAAACTGTCGGCCTCGACACATTACGTTGCCACAAATTTTAATACCCGTTTTTATCTTAGGCATTAATTCTCAATTTCTCAATTTATAATCACCCCACCCTTTTAATCGATGTGAGATCCTTAAAATACCCCTTAGTCCCATACCTAAGGGTCCCTAAGTTATCAATACGTCCTATCCTAGGTATAGTAGGACTTTCTAACATAAATCATAACCTAGTCTCATTCCTAAACTAGCGTAACGACGATAAAGTAATAAAAATAATCCCACCCCCAACTCAATAAAAACGTGATAATTTTCTCTCACTAGTCCCATTCCTAGAAGGCATTCTAAAATATAGGGAGAGAAATAATACCCAACAACCCATCGTCTCAATGATATTTAATAATACCAACAAGAATAATTAGTCAACGTATAAAACTGCGCATGATAGTCCAATTCAATTAAATCTTTAATTTTATTATCACAACATCAACAATACCCAAATAATCTCATTTAATTATTTTAAATTAAATATACCAAGTTTTCATCATATATACATCAAAAACCAAATTTTATTATCTCTACATGTATTAGATGAGTTATACGCACTCAAAAGTTAATTATTTTAAAGCTAAGGTTTTTCTACATGTAACCCACACCAATAAAACCTAAAATCACTCATAAATTCTACGTACCCAAAGGGTTATGAATATTATTCAGATTAAAAGATTTTATAAAAACAGTCCCATAATTAATATCCACTTTTTCTAATTAAGTTACTAATTATTTTTAAGAAAACCTTTAATTAAGTGTTTAGGCGACACTTAAAACGCATAATACTAAAGGAAAAGAATAGAGTATTCATGCCTGTACAGATCGTGTGGAAAATCTGATTAGAAATCTGGATTCCTCTCGAAAAATTGGCAAAAGAGTGTTCTTGAACGATCTTGATTAAACCCCAATTAAGCCTTCAAAAACTTGTGCCAAAATTTGTGACAAAAACTTGATTTTGTTGAAGGTTGATGATTATGAGTGAGAGGAAAAATATTTGGAAGTGTTCTCTGGTGAAAAACTGGAGAAAAAGTGATTATGAGAGGTCCCCCTATGGATTAACAAGGTTATATAGTGATTAGGAGTCCTAATCCTACACAAACTCTAAAAACATCTTACAACGGACGTTTTCTGGGAGGGTCGATCGATCTACCCCCGGGGGTCGATCGATCGATCACCCCGAAAAATTGACAGTTCGCCTAAAAAATGCCTATAAGGCAAAATATTATAAAATCAATATAAAATCCGTTTTAAATCCGATTTTAATTCCGCTTGAAGTTTTATTCTTCTAAAATCATAATTAACATATTTAGCCAATAAAAAATATTAAATTCAAAAATTTATTTTTCTTGAAAATTCCAATTAATTAATTAATTAATTAATAAAAACACGGGGTGTTACACCCGTCACCTCCCAACGGGTATTATCGTAGGCGGAGCGAGGTCACTTTCTTTCAAACCTAAACATTTGAAGGTTCTCAGTGGGCAGACATTCAAGACGGATCCATTATCGACAAGAGAGAGTGGTACAAACTTCCCCATAACTTCCATGGAAATGTTTAGTGCATGATTGTGGTTTGGACCAATCTTGGGGATTTCTTCTTTGGAAAATGATATCATTCGGGTAGAGGTTAAGGATCTGACCAAATTTACCGCTTCTACTGGTGTGGTAAAAGGAAAAATTGTGGGTCCAGTGAGCAACTTGATCAAAGCGTTTATGTGCAACTGAGAAGACATGAAAAGCCCCCACAGAGTGATGTTAGCTTGAGTTTTTTTTAGTTGATCGAGGATCTTTCTCTCCTCGAGGTTCATTTCTGGAATAGGAAGGTTTTAAACACCCTTCCCCTTGTCATTGGTTGGTAGTGAGCTTGGGATCTGGTAATGCCTCCCTGATCTAGTTTTATGATTTACTGAAGAAGAGAAGAACATGAATCCCATTTCCTCGTCGATCTCGATTTGTTCTGCCACCTTATTTATTTCTTTGAGGAGTTATTCGAATTATATCATCCCATACATGTCGGCTACTGGGCCAGTTTTCTCAAAAGCTTGCTCTTTATTCGAATCTCCAAATTCTTCTCCCCATCTGGTGGCAATAATTCTATCTTTACATTTAAAGTCGATGCATTACATAACTTCAATTGATTCTTCATAGAGGTCTTCCCATTCTGTGGGGGTGTGTAAGGGTGAAGTGACCAGGTGCACCTGTTGCTTCAGAGTATCAAGTAACTCGGTCATACTGCAAATATTGTTTATATGTCTGAATAATTCTCCCATGATCTGGCTGACTTCATCGGTTGGTACTACCAAACTATCTGACTCTCGGGCCCATTTTTGTTCTTCCAAGAACAACGTACTAAATCTCTGGCAATCATTGACCATCTGTGACGGAAATTTTAACCCCGAACTCTAGGAGTTGGTTTAACACTTCTGATAATTCCATGCTTCCATTTTCAAAATGGGTACGGACAGCGATGCATGCTCCGGTAAGGAGTGGCAGTGCCTGATCAGCGAGGCTAGTAGGGTATAGGAGGAAATATAGGAAAATTTAGAGAGATTTAGGAAAGTATATGGGTGTGATTTGAGTTGAGGGATCGAATTCTGGGTTATCTTCTAGAAAGATGGCATTGTTATGATTTGGAAGTGGATTGTGAGTAATGTTTGGCTTAGGATTGGTTGGTGGGGCGATGGTACCCTGGTCAATTAGACCTTGGATTTTGTTTCAAAGGTGAAAGCATTGGTCGGTGGTATGGCCAGCAGTTTGGTGAAAGGCGCAATGGGCATCTGCCTTGAAGTTTCTTAGGAGCGGATTTGGCAATGGACGGGGATCCAAAGGTTTGATAAGGTTTCGACTTAACAAGGTTTAATAGACTTTGGAGAGAGGACCATGGAGCTCGGTGTATTCCTTTCGAACCGAGTAAGGGTGGATTTTCGGTGCCCATGAGGTGGTTGGTTGATAGATGTTGTTAATGGTTGAGATTATAGCACTGGCAGGTTTGTCATATTTTCTGGGAGTGAACTGTCCGGACACCTTCTTTGGTTCAACTTCTGTCTTGGCAAGACCTTCCTCAATTTCTACTCATGCTTCTCTGAGAGCTCGGAAGTGGGTATAGTATTGTCCTCCCATCATTGCTCGTACATGGGGTAAGAAGTTCTTCTTTACGATGCTGACTCGTTCTTCCTTAAAAGGTCGATTGGTCATGGTTTCAGCTTTTTACCTCCACTGGGCGATGAAGTTACTGACTGATTCTCCAGAGTTCTGTTTGAGCAGCTTTAAATCACGACGGGTGACCTCAAGATCTTCATTGTATTTGTACTGTGATATAAATTCTCGGGCTACATCCTCCCAACTACGAATTCTAGACTCTTTGAGAGACAAAAACCATCGGAGGGCGCTATCCTTCAGAGTTTATTGAAACAATTGGGCCACCACTTCTTCACAAGCCCCTAGTAGAGTCATGGAATGGTGATAACTTCGGAGATGAACAATCGAGGGTCCACTTCCTTCAAATTTCTCGATATTTAGCATCTTGAATTTCTCAGGTAACCTTGCTTTAGGATAAGGAGACATATGGGTGTAGTCCATGTAATTTCCTGAGATTCTGACTTGGTCAAACTTCTTGGTGAGCATCTTGAGGTCCTCTTTGACTTTGTTCAATTATTCTTCCTTTGGATTAATGACCACAGGCAATTTAGCCCCATGTTAGGCAAGGTTCAACATCAAAAGTTAGGCAGGGGGCAGCCCATTAACAGGACGGACACGTGGAGTGTGCTAATATTCTTCGAGAACCCAGATGGGCTCGGGTGGATCCATAGCATGAGGTAATAGGGCCTCGGGTTCTTGAGGAATGGGAACCTAGTTTTGTTGCATCTCTTGGACCTCAGTTTGGAGGTTGTCAATCTTGGACACAAGCTGAGTTAAGACTGTCGTCAGATCTGACTGCACAACGGGTACTTGATCTATGTTCTCCATGGAAAGTGGATGGATTCTGGACTCGAAAGGGGTAATAGGGGAACGGACGGAACTTTGGGGTGACCTAACTGAAGACCGAAGACAATAAGGATCCAGGCCAAGGGTTTGCGATTGAACTGAGAAGGCGTAAAATGGCATTTATTTTTTAGAAAAAGGGATGACAATTTTTTTTGACATTTTTTTTCGAGATTGAAAGGCAAAATATTTTTGGATTTTGGATAAAGAAAAAGGGATTTTTCTTTTTGGAGAGAGTCTCAGCATGATTATTATAATTATTATGTTTTCACTTGTATTAATTCTCTTAAATGCAAAATGAAATGCCGGATGGGTCCCGAGCCTAGAAAAAATTAGGTTTGTAATATATGCAAAGTTATGGCTAGACTTATGACCAGGCTCAAGGACAGGGTCCCATTTTAAAAATGCACAAAAATTTGGGCGAAAAGCCGACCCGGAATTTCGGCAGAGTTTCGGGTTGAAACCGGCAATCTAACATGTGTGTCCTAGGTTCGACGCCGATATGCGAGTATGCAGTTGGTTGGGTGAATCGATGCCGATATTTTGGCTTGACTTCCACGATATACTCTTGCGGACAATCGGTACGTGTGGATAAGACATTTGATATACCTGAGCATACGTGAATTGCCTCACTATATACCTCATGGGGATGGTACGTGTGAGAGAGAATTCAATATACTCAGCGTACGTGAACCAGTTCCCTGCGATATACCTCCCGTCATGACTTCGGTCAAGCGGTACGATGCAGGGGGAACCGTTCGATATACGCCGAAGGTACTTGGCCAATGGAAGGTGAGAGTCATATCGCTTAGGCTAACTGTGCCCTGTCGGACCACCGCCCATCACGAAGTGACTCACCAGTTACTGAGTAAAATTTGGTTAATTACAATGCTCTTTGGTGATGTCGTGTGAATCATGCATGATTCTCTTATTAGTATCTTATGAGAATGTATTTCTTGATTATGCCAAACAGGGAGCAAAGTATAAGTACCAATGGTACATCAAGTATGGATGGGTTATGCGTGCAACATATGGATACATGTGATCCTAGGTGCACGTGGTGCGAAGTGTACATGGAAAATTTTCTACAAATGTGTGAATAGAAGCATAAGTATGGGAGATACATGGAAAAGGGGAACATGAAAAAATGGGGAAAGTATGAACAAGTATAACACCCATGTAAATAAAGTCTAGCCCTCAAAATATAATATCCCTAGTAGAGTTTCCACTATGGCCATCCCTCCCGAATCCTCACGGCGGTCGGGCACACGATGGATGGATCCTTAGGCCCCACGCGTCCCACTCGGGAGCACTTCGGCCAGCATCATTTGGGTGAGGTGTAAATATGTAGAGAGATTAGAGTCTCTAGTCTATATTACTCAAAACAGATAAAAGAAAGGGAGCCATCCCGAAGGATAGCATCCAAAGGCATACTGATGCATACGAAACCAAAATGATTCAAAAAGGGTCCGGAGGCTAAGTTACGAAATGGGAAGGTGTTAGGCACCCATTCCTCCCTTTCGGTCTCTCATGGGTTTTTTCTATTTTCCTTTTATTTTCACCGTGATATGTGTGCATGTGTATATATAGTGGAGATAGAAATCATCGACTTGTACCATGGAAGACGTAAAGCGAGTCACCCGTAGGAAGGTTTAAAAATATTAGAAAATAGGATTTACGCGATTATCCTTACGTTGTCCGTCATGAGGGAATGATAACGCATGTGGAATAATACGCCACTAAGCACAAATATATATATATATATATATATATATAGGAGAGTGGAGTTTAGAGAAAATAGAAAATGAGAGAATAAGTAAAAATAGGACTCGAGGCTCGAGTTTTACCCCGAGACGCCTACATAGCCTATTGAGGAATCAAAGTTCACGTAGTTCGCAAGAAAAACGAGGGGTGGGATTTATCCCATAAATCCAATGTGGGGGTTTTCTTATTTGTGTGTGTGTGTGTGTAGAAAAAGTGTTTTAGTTGTGAGAAAATTGTGAGAATTCCCATTTGGAATTTATGAGCAAACCTTCTTTTTCTTGTTTTTTGGGTTTTTTATTTATATGAAAATAAGAGATATGCAATAATACTAAATAAATAGTATATTAGGATGTGTGAGATGAGATAATAAAAGTGCTAACTAATAAAACAAGTTATTGCGAATTTATGAGAATTTAAGGAGAGAGTTGAGAAAATTGGACCTTCTTGAAGATCTTGAATATTGGAGAGCAGCCCTTAGACTTGGATGATGTTGGAGGATAGTTAATTCATCAAGTTTGATGAAAAGGATGACGAAAAGTGAAGGTTGGAAAGGGATTTGGGTGTGGAAATCATGCTGACTTCAAGAGAGGTTTTCGGGAATTGCTGAGAGTGATATCTATCAGATTTGGGCTCTCCTTGCAAGTGAGGTTAGGCCTCCTTTTTATAGGCCCAGGGCATTACCGATAGGCATAGCCCTGTTCCTACCAATCGACAGGTGCATTTAGGCACACTGCCGATAGGTAGGGTTTGGGACCTGCTGTTTGGTAGTGTCTTTCCGGCCTTTTCGGAAAATCGGCCACAGAACACAAATCATTGATCAAAATCGTGCACGAGGAAGACCGTTGGAAAGGTAATTCAGAGACCTTCAAAAGTCCTTATACTTCTCCCAGGTTCGGGAGTTGAATTTGGGTCAAATATGGCTCGAAAGCATTCGTCAGTCCATTGGACGGGTAATCATCGGACGCAAACAGATCGTTCGTCCGCATGATAAGTTTGAATCACGCAGGCGACATACCATTAGAAACTTTAGGACATGTACTTTGACATTACAAAGAGTTTGATCTGTTTCGGGGAGTTGACCTTGGTCAACCGGGCCCTAGAGGCATTCGGTGACCTCTCGGAGTAAAACGAATCGCTCGTCCATACCGTAAGTTAGAATCGTGGACGGGATGGACCGTTGGAATGGGGTTTCAGTTCTCTTCAAAGATTCATTTAGACTCGATCGAGATGAAGAGTTGACTTAGGTCAAACAGAGCTCGAGAGCGCCCGATGGCCTCTAGATCAGATTTCGGGGGAAAACGGGTTGTTCGTTCATATGGTAGGTCAGAATCCCACACGGGATGGACTGTTGGAAAGGCATTTCAGTGCCCTTTGAAGATTCATTCAATCTCGATTGAGATGAAGAGTTTGAATTTTGGTCAAACGGAGCCCGGGAGCCCCCGGTGGCCTCTAGGTCAGTACTCGGGGTATGACTTGGGTTTGTAGTGATGAAGGGAGGTGCTAGGGACCTAAAGAGAGTTTAGGGGGTAACAGAATGGGGTGTCTACACCTTACGAGGGCCATTCACACCCGGTTTGAGGGGACAGACATGGAATTAAGGGCTATATTGAACCAACTCTAAGAGTTTAGGCTAAAATTTCCCACCGAGATGGTTCTTGATTGTCAAAAATTTAGTGGCTTGTTCATAGAAGCCTGAAAGTGATATCGAGTATTCGATGAATGGGTGTTACCTGTTTAAGCAGTCAATCTAGATTATGTGGTACATACCATGGATGATATGTTTCGATTAACAAGTGAAATCTGAAGCATTTTTGAGTTGTTTATGTCTTTGAAGCTTCCGAGATGGTTGGTCCCTTCACTCCGCACCTCCCCTCTGAGTGGGAAGATTGTATGATGAAGCCATTGAGGTCGCCGAGTGTATTTATTACACTTGTCAAGAAGACATAGTCGCCATCGGGTGGGGGGATGATTTTAACAACTTAGATGAATAACCCAGTCAAGAAGAAGTTAGTTCAGCCTCCAGCCTGTGTGGAATGATATCCTTTGAAGATCCATTAGGAGAAATCAATATGATGGCCATTCATCCCAAGATAGATGAAGTCACATGATTCTTTTGTTCCTCACCTCAGTGAACCATATGACCAGGTCTGAGTGGTATTACGAAGATTCGATTCCTCATGGAACTGAAATAACTAAAAGAACGGGAATTGCTGACGAAATTCCCATACCAAAAATGACCATCAAAGAGAGAAAATTCGTTCATGATCTCAAGAAGATCCAATCCAATATCACCCTATGGGGACTCTTCATATCCTCTCAGATGCATCAAAATTTCGTAGTAAAGCTCCTCATCGAACCCCCAGTCCCTCATTTCACTACTCTCAAAGAAACTATAAATATGGTTGGGTCCCTAACCTCTTTTATACTCCTCTCCTTTTTTGAAGATGAGATACCAAAGTTCATACCTAATCATAATTATTCCCTCAACATTTATGTTAAAGTCTTATGAAACGTAGTCCCACTCTGAATTGTTGATAATAATTTTTCTCTCATTGTCTATCCGCTTTGAAACTTCAACTATTTAGGACTGAAAGTTAGTGATCTCACTCCCAGTTCTGCCATCGTTCGTGCTTATGACAATACCCTCCAAACAGTAATGGGGTCATAAAAACACCTTAAGGGTTGGCCTTATCAATCTTGTTACTGAGTTCTAAGTCATCGACATACTTTCATGCTTCAATCTACTCCTTGGCCGTCCATGGCTCCACAACATCCGAGGAGTATCCACTTCCCTCAATCAAAAATTGAAGTTCTTTGCCAAAGGTCATGTTATCACTATTTTTGGGGATGACAACAATACAGACAATTCCATCACTAGCAATCCAGTATGGGAAATCTAGCATGGGACGAATGACAGGCTCGCCTTCGATTTCATAATTGATCCAATTCCCATCCCAGTAGGAGATAATTTTAAAGACCGAGTCTCTCCAGAACACAGCCCTTATGGTAATGTCAATGTTATTTAGATGTTTAAGAATAGGCACTTGATACTTGGAATGGGACTAAGGTGATGCCAGTAAGGGATCCTTGAGCTTATAGTCCTGAAGGAGGCCTTTCCCCTTGTGGCTTTGGTTACCAAGCTTCAATGGATGAACTCAACACACTCTGTCGACCAAGACCAAAAAGAATCTTGGAAGTTAAAAATACTATTTCAAGAAACTTTTTGAACCAAATATTTGTCAAGGAGGGTGAAGACTTCTCCTTCTATGGACTCCCTGAACCATGGTCCAACTACATTAACAAGAAGATAAAATCGGGGATAGAAGTCTTCTTTCAAGAAAATGACTTTTAGGCCAAATAATACAAACGTAAAGTGAAACCTCTCATCAAGAAAGCCATGAGAATTACCAAGGACTCTGAGGCAAGTGATTTTGAAGACTCATTTAACCTACTAACACTAGTACTGAGTCTCTGCATGATTCGCTCAGATATTGTATCGTCAAACCCGTCCGCTTAATTCAAACCCGTTGACATGCCTTCCCTCAACTAGAATGCCATACCAGTCCAGCTTTCTCAGATTTAACCTAACCCTACTATTTACCATATCCAACTCTCTTCACATGTTGTTGTTTTTCCTTTTCTTAATATCAATGCAACTGATACCTCTTTTGATAAGTTTCCTAATGTTGTTTTTCTTGAAAATGAAATAACGAGGATTTTGAGTATCTTGATGTGACTTATATTAATTGTCTTGATTCTAATCAAACCTTTGATGATGATGATTTTTCAAATAAATAATTCTTAACTGATCTTAATAAGGAGAATAACAAACAACATAACCGTTTTCAAATTAATGATGATGAGACTGTTGTTGTTAATCTCGATTCTAATAGCCATGAGCACAATATTAGAATAGGGTCCACCCTTAACGAGCATGAGCGTGCACTATTTGAAGAACTAAAGAAAGAATTCGTAGACATTTTGTATGGTCCTATGATGACATGATCGACATTGACCCAAAAAAAGCTTAACATAAGATCCTGATATTTCTAGAATGCAAGATGGTTAAACAGAAGCTAAGGAAACTCCGTATGAAAATGGTCACTTAAAGTCAAAGAGGACGTGGTAAAACAATTGAATGTAAGTTTCATTCGAATAGTCGTATACCCAACATGGATCGCTAAGAAAAGATGTCTCTCCCTAAGTAAAAAAAATCTCCCTTAATTGAAATGAGTTGGATACTATTTCTCCCCCTTTTTTGTTCAAGAATAGACAAAGATTAAGGTAACAAGAAAACATGGCAACACAAGAACAAGTAATCCACATAAAGCATTATAGATACCAATTATGATGCGATAGCAAAATGATACCAACTAGAATGTACTAATATAAATATGGGATATCAATGAAAAGTCATAACAATACAGATTTTGATATGAACCAATAGCATACAAGGAGTAGATATAAAAGCAAAGACACAAAATAAATGATATCATATATAAACATACAAAAGATATCAATTAAGCATAAGCACACATATATAAGTATAAACACCACATAAGACACTACACATGATAAGATTTCCACACTCATATATCTTAAATGTGTCGAAATAAATATGTGGTAAATGAAGTGAATGGATGTGAACTAGATACAAAAGAGTTATGACCTAATCACTTAAACATATTCAAGGAGTTCTATTTGATTGCAAAACTTTATCAAACATAGATTTATTCTCACGTGACAAGATAAAGTGAACTCAAAGAACAAAAAAACACAATACACACAAGTCTAGAATTTTGATGATTCTACAAATCAATAGTCAAGACAAAATAAGTATAACTAGGATTCATTGTGAAAACCCATTGATCTTCAACTAAACACCCTCAAAAGATAAAAATATTACATATTTTCATTTCTTCTCTTTTCTTTTCCCAATTATTTTGAAGCTATTTCTTTTGAAATATCAAATAAACCGAACTATGTTGGACTTTGGTAATTTTTCTATTTTTATTGCCTTTAATATTTTCATTAGTCTATTGCCAACAGTGGCTTTCTCGCAAAGGAGATTTGTTCATTTCGTAGATCTTTCTCATGCATCCTAATTTATTTGTAATACAACTTAAATAAATCTCACAAGCAACGATTCTTACATGCATAAATCTCCCATAGTCACAAAACATGTACATAACAAAATTGATGGGAGAACACCTCACAAAGAACAAATTTACCTGTGAAGTTAACATTCAAAATATCTCGTGCATGTCTTTAAGGAGTTACATAAAAAGAGAATCCATTAAGCCAATCAAAGTCAAACTATTACATTCAAGCGTGATGAAGAACAATTTAAGGATTGAAATTCATAACCAAAAGTTCTAGCCACATGGATACGTGGAGTGATATAAGATTCAAACACAAGGATATGCCACACAAAATGTGTAAAACTAAGATACACAAAAACTAAAGAAATATTTTTGACTTTTATAAAATATTAAACAAATTTAATATAAGAACACTCAGAAGAAAAATAAAATATTTTTGAGTTTTTCAATAGGACTCAAAAAACACAAAGGACTCAAGACACACACAACTAGTGAAAACATATATCATGAAGTACCAAAGATAGTATGTAAACAAATATGACATAATATACCTTTAGATTTAGCATGGGAAGTATCATGTGCAAAAAAATGATAATCATAAAGTCTATCATGTAAAGTCTTCAAATCGGATCTCCTAACCCACACAGGTGTAACGTGTTGCTCGTGGGATTTAGTGATCTTGGTGAATCTACCCTTGGACTTCCTAGGACCATTTCTAAAATCAAAACAAAATGCCTACAGTGACCATTCGTATGACAATGTGTGCGAGTAAAGACACGTGAAACGTAACCTATGGGTTGACCTTTTTTAGCATTCTTATCAACGGTTGAGTCTCTCAAAATCATGGTTTTGGCTTTATTAGAAAAAGCATTTGAGTATCGAAGCCAGTACCACACTTATTATTTTTTATTCGGACAGTGCCCAACATCTTATTCAATTTTTTGGACATAGACCCCAAATCAAGCTTCACCCAACTTGAGTCTCTTAATTCATCTTCAAGATCCATTATTCTAGATTCAAGTAAACTCCTTGTCTCTTCAAACTCAAGAATATCTTTCTTCATAGCATCCATTAAACCCCGAAGACTATACCTCTCACTTAAAATATATCCTAGCTTGTCTCGAAGAGTCCTCTCACATGCCCTAAGATCCTCAGTTAAAACACCTTCAACATTACCTACGACGCTTTCTTTCATCCTAGATTCTAACTTCAAGTTTTATTTATTTTTAATTTTAATGATTCTACATACAACTCACCGAAGACAACTTGTACTATCCTCCTCCTCTCCTTCATTCTCACTCTCTTTACCATCAAACACTTGGAATTCACAAACAATGGCCTCGAAAGTGTCATGTAAGGAACTATTTTCATGAGAAAATTTCTCATCAAAACTAACATGACTAGCCATGAATATAGTGAAGTTGCGATCAATGGGGGAATGGGGTCCCTCTTCCGATTCAGTATCACTAAGGGTGGAATTATATGCAATTGGTTTCTTTCCCTCCTTCCTTAATTTAGTGGGACACTCTTCTGCTCTATGGCCATAACCCTCACAACCAAAATATATATTTGACTCGTCCTTCTTAATATCATAATTATGATTTTAGGGAGTTTCTCGGCTTTGTTATACTTAAATTTCTCAAATTTCTTATAATCATTTTTAGGTTTCTCTTTATTAAACTTAAGAAATTTTCTAAACTCCATAGAAAACATAGACATATCATCCGAGTCGATGTCAAACTCATCATTCGAAATAGGTGTTTCCTCCTTCTAGGTTTTCAAAGCTATTCCCTTATCCTTCTTCTTCAAGTCCTTAGAGATAAACTTGTCAAGTTCATACGTTTGTAAGTCATCTATAAGCTCTTTAAGTTTCGTAGAGTTTAAAGTGCCTAAAGAATTAAAATGGTCACTTTTGGATTAAACCTTTCAGGTAATGACCTCAAAATTTTCTTTATGACATAGTTGTCGGGTATCTTTGCTCCCAAGTTTAAAGACAAGTTCACAATATCGAACAATATAGCATAGAACTCATCAAAGGTTTCACTCTCATCTATATTAGTGGTTTCAAATTATGTTGTGAGGTTTTTAAGTTTGGAAGACTTAGCAGCACTTGTACCTTGATGGGTGAGTTGGAATGTGTCCCAAGCCTCTTTAGGCGTTTTGCACATCAAAATAAGGCGAAACTCCTGCGGTGTGACCACACTGAAAAGAGAATTTAGATAATGAGAATTGTAATTTTCAAGCTTATGTTCATCCAAACTATAGTAACACGAACTTCTCCTTCTAAACATGTTGGTGGGGACCACCCTCTAACGACCAGAGGTTAAACCTGCTCATCTAACGAATTAAGTGCTGACTTCATACAAGCTTTTCAGTACACATAACCATCAAAAATAGGAAACCTACAAAATGATAAATTTTCTATACTCAAGCCTAAAAGGATCTAACATGATAATTTAGTGCTTCGGCTCAGATACCACTGGTAAAGGCCTAATCAAAACAAGAATTGATTCAAGTTGAACTTACAACAAACAAAACTAACCATAAATTTTTCCAAAATAAACTTTTTCTTAAACTAAAACAACCCAAATTAATTAAGCACACATAAAGACAATTTTTGGTTAAACCAATTTTAACTTTTTAACCTAAGCATGTATCTAGGTGTGAATAACATGATAAAATAAAAAACCACAATGCCGCGATGTATGAGGAAAATTCACAACAAAAAAAATCTCAGACAGCCCGGCCACAAGTCCATTAAGTATGGAATTACAAAAAGGACACAACAGAATAATCACACAATGACTCTACGCCCTCGCAAGCCATGACACTCTTCGTTCCTTCAACGTCTGCCTAATGATAATGTAGGCGTCTACCTACATCTCAGAGTCCACTGATGGGGCACATCAACCATCATGCATACGGAGTCAGTCATATGAGAACCAAAGAGAAATAAATTCCACGTAAGAAATAATCCTGAAAAAAGTATAGAATGATAAACCCAGTGCCAAAGATTGATCTCAACTGTACGTCATATCGAAGCTTGGATCTTAAAAAAATTGGGTGTAAATTTGGTTTTTATTTTGAGAGTTGAACCATGAATTAAGAACAAAAACACTCTTAGACTTTTTTGAAGGTTTCTCACACTTAGAAGATGGAAAATTCTTTGTAAAAACTAATCTCCCGCACTGCATAAATTATTGGGAAAAAGTAGTGGGAAGTTAAGATAAAAATTGCTTCAAAAATTAACCTTTAGAGATAACTGCTTCGGTCGTTCAAACGTGGGTAAATATCATTTTAACGACATAGCCATTTTGTTTGAATGAGGTAGAAATGAGACTTTTAACGAGAACTCAACACAAACCAAAAAGGCACCTCATTAGAAGTCGTTCAAATGAACCTCAAATATCGCTCGAATTACCTCGAAAAGTCGTCCTAATGACCAGAAGAAAATAAAACATTTTTCTTTAAAAAATATAAAGTTATTTTAAAATATCTTGTCAAAAATTCTAACATCCAATAATAAATTACCAAGAATCAATAATAATATATGCATTCATTCCTAAGAGATCCTTGAAACGTTGATGATGAAACGATGCATGAAAAATGGCATAGATGATGTGATCTCTTTAACTTGGCCTCTATGTCTTCAACAAAAATGTCATAGGCTTCAAATGTCACTAACTCCACTTCTATCCTATGACTCATAGTGCTATGTCTAGAATTAATCCAACACATATAAATTGACTCAATTGGAAATTTTTCCTCATAAATTGGACTATAGATCACTAAAATGCTATTATTTTATAGATGGCATGACGCTATTCCTTTTTCGAGAAACCAAGTGGTGTGAATTACTACTCAGATACCATTTGTATTAAATATCCAATTATATTGGGTCCATGTTTACAATGTTTGTTTTGACAGTCCCTTCAACACTGTCTTGTTCCAATCATGCTAATTACCAAATACTTTGCTATTTTTAAGGGAAGGAAAACCAGGATTTACACATGCTAGAAAGAGTGAAAACCCTTAGTTGACGGGTTACCGAATGAAATTATTTAATGCTTTAGCAGTTATGATGTTTCTAATAGTGCATACGTAATTCATAAAGAAAGATGGAAACATCCTGGTGTATCTTGTAACCCATATTAATACTATGTTCAATTGCAAAACAAAAACTGTTGGCTTGCAAAAAACTGATTGTAAGACGGTTAGCTCTCCGGATAAGTGTTTGTCCTAAAAATGTTTTATTTTATGTTTACCAATCTGCCTATCTTTCATTTAATTTGTAATGTGTTGTTGTTTAAAATTACGTGTAAATAGTAATACTATGTTCATTGTTGATTCTTTAAACTACAAATGAGTAACATAGTGTAATTTTAAAACCTTTTAGGCTTCATATAAATTAAAGTGCCAAAACATACCTTAGAAACAACACATAAATAAACATACATAAGTAGATAAATAACAATCTGAGAAATTTAATCCCCAGACAATAGTCCTTATCTCCATGAGATCATTGACGATGTTGTGTATGGTAATGATTATGTACCGATAAGTCTGTCTAGACATGAATATAGAAAAGCCATTGATAATTAAGACAACTCCAACTGCGACGTGCCTCACCCATTTGCATTCTGGAAACAATGCCTTATGATGGATGGAGTTATCGAGGGTACACGTTAGCTCCTTCAACTCAATGGTTAAGTCACCCAACCCATTTGGGATGAGTGACTTGGGTATGGATGCAATTTATTGAATATAGTTTATGATAATATATTTGAATCCAAAATAATTATAGTAAAAATATATTAAAATGATTACTAAGGAAACCTTGTAGCTAAGTAGCAGGAGATTGTGTATTCATGCCAATGTTGTGTTGTCGAACTTCAAGTACCGATAATCCATAGCTATTATCCATGATTTTTTGGAGAAGTCGTCATCGTACTCAGGCTCAGCATGGAGGTCATGGATAAACTGTTGCATATGGGGAGGGTGACTTATTGCTTTTACGATCTCTTTCTCTCTCAGCACCTTCTGCAGCTTAACTGCAGGTCCGAGTTTAATAAGATCAAATGGAGTGTTTCTCCATTCTGGTCATTAGTCATTGTAACATTAGAAAGTATCATTTGATGGTGATGATTTCCCTAAAATTTTTAACGTTTTGGTTGAGCTTTCACCCTTAAACATTTTTTTGTTAGAAGATTGTGAAAATGGAGGGAGTTGGTATGAAAATATGCAGAGGTAGTTATAAATGCTTAAGCTCTTGTAAAATTAAATTAGGAACTACATCTTATTTTTAGGCGTTGTGAATTTGATGTTAGAAATAGAGAATTCAATTTAAAATAATTTAATTATATTTGCGGTTAGTAACAATGAATATAATTAAAAAAAACTTAACTGAATTCTCTCTTAGTAATAGCAAATTCAATGGAAAACGTGACTAACAAATGCAATTTATATGGATCAATGATGGGCTCAAATCACTAATGGTCGTGTTAACCCAACCTAAATTTGTAGTTACCAACATCGAATTCAGTATAAAATCATTGTTGGTAATCGTGAATTTAAAGAGTGAAATATTTTTATAAATACGTTTGAAAGTGAATTATTTTTATAAGTATAGAATAAAAATGCATTTTTAAATAAAAACTCAAGTAAGACACCTTCAAAATAGTATAGAAGAAAAATAAAATATACTAGTAGTTAAGGGGAAATAATAGGAACATTTGAATTCTTACCCTTATGCGCATATATATACTAGATGTACTCGTGACAATGGCATGCATGTGATTTATTTTGGTGTATATATATTGCATCTTACATTTTCTTATACATTCGTTGAATTTCAAAAGGAAAAATTGGATAACATAACATTATTTTGAAATCTAAATTAAGAATTTTCAATATAAAATGTAAAAGTACATCAACAGTTATTAAATATTTAAATGGCCATTTTCATTTTGAATTCACTTGCAATGGTGAATTTGACAGCACGTGTTTATGTTTAAATTTTATTTCTATTTTTTCTTTGCATAACATATATACTTCATTAAACCCAACACGTAAATTGGTAATCCGAAATAATTTGACAACTATTGATGTTTGTTAGTGATTAAAAATAGTTGTTTCTTGTCACTCTATTAGGTTCAAAATGGGTAAATCATATATACATAATTCTTTAATTTAAATGCAAATTTAATCATTGTGGTTTCCTTTTTTCTAAAATAAAAAACCAAGTGTAATAGAAAAAGTTAAATTATACACATTACTTTCAATACTTCTCCATACCAAAGATGGTAAAATTTATTCTCGGAGAATATAATGTAATGAATTAAGGAATTCATTCTTCCATTGCGAAGCACTTGGAATATAAAATGGCATAATGAAAGAAACCCATTAAGACACCTTGTAGATAAAAATGATATAATGAGATGAACTCATTTATATAATTGATAGAACAAATTGATACAATGAACTAAACCCACTATGTTATTAAACCCCGAGGGTGGTGAAATTAAAGCTTCAAACAACGGATAAACATAAATTCTTCTAGTGGTGAGGCAAGAAGGTGATCAAAAGTTATAATTCAAATTCCTTAAAGGTTAATACATAAAAAATTACAAGGCCAAAGTCCAAAAAAATCCTCTACTTCCATCTAGGGAGTACAAATAATGAAAGGTCCCATTTGTTACAACCAAAGCATGCAATAAAAAAATCTACTCATCGCCATATCCTCATAAACAACCACCACTTCATGCAGTACTCCAAGTGAAAATGACAAATGAAGAAAACATATGCTTAAAAAAATAAAATGCCGGGATGAATAAAAATAATTGCAAAGGCCATTAATAGAAATTTGAATTTTAAGAATGGAGTGAACATGAAAAATAACAACAAAATGCAATAAATGTCTTAAAATGTGTAGAAGAACTATAAACTTTATTCCCCCAAAAATTAGTATACCCAATGTACTATATCCTATTTTTAATGCAATAATTCTCTATGCATGTGCATTTATGCATCATAAGTTTTAATTAACAAATCATGTGAAGGAACCAAAGATTTATAGTTAATCTATACATCCTTCCCGTAGGAACTTGAGACTATTTTATTTTATTTATATGAAATTATCTTTATTTGACATCAACTAACGTAGGTGCTACTAAAGTTATTGTATTTTTCAGTGATAAGGGAGTTGTCTTGTGTCATCATCTATGTTACTTAAGACCAACAATGTTTCACTTGCATTTACTTTGTATTAAATTCAGGGATATATTTCTTCATACACATCACCTTAGAGATTTGATGTCTACAAAATGTGTTAGGCATAAAAATTATTATACACAATTATTTTCTTGTATGAGTAACATATTTTTTCTATTTGTCATAAAAGAGAAAATAAATAGTAAGTATAATTTAACCTATTAAGATTAAACTATAAATCCAATACAAGATAAGGATTTGGAAGGATACACTTGTAAACACAATCCCAAATACTTTTTCATATAAAAACAAGTCACCATTCTATATCTTCACTATTAAAGGTAAAAACAAAAATTATAGAAATGAACCAATAGATTCTTAAAATCCATAGAGTATTACCCTAAAGGAATAATCTAAATTAATGGAACCTCTCTCCATATGTGTAAAAATTTCCTCTAAAGGAACCACTAAAATGATGGCCTTACTGGCGGAACTATTGACCATGTCTCTGTGGTGAGTGGTGGTCTTTGCCCCACTGGCTATGGTACCCTTGGATCTAGTGTTTCTAATCATCTGTTCCTCCAAAACTTTTAAAGGCTTCTCCCCTTTTGCCGATCCATTCTCCTTGCGAGGGCCTCTTTGAGCTCGATATGACTCTCCACAATCTCTAGCCTTTTTATCCTAGTCTATTCCTAATCTTTTATTTCTTAGGAACTCTATCCTTCTAATAGTTATCATGATCCGGGAATTGTAGAAAGGCAACTACAACCATCTAAGATCAAGTGGTGAAGGATGGGTTACCCAATATCACCTAATGAATCCTTCACATAAGGTTTTTTGTACATAATTTATCTTTTTTGCTTTCGTATCAATCTTTTCTGGTGCAAAAAGAGAAAGACACTTGAACTCCCCCCCCCCCCCCCCCCCCCCCTCATTCTTAGTTACCCTGTGGTCGCCGTGATGAGGTTTTGAAAAAATTTCTTCTTATGATGCTACAAATAGAAAGTGAAAACACTTCCACTCAAAAGATTTCATCAAGTACCCACTAAGAGTCTCAAGCCTAGAGAATAATCCAAATAAGTAAACCCCCGACACCTATCCCATGACCTTTCCATAGACGCCCATCATACTATGTCACTTCAAAAATTATTTTATTAGTTTATTAGAAATTCGCTAATAGTTATAACAATATATGCATCCAAGCAATGCACAATTAAACTATGTAGCATTACATATGAAATGTTTGAAATAATGATATGGAAAACTTGAGGATGTGTATTTATTACGCAAGTGATTAACTTAAAAGAGACCTAGGGGTGAGTAGGTATGAATGCATATTATGTCCAATTTTTGCATTTAATTTCTTTTCTTGGAAATTCAATTCTCCTAACATAAGATTTAAAATATCTTGAAGTAATCACATAACAAGTTTGATTAGGTTGATATAGATATAATAACAAGAAAATATATCCTAATTCCAATTTAAGCCATTACACAAGATCTAAGTGTGATCTATGTGTAGTGTGTGATCAAAAGTGTCCAATTAATGAAATAATAGTCACAAACATTCACAAGATAAATTTTATGAAGAAACCCCTCCCCCCCCCCCTCCCCCCCCCCCCCCCCCCCCCCCCCCCAAAAAAAAAAACAAGAGGTTAAAAACCTCGACCCATTCCAATTTCTATTTCCAATTGAAAAGAGTTTTCACATAAGGGAAGAAGGTACACTCACAAAAGGACTCTTATGTAGTTACCTATAGACGTTGAATTTTCCCCCATGGATGAATAAAAATCCACACCGAGCTCCACGATGTGAATGAGGAGCTCAAATCTCCTTCTTAGAATAAATGTTGTTATACCTCAAATATGTCAACTAATTAACATGAGACACGTGACATGGAAGCCCGCGTAAACACATGAAGATATGCTCAAGGACTAGGAAAAGGCCGCGACCATAAAGAAGGCCATGAACTAAGTACATAAGCAGGTTGTAAAATACACTCCATTTGTACTTTACTACATATTACCATAGCATGGTACATAGCCAGGCAATAAACCCTAATCAGAGACTATCTCAGAAATCCAAGACCAGGTGCCTCACATGCTGCGAAACCTCAACCTCAACATTAAATCTAGAAGGATAGGCCATGGGCCCTTAAACGTCAGTAATGAATTCCATCTGTCCACCTTCTAGAAAGATTATTTCACATCATTCTTATCCACAAGTCATGTTCATAATGCATATGAGGTCTAAAACCAACTCTTATAAAAATAGATAGATACACTCTCATTAAGGAAACAACATTTGGGTAGTGAAGCTTTGTCCGACTCTATCTAGCTTCTCTTTACACCAAAGTTCACACTACCGTCCCCTGCTCCAGGAACCTAAGACATCCATACCCGCGACCTCCTATGTGACACCCCGCCTAATAAAATATCGGGCGATCACTCCTATATTAAATTAAAACAGGAGTCTCAAATGGATCATTCTTAGCATCACTGTCGAAAATCCATTTAATTACTATTAACCTATTAGGTCGGTGTCAAAATTAACTTTACTACTCTTTTTAACAATTTCTAAATTAAGACATCCACACAATTTTGCGGAAATGAAACTGAAATGAAATAAAATAACCGAACACTCGGTCAAAATATACAACCATGTCTAATGTTGTGCTAAAAGAATAAATAAATGCAATTGGACCATTGGCCCGAATGTATATACAGTACCTCCTATCTAGAGTACAAGAATGGAAGCGGCTATCAAAAACCTGAACGCATCTACAACTGTTGCAGCTGACGTCTGACTCGAAGGAAGTGCCATCCAGGCGTCCCTGTGTCTAGACACCTACATATATATATATATATATATAATATAGAAAGAAAGAAAAAGTAGATAAACGGGTCAGAGCTCGAGTTTGAAAATATTTTGCAAGTGCGTAAATGCTTTATTTTTAGAAAAAGGTTTTATCTCATATTTAATTTTGGTATCGTACTCCCATGAGATACCCCTCACCTCTCCACTAACAGTGCACTCCTAGCGCATCCCTCTAAATATCCTAGTCAAGCTACCCTGCTAAACTAGTCTATCACCCAACTACTATCAACCCTAGATAGTCCAAGTAATGTACTAAGGGCTAAACTTCACCCCAGTCTCAACGCTATGCCATGTTCGTGCGTGGGGTGTCTCGCAAAGCGAAATCCAAACAAGGAATCCCCCCGATACATTACTATGCGGCAAGTTCGATCGTCGAGATCCACCAGTCCCTCAGTACATAATATATATATATATATATATATATATATATATATATATATATATATATATATAAAATAAATCTTAATATAAGAGCACTAAGGATGAAACTTCTCCCCAGTCTCAACACTATGCCATATTCGTGCGTGGAGTGTCTCACAAAGCGAAATCCAAACAAGGAACCCCCCCCCCCCCGATACACAACTATGCGGCAAGGTCGATCGTCGGGATCCATTAGACCCTCGGTACTCGATTCATCCATATATACATACATTTTACCATAAACATCCGGATCTATCTCCCGGACTGAGGGTTCATATATCAAGTATTTATCAATACTTTCATTTTCTCAAAATTTCCCATTTCCCTTTTTATACTCTGGAAATGTAAATATAAAAGCCAATTCATTATCATGAATTGCTTTAACAAATCATATACTTTTTAAAAGCCAGTTTTATTATCATAAAAATGCTTTTTCGTTTTATATCATCCCATTTCCCTTTTTACACTCAGGAAATGTACCCAAAGCCATTTCCATTATCATGAAAATGCTTTGTTCATATCATATGCTTACACATCCCTTCTTCCATTCGGGAGTGTTACCGAAGACAAAACATTTATCCCATTTCCCTTTTTATACTCAGGAAATGTAAATTAAATCCAATTTATTATCATAAATTGCTTTAATAAAACTAAGACCGCCCCTCCGGGTTTTCCCACTAGACGTGTCCCTAAATGGCTATCATCTTCCAGGGCCTATCTATACAAGACAACCTGGAAACCTACCAACGTCGGGAAGCGGCCATATGCCTGCGGGATAGTCATGACCACACCCAGAATCACCTAACCAGCGCAGTACAAATAATCGCCCATATGGCCTATAGGACTATAGCCACCCTGCATTCATTAGGCAGGGGGCATCGCCATCACGCACGCAACTTCCCTTATGGTAGCGATTTAGGGAGGTGTGTAACCATAATTTTATTAATTATGAAAATCATTTACCTTTTTTCCATTTTGAAAATATTCATATTTTATTTTCAAAATCCTTTATCTCAAATTATATATATACACTTTAATCACATAGTATATACATATACCATATATTCCTCCCTGAATATATAAGAATGGACATATTTGCCAAACCATCTATCGATGACCAAAAATCCCAAAGATTCTCTCAAAGAATCATAATTATGCATTCATATATGCATGATACTAAACCCAAAGTATTTCCTCATATACATTCAATTACAAAGATACCTAGGCCCAATGGTATCCGAACTCTATCTCTCAAATCTTATTCGTCCCGAACGTTAACTATATTCGTTCCTCGGATTATGCCTTACACCAATCCAAGGCCTTCTCCTCATCTAAAGGTTAACTAACCCTCAAAACCATCATTTGGGAGTCCTGGTATCATAATTAGGATCCCCCATATAAGACCCCAAATTTTAATTTAAACCCTCTACACTCTTTAAGGGAAGAAACTGACAATTATGCCCAAGGCAAATCGATTCACCCATTTGCGAATCGATTCGGCTAGGCGAATCGATTCGGTTACCAACCCGAATCGATTCGGAAAACATTCTGCAAACAGGTCCCTAATGGAGAATCGATTCGGTCTAAATCCGAATTGATTTGGCCTACTGTAGAATCACAGATCCCCTTAGGTGAATCGATTCGACCTAGACCCGAATCGATTCGGCCTATTCGAGGGGCAGTGTTTGGGCAATTTTTAAATCTCCAAAATACCCAAAATTCAATCCAATATCCATTTAAATCCTAACTTGGATTTATTCCCACAAAACCAAAGTTTTAATATCTCCTAAAATTCTTTAGAGGTCCTAACAATCCTTTTGAGAACCCCTAATATTTATCTCCAATAACTTATAACTAATGATTTCAATCTCGGACAACTTTCCGTAGAAAAATCACTATAAATAAAAAAAAAATCATAAAAATACGCAGTCAATGCCCACACGACTGCGTCGAAAAGATCTACAATTTTTATTTTTTGACCAAGAGCAGAATCGATTCGGCTCTTGGCCGAATCGATTCGGTAAGCACGCTGGCTACTGTTCATCGTCTTCTCCGAGACGGTTTAAGCCATTAAAGCTTCTCCCAAGCTTTTGTCGCCTCACCCAATGTCCTACAACCTAAACCAACTACAAATACACATATATTAAGGGTTCAAAACATCCTAGAACCCTAAACCACCAATTAATTTCAATTAAAACCTAAGTTCCACAAATTGAAATATTATTGCGTTTTAATAGTTTTAACTCCCAAAAACCCGTTTTATCCACGAAACCCCAACCCAAAATCTTTAGGGTTTGTTTATATCAAACTAATGTATGAGATATTTATGCAAAAAGGGAAATAAAGCAAGTAAACACTTGCCTCGTGGATAAAATCCGCTGAACTCGAGTCGAATCCGGCGGAGTTTGGCCCGAGATCTCCATTTCTCTCCTCTTTTCTTCCTCCTCTCTCTCTTCTCTCTCTTTTCTCTCTTATATTTATCTCTTTCTTCTTTTCTTTCCCTTTATCCTTCTTTAAATAATAAGAAAAGGGTTATACCCCTTAAAACTCAAAAACGACTCGTTTACCCAATTACGAGTTACTTTTACCTCTAAAATTACCCGAAACTCAATTTCGAAAATCGGACACTCTTTTCCGACTATCTCGGCCATTCCGAGAATCATGGCACAGTCAAACTTTCCATCCGAGGTACTTAACTGCAAATCACTCTTCCAACCCAAAATAAATAAATGCGAGTTTTCCAATTAAAAATCTTACCTCGTGTCTCTTTACTGAACGACGACATATAATTAAAATATTTCGACCTATATAGTCCCAAAAATAATCACACCATCCTTCGAAAATCATTTAATCTTCGAAAATCCGAAAAATTACTATTCAGGGAAATTTCCCAAATTCCAATTTATAATTAATTTTGGAATTTAATCGTCTCCAAAAAGGGCGGGTTGTTACATCCTACTATTTTACAATATAAGGCCACAACTTTTACAACATAGTACATATATCTTTTTCTATGTTCCATAATTTATACTGTTATGTATAGCTTTGATGGAATGGTTTACTCTAGTAGATCCATTTTTAACAACAACTTTGGCTTTGTCTGTAGGAAACGTGGTGTTCTATCCAGTTTCTCATAAATCGGGTTGTTTATTCCTTGTATAATCTATAGGCGTCTCCTATTCTACATCTTATGGGTGATACATTAGAGGTTAGACCCATATTTTTATATAAACCCTAGTTGTGATCATTTCAACTTTTCATATATGTTTTCCCAAGCCTATTTAGGGTTTTCAGGGAAAAAATATTTCCCCCAATTATGTTCTCATATCCAAGTCTGCCTAAAATGTTGAAATGGCCACAACCCTACAAGGACTAAGAACTAAGGATTGGCATATTTGTTGTTTTCTCTATAGTTTATGATGATTTAGCCGTGTTGTGACCTATAAAATAGCTATTTACTGCTAAACCTATGTCTATTTGCACATAAGGACTTACAATGCCTTGGATTAACACCTCAAAGGATTTTTCGCCTAATTCTTAGGGTGGAAAACTGCATTTGCCTAAAATTTAGGCCAAAATCAACATACTGCCCCCATATTTCTACAGACTCACATGACATCGTGTTGTAGGCCGTGAACTCGTAGTGATAACTTATCGAAAAACTTCTATTTTTAGTATAGTTCGCCTTTCTGATTAAAGAATTATTTTCTTCTCAATCGAAGATGGCAAAAATGCTTAAAAGCCTCCCCATAACATGATTTATGGTTTCTAGGTCAGGTTAACTTGCATAAGGTTAGGTCATAAGATTGAAAACCGGTGATTCTGTAGGAAAAATGCAACAGGGCTTCCGCCTTAAGGGTCATTAAAATGTGGAGAGATAGGGTTAGATGTTTTACTAACTTTTTGGTTGTCACATTACCATTTCGTCAAAAGGCATTGTGACACCCCGCCTACTAAAATATCAGGTGGCCAACCCGAGATCAAAATAAAATGTTTGTCTCATATGGCTCATTCTTAGCATCACTGTCGAAAACATTTTATTTTAAAGTTACTAACCACCTAGTAATTTAATTAGACTGGTGCCAATTTTTATCTTTTATTAATTAACAACACGTGAAAATAAATAATAATTAACCATCAACAAAAACTGATAACTGACTCCAACACAAATGAATGATATAAATAAACATGACCGAATCAACTATCGTTTCAACAATAAAATATAATATTAAACTGAAACAATAACCTGGATACACAAGGTCAAATAAATAAGTTAAAAATAAATCTGAGGGAGACATGCCCAAATGAGTACTGAAATAAAGATCCTACACCAGGAATAAATGAACGAAGCGTCTATAGAAAAGCCATGTAATTTCCATATAAGCTGTAGCTGCGCATCCCTGGATAGAGTCCTCAAACTACGCATCCCTATGGATGGACACCTAAAAGTTTTTGAAAAACATTTTGACATGAGTCAGAGCCCAAGTAAAACATTTTGAAAATATTTAGCAAGTAGATAAATTGCAATAATTAAATATGCATGCACACTCTTCATATTTAAGTTAGTGTCACACTCTCTTGAGTTAATTCTCACCCCTCATCTAAAGTGCACACCTAACGCTTGTACCTAACCTTCTTGGTTATACTAACCCATCTAACTAATTTTATTATGATCACTTCTTGACACATTACTCTATCCCGAGTAATTCTACTATTGATTCATACGTCATTTATCTTATTAACTTAATTAATCATCTTTAATTAATCCTCCTTAATATTCTCAGACTTAAGGATTTTTCCCGTTTGATAGTTTGTTGTGTCCACCCATAATACCCATATAATACAATACCGAAATTTCCATATTTTTATTATTTATTTAGTGTCAGCAAATGTTTACAATGTTTTCACATACCGAAATAAATTTAGATGTCACTATCTATAATGCCTACTAAAGCATCCGTATATATATATATATATATATATATATATATATATATATATACACATACATCACTATCATAATACATATGCATACAGCATCCCTAGGTGGAGACCTGCGATGTGAGCATACTCTGCTATTAAGTCCTGTTACATCACGTACTATATAAGGACATTGGTTCAGATACCACCCTCAAACCGAAAATCAAATAACACATATTGAAGGCGAATATAGTCCTAAGCTTTTGGGCTACTCACACACCAAATGCACCCAAAGGTCACACCCTTATTCACACAAGTGGTGCTCAATCCTTAAGTTCTATATGTGAGGTATAAGTCAATATCCCCCCAAATGGGCTCATCAGGATAGGACTGTCCACAACGTTAAATCTCCCACGATAGAAAGTAGCCTAGGTATGTTTACACATAATTATTCAAACAAAAAGTAATCACACAACCTATGCATATATACATACACATATACATATATGTTTACACATATATACCCCTAACCTATAAATATTATTTGCACCGATATCTATAGAGCACATAGGTATGTGTGTGTGTGTGTGTGTGTGTGTGTGTGTGTGTGTGTGTGTATATATATATATACACACTACTACACATAATCGTATACATATATTAAATAAAGTTCGGCTAACCCATGCCTAACACCTATAGGACTAACCCAGATATATACCCAAGTCTCTATATTTCGACTTGTAATTTAATAATCTTATTTTAATTAATTTGGCATTTAAATTGTGTCACCCAACTATAATACCCCATCTCACTCATTCGGTCCGGAACTTTATCTCTTAGAATTTATTACGCAATATCCCACTAATAAATTTAACAACCCTCGAAAAATTTAATATTCGATAATTTATTATATACACCTATAATAAATATATCCGGCTACCCCTTGCCTAACTCCCACCGCATTAGTATGACAACATTCAAGTCACAATCCCCGACTCTTAATTAAATAAATTTCACCTCAAGTAAATTTATCACGTAGCGTCACTCAACCAAAATGCCCGGACTTATTTACTTGATTCGTAAATTAAATCCTTAGGAATTTATTCTAGAAAAATCCTTTTTAATAAATGTCATCGTTTTATTTACCTTTAAGATTCCTTATTTCCACCTCCTAATACCCTAAGAATTCGTTTCTATATATACCTAACTCTCACTAAAAAAAAAATCCCTTAATACTTTCCCATTATTCCGAAGGTCGTAAATTAAAAGAAATATATTGTCTAATATTCAAGTTTCCAAGATGAAATCAAACATGACAAAAATGGTCGGCTTCTCCCATATTAACCATCTATAAAAAAATCCCAACAGGAAACCCCATAGAAAAATGAACTTAGGTGGGGTTTAGCAGCGTCATTAGAACGACATTCTAGGTCGTTCAAACGACCTGTGGGTTTTTCTGCTCCTTCTTCTTCCCTGAGACCTTCTGTCGCCATTAATACTCCTTCGAGATTGTAATCGCAACCCGAAACTTACTCCGAACACTCCCAACAGTAAATTCTTATGTAAACAGGTTCAAATATTGAAAAATTCCTTTAATATCATCAATTATCATCAACAGGTATCAATCTCTGAAATGGGTTTTTGGCGTTTTCTCGTTATATCATTTTTCTCCAATTCGGGTCTAACATCCAACATTATCAACAACAACTAGTGGACTAGTCACATAATTCAGATTCCTACATCATGAAATCCCATTTCATCTTTAATTTACCCTTTAATCTACAAACACGGTTCAATCATCCAAACCCCCCTTTTTATGTAATAACACATCTTAAAAATTAATATAGTTTGCACCCACCATGATATGAATCAAAATACTGCAATTAAAATAAAAGAAAGTTTAATCACTTGCCTGGATTAATACGTAGAGTCTGATTCCGTTGTTGTAGACAATGTTTGATGAAGAACGCATCTATCACTTCTTGGTTTGGTTCCCAAAAGCTCTCCCACTTAATCTCTCTTTTCTCCTATGTAACTAGGGTTTTCTTATTTGAGTTGTGGCTGTCACAGACTCTCTAACTTAGGTTTTATATCATTAATTCGGAAATTAATCTTATGGACTAAATTAAAATGGTTGAAACACCCCCGTGTGGCCCAATTATGCCTAAAACTGTCCTGAGACCCAATTACTACCCCCGAGTATTCTTTTCCGACTATCTCGACATATCCGAAATTCACTCAGAATCGTCATTCGATTTACTTAACTTAAATCTCCAATCTCAACCTCCAGTTACGGCACATGTAATTTAATAATATAATCAGGATTAAATAAATCTTAATTAACTAATTTAATTAAATCCTCCACATGATTTAAATTCTAATTCACCAAATTAAATAAATTACGTATCCTAAAAAATACATGGTGTTGCATGCTTTCCCCTTAAAAAGGAATTTCGTCCTCAAAATTCAGATGAGTCTAGTACTCCAAGCCTCAAATACTTCCCTACTCACATTCCCTTAAGATCACTACCCATAACTCTACCCCTTGTAATAGAGAATTATATTAGAATTAAATTAATTACCCAGGACACCCATACACCCTCTACCCATGCTCAACTGCATGAAAGTCTCTCGGCTCTACTATCCTTAAATCATAATATAACCACACATATATATATAATAACCAAGGTACCAAACCCATTTCCTAATGGCCACACATCTAACAACTTTCAAAGTTGCACTAAGTTTCATGCCCGGGACGTCTCGCAAGGGGAAATTCAAATAAGGAACCCCCCGATACACTACTACCTAACATTGTCGATCGTTGAGATCTTCTAGGACCTCAATCCATATCACGTATCCCCAAATACCCATCTCCTAACATAAAATAATAATCCTCCACTCTCTTGTTACAAAATACATCATACAATATAGAGCCCCATACTATCACTAGTTTCTTATCCCGAACTAATCACGAGCTATATCTCCCCGCTCGATAATAAATATATGCACCCTGAATCCCATCAATAACCGTCCCTACTCACCGGGATAAAATATAACAATTCAAACACTTTCTTATAACTCTATTATGCAACACATGATAACATATATATATATATATATATATAGACTAGTCCCTCTTTCAGGTGGTAACTAGCACAAGTAATTCATATCTCGAAACAGTGAACACAAAGTCTCACCATACTCTATACTATAGCCCAAACATCCCAGCATAAATATCATTAATGTCTCATGCGTAACATGCTTATCTAAAGCTCAACTCTGCACTCTCGGCATAGCTATATCATACCGGTATTCTCGATTACCCCACAATTTGCAATTTAATTCTTCTCAACATCACCCCATACATTAACTTGTGGTGCAAAAGTTTTCTCAGTGCGTCCTTCGTAGCACTACCCAGATCCATAGGCCATATATATCAATAGCTCACAACTTAAAGTTGTTCCTCTACATGTTTAATAATTTAACATTTAAGACCGATTCATTAGCATCCAACAACGTCTCACTACTCATAACGCTTATTAAGACCCATACATGTAACATCCCGCAACGAAGCTCAAAAGAACTTTCCTCAATACATTATCCTCGAGGAGTGTCGATCATCGAAATCCGCGGGACCAAAGAACATAGATAAGATATCATAAATTTTGTCTCCCAATACATGCATTAAATCGTCTATGCCCATGTCTCTCAAGGCGTCACGTGATACGATGCTCTCACGATCACTAAGTTCTTAGCACGTAAACAATAATGAGCTAAATCTCTCTCCTCAATAGTAAACCCAATATACTCTGAATCATGTCTGTAAATGTCACTATGCATCGGGATCCAATATAAATAGACAACACAACTGTACTCTCTGAAGTCTATTTCATAAAAATCTCGCCGTGAGCTTGACCCTCATTCAAGTGTGACATCGTAAAAATATACATCATGTCCTGCAACAGCGAACACGATAGTCTTGCGATAACCTCCCACTATCGCTCAACAGTTCATACCTAGGAAAAAACCATACCTCAAATTTCACTTCTCAAAACGAGTTATCTTCATAAAGTATATATCATCTCAGTATCCATACCCGATCCCTCACAGATGGAACTGAAGAGCGTCCTGCTACTCCATGATAAATATACACCCACTATAATAATATAAACAATACCTCTACTAAACTCGTTTCTCATGCAAATTTAGTACTAATAAATTAATGTGACTCGCTCGTGTCACACAAAACAGACCCTAATCACCACGGGATAAAACTCATACTTTGAATTGCCAATAGCACTCATGGTTCAAATAGTTCTTGGACATAACACCCTTGTCCCAACCCAAACTAAAAAAATTTCATACCTGTTGCCCCTATTGGGCATCCAGTTCATGTCCCCCAATACACTGCAGATAATATCCACACATGTGTTCCTACTCTTTACACATAAGACACATCTTCTTGTCATTCCCCTTTCTATGGACCCACTATCCATGCCGGGGTTGTCCTTCTCGCATACCTCGTAGTCTTTACCCTAATTGCTACCCCTGTTATCCCTTTAGCTCTGTTGGCCCTATGGGGCTCATTACTGGCCTTGACGACCCTAACTGAATCCACAGTCACGTGGTAGGAATTTTATTGATCTCAATCATTAAAATGGGTTCTCTACTGGGTATCCCCTCCTATGGTGCCTCACTAGAACTAATTCCAGTCTTGCCTTTCTATTAGGTTCTCCAAATCTATTGGCTCCCTTCTCATAACATTGACAACAATGGTACCTGTCATTGTATTCAGACTTGCATCACAACCACACAGCTCCTCTGAGGCAATTTTTGCCCGAAATTTAATCTTGGGCGCCACAACAATCAACCCTACACAATTGTATTTGAATCTTCTCCTTCTATAGCCATGGTTACTTCTATCACGTTTATTGTTCCCAGAATATTCCATATCTTCTACTGAGCCTCTCCCCCTGCAATCTTTCTAACGACCCTCGATGGTCGTCCAAAAAATTTCGGTGCATGATTCCCAACCGAACTCGTATATGAATCGCATCAACTATACTTAATAGCAAGAGAACTTAAATCGTATATGTGAAGGGATACAACAATCCTATAATAAGGCTCTATATCAAAGAACGCTACGTTAAAACGTAATAAGCCACACAAATCCTAAGGACTCTAGAACCTGATGCTCTGATACCATCTGACACCCCGCCTACTAAAATAGTGCTTGGCCAACCCGAGATCAAAATAAAATGTTGGGCTCATATGGATCATTCTTAGCATCACTGTAGAAAACATTTTTTTAAAGTTACTAAGCACCTAGTAATTTGATTAGACCGGTTCGAATTTTTATCTTTCATTAATTAACAACATATGAAAATAAATAATAATTAACCATCAACACAAACTGATAACTGAATCCAACACAAGTGAATGATATAAATAAACATGATCGAATCAACTATTGATTCAACAATAAAATATAACATTGAGCTGAAACAATAACCTAGATACTCGAGGTCAAATAAATAACAAAAAACTAAACCTAAGGGCGACATACCCAAATGAGTAAAAAAATAAAGATCCTACACTCGGAATAAATGAACGAAATGTCTATAGCAAAGTCCTGCAACTTCCACATAAGCTGTTGATGCGCATCCCTCGATAGAATCCTCAAACTGGGTGTCCTTGTGGCTGGACACCTAAAAGGTTTTGAAAAAGATTTTGACACGGGTCAGAGCCCAAGTAAAACATTTTGAAAATATTTAGCAAGCAGTTAAATTGCAATGAATAAATATACATGCACACGCTTCATATTTAGTTAGTGTCACACTCCCTTGCGATAATTCTCACCCCTCATCTAAAGTGCACATCTAACGCTTGTACCTAACCTTCCTGGTTATACTAACCCATCTAACCAGTCTTATTATGATCACTTCTTGACACACTACTCTATCCCGAGTAATTCTATTGTTGATTCATACGTCATTTATCTTATTAACTTAATTAATCATCTTTAATTTATCCACCATAATATTCTCAGACTTAATGCTTTTTCTCGCCTAGTATTTTGTTATGTCCACCTGTAATGCCCATACAATAGGATACCAAATTTCCAATCCTTTATTATTTATTTAGTGTCACCAGCTGCTTATAAAGTTTTCACATACTGAAATAAATTTAGATATCACTATCTATAATGCCTAGTAAAGCACCCATAGCCGAATAAATCACACGTATATACGGCATCCCTTTGTGGAGACCTACGATGCGGGCATACTCTGCTATCAAGTCCTGGTACATTACGTACTAAATAAGGACATCGGTTGGGATATCACCCTCGAACTAAAAATCAAATAACGCATATTGGAGGCGAATATAGTCATAAGCCTTTGGGCTACACACACACCGAGCGCACCCAAATGACCAGTCACACCCTTATTCAGACAAGTGGTGCTCAATCCCTAAGTTCTCTGTTCTGAGGTAAAAGTTAATATCTCCCGAAATGGGCTCGTCGGGATAGGATTGTCCACGAAACTTCTCGTGATAGTAAGTAGCCTAGGTATGTTTACATATAACTATTCAACCACTAACTAATCACACAACCTATGCATATATACATATAACATTAATACAGGCATACCCTCAACCTATAAATATTATTCGCACCGATATCTATATAGCACACAAGTATGTATACATACATACATACACACACATATATATATATATATATACTATTACACATAACTGTATACATATATTAAATAATGTCCGGCTAACCCGTGCCTAACACCAATATGACTAACCCAAATATATACCCAAGTCTCTATATTCTGACTTATAATTTAATTAATCTCATATTAATTCGGTCAGGAACATTATCTCTTAGAATTTATTACGCAATATCCCACTATTAAATTTAACTAACCTCGACAAATTTAATATTCGATAATTTTTTATATACACCTATACTATATATATTTGGCTACCCAGTGCCTAACTCCCGCTGCATTAGCATGACAATATTCAAGTCACAATCCCCGACTCTCAATTAAATAAATTTCACCTCAAGTAAATTTATCACGTAGTGTCACTCAACCAAAATGTTCATATTCCCTTACTTGATTCGTAAATTAAATCCTTAGGAATTTATTACACAAAAATCTTTTTTAATAAATTTCATCCTTTTATTTACCATTAAGACTCCTTATTTCCACCTCCTAATATCCTAAGTATTAGTTTCTATATATACTTAACTCTCATTAAAAAAATTCTCTTAATACTCTCCCATTATTCCTCAGGCCGTAAATTAAAAGAAATGTATTGTCCAATATTCAAGTTTCCAAGATGAAATCAAACAGGACAAAAATGGACGGCTTCTCCCTGCTGAACCCTTTATTAAAAAAATCCCGACAGCAAACCCCATAAAAAATGAACTTGGGATGGGTTTAGTAGCGTAGTTTGAACGAAGCCCCAGGTCGTTCGAATTACCAACGGGTTTTGTTGCTCCTTCTTCTTCCCTGAGGCATGCTTCCTCCATTAATACACCTTAGAGGTTTGTAATCGCAACTTGGAACTTACTCTAAACACTCCCATAAATCCTTATGTAAACAGTTTCAAATCATGACAAATTAATTCAATATCATTAATTACCATCAACAGGTATCAATCTCTTAAATGGGTTTTTGGCATTTTCTCGTGATATCATTTTTTTCCAATTCGGGTCTAACATCCAACATTTATCAACAACAACTAGTGGACTATTCACATAATTCAGATTCCTACATCATGAAATCCCATTTCATCTTCAATTTAGCTTTTAATCTAGAAACACGGTTCAATTATTCAAACCCCCTTTTTATGTAATAACCCATCCTAAAAATGAATATAGTTTGCACCCACCATAATATGAATCGCAATACCTCAATAAAAATAAAAGCAAGTTTAACTAATTGCTTGGATTAATACGTAGAGTCTGATTCCCTTTGTTGTTGACAATATTTGACGAAGAACACATCAATCACTTCTTGGTTTGGCTCCCAAAAGCTCTCCCACTGGATCTCTCTTTTCTCATCTGCAACTAGGGTTTTTTTATTTGATTTTTGACTACCACAAACCCTCGAACTTAGGTTTTATATCATTAATCCAGAAATTAATCTTATGGGCTAAATTAAAATGGCCCAAACACCCCCGTGTGGGCCCGGTTAAGTCTAGAAATGTCCCAAGACCCAATTACTACCCCCTAATACTCTTTTTCGACTATCTCGCCCTATTCAGAATCAACTGTGCACTCGAAATCATCATCCGAGTTACTTAACTTAAATCTCGAATCTCAAGCTTCAATTATGACACATGTAATTTAATAATGTAATTCGGATTAAATAAATCTTAATGCACTAATTTAATTAAATTCTCCAGATAATTTAAATTATAATTCACCAAATTAAATAAACTCTATATACTAAAAAATACGGGGTGTTACATGCATGTATTGGGAAAGTTTTCCACGTGATAGAATAACCCCATGAGAAAACTATGTTCGGTCATATCAATCGTGGTGAGAAATCTCCTTAAAAAGGACAATAGACATGACCTCATTACTTTTTTGGCATAAGAGAATGCAACCTCAGTGCAACAGGCCTCTATTGTTATCTTATACTCAATTTATTGTTTTTCATTCTCTATGAATCTTGGATTGCTCATTATGTTTAGTTCATCTCAAAGATAAGAAAGATTTTCCAAATAACTAACTATTTAAAAAGAACATAACCTGGAAAGTAGCTCAGGATAAGGGTACACATAGACTGAAAACGTGGCACATCTAATGAGGTGCATCAATCACCTCTACGAAGGAAAAGGCTTCACTAGAAGGCCAAATCAATCTCCTAGTCCAAAGAATTCTAATTTTAGAGTATGCATCCCTCACTAATACATTAGAGGCCACAAGACACTGAAATGAAGACATAGAGTGCGACCTATAAAAGGAAGTCTGTGACAGAACTGGCAGAGGCGAAGAAAATAAAGTATTGGACTCATCCATTGAGAGGAAATGGAGAGTTTACTCCTCTCAGCTATGACTTGGAAACTATTTAGGCCATCATCAAATAAGAAAACCTCCTCAAATGGCTAGACAATCTCAAAACTCCCATTGGTAGGAGAGACAAAACCAAGCGATATCAATTCCACAATGGCCACGACGACAGACACAGCCTAAACCATGAGGTTAAAAGACTTTTCAGACATGGAATACTGTGATGATTTCACAAGACCGTAGCTGGTAACTAAGCAATAAGTAGGTCACGAACTGATTGTTGTTTCAGTGGAACGTTTGATAGTTTTCTACTTTTATAATTATTACAATGACATATTTAGGATTGAAAATATATTTATGTATACCCTCAAATTTATATTAATGAAATATTAATAGTTTTCCTTAATTCCTTACAATTTGTTTTCAAAAAGTTTAACGAAAAACCTAACAACAATCATACCTCAAGACATCTACAAAGGCTATATATCACCACGTCGCAAGAAAAGACTGCTCCCAAAGATGGAACATGCCCATAGACGGTCGTTGATGTCACGACCCCGACCCAAAAATAGTAGGAAACGAGTGTCTTGATATGCCACCAAGGCATTCAATATTCTGGATTTAAAAAATTTCTCTTAAAATATATGTAGTTGAAATACAATCACATGGTTATGAATCGTAAAATACTAAAAGTGAAGGAATTACATCATCAGAGCTTTCCAAAGGAAACTACATTTATATTATAATATCAACGAATTACAACTTGACACAAAATTTAAAACCTTTTAATTAAAGAGCCAAACATGCTCTATCTAATAAAACAAACTTCTACTTAATGTAACAAAAGGACCTCTAAAAGATAAAATCTTCAACACAATCCTTTTATGTTCCATCCACGAGCATAATTATTTCCTGAAAAATGGTTATTTATACAACGTCAGCTAAAATCCGAATGAGATTTAATCTCCAGATATTCTAGGGTTTTTCAGAAAATTAATACCTATTCAATTTAGAACATAGGGCATGTGCATAGAGATAGGAATTTTCGATAATATATATAAAGTAAATGACAATATATATATATTCAGAATAACCAGTTCAGAACAGAGAAAATAAAACAATTGAGCATATGTCAATTTTTCAGTTTTTAGGGGCCATGTACGCTCTAATACTCAGACAGATAGTGTTACCAAATGTTTCCACCCGGTAACATCACAGACAGAGAATCATGATTTCTGAAACAATGCCTTGTTTAGGGCACACCAGCGATAAACCAGCTGGAAAGGTACCACCCAAATATTTCCACCCGGTAGTCAAGGCTAACATAGTAAGAGAGTATCCACTGGCCGAATCAATAATTTTAGTGATAATGCTAAATATAGCACCGCGGTCCCTAGGCTACTAAGCCGCGCATGTTCAGATCATACCGGCCGCGGAAGTTACCACAGTCAGGGCGCGACCATATCTCTCGTAGGGTGTGGCCCCCTCCATCAGGGGCCGCGGCATCCCACCTTAGGGCGCGCGGTACTACTACTCAGCGTTGCTTACTCGACGGGCTGCGCACCCTTATCCACAATGACTGCAGATTTGGCACATGTCACGTGCTGTGGGCACGTGACTCAACTCACTTCCTAATAAATGGAGGGCACATACACCCAAGGGAGGGGGATACAAGACGGATTCTCACTACACAATCTCAACACACAACTTGGAGGCCACGCATCCACATCGCAGCCACCTATCCAGCACTCCGGAATCCTCAGTACTGCCATGTACTCTCCTTTATTCTCATATTTGTATGCCACTTTAGGCACGATTATACTGTACCATGCAACGCATATAATGAGAACGGAGCAACACAGTGGATGTAGGCCTATTTTAAAGGCTGAACCACTCTATATCTTGTCTTCTCCCTATTTACTTGCTTTAGTTGATTATTACACACTTCACACATGATTTGCTGATGCGAGAACGACTAGTGGACGATTTCTCGTATCATCAGTTTGGCGCCGTCTGTGGGAAACGAGATATTTCAATCTTGTTTCTCTATGTTTCGAGTTCTTAAACACCTTATTCTATTCATGGGGATCCTCTGGATCATCATCACATGAGTAAATTTTGGTTATTGAGCTCTATTTTATACTTACACCCTTAAATGGGTATTCCTTACCTTCAGATCTGCTCTCGGGACTCCATTTCACGACCTTAGATCTATTTTTACATACCCCTGTGATATCATTCTATCTGGTTAATCTCGAAAGGCATGACAGGCTTTTGCCTCAAAAAGATGAATGATTAGGGAGGGATTGTACCTACTTCCTTGTTGTTCTTTGCCCATGATCTAGGGTTTATCATTAGAATTATACCATTGTGTGCACCGAGAGGTTATTCTCTCATGGATAGACCCTAGTAGGTATGCTCTCCACAGGTTTTGGGAGAAAAACTCAGTTCCCGGGCTTCAATTTTGGGATTGTGCCTTCACTGCCTAGGTAGGGACGCGGCATGGTAGTTCAACTACCTTGCATGTCGCAACCTCTACTGGGTCAGTTGTAATACAGAAGCTTCAAAACATCAAGGAACACTCGGGTGGCCTTCAGATCAGTCTTGGTGTATATCATACAAGGCCGCGGCAGTGCACCTATGTGCCTTATTGGTCGCGGCCTCGGCAGGAATACCATGTGATAGTGAAAACGCTGCATTCCCATTTCCTACTTGGTTACTCCAATATTTCTGAGATTACTCACTTCAGATAGTTTTTTTTCTCATATTATATATACTTTATAAAGACTAACAAAAGCAGAAATGGAGGGAGAATCCAGCCAGAGCATAGAAGTCAAAGATGAGATGGTGCAACTGTACAATCACCTTAATCACCTCTATGACAGCCATGCTTCACTTCAGACCCAGGTCAATTACCTCACTCAGAGAGTGCTGATGCTAGAGGCCGCGGCCAATCAAAATGTAAACGCAGGTCCGGGAAGAGCTTTATCTGCCGCGGCAGTCAACGAAGCCGCAGGACCAACTGGCAAAAGGCAGAAAGGGGAAGCAGAGAAATCAGAGAAAAAGTCGGGCGTCTATACGCTGTTGATTTTCCCAATTGAAGAGATCTTTGAGTGTATCAAAGA
Source organism: Sambucus nigra (assembly GCA_949130495.1). Lineage (NCBI taxonomy): Eukaryota > Viridiplantae > Streptophyta > Magnoliopsida > Dipsacales > Adoxaceae > Sambucus > Sambucus nigra. Next base: position 340,374,963 of record OX422224.1, read on the forward strand.
GGACAAGCTTTTGAGGTGGCCAGAAAAGCTGAGAGCTCCACCCCACAAGAGGAACAAAGTTGCCTGGTGCAAATTCCATCAGGACCATGGCCATGACACTGAGCAATGCTATGCTCTGAAAGATGAAGTCGAAAGGCTAATTGGCCAGGGGATGCTGCAGCGATTCCTGAAGAATGCATAAAGGTCTCAGCCGGACCTGACAGAGGCTGCATGCCACACCTCATCCTTAACCTTTTTCAATTTCAACTATTTCTGTCTATGCTTTATGTAGCTCATTAGAGCCCGAACACTCAAGATTTTATGTTTTATTAGCAAAGTCATTAGCTGAAACATACATATATAAATAGATGAATTAGCAAATTTTTCCGTATCTCATTCCTCTCTTGTTTTCATAATCTGTCATCTCACAAAAAGACCTTTTGTCTTAAACAGATTCCAAGGGAAGAATAACACATTATCTCGGAAGATTATTATTATTTTGAGATGCACCTATGGAGGGATTGCAGTCTTAATTAGCTCAAAAGTCCCCCTCACGATGTGCAACTGTATCTTATCATATGATGATTATAATCATGAAAGCGTCCAAGGATTCAAGGAGCTTTTATTAGCCACGGGGGCTTACAATGCCTGTTCTCAGCTCTTGGGACGCGTCATCAAGCCGGGAGGTTTATAATCTCTGGCCGTGGAGGACTTTATGTATATCAGTAGTAGTGGGTGGCTTAATAACATCACCCAGCCTGGAGAGGTTTGATAGTGTCACATATATTAGCTGTGGGTGGCTTCATAACATAACCCAGCCTGGAGAGGCTTGATAGTGTCTCATATATTAGCTGTGGGCGGCTTAATAACATAGCCCAGCCTGGAGAGGCTTGATAGTGTCTCATACTTTAGCTGTGGGTGGCTTAATAACATAACCCAGCCTGGAGAGGTTTGATAGTGTCTCATATATTAGCTGTGGGTGGCTTCATAACATAACCCAGCCTGGAGAGGCTTGATAGTGTCTCATATATTAGCTGTGGGCGGCTTAATAACATAGCCCAGCCTGGAGAGGCTTGATAGTGTCTCATACTTTAGCTGTGGGCGGCTTAATAACATAGCCCAGCCTGGAGAGGCTTGATAGTGTCTCATACTTTAGCTGTGGGTAACTTCATAACGTAACCTAGCTAGGAGAGGTTTGATAGTGTCTCACATATTAGTGCTTGGAGACATGACCCAGCGCGAGAAGATTGGGAAACATTAGCATATGCCTATAAAGGCACATCGTTCAGATGAACCAGAAATGTGCTGCTTCCCCCCGGAACGGTTGCAGAGCTCTAAGAGCCACTCATCCGTGAAAGTGCTGAGACACTAACATCTTGAGGCATGAGAAGGCTACAATGTCGAATGCCACGGTGGAAGAGAATCAATTGTACCAAGTCTAAGGGAAGAGTTTGCTTCATGATTCATGTTGGTTATGTGACAACAAAAGGCAAACAGTTCAGACAACTGGGTGCAATGAAAGCGGATGGAGACACATGCAATCAGCAAGTCCCAGCCTTGAAATCAGGACCGCGGTAACCAGGCGAAGACATTTACATGGCATGGCATAATGAAGAGCCGCGGCTTGCACACAGCTACCTCGTGACCGCTAAATCCTTTACTTCAAAAGACGTCGCACTATCTATATGTCCGCGGAAGTGGGATTTTAATCAATATACGAATTCGATCTTTGTCTGTGGACTTAAAATATTATGTTTATCTGGGCACGGATACGTTTTCAAATATGCGGCGGCTACGATGAATCATTCATTATAAGCAGGCGATGTAAGAGAGCAAGGAATGGAAACATAACAATCAAGTACAAAGTAGTCAATATGGCCGCAGCCTTGATATTAGTATTCAAGATTACAGAAAGGAGGCCGCAGCCACAAATGCAGATTACAAAAAGAAGGGACGCAGCCCTGAATTAATAATGAGCTCCAGAAATTCTGAATTTAAGAGGCTACGTCATCATCTTCATCAGCCTCTTCTCCATCCGCGACAGACTCTGTCACTCCTTCCGCAGCCGCTGCTTCAGCCTCCGCCTTCATTCTTGCCCTCTCTTCCGCCGCGGACTTGAGCTCAGCGATGCACTCATGATGTTCGGCAACGCTTAACTTCCAGGCCAGGACCCTCTCCTTGGTCTCGGGGAAGTTCTTTACAAATCTCTACCGCAGCTCCTGGTAGCCGTGGAGGTAGGCCCTGTTGTTGACAATAAAGAAGTCCTTGGAGCCTTTAAATGACTCCACGGCGTGATCTATGGCTAGCTGGAGGGATTCACCATGGTCAGCCTCCAATCTTTTTATTTCCGCGGCATGGTTTGCTGCATCCTGGGCAGACTTGGACTCCAGCTCATCATATTTCTTTTGAAGAAATATAAGCTTGTTATTGGCAATCTCTGCAGCTTGGGCAGCTTCCGTGGTCTGAGCCTGCGAGGCTTTTAGGGATTCCGCGGCTTGTATAAAATTTCCCTCCGCTTCCTCCCTTTCCTTGCCTGCCTTCTCCAAGTTCATTTTTACCGCCTGAAGAGCCGCGGCAGCAGAACTCTTCCCAGCCTCAAATGAAGAGGTCCGTGCGGCCTGCAAGTCCGCGGCATGGGCACTCTTCTCGGCCTCCTTCAGCCTGTACAAGGCCTCGTACTTCCTCTTCTGAACGACAATCACATCCGCGGCCTGAAATAAAGAAGGAGAATATGAAAAATACACATGGTGCAAAAGTTGAAAGAATGACGACTGGTACGTACCCTCAGAAGGCTGTGGAGGCCGCAGTCCTCCAGGTCTTCATGATCTTCACCAACTAACCTATCTAAGTCCGCGGCATCCAGTGCTCGCTTCATTCTCCGTGCAGCCTTTGCAGTAGTGTCCCAAGAGGAATTGGGGTCAGGCTGCCTCAATTGGGGCCTTGGTCTTCCATCAGGCCCGGACTCTCCGCAGAATTGTGGGGGCGGCAAGTTAGCGTTAACCCCCACAACAGCTGGCGGTGGAGGAGATGATGAATGAAGGGGCACATCGGTTGACATCAAGCCCACCGCGGCCAAGTTTTCCCCTATGTCATCATCAAATTGGTCATGCGGAAGGCCGTCATTAACCACCTGCTCTGCGGCAGGATCAGTCGCCTTATTGGCAGTGACCGCGGCTTGGGCAGCATTATTTTCTTCGGATGGAGCCGCGGCAGGTCCCTTAGCCTTGGACCTCTTCCTTTTTCTGCTCCGCGCGGTATTATTCAGGACGACCGCGTCCTCATCCATCTCTGTCAGCTGCGCTGCTAGCAGGTCCCTGTTAACCTCTTCACCTGAAAAAGAATGGCATAAGTTTAAGGACAGAAACGGCCATTGAATAAAAATAGTGGTTTACCTTCCGCGCCCATTTGTTGAGGAATGGATTTGTTTGGGAAAAATCCCGCCGCAAATATAGTTGCCGACGTTACAAGTATGCTGAACTTCTTGTGTTCAGCAGGAACTTCCGCAGCCTCGGCAACTCTTTTCTCCTGTCGCTTGTTTAAATGAAGATTGTCAAGGGCTGCAGAATGAAAAGACGATTCAAGTTAGTGGAAATTCCACGTGAAATAAAAAGGACGCGGCTATAATCTTATACCTAATTTTGAGGGTACCCCCCACTGCCGCGGCATTTTATATGTTCTCTCTCTCTCATTCTCCTCAGGGTGCATCTCCCAGCCTTCACCAGAGATGTAGAAATATTTTCCCTTCCAATTTTTCACACTTGTCGGCCTCCCAGAATAAAGGGTCTCATCCCTGCCGCGGCTAGAAAAATAATAGTAGCCCGCGAACTTCACCGAGTTCTCCTTTGGACGGTAGAAGTGAAAGAACTCCGCGGGAGTGATGTCCTTTTTGAACTGCTTCTGCCAAAGGACAACTGCAGCGAGAATGGCTCTCCAGCCGTTAGGGTCCAACTGTGCGGGGGCCAAGTTCATCGCCTGAAAAAGTCGACGGATAGGAACTGGGACAGGTAGCCGCAGCCCGTAAATGAACGCGTGCAGGGGGAAGCAAATTCCGTCGTCGGATAGAACCGTGCACGGTCTTTGGTTCGCGGTAGGGGCTGAACACATCAAATTTAATGGAAACTCGAAGGCCTCAGCCACCTGCTCAACCCATTCTTGGGTCATTGAGCTGCGGACATCGAGCGCGGCCAAGGGTCTCACCCCCCTCCCTGATGTACCTCCTGGCTTGTTTCTAGCGGCCGCGGTACTATCTCCTTCAGCCGTGGGATGATTACTTGAGTTGGCTTCTTCCATCGACGATTGACAATTCTTGCCAGACGAGGAGTCCGCGGAGTTTGAGTCAAGAGTTACGCAGTTTGGGCAATCTTTGAGTTTGCAAGGCCCTACTGATCTTAGAGGGGGCACAGAAGTAAGCTCGGGGGGAGAGGTCCCAAAATGCTTTGCCCAAAAGCCTCTCAGGAACTCGTCGGGGTCAAAGCTCATATGGCTGCAGCAGTACCTGAAAGGCAGAGTTCGCAGTTAGGCGCCGCAGCCAATATGATTTGTCAGACTTCAAGAAGCCACGGCAGTGTATTCTTGAGTTAAATGTCAGTTTTGGGATCAGTCCAAACAAGCCGCAGCCGCATCCGTATCAGAAGAACTTAGGATGCCGCGGTAATAATACAAAATTGCTCTAAGGCATTCCTAGACACGACATTTCCTAAATTTTTAGTACACTAGCATCAACTACAGTTCTAAGGCCATTCCTGGACTATGGGATGGTGATTTGATGCCGCGGATGTTAGTTTGAGGGACCGTGGCCAATTAGCACGATACAAGGCCGTATCAGAAGAACTTAGGAAGAAGCTAAGATACAGGGCCGCAAAATTCACTGTCATCGGAGACACGCTGTACAAAAAGGGGTTTCTGCTCCCCTTACTTAGATGCGTGCATCCCTTAGAAGTCCCTTCCATTCTGCAGGACGTACATGAAGGGTCGTGCTCAAGCCACATTGGGGGAAGATCCTTAGCGAAGAGGGTGGTCACCCAGGGCTACTGGTGGCCGACCTTAGGAAAAGATGCTGCCGCATATGTTAAAAAGTGTGATAAATGCCAAAGATTTGCTACCATCCCTCACCAACCTCATCAGCCCCTCACCTCCATTACATCCCCATGGCCGTTTGCAGTGTGGGGGGTTGACCTGGTAGGACCCTTACCGAGGGCAGTATAATTTTAGAATCAATAATTTTAGAATTCAAATCAGATGTTTATATGGGGAGATATAAACATATAACAAACAACGAGATCATCGGTATCAAATGCGTTTTGAGAATAAAGGCATTTCACAAAATATACATAGTTTGCATAATATAATATAATCAAAATGGGCAAGAAATTGCATAGAGTACTCACCTAAAATAGAGGCTCGAAAATACAGATTTTGAGTCTTGGATCACACATTAATCTAATAACTACAATAAAGGTTTAATTACGTACTCTAAATACACCCAATTCTAAATATTGTGTTTTAATCCTAAAATGCCTTGCTGTAAAAGGTTACTAAAACCATTTTGCCAATTTTTAATATCCATTCATCATATTTAAAGAATTCAATTCATAGTTCTTCCTAATCAGTCGGTTCCCAGTAGAGATGTGGGGTCAAAGGGGAACCACTTAAATACCATCTCATCTAGACAGAACATTTTTGAATTTTTTCCCCGTAGAGATGGAGGGTCACAGGGCACCACTTAAATACCATCTCAACTAGGCAGAATTTCACCGGGACTGTCTTTGGAATTACTTAAATGAGATTCCATAATAACGAGAAATTACTTACAAAATTCATTTTTTTTAAAACATATATATATTTTCAAACAAGTTGACATATTTTGAAAATAAAATCAATATAGATTGTTTCCAAATTTTAAGTTTTGATTAGTGGAGCCTTTAGTGTATTTTCCCAGCATAACTACTAAGTAAAGCTATAAATCACGAAATTAAAACTATAAAAATGCATTACAACATTTAAATAAAACCATACCTACGAAATGAATTCTTTTTTCAAAATTATAGAAATCCTTCTTAAGATATTTCCCAAGCTATCACTCTTTCTTACTATAATTCTCAAGGAATTGGTGTGAGTTATAAATGATCCCAAAGGCCCTATTTATAGGTTTCCAAGGATATTACGATGTTGACACGTGTCTAATGACTAAGATTTTTGGAGTGGTGATTCAACGTCGAGGTGTCGCGTTTGGACTTACAGTGTTAATATCACCAAATGATGACAAGTGTTTTACCTTTCTCTCTAAAGACGACATGTGTAAGATGGAGGTGACCAGCACGTGGTGGAAAGGTGATAAGGGTATAAGGGTCATTTTACACATGAAAGGTATTTTGGTAATTTCACACTATATATTTTTAATATTTCTTAGAGGTCCTTAAAAATATTTTATTTACAAAATAGCCCTTTTTATATTTTTTTAGTCCCTAAAAGTTCATAAAATTATATTTTCTACCTCAAAACTTATTACTTACCTTAAGATATGGCATAAGACTTCGATTTGATCCAATTTACAGTTGATTCTTCATATTTAAAAATGGAGTTTGTCATATTAATAGCCAATAATACCACATATCTAATAATACAACATTTATAGGATAATACGTAACACATGAGTGTAAAAACGAACTATATACATATGAGCATATAAAAGTGGAATCATTATAGTTGAGGTAGAGGTTCCCATAAACCATTGAGTAAGAAAATCATGGCTATAGATGGCACATGCTTATAAACGACAACGGAGGTAGAGGTGCCCATAAACCTTGGAAATGAGAGCCAAAGTCATATTCATCTCCAACAAGAAAACCTAACTCATAAAAATGTAGACTCGAGTCAAAGTAATCAGGCTTAGTTTAAGTCATAAAAACGTAGACTTCGATGAAAGCAACCAGGCTTAGTCCACAGAAATCCTAGGTTATAAGAAATGTAGAATTCGGTCAGAGAAATGTAGACTTAGTGCTTATAGATATCCAAATGGAAAGAGATTCATGATAGTGTTTCTGGTCGGATACTCTAAACAACGGTACGCTAATTGGAGTGAGTCTATTTTACTAGATTCGGGGTGAACTCTAGAATAACACACCCTTATTTATCAAGTGGGATAAAGACTTATTTGTCTACTTATACCTTATCATTACACCGATGCTACTTATGAGCCTTGGGGGGATACTTATACCTTATGGACCTTAGTTGGATACTTATACCCTATGAGCCTTAGTTGTCTACTGATATCCTATAAGCCGCGAAGGGATTCTAAATATACCTAAACATATTTTTAATATTTTAAGAACTTAAAGATCGCAGAAGAGGAAGACAGTATTATAATGTATGCAACTAGAAAAGGGCAAAAGGCCATTCCTAAAGCCTTAGGGCCACTAATACCCCAAAGGTCATGGATTGTTATTCAAATCATTTGTACATAATACGTTACTAAGGTTGTGGCCATAATTGGGTTCAATAAGATAACATTTGTAAGCAAAGAGCTCTTGAGCCATATGGTCATGTTCATAATCAATCAAATATTCATTATAAAAGAATCTAAGAAGATTAAGAACAGATACAAATTTGATCGAGGATCTTATTATTACCCCATAGGTCGTGTAATTTAATGTAAAGACTGGCAAACTTTAATGCTCACAAACATAATCAAGTCTAGTAGTAAAAAAAGTGTAGAAGTTAACCAAATAATGTTAAGACTATAAGAAATCAAGGTAATTTTCGAATAACTCTACAAATTAAAGACCTATGGGGTATTCATTCATAAAATATTGTTCATTACAATAGTTCAAACAATTATAAGTTCAATGTAAATAAAGAGGAAGATTCGTGGAGTCTAAGACTCTATGTCCTCTTTTTCGTCATCCTCATCCTTAAGGCTAGTCTCAATTTCTTCTTCTTGACCAGCAGTCATGGCCTCTTACTTATGTTTCTATGCTAGCTCTTTGGCATCCTTCAGCTCCACCTCAAATTGGGTGGGTTCAATGTCAGTAAACCTCCAAGCAAAGATTGTACCCTCGACTTCAGATAAATTTTTGGCAACTTTGTGCCTCATTTCTTTTTAACCGCGGATGTAGGATTTATTTTGCCCAAACTAAAAATAATTAGAAGTCTTGAAAAATGCAACATCATTATCAGCATAATTCTTTAGAGCCATTTTGTGTTCATCCGACATCTTTTTCATAGCTACAAAAATGTGGTCTTGTGTTAGTGAGGTAATCTGGGACTCTATGGTAGCAGTTTTTCTATCATTGGTCGTGCCCTATTTTGCAGCTTTTAAAAACTTTCTAATACCTTTAGAGCCTCCGTGAACTGCTTAAAGTTCTCTTAGGCCTCATTTCTAGTTTTTTCAGAATCCTCCACCTTAGAAGTTGACTCAAGACTGTTAGCTTGAAAGGATGTGACCGCAGACTACTTGCCAGCTTCAAATGAGGTAAAATTTTATTTTTCCACCTCAACCTTATGTGTGGCCTCCTCGACCTTGTGTTGTGCATATATGTATTAATATTTCACCCCTTACTCATGAAAGCCTTATCGGCTTGGCCACAGGTATATACGCATACTTACCCTCAAAAGGCAATGGAATTTATATGTCTTCAAGGCCTCATCATCCTCCTTAATCATATTTTTAAGGTCTGAGAAATTGGCAACCTTTATCATCTTAGAGACAATGGTGGCCTCTGTGTCCCTTAGAGAATTTTTTTCTTTTGGTCGTACATGAGGCTACGGCCTAGAGATGAAAACATTGATTTGAGCAGTTAGGATATTTTGATCATCTGTAACTAACATCCAAAGTGGTGTATCAGTGATGGAAATATGCCTAAAGTGTATCATCTCTTGATTTTTCTCCCTCACATTAGGAGAAGCTAAGCCCACATTAGCTATATTAACCATGTCATCCTCAGCAAGTGGTGGATCTAAACTGTTCGTAACTACATCATTAGGGATATTAACTACAGTAGCATCGTTGTATGTGGATCTCATTCTCATTTTACCCCATATCTATTTTGGGTCCAGATTCAAGTCATGGACATTTTCTTTCATCCCATCAAGATGAAAGAAGCATAACATCACTTTCAGAGTCTTTCCAATTGAAAATGGAATTGACACCTTTAGTCTAAGGAGGAGGGAATGTGGGGGAACTCAAACTCCATCAATAGGGACCATAGAGCATGCCTTTTGGTCCACGAAGGGAATAATGCATGTAGTCCCTTTAGGAAATTCACAAGCTTCATCTAGATGAACCAGCCACTCCTTAGTCACTATACAAGAATAGTTTTAAGGCATCGGGTTCCTTTCTGGCGAATGCTACCTCTTGAAAGCCCAACTTCAGTATTCCTCATCTATGTGGTGGTTTGAACTTGTTCAGTAGGATCTAAGGCCCATCCCAGGTATTACTCTCCACTGGTGTTTGATTATTGGTAGAAGTCATGTCCTCCTCAGTTCTATATCTTGTTTCAGCAGTATCCACTAGTTCCTTACAATTGGAATCCGAAAAATCAGAATAATGTGTATGTAAATTGGACACTCTTTCAGCTTGCAAGTCCACTTCTTTTTAAGGGTTTGATGTTCAACACCACAGGACGAAGAACCCCAAGGTCCTTTATCCATAAACTTTCCAAGTACTCTGAAATATTCTAATGCATAAGGCTACGATAAGTACCTAAAAAAGTAAAACGAACTTCACAGTTAGAGGACCATAACTATTATGAACAAATTACAAGGTAACTACCAAATGTCAAAGACCAACGCCTCAAGGAACAACACGTCGTAGAAATATATATAGATATAGTTCCTAAAGACAATGTTATAAATTTGGGAAAATACGATGACCAAACAAATATGCCGTGGAAGAATTCAAAAGGCACTTAAGACCACGAAATCCTATGAGTTAATGTTAAAGGTCCATAGCATATAAAGGTCAACATGTGATAAAGCTCAGAAAGGAGACAACCTAACATACAAGACCCTGACATTATTTGAATATCTAAAGGAGTTCGAAATGTGAAATTCTATGTTTTTAACGTAATGATTAACAAAATCCACGGCATCATATATCAAAACATGATTTTTAGACTAAGGCCACAGCCAATTGGACAAGGTCGCATCCAGTAGTCAAAGGTCGCGACAAAAATAGATAAATAACCAAGATTATTAATTGAATGTTTTGGAAGATCAAATATTAAGACCCTAGTGTTTCACTCAAAAAAAGTCCAAAATAATAGTTCATGTTCTTGGACAAAACTAACTCTAAATCCAAACAAAACCCCCTTCTTTCCGAATAAAGGACAATCTAAATGACTAGATCCCATTTACAATACATCGCCTTCAATAATTAGCCCTCAAAACTCGTCAACAATAGATATTCGACCTAATATCCTCAAAAATCCATAAACACTAAAAAACCAAAAAAACTCAAAAAATGTTTAAAATCTAGTCCTTGGACTTGCAAATTCAAATTTAAATAATTTTGGGTTAAATTTGATTCAAGTCGAATTAGGTGTCTATAAATTATGGGTTGTCTTTGATTTAAGTTGAGGGATGAAATTTTAAATTGTTCAAGAAACACGAACCTAGGAAAAAACCCTAGTTTTCTACCATTGCCATTTCAATTTGATTTCATGAGTTTTAACAGCAAATCGGAGCATGAAAGTGAAGGAAAATGCAAATACAATCAAATTTGTGTAAAAATTAGAAGAAAAAGCATTAAAAACTAATTGAAATCGAATAAAAGGGTTGCTAGAAGAAACAACAAAAAATTGACTTGAGCGGTCAAAAATCGCGAAAAAATTCTCTTAACGGTTGAAACGATCAATGAGGGCACGACCTCAACTCATTTATATAAAACAAGTCACTAAAGATGAAATGTCAGCTGACAAAGGCCTTTGACTATTTAGAAACCTTCAGCGTCCACAAGGCCTCAACCTATATGCATTAATTTCAGCTCACCAATCCTACAAACCTAAAACTCTTTGTATTGGAAGTATCAAAAGGAAAAAGTCCCGAAATTTGAAACATTGAAGCCAAGGCCTTAGCTCCAATGTAATTCCTTGTAGGTATGAACAAAGACCTAACACTAAATCACTTCCCTTTTAGCACTGAGTATTGGGGGCTTCTGTCAACAAATGGACAAAAGATACGTGGCATGGAAACCCACTCAAACACATAAAGATATGCTCAAGTACCAATAACAGGCCTTGACCTATAAAAAAGGCCATGAATAGGTACATAACCAGATCGTAGACTAAACTCCATTTGTAATTTATAAGACCACGACTTGGTACAGAGCCAGGCCATAAACCCTAAGCATAGAGTACCTCAGAAGGACGTGATTAGGTGCCTCACAAGTTAAAGAACCTCAACCTCAAAACTGAATCTAGATGGATAGGTCACGAACCCTTACATGTCAATAATGGACTGCCAGTTGTCCAACTTTAGTAAAGATTCCTTCACATTATCCTCATCGATGTGGCATATGCACAATTGATATGAGGTACGAAACCAACTCCAACAAATACAGGGGGATACCTACACATTAAGAGAGAAATAATTGGGTAGCAAATTTCTACCCAACTCTCTCTAGTTTCTCTCTACACCGAAGTTTGCACTCCGGTCATCTACTCTGACAACCCAGGACAACTATAACCGCAACATCCTACCAGTTTACATTACAAGGCCATAACCTCTATAATACAACATATTAATGTTTGTGTATCTAACCCATTTCACTACTGTTTTATGCCTAATAGGCCCCAAATCTTGTACTAATGTAAAGATCTAATGATAATAAGTATCCATAGCGGACATAGGTTCATTTTCAGGGCCAAACCACTTTAAATATCGTGTTTATCTTTCTTAATCTCTCTTTTACTCTATTCTATACTTTTTACTATTGTCTATAGCTTTGATGGCATGGTTTACTCTAGTATATCTTATTTCACACAACAATAAATGCCATGATTCAACTCCTCCAATGAATTAAAGTGCCTTCAATTTTTTATCTAGGATTAGTAGATCCTGCAATTCAAAATGTAATTGATTGAATTAAATAGGGTAATGAAGATCTCGAACAAAATCACTCTCAATTCACTCATAAAACTAAATATCAAAACATTGATCTTTCGAATAGTTTAAGACGGAACAAGTAAATTGTTTATCAAGGAGAAGCAAGGATATCTCTCAACCATGAAAATTAACTCCGATAGGTTTTTTAATTATGTGGCTTTCGAATAGTTTCAAATGGGAGGGAAATGGTGTATTTATATAAATTTTTACAATTTTATCTTTGATGTGCGCACGATTGATTTTCTTGTTCACACGATTTCATACAATAAGAAAATCATGGCAAAGCATTGCGTATGGGGAAAAACAGAGTCATGCGCATGGGTCGAATTTAGATCGTGCGAATGATTAAAAGTTGGAATTTTCAAATATCCTTTAACTTTCATCAAAACAAAAGAACAACTTCCAAAAATGGTTTTTCAAAATACCTATGAGTAAAAACTATACTTGTCCATCTAATTTTCAAAAACACGTTCATTTTGGAAACATTTCATGCACGTGTGTGTAGCCATATATTAATTCTTAAAACTAAGAAAAGGATATAATATTCAACACAAGTGCAATGGAAGACTTGTGATCGTGGAGCGGCTTGCAAGTTCTTCAATATTCAAAGGTCCATCTAATAAAAATTAATGCATCTCACTCAAATGTACTAACTCAATATGACTCAAATGTTTTATTACGGAATGTATCCAACTAATATTCAATATATATACAATACAATTTATTTCATTTTCAATTTCAATTTCCCTATTTGGCTATTTTATTACAAAACTATAAAAACCAAAATCTCTTTCTTACCCCTACTAAACTCACTCCTCATTAGATATATAATGAGAGTACATAGAAGTAATACACCAGAGTCCAAATGACATATAATACATCAAAAATTGAGTCTAAAATAGTGGGTTAGTGTCAGATTCAACATAGTTATACCTGAAATCACATGAAACAAGAAATAGAATCACGCAAGTATGCACAAGAGAAACCCTGTGCTTAGGAATCCTCCAAAAGATCAATGTGATCTAGATAAAAAAAAAAGCATGTGAAGCATTTGAGATAATATAATCATCTAAGATCAATTAATAACACAATAATATAGCTCCCCCTACAAGTCATGTCCCAAAAAGATGAATTAGTTCCTCCTACATGTCAACCCCCCACATAATAGATATTTCTCCCCCTTTTCGACAAAATGGTAAATGAACTTTCTCTCCCCTTTTGACATAAGGTCTTAAGGGAAATAAAAATGTTCTCCCCGTTTTTCACATGAATAGTCAAAGGAATAAATAATCATAGATAACTGATATAACATGGAAATAATACAAGATCACAATGAAAAATAGAACTAGCGAAGAAAAACATAGGAAAACATGTGAATCACCAAAGCTATATCAAGGGAATAAGCAAAGAACATATACATTTGTATCAAAAGCGGCAACCATAAATCTTAAAAATAATAACTTAAAGATGAATTATACTAAGTAATAAGGACAAAAGCAGGATATGTGATTTACCATCAAATTAACTAGAAAATTGAGATCAATAATCAAGTATGGATATAATAATATGAGCATAAACATGTTGATAAAACAAGATAATCCATACCACCAAAAAATCCATACAATTACTAACAAAATATCCAAGTAACGACAAGAATGGTACACATATTCAAATACTAACAAAATGTATCAAAGTACCGCAAGCGTTACGATAAAATGAACAAAATGAAAATAGATATCGAAGCATAATATCTAATCATTATGCATGTACTCATTATCATCCTCATCATCAACATCTTACGATGGAAAATGTGGAGGAGTAAAAACTAGTGGTGGAATGCAGCAATAAAATCAGACACACGGATGGATCTCCCCAAATAATTAGTAATAAATGCAATCTCTTTTTTTAAACTAGGAGGATTGATTCCCCAGATTTATTAGATAGGATGGTAGAATAGCCCTACCAAAGTGTCCTTGTAATAGATAAAGAAAATTAAAAGTTATCAAAAGAAAAAGGAAATTAATAAAGAATTAAAAAAGATTAGATGACCATGAGATCCATCTTGTATTGCGATTAGGCATAAATTCTTCCAAATTTATCCCTTTAGTTTAGTTACTTTTAGCACCTCGAATAACGTAATCAATTTTATTTTATCTCATAATCTTGCTACAGACATATTCTAACGAGTACACCGAGTTTCTGGTATTTCATACTAATTTTGCAGGTATTTAATGTCAATAGAGAAAGAAAGAAACTGGAAGAATCGAGAAAGAAAAGAAGGAAAAGTCAAAAGGGCAAAGTTGTAATTTTTACCTGGAATTCGGATGAGCCATCAACTGGAAAGTTAAAGATCTTTCAATTACAAGAATACTGGAAAAAACGGAACCTCAATCGGAGTCCTGGTGTGAAAGTTATGAGCAGTCAAAGATAGAAGAAAAAGTCAAAGAAAGACAGGATCGATCTGGCCAGAAATTAAACGAACCGATCTGGACAGGATCGGTCCGGCCAGAAATTAAAAGAACCGATCCGCAGTGCCACATTCCAGAGAACCCAGGACCGAAGATAGATCGAATCTGAAAGAAATTAAAAGAACCGGTCCGCACAGGACCGATCAGCCTAAGAAATAAAAGAACCGATTCAGATCCAAGCCAAACCGATCCGGAGGAGGACAGGACCGGTCCGGCTGTCGAGATTTTATTTTCTTATCCTCCTCTAATGGAGAGTCCTAGTGCTGCTAAAACTCTTGGATTCTTGTAGGGTATATAAACCCGGTTTATTATCATTCTTAGAAACTAAGAATTAATAGAATTTTCCATTCTTTCTATAAAAGCCTAGTCTTGAGGGTAGATTACAATTTTAATTTCAAGAGTGAAGATTATTCAGATTTCTTTGATTAAAAGTGTTCTTAATTGCTGCTTTTACTGCTTTGGTAAGATTAGGAGTTAATTTTCTTCAGTCCAATTCCTTTCTATGTCATTCTACAAATTTTCCTTAGTTTAATCATGGTTTTCTGCAATTCAAAGATTGTTTTCATTAGTTTCAGTATGCTAGGCTAGATTTTCTATGGTCAGGATAATGAACCCTGATGTGATAGTTGCGTGTGTATAACATTAATCCTCTTAATTTAGTGATTTATTACGACCGTATTGCGTAGGAACACGACAATTGTAGATCTTTGGATCTCATTTGCTTCCGAGTAACCGGGATGCTTTAGAATGCAATTCGAGTGTAACTACAGTAATATCGATTTACTCATCCTCTAATTAAGTATGGTGCGGGCTTGAACCTCATATACGTAATGCTTGGGAGTACTAAATTCTGGGTCTAATTAATCATTTAAATTTATGATTAGTATTATACCTGCAATACACTAGGGTTGGGGGATTGTATTCCCATCCTGTTTTTCTCATCATATAGTTTAAAGTTTTAAATCATTCTTCATCAGTATTTTAGGTAATCTACAATGAAATTGTATTCATTCCACAACCCAAATCATTTTTATTTCCCTTTAGGGTCAGAGTTAGGAATTCCTTATCTATCCAACGTCGTTACAATTTCATTGTCCTATTTCCCTGAGGATACGATCCCGACTTACCGAGTTTATTACTAACGTGACAAGCTTGCACTTGAGCCTAGAAGAGAATGCACATTAGAGACACTTTTTGAGTCGCGTTAAGTTTTTGGCGCCATTGTCGGGGACTTAGGTAGACTTAGGATTAGATCGAGTCAATCTAAAACTTTGACAAAAAAATTCCAAAAATCCAAAAGCATAAAAAAAATTCAAAAAGCACAAAAAGATCCATCATCATCTCTCCTAAGATGTTAATGCAAAATTCTGAACTCACTCCCACACCCCATAATACTCCAACCGGTATTCACAAAAATCCAATAGTTGAGTACGACCCCGATAGCCCCCACACTCCTAACGCCCCACAGTTCTGGATTCCACCTCCCACACCGTCACACTCAATCTCAAATAACACTCTGTTTTCTTTCTTAGGACACACTCAGAGCACACTCCGAGTATGCCAAGTGAGGACACTGAGTCGTTAAGAGAGAGAGATGTCGCAACACGGTAGTGCACCCGCCGGTGAGGAAGAGGCCCCATACCGCCCCTGAGAGAAATTTTATATCCCGAGCGCACTGTCACTCCGGGATGCATTATACTCCCGTATAATGTCGAGAAATTTTGTTTTAAAAATTGGATGATCCAGATGTTACCCCATTACCATGGTATGGATTCTGAAAAGCCATATCTCCACATCAGGGAATTTAAGGATGTGTGTGATACTCTCAATGATCAAACTTGAACACAAGAGGTGATCAGCCTCAAACTTTTCCCTTTCTCGCTAAAAGATAAAGCTAAGACCTGGCTATGGTCTTTACTTCCAAGATCGATACCATCTTGGAACGAGTGGCAATCTAGATTTCTCAAGAAATTCTTTCCACCACATCGAACAATCTCCATAAAGGCTCAAATTCAAGCGTTCAGACAATCAGAAAATGAGCCATTTCATCGATGTTACAAGCGTTTCAATGAGTTAGTTACTTCGTGCCCCCATCATGGATTTGATACAGTGCAAATCATTTCTTTTCTCTATAATGGCCTGAATCTTAATTCCAAACAACTCGTTGAAACCATAGGTAGTGGTCCGTTTATCAAACTAGACGCACACAATGCTGAGCTTCACCTGAGGTATGTCGCCGAGACTACCCAATACTGGGATACATCTGATCCTAATGCTCAAAATTGAAATCGTCAAGTGACCACCACTCCATCGGCGTTCGACCTACTTCACTTAGAAAAGAATTCAATAGAGAATAGTCAACTCAATATTCTTGAGAAAGGACTGCGAGACCTACGTGAGGTACATGGAAGAGGACCAATTGGATCCATCCCAAACCCCATTGAGAAGGTGTGTTCAATTTGTGAGGCGGGTCATTCAACTGAGGAATGCCCAACTATACCCGTCTACAAAGTGATGCTTCAAGAGCAAGTTAGTGGTATAGGAGGATTCAAGGGTAATTTCGGTGCACCGCACGGGAATTATTACAACCCTTCATGGAAAAACTATTCTGGTTTTAGCTATGGGCAACAACATGCTGTGATGAACCCTACTTCACATGTTTCCCCTCCTCCACCACCGCATTTTCAACAAGCTCCACACATGCAAGGACATGTGCAAGCACCACCACCTCAAGGAGCATACATCCCTCCACCGCGAAGAAGTCTCGAGGATACGATAAACCACTTTATCAATACCCAGACTGTAACTAATACTAGTCATGAGCGCATGATGAATGACATGAATGCGAACATTTCACAGTTGCAATCATCGTGGGGTATCCAGGAGATGGGGAAGTTTCCTGCCCAGGGCCAAAGACCTCTCCAAGGTCAAACTAGTGTTAGCTCGACACCCCATGACCATCCTGAGAAATGTAGCGCAATTACCACTTTACGTAGTGGGAGAGTAGTTGACTTGTCACCTCTCCCACAAGACGTACCTAATGACAAGGAGATTTTGCTGGCACGAAAGAGGCCGAAGATGTCCCCTTGAATGGGAGTGATAAAGACGACACTAGAGATCCCGAGGTAGCAGTGAAACCACCCACCGCGGCACCATTTCCTTAAAGGCTAATTCCTTCCCATAAAGGAAACACCCGTGATGATGTGCTAGACGTGCTAAAGCAAGTAAAGTTAAATTTACCTTTCCTTGATGCCATTAAGAAGATTCCAGCTTATGCAAAAGTCATCAAAGACTTGTTGACAGTGAAGAGGAAGATAAAGGTAAAGAAAAATGTATGCCTAGCACAGAACGTGAGCTCCATTCTACTTAATGATCTCCCGCCAAAATTCAAAGATCCTAGTGCACCCACCATTTCCTGCACCATTGGAGAAAATAAAATTGAAAAAGCCTTACTTGACTTGGGAGCAAGTGTCAATATCCTCCCTTATGACATCTATAGGCAACTTGATCTGGGCGACCTCAAGCCCACAAAGATCACCCTCCAGTTATCAGATCGAACTGTGAAGATCCCAAGAGGTATAGTGGAGGACGTGATCGTCCAAGTTGACACTTTCTACTTCCCGATAGACATTGTCATTTGGGACACGGAGCCCTCCTTCGCCTCGAGCAATCATGTTCCCATCATTCTTAGGTGCCCATTCTTAGCTACGGCTAACGCTATTATAAACACTCGAAATGGGCAGATGAAACTCACCTTTGGGAACATGACCTTAGAGACTAATATCTTCCATATAGCCCAACATACGGGGGAAGAAGATGATCTTCACGCGGTGAGCCTAATTGAAGAGATCGTAGAAGAGCACATTGAGGAAAATTTATGTGGAGACGCCTTAAAATCTTGCTTAGTGTCTAGTCATGAGAGCGAGGGAACTTATACCTCGATTGAGGAGAGAGAGAGGGAGAGAGAGAGAGAGAGAGAGAGATAGAGAGAGAGAGAGAGAGAGAGAGAGAGAGAGAGAGAGAGGGGTTAGAAGAGAGAAAAATGGTGGAGTTAGAGATCGAGCAAGTAAGGGAGGACGTAGGCCCTACTCGAGAGAGAGAGCTAGGGCACATGAGCCTGGAAGAATTTAAAAAAGAATTTGGTCCGGTGGATGAGAGCCTTAACGACGAAGTCCACACTCTATTGGATTCATGTATTCACCTAGAAGAAAGTGAATGGAAAGATAAAATCGATGAATTCCTTCTTTGTGACCATCCACCCATACCACTAGAGATCCCAAAGGCGAGTGAGGAGAAAAGTTATGTTTCATCCGACCTAGAGCATGACCCATGCGTTTCAAAAATGGAAAGAAACTTAGGTGTTCCCTCTGAGTCGATACACGCAAGCCACGCTTTGAGTAAGCATCACGAGGATCCCTTTCCAATTAGTCATGATGAGTCTCCTGGTCTATCCTTTATCTATGGGCGAGGTCCCAACTTGTTCCGATTGTTGGATTATAATCCTAGGACGGGAGAAATAAGGAGATCATCGGATCCTGTAAGTGGGGTCGGGTGAGTTTGTTGAGAGATGAGAGGTCGTCGCACCCCCGACATGTATGGGGTGATTTTTAGTGTATTATTGAGTCATGTGTTAGGGTCATTTTGTGTCTTTATGCATTTTAAATATTTGTTTGTTTTATTTTTTTTGCACTTTTCATTTGCTTTGAGTTGGATTTTAGTCCTTTTTTCTTGAGGACAATGCAAAAGTCTAAGTTAGGGGGGTCACAAGTGCGTATTTCTAAAACTCCACAAACTTTCAAAAATGCCCAGAAATTTGAAAAAAATCATAAAATTTTGAAAAATCCAAAAATATTGTTGTTCAAAATAAATAGAAATTGGAATTCAAATTTTTCAAAAATATCATTAAAAGTCGGATTGAAGTCTCAAGTTGTAAAATTTCAACATACAGAAAGCCGAAATTGACAAAAGATAGAAATTGAGCGAAAATTGACGACTTAACGAATAAGTGTGGAGATTAACAAATTCGGTGAGATTTGAGCCTTTCATCTTTATGAAATTTATAAATCAATCAGAGTTAATTGTTAACTCAAAGTTCCTTTCCGCGCCTAAAAAGTCATCGTGGATCTCAATCCTTTCATTTTGATCGGTTATGGAAAACGTGTGTGGTATTGCCTTAAAAAGCGCGCTACAAATCTCTTAATTTAATTAATCTCGAGACGCATATGGTAACGCAATTAATATGTTGGACAATGAAGTAGTCCCTCGTTTGTCACCCAAAAATATTGGCCAGAAAAAGTAGCGAAAAATCACCCCTTTTGTAACCCAAATTGAGCCAAATAAACTTTTCCCTTTCGTTTGACAACCCAAAAAAAACAAATATAGCGGAATTGCGAAAATGGAAAAATTCTGGAATAAAGTCCGAAAAGTGCATAAAAAGGGGTGAGAAAAAAAATAGATATGCTTAACAAAAATAGCAAGAAAAGAAAAGAAGTGAAAAATAAAAAAAATAGAGAAAATAGAGAAAAAGAAGAAGAAAATGAGCAATAGCCCGAAAAAAGCACAAATGGACATCACAAATGACTTTTCCAATTCCAATCCTCCCTACCATTTTCATTTTACCCCATATACCTTAAAACCCAAAAAAGTCCTAACCGGGTGTAAATTGCAAAATTGGTTCCCGCGTGGAGAGCTAATACACCAAAAGATAATAAAAGAGATAATGCGTGAATAAGAGGCAATGTTCCATTTTTTGAAATCGCATTCCGTTGATGAGATCCTATCACTATGAAATTTTCGTCTTTCTACTTGTGTGCGTGACTTTGTGTCCATTATATTTACTCTTTATATCACGCATACCGAGAGAATAGTCACATTCCGAGTGATTCGTTTGAGAGAGAATTCCGTGAGAATTTGAAATTAAAACGAATTTTTGGATAAGTAATGTAATGGTCAATCGGTGGAAATTCGCGGTTAAATTTTTGGCTTCGCACACACGCACTATGATTTGAGACTTGTAAATATGACTTGATGATGACTATTTTCTGAGAAAGTTTGAATAGCACAATTTTTAACTATTTTGATTTTTCTTTGAGTCAATAACGAATTTTGTGGGTATATTCTCTGCACCACGAGACACCACTCGTCCTACTAGGGTGATCTGGGGGTTTAAAGGCTTGTTGCATACGCTAAATGCAATCGCTTGCCCGCAAAAAAGGTATTCTATCCCAATAAACTAATTTTCAAGAGTTAAGCCTTGCTAGGATTCTTTTACATTGCTCGGGACGCGCAAAGTTCTAAGTTAGGGGGATTTGATTAGGCATAAATTCTTGCAAATTTATCCCTTTAATTTAGTTACTTTTAGCACCTTGAACAACGTAATCAATTTTATTTTATCTCATAATCTTGCTACTGACTTATTCTAACGAGTACACCGATTTTCTGGTATTTCATACTAATTTTACAGGTATTTAATGTCAATAAAGAAAGAAAGAAATCGGAAGAATCGAGAAAGAAAAGAAGCAAAAGTCAAAAGGGCAAAGTTATAAGTTTAACCCAGAATTCGGATGAGGCATCAACTAGAAAGTTGAAGATCTTTCAATTAAAAGAACACTGGAAAAAATGGCACCTCAATCGGAGTCCTGGTGTGAAAGTTATGAGCAGTCAAAGATAGAAGAAAAAGTCAAAGAAACATAGGACCGGTTCGGCCAGAAATTAAACGAACCGATCCGGACAAAACCGGTCCAACCAGAAATTAAAAGAACCGGTCTGTAGTGCCAAAGTCTAGAGAACCTCAGACCGAAGATGGATCGAAGCTGAAACAAATTAAAAGAATCGGTCTGCACAGGACCAATCCGCCCAAGAAATAAAAGAACCGGTCCGGATCCAAGCCAAAACGATTCGGAGGAGGACAGGACCAATCCGACTGTCGATATTTTATTTTCTTATCTTCCTCTAATGGAGAGTCCTAGTGCTGCTAAAACTCTTGGAGTTTTGTAGGGAATATAAACCTATTTTATTATCATTCTTAAAAACGGAGAATTAATATAATTTTCCATTCTTTCTGTAAAACCCTAGTTTTGAGGGTAGATTATAGTTTTTATTTCAAGAGTGAAGATTATTCAGATTTATGTGATTACAAGTGTTCTTAATTGCTGCTTTTACTTCTTTGGTAAGATTAGGAGTTAATTTTCTTCAGTCCAATTCCTTTCTACATCATTCTACAAATTTTCCTTAGTTTAATCATGGTTTTCTACAATTCAAAGATTGTTTTCATTAGTTTCAGCATGCTAGGCTAGATTTTCTAAGGTCGGGATACATGAACCCATCCTGATGTGATAGTTGTGTGTATAACATTAATCCTCTGAATTTAGTGATTTATTACGACCGTATTGCGTAGGAACACGACAATTGTAGATCTTTGGATCTCGTTTGCTTCTGGGTAACCGGGATGCTTTAGAATGTAATTCGAGTGTAACTACAGTAATGCAGATTTACTCATCCTCTAATTAAGTATGGTGCGGGCTTGAACCTCATATACATAATGCTTGGGAGTACTAAATTCTGGGTCTAATTAATCATTTAAATTTACGATTAGTATTATACTTGCAATACACTAGGGTTGGGGGATTGTATTCCTGTCCTATTTTTCTCATCATGTAGTTTAACGTTTTAAATCATTCTTCATCAGTATTTTAGGTAATCTAGAATAGTTTCACTTTTCATAATTTCATAATTGCATCTAGTGTAGTCATTCCAAAACCCAAATCATTTTTCTCTCCCTTTAGGGTCAGAGTTAGGAATTCCTTATCTATCCAATGTCGTTACAATTTCATTATCCTATTTCCCTCAGGATACAATCCCGACTTACCAGGTTTATTACTAACACGACAGGCTTGCACTTGAGTCTAGAAGAGAACGCACATTAGAGATACTTTCTGAGTCGCTTCATATTTCCCTTTAGAATCTGGAGGAAGATCTTGGACCTTGTTGAAGCAATTGAAGCATTGAGATTGAATTCCATGTATGGCAAGATTGGTAGCTGCTGAGTTAGAATGTCTATGAATTTGGGAAAAGGAAATAGAGATTTTAGTTTAAAATGCTCTAAAAAAATTGATAGACTTTATAAAGGACCAATGTGGTTTCTTTATATAACATTTGAGGATGTCTAGAAGAAATTTATTTCCAGTTTCCACAATCACTGAAGGAATTTGGAATCTTATGCAAGATTGGAGACCTGTAATGATGGCAGAACATTCGACTGTAGCATTGGAAGAATTTTCTTCATAAGAAGAATAGGCTTGAGTCAAGATACCATTGTGATCTCGTAAAATACCTCATAAACCTGAGTGCTTATACTTTCTATGGATGCTCCAAATGTATTAAGGTTGACCTCACTATCCCTAGGCTTATTCCACTTAGAAGTATCAAGACATATAGGCTTGGGCTTCACATACATCATCTTGAAATGGTGGAAAATAAAATCAGATTGAGAGCATTTGAATTTCAATTTCACTTTATTGCAACATGAAATCACAAGATTAGTTATGTGACTGATGATTTGCCTATGGTACATAGCAATACTTTAATACCTAGATAAGTTTCTGCATTTCTAGAGGTTCTATAAAATTACACCTGGAATGATCAAAAGAAGAGTTTGGAGGAAATCTTGAGTTTGTTTTTTCAACCACTATGACATCAGCATAAGGTGGAAAAGGAGTAAGACATTTGAAGGCCAAACATTTTTTAGAAGTGACGCTAAAGATAAAAAGCAATTGGACCTGAAATAAAGATATGATCAAAAGTTCCAATAGTAGAGTTACAGCAATTACACCTTGACACCAAGTATAAGCCCCTATATTGGATGTAATAATCTAGGGGATGATTTTATGATAGCACATCAACAAAAAGATTGAAATTCTTTAAGGTATGTGGAATTCCACATGAATTTGCAGATTAAAGAAGAGGGATTAGAATTTTTTATCAGGTCCCATGTCGAGTTTGTTGAAAAACTTCCATCAATTCTTGGAATCAAAAACTTAGTCCCCTCTATACCAACAGTTTCAGCTTCTACATTAGGATGAATACACTTAATTTATAGATCTGAGATCCACCAATAAGAGGAATGTTTTTAATTTTATTCAATAAGAAGTCAGACTAGAGGCTTTGCGTAGAAAAGATATTCCACCAAATCTTCATGTTGAATGATTAAGTGAGATTTGTAAGAAGTTTGAATCCCAATCCACCTTCTTCAATAGGTAAGCACAATTTGGGTCACTTCAACCAATGATCCTTAGATCCATAGTCTTTGGAAGAACCCCATAAGAAATTAATGAATAGGGAACGAGTAAGTTTAATGGTTTTAGATGGGGGTTTAAGGCTGCAAGAGTGTGAACAGGTATAGAAGAGAGGATAGAGTTTATCAAAGTTTTCCTACCAAAAAATGTAAGAAATTTAGTCTGCTAGCAAGAAATTTTGGTTATAATCTTTTAAATAATGAAATCAAAATAAGAATGATTACTTCTGCCATAGTATAAAGGACAACTAAGGTTAAAAAGAGGAATCTTTTTATAAGATGGGTCAGTGGCTTTAGAAATAGCTCTGATTCTATTAATGGGGACTGAATGGTGCATAGTAAAACTGCTTTTAGAGAAGTCAATGCTTTGGCCAAAAGCTTTTTCAAATATTTTAAGGAAAATAATTAAGTGGTTGAGACTATGAAGATATACATTACAAAAGATTATTTTATCATTATAAAGACTAAGATTGCTAATGATTAGGCTGTCTCTAGACTTTTGACAAGACCTTTTACAACCAACTTTTGGATTCTTTTATTGAGAGTTTCAACACCAAGAACAAATAAAACTGGGGATAATGGGTCCCCTTATTTTAAGACCCTTGAATATTTGAAGAACCCATCACTTTGACCATTGATTTGAGTTGAAAACTAATTATTAGAGATACATCTTGAGATTCAATCAATCCAAGCTTCAGAAAAACCAAATTTTCTTAGAGTTTTTATGATAAAACCTATGACACTCTATCATAAGCTTTTGACATGTATAGTTTGATGATCACATTTGAACTATGACATTTTTCCCAATGTTATGAATGAGCTCTTGAGTAGAATAATATTATTAGTGATGTTTCTACCTTTAATGAAGCCAGCTTGAGAATTACCAATGATTTGGGGAAGAATTGATCCAAGTCTGGTAGCAAGAATTTTGATGATGATCTTCAAGAAGAAATTGCATAAGCTAATTGGTATATAGTGTGCATAAGTTGGACCACTCATGATCAAACGTCTCAAAGTGTTTTCTAAAATCCTCCATCTTATCTATGATCTATCAAAATGTACCTCACATATAAGCAAGTTGAGTGGCCATGAATGCTATCTAACCCTCATGTGCTCGAGGCTCTGGAATGGGTGTATGCTAAAAAGCTAGGGAAGGAGAAGGTGTCAATTCATGCAAGTTAATAGGCTAGTCAGGTGGTTATTGTGCAGTCTGGCTGGCAGAATGAAATGAACTGACACTCGAAATAGCATCAATAATGGTAGCAGTTTCATCTATACGTAATCGAAGGACCCCTAACGAATACACATAGCCCATAATCAACCTCCCATGGGGCAATGCCTCCCCACCCATGTTTTTGCACACTCTCTACATTACCTAAATAATAAACTCAAGTCAATCTATCACCTGAGCAAGTGCTAAATCATATATCAACCTACTAACATAATAGAAGAAATCCTGAGTGAGGCGTCTAGGCATAAGTTTGTAAATAACCAAGAAATGAAGAAGATATGAATGCCTATCCATTTTGATATGTGTAAAAAGATAACTCGTCTAACAAATCTTATATCCCAATAAAAAAATGATGAAATATGATCATCTCTAACTCCACCCTCATAATAAGCATCATGATCGATCTCATTCAGACGAGTCTCTAGACTTAATTCAGTAGAAAGATCATCGTCGGTGAGCTCAATAGAAACACCATAAACAGAATAATGTAAGACATTCTTGGTCGAGGGTGGTATGATCATGTTCGCATAAACATCTTGAACAAGTGTAGCATTGGCTGACTCGTGTGTCCGAATCAATGGTGAATCATGAATAACACCAATTAAGGACAAAAAACCTGACCCTACTCACATTTCTTAAGATGCTCAAAGTCTACATCTCTTCAATTATAATAACTCGAGTAAAATAACTCTCAATAACAGGCGGACCATCTCCAGTAAAAAGAATTCTAGAGGCATCAACAGTAGCTGCTGGAATGGGAATCGAGACTCTCCTAGCCTGTCTTCAATGTATAGAAGGTCGTGGTATAAATGGTGACTCTCATGGTTGAAAAGTCTTATTGGGACCACTAAATACACATACATTTCTTCCTTCATTACATACTCTCTCTCTCCATAATACAAAAATATGGTGAAGAACAAGAAACGATGAAAAACTAGGGCAAAAATAATAAATGGTACAAAAACCCAAAAATGAATGCTCAAAAATCACCAATAATTATCCAATACACGAAATCAAGTACCTAAGATGATATCTCTAACCCAAAATCACTATAAAAAGAAGTAAATTAATAAGAAACAATAAGTTTTAATGACTAACTACAGTTAAATCAAGCAAAAAGAATCCAATCTGAAAAACTATGTCTTTATACCAACCGCCATCAAATGTTCTCTCAAATTACTCCTAAAATGATATGCAAAGTGAAAAAATCTCTTTAAGGGCTATTTTAGCTAGGATTTGACCTTAAGAAAAGATTTGTAAATAAAATGAAAACTGAACAGACTATAAAACCATTTAAACTTATAGACATCCTTGCGAATAATAAAACCCTTCCGTGCAAATAGGGCTATTTTCAAACATGCAAACTAAAAGAGCATATTTTAATCAGGGACTAAAAATACAGAAAAGACTAAATGTAATTTTGAATCCCAACTCTATCACTAGTAGAACCCTGATTCAATGCAATGCATGATAAAACGTTCATTTTTAGACTTGAAATGCAAAATGAAAGATATATGCAAAGAAAAAAAATTTAACAACTCAAGCACACACATATACAAATACAAAAGTGTGAAGTGTGGTTGTGATTAAGCACATTGATGATTTTGATTTTACACGAGTATTTCCTTTAAATCTTGATAAAAATATGAATTAGAAGCATGTTTAATCCAAATCTCAATCAATTTAACACACAAGTTATAAAATTCCCATCAAATCAGTTTCTTTCAACTTTGTAATATTAATCAAATTATGAATGCACATAATCAATACAAATGATGCTTAAAATCATTACATCGATATCATTTGATGTCAAATAAATGGAAGTTTCTAACATTTTACTCCCTCAAGAATATGTTATTCAAAGTATTTTGAATACCAACTAAATACAAATTTGTTTTTTGAAAAGCTATGTCATATCTTCTTTTTTATGTCAATTAAGCTCGTGACTTATGGATCTTTCCAACATATTGGCTTAAAATATACACATAATCAATACAAATGATGCTTAAAATTATTACATCAATATCATTTTATCTCAAATAAATGTCAATTTCTAACCATTCTACTCGCTCAAGCATATGTTATTAAAAAAAATAGAATCTCAACTAAATAGAAATTTGTTTTTTTAATAGCTATGCCATATCTTCTTTTTTATGTCAATTAAGCTCGTGAGTTAAGGATCTTTCCAACATATTGGCTTTTGACATTGATTGACTTTTCACACACCTAGATGGCACCTACCCAATAGCATTCAAATTTTCAAATTAGGTGTAATCACTTTGATGGTAGCCCTTATTAACACATGAAAGGGTCCCTTTTCAACTCCTTCACAGTATGAAACACACAAAAATCTCACACATGGACCATAAAAAATTTAAAACCAATGAGATTTTGATATTTGACCATGATCAAATTAAGCAATAAAAGAAAGAGTAACATAAGTATAATCATATGCATTTAGTGATATGCGTGTGCTCAAATAGTGTGAAATCAATATAATAGACTTCAACAAATTTGACAATCGTGATTTTTTCAAATGAATTTCACCCTAACAATTAAATCAATCAACATTTTCAATCAAATTGTTAAAAATCATTTTTTATTATAATTCAGGTCAAATTAATCCTCAAATCATAAGAATCAAAGACTTAACCACATAATCACAAAAAGAAACAAAACACAAAATCTTTTTTGAATTGTTTAATAAGAACGATGCATGTAATTACAAAATCATGCTAAATAAAGAACATAACATAAAAAGGAAATATATAATAAATGCACATATGCAAAGAGTTCTCAGTGAAATAAGAAAAGTAATACCAAGTGAAACTCTCACCCAAATAAATTATTTCAAAACAAATCAAGAATGAACTAGGAATGGAGTCTTTAGAAATAGGATGCTAGTCATCCTAGCAAAATATCTACCTAGATAGCCTGGTGTGTTCCAACTCCTGAATCAATGGGAGGAACAAACTTCGCCTCTTTCATCATAAACTTTATTTGAGGAGCATTAATTTTAACCCTATTTCTAGGTGTATTCCTAGGCATTCCACTACCTACCCCTAGTATCCATATCTCAACCCTATTAAAATTCTTTATGCCTAGTCCTTGAAATTTGAGTACAATGTCTAGGTAAATATATAGAAAACTAGTGCCTAGGCTCGCCTTTATTTTCCTCTAAGGATGACATCTTTCTCATCAAATTATCAACTAGCCCTCTAAGCTCATTAATAGGATCGTACACTTTACTACTGATCTCAACGAACATATGGTTTTGCTCCCTTAAACACCTACATGCTTGATTTGTGTGACCTCATACCTTATAAAAAGTACAAAAAATTGCATTCCATCTCAAAACATTCCGTCTCACTTCTTTTTCTCATCTTGATATTTCAAACCAACTCTTTCAAATCACTTTTTCTTGCAGAAAATATGCATAATATGATTTATTTTACATAAAATTAACATCCATCTCCATTTTTCACAAAATTGAAATTACACTCAACCTCTTTCCTTTTCAATAATGGAGTTTGGTCCTTATCCTTTGTTTCAAGACTAGAACTCTAAAATTTCAATTTTGAACTTGCAACTTTTTAAACCTTTGTTGACTCTTTAAAACCAATTCCATGGCTATTAGGTTCAATTCAGCATGGATCAATAAGATACTATTTAAAACACTTGTCCCATCAAGTATATTAATTTTCAAATCCTTTTCATATTCCAATTCAAGCTTTGATTTTTCAATATCAACTTTTAAAAATTGAATTTTTAATTTCTAATTCTTTACTCTCTTTAAAAATATGTGCATTTTATTATTTCAAAGATTTTCATTCTTTTGTTAAAACGTCGACAACTTTCTTGAGTTCAAAACTCTCCAATTGAACTTATCAAACTTTTTATCTTTTATTTCATGTTCATTTTTGAAAAACTTTCAATTTATTCAGAAGTTGGATGTTTGACTTTTTGATTTTTAAAGACTTTTGATATATTTCATCAAATGCCTCTTGAATGTCATCAACTTCATCATTACTACATTCTTGTGATTTTTGGATATAAGTGTGTGAATTCTTGCTAATACACGAAGATGAGTAAATAAGTGCCCTGTCATAAGAATCTTTTACACAATTTTTTTCTCACCAAACTATCTAGTGACACTTGATATCCACTCATTTTCGTATTCTCATCTAAATTAACCATAAATACTATCTTAATACCACTCTCAACACTAAAGGAACCCTCATTATTCTCACTTTCGAACACTGAAACTTATTTTGTACACCTTTTTCTTCTTATCATCACCTTCTTTGTTCTTCTCAAATTTTTTCAAATATGTAGGACACACAATTATCTGATGACCAACACCACCACAATTAAAACATTGGTCTTCATCCTTGGATTTTTTCTTCTTGTGATCACTATTCTCACCAACAGAAGTATGTTTAGTAGGCTTTTATGGCTTTAATTCAAATTTTCTACCATTTTTTAAAAACTTCTCGTTATTTTTGTAGAATTTGCTAAAAATTTTAACAAATAAATCGATGTCTACTTCAACATTTTCTTTGGGTTTTTCAACCCCCTTCATAGACTCATTCTCACTAGACTCAATAACAAATGCTAAGTCTTTATTTGTATCTGAAACAACAATTTCTTCTTAATCACAATTTTTAAATAATCCTACCAACTCCTTGTAACGCCCTACGTTTTAATTAATTCACTTTAATTAATTTGGAGAAAAATAAAATTTTGGATTTAGTTATTTCATATAATTAAATATATTGGTTTTTATCTTCGGAATTCGGAAACCTAACTTAAAATACTCCTAATATGAGTTTATATAAGTCTTGGGGTGTTTAGAAGAGTCCTCAAAACGTAAAACTCTCTAAAAAATATTCGACTATCCAATCGAGCTGAAATTTTTTATGAATAAACTTATGTGTACCCTTGTTTGGTACCCTCATTGGTACCCTCTAATAAGATAAGGAAGCAAGAGCTTGTACTTATTATTGTGGGTCCCTCCAGGATAATAAGTATACGCTTTTGTTGCCTTGTCTTATTAGAGGGTACCAAATAAGGGTACCAAATGAAGGTACATGTAGTATTACTCATTTTTTATACGACTTCCTCTTGTCTTCAGCTACTACGGCCCCAAATTTCAGCCAATTCCAACGGTCCGATCGTCCATAATGTTTTTTCTAGTGTTTGTGTGTCATTAGAACTCTTTTCTAAATCAAACTCTTAATCCTTTATATATCACAATAAATTCGTGGCTTGGCTTTTCAAATCACTTTTTCATCAACTTTTCAATCAGAAGACCTCTCCAAAATTATTCCCTTTCATCTACAAAATTTATCCCCAAATTTAATCAAGTGTTTGACTCAATATTTGAAGGCTTATTTGGTGTTTTCTTGAGTTTGGGCTAGAACGAGTTTTGATTATTTTCGCGAGAGGAATGTGATGGAGCAATCTGATTTTTGAGGAAGAATATATGTAATGATTCATGTGATGATTTTGAGGTATGAGACTTACACAATATGATCCTAAATTCTCTCGAGAGTATTCCATTTATTTTTCGTGTCAATTCCACTCATTTTGAATTGTAATATACACAATATACATTGGAATCCTAAAAATTGTTGGAATCTATTATTTAATTCATTGAGATGTATTATATTGTTGATTTGAGCATAGTGATATGATATTTTAATATGACATGGAGAATGGGCACCCACTAATAGTCCAAAAACCGTTATATGGATTTAAGATGCCTAGGGGAGGTGAGGTGAGGCCTGGTGACCCATTGATGTGTTGTTGAGAAATTAATATTGATATAATGTTGGAGTATTGAATTTGATTTCTCTATGCGCATTCGTATTGTTGCAATTTAGTCATCGTGCTAATTATTTTTAAGCATCTATTCCTGTTATATTGTGTACTTCCCCATATTTACTTTTAGTGGCAGGCTAGCATGGAATGGGATGCTGTGCACTATTTTGGAGAATTATTTTAGAGCTTGGATTGGAAGATTAATTTTTGATGCATAAATTAGTGGTGTAATTTTTGTTGGAGAATTGTGTATTTTGGGAGAAACATTATTGTAAATCATTATTGTGAAAATAGAAGAATTGTGGTTTTGTTATATTTATATCGTGGAATTTAAATACTCTATACTTAATTTGGATGGTTTTAGCTTAGTTTTTATCGCAGTAGCACGACGCGTGTCCTCTCGGGCGCGCGAGGTGTTACAGATGGTATTAGAGCATGATTTTAGGTCTTGTAGGTTATGAGTCCGTTTAGCTTTCGGGTGACTAATCTTTGATTCCCTTGGTTGATTCGTACTCCTTTAGGTAGAGGGTCTAGCATACGTGTTAGATGTTTTTTTTAAGACATAAAGTTTTATGCTAAGGACGTTGTAGGGATTGAGTTTAGAATTAGTAAGCTTAATGTGAGGATCCTTATAATGGATTAAGGAGACGATAATTATTTTGGAAATTTTAGTGCAGATGTTAGGTATCGTATGTATCGATTTTTTTTGTTGAGATTTAATTTGAAGACGTTATTATTTTGATGACTTTCGGCGATAGGATCGAGAAGGAATTTGTGAGAACATGTGGCACATCGTTATTTTCATTGTTATGCGTGTGTGAATAGGAAATATATATTATTTTATTGTTCATGGGTAGGCGCGCGTAGGATTGGGTGTATGGGCGCCCAATAATGGCATTCTACGGGTAAGCATATGTGAGCCTTATTTTCTTTTGCAAGATTTACGCGTTGATGTGTATGCTTCGTCTAATTTCGGGGCAAAATTATTTTCTAGTGGGGAAGTATGTAACACCCCATGTTTTAGTTAATTGATTTAATTAATTTGGAGAAAAATAAAATTTTGGACTTAGTTATTTTTAATAATTAAATATATTGGTTTTTATTTTCGGAATTCTGAAAGCTAGCTTAAAAGACTCCTAATATGAGTATATATAAGTCTTGGGGAGTTTAGAAGAGTTCTCAAAATATAAAACTCTCTGGAAAAAAAAAATATACAAAAATATTCGACCATCCGATCGAGCTGAAATATTATATGTCGCTTCCTCTTTAGTGTTTGTGTCTGATTAGAACTCTTTTCAGAATCAAACTCTTAATCCTTTACATATCACAATACAATCGTGGCTTGGCTTTTTAAATCACATTTTCACCAACTTTTCAATTAGAAGACCTCTCCAAAATTATTCCCTTTCATCAACAAACTTTAGCCCCAAACTTAATCGAGTGTTTCACTCAATATTTGAAGGCTTATTTGGTGTTTTCTCGAGTTAGGTCTAGAACAAGTTTTGATTCTTTTTGCGAGAGGACTGTGATGGTGCGATCTGATTTTTGAGGCCAAATATATGTAATGATTCATGTGATGATTTTGAGGTACGGGACTTGTATAATATGCTCCTAAATTTTCTCGAGAGTATTCTGTTTATTTTCTGTGTCAATTTCACTCATGTTGAATTGGGATATTCATTGGAATACTAAAAAATTATTGGAATCATTTATTTGATTCATTGAGATAAGTTATATTGTTCATTTAAGCATAGTGTCATGAGATTTTAATATGGCACGGAGAATGGGCACCAACTATCAATCCAAAAACTGTTATATGGCTTTGAGATGCCTAGGGGAAGGTAGGGGAAGCCTGGTGACCCATTGATGTGTTGTTGAGAAATTAATATTGATATAATGCTTGAGTATTGCATTTGATTTCTATATGTGCATTCGTATTGTTGTGATTTATTCATTGTGCTAATTATTTTTCATCATCTATTCTTGTCATATTGTGTACTCCCCCATATTTTCTTTCAGTGGCAGGCTAGCGTGACTTGGGGCGCTATGAACTATTTTGGAGAATTATTTTAGACCTTAGATTGGGATATTTATTTTTTATGTATAAATTAGTGGTGTAATTTTTGTTGGAGAATTGTGAATTTTGGGAGAAACATTATTGTAAATCATTATTGTGAAAATAGAAGAATTGTAGTTTTGTTATATTTAAATCGTGGAATTTATATACCCTATACTTAATTTGGATGGTTTTAGCTTAGTTTTTATCGCAGTAGCACGCCACGTGTCCTCTCGGGCGCGAGAGGTGTTACAGATGGTATTAGAGCATGGTTTTAGGTCTCGTAGATTATGCGTCCGTTTATCCTTCGCGTTATCGATCTTTGATTCCCTTGGTTGATTCATACTTCCTAAGGTAGAGGGTATAGAATACGTGTTAAATGTGTTTCTTAGAGATATTATGTTTTGTGCTAAGAACGTTGGAGGCATTGAGTTTAGAATTAGTAAGCTTGATGTGAGGAACTTTAGAATGATTATGGAGACGATAATTATTTTGGAGATTTTAGTGAAGATGTTAGGCATCGTATGTATCTATTTTTGGTGTTGAGATTTAATTTGAGGACGTTATCATTTTGATTACTTTCGGAGATAGGATCGAGTGGGGATTTTTGTGAACATGTGGTACGCCGTTATTTTCGTAGTTATGCGTATATATATCAGTAATATATATTATTTTGTTGTTCGTGGGGTAGGTACGCGTAGGATTGGGTGTATGAGCGCCCAATTATGGCATTATATGGGTAGGCATATGTGAGCCTTATTTTCTTTTGCGAGATTTACACGTTGATGTGTATGCTCCGTCCAGTTTCGAGGACGAAATTATTTGCTAATGGGGAAGTATGTAACACCTCATATCTTAATTAATTGAATTTAATTAATTTGGAGAAAAATAAAATTTCGAATTAGTTATTTTTAATAATTAAATATATTGGTTTTTATATTCGAAATTCTGAAAGCTAGCTTAAAAGACTCCTAATATGCGTATATATAGGTCTTGGGGCGTTTAGAAGAGTCCTCAAAACATAAAACTCTCTAGAAATAAAATATATAAAAATATTCAACCATCCGATCGAGCAGAAATTTTTTATACGACTTCCTCTCGTCTTCATCTACTACGCCCCCAAATTTCAGCCAACTCCAACGTTCCGATCGTCCGAAATATTTTTTGTAGTGTTTGTGTCTAATGACAACTCTTTTCTAAATCAAAATCTTAATCCTTTATAGATCACAACAAATTTTTGTCTTGGCTTTTCAAATCACTTTTTCCTCCACTTTTCAATCAGAAGACCACTCCAAAATTACTCCCTTTCATTTACAAACTTTAGCCCCAAACATAATCAAGTGTTTGACTCAATATTTGAAGGCTTATTTGGTGTTTTCTCGAGTTTGGGCTAGAGCGAGTTTTGATTATTTTCGCAAGAGGAATGTGATGGTGCGGTCTGATTTTTGAGGCAGAATATATGTAATTCTTCATGTGATGATTTTGAGGTACGGTACTTACACAATATGCTCCTAAATTCTCTCGAGAGTATTCCATTTATTTTTTGTGTCAATTGCACTCATGTTGAATTGTGATATTCATTTGAATCCTAAAAAATTGTTGGAATCAATTATTTGATTCATTGAGATATATTATATTGTTCATTTGAGCATAGTGTCATGAGATTTTAAAATGGCACGGACAATGGGCACCCACCAATAGTTCAAAAACCGTATATGGCTTTGAGATGCCAAGGGGAGGGGAGGGGAAGCCAGGTGACCCATTGATGTGTTGTTGAGAAATTAATATTGATATAATGCCTGAGTATTGCATTTGACTTCTATATGCGCATTCGTATTGCTGAGATTTATTCATCGTGCTAAATATTTTTTAGCATCTATTCTTGTCATATTGTGTACTTCCCCGTATTTTCTTTTACTGGAAGGCTAGCGTGAATTGGGACGCTATGGACTATTTTGGAGAATTATTTTAGATCTGGAATTAGAAGATTTATTTTTGATGTATAAATTAGTGGTGTAATTTTTGTTGGAGAATTGTGTATTTTGGGAGAAACATTATTGTATATCATTATTGTGAAAATAGAAGAATTGTGATTTTGTTATATTTAAATCATGGAATTTAGATGCTCTATACTTATTTTGGATGGTTTTAGTTTAGTTTTTATCGCAATAGCACGACGGGTGTCCTCTGGGGCGCGCGAGGTGTTACGGGTGGTATCAGAGCATGGTTTTAGGTCTCGTAGGTTATGAGCCTGTTTATCTTCCACGTTACCGATCTTTGATTCCCTTGGTTTATTCGTACTCCCTAAGGTAGCAGGTCTAGCATATGTGTTAGATGTGTTTCTTGGAGATATGAATTTTTGTGCTAAGGACGTTGGAGGCATTGAGTTTAGAATTAGTAAGCTTGATGTGAGGATCATTAGAATGATTATGGAGACGATAATTATTTTGGAGATTCTAGTGCAGATGTTAGGTATCGTATGTATCAGTTTTTGGTGTTGAGATTTAATTTGAGGACGTTAGCATTTTTGATAACTTTCGGAGATAGGATCGAGTGGGGATTTGTGAGAATGTGTGGCACACCGTTATTTTCATAGTTATGCGTATGTATATAGGCAATATATATAATTTTGTTTTTCATAGGGTAGGTGCGCGTAGAATTGGGTGTATGGGTGAACAGTTATGGCATTCTACGAGTAGGCATATGTGAACCTTATTTTCTTCTGCAAGATTTTTGAGTTGATGTTTATGCTTCGTCTCATTTCGAGGATGAAATTATTTGCTAGTGGGGAAGTATGTAACACCCCGTGTTTTAATTAACTGACTTTAATTTATTTGGAGATATATAAAAATTTTGATTTGTTATTTTTAATAATTAAATATATTAGTTTTTATATTCATAATTCCGAAAGCTAGCTTAAAAGACTCCTAATATGAGTATATATAAGTCTTGGGGCATTTAGAAGATTCCTCAAAACATAAAACTCTCTAGAAAAAATATATTAAAATATTCAACCATCCGATCGGGTTGAAATTTTGTTACACGACTTCATCTCGTCTTCAGCTACTATGCCACCAAATTTTAGCTAATTTCAATGGTCCGATCATTAGAAATATTTTTTGAAGTGTTTGTGTCCGATTAGAACTCTTTTATGAATCAAACTCTTAATCCTTTATATATGACAACAAATTCGTAGCTTGGCTTTTCAAATCACTTTTTCCTCAACTTTTCAATCAGAAGACCTCTCCAAAATTATTCCCTTTCATCTACAAACTTTAGCCCCAAACTTAATCAAGTGTTTGACTCAATATTTGAAGGTTTATTTGGTGTTTTCTCGAGTTTGGGCTAGAACATGTTTTGATTATTTTCGCGATAGGAACATGATGGTGTGATCTAATTTTTGAGGCAGAATATATGTAATGATTCATGTGATGATTTTGAGGTATGGACTTTCACAATATGCTCTTAAACTCTCAGGAGAGTATTCCATTTATTTTTCGTGTCAATTGCACTCATGTTGAATTGGGATATTCATTGGAATCCTGAAAAATTGTTGGAATCTATTATTTGATTCATTAGGATATATTATATTGTTGATTTGAGCGTAGAGTCATGAGATTTTCATATGGCGCAGACAATAGGCACCCTCCAATAGTCCAAAAAGTGTTATATTGATTTGAGATGCCTAGGGGAGGTGAGGTGGGGCCTAGTGACCCATTGATGTGATGTTGAGAAATTAATATTGATATAATGCTTGAGTATTGCATTTGATTTCTATATGCGCATTCGTATTGTTGCGATTTATTCATCGTGCTAATTCTTTTTGAGCATCTATTCTTGTTATATTGTGTACTTCCCCATATTTTCTTTTAGTGCCAGGCTAGCGTGGATTAGGACACTATGAAATATTTTGGAGAATTATTTTAGATCTTGGATCGGAAGATTTATTTTTTATGTATAAATTAGTGGTCTAATTTTTGTTGGAGAATTGTGTATTTTGGGAGAAAAATTATTGTAAATCATTATTGTGAAAATAGAAGAATTGTGGTTTTGTTATATTTAAATCGTGGAATTTATATGCTCTATACTTATTTCGGATGGTTTTAGCGTAGTTTTTATCGTAGCAGCACGCCGCGAGTACAATCGGGCGCGCGAGGTGTTAGAGATGGTATCAGAGCATGGTTTTAGGTCTCGTAGGTTATGAGTCCATTTATCTTTTGCGTTACCGATCATTGATTCCCTTGGTTGACTCGTACTCTCTAAGGTAGAGGGTCTAGCATACGTGTTAGATGTGTTTCTTGGAGCTATGAAGTTTTTGCTAAGGACGTTGGAGGCCTTGAATTTAGAATTAGTAAGATTGATTTGAGGATCTTTAGAATTATTATGGAGACGCTATTTATTTTGGGGATTTTAGTGCAGATGTTAGGCATCGTATGTATCAATTTTTGGTGTTGAGATTTAATTTGAAGACGTTAGCATTTTGATGACTTTTGGAGATAGGATCGAATGGTAATTTGTGAGAACGTGTGGCACGTCGTTATTTTCATAGTTATGTATATAGGGAATATATATTATTTTGTTGTTCGTGGGGTAGGTTCGCGTAGTATTAGGTGTATGGGCACCCAATTATGGCATTCTACGAGTAGGCATATGTGAGCCATATTTCCTTTTTGAGATTTACGGGTTGATGTGCATGATTCGTCTAATTTCGAGGATGAGATTATTTACTAGTGGGGAAGTATGTAACACCCCGTGTTTTAATTAATTGACTTTAATTAATTTGGAGAAAAATAAAATTTTGGATTTAGTTATTTTTAATAATTAAATATATTTATTCCTATATTCAGATGTCGAAAAGCTGGCTTAAAAGACTCCTAATATGTGTATATATAAGTCTTGGGGTGTTTAGAGGAGTCCTCAAAACAAAAAACTATCTAGAAAAAAAATATAAAAATATGCGACCATCCGATCGAGTTGAAGTTTTTTGTACGACTTCCTTTCGTCTTCAACTACTACGCCCCCATATTTCAGCCAATTCCAACAGTCCGATCGTTCGAAATATTTTTTTAGTGTTTGTCTCTGATTATAACTCTTTTCTGAATCAAACTTTTAATCCTTTATATATCACAACAAATTCGTGGCGTGGCTTTTCAAATCACTTTTTCCTCAACTTTTCAATCATAAGACCTCTTCAAAATTATTCCTTTTCATCTACAAACTTTAGCCCCAAACTTAATCCAGTGTTTGGCTCATTATTTGAAGGCATATTTGGTGTTTTCTAGAGTTTGGGCTATAATTGTTTCGATCATTTTTGCGAGAGGAGCGTGATTGTGCGGTCTGATTTTTTAGGAAGAATATGTGTAATGATTCATGTGATGATTTTGAGGTACGGGACTTACACAATATGCTCCCAAACTCTCTGGAGAGTATTCCGTTTATTTTCTGTGTCAATTGCACTCATGCTGAATTGTGATATTCATTGGAATCCTGAAAAATTATTGGAATATATTATTTGATTCATTGAGATATATTATATTGTTCATTTGAGCATAGTTTCATGAGATTTTCATATAGTGCGGAGAATGGGCACCCGCCAATAGTCCAAAAATCGTTATATGGATTTGAGATGCCTAGGGGAGGTGAGGTGAGGCCTGATGACCCAATGATGTGTTGTTTTGAAATTAATATTGATATAACGCTGGAGTATTGCATTTTATTTCTATATGCGTATTTGTATTGTTGCGATTTATTTCATCATGCTAATTATTTTTTAGCATCTATTCCTGTCATATTGTATACTTCCCCGTATTTTCTTTTAGTGGCAGGCTAGCGTGGATTGGGACGCTATGGACTATTTTGGAGAATTATTTGAGAGTTTCGATTTGAAGATTTATTTTTTATGTATAAATTAGTGGTGTAATTTTTGTTAGAGAATTGTGTATTTTGGGAGAAACATTATTGTAAATCATTATTGTGAAAATTGAAGAATTCTGGTTTTGTTATATTTAAATCATGGAATTTAGATGCTCTATACATATTTTCGCTAGTTTTAGATTAGTTTTTATCGCAATAGCCCTCCGCGTGCCCTCTCACGCGCACAAGGTGTTACAGATGATATCAGAGCATGGTTTTAGGTCTCGTAGGTTATGAGTCCGTTTATCTTCCGCGTTAATGATATTTGTTTCCCATGGTTAATTCGTACTCCATAAGGTGGAGGGTCTAGCATACGTGTTAGATGTGTTTCTTGGAGATATTAAGTTTTTTGCTAAGGACATTGGGAGCAATTGAGTTTAGAATTAGTAAGCTTGATGTGAGGATCCTTAGAATGATTATGGAGACGATAATTATTTTGGAGATTTTAGTGCAGATGTTAGGTATCGTATGTATCGATTTTTGGTGTTGAGATCGAATTTGAGGACGTTAGCATTTTGATGACTTTCGGAGATAGGATCGAGTGGAGATTTGTGAGAACGTGTGGTACGTCGTTATTTTCATAGTTATGCGTAACTATATAGGAAATATATATTATTTTGTCGTTCGTGGGGTAGGTGCGCGTAGGATTGGGTGTATAGGCGCCCAATTATGGCATTCTACGGGTAGGCATATGTGTGTCTTATTTTCTTTTGTGAGATTTACGCATTGATATGTATGCTTCGTCTAATTTCGAGGACGAAATTATTTTCTAGTGGAGAAGTATGTAACATCCCATTTTTTAATTAAGGGGCATTCTCATTTAGATCCTATTAGATTTTTTTTAAGACATTCTAGTCCCACCATGTTTTCCTCTAACATATAATTCCTACTCCTAATTTTTTGGAACTTTTGTTCACAATTTAACCCTTTTAAAACCAACCATCCGTAACTTCCTTGAGGAATTTACATAAGTGGTTGAACTTTTTTTTTAATCTTCAAATGATCATAACTTTTAATTGACATATCCATTTTTCGCAAAATTACTATTTTTGAAATCTGCTCGACGAGATCTATCAAACAAGATCCATGAAGTTTATATAATTTCAAAGAAAAAAAATTACACATGCAGTAAACTTTACTGTATGCATCAAAGAGAAATAGGTTTATATCGAAAATATTTTCAAAAATAGTAACATTTACTGTGTTAATATTACACAGTATGTATGTATATACATACACACACACAAACACGGAGTGGATCCAAACTCATTTATTCGAAATTATCTTATTTTTAAAGGTCCACGCTATCCAACAACCTTCATTAGAGCTTCGATTTAGGGTGGGTAGGGTTGGCATTGGGTTAGGTTTATATTTGTAACATTTTCACAAACAGTGACATTTAATTTGTCAACATAGTATATATATATATATATATATATATATATATATATATATATATATATATATATATATATATATATATATATATACGGTGGATCCAAACCTCTTTTTTTCGATATTATCTTATTCTTAACGGTCTGCGCTAGCCGCATCCAATCCCCACCACCATTTTTGGAGCTACAACCACGTTCATCAGAGATCTAACTTGGGTTGACATGGGGTGCCGCTGGCGCGGACCTTAGGAAATAAGAGAATTTTGGATAAATGGGGTTTGGATCCACCGAAGCTCAAGGTTGGTGTAAGTAGGGTTGGCATTGGGTTAGGTTTATATCTGTAACATTTTCACAAATAGTAAGATTTACTGTGTTATAACACAGTATATATATATATATACACACACACACACACGGTTGATCCAAACCTCTTTTTTTTTATATTGTCTTATTTTTAACAGTCCGTGCTAGCGGTATCCAATCCTCACCACCACCCACCCCCATTGTCGGAGCTACAACAACCTTCATCAGAGCTGTGATTTGGGGTGACATGAGGTGACACTAGCGCGGACCTTAGGAAATAAGAGATTATTGGATAAATGGGGTTTGGATCCACCGGAACTCCAGTTTGGGGTGAATAGGGTTGATATATATATATATATATATATATATATATATATATATATATATATCCAAACCTCTTTTTTCTGATATTGTCTTATTTTTAACGGTTGGCACTAGCGGCATCTAATCCCCACCACCATTGTCGGAGCTCCAACAACCTTCATCAGAGCTCTGATTTTGGGTGACATGGGGTACCACTGGGGCGGACCTTGGAAAATAAGAGAATATTTGATAAATGGGGTTTGGATCCACCAGAGCTCCGATTTCGGGTGAGTATGGGTGGCATTGGGTTAGGTTTATATCTGTAATATTTTCACAAATAATAAATGTTACTGTTTGTGAAAATGTTACATCGGCATCCCATGCCACCTCAAATCATACCTCTGATGAAGGTTGTTGGAGCTCTGACAATAGGGGTGGGTGGTGGTGGGGATTGGATGCAGCTAGCGCGGACCGTTAAAAATAAGATAATATCATAAAAAAGAGGTTTGGATCTACAATATATATATATATATATATATATATATATTGTGTTATATAAACACAGTAAATGTTAATGTTTGTGAAATGTTACAGATATAAACCTAACCCAATGCCACCCCTACTCACCCCAAACCGGAGCTCCAGTGGATCCAAACTCCATTTATCTAATATTCTCTTAATTTCAGAGGTACGCGACAGCGGCACCCTATGCCACTACTACCCACCCCATATCGTAGCTCTGATGAAGGTCGTTGAAGCTCTGACAATGGGGGTGGGTAGTGGTGGGGATTGAATGTCGCTAGCGCAAACCTTTAAAAATATGGTAATTTCGAAAAAAAAGAGGTTTGGATCTACCGTATATACATATATATATATATACCCTCGGCCAGGCCGAGGGCGTACTCCACTTGGACGAGGCAAGGATGACCCCTCATCAGGCTCCGGATGACCCTCCAAGGGGCTGACCCCTCATCAGGCCCCAGACGAACCTTCAAGGGGCCGACCCATCATCAAGGCTCAAATGACCCTCCAAGGGATCGACCCCTCATCAGGCTCCTGACGACCCTCTAAGGGGACGACCCCTTATCAGGACCCAGACGACCCTTCAAGGGGCCGACCCATCATCATAGCTCCGGACGATCCTACGAGGGGCCGACCCCTCATTAGGCCCAGACCACCCTTCAAGGGGATGACCCCTCATCAAGCCCAGACGACCCCTCAGGGGGCCGACCCCTCACCATTATCCGGATGACCCTCCAAGGGTACGATAGTACGAGGTCCAAATTAGGCCAGACTCACTACCGGAAGGAACTTTGCCCTCGACCTCATCTCATAGGCTGAGGGTGACATCATCACAGCGCGTGGTTTGGGAGACGCGTGGAACAGTGCGCGTGAGGCTCACATGGCACGTGGAAGATCGTTATAACAATATCACCCCCTCACGTGAGGGAATATTATGTCATCATTAATCACAGGTGGCATCTACAGGTGTCAACAAGGGATTGGCTAGATTATCATTCACATGCACCATGCATACTTGGGGGGGTACACTACACCCCACAAGACCTATATATACTTGTCACCTACAACCCTACAAGGGGATCGATAATTATAACCCTAGATGAAACTCTGCTTGTATACACAGTAGAGAGAGAAAGTAAGCTTATGTGCATTGTATACAAGGCCATTAGTGCCCATACTTAGTGGATCACACACTCACAGTGGATGTAGGCCTAATTGGTTGAACCACTATAAATCATTGTCTTATTCCTCTTATACTAATCCCCTTCTATATACTTATACATACACATCTCCATGGCTGCCATGGTTATTACTGTTTGAGCTCATCATCACTTATCTGGTGGTGCTGAATCTAAGCATCATCAGTTTGGCGCCATTTGTGGGAACGAGAAGACATCTCTTCCCTTGTACAACTAGACCTCACCGAGCACTCTGGTGGTGAGCCAGCTCTCCCACTTTGTGGAGTTGTTTCACCATTGAAAGAGACCTATCAAGGTTCTAAAGCTCCTTAGTCTTTTTCCAGCTCTCTATAGCTCAAACACATGGCACCCGAGATGCCACCACCACCACTCCCTCCATCGGACAGGGGAGTAGGAACCAGTTCCAGTCAGCCACCACCTGAGTCTGAGATGGCTGATGTGGCGGCAGCCTTGAAGTCTCTGGCAGCAAGCCAGCGGATCATGCAGGAGCAGTTCACAGCTTTAAGCAAGAATATAATAAGACCACCAGGGGTCTCACCCGAGATGATTACTCCGACAGCGGCTCCAGGGCAGCATGAGGTCAGGGGACCACCCCAGGCACCACGCAAAGACTTGCCACCCCCACAATGGCTGAGGGATGTTACTGACCCCCGGCGTTTACGCCTGGGTAGGCAAGGAAACCCTTGCCGTGAGGATAGATATGATGATCTGGAGGGAGAGGAGGCCCCCATAGAATGCTGGGAGTCGTATGAGGTCTCCAACAATACTGTACGACCTCTCAAGGAGAGCAGAGGACAGTATGGGAGGCAAAATCTTGACGATCGCCCGAGAGGCTCTGCT
The DNA here is from genome assembly GCA_949130495.1 of Sambucus nigra. Lineage (NCBI taxonomy): Eukaryota > Viridiplantae > Streptophyta > Magnoliopsida > Dipsacales > Adoxaceae > Sambucus > Sambucus nigra. The sequence continues at coordinate 340,418,388 of OX422224.1, forward strand.
TTTGACCGCTTGAGCAGGGGGTCGGCCTTTGAGAGGCTGGGCCCGGTAAATGACCTGCGGGAAAAATTGTCTAGATCAAGAACTGCTGCGAGATCCAGAAGGGAGGCAGTAGATGGTCGACCCCTAGGACAGGACGATGGTCAGGGGGAAGTAAACAACCGACACAGGCCTATCGCAGCAGAACCCTCAGTTCATCTCAAAGAGGCGGCAGGGGATAACATCGTCCAAGCCGACCCTATGAGGCCCTGGAATGACTCGATCCAGCAACTAGAGGATAAGATTGGTGATATTCTGAAGAGTCAGGACCCTCTTCAGAGAGGATACTCCATAGGCTCACCCTTTGTGGCGAAGATAGTCAACTTCCTAACGTCATCCAAGTTTAAGCCACATGTGGTCACCCCAAGGTATGACGGGAGTACCAACCCTGTCCATCATATTGAGATGTATCAATCAGCGGCAGACGTATACTCTATCTCAGATGAGATGAGGTGTCGTGCCTTTTCTGGTACTCTGACTGGGGTTGCACATGTTTGGTACATGTCTCTTCCAAAAAACTCCATTGAAAGCTTTAAGCAGTTAGCAGACTGGTTTATCCACAACTTTTGCATTGGGGTGAGACCACAGAAGAAGACCACACACCTGCTCTATGTTAAGCAGGGGAAGAATGAGAGTCTAAGAGTGTACATAGCCAGATTCAATAAAGAAAAGTTAGAGGTTGAAGACTATGAGGAGAGCATAGCCATGATCGCTCTCATTAGAGGACTCCAGAAGGGGAAGCTGTTATGGAAGCTTACTGAAGACCCTCCGAGGATGATGGCTGAATTGCTCTCGACGTCAGGGAAGGTGATGAACGCCGAAGAGGCGATGGCCGCAAAATTCGAAGATGAAAAAGAAGTCACTAGTGGGGTTAAGTACCATAAGAAGAAAAAAGAGGAGAAGAAGAGGTCTACGGACGACAAGTTCGCTGATTACACCCCTCTAACGGTCAGCTGTGAACATATTCTCAATGAGATAAAGAGTGACCGGTCCCTGAAGTGTCCTGAGAAGTTGAGGGCAGCCCCAAAAAGAGGAACAAAAACCTGTGGTGTGAATTTCACCAAGACCATGGCCATGTGACAGATAAATGCTTTGCTCTGAAAGATGAGATTGAAAAAATGTTAAAATAAGGGAAGCTGAGGAAGTACGTTGACAAGAGTGCCTTCAAGAGGGGCCGAGGGGACGACTCCAGAAACAAGAGAGGTGATGCATGGAGAGAAGGTCCTCCAAAAAGAAGGGACGACCCTTCTGATGATGAGGACGACCCTGACCTCCCTCCGAGAGATGACCACGGCCCTGTCAAGAGACTTAATATGATCTCTCTCGGTGTGGGGATGATCTCTGGGGGACTAGCGGGAGGAGGATCAGAGGTCGCAGATAAGAAGGCCTACGTAGCTGAAGCCAAGACAGTGATGAAGACGGTACACTCAATCTCTTTAGAAGTAAAGCTAAAAAAGAGGAAGAAGGTCGATATGGATACTCTGATAGTGGGGTTCTCAATAATGGACTTCAAAGGCCTCTTAGCCCCACATGATGACCCTCTCGCCATCACTACCAGGGTACACGGATGCGAGGTGCTGAGGATCTTGGTAGATGGGGGTAGGTCTGCAGATGTGATGTTTTGGCCATGCTTCAAAGCCTTAGGCCTCAGCCGTTCTAGAGTCGTCCCATACCAACACCCATTGATTGGGTTCAGTGGGGAAAAGGTTCATTCCCTTGGAGTATATGAGGTCGATGTCAGGATGGGGGATGAGTGGCCGAGATGGCTCACCAAGACGGTCATTTTTTTTATGATGGATGAGCATGTCTTCTCGGCCTATAACATTATACTAGGAAGGGTAGACCTCAAGGGATTTCAAGCTGTGCCATCTACGGTCCATCAAATGATTAAATTTCCAACCCTTTACGGGGTAGGGGAAGTTCAGGGAGACCAGATGACAGCAAAGGAATGTTATTACAACTCTGTCAAAGAAAGAGAGGCACATAAGAAGGCAACAACCACTTACAATATTGATACCCTCGACCCCAGGGATGAGACGAAGCTGAAGAAAGGAGAGGCCACAGAAGAGGTAGAATCCATCATCCTCAATGAGGATGACCCGAAAAAACCCTCAAAGTCGGCAAGTCTCTGAAGCCAAATATCAAGGAAGACCTCATCAAGCTGTTGAGGAGAAGACAGAGCGTCTTTACATGGAGTCATGCAGATATGCCAGGGATCGACCCCAAAATCATGTGCCACAAGCTCAACATGGTAGAGGGTGCAAAGTCGGTAAAGCAAAAGAGGAGAATTTACTCTAGAGAAAAATATGAGGTCATAAGGGATGAGGTCAAGAAGTTAAAAGATGTTGAGTTTATCAGAGAGGTCATCTATCCTAAATGGATGACCAACGTAGTCATTGTCCCAAAAGCCAACGGGAAGTGGAGAATATGTGTAGACTTCACCGACCTCAATAAGCATTGTCCCAAAGACAGCTTCCCTCTCCCCCGCATTGATCATATGGTAGACGCTACCGCAGGCCATGAACTAATGATTTTCATGGATGCCTACTCAGGTTACAACCAGATCTTTATGAGCCCTAGGGACTCGTAGAAAATGGCTTTTATTACTGACAAGGGGACATACTGTTATAGGGTCATGCCCTTTGGCCTGAAGAATGCAGGGGCAACGTATCAGCGCCTTATAAATAAAATGTTTGAAGGCCAAATTCAGAAGTCTGTGGAGGTATATGTAGATGATATGCTGACTAAGAGTTTGAAGGAAGAGGATCATATGTCAGACCTTAAGAGGACCTTTAATATAATGGACAAGTACCGGATGAAGCTCAACCCATCCAAGTATGTCTTCGGGGTTGAAGCAAGGAAATTCTTGGGGTTCATAGTGAATCAAAGAGGCATTGAGGTCAATCCTGAGAAAATAAAGGCCCTACAAGAAATAAAGACCCCCAAGACCATTAAAGACGTTCAGAGGCTCATGGGGCGAGTGGCTGCTTTGAATAGGTTCATGTCTAGAGCCACAGACAAGTGTTTACCATTCTTCAAAATTCTCAAAAAGGCCTTTGAATGGAGTGAAGAGTGTGATGAGGCTTTCAAGGAGTTAAAGTTATACCTAGGGTCTCCCTTGCTATTATCACGACCAGTGCAGGGGGAACAGCTACATGTGTACTTAGCCGTCTCAGAATCAGCCATCAACACAACCATTATGAGAGACGAAGACGGGGTACAGAAGCCTGTGTATTTCAACAGTAAGGCACTACAGGGGGCAGAGCAAAGATACCCAAGGATGGAGAAGTTAGCCTATGCCTTGATCCAAGCATCAAGAAAGATGAAGCCATACTTCCAGTCCGATACAATGGTCGTCATCACTGACTTTCCTCTTAGGCAGGTCTTACACAAGCCAGAAAAGTCAGGTAGGTTAATGGCCTGGGCTATAGAGTTGGGGGAGTTTGACATTGTGTATCAACATAGGACGGACATTAAGGGGCAAGCATTGGCCGATTTCATGGATGAATTTACTTTGGAAGTTGATGAAGTTGAAGATGAGATCCCCGAGAAGACAGATACCCTACAAGGCAGACTCACTGACACACCCACGGATAAGGCTGAGATAAGAATCGCTAGAGAAAAAGTGGCCAAAAATGAAGAGGGAAGATATCTCTTTAGACAGGAGTCCCTCACTGTGGGAAATTTCTCAAAAGAATAGACTGTGTTGAGCCTCTTCGTTGACGGGTCCTCCTGCGAAAGTGGAAGTGGAGCTGAACTGATAGTATCAGCACCTGATGGCACAAACATTGAGTACGCTCTGAGGTTCAACTTCAAAGCATCCAAAAATGAGTCGGAATATGAGGCCTTGATAGCAGGCCTCTTCTTGGCCAAGTCTCTTAGTGTCGGCCAGATTTTGGTCCATGGTGATTCAAGGCTAGTAGTGAATCAGATACTAGGAACCTACGAGGCCAAGGATGAGCGGATGGCCAAATACCTTGAAAAGTGAGGTCACTATTGAAGATCTTCAGAGAAGTAAAATTAAATAGGATACCTAGGCTCGATAACGGCCGAGTTGATGCACTTACTAGGCTGGCCTCGGCAACTAGGGCAGAAGTCAGGAGAACAGTCCCAGTAGAAATTTTACTTCGGACAACTATTGAAGATGGTGAGGGAACACTTAGTACTTGCTTAAATGTTTCTGAGGAAGCTTCATGGATGGACCCTCTGATTAGATACATTAAAGAGGGGGAGATGCCAGAAGCAAGGCAAGAAAGGAAGAAGCTAAAATACAGAGCTGCAAATTTCACCGTCATTAGAGACACCTTGTACAAGAAGGGGTTTTTGCTCCCCTTACTTAGGTGTGTGCACCCATCTTAAGTCCCACACATTTTTTAAGATGTGCACGAGGGGTCATGTTCAAGCCACATTGGGGGAAGTTCTTTAGCTAAAAGGGTGATCACCCAGGGGTACTGGTGGCCAACCTTGGGAAAAGATGCCACAGCATATGTAAAAAAGTGTGACAAGTGTCAGAGATTTGCCAGTATCCCTCAATAACCCCATCAGCCTCTTACCTCCATTACGTCCCCTTGTCCATTTGCAGTGTGGGGGATCGACCTAGTAGGACCCTTTCCTAGGGAAATTAATAACTATCGGTTCCTTATCGTGGAAATTGACTATTTTTCAAAATGGGTAGAGGCAGAGCCAATGGTCACGATTACTGAACAGAAGACCTTTCAGTTCATCTTGAAAAACATTATATGTAGATATGGTCTCCCCAACACCCTCATCTCAGATAACGGAACTCAGTTCAAGAATGCATCCCTACAGAAGTACTATGAAAGGGTGAGCATCAAACAATTCTTCTCTACCCCAGGTCGACCTCAGGCTAATAGGAAAATGGAGGTTACAAATAGGACAATCCTAGATGGGATCAAGAAGAGACTTGAGGAGGCAAAAGGAAGATGGGCTGAGGAGTTATATGATGTGTTGTGGGCCTACAGGACGACGGCAAAGACCTCTACCAGAGAAACCACATTCATGTTAGCTTAAGGTTCAGAAGCCGTCATCACCACCGAGATTGGGTTTCCTACTCACAGGGTCCAAATGTATGACCCCCAAGAAATATGGAAGAGAGGAGACTTGACTTAGACCTGATTGAGGAAAGGAGGGAAGACGCCGAGATAAGGAAAGTCGCCTACCAGCAGAGGACTGCAAGGTTTTACAACCAGAGGGTGAAGCATAGGCCAATTGCAGTGGGAGACTTAGTCCTCAAAAAGAATTGGTAGAATCCCAACAAGCTCCACCCAAATTGGCATGGCCCATATAGGGTCATTGATGAAGTTGTCCCTGGAACCTATAGACTATAAAACCTAGAAGGGGAACCCTTTTCCAACCCCTGGAATGCAGATCATTTGAAGAAATACTATCAGTAATTTTGTAAAGTCCTATCGGATAACAGTTGTAATGAATGTGTTGCTCCAACAGAACACTTGGAAAGTTAATGACAATGTCACATTGGTCCCTCATTTTGTGTTCGATTAAAGCAAGTGTGATTGGGGGTGATGCTCGCTAAGTCCACCCTCGGCTATGATGAGGGTCAATGCTGAGGATAACCCCTCATTCACCCTCAAGAAATATGAGGGATGACTTGATTAAAAACCATTAGGTTGGTTAAAAACCACCCTCGGCTATAATGAGGGTCAATGTTGGGGATGACCCCTCATTCAACCTCAAGAAAGACGAGGGAGGACTTGATTAAAAACCATTAGGTTGGTTAAAAACTACCCTCGGCTATAATGAGGCTCAATGTTGGGGACGACCCCTCATTCACCCTCAAGAAAGACGAGGGAGGACTTGATTAAAAACCATTAGGTTGGTTAAAAACCACCCTCGGCTATAATGAGGGTCAATGTTGGGGACGACCCCTCATTCACCCTCAAGAAAGACGAGGGAGGACTTGATTAAAAACCATTAGGTTGGTTAAAAACCACCCTCGGCTATAATGAGGGTCAACGGTGGGGACGACCCCTCCTTTACCCTCAAGAAAGCCGAGGGAGGACTTGATTGAAAACATCATTAAATTGGTGGGAAACCATCCTCGGCTATGATGAGGGTCAATGCTGGGGACGACCCCTCATTCACCCTCAAGAAAGACGAGGGAGGGGTTAGTGACTGTTAATCTAAAGACATCACAAGGCAAATCATACAAGAGTCAAATATAGAAGACGGAAAGAGGCATTATATTACAAAATGTTTATACTTGTTCAGCAAAAATGAGTATAAAAAATATTGATTACATGAAGAGGGTATGGGCTACAGACAGCCACCCTATTGAGCAACGTCGGAGGGCAATGTTTCAACATTGATTATGGGGGTTTCTTCTATGACCAAGAGAGGCCGATCCTCAGACGTGTCGGTACCCTCGATGTGCACTTAGGACTCCACTTGGGCTAAGGCCTCAGCAATCAGGGGATCATCCAATTGAACTGCTTCAAGTGAAGGGAGGACAGACGACACTGTATCAGCGAACTGTAGGACGACCCACCGACAGGCCGTCCTAATTCCCCCCTCCAAGTACTCAATACTGAAGCCTTAAAACTCGTCCAAAAGTTTATAGGCCTCAACAGCATCGGCCTCTGCCTTCTTCACGGCCTCGACTAGATCACTTTTGAATTAAGCAGTCAGAGCCTCTTCCTTCGTCTTGAACAGATCATCTCTAGCCTTCAGGTCAGCATCGTGCTGCTTCGTCAGCTCATCCAAGACCCTGGCATGTTGGGTCCTAGCACTCTCCAACTCGGCCATTGTAGTCTCAAGCTCGATCTGCAGGTCAGCCTCATGATGAATGGCCCTATCGGCTTCATAGAACTTATGTTGGTTCTTAGACATCCACTTGGTAGCAGACGTGAAGGCACAAATAGACTGCATAGAAAAAGAAACTCATTAAGAGGCCGAGGAAATAGTTAGTGAAAAATTAACACTCAGTGAAATGAAAACAAATACCTGAGCAAGAGTGTGCAGACCATAGTCATACACCTTGTCCGGGGGCATCTTTGATAGGAAATCGTAGTCGGTGGCCGACGGGGCGGAGAACATGGAAGATTTGGCGGCCCTCAGGTTAGCAATCAGAGAAGACGGATTAGCCTTCAAAAATGCTAAGTTTTGGGTCCAGAAGGCCCCCATGCTGGAGGAGGAGCCAGTCCCCTCTGATGCCTCCACCCTTGCCCTCATCCTTGAATTTGGCTAAGGGTTAACAGGAACTTTAGGACCTTTTCTTTTGGAACCCTCGACGGAAGGTTCGACAGGTGTCGGCCCCATGGCCTTCAACTTCCTCAGAGCCTGCTGAGGCTCCTTGCCCTTCTTCTTGCCTAAGACAGATAATAAGCTTGGGACAGTCATTTCCCAAAGAAAATCAAAGATACCTGTAGGATGACCTAAAAAGAAGACGACATATCAGAAAAATACAAAGGCAAGGATGAAACTCTTGGAAAAAAGCAAAGACAACAAAAAATAACAATAACTCACATAGCTCTGTCAAGGGGACGACCCTCAGACCAGTTTCTTTGAGGAACCAAGGGGTCATCAGATCTTCAAACTTTGTAAGTCCACCACCTTTCCCTCGTTCTCTCAGATACTCGACTATGTCCTTTTCATCCAGACTAAGTCCGGGGTCTGACCTAGCCTTTATCGAGGGGTTAGACCATCTCCTTGGAACCCTCAGACCATCGTCCAAAGGTTGAGTATCGGTGGAAAATTCCCATTCTCCAGATACGAAGAAAAATCTCTTCTTCCAATCGTGGTTAGAGGTTTGTTCCACGTGGAGAAGTTTTTTATCAGACCTCCTTGCCCCCAAGTGATAGTACCCGGGCTATTTGGATGAGTAAGTGATATTATAGAAAGAAAAAAACACGTCGGCTGAAGGATCATCAGTAAAGGTATTCTTCCACAAAAAGACATAGACAAGGATCGTCCTCCAGGAGTTGGGAGGAAGTTGAGAGGGGGCAACGCCGAGGGCTGATAATATGTTAACTATGGCAGGGTGCAGAGGGAACCTCACACCGACCTTAAACATCTGCTCATACATTGCAATCTCCCCATCGTCGCCTTTAAAGACTCTCTCAGACTCAGAGGGGACCCTCATACTTATGTTGGGAGGCACACCAAATGTATGCCTCCACCGCAGGAGGTCACGATTCCTTACTGAGGAAACATAGACCGAGGCGTGGGAGGTGTAAACTTGGTCAACGTATGAGCCCTCACCATCATCCTCAGTCCCCTCTCCCTCGGCCTCATCACCTGTCAGAGGTCCATGAGGAAAGGCCATCTGGAAGGCATGAGGGGATAAAGTTTTCATAGGGACAGGTTCAGAAGGGACCACTCCCTCGGCCTGTCGACTTGGGCTTAGACCAGACATCTCTCTCCTCCCAGAAGGCCCAGTGCCAGTTGGTGACGACGCTCTCTCATCCATCTCTCCTGAATGACTCTCGGCCGGACGACACGATGACCCACAAGACTCAGATGGTTTTATTGTGGCTAGAGGACTGGGAAAAATGGGTCGTACCCAATTAGGGTCGGCCCCTCATCTTCTCTCCTCCTCTTCCTCTACTTTTTTTTATCTCTACAAAGAACTTCTCTCTTAGGGATGGTAACTCCTCAGCTAAATTGTAAAGCCACCTAACCATTAAGGGGAAGACCCTACACTTAGAAGAATTTGAATAAGCCAACTACAAACAATCTCACAGTTGACTAGGTTGGACTTTTTTATCAAAGCCAAAGAATTAAAGGGTTTTGATCAAGAACACTCAAGAAAAAGCCACCGGAGAAGAACACCGAAAAGTTATGAAACAACTAAATGAAAGCCTAATCCTATAGACCTAAAGCAGTAGAAGTGTAAATAGCAATGGAATATAAAGAGGGCACTAGCTCAAAGGAATTACCTGAGAAAGAACTGCGAGGCCTGATGCTGAAATCGCAGAAATGGCTATGGAGCTGTGGAAAAATCTAGATAGAGAGAGCTTGGGCGCGAAGAAGAAGAAGAAGAAGAAGAAGAAGAAGAAGAAGAAGAAGAAGAAGAAGAAGAAGAAGAAGAAGAAGAAGAAAGGAAATAATTTCAAACAATCTGTTTAAATACCATGCTAATGAGTGAGCCCATTAACCAGTGCAGAGCACAACCCACGGGGAGGGCATCATTAGGGCACAAAGTCCCAAGCAGTGTGCAGTTGCCACGCCAAGAAAACTGGAACGACAGTGGATAAAAAATTTGACAGGTGTCACTCACCAAACTGGACACACTTATCTCAAAAGCAACACTATCCCTCAGTTATCTCAACATCATCTATGGCTAAGGGCTGGGGGGTGATTGATATACCCATATATACCCGCAACCAGTCCGAGGGCGTACTCCACTTGGACAAGGCAAGGATGACCTCTCATCAGGCTCAGACGACCCTCCAAGGGGTCGACCTCTAATCAGGATCTGGACGAGCCTCCAAGGGCCCGACCCCTGATCAGGCCCCAGATGACCCTTTAAGGGGCCGACCCATCATCAAGGCTCAGATGACCCTCCAAGGGACCGACCCCTCATCAAGCTTCGAACAACCCTCCAAGGGGCCAACCCCTCATCAGGCCCCAGACGACCCTTCAAGGGTCCGACCCATCATCATGGCTCCGAACGACCCTCCGAGGGGTTGACCCCTCATCAGGCCCAGACCACCCTTCAAGGGGATGACCCTTCACCATGATCCGAATGAACCTCCGAGGGTACGACAGTACGAGGCCCAAATTGGGCCAAACTCACTATCGGAAGGAACTTTACCTCGGCCATATCTCATAGGCCTAGGGCGACATCATCACAGCGCGTGGTTTGGGAGACGCGTGGAACAGTGCGCGTAAGGCGCACATGGAACATGGAATACCGTTATAACAGTATCACCCCCTCACGTGAGGGAATAATATGTCATCATTAATCACAGGTGGCATCTACAGGTGTCAACAGGGGATTGGCTAGATTATCTTTCACATGCACCATGCATACTTGGGGGGTACACTACACCCCATAAGACCTATATATACTTGTCACCTACAACCCTACAAGGGTATCGATAATTGTAACCCTAGCTGAAACTCTACTTGTATACACAGTAGAGAGAGAAAGTGAGCTTATGTGCATTGTATCCAAGGCCATTAGTGCCCATACTTAGTGGATCACACACTCACAGTGGATGTAGGCCTAATTGGCTGAACCACTATACATCATTGTCTTATTCCTCTTATACTCATCCCCTTCTATATACTTATACATACACATCTCCACGGCTGCCATGGTTATTACTGTTTGAGCTCATCATCACTTCTCTGGTGGTGCTGAATCTAAGCATCATCAATATATATATATATATATTGTGTAATATTAACTCAGTAAATGTTACTGTTTGTGAAAATGTTCTATATATAAAATTATTTCATAAATATATTAACACAGTAAGTGTTCTTGTTTGTGAAAATGTCACATATATAAAACTATTTTATTTTCTTGTATACACAGTAAAGTTTAATATTTGTGAAATTTTCACAAACAATAACATTATATATATATATATATATATATATATATATATATATATATATATATATATATATATACACACACACAATATGCTCCTCTTTTTAAAGGTCTGCAACACCGGTACCTAATGTCACCCCTACTCACCCCAAACCTGCGCTCTGGACGATCCAAATCCCATATCCAATGGTCTTTTATTTTCAAAGGTCCGCGCCAGCAGCACCCCATGTCACTCCGGTGGATCCAAAAGCCATTTATTCAAAAGTCTCTTATTTTCAAAGGTTCGAGCCAGAGGCACCACATGCCACCCCTTCCCACCCCGAATCGGAGCTCTGATGAAGGTCGTTGAAGCTCTAACAATGGTGCCGCTGGCCCAGACCTTTAAATATAAGATAATTTAGGAAAAAGAGGGTTTGGATCCACCGTATGTATATATATATATATATATATATATATATATATATATATATATATATATATATATATATATATTACCACAGTAAATGTTACTGTCTATTTGTGAAAATGGCACATATATAAAACTATTTCACATTCTAGTGCATACACTAAAGTTTACTGTTTGTGTAAAAAAAATTTGTTTCAAATTTTATAGGATTCAGGGATCTTGTTTGATAGATCTCGTCGAGCAGATTTCAAAAATAGTAATTTTGCCAAAACGGATTTGTGAATCAAAAGTTATGATCATTTAAAGATTAAAAAAAATTCAACCACTAACGTAACTTCCTAAAGGAAGTTACGGATGATTGGTTTTAAAAAGGGTAAAATTGTGAAAAAAATTCGCTAAAAACTTGGAATAAGACCTAAATAATTGTTGAAACGTCAATAGGACTTATATGAATGTTGACCCGGCAAATGGGACTTAAATATAATTATCTCTTTAATTAATTGACTTTAACTAATTTGGAGAAAAATAAAATTTTGGATTTAGTTATTTTTAATAATTAAATATATTGTTTTTTATATTCGAAATTCAGAAAGCTAGCTTAAAAGACTCCTACTATGAATATATATAAATCTTGGGAGTTTAGAAGAGTCTTCAAAATATAAAACTCTCTAAAAACAAAATATATAAAATATTCGACCATTCGATCGAGCTGAAATTTTTTGTACAACTTCCTTTCATCTTCAACTACTACGCCCCCATATTTTAGCCAATTCCAACGGTCCGATTAGCTGAAATGTTTTTTTAGTTTTGTGTCTGATTAGAACTCTTTTCTGAATCAAACTCTTAATCCTTTATATATCACAACAAATTCGTGGCTTGGCCTTTCAAATCACTTTTTCCTCAACTTTTCAATCAGAAGACCTCTCCAAAATTATTCCATTTCATCTACAAACTTTAGCCCCGAACTTAATCAAGTGTTTGACTCAATATTTGAAGGCTTATTTGGTGTTTTCTAGAGTTTGGGCTAGACAGTTTTGATTATTTTCGCCAAAGGAACGTGATGGTGCGATCTAATTTTTTAGGAAGAATACATGTAATGATTCATGTGATGATTTTAAGATACGAAACTTGCACAATATGCTCCTAGTTTCTCTCGAGAGTATTTCGTGTCTTTTCGGTGTCAATTGCACTCATGTTAAATTATGATATTCATCGGAATCCTAAAAAAATTTTGGAATCTATTATTTTATTCATTGAGATATATTATATTGTTCATTTGAGCATGGTGTCATGAGATTTTAATATGGCATGGAAAATGGGCACCCGCCAATAGTCCAAAAACCTTTATATGGCCTTGAGATGACTAGGGGAGGTGAGGTGAGGCCTGGTGACCCATTGATGTGTTGTTGAAAAATTAATATTGATATAATGCTTGAGTATTGCATTTGATTTCTATATGCGCGTTCGTATTATTGCGATTTATTCATCGTGCTAATTATTTTTGAGCATGCATTCCTGTCATATTGTGTACATCCCTTTCTTTTAGTGGCAGGCTAGCGTGGATTGGAACGTTATGGACTATTTTGGAGAATTATTTTAGAGCTTGGATTGGAAGATTTATTTTTGATGTATAAATTAATGGTGTAATTTTTGTTGTAGAATTGTGTATTTTGTAAATCATTATTGTGAAAATAGAATAATTGTGGGTTTGTTATATTTAAATCGTGGAATTTAGATGCTCTATACTTATTTTGGATGGTTTTAGCTTAGTTTGTCTCGCAGTAGCACTCCACGTGTCCTCTCGGGTGCGCGAGGTGTTACACTCCTCAAGTCTACAAGTCTCGATATCCTTCACTTCCTTCAAAATACAACCTTTGTGTTAAACCTAGAAGCAAGATCTCTAAGTAAATTTTTCATGAATTTGTTATCATGGATATTCTCCCTAAGATTAAATGAATTGTTACAACTTTCGTCAACCTTGTGTTGCAGTCGTTAAAAGATTCACCATCCTCCATTCTCGTAGTCTCAAACTTAGTCACAATGTGTTGGAACTTTGCACGCTTAACACTCGATGTACCTTCATGTGTCACCCTAAGGATATCCCATGCCATTTTTACCAATTCACAATTAAGAGTATGATTGTAATCTTGTGTGCTTACAGAAAAAAATAATATGTTCGAAGTAATAGAGTTGTAATTGCAGTCTACAAACTCTGCATTCGTAAAAAAAAACCTGGGATTTTTCACTCTAACATATTCTTCTTCAAGTGTAGGATAATTGCATATTTTCTCAACACTCATCTACATTTATTCATGTTTAAACCATAAATGTGTTCTCATCTTCACTTTCTAATGGACATAATCAGAATTATCAAAGTACGGTGGCCTATTTATATAACTTGAATCACAATATTAATACATCTATAAAAAACAACAACAATTCACAATAAGAAATATATGAGAACAAAAACACAACAGCCACACAACAATTATAAGATCAACTCAAGAACATTAATTTCAAAATAAGATCACCTTGCTCTGATACCATTGAGGATATGTGTTTATTACGCAATGATTAACCTAAAACAAACCTAGAAGGAGTGAATATGTTTGATTACATATTATGTACATTTTTGCATTTAGATAATTTTTCTTGGAAATTCAATTCTCTTAACACGTGTTTCAAAATTTTCTTTAATTAATCACACAACAAGTTTGGTTAGGTAGATCTAGAGAGAATAACAAGAAAACACAACCTAAATTCAATTTTAAGTTATTACAATACATCTAAGTGTGATTTATGTGTAGAGCATGAACAAAAGTGTGCAATTGATAGAATAATGATCGCAAACATTCATGAGACAAATTTTATGAGGAAAACCCATCACTAAGGGCTAAAAAAACCTCGAGGTCCTCCAACATCTATTTTTACTTGAAAGGAGTTTTTACATAAGATAAGAAGGTGCCTCTCACAAAGCACTCTCGTGTAATTACCTATGGACCTTGAAATCTCCCCCATAGATGACTAAAAATACATATTTAGCTCCACAATACGAATGAGGAACTCTAGTCTCCTCCTTTGAATCAACACCATGCTTTAACTCATCCACTGAATCAAAGCGCCTCTAATTTTAGATCTAGTAGTATTAGATCATGAAAATCAAAATGTAATTGATTGAATTGAATAAGATAATTAAGATCTAAAACAAAATCACTCTAAAAAACCAAAGATAAAAAAATAGATCTAAGTTTCAGTAGTTTGGGAGTGTTCAAGTGTATTTTGTATAAAAGAGAAGCAATGATAGCTCTCAACCACAAAAATAAACTGTGAGAGGTTTTTGAATTGTGTGGTTTTTATACATACTCAAATGGGAGGGGAAATGATTTTTTTAGACAATTTTGAAAATTCATCTCCGTCGTGCACACGATTTCATCGACTAAGGAAATCGTGGCAAAGTCATCTCTCACGAGAAAAACAGAGTCCTCCATAGATGAATGGACCTCACTTAAACGTATCAAGTCTATGTGGCTCGAATGACCCAAATAACTCAAATGTTTTGTCACGAAATGCAGCCAACTAATATTCAATATATATAATAATAAAATTTGCATTTTTAATACCAAGTGTCTAAAATATCAAATCACAAAATGAAATACCAAATATCTTATGAAATAACAACCAATCAATACCCAATAATCAATTTAATAATAAAAAAAAATGTCATAAAAATATGGGGTATTACACCCCAGTTTTTTCTAATTGGATCTATATAGGGAGTCCTCAAACATTATTATCTAACATTGGAAAAGTAGGGTGTCCTCCTCGTTAGAATTTTTTTGGTGGCTACCTCTTAAATTTCTGGTTTTAGGATTTTCCTGAAACTTGGTCTATTAAGTTGGCTCGAAGTAGAAGCTTTGCATTTAAATTTTAGAAATAAATTTTTGTGAATGCAATCAATATGTAAGAAAATGCCATGAAAATGTCATAAAAATGTGCTAGTAAAAAAAATTTGGGGTATTTATAGAATTATTAAAGAAAATAGTCGTTACAAATAGGGATATTTGGTCATTGTCCTCCCAATAAGTGGACTTCCATGGAAAACAAACCCGTGTGACCAGTGGACTACCGTGGGGAGATGGCCTTTGCGTACAACCTTAGAACAAAACAAACACAACGGGGATTAAAAATGGAGTTTATTTATTTTTGGGTAAAAAATTAGGAAATATGCCTTAGAGATGGTCTTACTCGAGTAGTAAATCATAAGATAACGATCAAGTAATTAGAAGTCCAGTGTGTGGTCAATTTGGACTGATCACAACTCTTTATCCCAATCTATCGGAGATGAAGAATAATCACACATCAAATATAGGTATGCAATATCTATTCTAAGCATTCCTTTTTCCACTTTCGATGTACTGCCAAGAGATTATTATATCTGATTTCCCCATCCCAAGGACTCCATTTGATGCAATATGAACATTATTGAATATGATCTCTACTTATAACCTTTATTCTCATTTTAATAACCTTTTTATCTCTTATTATGCTAATACTTTGTCATTGTTGATCTCATATTGACTTTGCAAACTTATATTCTAAAGAACTTGCTTTTTTTTTATAATAATAGCGGTGAAAAGAAGTACATATTTACTTAAAGTTGTAATGATAATCCATAACATGGGCAAAACGTCCATGTAAACTTATCTAAAAATGTTAAGTATTCAACCACAAATGGTTGACCTTAAATGTACTCTCATCTTCTATTGTCGACAAAATATATTACCCTAACTTAGGTAGCAGTTTTGTGACCTCCTTCGTTCACTTTCTTTCGTGCTTCTTTGAACTTGTCACTTGTGATATTATCATCGACCATTTCTTCAAGCATATCTTCGCAATGCAGTTTCCACATGTAAGAGGATAGTATGAGTTAGGGTGGTTTAGAGAAAGGTTCTAAAATGCGCGATGCGTGATCGATGCATGGAGGTCAAGCATCAAGCATTAGAAGCATAGGCGCGCCTGTGAAGCATATGCGTGAAAAGGCGTTTTGTCTTTTTTTAATATTTTTTAATATTTTTTAATTATATCCCGGGTTGTAAAATAATAAAAGCAGAAATATAAGCATAACTTACATAAAAAAACATAATCATAAACATTGTTATGTTAACAAAAAACATATGTACACATTGCATATGTTAACAAAAAACATACAGTTTTAACAAAAAACATATGTATACACTGCATATGTTAACAAAAAACATACAGTGTTAACAAAAAACATATGTATACGCTGCATAAAAAAACATATGTATACACTGCATAAGATAAGAGGAGAATATATGTATACACTGCATAAGAGGAAAACATATGTTAACGAAATCAATATATGCAGAAAAACATATCTTAATAAAATCATTTCTTAAAAAAATGTATACACTTTGTAAGTATATGTTAACAGAATCAATAATATACAGAATCATTTTCGGATACCCTTTTTGTAAGTATGGGTATGTGAAACTGGCTACTGAGTCAATAATATAACAGAATCAATAATATAATGACGTCGGAGGTTTTCAGAATAAATAATATTATAATATACACTGGTTTTCGGTTAAATAAAATAAGAAATGACAACAAAATAAAATCTTAAACTTACTTGTTTAAGATTTTCAGAGGCCGGAGTTCACTTCTTTTCGGGGTTTTCGGCGAAGGTTTTTGGGGTTCTAGGGTTTTTGATTTTGTTTTCGAACGGATTATACTTGGTTTCGGTGAAGGTTTGTAGGGTTCTAGGGTTTCGGTGGGGGTAAGGAAGAGATCGGGTTTGGTTTGTTTTGTTTTGGTTTGGTTTTGGATTGGTTTCTTGTCTTTAAGTTTGTTAAAAACAGAACGGGGCTTTTTTTTTAATACATATCTTTTACTTGACTTAGTACATGAGAAAAAAAAAATAAAAAACAGCTAAAATGACGTGGTTTTACTTTTTTAAAAAAATGCATTATGCACGCATCACGCCCATTAACCGCCTTAAAAATTGTTGACCCCGCATTTTTCCATGCATACCTCTAATGCGCTGCATTTCTACAGGCATCACTCATATGTTCACATTTGCGCCGCAAATGCGCGCCTTTTAGAACACTGGTTTAGAGTAAAGTGTTAAGTGTAACTCGTATTAATGAATGGTGAAAAGTCATAATAAAAATGGGAACAATACAATAAATGTTATTTATAGTATCTTCCCCAAAACAAATGACCCAATTAGAGAGAACAAGAACTTCAAGTAAAATGTGATGCCAAGTGGAAAACCATTTTGTCCTAGAATAAAAATTATATGGTAAAAACACTTATCCCTGAATAATAAATACTATTGAATAATGATGAACTTGAAACTAGACCTGGAAAAATGAGGCACGACACGATAACACGACACGAACCGACATGAAGTTATAAGTTAATGGGTGGACCCTTAATGGTTTCGGGTCATATCAGTTCCAACCCGATAAGACACGATAGTTAACGGGTCGGGTTAGGGTTCACCCCCTTCACCCGTTAATACCCGATAAACCCGTTATGACCCATTAATTTAAGTAAATAAGATATAATTTTGGAACTTATAAATAATTTATGTAGCATAATGTTAATTTAATCCTAATGAATTTTACTAAATGAGAGATTTAGTAATGTCAATGCATTAATGAGTCTATTTGGGTTAAAAAATGAGATATATATCAACTTGTATACAATTCAAAATAATTCATTATCTTAATGGGTATTAACAAGTGAACACGACACGGCACGATAACATAACGGGTCGGGTTTGGGTATGATTTTTTCACATTATAAAAAAGTCACCCGTTTAGACACGAACCCAATAAGACCCGAACACGATAAAAAAATGACACGAACACGACTCGACACGACCCATTGACAGATTTACTTGAAACTCTTAAGAACAGTGGTGAAAATTATAACTTTTTCTTATAGTAACTATAGAAAAGTAAATATATAATCAAATATTTTGTCTCCACTAGGAGACATATTTACTTTTTGACTTTGGTTCACACTAGGTGGCACCTCTCAAAGGGGATAGGCGGCTGCACAGAGGTAGGAACAAATGATACATTGCAGACCTTGACCCTCACTACCTCTCAATTTTGGCACCCAAAAGTGTCAACTCATCCCTAGTGACCAAGTATAAATAGGACCCCTGGGCAAGGTCAAGTAATAATCAGCTACTCAAGCCTTATCGTTAATGTGTCAAAATCACACCAGAACCACCTAGTATTCTCCCCCTGATCTCTCTAGTGCTAAGTGTTTTGTTCCTTCACACCACACTGATAACCATAACTCTCAGGAGTTTCTATTAAGAAAAGTTAATATTATTATTGTGAAATTCATCTTCTTGTAGGGGGTAGTTCTTGATTTGGTTCCATTTTTACCAAAAGGAGAAGGTTTTACCAGGTCCTGCTCTAGAAGTTCTTGAAAACCTTGAACAATGAGTTTATTAAAGTGGATCATGCCTCACCTGTTTCATCATCTTACCAGACCCCATTCACACTACCCTCCTACAATCACCATTCATTCCTTTGATAACATACATATTCAAGTTTGAAGGCCTTATAATATACCAATTTCTTTATTTCTTCAACTTCTCAATTTTCTTCATTGCCCTTTGTACAATCCCTTATGCACCCCATTCTTGTAATTATGTCCTTAGTGACATTATTTGTGTATGAAACTTTTCACCACACTCAAAATTCAATTTTCCCCTCAAATCAAGTATCTAATTATTAAAACTTTCCGAGAAATTATTGTTAATGTGCTCTAAACATGTTACCCATCAACAAAGGCCTTACACAAACTCTTAACATCTTTATCCATAAACCATTGCTACGCTCCCTTTTTTAACTCTCTATTTTTTTCATAAATCCCTTGTGATCAGACATCAATTATGCTTTTGCAACCCCCAAACTTAATTTCTCCAACTATTCTCTTCCATACCCAATTTTTTATAAGTTTTTAAAAATATGTCTGAAGCAATATCTATAAGATGATGATGGAAAAAGGAATAAAACGACATCAATAAGACCTTTTTCCATGTCAGACATGAAAGTTAATCGGTTTGGGTGATTATCCAAGTATGATTTTATCCACCTCAAAAACTCCTTCCATGTTTCTTTACATTCAGAATGACATATGTATACACCTAATAGGAAAATCCCATTATTCATATACAATTCACATATGGCCAAACAAACACCACTCTACTTTCCTTCAAAGAAATACCATCAAGGTCTGTCAGTGGTCTACATCCATCAATAAACCCCTTCAACCTAGCAGTGTATGCAACTCATAAACCTCCAAACTCTTGTGAATTTTCTTTATTCTTCCCAAGTTCCTCTATATCTATTCTACTCCCATTATCTCCACTCAAGAGGTTATTGAATGGATATAATGGGAGTAGATAAGATATAGAGAAACTTAGGGAGACGCAAAAATATATATTTTTTTCACAGAATTAGGACAATAGAGGTTAGGATTGATCGAAAAAGATGAAAATAAGGAAGGCTTTAGGATCACATGGTATCCCTATTGAGGTTTGGAAGTTCTTAGGAGAGGAAGGAGTGTCTTAGCCTATAAAATTTTTAACAGAATTACAATGACTAATAAGATGTTCAATGAATGAAGAAAGAGTGTTTTAGTACCTATTTATAAAAATAAAGGGGGCATACAAAGTTAGTCAAATTATCAGGGTATTAACTTAATGAGTCGTATAATGAAATTGAGGGAGAGAGTGATTAAATATAGATTGAGATTAAAATTAACAGTATCTTATATTTAAATTGGGTTTATGCCTGGGAGGTCAACAATAGAAGTAATTTATTTATTGAAGAGATTAATGAAGAGGTATAAGGAGAGAAAAAATGGACTTTCATTTGGTTTTTATAGATATGGAGAAGGCATGTGATAGGATACAAAGATATATAGTGTGGTGGGTTATACATAAAAAGGGAATGACTCGTAGATATATTGATGTGATCAAGGATATATGTATGATAGGGCCATGTCTGTAGTGAGAACATCAGTTGGAGAAAGTAGTGAATTTCTAATTATTGCAGGTCTACACTAACGTTTGGAACTAAGTCCTTATCTCTTTGCTTTTATTATGGATGAGTTGAAGGGATAAATACAAGATGAGGCATCATGATATATGCTATTTATAAATGATATTATTTGGGTGGATGAGACTAAGACGGGGATTAATGCTAGATTAGAATTGTGAAGAGAAACTTTAGAAATAAGAGGATTTAGAAAAAGCAGGATTAAAACAGAATATGTGGAGTGCAATTTTAGTAGGAATAGGAGGACAGATGGCGATGTGAATAAAATGGAGGGTTAAGAGAAAACTAGAAATGATCATTTTCATTATTTAAACTCAATTATCTAAAAAGATGGAGATATTAATCATTAAGTTACTCATAGGATTAAAGCATGGTGGGTTAAGTGGAGAAGTGCTATTGGCATATTGTATAATAGGCGTATACTTTTGAAGTTAAAAATAAAATTTTATAGGACGGTCATTAGACCCACCATGTAATATGGGACAAAGTGTTAGGCAACCAAAAAATAAAATGTGCAAAAAATGAGTGTGGCGGAGATGAGAATGCTAAGATGAATTTGTGGTGAAACTCAAAAGGATAAAATTAGAAATGAATAAATTCGTGAAATGGTAAAAGTAGATCCTAAAGATGATAAATTGGGAGAAAATTAATTTAGATGGTTTGGACACGTCAAACATAAAACAATAGATTCCCTCGTAAAGGAGAGTTATTTTGTTAATATTGATCATAATGCAAGGGGTAAAGGTAGGCCTAAATTGACTTGATGGGATATTGTAAAAAAGGATATGATATCAAGTGATTTAACCAAATATATTGCAATGAAAAGAATGGAATGAAAAAATAGAATACATGTAGCTAACCCCAAATAATTTTAAAAAGGGGTTTATTGAGTAATAATATAACATGAGTTACACTCACATGGTTTAATTTACCTATTTTAGCATCATGTTAAGGACAAATTCAATAACTCCTCTCGTAGTTCCCATGCACAAATTCTATGACCATATCCCTCACACTCTAAGAAACCCAATAACTTATCTTACACCCAAACCTTTTCCATACTTTAATCATAATATCATTTGGTTTGTAACTCTTGTGTTTTCTCATCCTCCCCTAGTTATTTGACAACCCAAGGATTTGTCATGACTATTTTAATAAGTGGGTTACTTTGGCATGTGTTAGCTGAGAAAGTGATGCAATCATTGCCTTTTGCCCTAACATAGACGTACCAGTCATATTACTCACTATTACACTCAACCCTTTTCATTATCCCCATCATTGCGAACAAATCAAAATTAAAACTCGTTCACATTAGAAAATGTTTTAATGAAGTTCCTAAAGTCATGAATCGTATTCCACTCCATCTCAGCTTTTAGTGGGTCCATTTGCATTTACAAATGGTGTGTTTCCAAATCATCCCCTTCCATATACACATTGCCTATATTTTTCTTCATCACCCATATCCTTAAGACAGCAATTACCATATGTCCCAACAATGTGATACTTATCCTCAGCTGACATTTTAAAAAGTCAAATGTCCTTCTCCTCTTTTAAACTCATTTTAAAAAGTTCTATTTTCTGCTTCATTCAATCTAGCTAGTTCTTATCGAGTTTAATTTGGTGGGATTATAGGTTCTTCTAGGTTTTCATTTGGTGGGACTGTCAGTTCCTTTGGGTTTTTATTGGTGGGATTGTTGGTTCTTGGCTTGCATCATCATCTCCTAAAAAATCCCCATTAATTACACATTTTTTCCCTCTCTCCTTTTTTTCATTGTTTCACTTCTTTTAGGAGTTGGTTGGGTGTGTTGAGTATCCAAAATTTTGATAGCAACTCCCACATTGGGTGTAGATATAATGGGAGGATCAAATATGACACGAACCATTCTCACCAAAGTAAGAAACATGTGCATCCTATCATCATAATTCATCACACTATCCTCCCAAGACATCAACAAATATTTATAACTCTCAAAAGCTAACCTAGTCCAATCAGATAAAAATTAAGGAGGAGGGTTTATATAGATAGTAACTAGGCAATCCAACCTCGCGCAATATCAAGTCTTAGATGTTACAACATGACACTAGGTCACCATCTAAAGACTCAAGTGAAAATTCAGACCATCCTATAGTCACTTGCCTCCCAAATCCATATACTTTAGGTATGTCACTCCATTTTTTGTAGAAGTGAACCACAACAAGCCTAGTTTGATACTCGTGGTTAACCCAATTACTACTATAATACAAGTAATGCAAATATAAAAGAAAAAACACATGATTAAAAGCCTGACATGTGTAAAATAAAAAATCAAAGTGAAAAGAAAACAGAACACATGAAAAAATTTAGTTGATATACTCACAAAGGCTCTGTCCGTGAATTGAAATGTGGAGCTCCGTAGTCCATCTCCATTGGTTCCTCTCTTTTTCTAGGCATGAAGGTTTGATTATTATGAGAAATGAGAGTTATGGTAATGGAAAAAACCATTTGTATGATAGTGATAAGCCAAGTGAATATGTAAGGAATATGAAAGGTCATGGAGAAGAAATGGCACATACCATTGTAGACACCCCATATGAGGACCACCCCAAGAATCTTCTTAGGTTCCTAGAACTCATCCATTAACCATAAACCCTAGGTCATACTCCCAGGACAGAGCTGGAGGACACCGAGCGATCTTCGACTCCATGTGACTCCGTTTAACTCTCCAACCTAAGCAAAGCTCAATGAATCCTCGAGTGGATCTGAATCCTCTTTCCAAAAGTTTATCCCATGCATGAATTGATCTTACGGTTCGAATGACAAATCAATTTTACTCCGAAGGGCCATCAGGAACTTTTGACCATCATTTGACCTTAGCCAACTATCCGAACCGAGCAAAGCTCAATGAAATATCGATGGTCATTTAATTCACTTTCCAACTGTTAATCAGCCTTACGGTTTGGACAAACGATCATTTTTCCTTTAAAAATCCCCATCTAAAGACCATCGGGCGGTTCCAATACCCATTTGACTTTGTTCAACTTCTGGAATCGGGAGTGTCTCAATGGGTTCTTAAAGGGATCTAAATTACCTTTCCAATAGTCCACCCCGTGCGCAATTTGGACTTACGGTTTGAATTTTATTTCCATTTTTTTGAAAAACCATTTCAAACTGCCTATAGGTACCTCAGTAACCCTCCTTATCGGTAGGGTGTCCTTTTCCTTTCCCATCAAGGCAGGCCTTGTGCCGACAGAGAATCCAGGGGCCATGTCGATCGGCCCCCACTTGACCCTATAAAAGGGTGATGACCAAGCCTTACAAGTGTGACAACCCGCTCAAAATAATAACGGGTGGCCAGCCCTATACTACATTAAATCAGGTATCCCAGATGGCTCAGTCTCAACATCAACTAACAATACGTAATAATATAAGGCTAACTACCCAAAACTATTAAAAGCGGATTGCCAAAAATTTTAAACTTTTATTTAACACCAATTAAAACCAACCATGCAACCAAAACCAACCATGCAACATCTAACTATGATGAGTGATACATGCAACTCCAATAATATAAAAGAATACAATACAATGTACAACAAAATCTCAACAATGAAATACCCGAATAAGCTGTCGGGTCACAGACAATACAAAAATCTGAGAGAAAGAATATAAAAGTACTAATCTACAACACTTGAGTATAAACCTGATATACAAACTGAATCCTAATCTAGATATACAAAGATAGGAATCGACTAAAGCAAAGTGCCGCAATAGTCTGCTACTGCCACAGCTCTACGAATACACTGGATGGATGAACCTCAATGGCATCCTTGCAGAGGGACACCTAAAGTAATACAATATATACACATGGAGGGAGAAAATATAAACGGGTCAGAGCCCGAGTTGAAAACATTTTATAGCAAGTGCATTAAAATGCATAATAATTATAAATGCATTATTACATGATTAAGGTGGAATCTAACTCTCCATAATAATCTCCCTCACCTCTCAACTAAAGCGTGCAACTAAACGTATGCACGTGATCTCCAAATGTATGCCCAATTCTAATTAGGCAAAAGAATCTCACTTAAACCCAATTGAAATATTTAATTAAAACCATTTAACCTATCTCCCAATCTACACTTATCTATATCCCTTAAATCATATACTTTAACTTTAATGTTATAGTTCTCTTTATATTTGTTCATTTATTGAACATATAAAGTTGCATAATCATCCTCATAACAACATCATCGCAATACATCAACATTCTCTTTTACTGGAGTTTCATATATCTAGTGATGCCCTCATACGACATGTAAACATATATATAAATAATTATATATGAGTTATTAGCATCTAAGTGCTAAGGACTAACCTTCTCCCAATTCTCAATACGGCACTGCGTTTCATGCATGGGACGTCTCGCCGAAGCGAAATCCAAACAAGGAACCCCCCCCCCCCCCCCCGTTACACTACTCCTGACAGTATTGATCTTCGAGATTCATTATGCCCTCAATCATGATGCATGTAACCCTAATTATTACTCCATTTTAATTAATTATTATTCCCAATTCTCAATAGTACACGACGTTTCATGCGTGGTACGTCTCGCCGAAGCGAAATCCAAACAAGGAACCCCTCCTCCCCCCCGTTACACTACTCCTGGCACTGTCGATCGTCGGGATAGGTGATATATATATATATATATATATATATATATATATATATATATATATATATATGAGCATTTAGGACTAACTTCTCATCAATTTCAGACATTACACGGCGGTTCGTGCGTGGGACGTCTCGCCGAAGCGAAATCCAAACAAGGAACCCCCCCCCCCCCCCGATACACTAATCCTGGCAACGTTGGTCGTTGAGGTCCATTATACCCTCGATACCCAATCAAGCACAACAACAATATCATAACCATACAACCGAGCTATAACTCGAGGACGCAGGCTCACATGCTATCATGTTCCAGTTGCACATTCACGTAGAAAACTGGGGCCACCTGGTGGGGTTCAATGGCACCCACCTCGTGATCAACTCACGCACACAACGTCCCGGGAAGCGGTCATAGCTCCTAACTGGCAAGTGAGAACGACACATACCCACGACTTCTCACCCCCAAAATAATAATGTGTATCACATAATAATCACCATGGACGACTATGACCTGGGGAATTTCCACAACCTGCTCTTTGAGCCAGGCTGCTCACCCTCAACGCACGCAACTTCCCAATGATATCAAGGAGGGGGTATGCTTCACTATATATATATACCATCATATAAGGTATACATACGTCATCACATCATATAAAGGTACACCGTCATATAAGGCATACTTGTTACATTATTTTCATATTTACTATACGCTCTTAGGCACAATAAAATTAATGTCATTGTTTAGTATATTTCCCTCTTGATATACTAATCGTCAATTCTCACACATCATATAATACGGTTCAATTAATTTTATGAACCTTTAAAGTTATCCAATTTGGAATTTGATCCTAAGATACAATATCTCTAGGTTATTCTCATTCTTTTATATGAATTTAATTATTATCTCCAACTATAATCTCCAATTAAGGTGGTCTTCCCCACTTAAAATATACCCTAATTCTAATCGGTATTCCTCAATTTAAGTCAATACGACTCCAATAATTTCTTATAAGGGAAACTATCTAAAAATCTCCAAAAAGTACTCCATATGATCCCTATAGAGGTTCCCAATCAATTACCTCGAACAAAACGGAATGAAATCCTTCCTAGAAAAACATCCCTCAAAAGCCCCTTTGTACGAATTGATTCGAGCCAATTTCGAATCGATTCGGCCCTGCGAATCGATTCGGCCTCCAAGGCGAATTGATTCAGGTCATCAGACCTGGGACTCTGTCTCAGGCCGAATCGATTCGGCTAGGGTCCGAATCAATTCGGTCACTCAGACCTGGGCACCTGCAAATTTCTGAATCGATTCGGCTAGGGGGACGAATCGATTCGTCCTACCTGGAGGCTTGAAAATGGCTACTTTTTAGTAATCCAAAAATCCCAAAAATTGTTTTAATCATCTTATCTCCATTTTTCTTCAACCCCATCACATATATATCATTAATATTCATCCTAGAATACATATAAACTAATTTCTATCCTCAAATCAAAGATCTACATATCAAATATAAGATTATACCGAAAAGTTTGGTTTTTTGATAAACTAAACCTAAAACCCAAAGATTTAATCCACAAATCATGCAATAAATGGTACACAACAATTATTTAACAAGTTTAATCACTTGCCTCGGGTTCGTAGGGTCTGATTCGTCCTCGAGATCGTGTATTGACCAGAAATCTCCACTTTCTCTCTCTTTTCTCCTTCTTTCTCTTATTCTCTCTTTCTTTCTTTCTATTTCTCTTTCTCTCTTTGGAGAAATAAATCTTCCGTAGGCTTTTAAGCCCTAACTCCCAAGATACACAACTTTAAATGATAATACACACTTTAAATGACACGGTAACTTTAATTCGAGTCAAACGTACCTAAAATATTTTGAAACCTAAATAGACCCCAAGTACCGTCATTTTCACTTTCTCGACCCTTCCGGACACAACTACACCCTCAGAATTGACATCCGAACATCTTTCTAACAACTTCAAATTTTGACCTCAATTGCCAATTTAATTAATCTCCAAATAAAATAATATTTATTTCTCCCAAAATAAATAAATCATCGTCCATAAGACCTCGGGTTGTTACAACAAGAAAACCTAGATATCCTTCTCATCAATAAAAAAAAAATATTATCCTCGTAATCAGAGCCTTTCCCTTTCCCAAAAAGTCCATTTTCCCACATTCTCTTACCTCACTTGGTAATGCACCCCACCTCTTCATATCACTTTCATACCTTCCAAAATCAGCATACTTGGATTTCAAAGTCAGCAACAAGAATTCATAAGGAGGTCTATTTCTCCACCCCTTTTTCAATTTTAACCATTTTAAGTGTTATTCATCTTATTTTATTTCATTCTTTTCTTTCATTATATCATATTCATTAATCTCTACACTTTATTAGTAATATTGCAAATAATCTATTTTCATAAAAACTCCAAAAAGAAGAAAAAAGGGTTTCTCCGTAAATTCCAAAAAAAGGATTTTCATTTCACACTTTCACTCTTAAAGAACATTTTCTCTACATACACATAAGAGAAGTCTCACATTTTGATTTATGGGTTGAACCCCACCCCTTTGCTACTTCCAACTACGCGGACTTTGATGCCCCTTGACCTATATAGGCATTTTGGGTCAATTTCGAGATTCGAGCCCTCCCTTTTTCATGTTCATATACTTCTTTAATTTCTTTTATATATATATATATATATATATATATATATATATATATATATATATTGTAAGTTTTACACACCTACATACTTGTGTCTTGTCTTATATGCACATTCACTTTTTCAGAGCAATTTATGATTCGGCAAACACTTAAATCATATTTTATCATTATTTTCGGGTACACTCCTACGGATGAGTCCACTTTGTCCCTTCCAAAACGCGAGCTGGATGATTTCATTATCCCATCACTTATATTATACACATGTACACACACATGACACGTCACATAGTTTAAAAATAGAAGATTAACATTAGACCATTAGAGATCGAAAGGTGAAATGTGTGACTAAGACGTTCCCATTCTGTAACTTAGCCCCGAGACCTTCAAACTATTTGGTTTCGCATGTATCAGTTTGATCTTGATTCCGTTCTCTCGAGGTGGCACCATTATTTTTCCTGTTTTGAGAAAAATAGGCTTGCGACTCTATCTTTTCACATTATCCCTTAATTGACGACGGTAAATACCCGTATCTGCATGCGCTAGAAGGAATCCGACCCTAGATGGACACAATGGCAACTCTGATGGGGACTTTTATTAGAGGACTAGACTCTATTTCTACATGGGTGTCATTTTTTTCTCTCCTACTTTTCTACATGTGTACATATTCTCCCACTTATATGTTCCCTTTGCCCCTTTACTTATTTAATTTGTATGCCTATCTCAAGTTTATCTTTACCAAGCTCCCTTCTCATTTATATGTCACCTTTCCCTCACTTGTACATGCTCACTTCACCCACTTACACTTGTATATAGTTTATCTCCTACTCACGTGCTCCACACACCACTTATAGACTATTCATGCTTAGTTTCATTAGCCCACACACACACTTTCTCTCACTTATATATATATCCATGCTCACTTACACATCTCACAAACCACTTGTAAATAATCCATGTTTAGACTCACTAGAACACAAATTCACTTATGTATATTTACATTATCACTCACATTATTTCCATGTCACTTTCTCACCTTACACAGCTCACCCACTTATTCAGATGCTTCCTTATCACCATTCTTAGCATAGTTTTCATGCTCCAGATAAGATTTACTTTTCATGATACTTGTATATTCTCCCTCATAGTAATGGTACTCCCTCACTCAACATGCAAATAAAAAAATCTCTATCCATAAGATACTAATCAAGACTTGTACATTTTTGCACACTACATTACCGGAGCATGGAAATATTTACCAAAATTTCATTTCACACTGGGGGTCACTTCGATATGGGTGGGGCGCGGTTAACCTAAGCAATATGATTCTTACCTTCCATTGACCTCATACCTTTGACATATATCGAACAGTGACTCCTGCAACGTACCTCTTGACCGAACTCGTGATATGATGTATGTATCAAGGAACTCATTCACGTACATCGAGTATATTAAATTCGTTCTTACACGTACTGTCCCCATGAGGTATATCATGAGGCCATTCACGTACATTCAGGTCTATCAAATGACTTGTCCACATATACCAATGAACGATTGCCATTACAGAAAAAAGGTATATCGTGGAAGTCATAACAAAAGGAGGAACCCTTCCACTAACCAAACAAGTTCATAAACATCATATAGGCATCATCCTTAGGGCACTCGTAATTAATTTTCCGATTGCCATGCGAAACTCTGGGAAAATTTCACGTCGACATACTGCCTAAAGTTTTGTGCTATTTTTCCCTATTTTAAATAGGACCCTGTCTGTGATCCTAGAAATAAGTCAAACCTTGTCTTATATCTTAAATCCTATTTTTCCTAGGCTCGGGTCCTGTTCGAGATTTTTCTTACATTTAGGCAAATATAATATAAGTGAAAACCTAATGATAATAATAACCATGCTGCGATTTATTCCCTTTTTCCCTCATTTCAAAAATAAAAAATGCCAAAAACACTTTCTCCTTTTTCAAGATATCGAAAAATTTTACTTTTTTCTTCCAATAATAAACCCAAATAATTCTCTCTCTCATGTTGATCATATACCCCGCTTTGGACTGGCTCCCTATTGGATTCGGTCTTCCGTCAAACTACCCCGAAGCTCCACTACTTTTTTTACTACTTCAATCGAATTTAGGATCTACCTCCACAAGCTCTTCATGAAAAATACCGACCACCTATCCCAACACAACGCCAAGATTGAGAATCTTCAAATAGATGTCTATGAGATGTAGCGGCATTGAGCTCGAACTCCGACAGCATATGAACCTGAGATCCTCTTTCCTTGTGCTATGGGTCCACCTTCCCTCGAGCCTATTTGGGTCCCAGAAAAATACCAACAAATCCCACATACCCCACCTATAAATGAACCGCTACCTGCTCAACTCCTAATTTTGAACCTTGCCCAGACCAGGGCTAATCCGCCAGTACCTGTGGACGGTAATGAAGAAGAACTGAACAAGATCAAAGAAGACCTCAAGCTGCAATTAAAAAAGTTTGACCAAGTCAAAATCTTTAAAAACTACATGGATTACACCCATATGTGTCGTTACCCTAAAGCAAGACTGCCAAAGAATTTTAAGATGTCAAACATCGAGAAGTTCAGGGTAACGTCTTCCTAATTTTGCACCTACACAACTATCACCAAGACATGACCCTTCTTGGTCCTCAGAAAAAAAAATGGCCCAAATGTTTCAGCAGCCCTTGAAAGATAATGCTCTCTGATGGTTCTTATCTCTTGAAGAATCTAGGATTCATATCTAGGAAGATGTAGCCCCAGAATTAGTATCTCAGTACAAGTACAACGAAGCGTTAGAGATCATGTACAGAGACCTAGAACTGCTAAAGTAAAATCCTGAGGAATTAGTCAGTAGCTTCATTAGAATGTGGAGAGAGAAAACTGCCACTATGACTAAGAGGCTCTCAGAGGAGGAATAAGTGAGCATTATGAACAATAATTTCTTGACTCATATTCGACTATCCACGGGAGGACAATACTACCTGCACTTTCGAGACCTCTGAGAGACTTTTGTGTAAACCGAAGAAAGTATCATCAAAGTGGAATCTGAACCAACGAAGCTAACTGGACAATTTACACCAAGGAAGTATGAAAAACCAGTCAATGCCCTAGCCTCAACCATCAATAACATATCACAATGCTCCCTTGTCGAAAGTTTCGTAGGATCCAACAACTCAAAATCTCATCAAACTATTGGAACCTATCCCACTACCAAACTGAATCCCTAAAAACTTCAAGCACAATGCCCTCTATGACTTTCACCAAGTCGCAGGCTACACCATCGACCAATTCTTTCACCTCAGAAATATGATCCAAGGCCTCATATACCGGGGTGTCACTACCTTTTCAGCTAATCCCAATCCCAACACCACTCACAACCTTCTTCCAGCATATGGAACCAGAATGAATTCCATCTTCTTGGAAAGTAACCCCGAATTTGAACCTTCTACTTAGATTGTGCATGTCAAAGAACCCATTATCCACACATTCTGACCCAAACCTCTTAAGATTTACCCGTCATTTCTCTTGCACCGTGCATGCCTTACTGATCAAGCTCTATCACACCTCCCAATGACCTATATTTCCTTCTGTACCCGATTATAAGGGGGAGGCATGGAACTACCTGTTGTGTTAGACCAACTCCAAAGTTTTGGGCTGAAATTTCCCGTCGAGATGTCCATTAACTACTAAAAATTTAGTGCCCTCTACATGAAATCTCAAAAGTGGGGTCGAGAATTAGATGAGTGAGTGTTAACCATTGAGGAGGTTATTCTAGATGATGTTGTACAGATTATGGACGATATATTTCGTCAAACAGAGGAAGTCTCAGCATCTCTGAGTTACTCGCTACTTTGAAGCTTCAGGGACACCTGGTCCCTTAACTTTTGAACCTCCCCCTAAATGGGAAGATTTATATGATGAGGCCATAAAGGTTATCGAATGACTTGATTACTATTGGTAGGAATAAATCTTTGCCACCAGACAGGGGAATGACTTTAATATCTCAGATGATGACCGAATCATAAAGAATACGATCAAGTTTCCAGTTTGTATGGAATTATCTCTTTCAAAGATTTGTTAGGGAAAATCAACAAAGTATCCATTCAGCCCGAAATAGATGAAGATGTGGGGTTCTTATTCTTCCCCGCCTTTGTGAACCACACGACCAGATCATAACAGTAATATAAAGATTTGATTCCCCATTCAATCGGAGTAGACAAAGGAAATCGAGTTTTCGAAGAGCTCCTAATGCCAGAAATGACAATTGAAGAAAGCAAAGTCCTCGATCATCTTAAGAAAACACAAGCCAACATAACCTTATGGGGACTCTGTATGTCCTCTTATCTGCACCGAAATGCCCTAATAAAGCTCCTTATTGAACCCATAGTTTCTCCCTCTACTACTTCAAAGAATTTGTAAATATGGTGGATTCTTGACCAAAACTAGACTCCTCTCTTTCTCCGAAGAAGAAATTTCGAAGTTCGGCCTTGATCACAACTATGCCATTAACATCTACGTCGATGTTTTAGGATAGACAGTCCCTCTATCACTTATTAATAATGGATCTTCTCTCAATGTTTGTCCGCTCAAAATCGTCAACTGCCTAGGATTAAAAGTCAGAAATCTCAATCCCACATCTGTTGTCGTGTGTGCCTATAACAACACTTGTGGGGAAGTGATGGGTTCTATGAAGCATACAGTAGGGGTTGTCCCAATCAACCTTTTTGATAAAATTCCAATTCATCGATATAGCTCGCTTATTTCAATCTAATCCTTGGCCTCCCATAACTCCAAAGCATATGAGGAATATCCTATTCTCTCCATCAAAAACTATAGTTCTTTGCTAAAGTCCAACTTATCACCATCTTAGGGGATGATGAAAATTTAGACAGTGCCAGGACCAGAAATATTATCTAGTAGGAGACAATTTTATCCACTCTTATCCAGTAAGAGACAATTTGAAAGAAGGAGTCTGTCCAGAGCGTATCCCTCGCGACAATGTCAATGTAATTCATATGTTCAAGAATATGCACATCATGCCCAGAATAGGGCTAAGGCGATTCCAATAAGGAATCCTTGTGCCCATAATCCTAAAAGAAGTCTTTTCCCCATGTGGCCTGGGCTACTAACCTTCACTGGATGAACTTAAAGTACTCTGCCAACTGCGAACAAGGAGAACCCTATAGGATGAAAAGACTGTTTCAAGTGACTCTTTGAATGGAAGATTTGCCAAGGAAGATGAATACTTCCCCTTCTATGGATTCTCTGAACCGTGGTGTGACGACGCTGACAAGAAGATGAAACTGGGGCTGGAGATCTTCTTTCAAGATAACAACACCTGGGATGAAGACAGGAAACATAAAGTGAAACCTCTTATGAGTAAACCATGGAAATTACTGAGAACTATAAGGGTAGAGACTCTAATGAATCCTTTGACCATTAGACATCAAGGTTGAGACTCTTTATGATCCGCCTAGATAATGCAAAATCAGACTCATCCACTCAGATCACAATTGTTGATTTACCTCTCCTAAACAGGCATGCCTCCCAATCTAGCCTTCTTAAGCTCAGCCTAACTCTGATGTTTATCCTACGCAAATTTTGGCACCTTTTATGTCTCTCCTTTTCTTGATGTAAATGTAACTAAAACCTCTTTTGAGGAGGTTTTTAACGTTGTTTTCCCTGATAATGAAATAAATGAGGATTTTTAGTATATTGTTATAACTTACATTAATTGTAATCAAACTTTTGAGGATGGTGACTTTGTAAATGAATTATTCTTAATCGATCTTAACAAGGAAAAAAAATATAGCCTCGTACAAACTAATAATGATGAGGTTCTTAACCTCAATTTTAGTAGCCACCAGAGCAAGATTAGGATATGTTCAACCCTTAACGATCATTAGCGTGTGAAATTTGAAGAGCTACTAAAAGAACTAATACACTTCTTTGCATGGTCCTATGATGGCATCCCTGGCATTGACATGGAAACAACTCAGCATGAAATCTCAACATTCCTAGAATGAAAACCGATTAAGGAAAATATATTAAAACTTTGAACGAAATAGTCCCTCAAAATCAAAGAGGAGGTAGTCAAACAATTGAACATGGGTTTTCCTCGCGTAGTCAAATACCTTACATGTCTTGCAAACATCGTCTATGTGCCAAAATCAGGAAGAAAAGTCTGCATGTACCTCGATTATCGGGATTTGAATAAAGCATCCCCAAAAGATGATTATCCATTGCCCAATATCGATATGATCGTAGACAATACAGCTAGCTACGCTCCCAAATCATTTGTCGATGGATTTTTTACTCAAAACTAAATCAAGATGCTCCCTGACCACCAAGAGAAAACTGCCTTCATCACCCCCTGGGGAACTTTCTGCTACACCGTCATTCCATCTGAACTCAAAAATGTCGGGGCTACCTACCAAAGTGCTGCCACAACCATCCTGCGTGACCTTATGGATAAATAAGTCGAGGTTTATCTTTACGACATGATCATCAAGTCCAAGACTCAGGAAGGCCACATTTTCGCTCTCTAGAAATTCTTCGAGCGACTGCGATAATATCAAATGCTACTTAACCCATAAATGTGTGTTTTCGGCATCACTAAGGGGAAATTCTTAGTATTCATGGTTAGAGAGAAAGGAAATGAAGTGGACCCCACCAAACTAAAAGCCATACTCGAGATGACACCACCTCAAATGGATAAGGAAGTTCAAGAATTCATAAGTAAATGGCAATACATTACTCGTTTCATCAACCAACTAGTCTCTATTTACAAACCTATTTTCAAACTTCTCTGGGAGTTTTAAACCAAAGTTTGGAATGAGGCTTGCCAAGAAGCCTTTGACCAAATTAAGAGATACCTCAACCGACCTCCGATGCTCATGCTTCTACAGCTAGGTCTGTCCTTCCTCTTGTACTTGATCTTCATTGATACTAAAGCAGGGGCTTTAATATCCCAATACAATGAAGAATTTTACAAAGAAAGATCTATCTATTATTCTAGTCAAAAACTGGTCGAGTATACAGTTAATTACACTACTTCGAAGAAAGTGTGTGTCGCCCTAGTCTGGGTCACGCTAGAATTACGATGCTACATGTTTTCCTTTCCTATCAGACTAGTATCCTGAATGAATCCCATCAAATACCTGTTAGAAAAACCCCCTCTGTCAATCTAAATAACTTATTGGTTGATGCTACTAGCCGAGATTGATATTTTGTACATCACACAGAAAGCCATGAAGGGGAGGGCTATCTCCGACTACCTTGTCGATTATCCCATAAAAGAAATCGAAGTTTAGGTTTCTAAGTTCCCAGACAAAGACATTCTCTACATCTTTGAGGAGGATCTCAGATGGAAGATATTCTTCAATGGAGATTCCAACAAGAAAGGGTATGGCACTGGAATACTCGTAATCGCCTTTGATGACTCCCGCACCCACATTTCCATTAAGTTGGACTTCCCTTGCACCAACAACGTGACGAAATACGAGGTATGCAATGTAGGCCTCAAGATTTCCCTCTATAAAGGTATTAAATACCTAGACGTCTAAGGGGACTATGTCCTCATTATTGAATAGATTCTTAAAAAAAGTCAAGGATGAAAAGCTCCTACCCTTCCACGGCCACCTAAAAGAGCTCGCCTCCCAGTTCAAACATGTTACCTTCTATTACCTTCCTCTCTCAAAGAACAGCCTAGCTGATGACCTTGTAACCCTGGCCTCCATTGTTGATATGCCGAAGGGAATAACAATAGCCCATTTCCTTATTTAGAAACAAGTTATGCCTACCCACGGTTACCACATCAAGATCGTCATCAAAGAAGATCCTGACATGATCGAGTTATGGTACTATGATATTTGGTACCTTCTTAAATATGGTAGGTATCCCCGAGATGCAGATAAGAAAAATCATGTGACCCTTTACAAACTGGTTGCCCAGTACCTCATTTGTGACCAATCACTTTTCAAGGGAAATTTTGATCGAACTCATTTGCATTTCTTAGCAGGGGCTGATATTGAAGAAATGATGCACAAAATCCAAAGCGAGGAATGAAGGCCTCATATGAACGGTCATATGCTTGTTAAGAAAATCATCCGTTAAGGGTACTATTGGACTACTATGATCCAAGACCACACTCACTATGTTTGGAGATGCTTCAAATACCAACAGTTCTCTAATCTCCATTACGTACCTCCTTTGGAATTCTATAACATGAACTCTCACTGGCCCTTCTCCACCTAGGGCATAGACATCATAGGGAAGCTCACTCCTACAGCTTCCGACCATGAGATAATCCTGCTCACCATTGACTACTTCACAAATTGGGTCCAAGCTAAGTCATACGCGGTTCTTAATGAAAAGAAAGTGTCCAAGTTTATCAGAAAGAACATTATTTTTCGATACAGGGTTCCTTATGAGTTGGTTCGAATAATGGACTCCACTTTGAAACCGAAGTCACAAAACTGTTCGATGAATATTGGATTCAGAGACACAAATATTCTCCTTACCGACCCTAAACCAACGGCGATGTCAAAACTACCAACAAAATCCTCAAAACCATCATTAGCAATATGAACTAAAGCTGCAAAGACGGGGTTAATTGGGCCCCATACGCCCTCTGGGGCTATCTCACTTCTATCAAAACATCTACTGGGGCTACCCCTATTCTCTGGTATATGGCATGGAAGCACTTCTCTGCATTGAGATACAAGTACATTCCATACGTGT
Organism: Sambucus nigra; assembly: GCA_949130495.1. Lineage (NCBI taxonomy): Eukaryota > Viridiplantae > Streptophyta > Magnoliopsida > Dipsacales > Adoxaceae > Sambucus > Sambucus nigra. The sequence goes on from OX422224.1 coordinate 340,454,561, forward strand.
CATGCCTGAAAGCAAAGTCGGTGAAGAAGAGTGGCATCAGAACCACTATGACAAACTCTCACTCTTAGATGAAAAGATACTTAAATCTCTATACCACATAAAGGGTTACCATCGTCAGATAGCATGATCATTTAACAAGAAAGTCAAGGACCACGGTATCCAAGAACGAGACCTAGACCTCAAAGAAATCATCGAACTTATCTGGAACCCTAGAGGGATGTTTAAACCTAATTGGAGTGGCCCCTACATTGCGAAGAAAATCCTATCAAGCGATTTTCTATGTTCACAGATATCGATGGACACTACACCAAATCTGCCTAATTGTTAAGATCATTAACCTTGACAAGTTCAACTTGTCAATATCAATGACCGTGACAATTCGGGGCGAGACAACTTTTTTGTCACGGACTTGTCACGGTCATTAACCGTGACAAGTTCATTAGAATTGTCACGGTCGTGTCACGGTCCATGACCGTGAGAAGTTTAGTCACGGTTAATAACCGTGACAAATCCTTAACCCTTTTTTAAAAATTATCATGATCATTGACCGTGATAAGTCCGTGATAAAAAAAATTATCACGGACTTGTCACGATCAATGATCGTGATAATTCTGGGCAGAATTTAAAAACAATCTGCTGGGCAATATGGCCACTGCCACTGCCAAGCAATATTTTTGTACCTGTTATAGCAACGTTGTACCTGTTCAAACATCATATATCCAAATAAACTAAATATAATTCAAATATATATTCAAAAAAAATATACATGACGATATAATCCAAATATAGTTCAAATGTACCAACTTAAAAATAATGTCACTACAAGTTTAGAGTAAATGTGAGGAGGTGAGTATGCCACACGATATACGAATTGACGCACCCACTAATATACATCGTGCCGCATTGTTCGCGCAACCATAATAGCGAGTTCTCCTTCCCGGGTATCACATGCATGATCAGTACATTAGACTCGATGTCTTGAAGCTCACGTCCATGAACTATTCCACCCTGGACGATATTCGGGTCCCTCAACCCCCGCCTTATCCACTGTCCATCAAATATGTCCAATATGAATACGCTCGGCCAACCAAGTATCGACATCGGTCTGTTGAAGGGAGCCAAATAGGGAAGTGGATCATCGAAGTACTCACGTGTCGATTATGAAGCAGCGAGGTCCACATCCTCGTCATCCTTCACCTCGTCCTCCCACACCTCCTCCTCCATCGCCATCTCCTTCCCTTTCCCCTTACAGTCTTCACCCAACGTACGCTTCATGAATGAGTACATAACTTGGACCGTCGCCTCCAAACGGGACAACTTCGCGTCATGTGAATCCACTATTCGAGCCAACTCAGTGTCGCTTGTCTCCAATCCGATGATCCTAGATTTGTCCACCCGCGAGCTCACCCCCTTGTCCTCCCCTTGTGATCATAGCCAAGCCCTTGGCTGAGTGCTTCTGTGGACAAAGATGCCTTGTCGGCATCAAACTGTGACTCATTCACTTCCTTAAGCTTTGCCTGAAACGACAAAAAGCACATGATTAGTAAAATAAGTAAACTAAAAAATTATAACGTAATTAACAAAAATTAAACTGTCAGATTACTTACAATCGTGGCCGCGACGCTCGGGGATACCTCCTTGTCCTTCCCCTTCTTCGTCCGAAGAGCCACATAAGTATCGAGCCTATGTGGCTTACCCCAGGGCTACTCCATACCCCCTGAAATAAAATAAAGTAAAATTAGTATTGACCTCGCAAAGTAAAATAATACAGAATAATATATTTTTGTAGTTATAAAAAAATTAAATCTTACCTTCATCCTATGCTCCACCTCGGCGTAAGACGTCCGACCGGAGTAGTGCGCGTCCGTCTTTTTTGCCCAATTTTCCCTCCCCGATTGGCGAGATGCCAATTGTCGCTCCCCGATCTCATTGTCAATGAATTTTTGTCATTGTGCCAACGAGATCGGCTCCTTCGACGGAATGGATTCACGCCTTTGGATAATGGACTCTCGTGTTTTCTCAAAGTACCGTGTCCGCATATTTTTCTTCCACGTCTTGTGTTGCTCCCTCAACTGCTCCAATACGGAATCGCGTAGCTTTGGATCCAAGTTGAATTGTTCATGTCCAACAAATACAATGTTAGTTGCGAATAAATATAAATATAAATATAAATATAAATATAAATATAAATATAAATATAAATATAAATTGAAATTGAAATATAAATTGAAATCGAAATTGAAATTGAAATATTCATATAAAAATAAATATATTACCTGTAGTGCCGCCCAAATAGCTAACTTGAGCTCATATGGCACCTCCTTCCAACTCATAAACCCCGGGCCGATGAGCGTCTTTAGCAGCTCGACGGATCTCGCTAATAACTCCGACTTGTTCTCGATGGTAATCCCAAATTTGCCATATTTTGGGAGCCTAGGGTCCGAGGAGCCCTCATCGCCTCCGCTACCACCGAGCCCAGATGACATCATCATAACCAGCATCATCATCCTCGCCTTAATACCTGAAGGAGACATTTTCTGTAAAAATATGTTATTAGTAAAGATAAAAAAAATTAGAATAAGACATGCAAATATGTACAACTACTAAAAATAAAAATGAGCACTAATTATTAATTTACTTTCATACAACCCCTCCCCCACCACAAACACGCACACATACACGTGCACACACCACCCCCTGCCCCCCACCACGCACACAATAATTATTTTCATCAATTAAACTAACAATTAAAGTATACAATTATTAATTTACTAATTTACAATGAGGGTCAATCCTACTTTCATAATTAATCATATATTAATTTACTAATTTACAATAAGGGGCAGTCGTATATTAATTTACTAAAAAAATTAATAATCAATCAATTCTTTTACAAGGGACACTACGCACATACACACACATAGACACACACGCAGCCCCCCACCCCTACCCCACCACCCACCCCCCCATCCCTGCCCCCTCCCCCCCCCCCCCCCCACTTCCCCCACCCCCTCCCCCACCACACACACGTATACGCACACACACCACCCCCTGCCCCCCACCACACACACAATAATTATTAATAATATAGCCATTTTCAGCCATACCAAAAGATCCCTAGTTATCTTTATTAATAATATCTAGAATTAACCACTAAAGAATACCCACCAGATACACCTAAAAACCCACATTGGCCAACCCCCATATGGAGAATAATCCAATAATTATTAATAATTATATATTGTTCGATATACAAAGTAATTTTCAAAAAAAGTTAAAAAATTCCACCCCCATATGGACAATAATCAAGTGGTAATGCCACTTTTACTGTTAACCAACCCAACATCGATCCACTATAATCCAACAGTAATACCAACAACAAATGTGTATCCCGTACTCCTTCTAATTCATTTACTCAATTAATTCATTTCATCAATCAAACTAACAATTAAAGTATACAATTATTAATTTACTAATTTACAATGAGGGGCAATCCTACTTTCATATGAAATGCGCACTAATTATTAATTTACTTTCATCTAAAACTATACAATTAAAATTACAATTAAAACTATACAATTTATTAATTAAAGCTATACAATTGTTAAGATTGCCCCACCACACACACACACACACCACTCCCCCACCACCACCACACCCCTCCCCCCGCCACACACACACGCACACATATGCACACACACACACACACCCCACCCCTCCCCCCACCACACACACGCACACGTACACGCGCACACACCACCCCCTGCCCCTCACCACACACAATAATTATTAATAATATATCCATTTTCAACCATACCAAAAGATCCCTACTTATCTTTATTAATAATATCTAGAATTAACCACTAAAGAATACCCACCAGATACACCTAAAAATCCACATTGGCCAACCCCTATATGAACAATAATCCAATAATTATTAATAATTATATATTATTCGGTATACAAAGTAATTTTCAAAAAAAGTTAAAAAATCACACCCCCGTATGGATAATAATCAAGCGGTAATGCCACTTTTATTGTTAACCAATCCAACATCGATCCACTATAATCCAAGCAATACCAACAACAAATGTGTATCCCATACTCCTTCTAATTCATCTACTCAATTAATTAATTTCATCAATTTAACTAACAATTAAAGTATACAATTATTAATTTACAATGAGGGGCAATCCTACTTTCATATGAAATGCGCACTAATTATTAATTTACTTTCATCTAAAACTATACAACTAAAATTACAATTAAAGTTATACAATTTATTAATTAAAGCTCTACAATTGTTAAGATTGCCCCACCATACACACACACACACACACACCACACACACCACCACCACACCCCTCCCCCCGCCACACACACATGCACACACCTACACACACACACACACCCCACCACACCCCATGCCCCCTCACCCCACCCCCACCACACCTGCACACACACACACACGTACACACACAGCCCACCCCACCCCCACCACACACCGCCACATACATATATACACACACATACACATACATATACACACACATACATACACATACAGAAATGAAAGAGAAAGAGAGGGAAAAAACATACCTTAGAGAGAGAGAGAGAGAGAGAGAGAGAGAGATCTGAAATCGCTTAGAGAGAGACAGAGGGAAAAAACAAAAAACAGTGGGAAAAAAGAAAGCCTAGGGCTTTTTTTACTGAAGACATTGTCACAGTCATGTCAAGGTCCTTGACCGTGACAATTATTTTAAGAATTGTCACGGCCATTAACCGCGATAACTCTTTGTCACGGTCTTGTCATGGTCAATGACCGTGACACAAAACGCGTGTTTGTTATCACGGTCATTGACCGTGACCAGGGTGGCCGGCTAAAAGGTGATAATTTGGCCATTTTGGTGTAGTGGGAGAAGAGATGGCGTGTCCAGTAAATCTGGACTGTCCCAAGAAATTCTACCCTTAATCCGAGTTCTCGTCATGCTACGACTCTTATCATCCCCCTTCTATTCTAAAAAAATATTCATTTATTTACCCAAAGCTACGTAAAACCTGATCCTCTCAAAAGTAATTCTTTTAAAAATGAAACTTATGAAATTTTAAAACCCATTGGGATACGTAGGCAACCCATATGACATACATGGGCACGATCCTTTCTCTTTCACAAATGTTATTATTTTCTAACCCCTGAGAAAGGAGGTCCATCTCATCATTTCCATAAATAAAAGGATTGTCTATCTCTTAGGGATTGGTACAAATAATTCAAACACAAAAATTCATTAAAAGGCAGAACAAAATATGATTAAAATCATTTTTATTTTCAAATCAAGGAACGCAGTCGTTACATGAAATATCAGTAGAGGGAGTCAAACAAAATAACCCCTTTTAATTACAAACCCAACCTATATTTCCCCTAACAACCTACCTCTTAACTAGCTTCACAGAAAAAACCTAAAATATCCCAAAATACTAACATAAACTCGCCCCCCAAATGAAATTCCCCGGCTTCACAAGATGTTGCCCTCAACTGCCAGGCAGCCCTGCCTCATCATCATTGCTTGTGCTCGGTGGTTCCCAAGTCTCCCACACTTGTTGGTTCTTTGAATGAGGTTCATGAAACGGTATTCCTCGATAAGATTTACCGAAAACACAATACCCTCCTCCATGGTTTCAAAGGCAACAAGCCGCCTTAGCCTAGTCTCTGCTTCCAAAATCTTCCCAACCACCCGTTTCCATAACCGTCATAGATAATCCCCAAACACATACCAAGACTCATTTAAGTGATCCACCGGAGAGAATTTGGTTATACGAGGAGGCACCATGTTCTCCCACCCCACTTGGCACAAAAGTCTCCAAGGAAAATAGAAGGAAGTCTGGCGAAAGCCAACAAACTGGCCATACTAGTACAAATTAAATTCCTCCCACCATGGCACAGACCCGAGAAGACATCGAGATCGTGCTCTATAAACCAGTTATCCCAGTTCTTTATTGAAGTGCCAAAATAGAATAAGGTCCACATGAAGAAGTTATGGACACCCAATAGGGGATACGCAATAGAGGCCTCCAGGAAAAATCTCTTAGAAAGCCACATGAACAGCATCACGGGACTCTCCCACAGAAAGACATAATGACCCTACTTCCAAGCATTAAGACCATTCAAGGTCACTACTAGCACCACCATCACAGTACTACAATGGAAAGACATCCATGACACTATCGTGGCCATTTGAGGATCGACTATCAGTTCACCCATCACCAATATTGGTCGAGCAATCACGCCTAAGGCAACAGCTCCGATAAAACCAGCAACAAAATATCCCTCTGGCACATCAGATTCAGCATAACCCAATAAAGTCGAAAAGATCCACTTTACATCAAGCTTTCGATCTCCCCATCCACATACCGATTAAGCCTTCAAGGTCTTCTCTATCCCAAAATTTCAAAAAACACATTTTTCTAAAAAAACAAGTCCCTACAAAGGGAATCTTTTCATAACCAAGCCTTCAAGGCCTTCTTCTACTCAAAATTTCCAAAAACATAATTTTCTTTTTTTTTCTCAAAACGAAACCTCAGCGGCAAATTAAAGTGCATGTAAATTAAGACACTAAATCAAGATAATCAAACAAAAAAGATGAATCCCTTTTTGCCTTTTTGAGTATCTTTTCAAGTACAATTCTTTTAAATCAAGCATACAGCATGGTAAACACCAAGCTCCTCCGGTCACAACAACGAATCTGCAAGAAAATCCAGGTACCAGACGTATCCAAACTCAAACCCCATCAACATCCATATCTACACCTACATGCTTGCATCTCCCGCGGCCTTCGAAATAAGACTTCAATGGTAGAAGCTTGCCTACATCCCAGTAAAGAATCAATAATCCACCCAAAAACAAAGTTCTTAAGCCGCAAAATGACGAAAACCGCCAGTGGACTTTCCTTTTCCTTGAGAAGTCCGGGATTTCAAGCCCTATGCCGATAGACACCTCCCCAGACCTGCCTATCGACATTCCCCTCTAAATTTTGTCCCAAAAATGCCAAAAAAATCAGAATCTTTTTGCATAAAATCTCTAAATAATATATAACATTATTTTCCCCAAGAAAATAATTTTTTTAGCACCAATCCCCTTACAAACTCTCAAAATCCCATGTTGGATCAACCGCACATATTCCCAGAAGGGACTAAAAGTTCGCCCGCATCCAAGACAACTACATTTTCTCAAGCAAAAATTGTAAGTCAATACATTCCCCAGTGGAACCAAAGGTGCATCTTCACCAAAACCCTTTCACGCTTTCCCCAGCAGAGCTATTCCTTTCAAACCACAACTTTTGGATCTCAGAATTGACCTTAACCACAATAATTGGTTATCACAACTTTAGGTCCTCAGAATTTACCTCGATCCACAGAATTGGTCGTTACAACTTTAGGTTCTCAAAATTGTCCTTGGCCTGCAGAATAGTTCATCACAACTTAAGGTCCTAAAAATGGGCCTCAGCTCATAGAATTGATCATCCTTCTTTAGGTCCTCAGAATTGATCTCGACACACAGAATTGTTCATCATAACTTTAGGTCCTCCACCTATCGAATTGGTCATCATAACTTTAGGTCCTCATAATTGACCTCGGCCAGCAGAATTGGTCATCACAACTTAAATTCATTAAAATTGACCTCGACCCACTCAATGGGTCATTTTTACCCCTTAGACCCACTGAATCGATCGCTACACTCCTCATCCCCACATAATTGACCTTGACCATCTTAATCAGTCACTCTTATCCCTTAGGTCCACATAATTAATCTAAAATCCTTTTACCCAGCATGCATATGGTGTCTATCTTTCGACGGCCTTCACTTATTATAAGAGCATCGGTTGAGAGGCACTATAGATACCCTATCCTAGGACACCCCTAAGAACCTCCTTATGTACCTAGTGCTCATCCATTAACCATAAACCCTAGGTCATACACTGAGTACTGACTTGGAGGCCACCGGGTGCTCCCGAACTCTATTTGACTCCGATCAACTCTTCAGCCTGAGTGAAGATCGATGAATCCTTTAATGGCTCTAAATTTTCTTTCCAACGGTCCATCTCATGCGCGAATCAGCCTTACGGTTTGGACGAATGATTCGTTTTACACAGAAGCGTCATCGGTACTTCCAAGCCTCATTTGACCTTGGTTAACTCTCTGAACCGAGCGAAGCTTAATCAATCTCGAAGGGAAATGAATTCCCTTTTCCAAAGGTCCATTATGTGTACAAATCAGCCTTACAGTTTGGACGAGCGATCATTTTTCCTTTGAAAACCCCTCGTCTAGAGACCATCGGGTGCTCTCAAGCCTCGTTTGATTTCAGTCAACTCCCAGACATGCAAATGTCTCAATGGATTCTTAACGGGCTCTGAATTTTCTTTCCAATGGTCTACTCCCTGCGTGATTTAAACTTACGATTTGCATTTTATTCTCTTTTTTTAAAGACCATTTCGGACTCCCTACAGGCACCTCAAGAATCCTGCCTATCAACAGGGCGTCCCTTTCCTTCCCTTTTTTCGATAGGTAGGCCAAGGGCTATGCTGATCAGCACCCCCTTGACCCTATAAAAAGGGGTCATGACTTCACCTTGAAAGAAACTCTAGAGACCCCTCTCAGTAATCAAAAAACAGTCTCCTTGTTATCAGAGTTTTTTCCTATTCCAAAAAGTTCATTTTCCCACATTCTATTACCTCACTTCCTTACCTCACTTGGTAATTCACCCCAAATCTTCATATCACTTCTATACCACTTCAAAATCAACACACTTACATTTAAATTTAGCAACAAACATTCATAAGGAGGTCCATTTCTCAACCTCTTATTTCTATTTTATCCATTTTAAGTGTTATTCATCTTAATTCTATTTTTTTCTTTTGTTCATTATATCACATCCATTAATCTCTACTCTTTATTAGTAATATTTCACACAATCTATTTTTATAAAAAACCCCAAAAGAAGGAAAGGAGGGTTTATGCATAAATTCCAAAAGAGGAATTTCCATTTCTCACTTTCACTCTTACAACACATTTTCCCTACATACACATAAGATAAGTCCAACATTTGGATTTATGGGTTGAACCCCACCCCTTTGCTACTTCGAACTATGTGAACTTTAATGCCCCTTGGGCTACGTAGGCGTATTAGGTCAATCCCGAGATTCGAGTACTCCTCTTTTCATGTTCATATACTTCTTTTACATCTTATTATTATTATTATTATTTTTATTATTATTATTATTATTATTATTATTATTATTATTATTATATATTGTGAGTTTTATACTCTTACAAACTTGTGTCTTGTCTGGCGTGCACATCGCTCTTTCATCGCGATTTGTGATTTGGTGAAAACTTACATCATATTTTTATCATTATTTTTGGGTACACTCCTATGGTTGGGTCCGCTCTGTCCCTTTCATTACGCGAGTTGGACGATTCCATTCTCTTTTCACTTATATTATATACATGTCACGGAGTTTAAAAGAAGAAGATTAACATTATCCCATGAGAGACCGAAAGAGAGGAATGGGTACCTAACACCTTCCATCTGTAACTTAGTCCTCGGTGCTTCGAACTATTCGGTTTCACTCGCATCAGTTTGACCTTGATGTCATTCTCTTGAGGCGGCGACATTCTTTTGCCTGTTTTGAGTAAAATAGGTTGGCGACTCTATCTCTTCACATTATCTCCCACTTGACAACGGTCGACAACCGTATCCGCGCGCACCGGAGGGAATCCGACCCTGGATGACCACAACTGTGTCAAATAAGCATTGGGGGTAAAATTCTCCCAAAAAAGGAGCGGACAAAGTCAAATTAAGCAAAAATGGGCAGAAGACGAACGTTTGGTTCTGGGGATTATGTCTAGCTTTTGAACTTCTAGGGGGTTAAGTGTGAATATGTAGTTACACAATTTTCATATATATTTTCTAGTACAAATGTCTAAATTTTAATTTTTATTCAATTTGAAATGAAATAAAAACATTCAGAGTTGCATTTGAGATGTGATTTTGAGTTTAGCGTGTAACATTCTTGAGAGAGATAGATGATTTTTTTGTTAAAATAAATGGGACACAGAGAGAATTTTAGAGAGAGGAGGAGTTCTCATTAATTGGTGTGTTAATAATGAGGGGGTAACTCCCTATTTATAATACAAGGTAAGATCATCAAAAGCCTCACTCTTGCGAGGGATGTGGGATAAGTGAACATCTACTTTACAATACATATTTTATAACACTCCCCCTTGGATGTACACTATATCCACCATTCAATGATTGTTGCCTCATTAAACCCTTACTAAGGAAAAACCCCGTGGAAAAAGACCAAAGTGAAGGAAAAAGAGTACAACGTTTGTGATCATTGAATCAGTGTTGGATGCGCTTGGTGTTGCCTCGTTAAAACCTTTAACTAAAAAATCCAATGGGAAAAAACCTAGTTAAAGGAAAAAGAGTGCAACTTTCATATGTCCAAAACATCATGTTCTTAGATTCTCCCTCTGATCAAATGCTCCCCCTGATTGGATTCTCCCCCTGATTATGATATTTCTCTGATGGTTGAGTCGATGCATATCAATCTCATATACAATCTTCTAAAATGTTACTTTAACATGGTGAATAGATTTGATCCGCTATTACTTTAATTTCATGTTTCTTCATAAGATCGACTTCCATAAGTCATGGGTGAAGAAGGATGAACAGGTCACTAATAGCATAACTCTTTCGGAGTTTGTGTGTTGCATAACTCTTCTTCATAAGAAGTAGTAGGAACATATCTTATTCGATGCAAGTCATAAGTTCTTTGACTATTCTTTGTGAGGATACTAGAGATAACTTGTATCTATATAACTAACTGAACGTAGATGGTTAGATAAAAATATCATATGATGTGATTCATATTAGTCTCATGCTATGCAAGTCAATGATAATTATTTCTTGCTAAGATATTGACTGTAATTATAATATCCAATACCATGCATGGTTTTATCTATATCAATATACTAATAACGTACAAGTATGGTACTTCTGGAGGGACCAAATACTATAATAAATTGCACATATGGTACTTCGGGACCAAATTTATTTTTATCATCCTCTTGAGGATGATATGAATAATATAATATCCAAATACCGGAGACCGTGGGTATACTAAAATTTTATGCTTAAAGCATTTTCCGGACTTTTCAATCCATTTGACTAATGGATATGAGTTTAACATAAAATGTGCTCGATCTGCAGGCCGAGACAAAGACTTGTTACCCCAAGGTCATTCATTTTGAATTTCTTATTTGGATATTTTGCATTTTAATTGAGCTCTTCAAGAGCATATCCATTTAAGGATTTCATTTCAATTGAGCTCTTCAGGAGCCAATATATTAAGGATATTTTATAATGGCACATTTTTATATGTGATTGTTTTCATACTCTTTCTTACACAAATATTTACTAAGAGGGTTGTACCTATATCCATATGGATGGCCTGCTATACAATGAACGTCTTACTGCATTTGAGTACGTACTCCTTATCTTTGCTTCAAGCCAAAAAATCCTTCTAGGATTTATATGTATTCTTTGTCTAAGTCCTGTATATATAAGCAGTTTTAATATTCACGAGTCTCACATAATCTAAAAAAACTGCTAAGCTAGTCAGATATCTGAAAGTACTTATGGCCGAAACGGGATGTAATGTTCTTATATACTTAATTTTATTTCTTCAGGAAACCTTGTGCCATAAATTATGCACTTTTGGTGATTTTTAACACTTCACATTCTTATAAACACCCATTCGCAACCCTCAGGGTTAACATATTTTGGGGTTTCTACTATAGGTCCAAATATACCACGTATATCAAGAGACTCGAATTATGCCCTCATGGCATTTTTATAATTTGGCCAATATATTATTTGTCGACATTCATTCATGGTACGTGGATTTTTAGTATCATTGCCCTTTGATTTTTATGTAGCTACAACATATATAATTATATCATCAATGATAATCTTTGTTTATCCCACTTTTCTCTTGTATATCTATAAAAGATAGAGATCTCATTTAATATTAGGTACCTTTGCCAACTTCAAGGGCTTTATAGTCACTTCAGGGACTTGTGTCTTTTCATAGATAATGACCTCTTCTGGAGTTTTTGAGAAAGTGGATATTTTATTCATAACCTCTTCTGGAGCGTTACGTATAACCTCTTCTAGAGCGTTATTTGGTCATGTTTTTATTTAATCTACACTTCCATAGAGTCAAATAGTTGGGACCTATAGGTTTGTCACGCTTCTGGCGTGCAATGGATTTATTTGCAACTATAATTTATTTTATCCTTCTGGGACAATGGTTTTGGCAAGCACATTTGCAACTAGTCCATGTGACATTTAATGTCGCAATATTATTTTTCACTTCATTTTCACATTGATTGATACAAAGGATTATATGAGACAATGTGGAAGTATTCCATGATAATTCTCGTCGTTCTTCAGGAACGGACTGTTCTTTAAGTAGAATTTGTACTTCAGGTACGTTCTATCCTCCTCCTAACGGCGAGAATAGTGTCTCATCAAAACCAAACGGTACATATACCATAAACATTGTACTTATCAATGGTTCAAAAGAGGGTGAATCTTAAGCACCATATATACCCTTGTGATAGATATCATTTGCATTTACAACGTCTTATGAAAAAAGAATTAAGGTGACCAAAATGTCATTATATAATAATAAATAATTGAACCACGGAGATGCAGGCTCATGATAAAGTGAAATTTTACAATGTTAAATATGATATAGTATAAACCCTTGAATAATGTAATGATTGCTTGCTAATATAAGCTTCTGGCTTCTAACACTAGAAGTAACGCAAAATTACTTTTCACTGTTTATTTTAATATGGTACCCATGTAAATTGATGCCTATAAAACAAAGCAAATTACTTTAGAAACAACTTTCATATAACTCGTCGCATATGTATGGGAGGGTACCAAATAATAACATAACATAGGATCTTCTGGAGCCTTAGTTTCATGGGAAAAGTAATGAGAACTTCATGTTCTTCATATAACGGCACGCGTATAAGAATAGTCGGGTTCATTAAAATTATCAAATTAAAGTCTAAGACTTAAAGTCCTACATTAAAATAACTCACAAAGTGGTGCGAATTATGCATAAAACTTCAAATTATAGAATAAAAATGTTAGAGAATCTTCCAAACAAGTGACAAATATTTTAATTAACTCCGACTAATAATAATCCCCTCTTGATTAAAAAAAATAGAGACTTAATTTTTCACATTCTCTACACATTTCCAAGGCCCAAATGTATATTAAAAAATTAGAATGTGAAAAAGGAGTTAAAATTAAATACCATTAAAAGTAAGTTAACACTTAAATGAAGCCAAAAAGGTAAAGAGACAAAAATTTAATGGTGAAACCATTAATGTGATAGTTAAAGGGACACTTAATTGATTTTGAAGCTAATCACAATAAAAATAATATATTTGGCGCATACCTTATGAATAATCAAAACTTTGAGTTTTAATTTATCGCGCATTTTAGTTGGTTCTGCAAGTCCAAACAACCATAAATAGCATGATAGTGTCCAATTTTATATTTTATATCCCAATTCAAAAACAAATTGTGAACTTCTGGTCACAATATTGAATATGAACCTTCATATCATAAATCAATGATAATTGGGGGAATCTGGTCTATAACTTTTCGATTTGACAATGAAAACTTTAGGTTTGATTGTGATATATTTTCTTTTGTCACTTTAGGCCGAAATAATTTATGTACTCAATGTCCCAAAATTTGAACAGAAAAATTTAATTTCCATATTTGAATAATTATTAGAGAACTTCACGCCCCAATAATAAATAATGACAACTTCATATCATAACATTAAATATTTAGAGACGTCAAACAACCGCCCAATTATATTCAAACTTCAAGTTTGATAAGGGGTAAAATTGTTTGGAACTTCAGGTCCAAAAATATAAGTAATCCTTACGAAACATGTAATATCCTTAGCCTTATTATGTAAGTAATCAAAACTTCATGTTTGATTACAAAATTATTGGATCTTCTGGTACAAATTATAAATAATTGTGATTGGACTTTTAGTATTCCTTGTCCTGTTAGAAAAATAATCAAAACTTCGAATTTGATTTTAGGGCATATTTCATTGTCATGTTCAATAATTTGAACAATAATTAAGGACTTTTAGTCCCAATATAAAATAATTTGGAAACTTCGAGTCCCAAATAAAAAAATTGATATGGGAACTTCAGGTCCCAAATTAAACAGCAATTCGGAGCTTCAGGTTCGAAGTTTAAATGTAAATTAGGAACTTCGGGCAATAATTTTTAATTAATTGTTGGGAAGCATATTTTATCTCGAACTTCAGGGCCAAAAATTTAAATAATTTGAACTTCAGGTCATCGCTATTATTTGTGAGAACTTCAGGTTCTACACATAAAATTATTGAACTTCGGGTTCAATTTTATTAATATCTTGTAATTTGAAAATCTCCACCCCATTGTGTCAAAACTTCAAGTTTGATCACAAATATATATTTGGAGCTTCAGGTCCAAATTAAATTATTTGAGTACGTCTAATGTCCTAAAAATAATTTTAAAAAAACTTTAATTTATAATTTAGAACTTCAGGCCCAAATTAAAAAATATTTATGGATATTTAATGCCCCTCCCTAACTATAAAAATAATCAAAACTTCAACCATAAAAAAGAACCATTATAAATCTGCCCAGAAATTCATATTACTCCATCAAAATCATCTCCCAAGAATCATTACAATTCCTCCAAGAACAAACACCAAAACCCCCCAAGAACACACCTCCAAACTAAGGTTGAACTCATAATTATAAGGGGCTAAGGTATATATAAAAGGAAAGGAAATTAAAATATTTTGGCTGCCAAAATATTGTGCCGAAAGATGCTTCAAAATGGTCAAAAATGGTTGCCATCCTCCCTTTAAATAAGACAAGAAATTGGTTAAAGTTTAGAAAAAAAAAGTGTGGCCGAACCGAAAAATTATCTAAATCGGGTCGAAATGAAGTTTTTTGGAAATGCCAAAGATGAGAAAGTTGCTCAAAATTAAATTTTGAGTCAGTATGGTGATTTTCAGAATTTTCTGAGCACTTTTTTTTGGGAATAAAATAATAATATTTTATTTATTTATTCATTTTTCGACTTTTGACCCGATGACACTCTTAACCTATCTTTAGCATCCAATAAATATGGTCAAATTATTTTTAACCCCAATAAAACGTCTTACAAAAATCACGCAAGTTCACTTCATGCGCGACACATGCTGACAAAAGTTTCAGCCCCAAAATTATTGAAACTTCGGGTTCAAAATTGAATATCATGTAGGAACTTCAGATCCTAATTACTGGGAACTTCCGGTCCCAAAAATCAAAACTTCAGGTTTGATTTTATGGTACATGTTATTATCATGTCCAAAAAAATGTCCAAAAGTTAAATCCAAGATTAGTCCATAATTTAAATGGAGTTGGTCCGAGTTAACACACTGAGTTGAGTCCGAGTTAAATTAGTGAGTTGAGTCCAAGATAAATCAGCGAGTTAAGGCCAAGATAAATCAGTGAGTTAACGCCAAGTGAATAAGCCACACACAAAAAAAATGCAGTCACTGATTAAACACTAAAACATACACTGAGTTAACACCAAATCTGTTTAGATTATCCAAATAAAAATAATTCTCAAAACCTTAAAGCAAGAAAGAGTGGCCAAACAAAACTTTAGCCCTTTTTTTTTTGTTAAAAAAAACGTACCCGAGAAAAAGATTACCTTCGAAAAGAAAAAACTAGAAGCCGTCAAAAAATCTCGTGCTGATAACGTGTTAAAATAAATGAGATACAAAGAGAATTTTAGAGAGAAGAGGAGTTCGCATTAATTGGTGTGTTAATAATGAGGGAGTAACTCCCTATTTATAATACAAGGTAAACTCATCAAAATCCTCACTCTTTCGATGAAAAATATGAGATAAGTGAACATCCACTTTACAGTACATATTTTATAATATTTTTCACATTGTTAACATTATTACGACACCACAATCAAACGATTGCAATGAATACCTTTTTCTGCACGTATATTAATCATTTGAGAAAATTCACATTACTTGCTTTAGGTCCCAACTTGCAACTTAATCCAATTTCCAAAGGCTTGAACATTCGATTTTTTGTCAACGCCCCAATGTTTTGCTTAAAGATTGGGCCAACCAAAATACCCCATCCAGAATGAAACCATACGAAAGCTTTTCCAAAAAATTCAATGTGTGCTGACTTTCTTCCACCTTCCTCTACCTCACCCAATGCTTGTGATAGCCATAAGTCCAACTTAATCGGGCACAATTTGAAAACCAAAGGTTCTTAGCTATTTCTGAGAGGGTATATATATATATATATATATATATATATATATATATATATATATTCAGCTGCATTCTTAAGTCGGGCAGCCCGAGTAGAGCAGTGCACCAAATAGGAATAAAAGGATCATCATGAAAGATATAATTGTTGGAGTGTAGAATAGGTTCAAGATTTATTTATTTATTCTCCTTAATAATGGCATTGTATATTGTCTTCTATACAAGGGAGTTAGTGTCGTATATATTGTCTAACAGTTGACTTTTCAACCGAGTTTATTACTAAGCCTATAAATGAAAATAAACACATATCTATACCTCTTTACTCACTAATTTAAAATTTCATAGGAGATGCCTTCAATCAGAATACAAGATATCAGCTCATTTATGTCAACCAGGTAAGACGTGCCGTTATGACACCAAGTTGTGTAATAGTGTCCTCAGTTGGATTTGACTAAGATTTTAGTAATTGCACTATTGAGAACAGAATAAGTTCAATTTATATATAGATTTATCATATAATTCAATATACAGCATGTATATGCACTGAACTCAAATTTATGTTTCTGCAAATAAATATATATTTTACATGAGTTCCATGGGTCCATGCGTTCATGGGATCATTTAAGTTCCATTGATTAGTAGAATACGAATTTATTATGTGCTCTACCATGTTGTCAATGTACCTTGCACTTTATTTTTTCTTTCAACAAATAATGGCATGACATTGATGGACTGGTATTTTGTGTTCTTATGTTCAAATTCAAAAATAACATAAATAGTAATGTTATTCATCTCAAATGCATCTTCTAAATTATTCATCAAATGATATATCAAAGTAATATAGTGTTGTTTTATATTATACATAATAACATAAAAAAACTATTTATTTTAAAGGTGTAATGACCAAATAAGACGACAAACATTATATGTTTTTTAATTTGTCACAAACTCTTTAATAATTCTCTTAGGTACTTTTCTTTACATTGCAAGTTTAGACACATTTGTAAAGTTGCATTCTATATGGTGAGTATTTGAGGAGTAACTCCTTATTCATGTAAAGAAAATATGAAGAATTGGGATCTCCCCCCCGCCCCCCCAGCGATTTGGAAACCCTAACTGCATGGGCACACATACAGCCTCTACTATGGAGGTTGTTACGTTAAACCCCACAAATCCAGAAGTATTGAAGAAGGTGAATAATGTTAATAAATCTTTTTGCTGATATGGTAGGCATGTTAGAAGGATCAATTAAGGTAAACTTGAAGGAGGTTAATTCGGAGAGCCGACCATATTCTTCTCCACATGAGATATCATAAAACTCTCAGAGCCTTTCATATACACGTTAGTATGTAAGTTTTCACATGGAAGGCCTACTATTGATAATATTCTTAATATTTTCTCTTTAATGGGTCTGAAGGTTGCGTACAATGTGCGAGTTATTTATGCAAAACATATCTTGATACGATGTTACCATGAAGAAGACTTCTTGCGATTGTGGTTGTGTGAATCTTGGTTCATTCAGCGTTACCCTATGAAAGTATTTAAATGGTCCTATGACTTCCATCCAGAGAAGGAGTCTCCAATAACCCCGGATTAGATTACTCTCCATCTTCTTCCAATCCACCTTTACAACAAGTTAAGTATCTTTTCTATAGCAAGTGCTTGGGAACCCTCTTAAGCTAGATAGTCCAACAACATAATTAACAAGACCTATCAATTTCGTAGTGTGTGTTAAGATAGACCTAACCACAACTCTAATCTATAGGGTTTAGATAGATTATGGTAAAGAAGGTAAAGGTTTCTGGTAGAGATGTGAATATGAAGATATCCCACAATTTTGCAATTATTGTCTCAAGAAAGATCATTTGAAGAAAACTTGCAAAGTCAAAGATAATCAAGAAGGAAACAAAAAGGTGATGCAATGGGAAAGAAGGCCAACAACTCAAGAGACGAATAAGGAAGAAGAGATTAGAAGAAAGAGTGGCAATTAAATGAAGGAAGTTCCAAAACAATCAATGAAATAATGCGTGAAAAAGAGCTTTGGTAAAGTGGTTCAATGAGATAAAGTTGTGCTAGTGGAAGATTGTATGGAAGAAGTGGTAAGAGATGAAATTAATCCACAAGAAGAAAATCAATAAGAGATCAATAATGAACATTTAGAAGCAAAGGCGACTGGCGAAACTTTTGCTAAAAGTATGGGAACTACCTTTTTAGAGTC
Source organism: Sambucus nigra (assembly GCA_949130495.1). Classification (NCBI taxonomy): domain Eukaryota; kingdom Viridiplantae; phylum Streptophyta; class Magnoliopsida; order Dipsacales; family Adoxaceae; genus Sambucus; species Sambucus nigra. The sequence continues at coordinate 340,473,220 of OX422224.1, forward strand.
TAGAAAAGCAATTATGAATGATGTGGAATATATAATTGAGATAATACTCGAAGGTATGAAAGATAGTGAGGTTATTCAACCCCTTCACTTATCCCCCAGGAAAATTCTAAGCTAAGATGCAAAGAAGGTGAAATATGGAGACAAGTTTCTAGCAAAAGAAAGAAGAAATTAGACAAGAAAACCCAAGTGCCTAAGAAAAATAGGACCTTAAGATCAAATACTAAGACTATAAATCAACCCATGTTTAAATGATCAAGTTGATGATTTGGAATGTGAGGGGCACTGCTAAGAAATGAGCAATTAGAAGAATAAAAAGATTGGTTCGTACGTATAAATTAGTCATGCTAGTGTGTCCAGAACCAAAAGTCAAAATCGCAAGATTGGAGGAGTTCATATTAAAATTTGGGTTCTAAAAAGTGATAGCAAATGATGAGAATTATATATGGTGTTTCTTATCTTTTGATAGTACAGTAAACATTATTTCCAAAATAAAACTTTGTATTACTGTTAATGCAAAAAACTAGACTAGGCCTAATTAATTGATCACATATAAATAATTAAAACAAATAAGACAAATGAGATTTTTAAAGTGGTTCGGCTCAATGAAAAAGCCTACGTTCACTGTTGTGTATTGCTTGACTGCCTTGATTTGTTTTTTGGTCCTCCTGCAATGAGGGCGTTACAATGTATTTATTGCCCAATAGGGATTTCAAGAGTTGTCATGTGAAAGGATGGAATGCCTTCATTTGTTAGGCATTTACATTAATACATAATGAGAATTAAATATAAGGTTGTTGGCGCTTCATTGGCCATACTGGTTGGACTCCCTGTTGTTGGTCGATCTTCCTAGTTGGTTGGTCTTCCATGTTGGTCGGGCTTCCTCGTTGGTCTGTCTCCCATAATAGTTGGGCTTCCTTATTGGTCAGGGATTTGTACTATGCTAACTTGGACTTGGGCCACATTGGATGACATGTGCTAGCTTGTAATTGGTCCACGAAAGGTGGTGAATTTTCGTATCAATAGAAGCCCCCAATGTTTCATACTTGGAGCTGATGCGAAAGTTTGAAACATTATGCTTTAACAGTATTTCGGGATGCTTGGTCGGCTTCACACCTTCCAAACTTATGAAATTTATCCAGTTAATTGACAATTTTGAGCGTGAATGGCAGTTTTATAAATATTTTAAATTTAAGCAAGCATTTATGGGGTATCTTCGTCTTTTCTCTTGTTAGCCGCCATAAACTAAATCTTTGCTCTCTTTAATCATTAATTTTCCCAATTTTTGAGGCGACTTATAAAAGAGAAATAAAACTTCGATCATCTTCTATCTTCCATTTCTGATTCTGCGGCTGTATTATTTGAAGTTTTGTACGATCGTTTTCTATTTTGTCCTATGTTCTTGCTGAATCCTTAAACCCTTATAAGAACTTTCCTCTCTTCTTCTTTTCTTCTTCATCATGATTTATTCTATTGAATCGCTTCATAAGTTTGACATTCCGTCTTAGGTTATACTGGAATATCCCACTTTTCCTTTCGATTTTTTCTCTCTTGCTGATGGCCATTGGTTCCCTTCCATCTTTATTGTTGAGTGTGGGTTCACATTTCCTCCCAATCCCTTATGTCTGGAGTTTTTTCAGTGTTTTGATGTTGTACCTGCTAGAGTAGCTCCTAACACATGGAGGGTGGTGAATGGAGTATATAGGTTAAATAAAATTCATGGAACCCATCTAGGGATTCCAGAAATAATGTTTTGTTATAAATGGGTAACTAGGTACACCACTTTTTATTTAAAAACTAGGGAAGTTAGTAAGGCTTTAGTAGTTAATCTCCCTGATTCCAATAGGGATTATTTTGATCACGGGGTAGTTGTAAAAAAATTGGCAACATGCTCCTTTAAATGGAGGTTCTAAATATCAAGGACCTAGATGTCCTCTCTTTGGCAACAAGATAGGTTGTTCTGCGTTTAATAATTTTTCTCTATTTATATTTGATAAAATGCTATACTGATTGTTGTTTTGTAAATTTGATTGCAGTTAATCGGAAGAGAAAGTTCCCTAAAGAGAACGAAGTAAACTTAAAAGAATTGAAGTTAATTTGGGGACTTCATAAAAAGGTTGCCTAGGATCACGTTAGGTCTTCTTCTTATTTGCTTTAATACAGAAATACCATTTCTTCCTTCATTGCCAGACCCGCATCTCCTCCTGCTTTGGTGATTGATATTGATCAGGAAGCTGTTGTTGATTCAGATGTTCATCTTCCTGATATCATGAAGAAGAGAAAGTTTTCTGACCTTCTTAGTGGAAGAACTTATGGCTCCCAAAAACCTGCTAAAGGGTCCAAAAAGAAGACAAGTGAGGCCATCAAAGAGACTCCAGCCCCCAAATATGATGAACTTATTTTGAGAAGACGTAGGAGAAGGCCTGCAGAGAAGCAGGTCGAATAGGTGATTGATGTCAACAAAAAGACCTTGGTCGAATTACTTTCTTCTGATGTTGGTCCTCCAGTAGTTATTACTCCTGGTTTGAACAGGAAGTTGATTAAGTTTGGAACCCTTCTAGATCACAGGGAAGCGGATACCATGTTGCCCGAGTAAAGGTTTCTGAATTGGCTGCTCAGAACCCTGCATCAGTAAGGGATTTCCATCTTCTTAATTCTGTTATCTTTATATTTTCCATATACTAACTTGATCCTATTCTTTTTTAATTCTTAGTGCATTTCAATAATATGCTGGAGAATAATGATGCAATTCGGGCTTCTTTTTCAAATAATGTGGACGAAGCTTTGGCTAGCTTGAAGAAGTCTTTGCTAGATTCTCAACAAGCCTTAGAGACTGAGAGAAATATGTGGGGGGATAAATGAAGACTGCTGAAACTGCTCGGTAGACATCTAAGGGAAATGCCCTTGAAGCTGAGCGCAGGACAAAAGAAGTTGAGCGTAGGGCAAAGACTGTTGAGGATCTTGTGACCAAATTGAATGATAACCTTTCCTCTAAAAGGTCAAAAAAAAGTCTGTTGTGAAGGAATCCTTCAGTGCTAATTGGGATAAGGGCTGGAACAAAACCATTTTTATTACCACTGCTCAGATTTAGTATGCAAAATAAAAATATTTCATAGATGGTTGGGTTGTTACTCTCCAGGAGTTAAATCTAGTGGTTGAATCTGTTGTCAACCAACCTAAAGTAACTGAGTCTTCTCTAGTGGTTGAATCTATTGCCAACCAACCTAAAGTTACTGAGTCTTCTCTTCCCCCAACCGAGTAACCTAAAGTCACTGAGTCTTCTCTTTTCCCAATCGAGCAACTCCCGTCTGTAGCCCCTTCTTCCGAGCAGGTTGAGAATGATAGGAAGAAGGTGTAAAGTTATTCAGCATTTTCCCTTTTTCTTTTTTCTTTCTTTTTCTTTACTTTATTATACCTGAATTCTTCATTATCAATAAAACAAATCTTTGTTCCTTCTTGTCTCTTATTGATTATGTATGTCTTTCGTTCTTGTTGTTGATCGGTGGTCATTTCTTCTTACTAGTTCATAGCAAAGATAGAACAACTATTTTTTAATGATACCGAGATACTGAGGAAATGCAATATTTTTTTCAAAGCTGGTCATATAGAATTATCCGAAGAAGAAATCATTAAGTTGATCAGTAATGATGTATCAAAGAAGGCTAAAGAAGCCTATGAATATTTAAAGTACTTACTTGATAGGGCGATAGCAAATAATGTTGCCTACTATAAGATGGTAGAAGAGATTCAAGAACAGCAAAAAGATTAAACTTCCTTGTTGTACCAAAGCTACAAGGAGAAATATCTAAGCTTAAGAGTAGGTCGAGGTTTTGATAACTTTGTTACTGCTTATAATAAAGAGGAAGCATTGCTTAAGTTTGAAGTTGCAGAAACTAGAACTGTTGACAAACTCCTGAAGGAGGAGAATAATAATTTAAGGGATGAATTGAAGCTCTTTAAATCTGCTCCAGAAACTGTTGTTGCTATTACCAATGATGGGTATTCCTTTTTAGAGGCTAAAAATGCAACATTAAGGGAGGAGTTAGAAGCATTAAAAAAGATTAAGCGTGCATCCTCTTCCCGAGAAAGAAATAAGCTTGGTCGAGGTACCACAGAGGAAGTTAGGACCCAACATGCCCTTGCTAAGATATTAGTGAGATGTCCCAGAAGCTACAGACTTTGTCTGAATAACTATCCATTCAATCTTCTCAATTAAAAGTTAAGGATGGAGTGTTGAAGAATCTGCATTCTCAGGTTGAAGTCAAACTAGAAGTTTGGGATCTTAGTGGAGATAGTGCTCTAAATATGGATGGTTTCACTGGCCATTTCTTTACTAATTCTTAGGACATTACAGGGGATGATATTCTAAAATCCGTAAAGGGGAATTTTATTGGGATGGAGATTCCCAAAATCTTAACTAGCACGATCATTACCGATATCCTAAAAAAAGATAACCCATAAAATTTTGGAGAATACAGACCTATAAGATATGTACATTTTTAATGAATTAATCTCCAAAATTCCTTCTATAAGACTTTTAAAAAATCTCCCAAATATCATATCCCCTAATCAGAGTGGTTTTGTTAATGGTAGATGGATTGTAGACAATATTTTGATGACTCAAGAGATAATTTCCATGTTTAACTTACAAAATGAAGGTGGTAATGTGGATCTTAAGCTGTACATGCATAAGGCATATGATAGAATATCATGGGTTTTCCTAAAAAAAATGTTAAGGAAATTTGGTTTTAATGATACGTGGATAGACCTCATTTGGAGGCTTATTTCAACTAACTTTTTCTCTTTTACGGTTAATGGCAAGACATTTATATTCTTCTGATTAGTCAGAAGGCTTAGGTAAGGGGATCATATTTCCCTTAGCCTATTCATCATTTCTGCGAAAGCTCTTAGAAGAAACCTTGATAAGTGTATGAATCTCCTAATTTGAGAAAGTTCAAAACTCCTATAAGGTGCCCTTTGGTGTCCCATCTTGCCTTTGCAGATGATTTGATAATATTTATTCAGGCTCCATAGAGCAATTAAATAAGCGACATCAGTGCTGGATAAATATGAAAAGACTTTTGTCCAGGATGTGAATAACCTCAAAAGCTAATTGTATTGTTAAAAACATTTGGATACTGCTAAGAGCGGGATAACATCCAAAGTTTTGTAAATACAAACCAAAAAGGCCTTATTTGTTTATTTGGGATGCCCTATTTTCACTCGGAGAAAAAAACGCTCTTTGTTTGAGAATCATGTTTCAAATATCAGAAGGAAACTTGAAGGATTGGTGTCAAAACTACTTTCAATGGGAGCAAAACCATTTTAATTAGGCATTCCGTTCAATCGAGTCCTATTTTCATATTGGTAGTTATTCAACCACCCAAAAAAATCCTCAATTTAATTTTAAAAAATCATGGAAAACTTCTTGTGGGTATTCACTGAAGAATCTGATAAACATCACTGGACTGTTTGGAAAGAATTATGAGACCTATAGATGAAGGTACCCTAAATTTTAGATCCTTACGTAACCTTTGTGCAGCCTGTAGTATCAAACAATGGTGGAACTTTAAAAATCAAAACTCTCTAGGGGCTATATTCTTAAAGGCAGTGTATTGTAGACTAAAATATCCGATTGAACAAAATAAAGATTGAGGCTCTCATGTGTGGAATATAATGTTGAAGTATAGAGATATTGTTGAACAAAATTCAAAATGGATCATACATAACAGTGATATTAGTGTGAATTGGAATTACTGGACCGATGATGGTCCCATTGCTTCTACTCAAAGTGATAGATCATTAAGGATGTTTGTTTTGCTTGATACTTAAGGTGAATGGTATACTCAAAACATTCATACTTTAATGCCTCATAACTTTGTCCACACATGTTTTCAAGTTGAATTATTGGGTAAAAATGCCTTAGATTCCCTAGTTTGGACTCCAGTAGCAGATGGTAAGTTCAATCTTTCTTCGTCTTAGAACATTATAGGATAGCCACATGCATCATCTTGGTCTAATTCTTGTATATGGCATACTCTTATTCCTAACTAAATCTCATTATTCCTAATGAGGTTACTAGGGTAATGTCTACCAGATGATGATGCTATAAAAAGATTGGGATTCAGAGGTCCATCAAAATGTAGTTGTTACTCTTTTAATCAAAGTTAAATTAGGAGCCACCTCACTACACAAAATACCATAAATGGTCACGGAGATGTGGTCACGGCTCACAGCTGTGACCAGATGGTTACAACCCAACACCGTGACAACAGTCAAAATGGGCATGACCAAATCCATGAATCTGTGTGGTCATGGGTCATCTTGTGGTTGGTCACGGATCTAGACCCTGGCTCCCTTAGGTCACGGCTTTAGAACCTGACCCATCCGTGACCATTATGGCGCTAAGTTTCCCTCTAATTTTGGTCAGGGACGAGTCATGGCCCTTAACCGTGACCACAAACCTCAATACACAATGATATGGTCAGTGCTTAAGTCCGTGACCAGTAAATTATATGAGTCACGGCTTTAGGCCGTGACCATGACCTTATTTCCACGCTGACGTGTAAAAAAATAAAGGGCTTAAGTCATATGGTCACATCCCTAATCCGTGACCATGGTCTTTATACTTAAAAAAATGCAGAATGGTTTTTCATTTCCCGAGAAACATTATAAACCCTTATTTTCCCTCCCTCTCTCCGGCGATTTCCCTCCCTCACTCCGGTGATTTCCTTCTCTTAATCTCAAGTTCTATCCTTCTGCCAATCTCAAAGGTAAATACATATTTCTCTGTGTGTGTATACTGTAAATACGTGTGTGTATGTGTGTGTGTGTGTATGTGTGTATGTCTATGTATATATATGTGTGTGTGTGTATATACGTCTGTTTATGTATATATATATATATATATATATATATATATATATATATATATATATATATATATATATATGTGTGTGTGTGTGTGTGTGTGTGTGTGTGTGTGTGTGTGTGTATACGTGTGTGTGTGTAGTTGTGTACATTATAATCTGCATATTTCTCTGTGTGTGTATTTCTCTCTGCGTGTGTGTGTTTGTATACATGTATATGTATGTAGTTGTGTATACATTGTCATTGTGTGTATTGTGTATACTGTAAAAGTTCATATGTGCATGTATTATAGATAAAAAAATACATATATATAACTAATGTTGGTATAAGTTTCAAACTAGGAAAAATTTTAATTTTATGGATATTGTTGGTTTAATTTTCAAACTAGGGCAAATTTTAATTAAATGGATATTGTTGGTTTAAGTTTGGGGCCAAAATATAAAAAAATACCTCTCCATTTAAAAATACCAAACATAAGGGTTGATTTTAAGGATTGTTGGATTAAATAAAAACTGTAGGTATTCAAAACATAATAAATTAACGGTTGATGATTCATTAGAGCCATTATTTATAGGAATCATATCCACGCCCTCGTACATAATAACTAGTTAATGATTCATTAGAGCCATTATTTATAGGAATCATATTCACGCCCTCATTCATTTTTCTTAGGAAAAATGAGTCGCGATGATAATCGATGGCAACAAGAGTATGAAAGGTTGAAATTGGTCCGCACTCGTACCTATTTCATTAATGATCCTCATAAAGTCGGTATTTCGGTTTTTTGGTATGGGAATAGGAAGATCGAACAATTTAACTACCTTGTAACCCGTGGAGTTCATTTCCAATAAGAGTACTTGTTCGATCGTATTCGGTTTTCCCCGCCACAATATTGGGATGAAGATGTACAATATATATCACGTATATAATCCCGATAAGCACTGACCTTGCTTACACTGTTAGAGAAGGCCAAAAAAAATTCACCCATTATGGATAGAATTACGTACAAAGAGCATTGACGAAGACTTTGATATCTCATAACATATACACGTCAAACTCGATCTTGCCAATAGGTTGAAGAGGATGAGATTTTGAGTTTATGTCACTGACATCTATACATCAATTATAGATACGCTTCCTCCTAATTGGCCATGTGCAAAAATCTATAGGTTTTTAAAAACAAATCCAGAATGGATAGAGATCAGACACATTGAACTTTTGTTAAAGTCTTACCATGAACAGGTAGATTATAATATATGGTCAAAAAAATTACCTTTTTAGTTATATTTTCATATTGAACTTTGAAATTATGCACCAATTATTATAGATACACTTTTAACTTTTAATATTTTCGTAGATAATGTCAGGCGGTAATGGAAGAAACGCTCCAACCAACAACAACCACAAGGAGAATTCTCATCATTAATTAGTGAGCAATGCTCAACTTCATAAATTGTTCACTCCCCTACTCCAAATTTTATTCATTCCCCTACTCCATAAATTGTTCACTCCCCTACTCCGAGTTACAGTAAGCAAGGTACTCCCACTAATCCAATAGACACGCCCAACACTCCTAAAACTGTCGGGTCAGTTGAGTATAAGCCCAATGGATTCTGTCTTTTGTGAAATAACCCCACGAGGGATAAGAATCACGTTCAACAGTTTAAAACCTAGTGTTTGTCCATGGAAAAAATGAATGTGGGAGTGGGAGGAGCTGACAATTGGAACCTCGTAAATAAAGCTATTAAAGATAACATCTATGAGCAACTCAACAAACGATTTTCATTTTTGCCCAACTCAAAAAATAAGGTTCTTTCTCGAGTTGTTGAACAGCTTCGAACATATTGGAGAACCCTTAGGCAGAAGCATTTTCCTAAGGGAGCATCAAGCTCCGACATTTTGGCGCTCAAAGACAAAGTTCCTTCGAACATTGAGATGTCAGTCTCGCAATGGAATGATTTTCTAGAGAATGAGGCGAAGTACTCCAAAATGATGCAAAGGGAGAAAATCAAGCAGAATAGGGCCAAAAAACTGATGTCCATCGACTTATCTCTAAATTTTATGAAGATTTAAAGAACGAGTGGTCGACCGTTATCAAAGACATCCCGAATGAAGGAAAGACATCGAATAGGGTCAACTTGTACGTGCATGCTAGACGGGACAAAGATAATAAATTACGTCCTCACTTGGCCAAGACTCTAGAATCAATAGAGTCTATCAGTAGTCATCGAATTCAAGCTCGTTCGACGATATTGATATTGATGCCATCGCATAAACCTTTTGGAAGGACCACAGAGGCAGAACGAGAGGTTTGGGGTCGCATATGTCAAAAATAAGATTCAAACACACCGCACATCTCGTGGATGATCTTTCTTCTATTAAATAAGTGTTTCGCATCAAATGATGAATGTCAATTTAGGACTGAAGGGGATATAATGTGACTTCAAAATTAATTTGGAGGTGTGAATGATAAGCTTACACTGATTGTGTCCCTTTTAACCAATTGTATGCCCCTGCAGCCCCCAATGCATCCCGGTTTCCCTTCACAGATGCCATGGATTTCTTCAAAAATTTCTCATTCTCCATTCCCCCCCCACAGATTTCGGTTCTTCCTTCAGCATTCCCTTTCTCAATGCACAAGTCTTGGATCATCGTCAATAACCCACGGTGACTATGGCGAGAAATACTATATACGGGACCTGAGCGGAAAATTTATCGTTGGGATCTGCATACTCATGTCCACTATAGTACGAACTTTAGAACATAATCGACCTTCGCAGGAGGGTGAGTGGTAGATCGTGGTTGATACAGTATTTGAGGGTTGTGAAACTGTTCCAGCTCATGTCAACAGTGGATAAGGGAATTTTTTAAAAATTATGTAGAGTCGGTTACCACTTGGCTAGTTTATTGCTTGATGAAGATGTAGTAATATTTTTCTTATATTATAATAATATCAGTAGAAAATTTTATTTAATTTGAGTTTAAGTGGTTTTGTAGTATCGTTGATTGGCGTGTTCTTGTATTTAAGTTATTGCATAGTTTGATTGATTGGTGCGTTGTTGACTATATTAGTGCTTTTCTTTGATCCTATATTAGTGCTTTCCTATGTAACATGATATTTATTTTATCATGTTAACACAAGACTGTAATTTGAAAATTATTAAATGGATTTTCCACAATATAAAGAGTGGATGGGGGGACTGACCGAATAGCTAATAGTTATGTTAAAGGCGTTCAAGAATTTATTAGATACACTTTTAAGAACCTTAAAAGTGAGAAGATTCTGTGTCCGTGCACCCATTGTATAAACGAAAAATATAAATCTTTAGAAGATGTTGAGTTACATTAGAGATTATAACAAGTGGACATTCCATGGTAAAAAATATGTACCTTATGTTCCCGAAGAATTACTGGTAACCGACCACGTAACAGAACACCAACGAGTGGAAGTGGTAAACGATTCGCCAACACATCCTCCATTGACCGACCTAATTGACGATTCGTACGGAGTCCACTAAGACTGTTGATGTAAAAAACTAGATCGTATCTAATTATTTAATCAGAGATAAAATTAAATGAGACAAAGAAATTTTAAAGTGGTTCAGCCTTATAAGAATGGCCTACGTCCACTGTTTTTGTTATTGCTGACTTGTTTGGGAATTCTCGATTACAGGTTTTGTCTAGAAATTCCGGTCCCGTTGCAATAAGATTGATACAATGTATTTATAGCCTCTATGATGTACATGTGAAAGGGTAATTGATTAATCCCCCTTAAGCGTATACATCTGTATTTAATGATAAGCATTGAATGAGCAGTTAATCTGTTGGTTATCTTGCAATTAATGCTTTGTTCGAGGTGCAGCTCGGATCGTCTAAATTGCTCGGCACTCATAAGTTGCTCGGTGTATTGAAGTTCCTCGGAGGACTCTTGTAGGTCGGAGCATTTGAGTTGGTCGGGGAAGTAGAGCTCCTCGTTGCAGTATGGTTCCTCGAAGAGCTCTTGCTATTACCATGCAGATTGCCACGTGTCTTTACTTAATTGAGCCATGTCAGCAGGTTAAATTTGGTATCAACAGAAGCCCCCAATGTTTCACAGATCGAAATTTGAGGAGTGTGGAACATTCTTTCTCGGAATATGGTGGTTTTAAATAATCCTCCTGATTTTAAGGAGTGTTCCCCTTGTATTTATTTTTCCTTCCAAATTCGCAGAATCAAACTTTTTGAATTTTTATAACCGCCTCGATCTCCGCGCACTTTTTGTCCTTTTAGCCACCGGTAGCGTAATCGTTTCTTTTTGTAATCATTAACTTTATCGTTTCCCAAGTTAAGGTATTTAAGCGTCGCAGAAAATCCCATCGTCTTCTACTTTTTCAAATTTCTATCTTTGAGTTTTCCATTGTCTTTCTCTCTTGTGCGTTCATCCTTTTCATCGTTCGTTGTCAACGGATCCACTCTTTTTCTGTAAGATCTTCTTCTTTCTTCTTCATTTACTTTATTCATCATGGTTTACCTTGTTGAATATTTTGATAAATTTCGCTCTGATTTTGCTATCCCTTCATGGGTTGTTCTGGAGGAACTTTCTGAACCTTCAGATTATTTCCGTTTGGCTGAGGGACATTGGTTCCCCAGTCTTTTTGTTGCTGAGTGTGGATATTCCTTTCCGCCAAATCCTTTATGCCTGGAATTCTGTCAGTATTTTGACGTTGTTCCTACAAGAATAGCCCCCAATACATAGAGAATAGTTAATGGGGTTCATAGACTAAATCAAATTCATGGAACTCGCATAGGAATTCCAGAAATCATGTTATGTTATAGATGGGATGTTGGGGATAATACTTTTTATTTAAAAACTAGATTTTTAAATAGGCCTTTAGTGGTCAATCTCCCGGATGCCAATAGGGACTACTTTGAGCAGAGGGTTGTTATAAAAAATTGGCAACATGCTCCTTTATCTGGAGATAAAGTGTATCAGAGTCCCAGATGCCCTCCCTATGGAAATGGGATAGGTTATTTTTATTTTATTTTATTTATTTTGAAATTATGCTTCCTTTGTGTTTGATAAAATGTTACACTAATATTTCAATGTTTATTTATTTACAGTTGACAGTAAGACAAAGTCTCCAAAAGAGACAGAAGTTAACATAAGGCATCTAAAACTTATCTAGAGCTTGCATCAGACTGTTGCCGACGAGCATATAAGATCATCTTCGTATCTACTTCAGTATAAGAGTTACACTACATCTTTTACTGCTCGTCCGGTGATAAGTGAAGTTGAACCAGTACCAGCTTCTTCCAGTTCTTCACCTGATTCACACATCCCTTTAAGTGAAAAGATGAAGAAAAGAAGACCTCCTACTCTCTTCGAGAAACCTGTCTCTGTTGCTGGAGAGGTAAAAAGAAGTAAACCTGATGTCCCAGAAGGGACAAAGAAAATTGATGCACCTCCTCCGACTGCCCCTACGAAGGTTGCCGAGAAGCCCCCAGTGGCCCCGAGAAAGACTGTTGCTCCAAGTGAGGTGATTGTTATATCACCGACCAAGAGTTCTTTCTTGGTTGAAACTATTTATGTTCCCCCGAGGAAGAAGATCTCCTCGGTCAATTTGGCTGAAACCATTTCTCAGCCCCCAACCATTGGAACTAGTGTTCCTACTTTTGTTGCCCCGAGCTCTGCCATGAGCTCGGTGAAGACTTGGATCATTCCCGAGATCCAAGGCATTGAAGAAAACCTTACTCGGGACATGGTTACCACATTCGCAGCTCGCCATATTGCTTCTGTAAGTCTTATTGTTTTGAACCTTTCATCTTTCCCTTGGTATATCTGTCTTTGTATTGACATGTTATTATCTTCTTTTTCCAGTTGGTGACCTGTTTTAATACCATTTTGAAGAAAGACGAAGCTATCAAAGCTTCAAGCTCCTCGTCTGGTGTAGAGGAAGCTTTGGTGGGCCTGACCCAGTCCCTGAAGGACTCTCGTCAGAAATATGACGATGATAAGACTGCTTGGGAGAAGAAACTCACTTCGATCGAGGAGGAAAAAACTCGGGTTGTTGAAGTCTCCAAAGGGTTGGAGAAGAAAATAAAGGACTTAGAGGAGAAAAATAAAGAGCTCGACGAGAAGATCAAAAATGCTGGAGAGCTTGAGAATAAGCTCAAGGTTGCTAAGGAAGAATTAATCCAGCTTCGCGAAGTAAGTCGCTAGAAGGAGGAGACTGAGAATAAGTTGAAGGCTGCCGAGGATCTTCTATCCGAGAAGCTCTCCTCGGAGAAAGCAAAAAGAAAGCTGGTTGTGAAGAAGTCCTTCAGCGCTGGCTGGGACAAGGGATGGAACAAAGGCTTGACTGCCATGATGTCGCAGGTGGAGTATGGTAGCCATAAATATTTTAGGGATGGCTGGGTTGCTGCGCTGCAGGAAATGAAAGTAGATGAAAGTTCCGACTTATTTCAATGACACATCCCAGGCCCTCCTCCAACTCCCGAAGAAGAAGAAGAAGAAGAAGAAGAAGAGGACGAAGCTGCCTCTGAGGAATCTTCAATGGTGGTGGGGGATCAAGCTCCTACTCCCCCAGTAATCCAGTCTACCAGCGAGCCACTTTAACTTTTGCCTACCTCATCTGAGCAACTTCCTGCACTCCCCGGTCAACTCTCCCTTCCATCCGAGCAACCCACCTCCTCATATCAACCTCCCGATAAAGTTTTGGGAGACAAGGAAAAGGTGTAGAGTTGTTCGGATCTTTCTCTATGTTTTTTTTTCTTTTCCCAATGTAACTCTGACTTTGTACTTCTTCTCTATGATGTAATAAAACTTTAACTTTTGATTATGCAGACTGTTGATTCTTCTTTTCATGCTCTGCTTATATTCTTTTTTATTCTTGCCTTCTCCTCTTTTACTAGTTTATGGCCAGGATGGAGTTATTATCTGCTCATGATACAAAGCTATTGAGGCAATGTAATGAGTACTTCACCGCTGGTCACACAGATCTGAGTGCAGCACAAATCATCGACATCCTCGGCCAAGATGCTTCAGAGCAAGCGATTGAAGCATACCAATACTTGAAGTGCCTGCTTGATCGTGCAGTGGCCAATAATGTAGCTTATTATGAAATGATTGAAGATTTACAAGGCACTCTTGATGAACTTCAACAGCAATACAAAGAATCTACAGCCCTTTTGCATGAGGGATATGAGAAGAAATACAAAGATCTCAGTGCTGACAAGGGTTATGACAAGATGTTCGCTGCTTACGAAGTGAAGGAGAGAACTCTGAAAACTGAGGTCAAGGAGCACAGGCAAATAGCTGAGCTATTGGAGCAAGAAAATAATAACCTGCAAAGGGAAGTAGCTCAATTGAAGTCTTTTGCATCTTCATCAAGTGCTTTGGTCCCTGTGAACGACGAGGGATTCTATTTTCTGGAAGTCAAAAATGCCAACTTGAGGGATGAGCTAGAAACCCTGAAGAGGATTGGGCCTTCTACCTCTGCTCGGGGACGAGCAAGAGGTTCTCGGGGATGAACAAGAGCTTCTCGAATTACTGTCGAGGAATAGAGAACTCAATCTGCTCTGGAGAATCAAGCCTTCCAACTAATGGCAAAGAACCAGGCCTTGGCTGAGATGTCTAAGAAAATTCAGAGTCTGGACGAGCAGCTAACTGCACAGAATTCTTCTTTGGAGAATAAGGAATTTTTTGCCAAAAGTCTTCACGAGCAATTGAAAAGATTAACTTATCAATTTCATAAGCAGCCCCGAGAATTCTGGATGGCAGGCTACAATGAAGCTCTCTATCATCCGGATGATCGTATCGAGAATGCAAATAATGAGGGTTACAAACAGGGGTGGTTGAATGCCTTAGGGATACTGCAGCTGGAGCAGGGTCACTACCTGTGGGATTACCATAATCCTGGGTTGCTCGACCTACCAGTGCCACCATTCAAGCTTGATATGAGTTGGATCCCTTCTCGGGCCATCCCTCATTATTTGATTTCTAAATACCTCGGTAATTACAATCTCCATTCTAATGCCGAGATATCTCGTCCTGAGCACCTGCTAGATAGACCATCCGTTATGAACATTAGAATGCTCAAAGACCTTAACTTCATAAACTCCCCTTATTCTTTGGATGATCCTCGTGCTGGCGAGGAACCTGTTTCAAAATCATAGGGGAAGAAACCAATAGTGTAGGAATCTCGATGTAATAGTTAGTATACATTTCATTCTCAATGTATTTTATTTTTTTACTTAATGAAAGAATTTTATTTTGTTTGCAAATGTTGATTGCCATTGTCTTGTAGTTGTAAAACACTTTACATTTGTGTATGTATATCTGTTAAAAAAATAATAATATTATGTATCTTGTCGACCAACTATAGTTGATTAAAACTTATTGTCGATTAGCTTGAATTTGTGGTAATCATTTGACTGACCAAAATTAATGATGTTTCGCTTCTCGACCAATTTGGCAGGAATTTTTAAAAAAATCACAAGTAACAAAAATTTAACTTGATCTTTTTCTCATATACTCATAAAATGTCTCCGACCAACAATGATCAATATTTTTTAATTCTCGACCAACCTAAATTGGTGAACTTTTTCTCTTCCCGACCAACTTTGGTACTTATGGAAAATATTTTGCTTCCTAACCAACCTAAGTTGGCATTTTTAGGAATATTTTTGCTTCCTAACCAAACCGAGTTGGCATTTTTAGGAATATTTTTGCTTCCTAACCAAACCGAGTTGGCATTTTTAGGAATATTGTTCTTCCTAACCAACCTAAGTTGGCATTTTTAGGAATATTTTTGCTTCCTAACCAAACCGAGTTGGCATTTTTAGGAATACTTTTGTTTCCTAACCAAACCGAGTTGACATTTTTAGGAATATTGTTTCCTAACCAAACCGAGTTGGCATTTTTAGGAATATTTTGTTTCCTAACCAACCGAAGTTGGCATTTTTAGGAATATTTTGTTTCCTAACCAACCGAAGTTGGCATTTTTAGGAATATTGTTCTTCCTAACCAACCTGAGTTGGCATTTTTAGGAATATTTTGTTTCCTAACCAACCGAACTTGGCATTTTTAGGAATATTGTTGCCGAGTAGTCTGAGTTTTTGCTGAGTAGTGTGTAGAACTAGTATTCCCCGAAAAATTTTCAATAAAGGAGAAAATTTGGAAGAATATCTTCATTTTATTCATACCGATGGAACTGCATTACATGGGAATTTACATCACTGATAATACTTGCGCAGGTGCTCTGCGTTCCATCCATTCTTAAACTCCTCCCCTTCTAAAGTTACTATTCGATAAGTTCCTGGTCGAACAACTTTTGTAACTCGGTATGGTCCATGCCAGTTTGCCTCTAGTTTGTTGTGCTTTTGAATCACTTTCTTTAGCACATAGTCTCCTTCCTTCAGGTTTCACTTCTTTACCCTCTTATTATAGAACAAAGCTGTTCGTTGTTGGTAAGCAGCATTCCTGATGGGGAATTGAAATTTAGTACCCTGTGCGTTGGGAGACCTAACTCGGCAGGTATAACAGCTTCACTACCAAACGCCAGCATATATGGTGATTCTCCAGTTGCTGCTCGGGGAGTAGTGTGATAAGCCCACAGTAATGACTGTAACTCGTTGATCCAATTTGCTTTTGCGTCACTTAGTCTTTTCTTCAAGCCATTTAGCAGTGTCCTGTTCGTCACTTCAGTCTGTCCATTTCTTTGGGGATGACCTGGTGCTGAGTGGAGCTTCAAAATATTGGACTGATGGCAATAGGCAGCGAATTCCTCATTATCAAATTGCGTTCCATGATTTGTGATGAATGCATGGGGAAGGCCATATCTACAAATGATATTTTTCCAGACAAATTGATATACCTTCTCGTACGTCATGTCGACAAGAGGCTCGGCTTCTACCCACTTAGTAAAATAATCCACTGCGACGACGAGATATTTGAACCTTCCTCTAGTCGTTGGAAAAGGTCCGACCAAGTAAATTTCCCACATGGAAAATGGCCAAGGGGAAGTGATAGGCGTCAACAATGCTTGTGGAGTTCTTCAGATGGAGGAAAAGCGCTGGCACTTGTCACATTTCTTGGCATAGGCTATACAATCAGCTCTCATCATTGGCCAATAGTATCCCTGCGTCATCACCCTTTGCAAAAGCGTCTGACCTGCTACATGGGCTCCACAGGACCCTTCATGGATCTCTTCAATCAATTCTTTCACCTCGAATGGATGTACACATCTTTGTAAACCTTTCATAATTCCTCATATGTACAGAATACCATTAGTCAGTATATAACGAGCAGCTTTAAACTTCAATTTCTTGGCCGTAATTTTGTCGGTTGGTAATTCCCCTTTCTCAATATATGCCCCGATGGGATCCATCCAAGATGGTCCTAAATCAAGGGTAATAAAATTCATCATCAGATCTTTATCTATGCTTCGACTAGCCAACACTTCAATTGGGATTGTTCTTCATAGCTCGGTACGAGTAGCTGATGTTAATCGGGCTAGGGCGTCTGCTCTCGCATTCTCCATTCTTGGTATTCTTACCAGCCGAACAATAATAAATTCTGATACCAACTCCATCACCTTTGCATGATACTTGATCATTAATTATCCTTTGGTTGCATATGTTCCTAACATTTGGTTTACTATCAATTGAGAATCACTTAAGACAATAACCTGCTGTGCCTCCATAGTTTTTGCCAAATTAAGACCTGCAATCATGGCCTCATACTCAGCCTCATTATTAGAAGCTTTGAATTGGAATCGTAGGGCGTATTCCATGTCGACCTCGTCCGGGCTATTCAAAACGATCCCTGCCCCACAGCTTGTTGTGCAAGATGAGTCATCTACATATAGCCTCCATATAGGCAACTCGTCTTCTAATTTCTGATCTGACAGTGTTCCTCGGTGAAATATTTCTTGCTTCCTTTCACCCTTTCTTGATATTTCTTGCTCTTCGTTGATCATCTTTTCTTGCCCTTTTACCAACCTAAGTTGGTATGGGCTCGAATTTGATGATCCTGTAACATCCATTTGCCCTTTTACAAACCTGAGTTGGTCTGGGCAAGTGTTTGTTGATCCTGTAACATCCACAGGTTGATCGGAGAGAAGATTTTTCTCCTCGAGGGTATCAGGATAGGTGAACTCTGCTATAAAATCTGCTACTGCTTGCCCTTTAAGCGATGATCTGGGTTCGTAAATTATATCATATTCACCAAGCTCTATTGCCCAGTACATCAATCTCCCTGATTTTTCTGGTTTATGAAGGGCTTGTCTCAATGGCATGTCAGTATATACCACTATAGTATGGGCCTGGAAGTATGGCCTCATTCTCCTACTCGCCTCAATCAGCGCCAATGCCAATTTTTCCAGTTTTGGATATCTGATCTCTGCTCCTCGGAAGGCCTTACTCGTATAATAAATTGGTTTTTGCACTCCATTCTCCACTCTGATCAATGCCGAGCTAACTGCATTCTCTGATACTGCCAGATACAAGTACAATTTTTCTCCTATCACCGGCCTGGACAACAATAGAGGTTCTCCCAGATACTTCTTCGGGTCTTGAAAAGCCTTCTCACATTCATCATTCCACTCAAAAGTCTTTCGGAGCGTTTTGAAGAATGGGAGACATCTATCAGTTGCTCGTGATACAAATCTGTTGAGTGCTGCTACTCGTCCTGTGAGACTCTCTACTTCTTTCTTCGTCATTGGAGATCGCAGCCCTAATAGAGCTTTGATCTTTTCAGGATTTGCTTCAATGCCTTATTGATTGATGATGTACCAGAGGAACATTCCTTCTCGTACTCCAAATATGCACTTTGTCGGGTTCAACTTCATCTGATATTTATCCAGTTGATCAAAGGTCTGGCCTAAGTTAACTAGATGGTCGACAACTTTCTTGCTCTTTGTCAGCATATCGTCAACATAGACTTCCATATTGCAACTGATTTGTTCAGCAAAGACTTTGTTCATCAGCCGCTGATATGTCGCACCTGCATTTTTGAAACCAAAAGGCATAAGATTATAACAATAAGTTCCCCTAGGGGTAATAAAAGAAGTACTCTCCCTGTCTTCAGGTTTCATTTTAATCTGGTTGTAACCAGAATAAGCATCCATGAAGCTCAGCAGCTCGTGTCCCGAGGTAGCATCTACCAGTTGATCAATTCGAGATAATGGAAAGTGATCCTTTGGGCATGCTTTGTTGAGGTCGGTGAAGTCTACACACATCCTCCATTTGTTGTTTTTCTTCTTTACCATCACCACATTGGCTAACCAGTCTGGATATTTAACATCTTCGATGAAGCAAGCTTTCTGGAGCTTCTCGACCTCCTCTTGTATAGCTTGATTCTTCTCGGGACTGAATACTCTTCTTTTCTACTTCACTGGTTTGATCTCCTTATTCACGTTGATCTCATGACATAGGAAATTTGGGTCTATTCCAGGCATATCCTCATGACTCCACGCAAAAGTTTTATTTCTACCTCTTAGGAAAGTTATCAGTTCATGTTTTAGTGAGGCATCCAACGATGAACCTATTTGAGTTGTTCGTTCAGGATGCTCGTCGTCCAGAAAGATGTTTTCTGTAGCTTCCACCACCTGACCTTTCACAAGTTGCGATTAATCTCTAGGATCCAATGTATCAATTTTTGTACCTTCATCCACTTGATAGGTAGTAGTCTTTTTCCTTGATTCCTCCAGCTCCTTTTGCTCGACAGATGAATAATAGCATTCCCGAGCTACTTTTTAATCACCCTTCACAACTCCTACTCCAAAGTTTATTGGGAACTTTAGGCATTGATGTACTGTAGATGGTACTGCTTCGAACTTCTTCAATCCGACCCTTCCCATGATGATGTTGTAGGCTGACTGAACATTCTTATCCATCACGAAGAAACGAATTATTTCTATTCGGCAAACAGGCCATGTACCAATGAATATATCCAACTTGATCGTCCCAAGTGGAAAAACTTTCTCGCCAGCAAAGACGAGGAGGGGTCTATGGTAAGGCTCCAGTTGAGATAACTTTAGGTTTAAACTGTCAAAGCACGAGTAGAACATGATATCTGTCAAGCTACCATTATCTACCAAAACTCTTAAAATCATCATTTCTTTCATCCTCTTTTTTATTACTAACGGGTCATCATGAGGATATAAGACACCTACGAGGTCGTTCTTTGAGAAACCAATGACTAATTTCTCTTTATTTATATTTCTCGGGCGATCCTCCTCAGCTAAATTTATTCGCTGAATATACGAGCAGGCTTGAGCCTCACATAGGTAAGCTTTTCTTTCTGCAGTAAGATCTCCTCCTCCTGCATCTCCACCTGTAATAACATTACAATCAATTGACCCAAAACGTATTGAAAATACCTCACGTTCTGGCTGCCTTGGTCTTTTGGGAAGATCGGGGTCATGTTCTAGATCATCTTCGTGGTCTCTTTTTTTGTTCTCCTCTACTCGACGAGGAGATCTAGACCTCTCTCTTGCTCGGTCGCTGTTTCTTCTTTCATTTCTACAATCAACATACTTTATCAGTTTTCCTCGTCTAATGAGTGTTTCGATCTCATTCTGAAGAGTTATGCAATTTTTAGTCATATGGCCATGATCTTTGTGAAACTCGCAATATTTTTCCTTATTTCTCCTGTCAGAGTCTGCCTTCATTTTCTTTGGCCAGCTTAAGTCCTCGTTATTCTTAATTTCTTCCAGGACGTGGTTGATACCTATCTTCAAAGGAGTATAATTATCAAATTTTTTCAACACTTCCCATGTCGACTTATTTTTGGATTTTTTGTCACCACCATTGTTCTTATGCTCTTTCTTCTTGGCTTTATCAACCTCCACCTTGGTTTCTTTATCCATATTCTTCTTCGCAGCCATAGCCTCCTCGGCATTCGTGATTTTGGCAGCTTTTGCCATCAGTTCTAACATGGTTGTGGGTGGATCTTAAGCCAAAGTGTAATACAACTTGTTGGGCAACAACCCACTCATCAAGGCGGTGATCGTTGTCTTCTCCTCATAATCTATGACTTCGAGTTTCTCGTTATTAAAATGAGTTATGTAATCTCTGGTGCTCTCACCAGCGTTTTGTCAAACACTTAACAAATGCGCTACACGTTTTACTGGCTTTGCCCAAAAATAGAAATTCGCAAAGAATAACTCGGCCAGTTGAAAGAAAGTTGAGATCTTACCCCGAGGAAGATTATTGTACCATATCTGAGCAGATCCAGTAAGAGTTTCCCGAGAATGCTCTGCATCTCATCTCGTCTGGGACAGCATAGATGTCGGTTGCAGCTTGATATTTCTCTATATGAAGAACATGATCGGTCTTTCCATCATATTTGGGGGTCACAACAGGTGCTTTGAACTTTGACGGTGTGGGAAAATCCACAACGGCCTGGACAAAGGGTGTTCCTTGAATAAAAGTTCGTTGTAAAGGGTTCTTGGCCTTAGCCATGTCTCCCAATCTATCCTCCAGTCTCTGAATAGAGCCTTTCCACGCATCATTTCCTTCCTCGGGCCAGTTGGTTCGAGCAACTGATCGTATTGATGTGGCTTCCTGAGATCTATCTTGACGAGCAGCTGGTCGTGATTGGACAGATCCTTCCCTTAAATCTGTTGGTCTTCTAAAACTCTTCGATGCAGCCTTAGGAGGACTTTTGTTCCTCCTAGGGCCCAATCAATCAAAAGGAGATACCCTACTTAACCTTTCCAATGCACTGGTCCTTTCTGGGGAAAGAGTGACTTTTTGTTCAGTATCTGTGGCTCGCACCGACGAAGTTCTTCCCGGTTGGTAGGAAAAATCATCAGATTCATCAGCACGATATGATTCAGTATGCCTAGTACGCGAAGAAAGTAAATGGGTATGTCTTTGAACACTTCGTTGTCCTGAATGGGCTGGTGCACCGCCATTAAGGGTCTGTATGAGCTGTCGCATAGTTTCTTTCATGGCTGTCTGGCCTTGGGCCAGATTTGTCATTATTCCAGCCAGATCTGGAACATTTGGCGAAGCAGATGGATTTGAAGGGTTTCCAGCGTTTCGATTGCTGGGTTCTGGATTATCAGTCATTTTTTATGGATTATTTTTTATGAAAAACGATGTTACCAGTCGTTTCCCACAGACGGCGCCAATCTGTTGATGTAAAAAACTAGATCATATCTAATTATTTAATCACTGATAAAATTAAATGAGACAAAGAAATTTTAAAGTGGTTCAGCCTTATAAGAATGGTCTACGTCCACTGTTTTTGTTATTACTGACTTGTTTGGGAATTCTCGATTACAGGTTTTGTCAAGAAATTTCGGTCCCGTTGCAATGAGATTGATACAATGTATTTATAGCCTCTAGGCTGTACATGTGAAAGGGTAATTCATTAATGCCCCTTAAGCGTATACATCTGTATTTAATGATAAGAATTGAATGAGCAGTCGATCTGTTGGTTATCTTGCAATTAATGCTCTGTTCGAGGTGCAGCTCGGACTGCCTAAGTTTCTCGGTACTCATAAGTTGCTCGGTGTATTGAAATTCCTCGGAGGACTCTTGTAGGTCGGAGCATTTGAGTTGGTCGGGGAAGTAGAGCTCCTCGTTGCAGTATGGTTCCTCGAAGAGCTCTTGTTATTGCCATGCAGATTGCCACGTGTCTTTACTTAATTGAGCCATGTCAGCAGGTCAAATTTGGTATCAACAACGACCAAAACCACCAACCCATGGAGACAGATAATGCTTACAATGAACAATTTGATACTAAACTACCAGGAGATCGAGAATATATACAGTTGAAAGTCGATGCGGCTAAACCGTTGTATAAAGATTATGATGAAGATCATTTGGTATTATATGCAATGATTGGTTTATATAACTTGAAGAGTCAATTTGGCTTGTCTTAAAACAACATAATCGAAATTCTTAAGTGGGTTAAAGAAATTCTCCCAAAAGAGAATACGTTGCCAGATAATTATCCTACCATGAAGAAGATCTTGAAGGGTTTGGTATTGAAATACAAATCTATTCATGCATGCAAGTGCGATTGCATATTGTATCACAATGAACACGGAGAGAAGGATGAATGTCCAGTATGTAGGAAGCCTAGATATGTTGTTTGTGAGAAGGCAAATTATAAACCTGCAAAATATCAAAAGAGCTTGCAAGTCCCATAAAAGGTTTTAAAGTATTTTCCACTTAATTTTACGGTTAAAATGATTTTTTAGTGTACTATGGATAGCAGAGGCCATGACATGTCACGCTCGATGTGAGGTGGATGGGAATTTGATGCGTCATCCGGTTGATTCACTCGTCTGGAAAATTTCAAATGCACGACACCATGAATTTAAAAAAGAACCACACAATGTTTGTCTTGCAATCTCAACTGATGGGTTTAACCCTTTCGGTAATTTAAGTACTAGTCAAAGTTATTTGCCAGTTCTAATGGTGCCTTTAAGTCTCCCTCCGATAATGTGCATGAGAAAGGAGTTCACATTATTATTTTTATTGATACCCGGGCCAAAGGCTCCGGGCGATGATATTGATATATTCTTAGCCCCATTAATTAATGAACTTAAAAAGTTGTGGGATAAAGGCGAGACGGCGTTTGACTCTCACAAGAGTGAAGAGTTCACACTTAAAGCAATAGTGATGTGGGCGATCCATAACCTTCCTGCTTATGGGACCTTGTCCGGTCATAATGCTCATGGTTATTATGGATATCCCATATGTGGGGAGGAAACTGAAGCCATTTGGATACAACATAGTAGTAAGATGAGTTACACGGGTCATCGTAGATTTTTTTCAACCAGTCAACCTTTCAGGAATGACAAGTCTAATTTTTATCCTATTGGTCACGAGTGTCGAATGTAACCTGCTCGTCTTTTTGGTCAGCAGATCGAGGAGAAGGCTGTAGCTACGACTGCAGGGAATAGGCACGTAGGAAAACACCCCGAATTTTTAAACCTGAAGCATAAATCAAAGCGAGATCCTAACGACCCTACTAAAGCAAAACCATGGTTCAGGCGATCAATATTTTTTATTTGCCGTATTGGAAAGATCATCGTGTAAGGCATGTAATTGATGTGATGCACACAAAGAATAATGTTGTAGAACATCTAATAGGAACATGTCTGGGTGGATCTCACTCCAAATATAGAGAATGGGCCCGCTGAGATCTATGGGATATGAAGTTAATGAAGAAACTCTGGTTAAAAAATGATCCTATAACAGGAAGAATTTCTACCCCTCCGGCTACTTTCACTTTGACTAATAGTGAGAAGAAGATCCTCTTAGACATGTTGTTTAACTTGAAGACTCCAACTAGTTATTCTGGTAACTTACATAGGTGCGTAAACTATCAAGAAAAGGACTTAAAACGGTGCAAGTCTCACGACTGGCATGTAATCATCCAATTAATCCCTCTGTTATTTCGGCATTGCTTCTCTGAACACAAAGATCTCCGTCGGGAAATTATGCAAATCAGTTTGTGTTTTACCCTAGTTTGTACAAAATTAGTAAACAAAAGCACATTAGAGCTGCAAAATCAACTTTATTTGAGGTAGTTTGTGTATTAGTGAAATATTTCCTTGCATCGTTTTTCGATATCAGTATCCACTTGCTTCTGCATTTATGCGATGAAGCTTTATTATGTGGTGATGTTAGGTATTGTTGGATGTGTCCTTTTGAGTGTTTGATGAAAACCTTCAAAGATTAAGTAAATAATACACGGTATATTGGAGGGTCAATTGCTAAAGAATACGTAACTGTGGAATCATCGTTATACGCTAGGCAATATATGCCAGAACAAGAGATGGGGAGTTTCAAACCTCATAGAGGAGGAGTGATCGAGGAACCTGACGAGTTTGAGGATGAATTACCATTTGGGAACCTTAAATAAGTGAACTCACAAATATACAATACGAGCAAGCAGTTTGTTGTGTCTTCGAATCGCAAGATGAAGTCTAAGAATGGAGAGGGTGAGTATCTATTGAATTCTTCTTCTTTGATTATATGTATTTATATTTTACGATCTAAACTCTACAATTTACCCGTAGGAAGTACAAGAATTATATTTCCCAAATTAAAGGAGAAATTGCACGACAACTGATTTTAGGGCATGGGTATCAAAAGAGGTAAATTTCATATCTTATGTATGCGATTATTTATTCATGTGTGATAAAAACATGCGTTAATACAAATTCATTAATAAATGCATCTTCTAAAAAGAGGTGATTCCTCTTCCAAGCTTTGCCCTAATTTTCGTGCAAAAGATTTTAAGAAATTTCGCACCAACGATTTTGATTTCATTTCATATCCATATGAGGAAAAACTTTTGACGCAAAATAGTGGAATATCAATTTCTTCCTTGACCACCTGTATCGCTAGAAATAGCGATAAAAATCCAAAGAATACGGGGCTAACCTATTATGGGATAGTCCAACAAATCCTAAAACTTTATTACTTAGATTTTATAGAAACCGTATTCTATTGTGATTGATTAAAGGTGGAGGATACTACGAATGCTTGCAAAGTTGGTCCAGACTCCAAACTTATTATGGTAGATGTATCAAAACTTATTATGACAACCGTTTCTCTCTCCCAAACTTCCATGCTAGCCGGCCCTAACCCTAAACCTCCACACCCAAGAAGAGAGGAAAAAAAGTCCTTTTCTTCGATTCTTGGGGGTGGATCCAACCTTCCATCCTTAAACCTTATACCTATTGGTCAATACAAAGGTGAACCGTCCCTTTATTTCAATGAAAAGGAGATCGAGATCTTGGCTACACCCTACAAACATACATTGATTGGTGAATTTCCCTATGGCAGAGCTTCGATGGAAACAATCAGAAAGGTATTTCTAACCTTTTCTTTAAAGGCAGGTTTTGATATTGGGTTGATTGATCACAACCACATTCTCATAAAACTTTCATAGGAAGAAGACTATCTTAGACTGTGGTTGAGAGAAAAATTGTTCATTTATAAGGCTCCTCTCAGAGTCTTTAAATGGACTACAGATTTTAACCTTAATATGGATTCTCAAATATATCCTATCTGGGTTTCACTGCCACTGCTACATGTTCATTTGTTTAATAAAATAGCGCTATTCTCTATTCTGAAAGCTGTTGGTACCCCCCCCCCCCCTAAAATTGGATGAAGCCACTGTGAATGTATCCAGGCCAAGCCAGGCTCGTGTATGCGTTGAAATTGATATATCAAAACCCTTACCAAAATGAATATGGATTGGATGTGGTGAAAAGGGTTTCTGACAATCGTTTGTGTATGAAAATCTCCCTCAGTTCTTCAAGTCATGTATGAGAGCAGGTCATTTAGATGGGTCATGCTCAGTGACGAGGGAGGCGGGCTGTAATGCTAACGAATATGGGACTGTTGATGTTATAAACAAAGAAAAAGAGGTTTCATAGATCACCAACAATACTAAGGCTTTTCTTCCAAACCAAAAATGCCAGGAAAAGAGACCAATAAAACCAAAAATTTCCTCTCAACCCGCTTTTAAACCTCAGACATTACCTTCTATATCAAACCCTACAATTATTCCTTCCAAACATTTTAGCCATGCAGATGTTAACCCTAAACCTAATACCACGCCTTCACTAAATTTTGAACCTGGAGAATCTTCAAACCCTGATACTATCCTGACTTCACCCACCCATAAACGGGTCACTCAGACCACTATTACCGATAACCGTTATCATGTTTTGTCAACTAAAAATAAAGAATCATGTGGACCAAACTTTGAATTAGACATGTCTCTTATACCAGGCCTTATCAAAGTTCCAAAAAACCCATTTATGCTTAATAACCTTAACCTGTCCCCAAGACCTAAAAAGTTTCATGCAGCCATCATAGCCAGAGACAAGTGGAAACCTAAATGGTCGTCAGATAATGAAGAGGAAGATATTGTAGTTGATTTCTGCACAGAGGACTCTCTAGCTTTCTCGAATGAATTAACAAAAAAATACCCATATTTAAGTGGGGAACAAGAATTCACAGTGGTCTCAAGGAGGAAGCGAAAAAACTATAAAGCCTTGGCTCAAAACTACCCTATCACTACCAGGTATACAGGTAAGGTTCCAAAGAATAAAGATTTAAATAATCTTAATGATTAATCTTCTATTCTGGAATATTCGTGGGGTGGCTAACACGCCTACTATTCGTAGACTCAAACGTATCATTAAAAAACATAACAATGGTGTTGTTGCAATTATGGAACCAAAGCTGGAGGAAACTAATCTGCAGAAAGTTTGCAAACAAATAAACTTTTTTGGGTGTGTTGCTAATGCCAACAGCAAAATATGGATATTTTGGAAATTGGATTGGCATATAAATATCATCCAAAATGAAGATCAGATAATTTCCATTAGAGCTGAACATTCTAATTTTGATTGCCCAATCATTTTCTCAGCTGTATATACTAAATGTGACAGACTAGATAGAGAGGAGCTGTGGGGTAACATTTTTTATATTGTAAATAATTTTAAGGAGAGATGGATAATTGGAGGAGATTTTAACATTGTCAAAAAACAAGATGAGACAGCTGGGGGTAATGCAATAGATATTAGAGGAGCTGAGGATTTCAAAAACACGTCAATTCAAGCAGGTCTGCTAGAATTTTCTTTTAATGGGTCTCGATTTACCTGGTGTAATAACCGTGATGGTATTGCTAGAATTTGGGCTCGCCTAGATAGAGTTCTTAGTAATAATGAATGGTTTCTTACGAACACTATCACTACGGTTCAACACCTACCTCGTATCAAATCTGATCACAGACCTCTAGTCACTACCATTTCTTTTCAAAAGGATACAAGTCCCAAGCCATTCAGGTCCATCAATGCTTGGACGTTCCACCAGTCTTTTGTTGACGTTGTAAAGAACGCTTGGAGATTTCCTCAAGTTGGGAGTCCAATGAAAGTCTTTGATGTGAAACTCAGATACTTAAAGCAAATCCTCAAATCCTGGAACATATCGAACTTTAAAAAAATTGATGCTCAACTTATTGACGTAGAGGACAACCTATTAGCGGCAGAAGCTCTGGCAGACAATGACCCCAATGTTTTGAACACGAGTGAGTGGCATAAAGCTCAAGTAACTTATTTGTTGGCCCTTAAAAATGAGGAATCTTACTGGAGACAAAAAGAGGGAATTAAGTGGTCTAAAATGGGAGACCTAAATACTAAATTTTTTCACTCATACGTGAACTATCATCGTTGCATCAACACCATACACAAGGTTAAAAAAAAGATGGCGGCTGGACTTCCTCCGATTCTGAATTGGAACAGGAGATATGCAATCATTTCAAAGAATTTTTGGGTGATCAATCAGTTCTGGCTATCGATGATGGAATTTTCAATTGCATCCCAAAGTTGATAGATGACACAATGAATGAAAGAATCTCGAAAATTCCAGATGAAGAATAAATCAAGGGAGTGGTATTCTCTATGAATAAAGAAGGTGCAGCAGGCCCAGATGGATATAATGGAGTCTTTTCTCAACACTATTAGGACATCATCAAATCAGACCTTATTGCTTCTATTCAATCTTTCTTCTTGGGAAGTGATATTCCAAGAAGTTGGTCAGCCACAACAATAGTCCTTATCCCAAAAATTCAAAACCCTACAAGAAGCACTGACTTCCGACCGATAAGTTTGTGTAATTTTTCTAGTAAAATCATTTCAAAAATCTTAAACAACCGTTTACGAGATATTCTTCGTAATATCATTTCGTTATCTCAAATGGGGTTTATCAAAGGGCGTTATATAAATGAAAATATTCTTTTAGCCCAAGAAATGATGAAAAGTTTTAATAAAAAAGTGCGGGGTAAAAATATGATCTATAAATTAGACATGTCTAAGGCATATGATCGGCTCTCATGGCACTTTATTATTAAAACTCTTCGATCATTTGGTTTTTGTGAACTAATCATTGATTGGATCTGGAGATGTATTTAAGGTTGCTGGTATTCTATAGCCATTAATGGGAAGCTATGTGATTTTTTCAATTCGAAAAAGAGGAATTCACCAAGCAGACCCTCTATCACCCACTTTATTCGTCATAGCAGCTGAAGTGTTGTCTCGTGGCCTGCGTAATCTGATGGAAAAGGGAGATATTCAACACTTTGGTCATCCCCTATCATGTCCAATCATTTCTTCCTTATCATTTACTGACGACATCCTTATTTTTGCTACTGATGGAAAAAATAGTACCAGAAAATCTCCTGCATTTTCTCACAGAGTATGAAATTAATTCGGGGCAGCTAGCGAATCACGACAAAAGTTTTTTCTTGATGCCGAGAAATACCTCCAAGGAAAATATCCAAGAAATGACTAGATCAACAGGTTTCAAATACAAAAGGCCTCCTTTCAAATATTTGGGAGTCTTAATCTATCAAGGCAGGAAGAAGAGAATCACTTTCAGTCTCTGGCGGAAACAATTAAAAAAAGAATTGCAGGTTGGGCGTCCAAGTCACTAACTCAAGCAGGAAGAAATATTCTTATTAAGAGTGTTGCTCATTCGATGACTTTCAATTACTTGGCTGCCATGGATCCACCAAAAAAGACATTTCATGACATCAGTACGGCCTGTGCAAAATTTCTATGGGGCGCAGAGGAAGGTAAATTTAAAAAACACTTGATTAGTTGGGATAAAGTATGTTTACCAAAAAATGAAGGTGGCCTTGGTATTAGATCTTTAGAAGATGTGTGTAAGGCATACACTTGCAAATTATGGTACTCATTCTTTAACAAAGATGGTTTATGGTCTAAATTCGTGAAATCAAAATATAGAAAACTACAAAATTATGAATTTAGTGGTACTCCATCATTTTCCAATCACACGTGGAAAAGAATGCAAAATGATCTTACTACTTACAACGAGTTGGATATGAGGGATAATTTCAATCTTAAGCTTACTTGGGATTACATTAGGAAAAAAGATTGTGTTCAATTTTCTTTCTCGTCCATTTGGGATAAACGCATCGTCCCTAAAGTTTCTACTTTCATGTGGAGACTCCTACATGATGGTTTACCCCTTGACGAGAATATCAAGAAGCTAAAAATCCTCTACCTTCGAGATGTAGATGTTGTCAAGTACCAAAAGAGGAAAATCGGGACCATCTCTTTTCTAATGGTGAAATTGCTTTAGAAGTTTGGAATTTTTTCCAAAAAAGGATGGGCTTAACTTTTAATTTTAATACCGTGAAAGGAGGTCTTATGAATTGGTGGTTATGCACTAGGGGAAAATCGATCAAGTTTACTCTTTGTAATATGATCCCGGATTTCATTTGTTGGAGAATTTGGTGTGCCAGAAATAAAATGGAATTCGATAATGTTACGATGAATGCCAGGAATATTATAGATCTGGTATACGATGACTTTAAGGTGGCCTTCAAAGCGAGACCTTTCAAATCCCCCCATGTCCTTTTTACATAGACTTATTCAAACAAATTTAAATTTCATATGTTTAGATTCTTCAGTTTCTTTAGTTTGTATCTTTGACTTTAATAGCCATTACTTTCTTGTAATGCCACCTTGAGAGGGCTTTTCTCTCAAATCTTGAATAAATTCATTCCCCCCCCCCCCCCCCCCCCCCAAAAAAAAAAAAAAATGAAGAGTAAAGATTGCATAGTCAACGAGCCTTTTGTTTGTGCCTTTCAGAATGTACAAAAGGTATTCTACTCGAAGTACATAAACAATGGCAATTGGTCTATTTTTGTGCATGCACTAACGGATATGACTACTGAAGTGGATGCATTGAAGGCTCTAAAATAGAGAATACACTTAGACTTGCAAACGTGCCGTTGGGAGATGAAACCCCTTAGCGCCCACAAAACATCCCCGTAAGCGGTGCAAATACCTCGCACGAGACCAATGTAACTCGCACGAACCGACCACATGGTCATTGGACCCTCGGTTTGAGAGCACGTTCCAAAAAAAATAATATCCACACTTAATCTTGAAAACCTTCCGTCGAGGGGCAAAACCCCTTAGCGCCCCCAAACAGCCCCGTGAGCGGAACCAACACCTCGCACGGGATAATGCAACTCGCATGAACTGATTGCATGGTCATGGGACCCTCGGTTTCAGAGCACGGTCCAAAATAGAGAATATCCACACTTAAGCTTGAAAACGTGTCGTCGAGGGCGAAATCCCTTAGCGCCCCCCAAATGGCCCCGTGAGTGGCGCCAACACTTCGCACAGGACCAATGTAACTCGTACGAACCGACCGCGTGGTCACGGGACCCTCGGTTTGAGACCAAGGCCTAAAATAAAAAATATCCACACTTAGGCTTGAAAACATGTCGTCGGGGGGCGAAACCCCTTAGCGCTCCCCCAAATGGTCCCGTGAAAGGCATCAACACATCGCACGGGACCAATGTAACTCTCACGAACAGACCGCATGGCCACGAGACTCTCGATTTGAGAGCACGACCTAAAATAAAGAATATCCACACTTAGGCTTCAAAACGTATCATCGGGGGGATAAACCCCTTAGCGCCACCAAAATGGCCCCGTGAGCGATGCCAACACCTCGTACGAGACCAATGTAACTCGTAAGAATCGACTGCATGGTCATGGGACCCTCGGTTTGAGAGCACGGCCCAAAACAGATAATATCCACACTTAAGCTTGAAAATGTGCCATCGGGGGGAGAATCCCCTTAGAACCCCTCAAACGGCCCGTGAGCGGTGCCAACACCTCGTACGATACCAATGTAACTCGTACGAACCAACTGCGTGATCACGGGACCCTCAGTTTGAGAGCACGGCACAAAATAGAGAATATCCACACTTAGGCTTGAAAACGTGTCGACGGGGGGAGAAACTCCGTAGCGGCCCCCAAACAGCCTCGTGAACGGTGCCAATACCTCGTACGAGACCAATGTAACTCCAAGAAATTGACTGCATGGTCAAGGGACCCTCGGTTTGATAGCACGACCCAAAAAAGGGAATATCCGCACTTAAGCTTGAAAACATATCGTGGGGGGAGCAAAACCCCTTAGCGCCCTCCAAACGGCCCCATGAGTTATGCCAACACCTCGCACGGTACCAGTGTAACTCTTACGAACCGACCTCTTGGTCACGGGACCCTTGGTTTGATAGCATGGTCCAAAATGGAGAATATCCACACTTAGTCTTTAAAACGTGTCGTCGGGGGGCGAAACCCCTTATCACCCCCCAAACGGCTCCGTGAGGGGTGTCAATACCTCGCACAATACCAATATAACTCGCACGAACTAATCGTGTAGTCACGAGACCCTTGGTTTGAGAGCACGGCCCAAAATAGAGAATATCCACACTTAGGCTTGAAAACCTATCGTCGGGGTTGTGAAACCCCTTAGCGCCCCCTAAACAGCCCAGTGAGTGGCGCTAAGACCTCGCATGGGACCAATATACTCGCATGAACCGATCGCATGGTCATAGGACCCTTGGTTTGAGAGCACGACCCAGATTTCAGAATGCCTACACTTAGGCTTGAAAATGTGTCGTTAAAGGGAGAAATCCCGTAATGCCCCCCAAACGGCCCTGTGGGTGGCGCACCTCGCTAGGGACCAACGTAGCCCGTATGAATCGATCGCATGGTCACGGGTCCCCCGATTTAAGAGCACAACCCATATTTCAGAATGCCTACACTGGTCCCGTGAATGAGTGGTCACTGGACCCCCCGATTTGAGAACACGGGACCCCTCGAGGTCACCTAAGGAGTACTTGCAGCAACTGACTGATTAGCCTCCCAATTCGAGGATTTTATTTTTTTATTATTAAAACTGGTCACGTCCCAAAGCCGTGACAAAGTTTTATGCACAGTAAGTTTGGTCATAGCCTAAAGTCGTGACTAAGTTAATTTCTTCAGAAAATATAGTCACGGCCCAAGGCCGTGACAAGGTTTTATGTATAGTAAGCATGGTCATGGACTAAAGTCGTGACAAGGATAGATTGCACATAAAAACTGGTCACGATTGTGAACTGTGACCAGATAGTTTTTTAATCACATGATGGTCACGGGTTTGGGCCGTGACCAGGCTTCCAAATAGGGTCAGGGCTATGGGTCATGACCACATCTGTGACTATGGGAAATCCATGACCAGGCAGTGGGTCAGGCATTTGGGTCGTGACCACCAAAATTGGTCACGCTCGATTTGGTTACGGACTAAATCTGTGACCCACACTGCTTGGTTAGGGATAAAGTCTGTGGCCATACGCCCAGTTTTGGTGTAATGTCTATTTGGCAACAGTGAGTTACCTAATAAGATTTGGAGGAACTTTTTTGAATTTTATGGGATCTAAGTTCAGAATACTTCAATAAGAGGTAGGTTTATCTCATAGTGGTTTGCTTTTAATGGATCAAAATGGGGAACTATCATTAAGATCCATATTTCTTTTATAACTTGGGGTATCTGGAAGATAAGAAACAAATGGAAATTTGAAGATGTGGATTCCAATAAAATAATAAAATATATCCACTTTCTAATCTCTCATCATATAGGAAAATACGTGTGCCATTGTTCCAGAGATGATAATTTGTCAGAGCAAAATTCAAGGAAGATTATGATTGTGAAATGGAGCCATCATGAAGGCCAAATATTGACGTTAAATGTATATGGTTGTTACAAGGGTGATCCGAGTCCCATGGGAAGAGGTGGTGTAATTAGATACTCATAAGGTATTTTCATTAGAGGATTTTCTTCTTACTATGGTAATGGATTAAATATTCAAGCATAAGCTCTATCCATTCTTCGAGACATAGAATTATGTGAGGATGTCTTTTTTTTACGGTATGGATGTTGAATTAGATTATTTAATTGTTATTCAAGTTCAAACTGGAATGTTGAAGTGCCCTTGGTGTATTATTCCATGTATAGTCAAGATTCAAGCAAAGACAAAAGGTTATGATGTGAAGTTCCTACATACTCTTAGGGAAGGCAATAAAGGTGTTGACTCGCTGGACAAATATGGGTGTAATTAAAAATGTCATGCAGTATCAAATTCTTTAAACTCATTCCCAAAACAGATAAAAGGTATTCTAAACATAGATGCTTGGGGATTCCCCAACTTTAGATATAGGTCTTTATTCTTTATATTCATGTATAGGTGGTTGGTTTATAAAGTCATCCTTCTTTCTATATGTGAGCTATCTAATTAATCTAATAAATTCAACGGGATAAGTCCTTATTATCCAAAAAATGTAAATAAAATATGACTGAGGTTGGTACAAAGGAAGTAATTTAGATTGGATAAAATTATGTTACCTAATTTCATTTTGATTACTATCATATTTAGATATCAAAACTGTTTGTTACATTTATGGTAACTCTCTTACTTTCTAAATGTCAAAATTTCTGTTATAACACCATTAGCATAATTTAGAAACAATGAGATAAATCATTTGATAAAATTAAGTAGCTCATTTGATAAATCAAGCAGCACGCATTTGATTAAGCAGGAAGCACAATGCAGTAATAACGAAACAATTAGGTAGCTCTTCTTTAGGGGTGTAAACGAATATTCAAAATTCGATTTTGTCTGGTATCCGAGTCCGAATTTTACGGATATTTATCCAAAAAATATCTGAAAGAGAGGATATGTATAGTCTATGTGTATTCGACACGGATAATTCGTATCCGAGGCGAAGTATTCATACCTGTGAATATCCATTTTTTTGGATATCCGTATCTTTATTGTATTTAATATTAATTTCTTATTAGTACTAACTATATACGATTAATATTTATGATATGTAATGTAAAATATAAATTTGTAATATAAAAAAGTTAATAACTCATTTAAAAAAAAGTGAAGAAATAATATTTTTATAAATCAAAAGAGAATGAGGGACTTAAAAAGAAGAAAAGAAAAAAAAGGACCATTTTCTCTTCATTTTTAAAACAAACTAAGCATCCAAACGAAAGAACCCATTGTCTTCATTCTGAATTTTAGTTAATTTTAAAATTATTGTTAGTTGTAATGGATAAAAATGTAAACAAATATGGATATTATATGAATCTGGAGAATCCGAGAGGATACGAATATTATAGTTGTTTTAACTATCTGGGTGGATATGGATATGGATAGTGCATCAAAAGAACAAATACGAATATGGATAGCATGGTATCCGACATGTATCTGTCTATATACCACCCTACTCATTTGATAAACTGTCAGGTTGGTCATTTACAAAGCTTACAAATATGCACACGTTCACCATCTTACAATGGTCTCCCATTTCATACATTACATAACTTCCAATTATGTTTACATTTGTATCGTTGCATTTTGAATTATAGTCTTTCTACCAATTAGTACTAAATTTGAAATTCATATATATTCTATAAGGTATCTATTGCCAGAATTATGTTCTTTAATTTGATTTAATGATTTATTATTCTCCAACATATCAATTTGGCAACTAAGTATTGAAATGAATTTTATTATGCTTTTAATTCAATTGGTATTTCATTTTAGTTCAGAGTGTCAATATATAGATATTGTGTTGATATCCTAAAGAGTGTAAATGACTACATTTCTCTTTATTACTTGTAACGCATATGCTTTTGGGTTGTGATCGATATCTTACTATTATGTGATGATTTGATATTTCTACTTATGATGGGTCTTACTACATGGCATATTTATCTTTATTATGACATTTTTATGCTAATTTATTTAATTAAGAATTGGATTCTCATTTAGTCATAATTTATATGGAGTTTCATTAAAATATTTTTTTGAATAATTGATATTTTGACGTACTATGTATTGTTTGGTGCCTCACTTGCATTTGCAACTTCATATTAGTATACTATTACAACTCTTACTATATTTAACTATTAATTTATTTGTTTTTTTGCTTCCCAAGTCATTTGCCAGAATGACCAATTATAGCTACACTATTTCAATTTTTAATTAGATCTAATATGTATCAATTACAACAAGCACTATAAATCGTTTGATCATCAAGTGAGCTAAAAAATACATTTATATATTTTTTATACTTTTGGCCTTTAACTAATCTCTTTAGACTTTTTAAATTCCAAATTTTCTTTACTTGAGAGACTTTATTGGAAATTTATTTTTGGATTTGTGCGCAAATTATGATCTTGATTTGGGGGGGGGGGGGGGGGGGGGATTACGATATTTTGGATAAACATATAGTTTTGATTTATAAATATTTTATAAAAAGTGATGAACGATAAATTTTCCTAATTTAGTTGTGGTTTTGAGATCCTTGTATAGTTGATTTATATTACTTAAATGGATACTTTTCAGCTATATCTAATTTATTCTTGGTGAAAACAATAGGAGAAAAGAGTAAATACCCAATGATTTTCTTTCAATGATCTTTGAAAATTGTGTTTTTTAGGAATCAAAACTTATCTTAAATATTCATAGAATGTTTCTTTTTATAGAGTTTTAGAGTTGAAACAATCTCCAATACGCATTTAATGTTCATCTACCCTAACTATACTTGACACGTCAAGTGTATTAAATGTGTTGTAAATATTGATGGAACTACAATGATGCCTCCTGACACCAGCATGTAAAGCGGCGTGGAAGAGCTGTCAATCGACAATCTAAGGTATGTAACTGATTTGACATGTCAGGTTTGGTCAGATATGTGATTGGACGTGAACCAAAAAGATCCGCTATTTTTGCATTAAAAACTATACTATTTGAATGCCAAAAAGGTGTATCGGATTGATCCCCATCGTGGAGTAGTTCGATATACCTTGTCGATGTGTACTTTTGTGCATAAAATGATTAGGTATGTAACTTAAAATTTTCATTCTTCCTATCCTCCAATCTAGTTCTCTCGTGAGATCCCAACGCTAAACTCCTTCGAAAGAGCGCACCAAAGTTTGTCCAAACTTGGTTCATCAATAGTACCAAAAGACTTCTAGAATTACTAATTGTTTATGCTATAAAGGTGTTGTAGATTTGTATGTCTTGGTATGCCTCTCTTAATTTCTTCTAATAGTTGTTATGTCTTGGGTATTCATCATTAGACCACTCGTACAAATAGGACCTTATAGGAACAAAGTAACTTCATTTATATTTGTGGTCAAAGATTAAGTTATGCTTATGAAAATATTTAATGATTAATTAAATTTTACCACGAAAGTAACGTTTTTCATTACCAAAATCTCAGTGGTGAATAATATTTTTTCTCTCAAAACTCCATTTATATTTTTTCTCCAAATGGCATAAAATTCATCACAAAAAATACACATAACCATTTACCTGCAAGAAATCTCATAAAATAATTTTATTGTGACCAAACATAGCCACTTTTTAGTTTGTGTTATATTAATAGTCATGCTTTTATAAACATCATACAAAATTATGTGAAACAACAAAGTTGTTCATCCAAATAATACCCGTGAGAGAATAATGATTGATCATAGTGAGATCATGCAATGGATTCACCCTAGATGTAGGTATCACACATATCTATTAAAATAATAACTAACAATGAATTTAATAGAAAAGATGTTAAAAACAAAGGGAGACACAAGGGTTTAAGTGTTTTGGTCGTTATCCTACTTCCATTGTACAATGTATGAGTGTGTTTTCATTAGAATAGGGAATAAACAACTGTTGGAGACAAATTACAAGCTCTCTCTCTCTCTCTCTCTAG
This sequence comes from Sambucus nigra, assembly GCA_949130495.1. Lineage (NCBI taxonomy): Eukaryota > Viridiplantae > Streptophyta > Magnoliopsida > Dipsacales > Adoxaceae > Sambucus > Sambucus nigra. The sequence continues at coordinate 340,510,707 of OX422224.1, forward strand.
AGTTAATTTTGTAGGGTAACAGTAGGGTTTTTCAGAGTCGATCCAAATGAAGAAGACATATTGTTCCTTTAATAGGCTAAAGAGTGCATAGTATCACCCATACTAAGTGTCCCACACCCAGCTAAGAGAGAGTGACGCATCTCTACATAAATCAAGGTCAATGTTGACGCCACAGCTGGAACAATTTATACCGCAGATAAATGATGAGGATGAGATTGAAGATGAAGATAAACATTCACATCAAACATATAAGAGACAAAGATTTTTAAAGTGGTTCGGCTATAAGGAAAAGCCTACGTCCACTGTTATTTTATTCCCAGGGGTTTACAATAGCACAATGTGGTAGAGAGAGAAAGGATGTGGATCTTGTGTATGGTGTATCTTGGTTCTCTCGGATCTCTTGGATCTCTTGGATCTCTTCCCTTTTGGCTAAGGGAATACATGTATTTATAGTGATGGGAGATAAAGATATTCATTGTATGTAGACATTTATACATTATGTCTACATTCAACGAATCTAATTGTTGAATTGCTTCGTATGCTATGTGTTGTCATCTACAATATAAATGTACATTAAGGCTCATTAAATGCGCTGCCATCTTCATTAATGCACATTAAATGCATAGTTATCCTTTGATCTTCCTGGTTGGTATGCCGACCAACTCTCCTCGGGTGTCGACTAACTCTCCTTGGATACCGACCAACTCTCCTCGGGTGCCGACTAACACTCCTCGGGTGCCGACCAACTCTCCTCGGGTGTCGAATATTGCCACGTCGGATGACATGTGTCCTTTTCTGATTGGTCCTCGTAGATGGAGAATTTTTGCGTTAACAGAAGCCCCCAATGCTCCATGCTTGATGGTTTACTTGAAAGGATGGAGTATTTATTCTGCAGTGTTGCTCGGTGCTCGTGAAATTCTTGATCTACCTTCTTGATTTGTTCAACGTAAAGTGCATTATCTCTTGGACAACATATGATGCAGGTTGATCGATGGTTGCTAATCTTTCTTTTGAGGAACTCCGTGTGCTATGTATCACCCCTGGGAATTTGGATGCAACCATGCCATAGTATGCAGCTTGTAGCTTGTCATAATCTTCAAGTATGTTGATTGGTTTGCCAGCCGACCAACTGCTTCCTGTGTCGAGCAACTGAATGCTAACTTTACGTGATTGATTTTTCTGATTTATGCTCCTATGAATACTTTGTCGAGTAACATACTAGCTTTTGAACCCAACTCTTCAATCTGATTAGTACCAAGCTAGTGGTGGACTTAGAAACATTTTCACACAACTTCTTCTTCATTATTGGTCGAGACAGTAGTAGCAAAAGATCTCAGTGCTGTAGATGCTGATTTTGACTTCTACCTCTGCTCGGGAATGAGCAAGAGGTTCTCGGGGATGAGCAAGAGCTGCTCGGGTAACTGTCGAAGAACAGAGAACTCAATCTGCTTTGGAGAATCAAGCTTTCCAACTAATGGCAAAGAACCAGGCCTTGGCTGAGATGTCCGAGAAGATCATGAGTCTTGAAGAGCAACTTCCTGCTCGGGGACGAGTAAGAGCTTCTCGGGGACGAGCAAGAGCTTCTCGGGGATGAGCAAGAGCTGCTCGGACAGACCATCTGTGATGAACATCAGAATGCTGAAAGATCTTAACTTCATAAACTCCCCTTATGCTTTGGATGATCCTCCTGCTGGCGAGGAACCTGTTTCAAAAGCAGAGGGAAAGAAACCAATAGAGTAGGAATCTCAATGTAATAGTTAGTATACATTTTCATTCTCAATGTATTTTGTTTTTTATTTTAATGAAAGACTTTCATTTTTGTTCGCAATCTTAATTGCAATTGTCTTGTAAAATACTCTTCATTTGTGCATATGTATAAGTTAAAAAGATAACAATATTGTGTTGTTCATCGACCAACTTAGTAATAAAAAAGTTACAAGTATTAGTAATGTTGCTCGATCACTTAATAATAAAGTAATGAGTATAAAAATGTTTCTAACCAACCAAGGTTGTTAAATTGTGCTCGTCGACCAATTATAGTTAGTGAGAGTTTTTATCCCCGACTAACCATACTTGGTAAATTTTTGGAATATTTTTTCCTCGTCGACCAACTACGTTGGTACAGTTTTTATCCCCGACCAACCATACTTGGTACAGTTTGGAATATTTTTTCCTCGTCGATCAACTACGTTGGTACAGTTTGGAATATTTTTTCCTCGTCGATCAACTACGTTGGTACAGTTTGGAATATTTTTTCCTCGTCGACCAACTACGTTGGTACAGTTTGGAATATTTTTTCCTCGTCGACCAACTACGTTGATGCAGTTTGGAATATTTTTTCCTCGTCAACCAACTACGTTGATATAGTTTGGAATATTTTTTCCTCGTCGACCAACTACAGTTAGTGGGTTTTTCAGGTGAAGGAAAAATTATTCTTTATATTGATCCCTTCCTATTCCCTATTTGGGGAGATAAAAATATGCTGAATGATAGCAGTTATTACCAAATTTATATCAAAAATCAATCAATTTGACTTTATTGACATAAATGGAAGCTGAACCAAATTAAGTATATAGTTCATAAAAATGAATGCAAAGAGACTCAAACTTGAAGAGAGAAAATAGATCTGGGTCATGATTTCCATGAGAAAACTTTTTATTGTCTTTAACCTTTTCCCATTCCTTTATTAAAAATATGATGGGAATTTGAATAGACATCAAAGATCTTACAAAATTTATAATGAAAATTATCAATGAAAATTATCAAATCTTATCATCGTCGTATATATTGGTATATGTAATCATTTAAAATATTTATTCCATGATATATAATTGAAACTTGAGAATCAAGCAAAGAGTTATGATTTATGAAATCCACTAATTTTCAGATTTCTAAATAAGAATTAATCTAATAGTTATGATTTAAAAATCATGATATGCAATATTTTGCAGATAAAAATTGGACAATTAATTTATGCATATAAACATAAAAATCATGATTGAATCAAAAGATGTATGTATAATATATAATTGATTATACATAGAGAAAATAAAAACTTAGCTTTTGATGGAGAACAATGCTTGTAACACGTTCCCACAGACGGCGCCAATCTGTTGAAGACAGAAAATGGCCACTGCCATTTTAGTGGCGTCAACAGCAGATAAATGATGAGGATGAGATTGAAGATGAAGATAAACATTCACATCAAACATATAAGAGACAAAGATTTTTAAAGTGGTTCGGCTATAAGGAAAAGCCTACGTCCACTGTTATTTTATTCCCAGGGGTTTACAATAGCACAATGTGGTAGAGAGAGAAAGGATGTGGATCTTGTGTATGGTGTATCTTGGTTCTCTCGGATCTCTTGGATCTCTTGGATCTCTTCCCTTTTGGCTAAGGGAATACATGTATTTATAGTAATGGGAGATAAAGATATTCATTGTATGTAGACATTTATACATTGTGTCTACATTCAACGAATCTAATTGTTGAATTGCTTCGTATGCTATGTGTTGTCATCTACAATATAAATGTACATTAAGGCTCATTAAATGCGCTGCCATCTTCATTAATGCACATTAAATGCATAGTTATCCTTTGATCTTCCTGGTTGGTATGCCGACCAACTCTCCTCGGGTGTCGACTAACTCTCCTCGAATACCGACCAACTCTCCTCGGGTGCCGACTAACACTCCTCGGGTGCCGACCAACTCTCCTCGGGTGTCGAATATTGCCACGTCGGATGACATGTGTCCTTTTCTGATTGGTCCTCGTAGATGGAGAATTTTTGCGTTAACAGTCACCATGGTGAATATTCCTTCATGTGGGTTATTGATATCCAATAACGGTTTTCTGTTGATATGGATGAAATGTCCATGTCATGTTTTTATGGCTGGATGAACATTTATAGGTGGTATCATCCGAGGTGATACTAAAGATATCAACCCAGCCAAGAGTATGTGGTACCTAGTTCCATGATGAAAGTCGAGATGAGACAGGGTGGATGTCTTTGCTTAACACTCCTATCATATGCTTGAGGTTGGTGGATTGTAACATGAATATCATATGAGGTCGACACCCATATTGATGCGAGTGAGGTTGGTCTCCTCTGTGTGATGAGACTGTAGGATGAGACAATACATGTACATATCAGGTACTGATGAGAAGACTAGTCTCATCTGTCGGACAAGATTTTGGTGTGGTTAGTTACCTGGGTGCCATCTCGACGAGAGTATACTTATATATATCAATTACCCCAAGACCATAGCCTTCTGCATTAGTAGGAGGATGAGGCTTAAACCTAGACCCAATTGTCTTCATGACGAATTCGCTTAGTGTCTCATCTCATCATGTGAATGGCTTGCAGATCACAACTTTGTTCTCTTATATGTTTATCAGTTGTCAGTCGTACCTTGGGGAAAGAATAGTCATATTATCATACGCAATAGTGATATCACCTCCATGTGCTCTTGTGTTACTTCCCATTATGAGATATCTGTCAGTTATTGGTCACCCCTTGGCTATGTCAGAGGTGGCATGATTTTGAAAAGGTTGGGTACGTTATTCGAGGCATATTTGGCCCATGTGTGAAACCTTATCATCATCGCAGGCCTTGAAATTCGTGCTTCATCATTACCTATTTTGATATTTGAAGATTGTTTTATATGGTCTTCTCTTGTACTTATGTCATTTATCAAAACTTTCAAACCAAAGAAAAATAAATCTTTCTTTCTCTCTCTAGGATTCTCTTTCCTTTGCTTCCTCCGACCATCTTCTCCAACTGTCCCTTTATTTTCCAATCTCCTTCTTACAAGTCACTCTGAATCACTTCTTCCCAGCTTTTCATTATTGTTTTCCTTTAATTATTATTTTCATTTTTTCGGTGGTTTTTTGGACTTTACACCTCCCCTTGTTGTTATATGGTATTGAATCTAAGGATTTTAATAAGATACCTGTCATTTGGTGGTGTTTTTGTGAATTGGGGAGGAAATTAGTTACATCTAGGGTTTTTTCGTGACTTTTCTCCAGCTATAGGGTTTACAGTTCATCAGAGCATTCTTTAATGTTCTTGAGCATTCTTCCCCTAAATTTATTCACTTTCCCTATTTTCTTTTCCAAACCTTAGAAACCTTTTAAGTGAAAGTTTGAGAATGTACCAAAATCTATACGAGACCTGGCTTGGGATGTTTTTCCTTCGTGATTGTGTTTGCCGAGAGAGGGAAGAGGCTGAGGCCTAACTCAACCAAAACGGATCTCATTGAGGGGAAGTCCCTCAAACACCTATGACTCCAAAACCTAATGAAGTAGTACCTCCTCCTTTGTGTCTAGCCAACCTCTCTAACCAAGCACTACATATCAAGTTAATTCTCTAAATGTTGTCATCATTAGTAGCGATAGTATGTCATCCTCCAAGAGTCATATCCCATCAGAGAGTTTAAACGATTCAACTGAAACTGTGAAGTCCGATTCCTTTTATGAATCCATGATAGTGATTATTGCTTGTTCTGGCTTGGCCGAGACAGTTAACTTTGTTGAATCGAGTAACAGATGTCATCCCACCGCCTCATCTCATCAACATGGGAGTCCTGGGCCCCAATATATGATATCTCTAATGTCGAGATCGGAGATAATATTCCTCCACACCCTATGATGTCCCAAACTCTAATTGTAATGATTGAGGACGCTTATTTAGGTCGATACCAACGTGGCAATGTGTCTATTGATGAGTATGAAAAGGAAGAAATTTTTGAGGTTGACACATGTGTTGCCTCATCTTATAAGAGTGACGTCATCTTATAAGAGTGACGTCCAATAGACTTATCGCATTATCTAGGAAAACTTATGTAACCCAACGATACGTAAGAGAGTGTAGGCCAAGGATAAGAGGGACTATGACCTTAGGAATGGTAACGAGATTGTCGTTTATAAGAAATCTTCGAGGTAGGCTTCCGTCTTCCATTTAGGACAGGAATTAAGGGAATTTTTCTGCTATTGTAATTTCCACAACCCAACTAGCCCCTAATGCTTGGAAGATTTAGCCCCATATGTCTCTAGACCATGTTATTCAACTGTTACCACAAAATTCAACCCTTGTTATTACCACTTCGTCTCCCCGAAACCACGCCGAAAGATTTTGCACATGAATTAGACTTCTAATAGGGACTAGAAGTCTCAATTTTTTTTTCACTCGTGGTTATGGGAGTTTGGCGATGACGAGTAGCTGGTGTACAGAGAAATTAAGCTTCCTCCGAGATGAACCACTTATCACAGTGTTCCAATTCTAGATAGCGTGTTGGATTCCGCGCATCTTTCTCAGCTCGCTTTGAATCCCGAGTCTCTTTTTGGGAGCATAACTAAGGCTGAATAAGTCATATCGTCCGTGTCTGACAGTCGTTTCATTAATGCTCAGAGAAGAACCATAGTTTTCATTTTTCTCTTCATAGGTTCACTCAAGTAATAATTTTTACAAAGTGTTGTCTCATCACGTAATGACTTTTATTTCTCATTTCAGTATTGTTTTAGTCTGTCATTGCTCTCCAGCACCTTCATCAGTGGGTTGTGGAGTCTACGCCAAAGATCAAACTGGATGAGCAGACGATGGCGGACATGCAAAAAAAGATGTATGAACTAAATCCCTCTCAAGCTCCAAGACTGATATAGGACTCACAATGTTGCTTTGAAGGAAGACCATAAGTACACCTTGAAGTAGCGAGACGAGGCCGAAAAGGAGCTTCTAAAGACCAGCTGTGAGGTTATCATGGAAAAGTTCAAAGAGTCTGAGGAGTACTCCGGAAATGCTATTCAATACTTAGAGAAAGGATCCTGCAAGGCAACTTGTAGGAGAGTGATCACTTAATTTCCTGACCGAAACTCTCAACTCCCTGAGCTTTTATGATCCTGGGACCCTCGCTGCTATAGAGGAGATTCAGGTTGAGGGCACCAATGAAGAGACTGTTGAGGCCAATGCTAGAGGTAAGGTAATGAGATGACTCACATTGCTGATGAAGAGAATTAGGTTGATTATTAAGATGCCACCACCAGTGTTCAGGAGGAGTCGACCATCCCCGAAGTTACAATTATTTGTCACTTAGTGGCCGAGACTTTTCTCTTTTTTATCGTACTTTTTAGGCGACCATTTATTTATTATAGTTATAATAGGAAACTTATGGATTTCATATTTCCATCAGTAAATATGAAGAAAAACGCACGTGTACCATGTTCTAATTTCATGCAGTAATGTCACGTGTACTTAAGTTAATAATGTTTTGGTACTGTGTAATTATATTTTCAATGTAAAGAGAGCAGGTGTATATGTTTTGAAACAACGTGTAACTTCTTTAAAAATTAAATAGGATAGATAATAGTTAAAATGATATTAAGATACGTGTAAATTCAAGAAAATACACTAGTAAACTTGATGAAATTTGTGCAAAGAGTTAATAGAAAACATATTAGAGCAAGTGCAGTGCCGGTTTTGAGGGGAGGAGAGAGAGGCGGTCGGCTCGAGCCCCCGATTCTCGATGCATTATAGGGGTCCCAAAATTTTATATATTTATAGATTATGTATTTTTAGGATTTAAAATAATATTGATTATGGATATAGGACAACAATAAATATTTTATTTTCATTTTTATTCTCTATTTTCAAATTAAAGGGACACGTGGCATGCTGTGATTGGTTGACGTTTTATAAAAATGGGTCCGTGCCAGCGACATTATTCAAAAATAGGGACTAAAACTATAAATAAAATGTTTATTGTTCTATTTTCAAAATACATATTACAATAAGTCATAAATTTACAAACCCTAATAGCGTCATTTTTCAATTGTTCTAAAAATAATTTATTGAAAACCGAAGGAATAAACATTTAAATTTGTCGCATGGGGCCAGCGTGTAACTTAAGTTAATAATATCATGTAGTAATGTCATTATACTGAACGGACAACCATTTCATGTAGTAATGTCACGTGTACTTAAGTCAATAATGTTTTGGTACTGTGTAAGTACATTTTCAATGTAAAGAGAACAGGTTTATATGTTGTGAAATAACGTGTAACTTATTTAAAAATTTAATAGGATAGATAGTTGTTAAAATGTAATTAAGTTACGTGTAAATTCAAGAAAATACACTAGTAAACTTGATGAAATTTGTGCATAGAGTTAATAGAAAAGATATCAGAGCAAGTGTGATGAAATTTCATGTAAACTGTACGAAATATGTTACAATTTGTGCAAGTGCGTGTATTTAATTTTTTTTTTTTTATTAAATCCACTAGCGACTTAGTGACTAATCCCTTTGCTGATTTGTAGGCACCTATTTAGTGGTAAGTGTTGAACATTCGTTGGTTTTAGGAGACACCTCTTATGATACCAAAATCCTAGAACTTAATGGGACCTTTCTTATATCATATAGTTTCATTAATCAATTTTCATATTTTTCTTCAATGTCATATATTGGATATGATAGTTTATGGAAAAATATTATTAAATTATTTTTATAATTTTCTATTTCATAAAAGTATAATGAATATATATATTGCAAATATTCCATATTATAAATTTTTATATCATTTAACTTTCTTTCTCATATTCTAATATGCTTTTGTTAAAAATATTTATTTCTTATGAGTTATTCTTCTATAATTTTTACAAACTTGTCAGTTTTTTCCATGGTCTTAATACACCTAATGTATTTGTAATCCAATATATATTTAATATAGCACCAATATTACTAATTAATTTTAATTAAACTTCACTAAAAATAGACCTCCTTGCTTGTTACAAAATCTCTACTATTAAGTATTACCGTATTTTGGTGAATTTCCTTTATGTAAAAAATTATACTCTCTAGTTCTTCTTCTATAATTACAGCCTCTTTCTCAAATTTTCATATGATCTCCTGTAAAGGTTCAGGTTGAATATATCTACGACCTGTTTTATCTTCATTTATAATATGCATCATTATTATTTCCATTTTGCCTTCTTTTTCATTATTAAATTTATTTTTTTCTCATTTTTTTGTTTTCCTAGAGGATTAAGCTTCATTTTCTCAAGACTTATTAATCTTAGATGCTTATATAAATCTTATTTTATTTCCACTCTAACATTACGTATTTCTATTATTTTAGTTACATCCATTTTATTTTAGTTTTTGGTTACTTCTATTAATTTTAGTTACAGCTATCGAGACTTCGTTATCTCTTTTTGAGCACCCTTCTTGGTTGGTACAAGGTGAAGGTCTCAGTTACGAATCAAGAATTTCTCAAGTTCGTGGAGGAGCTCCATTCTTCTGTATCATTTTGGTGGTAGTATTATCTTGTTGCCTATGCTTTTATTTTTCTTCTTTAGTTTTTCTTTGTATACTCCCTGTATACGGGTTCGCTCCCTTAGCGCTTGGGTTTGAATACAATCATGTATCTATCAAAATATATATATATATATATATATATATATATATATTATTCCTAATTATGGGATTAGGTTCTTTCTCAATCGTCTCTTCTAATTGCTCTACAAAGTAGTTACTAAATTCCATTTTTATCTTTTCTTTTTAGGTAGGATAGATTTTAAAGGATATTCGGCCTCTCTTCTAGAATCGAATTGTTTTTAGTTTTCTTCCCTGGCTACTAATACGTTTTTTTTAATAATATTTTGATTATGCCTTATTTCATTGACTACTTATTATTGGTGACTTTAAAATTTGTCTATAATATTTTTGGTAATCTTATTAAAGCATTATTATGTTCATTGTATCAACGTCGAATTGTTTAAATTATCTTATTATGTTTTTTCAGTGTATTTGTGGAATCTAAGATATTGCAGCTTGTGGAGCACATGGGGCCAGCGTAACTTAGGTCTTGGAAAGGCGGGAATAAATAGAGGAGATCTTATTCGATAACTTCCTAGTTAAAACGCGATAACTCACGGAGATATGGATACATTTAAATAGGACTAATCACCATGAGATGATAAGTGATAATGGGTGAGTCCAATATCTCGAGGATACCAATATTTGGCATTATTAATGATTGTAATTAACCCCCTAGCGGGACATGATTGGAGGGGGCCCAGAAACTCTACAAAATTTCATTCTCAAATTAATAATAAAAACTCTCCCCCTTGACATAGGAAATTCTTTCTTAATCACGTATATCTTCGTGTTAGCAATTCTTTTGTTCTTGTTAATATTGGTTATTGCATTGTGGTAGGCTTGTGTGATCAAATTAAATAAACTAGTAAGTTTAGTGTGCTTACAATTTGTGTCACTTGTGGGAATGATTGGATCCCTCATTTTATTCTCACTAGTCCAACCTTAATTATTGGCGTCGTAGTAATGTTCAATACTTCATTGAAAAATCACAGTTCGCATCATATATAGGAAAATGGGCATTCCCTACCACTTTCTCAATGTGATGTGTCATGCACTTTCGCCATGACTGGAGTTCTTATGGATCACGGTACCAACCTCGTAACATCCAACCTCGCGAAAACCACGATTCGCCCCACCCAAGCCAGTTTTCAATCATGATTGAAGGGTGCGAGGAATGCCTACATGAGCAGGATAGAAGCCCTCGATGTAGGTGGGAAGAGAATGACCAAATATATTGGTAACTCGCTTTTTGTGTATTTATCATTGTTGCAAGGACTCGTCAATCAAAATTTCCTTCGAACATACAAATACACTAAAACATGTATATGGCAAGTAAGGGGTATCAATCCAACTTCTAAGAGAAAGAGCAAAGTGAAGACTCATATGATTTTTAAAATAATTTTTTAAGGGATGTTAATTTTAACTAATGATGTACTACTATTTAAACTAAATTAATAAATAAATACTAAAATAAAATATGAGTGAGGTGAATAAATGTGAGAACAAACAAGGGACGAGACTTTATCACATATATTAATTATTTTAATTTATTTAAAATGGCCCAAGATAATAATAATAATGTTTGAAGTCAACCCTTGTTATGAATGAAATTTCAATAACCCTTTTAAAGAATTACTTTTTAAACTTTCAAAAATTAGAATTAATCTTTCTTTAATAAATCACCGACTAGGACAAACCTATTAAAAATAACTAAATCATTGGAAAAACTAACTATTTAGACTTAAAATTTAAGATATAGTATCCCCTTGAGAAAAACATATCTCTAGTTTGATTTTAAAATGAATATTATATCTCAAATTTGATTTTCTGTCGAAAATCATTCACCCTCTCTCGAAGAGTAAATTAAAAAGTAAAAATTCAAAACTAATTTTCAAAGGAACATAATAAAAATTAAAATAAAATAATTATATCAACATCAACATGGGTTTCATCTCACCCCTTTAATGGGGTATTTAGCATAATATGTCAAGTATTTTTACATATAAAATATAAAAACACTCCATTAAAGGCATAAGAAAGAATAAAAGATAGAAGAGAACAATATTTAAACCAAGTCTCCTTGCATTTTCACTAAACCTCCAAGGTTAGGAATAGAAGAACACACACAAAGTTGAGTTTTATAACAATATCTGAATTTAAATTTTAGTTCAAAAACTCACAATCTGTACCTCTAAATATAAACTCATGTACATAATTCTCTAAAATATATAAGAAATAATTAAAAATTTAACATTAAACTAACCTAAAATTGCCCTATAAAAATAAAATAGAAATGATGTCTTCTCTCTCAAAATTGGCCTTTTAAAATGAAAATAATGGCCCCTTTATAAGTAGAAAGAATGGCTTAAGAGCATGTGTGGAATTTTACATAAGTGATGGGTGTTTTTAATCAAAAGGGGATATGTGAAAATTTTATTTAATTAAGAGTATGGGTTGCTGATTTAAAGGAGTGTGGGAGAAAATAGAAAATTTAGATCCTCTTCAAAAATAAACAAAAATAAATGAAGAAGAATAGGGGAGACATGGGAAAAAAGATTAAAGAAACAAAATTCATGGTGTGAAAATTAAAATAAAAGATAAAGGTGGACTCACGATTGGGTAGGTAAAGTAATGCACACATGGGACGCGTAGGCGCATCGGCATCGAGCTCCTCAGGCGTTGCCACATGGAATGCCACAATAGCGCCGCATAGCGCCCTAAGGTAATTTCGTAAAGTCGGGAAAGTCCTCCCAGGTTTCGAACGCATGACCTGGAACATGAGCAAAATTCAGACAAACCACTGAGCCAAGCTCAGTATTAATACTCCGCGAAAAATATAAGAACCGTGGTTCTTTCCTAATTTCCAATATTTACATTTCAAACCCTAAATGATTTACACGTATTTAATTGGATGTTTAAATTTTCCAGCCCAATACCTTCTAAGGCACCTAATGTATATATATATATATATACGTGTAGCAGCATAAACTCCAGCAAACTATGTTTCAGGTTCCACAAAATAAGTCAGATAAAAGCAAATGGGATTGTGAATTGTAAAATAAAAGTTCTGAACTCTCAAATGGTTGGAGAATAGTATAAAAACGTATTTAATTGGATGTCCAATATTTCCAATTCAAATGTATTTAATTGGATGTCTAGATTTGCTAAAACCAAAAAACAATTAAATCATCCCCTAAACATGTATCTACGTGTCAATTCAAATCACAAATTAAATCATGCGATGAATAAGGTGACAAAAGCAGATTTCAGAAGAAAAAAAATCCCCGAAGGGAAAAAACCTTTTTATTTTCACTATAATTTGTAAAATAACGGTTTATACAGATTACGGTGAAAAATACAGTTGACATACGAAATACCCGTAGGTGTCGGTTCGCTGTCGTCAGCCCAGGAACACCGCAGGACTCCCTATGACATGTAGTCAATCATCAGCCCAGTACCTCCCGTAAGTCGCACCTATTTCCGCCCAGTACCTTCCAAGGCACCTAGTGTAGTAGCATAAACTCCAGCAAACTATGCTTCGGGTTCCACAAAAGAACTCAGACAAAAGCAATTGGGATTATGAATTATAAAACAAAAGTTATGAACACTCAAATGGTTAGAGAATAGTATAAAAACGTATTCTGTTAAAACCAATTTTTTTCACATGAAAATCAATAGTCTGACGCCCTATATAATAAAATTTAAGTCAAGGACATGTCAGATTAAACTACATGTCGTTTGCACGAGGTACGACATCGTTCGAGCGATATGCTATCTCGTTTGAACGACAGTCATAGATCCCCAAAAAAAACTTTAGACTTTTAAATAATTTGGAAACCTCAAAGCTTAAAACTCTTCACGAGATCGGGAAACATTTATCCAAAAACTTTTATGATAAAATGTTTTTTAAAATAAAAACCATTTATAAAAATTTCGAAAATCATTTTTCATAAATAGAAAAATATTTCAATCTTTCACAAAAATATCCCAACACTTTTAATGTGGAATGTAAATGGAACTTAAACATAATTTTACCAAATTTCTCCTTGTTGAGCTTGAATGTTGAAGTCTTCTTGAAATTCGAATTCGTCTTTTATGGATGTAATCATCTCAATCCTTCGACGACTTGTAACGGTATATGACATAATTAATTGTGACGGACAATCTCCTTACAATTTTATTTCGAAAACAATTTATTAAAAGGGAGGTTAATCTCTTCTTAGACATACAAAAATCACACATTCCATCATACGTAATAAAAAATACGAACGTAGAACGATGAAGTATATGAAAAGTTAGACCTACTTAATACACAAGGCAATTCCTTCCTAGAGCTCAACTTGTATAGTTTGAATTTAACTAAATGGTTTCAACTATCATAAGAGTAATTCTTATATTTCCTTTTAGAATCAACGTTTCAATTTCAAATCTCACTAGATATATATTAATTCTCACTAAATATGTCTCTCTCAAATGAATTTCTTAAGATTTGCCAAAGTGTATCTCTCTTGCGTGTATAGAGGGGAGTAAATATAAACAAGGTCAAATGTCTCACACACACATAATAAAGAACGGATACTTGAAAAAACTTGATCTCATGGAAGAAATGCAAACCATTCTATTGAGAATGTTAAGTTATTCAACACGTAACCTTTTCATTTGCCCGAACACCTCTCCAAAGGTAAAAATGGGGTAAACGTAAAGGATGGGGTGAAATGAGATGGGTAAAATGGATTATACGATGATTTTAGGGATTTTTAGAAGAGAGGACTACACCTTGAATAATTTAAGTCTTCATTTCACAAAACTTGATCATATACTTTTCTTTTTCTATTTTTTTCTCATTTTTAATTTCTAATTTTTTCTGCATCTCTATTTTTTTATTTGTAACTTTTTTATGCGATATGATTGTCTTTTGAGCACGAATGAAAATTGTACAAATATTGTTACAAATTATTATTTTCCTAAAAAAATAATGGTAATGATGGACATTATATATGGATGATGTGAGGATATATGTATATATCTAGGTAAGGTTGATATGGAAAATGACACGTATATGGAGAAATTAGTGAAGGTTTAGTGCTCGGGACAAATTATAAGACACATAAATCTTACAACTCGAGAGTGATGTCATTCTCAATGTTTAAGCCAGATAAAAAGAATAATGAGATCATACAATGACTTTAGAGAGGTACCCAAAGGAAATTGAGTTAACTTGTGACTTGGAGATTGCATAAAAACTCTTAAAATGGCAAAAGGCTCAAATCTTACGAGTCTAAGTCTCCATTAGTGATCCTTAAGGTTCTATTGAAAATTTTCACACTCTTCAACTTTAGACTGTCATGATGTGATAAGTGTGAAAATAATTTTGAGTCTAGAAATTCATAATGAAATATGACTTAAAAAGTATTACTCAAGCTTTTAAGTTTGAAGATCGACTTCAAGTTCTATTTAAAGTATTCTAGACTTAAACAGTGGATGATAGATAAGTCACATCAAGAATGAGATAAAACCAAATAAAAACTAAAAAATAGGCCTTATTTCTGACAAAAAAAATTCAAAAGAGGTACGACCGTGATAAATGCCCCACCCCCAAACAAAATAGAACATCGTCCCCGATATTTAAAATCATATTTTGAACTTTTAAAGCATATGGTAGGAAAGATTATATCAATATACACTGCTGATGAATTTGCATTGCATGATGGATCAAATGGAAAACCCAAAAAAAATTGTGGCCCAAAATAGGTACAAGTCTTTAAATCATATAGAAATCATGGGGGAGTGGATAGAACGCCACTAAATAGGGAAAGACTCATACTTAGAAAAAAGGATACAACGGGTTGCCTCTCAATAGCATTAAGTTTAATGTCTTCAGTTAGACGTAAACATACTCACCCTCTAGATAGGAACTACGATAACATGTGGTGGAAGAAGGTGTAGGTGATGGGAATCACCCCCAAACAAGATTGAAAAGTCAATTTCATTGGATAAAGGATACAGGGTCAACCCACTTGAATATCAAAGTGCTTCACGTGATATAATGCATCGGTGGACCAAGGGTGGGTGGAGATAAGGGTATAGGGAAGAAAGGCAAGGGTTATGGTGGAAAGGAACCAATCATGGGCCTTATTGAGACTAAAGGTGAGGGCAACATGGGCCCTATAAAGATAGTGCTCAAGTTGGGAAGGTAGGCGAAAAGGTGTGGCAATTTAGATGTGGTGGGGATCATAAATATTGTATGATCGTTTTATAATTGTTAAATGATAATGGTCACGTCATGACACTTCGAAGAGCCAACGATAGTGATAATCAGTATAAGGAACGGTTGCAAAAGTATGATCAAGACCAGTGTCATGTAAGTTGAGAGTATCACCACAAATACTATCATGGATGGTGGTGTGGATGAAGAACTCACTGGATAGCTCGTGTAATTTGAGGATGGAGGGTTAGTTCAAGTAAGGACCTAAAAATATAGCTGGCAATGGGAGAAGTATTGTAAAAAGGTCCAAACATGGTGGAGGGTTGGGGGGACAATGGGTGGGAGAATATTATTTAACTCGATAATAGGGAACAAACACTCATTAGGAGGGTCAAAATGATCTTCATGGTCAACCTGAAGAGGGAGTATGGTATCAAGTGTTGGAGATATCAACTTATCCACCAATATATCATCATTCGTGGCAGTTAAATGGTTTGATGAGGCATTGGGATCCCAGATAATGAATGAACATCAATACACTCAGAGTGATCAAAATTTATTTGGAGAGTATCCATATGAAGAGAGATAAGAACCATCTCTGAATTAATCTCAATGAATTGGGTGGCACTCGTAGACGGATCTAATATATAAGGAAAAGGTACCTAGGGAACACGTATAGTGGGATCAATAGGTATAAACTCAGGCATGTTTTTAGATATGACGAGTGGGAGGATATGAAATTTTCTTTTGGATTATCTAGTTATGGATCAGTCACAAAATCTATGGATATGTTGACACAATTGCCAACTTGGGGCTTGGACCATGGGTTGATCTCAACTTTGAGATTCTCGAGGTGATAGGGTTGGTCAGACTCAAAGTTCGTGTAATAAAATGATTGATCATCATTCCACAGGTTGTAATAATGGATTAACTCGGGGGGAAATACCACTCTCTCGCCCACCCAAATTCATTTAAGCATTTTTCAACTCGATGAAGAGCTTGATTTTGATCCTAAGAATATTACTCTTGATCGATGATGAAATTTTACAATAGGCCTTTAAAAGCGGCTGTGTATGATGGTGGGGAAGTGATGGGTGGTGGTTTAATGGGAAACAATTGAGGTGGACACAACTCGGTATAAGCATGACTAAATGGAGAGTACTCATATGAAGTGTGGGGAATGGGGTGAAGTTCATCATACACGAGAGGATGGCATCCATGAGAGACAAGAGTTTGATAATCATAAGGAGCATAGAGAATGGACTGATCAGGATGGGGTGCACTAGGTTGCCATGACAATTGTCAAAAATCGTGAGGATTCACAACATAGGATTGGGATTCATACTGCGTGGGAGGGTGATCAATACTCTACGAATAACTTTTCTACTCATACCACGTGGAATTGGATATGTCATGAAAATAGACCGAAGTGGGTTCTGAAATTATTTCATATGGATACACTTGGTACATAGTTGATTCGGATGGATAAGGAAGGTATGGGCACTCATGAAAAAAGTGAATAACTTGAAAGTAATAGGTGAACGACGAAGAAGGGACATGGTGAAAGTGGTACCTTAGAGGACATTCTTCTGCCATAACGGGATGGATAGTGGGAGAAACAAGAATTCTACAAAAATATTTTTGGCCTTTAAAGAAAGAAAAAATGTTTTTGGAGTTTCGAACTTTGAAAAAGAAGGAAAATATTTGTGGATTTTTTTAAAACTAAGAAAAAGAAAAAGAAAAAATGTTTTTAGCTTTTTGAAAATGGGTAAAAATGGACTCACTATGAAACACACAAGGATGGATCATACAAAACCAACTACCAAAGGGTTTGAATTAGACACTCATAAGCAAAGGATAAATCATAACTAACATGTAGCCAACGTTTATCTCTAATTAAGTGATGGTGTAGTCAAATTTTAATTAATCCTCCGGCGAAAAAATTACGGAGTGTTATACTTCGTCGGTGAAAGATGTGTGTCCCTACTTCCTTCACAAGACAACTACAGGCTTACCAAAAAATTCTTCACAAATCTACTAAAATGAAACGGTAGGCCGTTACAATGCTAGGGACAACACAAACCCATTTTACTAGGTAGACGCACTTAAAACCTAGTTTTTCTGGACAATAACATGCCTCAAAGCAAACCGATCGAGGTTTTTCCATGTGGAAAGGAATCTACGATTTGTCCTATAAGTTAAATTGTCCATAAATGGTCCTATGAGTTTTGTATCCTATGGGGCTAGCTAGTTGATTGATTTCTAATTTTAGTGATAGCAAGGGTTACACACAAAGGAAAATTGATTAAGTTGGGTGATGAAATCTCTTCTTATTTCAATGACTCGGTGTAGGTCTTAAGTACAATTAATTCATCAAACTAGTCTAATTTTAATTATAGCAAGGGTTACATCCAAAGTAATACTATGCATAAAATAAAATCGCAAAAGAGAAAATAGTAAAACATTAAATGGATTCGTTAACTAGAGATATGTGAGTGATAAAGATTTGTACCTCCGATGAATTTTACACACGTGGGATGAAGTCCGAGTTGAGTCGATCGAGGGAAAGTTTGCCTAACATCAGTCATCCCTGGGAAAACTAAGGACCCAAAACAGAAAGTCTTTTAATCCACTCAAACGATGTTCTCTCTCTATTTTTCCTCCCTCCCCTTTTGCTTTTTATATTATTTTATTTTATTTTATTATTAAATATAATTGGTGTCTAAGTCACTATATTCAAATGAAATAAATGTACAAGTCATCAAAATCTACTCAACTCGAAAATTCGGCAACGACACTTGGTGAAAAGTCTATCGCCGCAAATTGAGCAAAGTACAATGCTTAATAAGCCGACAATGGCGCCATTTGATAAATGCCCTTTTTATGTATATATCGTTGTTCCAAAGACTCATCAATCAAAATTCCATTTGAACACACACACACACACATAAATTCTTAATATAGACAAGGGTATCAATCTAAATTCTTAATATAAACAAAAGAAAAGTGAAGACGAATATGATTTTTAAAACAATTTTTTAAGGAACGTTAATTTAACTAATGATCTCCTACAATTTAAACTAAACTAATATATAAAAACTAAAATAAGAGATGAGTGGGATGAATAAATATGAGAATAAATAAGGGGTGAGACCTTGCCACATATATTAATTATTCTAATTAATTTATTTATTTAAAATGGACCAAGTTAATAATAAAGTTACAAGTCAACGCTCCTCACAAATGTAATTTCAAAATTACACTTTTAGAAAATTATTTTAAAACATTCACAAACTATCAAAAATCAGAATTAAACAAATCATGTGCTAGGACAAACCTGTTAAAAATGAATTAATCCTTAGAAAAATTAACTATTTAGTGTTGAAATTTAAGATATAATATTTCATTTGAGAAAAATCTATCTCTTGTTTGATTCTAAAATGAACATTATATCTCAGATTTGATTTTCTCTCAAAAATCATTTACCCTCTCTCAAGGCATAAATGAAAAGGTGAAAGTTCAAAACTAATTTTGTAAGGAACATAATAAATAAAATAAACTAATTACATCAACATCATTGTGGATTTCATCTCACCCCTTTAATAGGGTATTTAGCCTAACATGTCAAGTATTTTTAAATATAAAATGTAAAAACACTCCATTAGAGATATAAGAAAGAATAAAAGATATGAGAGAATAATATTTAAACCAAGTCTCCTTACATTTCCATTGAAAGTCCAAGCTAAGAAAACGAAGAACACCCACAAATCTGAGTTTGGCAACAATATTTGAATTTGAATTTCAGCACATAAACTCACAACTTATATCTCAAAATATCACTTCCCTCACACAATCATCTAAAAAATACAAAAGAAATAACAAAAATACTAACGCTAAACTTACTTAAAATTACCCTATAAAAATGAACTAGAAATGATGCCTTCTCTCCCAAAATTAGCTTCTTAAAATAAAAGCCAATGGCCCCTTTTATAGGTAGAAAAAATGGTTTAAGGGCACTTTGGAATTTCACAAAAGTGATGAGTGTTATTAATTAAATAATTAAAATGAGGAATGGGAAAATTTTATTTAATTAAGAGTGTGGGTTGCTAACTTAAAAGATTGTGGGACAAAATATAAAATTTAGTTCCTTTTTAACAAAAAACAAAAAAGAAATGAAGAAGAACGGGGGAGAAATGGGGAAAAGATGACGAAAACAAAACTCATGGGGTAAAATTTTGAATAAAGGAAAAAGGTGGAATCTCGCTTGGGTAGGTGAAGTAGAGAACGCATGGATACGTAAGCGCGTGGGCATTTCACGCCTCAGGCACCACCACATGGACCACCAGGGTGGCGTCATGTGGGGCCCGGAGGTAATTTCACAAAATCAAGAAAGTCCCCCCACCCCTACCAGGTTTCAAATGCATGACCTGGAACTCAAGAAAAACACAACTAAACCACAGAGTCAACTTGTGGCTTAGTATTAGCACTCTGCACGAAAAATATAAGAACCTTAATTCTTTCCCAATTTCCAATGTTTGCATTTTAAACCCCAAACTCCATTACTTTCACAAACGACCTCCTATTGATGAACTGCAAGAACCGACGTGACCTTCTTTTCAAGGCCAATAATATTTTGATAATTCTTGGGTCACGGGTTTTGACTTTAAGTATAAATCGTGGCTTTTATTTTGACTTTTTTTGGTTTAAACATTGTACAGTCATAATTTCTTCGTTTAAGCTCACATTGACACATCGTTTGATCCCATGAGTTACTAAATTCGAGGACTACAAATTTCGTGCTTTGTCCAAGTCTAAAATTAGTCGTCTGAAATTACTATTTTCCCTTGAAGGTGCATATATGAATGTTTCTTGCGGAAATTTCCTTGAAATAGCGCCTTTGAATTCGTTAATGCATTTTTTCTATATGATAAACAAATACCTACATAAGGACAATTTTATCGAGAACTAACGATTAAAATGCATTTATTTGGAGATAAATTTAACACTTTTGAGTGTTAGAATGATTTTTAATTGGGTTAGAACAAACTCTATCATCAACTGGAGCTGAAAGAGATAGAAAATTGCTGAGAAAAGAGCATGTGCCAACATATCGTCTGTACCCATTGAGACACCCCACCCAATTAAATATCGGGTGATCAGTCCTTTATTAAATTAAAACAAAGTATCTGGTTAAATCATTCTTAGCATCACTGTCGAAAAATAATTTTCTTTATTTATCACCTAATAAATAATTAAGCTAAGTGTCAAAATATTTAATTTTATAGATTAAGTCCCACTATTATGAGTTTATATACATGAACCATTTTATGAACACAAATAATAATATAGAATACCAAGCCATCCAAGTGGAATAAACAAGTTAGATTAATCATTCCACATAAAATATCCCAAATCGAAGGACAATGTAATAATTAAAACAATCCCAACTAGAGCTGAATATTGAAATAAATAAAGAGTACAAAGCCTCTCTGGACTAAATAGAAACTGAAAATGGGCGACACATTCCCTATCTAAAATGACATAGTGAAGAGCTGAGATGACAATGAGGAAGTCGTTTAAATGCAAAGACCTGCAACTCCCACACTAGCTGCAGCACGTCAATAATTCAAAGATCTAAGTCTGACTCCCTGTGGCTGGGCACCTGTATAATATATATATATATATATACACACACACACACAAAAGAAAAAGAGGATATGACAAGAACCGGGTCAGAGCCCGACTGTAAAACCGCTTTTAAATAGTTTAGAAAGTATATAAAATGCTTACCACTTGATATTACATACATGTTAGTGCCTCGTCACTCACTTGAGAATTCTCACCTCTCAATTAACGTGCACGCCTAGCGTACTACTGAATTAATCTAGATAAACCTAGCCCAGTTAACAAGTCTAACCCAATCCCCTCTCATCAATCTTGATTTACGTGATCACATAACTATATTTTATACATAATAAATTTTTCTTATGAATTTACCAAGTCATCTATGTACATCTCAATATAGCCTTATGTTCTCAAACATTTAATGTATTTCATATCAATTATTCATTTTTATCTACTTACAAGCACAATACATGGATCACAGGTACATATATTTATCACTCATAATATACAAACTA
Organism: Sambucus nigra; assembly: GCA_949130495.1. Classification (NCBI taxonomy): domain Eukaryota; kingdom Viridiplantae; phylum Streptophyta; class Magnoliopsida; order Dipsacales; family Adoxaceae; genus Sambucus; species Sambucus nigra. The sequence goes on from OX422224.1 coordinate 340,532,423, forward strand.
ATATGGCATCCAACATAAAATCAATGGCGTTGGCATACTCTGCTATCAAGCCCCTGTACCTCTCATGCAAATGAGGGAAATACTAGTTCAGATCCACTCTCGAATAGTATTAACACAAAATACACATATCGAAGGTGAAGCATAGTTTCCAGTCACTAAGAGGTCAGCACATACCATCACGTTTCTTAGGACCGCTTGACTATCATTCTCAGATAGCATGTACCAAGGATCCTATGTTCTGGAGTACGAGTCAATATTCCCCATAAAGGTCACATCAGAATAGCACTGTCCCGACTCGAAAACCTCCGTGATAGCAAGTAACGCGGGTATGATTAAACACTGATATTCATATAATATATATACATGCACTCATATATATATATATATATATATATATATATATATATATACACACACATTATTCAGATAGGTACACCCATAACATATTTTAACCATACATGGCACGTAACACCCACATCCTACGTATAGTTCATCCTTTTTCTCATTTATCGCAAGTTCCCTAGTACTCCTCAACCCTTGAAGTGTATCATTTTGATATGTATAATACCAGTAGATGTACTCTCTTCACAATGCCCAATTTATCACACACACTATCATCACCCATTTTATACCCTCGTGACCCTATCATTAATTCTCACATAAAGTCACACTACCCGAACCCTAACCACAACCCTACTGGTCCTTCCTAAGTTCCATTATGATAAATAAATTGTGTATGAGGGTTCCCACAAAGCTACATTGGGTTAATAATTAAAAAGGTAACAAGTTTCAAATTCCAAGAGGGGTCGATCGATCGAAGGGAAAGGTCGATCATCGACATTCTTGAGTTGATCGATCGATCAATCAGATATTGGCCTCGTTTCTGCAATTTATTGCCTATGGATTTCATCAAAATTTATCCTCAAAACCTCTATTAATTCAACCCACGCTTCCAACCAAATATCACAAACATTATAGTAACAGGTATGAACGATTTCTAACGTAAAAACTTGATTAAATCATTAAGGAATCATCATTAAATAGGGCCAGTTCATGAAATTGTCTCAAACCCTAGACTATCATGTAAATTCAAGAACTTCATAAACATTACCAGATTTATTCCTCTAATATCATGCAAATTAATTATTGTTCTACACCTATCAATAAGATCAGCTTAACATGATTTTTATTCAATTATGTGAATTCTAGTCTTCCAAATACATTTAATCTCCATAAAAACTTTAATTATATTTCCTACCCTAACATGGATGAATTATCAACTCAAGAACATCAAGATAGATACTTTCCTGGAAATTAAAGGTATGATCCGAAGAATTTGAGTGGTATAAGAACGATCCTCTTCTTCGGATCTATGCTTTGGTGGTGGTGGAGTTGTAAAACGGGTGATTCTTGGCCTTGAACACCATAGAAAGATCTCTCCTTCTTCTTCCTAAGGTCTCCCTCACTTTTTGATTCTGAAAACCCTAACTCCCCCGACACACCATCTCATATAACCTCTTAATTTTCGTCATTACTTAAGGCCACCAAAATGCCCTCCCGAGTTGCCGGTTAGGCCTAAAAATGTCCCGAGACCCAGACTAAACCCCCGATAACACTTTTCTGACTATCTCAACCCTACTGGACACATGGGCACATTTGAAAAGACCTTATGGGTGACTTAGAATTAATTTACTTTTTATTCTATTAATTTAGTCCCGACTCGACTAACACGCGCATCCCAACTTAGTTTCCATAACTGTCGTATTTTTCACTCACGACAATTTTAATATTTTTATCATCATATATTACTTTACTCATTAAGTAATATTCAACATAATTATCACCAATAAATACTAACTCTCGTCACGCTAGTAATTATTTAATTAAATTCGGATTAATTATAAATAAATTTACTCCATTTAGATTAATTAATCCCAATCCCATAATTAAAATAAACTACGTTCAAAAATACGAGGTATTACATACTTCCCCCTAATAACGAAATTTCGTCCCGAAATTCAGATATAACCGCTACTAAGACTGAGGATCTTGCAACACCACATCCTCCAGTACTCAAAACCAACTTCAGAGTAAGGCGCTCACCATAGCCCCCGCCTCTCAGCAAGCTTGTTTAACACTATCGACACTTTATCAATTATTGGGTCACTCCTCAATAACGACACCTCATATTGTTATCCTACCAAACGACACTCGAATAAGACGAGCCTATACGTCATTGGCCCCATTATTTCAATATTAATGGGAGGCAGCACCTCACTATGTGTCAACTTCCCGTATTTATCTAAATTCAAAACTCCCATCCTGAGAGAAACCATATAAACATCTGACCAATCTTGTCCGTTCTTCAAATCTCGTTTCCCGATGACGTAACTCTTACGACAGTTAAAAGTCACCTAAGACAGTTTATGGTTATTCCACTTTAGTCATCGAACTATAAGTCTCGACCAATCCAAAAATTTCGATTATCCGCTCATATCTAAACAATCAGAGGGAGAGTGGTTAAGATTTTTTCACACAAAACCTCAATAAACAATTCCTCCACAAGAAACAGGTATGAGTGCTTACACAAAACTCTACCATTAGGTAATATCTTCTCCCAATTATCGTACTATGCTTCACTTACCATCTATATTTGAAATAGAAATTAAATGACCACAATGAGTCCAAAATTACTTTCGTACAGCTCCACTAGTCGTTAATCACCTTTTGCCTACTCCTTGGGCTATAAGTGATACAACCTGCTCAAAATGAAATGTCATCCCCACTGCTTTCTAAAATTTCGTATTGAAGGTGGGGTTCAAGGTTTCATCATAGTTCAGAATAATACCGGGCAGGACCACATACCGTCACGATCCTTCTATTCAAAGAAAGATCAGGGCACACTATTTAATGGTGTAAAAAACCCTAATGGAATAACAATTACTTTCTTTGTGGTCAACTTGTTCCATACATTTGAAGGAACTCATGACCTTATATTGAGGTTGGGAACCCATCAAGGAAATTTACCAACTTGACTGCTATCTTCCATTATATGAATCGTCGGCTTGCTACAAAATTTTCTGGTTGATCATCTTGCTCCAACCGATTTCTATCTATAAGTGGTGCACGCGGAGACTACTCACTATGTCCTGATCAACATCGACTTCCACTTGTAATGTCTCACATAAGTGGTACTTAATACTCCCCTTCTTTCCTCGGTGTATGCTAAAAGTTCCGACCCGTGCACTTTTCGCCACGATGTGTACTTGTGGACTCTTTATACCTTATTGACACCATCATTATATTCATGCGCAAGTCACTGTCAACATTCGACTGGGTAGAAATACACTCTAAATTTTCCATATTAGTTAAATTTTACTCTTCTCAAGGGATACCCCTTTTTAAATGGCTTCCCACGGCCTTTCAAGCAAATTCGGGTGTGCTACTCTGATCACACACGTATATATGGATTATCGTTATTCTCACACGATGCTTAATCCATTCTAGCATTTCCACTTCATTATATTAGTCCCATATGCATATATTTCACACATCTATTCCCACATCCCTTTAACCCGAACGATTTCGACATCAGCTAACCATGGTGCCCACACACCCTATAAACCGTACATACTGGCATAAGCATCACATACGCTTCACACATAACTCCTAATTCTTTTCTTCTCTTGTATTCACAATGTGTCTATAACACTTGGGTATTCTTAATCACCCCAGAAATCAAAATATTTAAATCCTCCTTAACATTGTTCCTCCCTTCATCTCGTGGTGATAAAATAAAATTTTCAATGCTTCCTCACCGCACAACCGGCTTCACTAGCCTTATATCGTAATTTAACTTTCATCTTACAGTTATAACTACATACTTTTATAATGACCGATGTACCGGGCTCATGGACTAGTGGCCAAACATCTCCCTACTTCCAACCTTACGCTAAGTTTCATGCATGGGATTTTTTGCAAAGCCAAATCCAAACAAGGAACCCCCTCGATACACTACTACCTATTATTATCGATTATCGAAATCCGTTAGGTCCTCCGTCCATAACATGTGCCCCTATATTCCCGTCTCTTGACATAAAAGTTACATCTCCTCCTGAAATTACATTTAAACGAGAAACTTTTCACCAATTGCATTATCACTCGGCATTGGTGGTAATCAAATTCCATAAACCTCGTACACATACAATCGAGACTCTCAAAATCCTGTCCCCAGATATATAAATATAAGTCTTAACTCCCACGTCTCTAAAGGAGTGATATAACAATGCGCTCTTCCTATCACCAAGTCCTGGGCGCTAAACATAATAACGAGCTAAATCTTTTCGCTCAACAGTAAACCCAATACACACAGAATCATATCAATAAGCTCCTACACACACCAGGATTAAACATCTCGATACCACTATACCCTTTGAAGTCTCTATAATATATGATATAAATGTGAGCCCGACCCTCTCGCAGGTAAGGCTTCGCCATAACAAAACATCGTGCACTAGAGCATTAACCTCGATAGACTTGCGATATCCGCCCACTATCGGTCCAATTTTTACAATAAAACCATAATTAGGTTATTATCATACTCGTATAACACATCACTAAAACAAGTAATCTCAATAAGGTATATACCACTATCAATACACCCATTCATCCTCTGCGGATAACACTAACGATAACCCTGCTATACCAGGGAAAACATTCACATAATAATAACATTATCAATATACGCTCTAAACTCGTCTCACATGCGAATCTAGCAATAATCAAAATGTAGTGACTCGCTTGAGTCATATAAAACACGCCTCATCCTCCGAGGAAAACTCATACTTATATCTTGCCAATCGTCGAGGCTATTCAAATGGTTCATGTACATAACACGCATGTCCCAACCAAATCGAAAACTACATTAACTATTGCCCTTGGTATGCACCATACCCTTGTCCCTTTTCTCGCTTCGAGAAAAATTAACGTGTGTGTTTTTCCTCTCCATAAAATACCTCTACACATAATCCACTTATCTCCGGTCATACTGACTATATTAAGGTTGTCCTTTTCTCAAACCTCGGTAGTCTCGATCCTGATGGCTACCCCCGTTGTTACCTTAGCTTTGTTGACCCTAAGGAACATACTACTGGCTTCAACAGACCTTACTGAATTCACCATCGCCTGGTAAGAATTCAACTATCTGAATCATTTAAATGGGTCCCCTAGTGGGTCTCCCCCTTGCGGTGTTTCACTAACATCGTTTCATCCAGCCTTACTCTCCGAATAAATATTTTGATTCTTTTAGCTCCCTTCATAAAGAAGCATTAACATCTCTACTGACAAAGCGTGACATTGTCACCATATGGATCGACCGTTCAGCAGAATTTCCCTTGAGTGTAGTTAACTTTTCTTACGAGTCGATCTCTCACTTGGAATCCTCATCTCCATTTGTATTTACTTCAACCGGTATAAGATTCGCTAAATAATTAAATTCATTTTCACACATAGATCTCTGTCCGACCCTCCTGTGATGAGTTCAGAACAACATTTACATCTTATCCTGAACATCTGATGAAGGAACTTGCGGTCAAACCGTAACTAAGATCCTTCCATTGACACAACTTTCCACTTCTAAATGGGATGGTTGACTCCCACCATTATAACTTTTCTTCGACGAGCCAAGACAATTTTTACCCCAAATTTTTACTTCCAGTTAATCACACTCCTCCATATGCCCAAGCCCTTATATATATTACCTTCGTTGGCTAACACACACAATTCTTGCATTTCTAGAACTTCCATTGATGGCTCTTCTCAACGTTTCATCTAAAACTCTCCCAATACAACCACATTGAGTGAGTCTAATTTGGCATTACTTTCTACTATAGCGGTGCTTGGAAATCATACGTTGCGCCCTAGCCTTCTTTACAGTCCTAGCTTTCCGTGCCATAATAGGGGTGATCTCAACTACGGTCTTCGTCCTCGAATATACTATACAACCTCAACTGAGCCATGCCTCCTGTTGTCCGCCAAACGGACCTCGCCTATCATACTTCATTGTTCGAACACGCCCAAATTCAAATAAGATTCACTAATATATACATTATAAGCGGAGAATGAAATCTCACCATAGAAATCAGCAATCCTAAACATAGAGCTCTATATCAAAGAAAGCTAAGCTGGAAGCATAATAAGCCGCACGGATCCTAAGGACACTAGAACATGATACTCTGATACCACCTGAGACACCCCGCCCAATTAAATATCGGGTGATCAGTCCTTTATTAAATTAAAACAAAGTATCATGTTGGATCATTCCTAGCATCACTATCGAAAAATAATTTTAAGCTAAGTGTCAAAACATTTAATTTTATAGATTAAGTCCCATTGTTATGAGTTTATATATATGAACCATTTTGATGAACACAGATAATAATATAGAATGCCAAACCATTCAAGTGGAATAAACAGTCTAGATTAATCATTCCAAATAAAATATCACAAATCGAAGGACAATGTAATAATTAAAACAATCCCAACTAGAACTGAATACTGAAATAAATAAAGAGTACAAAGTCTCTCTAAACTAAATAAAAACTGGAAATGGGCGATGCATGTCATATCTAAAATGACTAAGTGAAGAGCTGAGATAACAATGATGAAGTCATCTAAATGAAAAGACCTGCAACTCCCACACTAGTTGCAGCACGTCAAGAGTCCAAAGAACTAAGGTTGACGCCCCTATGGCTAGGCACCTATAATACGTATATATATATATATATAAGAGAGAAAGAGGAGATGACAAGAATCGGGTCAGAGCCCGAGTGTAAAATAGATTTTAAATAGTTTAGCAAGTATATAAAATGCTTACCATTTGATATTACATACATGTTAGTGCCTCGGCACTCACTTGAGAATTCTTACCTCTCAACTAATGTGCATGCCTAGTGTACTACTGAATTAATCTAGATAAAGTTAACCCAGTTAACTAGTCTAACCCAATACCCTCTCATCAATCCTGATTTATGTGATCGCATAACTATATATTATACATAATAACTTTTTCTTATGAATTTACCAAGTCAACTATGTTCATCTCAATACAACCTTAAGTTCTCAAACATTTAATGTATTTCATATCAATTATTTAATTTTATCTACTTACAAGCATAGTCGATGGATCACAGGTACATATATTTACAACTCATAATATACAAACTAGGGCATCCCATATAAAATCTATGGTGCTGGCATACTCTTTTATCAAGTTCCATACATCTCGTACAAATGAGGAAAATACTAGTTCGGATCCACTCTCGAACTGTATTAACACAAAATATACATATTGGAGGCGAAGCGTAGTTCCTAGTCACTAAGAGGTCAACACATACCCTCTTAGGACCATCTGGCTATCGTTCTCAGATAGCCTGTACCAGGGATCCTATGTTCTGGCGTACGAGTCAATATCCCCCATAAAGGTCACATCTGAATAAGACTATCCCGGCGCGGAAACATCCGTGATAGCAAGTAGCGCGAGTATGATTAAACAGAGATATTCATATAATATAATATATATATATATATATATATATATATATATATATATATATGCACTCGTATATATATTTACATTATTCAGATAGATACACCCCCGACCCATGACATATTCTAATCATACATTAGGGGTGTTCGCGGTCCGGTCCGATCCGTTTTTTTTATAAATTTAAGGACCTCACCGATTAAATCGGTCCTAAAAAAAATTGGACCAAGATCGAACCGATTAAACCGATTTTTCGAGCTTAGTCGGTTCGGTTTTTTATATGGTCGGTCCGATCTAACTTGTCGGTCCTAATCTTATCGAAATAATCTTTTTAAAAATGAAAATTTCCCTTCAAAACTGTTCAAACTGATGGAGCATACTGATCTGAAATGAAATAGCTCCAAGTTCTAAATGTTATGAAACTATTGAAATGAAGCTACCCTTTAGCAATCAGTTCCCTTTAACAATGAAAATACCCTTTAACAGTCAGCTCTAAGTTCTAACTGTTATACAGATATTCTAACTATTATTCTAACTGTTATATTCTACTAACTGTTATGTATAGCTCCCTTTAATAATGAAACTACCATTTAACAATCAGCTCCAAGTTCTAACTATTATACAGATATTCTAACTATTATTCTAACTGTTATATTCTACTAACTGTTATATATATATATATATATATATAATCAAGCTGGAAGAAACAACAGATCGAAAATAAGAAGAAACGGCAGTATATTTATATAAATAAATACATACCGTAAAGATGGATGCTAAGCAGAGCGGCGAGGAGGCTGAGAGGAGACGAGGGGAGGCGAGGAGGCTGCCTGGTAGATGAGTGAGAGAGGGGGGTTTGACCGTTTATCTTTATCATTGTGAGAGCGAGAAGAGGACGACATCATGAGAGAGATGAGAGAGTGAGTGAGTGTTGTTATAGTTAGGGTTTTCTAATTTATTTTTCAAAATGACGAATTTATCCTTAGTTTTTTTCCTAGGATCAAATATAATAAAATATATATATTTATATGTAACCGGTCTGGGCCGGTCCATATTGGTTATTTTTTGTGACAGACCAAGGACCGGACCGATGAGACCGGTTTGCCAAAAAAAAACTGGACCAGATCGATTAAAAAAAAGGCCAAAAAATTAATGCGGTCCGGTTTGGTTCGGTTTGGTCCAATCGATTTTTTGAACACCCCTACCATACATGGCATGTAGCACCCGCATCCTATGTATAAATAGTTCATCTTTTTTCTCATTTATCGCAAGTTACCAAGTACTTCTCGACCCTTGAAGTGTATCATTTTGATATGTATAACACCAGTAGATGTACTCTCTATATCCCACTGTCCTAAGTCGTCATTAACTTGCACAACGCCCAATTTATCACACACACGATCATCACCCATTTAATACCCTCGTGACCCTATCATTAATTCTCACATAAAGTCACACTACCCGAACCCTAACAACAACCATACTAGTCCTTCCTAAGTCCCATTGTGGTAAATAAATTGTGTATGAGGGTTCCCCCAAAGCGACGTTAGGTTAATCATTGAAAAGGGAACAAGTTTTAAATTCCAGGAGGGGTCGATCGATTGACATTTTTTAGTCGATCGATCGATAGATCAGATATTGGCCTCGTTTCTGTAATTTATTACCTACGGGTTTCATCAAAATCTATCCTCAAAACCTCTATTAATTTAACCCACACTTCCAACCAAATATCACAAGCTTTATAGTAATAGGTATGAACGATTTCTAACTTAAAAAGTTGATTGAATCATTAAGTAATCATCATTAAATGGGGCCAGTTCATGAAGTGTCACAAACCCTAGAATTTCATGTAAATTCAAGAACTTTATAAAAATTACCAGATTTCTTCCTCTAGTATCATGCAAATTCTTAATTATTGTTCTACACCTATCGATGAGATCAGCCTAACATGATTTTTATTCAATTATGTGAATTTTAGTCTTCCAAATACATTTAATCTCCATAAAAACTTATAATTATATCTCCTAATCTAACATGGATGAATTATCAACTCAAGAACAGTAAGATAGATACTTTCCTGGAAATCAAAGGTCTGATCAAATGAATTTGAGTGGTATAGGAACGATCCTCTTCTTCCGATCTATGCTTTGGTGGTGGTGGAGGTGTAAAATGGGTGGTTCTTGTCCTTGACCACCTTGGAAAGCTCTCTCCTTCTTCTTTCTAAGGTCTCCCTCACTTTTTAATTCTAAAACCCTAACTCCCCCGAAACACCATCTGATATAACCTCATAATTTTCTTCATTAATTAAGGCCCAAAATTAGAAATTACCAAAATTCCCTCCCGGGCTGTCTGTTAGGCCTAAAAATGTCCCGAAATCCAAACTAAACCCCCAGGTACACTTTTCGGATTATCTCAACCCTTTCAGACACATTCACGCACTCGAAATGACCATATGGGTGACATATAATTAATTTACTTTTTATTCCATTAATTTTCTCGATGCGACTAACACGCGCATCTCGACTTAGTTTTCATAACTGTTGTATTTTTCACTCACGACAACTTTAATATTTTTATCATCATATCATACTTTACACACTGGGTAATATTCAACATAATTATCAGCAATAAATACTAACTCTCATCATGCTAGTGATTATTTAATTCAATTTGGATTAATTATAAATAAATTTACTCCATTTAAATTAATCAATCCCAATCCCATCATTCATGTTTAGTTTGGTTTGTGTCAATTTGAACTTGAATTGAAGATTTATTCAAGAAGAGAAAATTAAAGTTGAAGAAAAAATTCAAGAAATTCCATTTTCAGTACAACAAGTTACAAGTCACTCAAGAATGAGGCAAAGTTGGATCTCGCATAGGAAAGAATGGAACAAACATTCATTCGACTAGTTTCATATCAACACCATCGTTTTTGGGAGTACAATCGCAACGTGAAACCAAAATAGTGTTAGGTCAGCAACTATGTAGTAATAATTATAGTGAGATCCACAAAAAAACTCTAATGGAAAACTATAGGAAAATTGGGAAGGACCATTCAAGATAACAAAAGACGATCGTAATGAAGCTACCACTTGGAAATAATGGAGGGCACCGTCATTCCCTCGAGATAGGAACACAACCAATCTGAAGAAATTTTACGTTTAATGTCGTGTTTTATTATTTAATGAATTTAAACTCTATCTTGTCTTAATTCACTATCTCATGTCTCTTTCTACCTCTATTTGAATCGTCAATTGTCCCAATTGGAAATATATTGTTTGCCTCCGGGCATCCTTTACATTAATAAAAAAGGATAACTAGTAATAAATCTCATTGACTTAATCAGTTACACACCGGCTCCTTTGATTTGGTTGATGATATCAAAGGTCCTATTTTTCCAACATTGCAGATTAAAATGACCAAGATACCCCCAAAATAACTCAACCCATAACTACGTTAATTTTTGGAAAAAAATATCAAATCTTTAAAAGTCCATAACTTCAAATCTATAAATCCAAAATTAGCAAAATTTATATATTTGGAATCTACTCATAAAGATATATTAAGAAAAACCCATATTCAATATTTTTTAACAAAATAATGAAACACATAAATTATCTTTTTTTGTACAAACTCTATTTTGTAGCAATACACCTTCTCTAGCGACGGCGACAATGACGTTATACCAGACTAATAATTAGAAAAGGAATAAGATAAAGAAAGATAGACGAGTAGAGAGAGAGAGAGAGGTAGTGAGAGAGAGAGAGAGAGTAGTATGTATGGGTTTGTTTCCAAATAGAGAGGGTAACTAGGTTTTAAAATGGATATGGGTGAGGGGTATAATTGTTTAAATATGCGTGAGCTATCGTAAAAAAGACTTAGTGCATTAAAAAAAGTCAATGGGGTTTTATGCATCTTTGACCTAGTAAATAAGACTAGCCCATTATTTTTCCATAAAAAAATCTTCCTTTAAACTTATGTTTTAAGTTGTTATGATGTGGTCCAATTTTTTTAGCAGCAAATGTGACTAGGTTATTTTGATAAACATAAAATGGAAAGGTCGTTCTGGCATTAGAAAAAAGACCTACAGGGGATCCCTAGGCACCAATGTAACCGACCACATTGGTCGGGTAAAATCCTTTATTGGGGAAGACCCAATAACATATACATTCTCATTAAATGTGGCTAGGGATAAAGTTACATGTGACAACATCACTTAAAAGATAAGCATATGACCTCAAAATATCAAGAATAGTGAAATGTGATTATGCACATAAAAGGTAATTTTGCAAAAATGTTATATTCATTCATTAACCAGCAATTTTTTTTTTACAGAGAATATACATACAACATAATAAATTAGCACACATTCATAGTTAAAAGGACTAAAATCTTCTTGGCAGCTAGACGAACCAGCATATGCTCCTCTTTTTAAGGGAATTGGTTAGGTAGGAGGCAAAGCTTATTCAAGGCTCAAAGGTGCATATGGTACCATCTGCTCAGTAACGGCATCTTCGAATGCCCAATAGTTCGTACTCCTAAAAGACTAGTTAAAAAGCCTCATTCCAAGAATATAATCCAGGTCATCATCGACTAGCTCATGTTCACCTTGATCAGAGGGATGGAAACCACAAGACTAGTTAAAAAAGAAAGTACTCAAAAAAAAAAGCAAAAAGGTCGACAACAAAAATTAGTAAAGCAAAATATATTTCTCTCGTTCAACTAATGTGGAAATTGAATAATATCCTTACAATTGAAAATAACAGAGGAAAAATACAAATAAAGAGAAAGGATAAAAATCCCTAGGGCTTGACTGGGTATTTGAAGGTTTTATCACCAGAAGTACCACCTTCTTCTTGGTTTAACATCGAAGGAAGGCCCGACTAGTGCTCAGTAAAAAGTTTAAAAGAAGAGGGGACATCATTTCTTTAAAAGGAAATATTCCACCCTTCATTGAATGATGCCTTCTTCATGTAGTCGATCTTTTTATCGACGTTCTTAAAGGTGGCATCCCAACTTTAAAAAATTTAATAGAAGTGGCCAGATCCACCTTCAACCACTTCATCTCTTTAGAAGATTTATTTAGGTTCTCCCTGAACTCCTTATCCTTTTTGGTCATATGAATCTTGGACTTGTTCAAAGAATTTTGTAAGTCCTACATGGATTTTTCGAACTCGGAGACCTTCTTTGCTAAATGGGAATTTCTTTCCATCATCAAAGCAAAGTCGACCAAGAACTGTAGATACAACACATTTGTTAATTCACGTAGAAATCAAATTACAATTAAAAAAATAGCACCAAGGATACTTACTAGAGAGATTGTTTGGGCAATATGTTGGATGATCTTATTCTTCTTTAAGGTCGCCTTCTGAGCTTGATCTCAAGGCAAAATTCTCCTCGAGGTCAGATGCATTACTAGGTTGGCTGAAGAAAACGTCGATTCCTTGACAGTCTCATTAACCTTCCTTTTGTGGATAGAGTTTGGTCGAGACGTTAGAATGTATTCTCCTCTTGGAAGCATTTTCCCCTGATCCTTGGTCGAGGAGTCATCCACATTTACCTTAGTGAACAAACTCCCCGTTTATTTATTATTTTCCCTTAGTCAGTTGTGGGATTCGTCAAAGCCTTACCCATAAAGTGAAAAATAAGGTGCTTAGGTATCATGTCGTCCGTGAAAAATGGTTTACCAACTGAGGGTATCTCCTAAACAATAAGTGGTTCAAAAGAACTAGATGTCTAGACAAACAAGAGTTAGACGTACCAACTGTAGGGAGGGGATATATATTTTAATGTTGTTGTGAGAACCTTCAAGTATCTCTGGAGATTTATCAACTATACGAGCAATAAATGAAGTGTTATTAGACAAACAACCAAGAAGAATATATGTGGATCGAGGATGGTCTTACTGCCTAATCCTTTTTTTATTTATTGAACAATTTTTCTTTAAGTCGAAAAAAATTGACTTTGTTCGGGCATGGCTTTTTCTTCTTACTATCAACAATAGAGAAAAGAAGAAAACAAGTTCACAAACACATTCAAGATGAGAAAACATATTTCACTGAAACATGGGAAAAGAAACATAAATACGCACCCGACCTATCGTCATGGCTAAATTGGGATACATGGTACCATCTTAAGGTAGTTGACCCTTAGGAATTGGCAAATGCTCCCAAGTTTTTTACCAAGAAACCAGGGTCATAGCAATACTTGTTGGAATCAGGAAGATTCAAAACCAGGGCATGCACATCCTTCCCAACCTTTAAATAATACACTACACCAAAGTAAGCCAATAGTCCCGGTCTTGATCCATGATAAGGGGGTCACGAACCCAAAGTCGTGACCACCATGGAAACACACATGACCAGTTCCATGACAAGGTAGGGTCACGGCCTAGGTCCGTAACCAGGGTGAGTCACTTCTATGGTCCGGACCAATTTGTGACCATCATGGAAGAAAAATAAATTTAAATTTTCCTCCAACTGTGGTCACGATCGTTGGTCATGACCATGTCCATGACCATGGTCAAAATTCCCTCCAACATGTTCACGACTTTAGGTCGTAACCATTTTGATTTGGTCATAACAGTGGGTCACGGGCATGGGCTATGATAAGTCCAATTATGTTGACATGGTCATGGATAATGATTTAGAAAAAAAAGGGTCACGATAGGGGGTCACGATAACTGACCACATAGTTGCAGGACTCTCGATTCGAGAACAAGACTGAAATTTGCAAATGCACACACTTAGGCTTTAAAACGTGTCGCTAGTGGGCAAAAATCCCAAACAACCCCCGAACGGTTCTGTAAGGGGCACGAATACCTTGCACTAACCAACGTAACTCGTAGCAACTGATCGTGTAATCGCGAGACTCCTGGTTCGAGAAAAGGACCAAAATTTTCAAATAGTCACACTTAATCTTTAAAATATGTCGCTAGTGGATGAATATCCAGAATAGATCCCAAAGGCCCCGCAAGGGACACGAACACCTCACACGTGATCAACATAACTCATAGCAACTGATTTCGTCTCTGCAGGACTCCAAGTTTGAGAAAAGGACCGAATTTTACATATAGGAACACTTAGGCTTTAAAATGTGCCACTAGTAGGCAAAAACCCTGAACATCCCCTAAAAGGCCCCGCAAGGGGCACGAACACCTCGCACATGACCAACGTAACTCATAGCAACAACCGCATAGTTGTGGGACTCTCGGTTCGAGAACAGGACTGAATTTTATAATTGGCACACTTAGACTTTAAAATGTGTTGTTAGTGGACAAAAACCCCTAACATCCCCTACCCAGGGCACGAATAACTCGCACATGCTCGACGTAACTCGTAAAAACTTATACACATAGTTACGGGACTCCCGATTCGAGAACAGGGTCAAAATTTACAAATAGGCACACTTAGTCTTTAAAATGTGTCGCTAGTGGGAAAAAACTCCGAACAGTCCTCGAACGACCCCTGAAGGAGCACGAACACCTGACACATGACCAATGTAACTCGTAGCAATTGACTGCGTAGTTACGGGACTCCTAATTCGAGAAGAATACCAAAATTTGCAAATAGGCACACTTAGGCTTTAAAACATGCCGCTTGTGGATGAAACCTCCGAACAGCCCTTGAATGGTCTCACAAGGGGCATGAACACCTCACACATAATCAACATAACTTGTAGCAACTGACTGCATAGTCGCGGGACTCCCAATTCGAAAACGGGATCGAATTTTATAAATAGGCACACTTAAGCTTTAAAACGTACCGCTAGTGGATGAAAATCCTGACATCCCCTGAACGGCCCCGCAAGGGGAATGAGAACCTCACACGTGACCAACATAACTAGTAGCAACTGGCTGCATAGTCGTTGGACTCCCAATTCAAGAACATGACCAATTTTTTTCAAATAAATATGGTCACTGCATTAGTCCGTAACCATAATTTATATTTTTTTCGTGTTGAATATCTGGTCACAGATATGATCCATGACCATATTAAATCATATGTAGATAGTAGTCACGAAATAGGTTCATGACTAGGCAGAAGCATGTGTAGAAGTGGGTCATAGCCGTAGTCCACGACCACGACAAATGATATGAAACGATGGGCCATGGTCTTGGTCCGTAATAGCTTGTCATGAATGTGGTCCGTGACCAACTGGTCATAGTCCTTATCCATGACCAGAGTGTCGTATATTGGCCGATGCCTCGGTCTGTGGCTGTAGGGATAAGGTTCGTGACCAGCACTTTTGGTCACGTCTTTTTTTCTCACGAATTGGATCTGTAACCCGAGGGCTTGGTCATGACCCGAATCTGTGACCATCCACCTAATTTGATGTAGTGATTGATATATCCTCCTGATAGAACCCATTGATAGCAATATCTGATTTGTAGGGATTCCCTAGTCAGTGTCGTTTCGTTAAGGCGGTTGACTCCATTAACTATTGTCCAAGGGTTAGGGGCACACTAGGTTGATACCACCTTAAAGAACTCATGTAACCTAAGAAAAAGTTAGCTCAGAGGAAACATAATGCCAACTTCAACCACTATAATAGATGATATCCACTAGCCTTCTGGAATATCAGTGTGGCCGATAATCTTTTTTAGGATCTACACAGTAACCCAATTAGGGATATACTTCATCTTGAAATCTTCGATGATGGATTCATTGATAATGCAAATCATATTTGAATAAGAAATTAAATAAATAACTTGTAAAGATGATTAAACACAAGGAACTTCATTTACAGATATGAGAGAGATTAGGATTGTTAGAGGTGATTTGAGTTTCTTTAATACACTTGTTATATTAAAGTGAATGGTCACCAAGTGGTTTGAGTTATTTTGGAGGTCGTTATACAAAGCGCTACTCCTGAAATATAAAACATTATTAAGCACAATTTCTTGATTGGTGGCTTCACGATTTCAAAGAAGAACGTCCCCTCATTTTTAAGATATAAAACATGGTTTACTTTTCGACCATAGCAAGAACTTACATCACAAGAACTTAAAATTTTTGGTGGTGATTGCAAGATATTGTAAAAAAATTACAAGTTGTAGAGCATGTGGAACATGCCCAACTTGGGTCCCACGCATGGGAAAGTTAAGAATAAATAAAGGAGATCTTATTTGATAACTTTCTAACTAGAATAAATAAGGATATGGATATATTTAAATAGGATATGTCACCACGAGATGATAAATGATAAGGAGAGAGCCCAATATTTCGAGGGTAGTAGTATTTGGATTATAAATAAGTGTAACTACACCATTAGCAGAACATGATTGGAGAGGACCCAAAAACTCTGTCAAATTTCACTCTCAAATTAATAATAAAAGATATCCCCATTCGTGGACTTAGGTAATTCTTGTCAAATCATGTATATCTTTGACTTCTCTATTCTTTATTCTCAATACTTTTTGTTATTTCATTGTATTAGGATTTATTGATCAAATCAAGTGAACCAGTAAGTTTTATGCATGTATAATATCTTGTACTCATATATAAATTACGCAAAAAATTGGCTTTGATAAGAATTGAATATTACTTGACACTTAGAATAATATATTTTGGGTGAATTTGATAAATTTAGAATCTATTGTGTAGGTTGAGCAATTTCAAAATACATTCACTACACCAAAAAGGTCAAATTGCCACCTTTTTGTCGGTCACCCTTGTCACGGTCAATGATCATGATAAGAAAAACACGCGCTTTTTATCACAGTCATTGACCGTGACAAGTCTGTGACAAAGGCTTGTCACGGTCAATGACCGTGACAACCTTATAAAGTTGTCATGGTCAAAGACCGTGACAGGTTCGTGATAATTTTGGCAGTAAAAAAACCCTTTCCTCTTCTTTTTTTCCACCGTTCTCACTTCCCTCCCAATTTCTCTTTCCAAGCGACCGCTCTCTCTCTCTCTCACTCTCACTCTCTCTACGATTTAAGGTATGCTTCTTCTCTCTTTATCTTTCATTTGTATATGTATGGGTGGGTGTATATGTGTTTGTGTGTGTATGTGAGTGTGTGTGTGCATGTGCATGTACAGGTGTGGGTGTGGGTGTGGTAGGGGGTGGGGAGGTGCAAGGGGGGGTGTGTGTGTTCACGTGGGGGGGCAGAGGGTATGGAGGGTGTATGCGTGTGTGTGTGTGTGTGTGTGTGTGTGTGTGTGTGTGTGTATGTGTGTGCAGGTGTGTGTGTGTGCGCGTGCATGTGTATGTGTGGTGGGGAGAGGGGCGGGGGTGGGGTGTTGAAATTAATTGGTGATTGTTTGGGACTTGAAATTAATGTTTAGTTTAGGACTTCAAATTAATTATTAATTTTGATTTAGGACTTGAAATTAATGTTTAGTTTAGGACTTGAAATTAATTATTAATGTTGATTGGGTGTTGTTAGTTGGGATTGAAATTAATGGGTATTGTTACTATTGATTGAATCTTATTGTTTAGAGAATAAAATTAATTTGGCATTATAAATATTGTTTCTATATTTTTATTTAGATTTGAAATTGTTAATGTTGAATTAATTGAGTAGATAAATTTGAACGGAATACACATTTGTTGGTTTGTTGTTACTATTAGATTATATTGGACAGATGTGATTGGATATGGAAGTTGGTTGTTAAATTTTTTTTAAATCCTCAATTTAATTCACACTAATAATTTCTTAAATAATTATATTGTCTTAATTTGTTAGGTTGGTTAATTTTGGAAGTGGCACGACCACTTGATTATTGTCAAAATGGGGGGAGGGGGAGTTTTCAACTTTTTTCTAAAATTACTTTGTGTCACGACCCGTTCGAGAGTGGCACGACCACGAACTTATCATTATTAAATGAAACATACTTGAAATTATACATAGTGCGCATAGATACTAGCCTTTTAGTTCTTATGCGTATGCACTCAATAGCCCTTAGTCCCGTTCGAGAATCATTACCCCTGTAATGAGATCATTCGAATTGTCCCGTTTGGACAATTTGGGACTGCATAGTTTCTATATAATAATATTTTTAGTGGTTTAAACTTACTACTTTGGGAGGAAGTTCTGTAGTCGTATCTTAATGTTCTCTGGGTACATACTAGATGATGCGATGTTGAGTGTTATTTCAATTATCAATTGAAATAACACTCACACTTTCAAGTCTACATCGTGTACTTAGAGAACTATGGGGACATACTATCGAATTTTCCTCAAATTGGAACAACGTGTATGAGCTGTTAGGTATATTACAGCTTCATGCGGTCTTGAATGGGTAGGACCCCTCACCCTTTAGAGAAGATGGAGGAAATAGGAATTAATATTATAAATTGAATTTGAATTTAAAATTTAAAAATCGAATATAAATAAGACATAATTAAATGAAACATATTATAAATTTTATACTACAAGTAAAAGGTAATTGTTTATACTAATGGGAACTAAATGTTTACACTTTTGTTTATACTAATCCACGAATATACATTTTTTACATATAATAGGTGATTGTTTGGAGTAGATGTGATGGGATATCCTAAATACAAAGAATGGATAGGTGAGACAACTAGATTAGGGGATGTGTTTCGAAGAGATGCTAATGAATTTATGAAATACGCAAAGAGATGTCATAATGATGAAGAGTTTTCATGTCCATGTGCTAGGTGTCAGAATGGTAAGGTGTTTGAGTGAAAAATAGTTGAACTGCATTTGTTGACATGGGGTATGCAAGATATTTATCTATTTTGGAGTTTTCACGGGGAATCGAAAGTTCCTTTTGTCCCCGAGCAACCTTCAACGAGTGAATAGATGTACAAGGGGCTAACATAGATCATATTATATTAGAGGATTTAGTTGATGACGCATACGGAGTTCGTGACATGGAAGAAAATGAGTTCACTGATGATGTACAAGGTTCATGTGCTCATTAAGATATCGGGATAAACCTTGACGATGACTACCAAAGTTTAAAATTTAAGGGGACCAAACCGTTAAACTCTGGTTGTGAGAAAGATCAACTAACTTTACATGCCATGGTTGGTTTTCATAGTTTGAAGACCCAATACGGTTTGTCTGGCAATAGCGTGATAGGAATTCTGAGTTGGGTAAAGGGCTTACTACCCGAGGTGAATACGCTTCCAAATATCTATCATGTCATGAAGAACAGTTTGAAAGGTTTGGGAATGAAGTATAAATCGATTCGTGCTTGTGTGTATGAATGCATACTATATCGAAAGGAGTATGAAAATCTCGATCGGTGTTCGGTATACGATGAACCTACATATGTCTAATCTACTGGCAAGGAAGGCACAAGCGTAAAAGTGCCTCAAAAAGTGTTGAAATATTTTCCCATTGGGCCTAGATTAAAGAAGTTTTTCACAATAGAAAGGATAGCGGAGGAAATGACCTTCCATACTACTCCAGAAGTAGGGGATAATCTCATGCGTAATCCTATTGATTCAACAGCTTGGAGGAGGATGAGTTATGAGTATCCCGATTTTGCTCGAGAATAGCGTAACATTCGTTTGGCAATATCAACAGATGGTTTTAATCCATTTGAAAATTTAAGCACCAATCAGAGTGTATGGCCAGTGATCCTAGCCCCACTCAACCTCCCTCCTTCACAGTGCATGAGATCTGAATTTTCGATGATGTATTTGTTGATACCTGGGTCAAAGGCACCAATTGATGACATCGATGTCTACCTGTTTCCTTTGTACAAGAATTAAATGAGTTGTGGGAAGATGGTGTGCAAGCATTTGACTCTTTTAGAAAATAAGAGTTTACGCTGAAAGCTATGTTGATGTGAAAAATTCATGATTTTCCAGCTTATATGACATTATCCGGTTGTGTAGTACATGGTTATTTGGGGTGTCCTATTTGTTGAGAGGAGACTGAATCTCTTCGTCTCCCCGCTAGCTCAAAAAATGTATACCATTTCCATAGGAGGTTTTTACCCCTCTCCCCCCCCCCCCCCCCCCCCCCCCTCCCGATCATAGTTTCAAATTTGAGAAAGGTTCCAATTTTTATTGGGTGGGGTTGAACATAGGATACAACCGAGAAAAATTTCAGGTTCAGAAATTGAAAGTAAATTTTCTGATTGTGGCCCTAATATGCCAGGTAAGAATCCTAAATTTAAGAATGTCAAGCATAAGAAGACCCCAATTGGCAACGAAACTGAGACAAGAAATGCATGGTCTAGGAGGTCAATTTATTTTCCCTTTCTTATTGAAAGAAAAACCTGGTGCGCCATGTATTGGATGTGATGCACGCAAAGAAAAATATTGTTGAACATATTATGGGCACATGCCTTGGTGGGAGTCATTTAAAGGATGGAGAAAATGCACGAAAAGACCTTAAATCGTTGAAACTTAAGCCACAACTATAGTTGAAAGAAGATAGTAGGGGAAGCATGTGAGAACAATAAAAGACGAAAAACTCGGGAATATATGCCTGACTCGACCAACGTTGATGGCATTTGATGAGTTCGTCGATGAGGGTGGTTATGTGATGGGCAAACGAGTGAAATTAACAAGTTTGCAACATGAACAAGTAGCTCGTTATCTATTTGACACACATGAAGATGTCGAAGAATGGAAAAAGTAAGTTCAAATTATTTTAAGTTTTATATTATTTTAGAATATTTTATACATGATTAATTTTGTAATACATTCGTCACATTAATTTTATGCAGAAAATATGAAGCATATGAGAACAATAAAAGACGAAAAACAATGGCACAATCAGATAGCGAATTTAGGCTGTAGTTGTCACAGAGGTAATTATAATGGAAATGGTTGTTATTAAATGTGACATTACAATAAAACTTTGCAACTAACCTAATTAATTTATCTATATTCTCAGCTCTTAAAGACGGGTGATGCAACATCAAGGCTTACTTGTCTAGCCACTGGACCCTTGTTCATGGCACAAGAGTACAAAAGTATCAATTGAATGGTTACGTATTCGGCACAAGGGTCTACGAGAAAAGTACAAATGTACAGAACTCGGGCATTTCATACAAGGCTCTGACTTTCTTTCAAGCTAGCGCAAAAGATAAGAATATCGTTGAAGATGAAATGACTTACTATTTTGTTATTCGAAATATATTTGAACTGGACTATGCAAGATTCAAAAAGATTATATTTTACTGTGATTGGGTGAGATTTGAGGATAAAAATACTTGTAAAGTTGATCCTGGCACCAATTTGATCATGGTTGACTTGTCCAAGTTGAAGAGCAGCAAACACGTGAGCAATGAGTCGTTTCAAAAGGTTAAGCAAGTGTTTTACTCGGAGTATATCAACAACGAGCCGTGGTCAATCGTCCTACATGCGTCAAAGCGTCTAAACAGTAGTGTGGATGACTTGGCTGCTCCTACCGAATATCAATCCATTTTTTATGATAACCCAAATTCGAAATAATTTTTAGATTTGTAATAAGTATTCCAATTATCAAACAATAGTTTAATGATTTTAATTCATTTGTACTTGATCATTTTAGTGCATGTAATATTTAGATTTAATTCTTAAGCATTAATTCAAAGTCCATGTCCAGTTGGTGTATTATTATAGTGTTTTTTATTATCGGACATCAGTTTAGTGCTTTTAATTCATTTGTAATTTATCATTTTCTCTCTCTCTCTCTTTCTCTTTTTCTCTCTTTCTCTCTTTCCTTTGTATATATGTATGTGTGTGTGTGTGTGTGTGTGTGTGTGTGTGTGTGTGTGTGTGTGTGTGTGTGTGCAGGTGTTGGGGGGGGGGGGATTTTCAACTTTTTTCTAAAATTACTTCGTGTCACAACCCATTCGAGAGTGGCACGACCACAAAAAATGTATGTATGTCTTCTTCAAGTGTGTGTGTGTGTGTGTAAAGGTGTGTTTGTATTCTTCTAAATCATTTGGATTTGTACTAATAATAATAATTTTTACAGAAAATATCTCCTTCGGGGATTAAGGCAAGGATGATGATGGTGATGATAATGATAATGATGATATATTCTTCAAGGCTCGGCGGTAGCGGAGGCGACGAGGGCTAATCGGCCCCTAGGCTCCCCAAATGGGGTAAATTGGGAATGGTCGTTGAGAACAAGATGGGCATATTGGCTAGATCCCTCGAGCTCGTGAAGACGATTATCGGCGCAGGGTACACCAGTTGGAGGGAGGTGTCAAATGAGCTCAAGTTAGCTATTTGGGCGGTACTACAAGTAATGTATTTGTATTTATATTTATATTTATATTTATATTTATATTTATTCGCAACTAACACTTATTTTGTTTTTGTTTTGTATTTGTTTGACAGGAACAATTCAACCTGCCCCCAGAACTCCGTGATTCTGTGTTAGAGCAGTTGAGGGGGAAACACAAGACATGGAAGAAGAATTTGGGGGCCCGATACTCTGGAAAGACCCAGGACTCCATTCTCAAAATGCGTGAGTCTGTCCCACTGAAGGAGCCGATCACATTGGCAAAAGTTCATTGTCAATGAGATTGAGTAGCGACAATTGGCATCTCTCCAATCGGGAAGGGAAAATCAGGCAAAAAAGACGGACGTGCACTACTCCGGTCGGACGTCTTACGTCGAGGTGGAGCACAAGATGGTAAGTTTTTATTTTTCTATAATTATAGAAATATGTTATTCTGCATTATTTTACTTTGGGTTACTTACTAATTTTGCATTATTTTATTTCAGGGGATGGGGAGTGGCCCTGGAGATAGGTCACATTGGCTCGATGCCTATGTGGCAATTCGGATGAACAAGGGCAAGGATAAGGAGGTGTCCCCGAGCGTCACGGCCATGATTGTAAGTAATTCGACTATTTAATTTTTGTGAATTACGTTATATTTTTTATTTACTTATTTAACTAATCGTGTGCTTTTTGTCGTTTCAGGCAAAGCTTAAGAAAGTGCATGAATCGCAGTCTGATGCCGACAACGCATCTTTGTCCACGGACGCACTCAGCCAAATGTTTGGCATTGATCGCAAGGGGAGGAATAGGGGGTGACCTCACAGGTGGGAAAATCTAGGATCATCAGAATGGAGACGAGCAACATCGGGTTGGCTTGTTAGGTGGACACGCATAACACGAAGCTATCAAGTGTAACCACCCGAATTTTTTAAATGGGAATTTTTAAATTAATTTTGGAAATCGGAGAAAAATGAAATTTTGGATTTTATAAATTTTATAATCTAAAATGTTGGTTTTTATATTTGAAAAATAAATTTTCAAACAAAATTGGAATCGAAATTAAAATAAGGGTTTTATTTAAGTTTTCCTATGTCAATAAGTCTTAGAAGAGTCCTCCAAACATAAAACTCTCTAAGAGTTCTCAAAATATAAAACTTCAAAAAAAATATTTAAAAATATTAGACCGTTCGATCAAGCTGAAATTTTTTGTGCCACTTCCTCTCATCTTCAACTAGTACATCCCCGAATTTTATCCAATTCCAACGATCCGATCGTCTGGAATAATTTTTTTAGTGTTTGTATTTGATTAAAACTTTTTTCTTAATCAAACTCTTAATCCTTTATATATCACAACTAATTCGTGGGCGGACTTTTCAAATCACTTTTTCTCAAACTTTTCATCCATAAGATCTCTCCAAAATTACTCCCTTTCATCTACAAACCATAACCCCAAACTTATTCAAGATTTCAACCTTAGATTAGAAGGCTTATTTTGTGTTTTCTCGAGTTTGGGCTAAAACAAGATTTGATTATTTTCGCGAGAAGAACGTGATGGTGTGATTAGATTTTGAGGCTGAAATTATATGATGATTCATGTGATGATTTTGAGGTACGGGACTTACACAATATGCTCCTAAATTCTCTAAAGAGTATTTCGTTTTGACTTCTGTGTCGATTGTCCTCATATTGAATTGTGATATTCTTTGAGATCTAAAATAATTATTGAAATCTAAATTTGATTATGTGACACCCCGACTAATTAAATACCGGGTAGCTACTCATTTATTCAAATTAATACATCTTGTCAAGTTGGTTCAGTTCATAGCATCACTGTCGAAAATATTTTTAAACAATTACTAGCCACCTAATATTTAAAAAGTAAGTTGCCAAATTTTATTAAATTAAATTAACATGCAACCGATTAAATTATAAGCTAACTATACCACATCCACATCACAATCACAATAGAATAATAATGGAATAAATAAAATGAGTCTGGAGTAACACTCCCCTGAATAAACCAAATACTGAATACATCCCAATACAAAGTCTGAATAAATAAATAAATAAATCCAAAACTAAAATGAAACTGAAAGTCTGAGAAAGCTGTCTCTAAATGGAAAGGGGAGACATGCCCTAAATAGTGAATGACCCAGAATATAATCAAATGCAGAATGTGGAGGCGTCTAATATCGAGATCCTGTAACTTCCACAACAGCTATAGCACGTCAATGTAATGGAACTCCTATGCTTGGCGTCCCTTTGGCTGGGCACCTAAAAGATTTTGCAAGAAAAAAAGATTTGAAAGCAAATGGGTCAGAGCCCGAGGTGAAAACAGTTTAAAATATAGCAAGTGTTTAATTGCATTAAACAGTAAATATTATATACATGTTAGTTACGTGCTCTCACATGAGTTCCTCATCCCTCAACTAATGTGCACGCCTAATGTATATCCTTAATCCGTCCTAGTTATATCATTAACTAACTAATCTGTACCGCTTCCTGTCCTCACATTATAATATAAGGATCTATTCATATCATTCTCGTGTAACTCACCTTTTCATTGATCAGATTAATTTATAACAATTACGATGGGAAATTCTCATTTTTAATCCCATTCAAAAATGTCTCAATTATTCATATTCACACTTTTACAAAGAGTCCGAAATAAATACAATTATATTATTCTCAGCACAAATATACAAATAGGGCACCTCTAGGCTAAGTTGTGGTGCACACATACTCTGCGATCGAATTCCGGTACATCACGTACTTAAGGACTACGTGTTCTGAATCGCTCAGGAACCGTTTAATAAACAAAACCACACATATTAGAGGCGAATATAGTTCACATACCCATGGGTCACGCACATACCTACGCTCCCATGGTCAGCTGACTTATCAACTCACAAATAAGCTATTCACAGCCCTATGTCCGTAAGGTACCAATCTAAATCCCCCCGTAGGCACACAAGATCAGATGGTCCTATACCAAAAGTCGACCTCCTGTGATAGCAAGTATGGTAGGTATGTCATACACATAATAGTCCATATACTAAGCATACACACAAATTAGATAACTGTTATATTATTAAAGGTATATTCTCAGTCCTATACCATTAGTCTAATTCGTACGCTATTATTATTCCAGATTATACATAATATATTCTGCCGATAAGTCTCACGTCGTATAGTTTCGAGTATTTAAAACCTAACCGAAGAGGTTACTAAGTATCCTACGTATCCCACATATCAATTCAGTACTCCGTGGTCCTTATTTATGTCCCAAATCCTACTTATCACTCCTAAGAATTTAAATCATGTTCTTACATCATAAAATAGTAAATTACCTGTCAGACACTCGTAAATTCAACACTACATTCCAACCAAATTCTAATATGTTTCGGCTTCAACTACATCCCTACTGGTCTCCCTAAAGTCCTAATGTATTCACATAATTCCCAACTACAACGTTCGATGGCCGAAAACACTTAAATTCAAAAGGGGGAAAAAGTCATAGTTTCTGGGGAGATCGATCGATCGACTAAGGGTGTCGATCGATCGACCTATGAATGTCAATCGATCGATCAAGCAGTTGCAGGTTACTGGTTGTCTTCGTTTTCAGTCCCAGTTTTATCCCAAATATCCATTACAAGATGCTAAATCCTAAAGTAAGCATATTGGGTCATTATACAACCTAATTACGTGATTCTTAGCGTTCCAGAACTCTTAAAACATCATCAATCAAACTTTTCTTGGATCAAATCATCCTATTTTCATAAAAAACCCTATTTTTCTTTTTTCTTCAAGAACCATCATATACCTCTTCATAAATCCATTTTTAACTAAACATGGTCTCTAACTTCATTAATAGATACTTACAAAATCAAACTACATACAATTCCTACCCAGAAATAAAGGTTTTATCTCCAAGCTTCATTAGTTTCCAATATTATCATGAATATCATCAAATCCTAAAATATCATGGATATATTATTCGCTGAAACTTAATGAATCAAATCACTTGCCTGGGAATTTGATGTTCTGATCCGTTGATGACGTTAAGGGTTGGCTCTCTTCCTCTCTCCGGTCACAAATTCGGCGAATAGTGGTGGTGTGTGGTAGTTATGGCCTTGCAACGTTGTTCGTAACTTCTCCTCTCTTCTCACGTTGCCCACTCCTTGTTTTTGACAGATAATGTCCCTAACGAACCTAATATTGGCTGATAATTAAAGCCTAAAATTTTGTGTATCAAA
Organism: Sambucus nigra; assembly: GCA_949130495.1. Classification (NCBI taxonomy): domain Eukaryota; kingdom Viridiplantae; phylum Streptophyta; class Magnoliopsida; order Dipsacales; family Adoxaceae; genus Sambucus; species Sambucus nigra. The sequence goes on from OX422224.1 coordinate 340,559,382, forward strand.
AATCCTTTAAAATTAAAATGACTAAAATACCCTCCCGGGTTGTCGGTTTGGCCTAAAAATGCCCCGGGACCCAAACTAAATCCCCGACTTGTGTTTTCTGACTATTTTGATCCTTTCGGACACGCTGACGCACTCAAAATGACCGTACAGGTGATAAAATTATAATTTTCTTTTAAATTCATTTAAAACGATTTATGACGTGACTGATACGGGCGTCTCAACTAAATTTCCTGAACTTTCGTAATTATGACTCGCAACAATTTTAACAAATTCTATAATCATATATTACTATATTCACCCGGTAATATTCCACATTATTATCATAATCAAATACCAACTCTTGTCTCGCTAGTATTTAAATCCGGATTAATTTCAAAATAATTATCCCATTTAATTTAATTAATCCCATTAAATAAAATCAATAAAATTACGGGGTATTACAGATTCATTGTGATATATTATGTTGTGATTTGAGCATCGTGTCATGAGATTTTAACATGGCATGGAGAATGGGCACCCGCCAATAGCCCAAAATTCGGATATGCTTGAGAATGCATAGGTGCGGTGAGATGAGGCCTGGTGACTCATTGATGTATTATTGAGAAATTAATATTGATATAATGTTTGTGTGTTGCGTTTGATTTGTATGTGCGGATTCGTATTGTTGTGGTTTATTCACCGTGCTAATTATTTTTGAACATCTATTCCTGTCATATTGTGTACTTTCCCGTATTTTCTTTTAGTTGGCAGGTTAGCGTGGATTAGGACGCTATGGGCTATTTGGAGAATTATTTTAAAGTATGGATTGGAAGATGCATTTTGATATTTAAATTAGTGGTGTATTTTTTAGTTGGGGAATTTTATATTTGAGAGACTTTATTGTAATCATTATTGTGAAAATAGAAGAATTGTGGATTTTTATATTTTAATTATGGAATTTAGATGCTCTATACTCATTATTGATGGATTTAGTTTAGTTTTATCGTAGTAGCATGCCGCGTGTCTTTTTTTGGGCGCGTGGGGTTGTTACATCAAGGTTGGAGGCGACGGTCCTAGATATGTACGCATACATGAAGCGTGAGTTGGGCAAAAGGGAAAGGGGAAGGAGAAGGTGGAAGAGGAGGAGGTGGAGCAGGACGAGGACGTGGACGTCGCTGCTTCATCATCGATACGCGCGGACTCACCGCTTGATGATCTAGTTCCCTACTTGGCTCCTGTCGAGCGACCTATGTCAACAATCGGTCGGCCGAGCGTGTTTTTACTTGACATATTTTATAGTAAGCGGATAGCAAGGGGGTTGAGGGACCCGAATACAGTCATGGGTATGTCGGTTGACAACCGTATCCTTTAAAATATCGAGGTCAAGGTTCTCTTCACGCATGTGATAACAACCAAGGAAAACTCCGCATTGTGGTTGCGCGAACAATGCAGCGTGACGCATATTGAGGGGTGTCTTAATGCATATATCGTGTGGCCTTCTTTCCTCCTCGAACCTACCTCAGACACTATGGCGTGACATTATTTGTATTTATTTTTATTTTGACACTTGGATAATATTTGAATTGTTTTGAGTTATTACATTTTCGTTTGGATATGGATTGTATTATTATTTTATTTGAATATTGAATTATATATGGAATGATTTGGTGCATTATTTTTATTTTATTTTGATATATGTTGTTTGAACAGGTACAATTTAGCTATAGCAGGTACAAATATACTGTTGGGCAGTGGCGGCGGCCAAACTGTCTAACAATTTTTTTTTTAATTCTACCCAAATTTGTCACGGTCATTGAGCGTGACAGTTTGATTTGTCACGGACATGTCACAGTCAATGACCATGATAATTTTTTAAAGTTTGTCACAGTCTTTAACCGTGACAACTCTTGTCAAGGTCAAAGACCGTGACAAGTCCGTGACAACAAAAGTTGTCACCCCCAGACTTGTCACGGTCAATGACCGTGACAATCCTACAGTTTTGGTGTAGTGATGGAAGGGGTAAATTGAGACACTTTAGTAGTTTAGAGGGTATATTGAGACGAAAATAGTTTGTGTAGTAAATTGAAATTTTCTTAATCATTTAGGGGTATACTTGGTAATTTACTCTAATAATTGATCCATGACTGATTTAAAAAATCTTCTACATTTTTTACTCTTAATCTAGCAAGGACCACTTTTAAAGGAAAAATAATCTAAAAGAATTTTCTAATCAATCCTAATTTGTGGATTGATTTGGAAAATCTTTTGAACATTGTTTTTTTAAAGAAAAATTGAGTGCATTGTTTTATAAATTTCTATTATTATTATATCATCCATTTAATTCTAGAGGCAAGATTCACGCTATATTGCTTTATAAATTTCTATTATTATTATTATTATTATTATTATTATTATTATTATTATTATTATATCATCCCTTTAATTTTAGAGACAAGATTCACTCTATAGCCTTTTATGTATTTGTTTGTGTTTCTTATCTTATACGTGTTCGTTCTCTCGTGTGGTAATTTTCTAAGCCGAATTAAGATATGCTTTTATGTATTGAATTGAAAATGCTCATAAAAAATGAACAATTGATAAATTTTAAATGATGAGTTCCTTTTTGATAAATTTTTTTGTAGGATTTAGAATAAGAGAAGAAAGAGTTTTTCCATTATTTTAAATGATTAGGAATTTTTTGAAATAAGATAAAAATATTTGTACTAAATGTTAATTAAAGAAAATATCATGGATTTTTCATAGAATGATCTTTATTTTGGATCAATTACTAAAAAGTCCCGCAAACACTTTTTAATACACATTTAGTCCGAGTCTTTTTATTTTGTTTCAAAAAGCCCCTCAAACACTCATTTAACCTATATTTTCTTATTTGGAAAGGTCCGCGCTAACGGCATTCCTTCCCCACCTCCCCTCAACTGCCGAAGCTCTCTTTTTTTAGTGTTTTTATGTGACGAGAGACTTTTTGAAACAAAATAAAAAAACTTATAACTAAAAGTGTATCAAAAAATGCTCGAAAGACTATTTGGTATATAGTCCCTTTGTTTTTGTAGTCTCTTTTGATTCTACACCGTCAATTTTTTTATCCATTTAATTACACCAACCACATTTTTCCTCTTTCCTATGTCCAAAAACATTGGACATGTTGACTTTAGGTTGATTCAACACCGTACTGATGTCTTGGATTGTGATAGGGGTGACAATTCGGGGCAACGGATCATGTTTCGGACCGACCCGACAAGGTTTTTTTGGACACGAACACGACATGACACGAATTCGTATTTTTTTTAGTTGACACGGACACGACCCAAATAAAAATAACATGGCACGACACGACACGAATACCAGAATTTCTTAAATTTCACACCTAAAAAACATGATAACACGACACGACACGACTCATAATTAAGACACGAACACGACACGACACGACTTCGTGTCAAAAAAACACGACACGAACACGAAACATCGGGTCAATTTCGTGTCGTTTTTTCATGTCGTTTCTAAAATTGTCACCCTTAGATTGTGATTGATCAATATCGCTGGCGCGGATCCATTTTCATAAGCGAGATGGCTCCGCGCCAGCGGTATTGACCAACTACAATCCAACACAAAATTTGATGTCTAGACATCAAACATTTTTAATGCAATAACCGATCCATTTTTTCCTGTTGTTTTTTTCTGCATTTGAAATACCATCTCAAGAAGCCTTAAAAAATGTAGATATGTGAGGTTTTGATCCAAAGACCGCTTTTGCAATGGTAATAACACTACTAAGAAGTGCAATGGCGACAACATTAACTATGTTCCAACATTTTACTGGAAATGAACAAGACCTTCAGGGAAAACAAAGAACTTTTTGAGTTTGATGTTAGAAGCCCTACTTCAAGACTTCCTTCAATGACGATCAACTACAATCCAACACAAAATTTGGAAAGTTGATCAACTACGATCAACTACAACTACCCTGTTTTTAAAAAAAATCAACTGTTTACTATAAATAAAACTGACAAAAAAACTAATTTTAACTCTTTTTATTAAAAAAATAGTTTTTTCATAGAAAACAGTTGAACGTTAAAAAACTAATTTTCATAAAAAAAAATATTTTTTATAAAAAAATGTTGAACGTTAATCATAAACTGTTTTATAAAAAACTCTTTGTTATATTAAAAATTGTTCAAAATAAATAATTTTGTCATAAAACTGTTAATAAAACAATTTTCTTATTAAAAGATCGTTTTTTACATAAAAAGCAGTTGGATATAAAAAAAATATTTTAATAAAAATATTTTTTAAACATTTTAACTATTTTCTATGAAAAAACTGTTTTTATGAAGAAAAAAACAGTTTTTTGTCGTTTTTATTTATAGTAAACGGTTAAAAAAAATTAAAATTAGGGTACTTTTTTCCTCAAAAGTAAATATCCCCATAATTAATGTCATTAGTAGGGATTAAATATTATTTTTTAAATATGCTAAATTAAAAATTAAGATAAAAAATAAATAATGATTTTTTGTTTGTTGCATGCCCTAAATTTTATGTGTTTAGTTATTAATATTTAAAGTTAAATTAAGATGGAGTTAAATTTATGTTGAATTGATTAACTTCAAATGCTAAGGCATGTTAACTCCTCTGTTGAAATCCTCGGACGGTCCATGTGGAGGAAGGATTCACAGGTAATGAAGGTGAGGAGAAAGGGTATAAAATCTCACGTCGTCATTGTTCATAAGATGATAAGATTTTTATCACCCATTCCAAATTAATTTGGGAATCTTTTTATTAAGTCCTATGTTAATAGATTCTATCACAATATTTTTTTCTTAATAAGTTCTATTTATACATATAATGAATATGTTAGAGTAAAATTTAATATATGGGCTTATATATAAAATAAATATGAATTATAGGCGATCAAATAAAAGTATGCCAATTAAAGTGATTAATTTAAGTTTTGATGGCTTACTAATGTATTATTAAAGTGTGGATTTTATTGTGTAGAGTCAAGCGTAATTTCTATTTTTATAATGGGTTAAAATAGAAATATACGAAATATAAAAAGACATGATTGTGTTATAAATAGGGGTCATGGTCCCCAGATCACACAACACCAATCTTCTGATTCCCATTGTCAGAGAGAAATTTAGAGAGGAAATAAAAGTGCTGATCTGGAAGAGCATAAGAACTCAGACTCAAATATTATAACTTTCTGTCATGGATTCAGGTACGCTTCCGCAAAATCAATATTTATATTTCTTGATAATTCAATATGAATGTTCTTGTTCGTGTGATAGTTTTCACAAAATAGAAATTAATCCATCAGGTAGTATTAGAGCTATTTCATGTTGAATTGTTGAGAATATATTAGGAAGGTATTGATATTAATTTTCGGCTGCAAATATTTTTTCAAAAAGGTTTAATATTTTAGAAAAATTTTGGATTCAGAAATATTCTCGTTTCATTACGATTCCAATGATATAAAATTCATGAAATTTGGACTAGCGGTTGATTTGATGGTAGTGGAAGGTTAAAGGCTCGACTCTTGGTGTTTCATATTTAAGCCTCTTAAATGATGAAAATTATGAAGGATCTCAAGAGGTTTTGAACCCATGACCTTTCAAGTCTGGACCCAAAGGGGTTTTGAACCCATGACCTTTCAAATTTAAATTCAAATTTTGGTGTATTTATATATATATTTCGAGATAAATTAATTTAAACAATATGTCACCAAATTGACCTCTTTTGTTCAAAAAATTAATTTTATTTCGAAATATAAAAAGAATTACGTGCATGTAATTTATGTGAATATTAATCGGCCCAAAGGAAGATTATTTTTTAACAAAATTACATGTGCCACTTTAATAATAAGCACGTGATAATTATTTAGTTTTACATATGAATAATAAATCGGCCAAAAGGAAGAATTATTATTCAATATGTTCTTATTATCAGTGTTTGATTATTACGACAAGATATCACTTACAAGTTAATATTTTTTCCAAAGATCAAATATTAATAGAGTGTCCGATATCTTAAAATGGGATTTGTCATTTATTTGAATTTATTTTTGATTTAAGACTTATATGAGCAAATTTTATTTGTTTATTGTTATCTGATTAAGCTATCAGTTATGCTTCCAACATTACTGCCAGTATTAATTATATTCACATGCTTAATGGCACAAACTTTAAGTCATCGCAAGAGAACCTTCATATAGTTCTCGGTGTCATGGATCTGGACCTTGCATTAAGGGTTCCTTCTCCTGCACCTCTTACGGATAAAAGTTCCTCTGATGACAAAAAGGACTTTGAAAGGTGGGAGAAGTCAAATCGCATGTGTTTGATGATCATAAAGAAGGCCATTCCAGAAGCATTCAGGGGCACAATATCGGAAACGATAAAGACAGCCAAAGAGTTCCTAGAAGAAATTAAGAACAGATTTGCCAAAAATATAAACACTGAAACAAGTACACTTTTGGCAAGTCTCATCTCAATGAAATATAAAGGTAATGGGAACATTAGGGAGTACATTATGGAAATGTCTCATCTCGCTTCAAAGTTAAGAGCACTTAAGCTAGATCTCTCTGAGGATTTGCTTATGCATTTGGTTCTGATATCTCTTCCCACACAATTCAGTCAATTTAAGGTGAGCTACAACTGCCAAAAGGAGACTTGGTCTCTTAATGAGCTCATCTCACATTGTGTGTAAGAAGAGGAAAGACTGAAGCAAGATAAGACAGAAAGTGTTCATTTGGCTAGTACTTCCAAGGGCAAGGGGAAGAAAAGAAAGAAGGATAAAGAAGCTACAGTGGTTCCATATCTAAAGAAACAACATAAAGAAAAAACTGTTGATGGTTGTTTCTTCTGTGGAGCTGCGGGACATAGGAAGAAGAAATGTACCAACTATCATGCTTGGCATGTCAAGAAAGGTACACTTCTTAACCTAGTTTGTTCTGAGGTTAATTTGACTTCGGTACCTACACACACTTGGTGGATAGATTCTGGTGCAACCACTCACATCAGTGTGTCTAGGCAGGGTTGCCTGAGTTGCCGAAAGCCAAATGATGGTGAAAGATACATTTTTGTGGGCGATGGCAAGAAGGTTGAAGTTGAAGCAATTGGGATATTTTGGTTATTATTGAAGTCTAGTACTTATTTGGATTTGAATGAGACATTTATTGTACCGTCATTTAGACGGAATTTGGTTTCTATTTCTGTATTGGACAAATTTGGTTATACTTGTTCCTTTGGAAATAATAAATTTAGTCTTCTTCATAATTCAAATTTGGTTGGTACTGGTTCTTTATCTTATGTAGATAACCTTTATATGCTTGATATTATTGCTTCGTATCACGAAACCTTGCAATTAAGTACTCGAGGTATTAAAAGAAAATTAACCAATGAGAATTCTGCATCATTATGGCATAAGAGATTAGGTCACATCTCCCAAAGGAGAATTGAAAGACTTGTGTCAGATGGAATTCTAGATTCCCTTGATTTTTCAGATTTTAAAATTTGCAAAAATTGCATAAAGGGAAAACAGACAAACATAAGGAGATCTAGTGCTAATAGGGCTACAAACGTCTTAGAACTGATACATACAGATATTTATGGGCCATTCCCTACGATTTCATGGAACGGTCAACAATATTTTATCACATTCATAGACGATTTTTCACGTTATGGCTACCTTTATCTCATCCATGAAAAGTCCTAATCTTTGGACGTCTTCAAGTCATTCAAGGCTGAAGTTGAAAATCAACTCAGCAAAAGGATTAAAAGCGTCAGATCTGATCGTGGTGGTGAATACTACGGTAGGTATGACGGTTCAGGTGAACAGCGCCCATGACCATTTGATAAATTCCTAGAGGAGTGCGGTATCGTCTCGCAGTACACCATGCCAGGTTCTCCAAGCATGAATGGTGTTGCTGAAAGGCGAAACAGAACGCTTAAAGACATGGTAAGGAGTATAATCAATTACTCTAACTTACCAGATTTACTTTGGGGTGAAGCATTAAAGACTGCAGTGTATATCCTTAACAGAGTACCAACTAAAGCAACTGCTAAAACTCCTTTTGAAATTTGGGCAAGCAAGAAACCTAGTCTGAAGCACCTTCATATTTGGTGATGTCCAGCTGAAGCAAGGCCTTATAGGCCACATGAAAAGAAACTGGATTCCAGAACAGTTAGTTGCTATTTTGTTGGATACTCTGAAAGATCTAGGGGTTACAAATTTTATGATCCTACTACCAAAATAATTTTTGAGACTGGAAATGCCTGGTTCTTTGAGGATGTTGAGTTTGCCGAGGGGGATAAGGTTAAGGATTTTGGTTTTGAAGAGGAATATGTTGATATTCCCACAGCTGTTATTAACATTGATCAGGATTCAATTCCTAAGATTGTTCAAGAAGCAGATCCTAATCAAAACAATATCCAAGAATCTCCCATTCTAGAAGAACAAACTCTACCACCTCCAGAACCTATGCCATTAAGGAGATCCGCTAGAGAAAGAAGAAGTGTTGTGCCAGATGATTACATTGTATTTCTCCAAGAACATGAGTTTGACATTGGTGCGGTGGAAGATGATCTGATCACCTTCCGTCAAGCCATGGAAAGTTCTAAATCTCAAGAGTGGATTGATGCCATGAATGAGGAGATAAAGTCCATGAAGGACAATGACGTTTGGGATCTTGTCCCATTACCTGAAGGTAAAAAACCCATTGGTTGCAAATGGATATTTAAAACCAAGAGGGATTCGAAAGGTGATGCGGAGAGATACAAAGCCCGTCTTGTCTCTAAAGGCTTTACACAGAAAAAAGGCATCGATTATAAAGAGACTTTCTCTCCGGTTTCATCGAAAGACTCTTTTAGGATAATAATGGCACTTGTGGCGCACTTTGACCTTGAGCTTCATCAGATGGATGTTAAGACTGCGTTTCTCAATGGTGACATTGATGAAACAATATATATGGTGCAACCAGAAAACTTTGTGTCGGGAGATGCAAAGAAAACTGTTTGCAAATTAAAGAAATCCATTTATGGGCTTAAGCAAGCTTCTCGTCAATGGTATTACAAGTTTCATCAAGTTGTCATCTCTTTTGAATTTGAGATGAATCTGGTTGATGATTGTATATACCACAAGTTCAGTGGGAGTAAGCATCTTTACTTGGTTTTATATGTTAATGACATTTTTCTTGCCACCAACGATATAGGTATGTTGCACGAAACCAAGAGATTTCTTTCAAAGAAATTTGAGATGAAAGATCTTGGTAACGCTTCTTTTGTTTTGGGTATACAAATACACCGAGATCGCTCTCGGAGTACACTTAGTTTATCACAAAAGAGCTATATCGAGAAAGTTCTTAAAAGATTTGGCATGCATGATTGTAAACCAGGTGACACCCCTGTAGCTAAAGGAGATAAATTTAGTCTCAGTCAATGTCCCAAGAATGATTTTGAGATTCGGGAGATGCAAAAGATTCCTTATGCGTCAGCAGTAGGAAGTCTTATGTATGCTCAAGTATGTACGCGTCCGGATATTGCGTACATTGTTGGCATGTTGGGAAGATACTTAAGTAATCCTGGAAAGGATCATTGGATAGCAGCCAAGCGAGTCATGAGCTACTTACAGAGAACAAAAGATTACATGCTCACCTATTGGAAGTCAGAGCAGTTAGAGATCATCGGATATTCTGACTCCGATTTTGTTGGATGCCAAGATAGAATGAAATCTACTTCAGGTTATATCTACTTACTTGCTGGAGGTGCTGTATCATGGAAGAGTGTTAAGCAGTCTATTATAGCTTCTTCCACCATGGAAACTGAGTTTGTAGCTTGTTATGAGGCGTCCAATCAAGGAATATGGTTGCGAAATTTTATCACGGGACTGCGTATTGTGGATGGCATTGAAAGACCACTTAAGTTATTTTGTGACAATAAATCAGCAGTACTGTATTCCAACAACAACAGGAGTTCTACGAAGTCAAAGTTTATTGACATTAAGTTTCTAGTTGTAAAAGAAAGAGTTCAGAGTGGACTTATATCTATAGAACACATTGGAACAAACTCCATGATTGCGGATCCGCTGACTAAAAGATTACCACCCAAGGTCTTTCATGAGCACACTGCTCATATGGGTGTAATTTCTTTTCAGGATATGTCAGTTTAGTGGAAGTTTGTATTTTATATGCTTTCATAGACATATTTAATTTAATGGATATTGTATGGTTATTTACTACTGTAAAGTATTAAGTTTATATTCACTCTGACTTTATATGGTTTGATCTCACTAAGGTTTAAGGAGGACCAGTTGGAAATAGGCATGTTAAGATCACATTGCATGAAATTTTCATGCTACACATCCACACTTGATCTTTGTCATTATTTGCATTGATATATGTGATCATTGATGGGTCTACTTACGAAATGTGTAATGACCATCGCTTTGATTCTATATTGGTGCAATTAATGGACAAGATTGTTAAGATACATAAAGTTTTGATAGCTAAAACTCATGAGCTCATAAAGTATAATTCAAATTTATAAAGTTACATATATATATAGCACAAGTGGGAGATTGTTAGATAAAATTTAATATATGGGCTTATATATAAAATAAATATGAATTATAGGCTATCAAATAAAAGTATGCCAATTAAAGTATTATTAAAGTGTGAGTTTTATTGTGTAGAGACAAGCGTAATTTCTATTTTTATGATGGGTTAAAATAGAAATATACGAAATATGAAAAGACACGATTGTGTTATAAATAGGGGTCATGGTCCCCAGATCACACAACACCAATCTTCTGATTCCCATTGTCAGAGAGAAATTTAGAGAGGAAATAAAAGTGTTGATCTGGAAGAGCATAAGATCTCAAACTCAAATATTATAACTTTCTGTCATGAATTCAGGTACGCTTTCGCAAAATCAATATTTATATTTCTTGATAATTCAATATGAATGTTCCTGTTTGTATAACAGTTTTCACAAAATAAAAATTAATCCATCAGAATATTCACTGTATGTTTACAAATAGAATCTATTGGAACAAAAATCTTTTTTTATGCGACCTGATGGAGCGAAAAAAAATGTTATAACCTATTGAACTATATACTTATTAAACGAAATTAATTGGTAAAAAACCCAATTAATTTTGAGCTAAATGAACTTTGTTATTGTATCATAATTACAAGGTAAATACCAACCTTTTATCCAAGATGCGTTACAAGTCGATTGTTATTTTTGTTCTCTTTCATTTGATTCAGCAACAATTTTTTCAATCCATGTGTGTAACAACTCATCCAACGATAGTTTATGTCAAAAAACCAAAATAATTGATTCAACGATTATTTCATTTACAAGCGCCAAATACAGAAATTTCACAATATGCAGCCCCTTCTATCGTTTTTAAGCCACAGTTATGGGGGGCGAGAACTTAATAAATTTAAATAAGTCATAGGTTTGTTTAGAAGCTTAATTTTGATGATGTGGCTGTAGATGACTTGCGTATCCCAATTGTGTGCCAGCATGTAGGATAGTATTTTGTTAATAATGTCCAGATAGAGATGTGCTACCATTTGGTGGCCCTCTTCTACCCATTTATTTTTTCTAGCAAAAGAGTACGTGTGTATATATACAAGTGATTTGGGCAAAGAAAAATGTATGTTGGGCTTACGAGATGAACATTGCTATTTGCAATATAAGCTTTACTGGACCTTTAATTATGGCCTCCGCACATCATCATCCATTCCTGCTAACACGGTTATTCTCCTCTTTAACACTTTTTCCAAAAGCGCTATGAGCAGTATCTTTAAAAAAAAAATTGTTCAAAGTATGATTAAAAAATTGGATTAAAATTAATTACGAAAATTTTTATGCACCATCCAATCTATACAAGACGAGAACATCAGCCAATTTATATTAGCGTTTATTGTGCTTGAAAGATTACTGAAAGAGAATAAAAAATAAAATAAATATTCCTTGAAAAAAACCTACAAAATTAGTAAGCTGTGAGGTCCCGCGTGAGAGGGAGATGGGTTAGAGCTCCTTGAGGAGAACCAATGGCTATAATCTGTATGTAATCTAATTCATGAACTTTCTGCAGTTTGGAGCTTTGCACAAACAGGGGACTTTAAATTCATCACTCTCATCAGGGTCAAATAAGTAGTCGTACCTGCCAGAATGGACAAAGATAATGATTTACGATGTAAAAACTGTACACCATATTTTCATCTTGATAAATATAGAGGAAGGCTTGAGATAAAGAAAAAAATAGAGGAAAATATTCAACATCCTTGGGCGCGAAATATTGACTGTAACAGTAGGGGGCCGTTTAGTTGTGAAAAACTGTTTTTCATTTTCCATTGTCACTTTTTGCTCTATATCTTTGACAATGGGCCATTAAGATGGGAAGGAGGAGTGCAAAACTATTTTTCAACTTAAGCAATTCTAAAAAACATGTATTTTATGATTTCCAGATTAGCTCAAGTTGGAAAACAATTTTCCATTAATTTTCATTCTTATTCCCAATCTGAGGGCATACTTTGCCAAATTATAACACAAAATATGAAAAATGGAAATAGAAAACAATTTTCCACAATTATACGGCCCCTAGGATTTGCAGAGTGCATATTTAACAGAAAAACAAAATTACACATCCCATCTATGTTGAATTCGAGGGCCCTCTCCCTCTAACAAACTCCTAAAATGGAACATTCCACCTAACAGACTCAACAGACCAAATTCAAACAACAATAACTAGATAGTTACCATGTTTGATCATTCTAAGCTGGAACACTTCTAACAGGTTTCAACAGGAATTTCACTTTCATTTCCAAATGGAGGTGAGGCGAGTAAGGACACCTGAAAAACTGGGTGCGTCTCTGCTAGCTACTGAACTTATATGCAACTGGTACAATCTTCTGGATAACGTTGATGAGGCCATGCTACATAGCAGCCAATTTGAGGTTATTTTCAAAGGAAACCGAAGTTTTCCCACAAGGGACACTGCCTCGAGAATTCTCAAGATGTTCTCAAGGGCTGCAAATTGGAGGTCAAATCTGGACTACAGAAAAGTATATCTACAAAGACAAGTTGCACATATTTCCTAAAAAGAACCTTTAGAGACAATTTCCTAAACCCCAATGGGCCCAAAAATGTGTTCTAAAGGTTTTCTTATATCCTCCTCACAAATTCTGATCACTGATCTTAGGTCAACTTTAGAAGAACAAATTGATCCATGTTATTCATCCACAACATAGGGAACTGATCCTTCACTGTGTCAGCATATAGCTTCCTATAATCCACACAAAATCTCCATGAGCGGTCCCTTTTTCTTAAGAATAGTATTGGGCATAGAATGGGGTATTTGGACCCTCTGCTAGCATTTCTAGCCTCTCCATCTCATTCGTTTAAAATAGGAGTATTACAGGGTGTCGGGCTACTGAATATGTTGGGGTAGGGTTAATTGGGACGTTTCGGCTCACTATTCGCTTGGAACTATTATTTGGATCTTTTTGGGTACGAATTTAAAGTGGGGTGCGTATCACACCCAAATACATATATTCAGTTTATTTTTTATTAAATTTAGGATAATAATATTGCGCATTCAGTATTAGAGTACCTAAGTTTTAGTACATCTGCTTGAAATGGGGCCAAACAAAAGAATTTTGTAACATTTGTGTTTCCTTTGTTATACACTTAAAAGAAAAATCTGAACATAAAATTTGGAGATCTTAAGATACCCTTGAAGGATATGCGAGATCGAGAATGCAGTACTATGGGGGACATAGCATGATGCAGGAGCATAGGGATATAGTCGTCATTTTAGCAATTTTTATTATTTTCCTTTTTTTTGTACCTTTAGTATAAATATGCATTTGGCCCTCATTTGTAGAACTTTTGTCATTTTGTTATTGAGACCCTAGAGAGAGAAATAAGAAACCCTTGCTCATTTACCAATTAATTACATCAATTGGTAACAGAGCGTGATTTGTTCTTGGATCAACCATGTTCATTGAAGATTGGGATTCAAATTTGGATGCACCCAGATACTACTACCCAGACAAACTCTAGCGGCAGATCCACCACTCCCAACATCATGCTGATTGAGTCCCAGGACGCGCGGCAGCCCACGCGTGCCCCGAGGACTGACACCGTCAGTTAGAAATCCAACCGAGAAGTTCATCGAAGGATAGATACAACTTCGTAACTAACCAACGCTCCTCCGTTTCATCACCCAAGGGCCATTCCGGCCAGCATCACACAACTAACCCTTCATACGGTCCATCCGTGTCAGAAACATCAAGTACCCTACAAATAATCAAGAACCAAATATTTCTGACTCGTAGATCCGCACTAGTATCTTCTTTACTCGTTGTACCGCGAGGGGGAGGCTATGTACGGTGATCATTGACGGCAAAGCTAGCAACAACTTGGTGTCACAAAAAATGATAGACAAGTTGAAACTTCCTACGGAGTCACTAGCCTCCCCGTGCCGAATTTGGTGGTTGAACAATGGTACCACTATTACTCTGTGTCGAATTGGGTGGACTGTTGAGGCCGAGCGAGCCTTTACGCGTATCAAGGAGTTGATGACGACTGCTCTTATCCTCTCCTTACTCGACTTTGACCAGCTGTTTGAGTTGTCTTGCGACGCTTGCAAGACAGAGGTGGAGGCCATATTGGTTCAAAATGGGAAGACCATTGCATTCTTCAGTCAGAAGCTGACACGAGCGGCATTACACTATTCTACGTATGACTTGGAGTTCTATGCAGTTGTGACGGCAGTGAAGTTTTAGTCATCTTACCTCCTACATAAGGAGTTTGTGATCAAGTTTGACCATAAGGCCTTGTGATTCCTTCATAGCCAGCAACGTATTAGTGACAGATTAGTGACAGACATGCCAAATGAACCGCCTACCTTCAGCGTTACACTTTCCACCTCCGGTACAAGCCCGACAAGGAGAATCTGGTAGCGCATTCACTTAGCCGGCGAGCTCATGCTTTGGTGACTTTGCGGAGTCGGGTTTTCGAGTTTGATGAGATTTGGGACCTTTACCCGACTGACGTGAAGTTTAGGCCCATTTTCGCCACATGCCAGCAGGGCAGTGGTGCGTCAGGTGAGTATCTATTGCAGGATGGATTTTTACATCGGAGGACAGCTCTATATATTCCTTCCTCCTCTTTACAGGAGAAGATTATATTTGTGCTTCACGGTGGCGGTCTAGCAAGGCACCTGGGACAGGCACGCACTCACGCGATGTTGCAGGGTCGTTTTTATTGGCCGACTATGAGACAGGATACTAACGCCTTCATCAGGGGGGAGAATGATGCAGGAGCATAGAGATATGGTTGTCATTCTAGCAATTTTTATTATTTTCCTTTTTTGTACCTTTAATATATATAGGCCTTTGACCCTCATTTGTAGCACTTTGGTCATTTTGTTATTGAGACCCTAGAGAGAGAAATAAGAAACCCTTGCTCATTTTTCCTATGTTGTTGTTGTTGTTGTTGTGTAGTTAATAATTCTTTTACGCTTCCGCATCATTAATTACATCACAGCATATGGCAACATTTCTTGGAACAACCCTAGATATTAAGGGTATATGATGATCATGTATCATTTTTAGGTGGCAATGCTTTGGGTTAAGCAAAACATCAAATTATTCCTCCTATAATGCAACTAGGGGAGATATAAAGGTGGTTTACCTGGTCAGTGTTCACAGCTGTAGGGATTTATGGTTATTCTTAGCTCCCCTTTTCTACTCCACCTCTGCATACCGCACTATATCCCCCTTTCTTGAAAGCTCAGCATTATCAAAATCAAACAGGAGGGGTTGTATGGCCTCTTTGAATCTACCGCCACAACCTCCTTGGGGTAAAATTCTCACTCAAGTGTAGAATTCTTCTCCAAATATGGTCCATTTTAATTTAGTGCAACTGGCACCTTAGCTAATGAGACCAACTATTATGCCGTAGGTCCATCTTTAGTCCACTCAGATTGGCAACCTCAGGGTTTAAAAACTACGAATACACTATCAACCGAAATACTTATTGCTTCCTTATTGATTAGTCCCTTCAACCTAGTAACATCGTGTTATGATCCTACAGCGTGTGGTAAGGGTATGACATTTAAGGTAAGATCAGACGGAATGTTGTTTCTGTTCATGGCTCACTTGGAACTATTCTTTAGATCATTTTTGGTAACCAAATAAAGTGTTTATATATATATATATATATATATACAGAGTACACTCAAAAACACAACAGCCAGATTTTTACTTAAATTAGGTTTTTGTATTAAGCACTTGGAACTGAAAAATCTAGGTTTTCGTAGATCTCCTTTGGATGGAACAAATCAAGAGAACCTTGTAACCTATATGTTTACTTTCTCGTCTTAATTTGTTGTTCTATTCTTCTCTTCATAACCAAAGAGGGACGCAAGAAATGAGGATCTTGAAATGCTAATGTATCCTAATAAGGGTATGCGAGATCAGGACTACGGTAGTATCTGGTAACATTTACTTAGCCATCTAAACAATTATGAGTACTCACGCTATCAACGAAAACAGTTCGTGATTTTCTTATTTATTGGTCCGTTCAATCTAATACTCTGATGATCAAGGAATCCAGCCAATGCATGGACAGAGATTTCCATGTTGGGGTCCTCCTGAGCT
The DNA here is from genome assembly GCA_949130495.1 of Sambucus nigra. NCBI lineage: Eukaryota > Viridiplantae > Streptophyta > Magnoliopsida > Dipsacales > Adoxaceae > Sambucus > Sambucus nigra. Next base: position 340,576,054 of record OX422224.1, read on the forward strand.
GCCATTTCCTCCTCTTGATCATGTTCCTCAATGTGCTCTCCCTCATCTTCTTCAAAATAAATCAGTCTTTTGTCATTGCACTATATCTTAGTTTGTACATATCACCAGAGAAGTAACGAAGTCTTATTCCATCTATATTTAATTCGAGAGCCCTTCTCTCTCTCTATCTAACAGACTGGATCCAGTTCAAAAGCTACCGACTTGACTACGAGTGCTAAATGATAGCACATTACTGAAAGAAAAGGCTGTGACCTGCAACAACATATTACTAAAAGACAATGGATAAATTGGTTGCAATTAAATCATCTCGAACTAGCACCTTTTTGACCAGCTTCGACATTTCCTTCTTGACAATTAACAATGTAGGAATATTTTACCACGGATGATTTTGACTTCAGTATTTCCATTAAGGGCAGATGTATTCAACCAGCCCACCCCCCAATAGCGGGCCTAAAAATGTAGTGGTGTTAGTCTGTTAGATGTGAAATTATAAAGTTGAAGGTTAGATATATTGTTATTTCAAATGTTCAAGGGTAAAAAGATGATCAGACAGTTAAACCTAATATTGTATTCTCTTCGTTCTTTTCGTATTAACGGCCGCAACAATCACTCTCTTTCCCGTTGCTCAACTCCTCCGTTCGTAGCAATACTTAAGCCTCATTGCTCAGCCTCGTCAGCAGTATACAGTGTATGATTCCGATGGTCTTGTCCGCGCAAAGGTACAACCAATCCTTGCTTCAGTTTCGATGGTATATCCACTCCATTTCGAGGTATGTTGTTTTTCTCTCTTAATTTGTAATTTTTTATTCTATTTCAAGCTAGGCATGATTGTTAGCCAATAGAGGATTTATTTTGTTAGTAATGATTGCGAGTGTATTGCGATCGAGCAAATAGCTCTACGAACGAATGGATCAGATCGACTTGGAAAATGGAAAGATCTGTACAAGTTATACGTTTCGTCACCACTTTGTGGAAAATCGTTAGATATGAATATGTTAGATACCTGTGACTCGATTGGTGAAATAGTATCTCTCCCCCCAAAAGCATGTTTTTTTTACCGACGCACAAAGAAAATATTTTGTTGCGAATGAACAAGATATTGAGGAATTGTCCATACGTAAAATCATAATTATTGATACGGGCATGTTCCACATAAAAAGGGAATCTTTTGTTACAATAGAAGTAGAAGTGGCGTGGATTATTCAAGAATCGAAGTCGATTTGCTTTATAAAAAGGAGATATCAATGAACTTCTATGAAATGGTTTCACGGGATTCGGCCAATTGTCTTGATCGTGGAATATCATTGAGAAATAGGAATCCGTGTTATCATAGGATTTCCTACGATTATTTCTAGTATAAGTATATGAGCTTGATTGCATCTATTTTCTATATCCGAAGCTGTAAGGTTTCGACAATAATATGTTTCAATTTTTAGTTATGTAGAAATACCGAGGTTTTTATTGTGGATCCGATGACTATAATCTGAAACGGTATCTATTTACGAAGATACATGGAGAATGATCACAACCTGAATGATTCATTGGATGAATAAATTGATAATTGCCAACCTTTTTCGGTTGAGATATAATTTAGTAGTATTAAATTTGATCCAATTTGTTTGATTAATTAAGAATATATCAGGTTCAATTTTAGCTGTTTAGAAAATAACGTTCAATTTGTTCTTTATACCAAAAATATAGTTCAGATTATTTGGTTCTTGATACTCCATGCTAAATTTATAGTTAAGTGTGATTTATTGTATTAAGTACGGATTAACCTTAACCTGTTAAGTCTGTGTCGAATTCTAGTCTGATTGTTTTATCGTGTTAGAAATTTCCCCGCTTAAATATCTCCCACTCCCCCTCTTCTAAACTGAAATCCTGAATCCGCCACTGATCTCGATGATTCACGTATTATTCGACTTAACCATTATTCATCATCACAGACTTCTTAAAGTCGAAGATTAACGGTACAAAAAGTTTTAGTGAAAGTTTTTTTACAACACAAATATTGCTAGCTTAATGGAACCTTGTAGTGACACAAATTGGCGTGTAGTCACCAAATGCCAATGTCAGACTTGACGAAACTTGGACGAATAACGTAGTAAAGAATAATAGTTACCTTAATCTAAACGCTCTAAACACATCAATTAGCTCGGTGCCCACATCAAAATCACCCTAAATCAATTCATCGAGCGCGCACACACACACACACACACACAGAGAGAGAGAGAGAGAGAGAGAGAGAGAGAGAGAGAGAGAGAGAGAGAGAGAGAGAGAGGAGATACATTAATTCATCACCGGCAGCCACATTAGCCTTAGCAATAAGAACGATCCGACTCTCATCATCACCTACACTCATGATCCTGGCATAACAGTTGGGCATACACTGACAAAAAAGAGATAAGCGTCGTATATAAGTTAAAAAACAACAATGATGGTTGCATGTACATGTTGCTTAAAGACAACCTGCAGAAATTGTTCAGAACAAAATAAGGCATTAACGCCTTTGGCTCGGGATGATATATTTTTCACCCCAGGGAAAAGTAAAATGGTGAAAAATTATTTTAACATATTTAACAAGAATTACTTACTGAATGATTGATTAGGCGTGCAATATTCCCTTTATCTGTAGCATCCACCACAACTTCTTCACTGATCTTAAACAGCTGCAAATTTAAAATTTCACCATATATCAACTCTCGATATTGCAATCACAAATTGCCCATTGTTTAATGATTTTTGTCCAACAAATTTATAGGCATTCCAAAAGAAGTCAACTCAAATTTATAGGCATTCCAAAAGAAGTCAACTCACGTAGCAGTCTTTGCCTTCCTTGCGGTAGCGTGCCTCTCTCAGATCGGCAACACTGCCCCTTACCTGTTCACCACGATACTCGAGAACCTAGGTACAGCCACATGAGCATATTCCACTATGTAAGAATTTTATTGCATTGCTTCCCCACCCCCAACCCCCCTCCTCCCAAACAAAAAAATAATAAAAATATAAAAATGAAAAATATGTAGAGTTTTATCTACCTATGAAAAATAAAAATTGGTTTCCCACACAATGTTTAGTCGCGAGTTATATGCATTAAAAATAGTCCAGGGAAGTTTCTTGCACACTTTCCACTTTTCTATTAATAAAAAACACTATCTGAAAAACAAAGAAACTGAAACCTGCTCACGACTAGAAAATAAAGAGCATGCCTTCTGTGAAAATATATACACACACACTAGAATGTACCATTTCTCCTTCTACAATGTTCCGGCGTGCAAAGAGACCCCAGCCATGTATTCCAGATTTACCAAAACAAACACGATCATTTTCGCTTCTCTGGATTCACCAATGGAAACCAAAGAGAGTGAGAAATTAATCAAGGAAATGAATACTAGTGAACGACAAGGCTGAATGTTTGCCTGTAAATGGTGTAGTCGTTCTCTGAAAGTAGAAAATGTCTTGGGCTCCTCTATTTCCTGTTTGAAGAAAAAACCATGCCATTTAGACTTATTCACTTTTGTTCAAATTAAACCAGAAGAAAGTAAAATTGTTTAAGTAACAATGAGAAGAATTTTACTCTTATTGGGTTCAGGCTTTTTATCGTGACTGAAGAATGATGGCGAGGTCCCCCCACTCTGTGAATAATGGCTGTTTGTCCTGTCCTCTATCATTCAGAAAAAAGAACAAAATAAAATAAGAACATGCGGATTAAACACAAATAGAGAGCACAAAAAGAAAATTTGAAACATGAAAATATGAAAACGGATATAACTGAATAAAAATAATATCTAAAAATTTTACAGATATAAATATTTAGTTTCTTAAAATTAGACACAATGTTGTAGCAAGTTAACAACATATTTTGTTCTACTGAAGAAAAAAAGGAAAATAATATGATATTATAATCAGCATGTAACTATGCATGCTCAAACTGTAACGCCAAAATTAACTTCTTAATATAATTAACAAAGAGTCCAAAGATATGGAGAGACTAAGTCATACTTTTACTTTTTCACCAATCATTGTCTAGCATTCGATGAATTATACTAAGCAGATTATTGGATTTGAAAAATTAGTATAAGTAGTAAATTTTCGTTTTTGTACAAAAATTAAAGTCAAAATGACATAAACGAGAGAAGTGTAACAAACACATTCAAACATATTATCAATCTCATTATTAATAAACATACGCTACCTGAATACATCTAAACAACAAAGAGAACACTATTTTCCACAATTATTTAATATAACAGACACTAAAAGCCATAAATTATAGGCTTTATGTAATCCACCAAGATATACTATAATTACCTAAATAAACTCCAAAAAACAAGGAACATAGATAATTAAAGCCCTTAATTATTTGCTAAATAAATGCAACTTTATTACAATTAAATGTTTCTGTTTTCAAATTCTTTGACATACTCCATTCGCTTAACTCACGTATACATCCAACGCTAGGTGACAAGTGGCCGCAAGAGGCCTTCTCGCATTTAAGCGTCTAGGCGACACCTAGGTGGATTTACTTATTTATTTAGTATTTTATATACATAAATTTCAGAGATATATACATATATTTCATTATTAATTCAGAGGTATATATTCATCTACATACATTTCAAAGATATATACGTATATTTCACAATCTGCAATAAAAAAGATAATTTAAGAAATTTTTGCCTCAATTGCAAATAAGTACATAAATAATAAAATAAAAATACATATACATATAGATTTGAAATCATAAAAATAAAAAAACAAAGATAATATAAGTTATGTAATACAAAAGTAAACAAAACAAATTACATACAGTGGGACATTTAATCAGTAGTAGGTAAAATATTTTAATAGTTGGTAAAATATTTATATGGCATTCAAAATGACATAAATGATATTACATTTGGTGTCCTGCGATTAGGTACATTAAGTCTTAGGAACTTAAAGAGGTATTAAGTTAAAAAAAAAAACTAATAACATAATTAAGAAGAAGACAATGAGTATCCGCAACATTAAGAAGACGATGACGTCAAAAGAGGAAAGTTGGCGGGAGAGAGAGAGAGAGAGAGAGAGAGAGAGAGAGAGAGTTCACATGGAAGTCAATTTCGCCAGCCAGATAAGAAGGGATATCAAGGGCCATACGAAAGATCCAGAATAAAAATAGCAAAGAAGATGGATTAATTCTCTTATGGTTAATGTTGGAGTTTCAATGGAATTATGAATTTCCGTTCAATCGAGTAAGGTATGATACTAATTTAGTTCTTATTACTTTGGGTTGCCAAATTCTCATTATTTACGGTTTCATTTTGGCATATTAGATTCTCTCAATCATTGAAATATGGGTTCCCTACTCTTTAGGTACTTTTGAAGATAATAAAACATTCCTTATTACATGAAATACAATGCCTACTTCCATCAAAATTATTAGGACCAAAAAAAGTGTATATTCTTTGCCCTCTTTAAAAACAAATATCAAGCTCCACCGCTGATGGCATCCAATGCACCAGCATAGAGCAGTTAAGAGAGTGAAAAGTCGGAAATTTCAGGAGTGAATTGTGGCTTATGGAGAGCGGTAAGAAGGGATAAGTGATGGAAACTCTTGATGGAATGGCAGATACAGCTGTCCCAGAAACAGATTCAGGGAGATGTCTTCGTACAATCAAGTTTTTTGATATTCTCAACTCCATACGCCAAAAGACTTTTCACAATTACTTGGGGTCGACTACATATATTACATTTCTCTGCTCTAAATTGTTTATCCACGCTTAAACCACAAATTACCATATCCTTCTTAACTATCTCCCAACACATCAGCTTAGGTCTACAAATTCCCATAGCGTTAGTTACCATCAATATTAACAAAATCACTTTTGCTTACGAGATACTTAAACTCTCTCCATACTCCTAATTTACCTTCAACTTATGCCGTACTTTCATTTATTAGAAGAATATGATATGCGAATATACATATACCACAAGGCACCTAATCTAGTATACTTCTAATCAACTGCTTTGGTACTAAGTTAAAAAGGTTGTGTGATGAAACTTGTAAGAGTGATTGAAATAGGTTCATAACAGAAAAAACACTATCCGAGTATCTGTTTGAGTTTGGGTTTTTACCAGGCAGGTCAACCGTGGAAGCTATCTACCAATCGGCCAAATTAATGAGCATGTATATAAAGAAAGAAAGACTAGCATATACTTTTCATAGATTTGAAAATTACATATGATAGAGACTCTAGAAATAAATAAGGTGTTTTTTAAATAAACAAGGAACTACTAGTAGATATATAAATAAATAGGTTTATATATCGTAAAATACGTGAGACATGTCCTGATAAGATACACGATACACATGGTTAACCATACTTATCATACATATGTATCGCAAATGCTCATGTATCCCAAGTGTACCGGTATGTACTGCGATATGTGTATCATATGAAACCTGAGTCAATTTTTGGGTCGAGTTTTTTCAGATGATCTAGTTGAATGCCTCTAATTCCAAACACTTTTGGGTTTCAAATTTTACAATTCTCGTCTAAGTCTTTAGAAAATGTCTAAAAAAGCATAAAAGAACAAAATACTAGTTTTACTCTCAACATTTTCTCATTTCCTTGTCTCATGTGATCCACCACTTGCCTCCTTTGGTGCTAAATCTCTCCCAACCTATTGTTCACTTCTGCAAATTCCATTGAGCTGCTTTTGCTAGGGGAGAACGCCCCACTTTTTTTTGGTCTCAGCATTAGGTCACGACTTGTTTGTCATTTGGTCTCAGCATTAGGTCACGACTTGTTTGTCATTCTCAAAGAAAAATGTGGAGTAAGAATTAAGTATCTAGTAAATGTTTGAAATTAATATTTTAATATACTCTCCAGTACTCTATTTCATAGTTGAGTTATTGGGTCGGTAGTTAAAAGACTATTTGACGGTATAATTGCATTGGATATTAATTTCTTGAGAAAGTGTGTAAGAAAAAGATATCTGTCGATATTGACCCAGATATAATCACCGTGAGAAGGTTGGGTGATTATAGATAGCATTAAAGATGGTGAACTATAACTTAATGAGTGAATATGACTTCTTTTTTTGTATATATATTTTATTTATGAACTGTTAGAGTATGTTTATATACGAATGTGATGATAAAAAGACTATCTCAGTAGTCCTACCTTATAATTCTCTTCCTGCTACGAATCCTACAAAAGGTGAGAATAATAAAATTTTAAAAATGTAAAGTTAACTTGTTAACATAGTAAACTAAAAGTCCGTTTTGTTTAACAGATTATATTCTTACTTTCCTTCTCTCTTTCTTGTTGCCACAAAAAATTGGTCATAACCATAACATGATGTATAATTGAATAAAGTGGGTTCTCTAAACATAATTTTAATGTTTACTAAGTTTTTATGCTTTTACCGTATATTATGATATAATCCACTATAAGCAACACATAGGGTTTTTGATACACGATACGTATCTCGATTTGACAACTATGGATATACTATTATGATAAATGATATTTATGATGTGGTTGTGAATATGCAACCACAAGTTTTTGACAAGTGATGAAAAATTTTAGCCAGAGTTTTTCTCAAAAAGAACATGTAATCTTGTCGGCCAAACCCAATAAAAGATGAAAGCACTTCACTTGAATAAAAAATGACTCAAAATAATTAATTTTATCCTAAGAAGGGCATTGGTACATTTAGAGAAGCCACACTTGAGAACGTAATTTTTTTTTTTTTTTGGGTGGTTGTGGTAGGGGGGAATACCGCCGACCCCATTTATGATATAAACTAGGGCAAGGATTAATACTATATTGGAATTTTGGAGAGAAACTCTAGAAAAAATAGTGTTTAAAATAAGTAAGACCATCCAAAAAGATGGAGATATTAGTGAAACTTGACTGCAATTTTAGTAATAATAGGACAAAAGGGGATGTAGTGAAACTTGAGGACCAAGAGGTATCTAGAAATGATCAATTTCGTTATTTAGGTTTGATTATCCAAAAAGATGGAGATATTAGTGATGATGTTACTCGTAGGATTAAATCATGATGGGTCAAGTGGCAAAATGCTACCAGCATATTGTGTGATCCACATATAGCCTTGAAGTTAAAGGGAAAATTCTATAAGACGACCATTAGACCTGCCATTTTATAAGGGCGGAGTCTCGGGCAATCAAAAAACAAAAATGCAGAAAATAATAGTGGCTGAGATGCGGATGCGAAGATAGATTTGTGGTAAGACTCGAAAGGATAAAATTAGAAATCAACAAGTTTGTGATGTAATAAAAGTAGCTCATATGTAAGATAAATTGTGAGAAAACCGACTTAAATGGTTTGGACACATCAAACATAGACCAATGGATGCCTTGTAAGAAAGAGTGATTTAGTTAGTATTGATAGTAATGCTAGGGGTAGAGGTAGGTCTAGAATGACTTTTAACCATGGACATGTCGAGAATTTTCTAATTTCTAACAGAACACTACAACTCACACGTAGCACTTCTAATATACTCATTATATGTGACCAAGCAATTGTGGAACTGTTATGAAAATATCATGTCAAGTGTTTATATAACTGTTCACAAAATTTGACCATTTAAAAAAAAAAAAAAAAGCAGCATATGATACATGATGAAATACTGAACAAGGATAAGACACATTCACAATGAGTAGAGTTGAAGACTTGCCACAAATTAGGTCACCCGAAGTAATATTACAATAGTGCCATCAACATGGGCATACACTAGTTCAGTCAGATTGTATAGAACACACACATGAATTTAGGTTACCTTATTGTTTAATCTTTTATAGACCCGGCACCTTGCAGCAGAGAATGGGTCAACCTCGTTGGGCTCAATAATTGGGGCTTCTTCAAGTTTCAATCTGCTGGATGAGATTAGCCTGGAACCATTCCGCTTTTTATTTGGGAGTAAGCTTTTGGTGGAGAAGACCCCTAAAGGAGACTGAATAATTAGAACAGTGTCTGCATTTGGGGCCCTACACAAACAAAAATCCATGAAGATTGAGTAAAATGCCATACAGATGAATGAATTCCAGTACCAAACTGCATAGGTACATGTGAAAGATTATATGGTTAGTTTAATAATGGCCACGAGGCCAAACGCCAAAATAAATTAATGAACTCCAGCTGCAAACTGAGACAGAGAACTACATTTGTTCTTTAAGGTAAAAGGGAGAAAACCATACCTGTGATAAGCGCAATATGAAACCATTTTTGTAATTTGTTTTCTGTTTTTCTCCAAGGAATGCAACTGCAATTTGAAAAGAATTTGTAGTAAGCAGTCACATTAGAAAATAAATCAGCACAAATTGGTCATCTATGCGGAATTCAAGGCGGAGAAAATTAGCCTGAAACACAATGACCAAATAAATGAAGTTGGATTTAATTTAACTCTCCATTTTTTTCTTTTATAGAAGAAACGGATGGTTTGAATAAGCAATGGTAACCAATAGCTTCAAAAGCATTTTCCAGCGCAAAATGCCCCCATCCACTCTTCACACCATTCTAGTACAAGTGGTGTTTCGGTAAGCAATGTGTGAATCCATGTTTAGAGTGCAGAACAGGGAAAATATATATCTTTCATTCATGGCATGAAATCTCTACCCTCGGATACCCCTTAGTTCTCTTCTACATTCCAACATACTGTCTATAATCAGAGGCATCAATTACAAAAATACATTAAAGGATAATTACAGTGACCCCTCATATTATGAAAAATTATAGTGACCCGCCTTATATGTAGAGCAAATTAATTTTGAAATCATATTTGGTAAATTTGACTGCACGAGACGAGAATCAATTTTAACATGGAAAGAATCTTCTCTAAGGAATATAATTGAAAAATTACAAAAAATAAACCCAAACGAGATGAAGTCATTGTTACAAAACCCAATTGTCAGGTGAGATCGTTATTACCAAACCCAATTGTGAGGGGAGCTATAGTAATTTCCAGAATATCAGGAGCCTTGCTGATAACTAATAAACCCAAAACACATGGTAGTTCACCGTAATTGTCCCACACTAATGGGTGCATAGTTTAAAGGAACAATTCTATAAAAAATTAGGAAGTGTGAGTAATCTCTGAGAGAGAGAGAGAGAGAGAGAGAGCTCACCTCCATACGATACCCAGCTCTAGCTGCACACGTGGCATGGTAATAAGTGGAGCATTTGCAACACTGTGTGCAGGAACCATGAATCTGCTTGCAGATTACACAGATCTGTAACGATGAATAACAATGCGCAATTTAGACTCCATGGGTACAAGATTCATGTTTATTCAAAAATGTTCATCAGCATTAGAATTTTTAGGGGTGGCAATTTTTGACACGACACGATAACCCCACATGAACTCAACACGAAATTAGCGGATTAGGGTTGACGATTTCTTGACACGAACCCGAATATGACACGACCCGCCAACACGAATAATAAACGGGTTGGGTTAGTGTCAAACATGTCTAACTCGAAAATAACACAAATAGACCCGTTTAAGTCATATTTTATGGATAATATATCAGATAATTTATATATCTTAATAGATATTGTATAAAATTCATGGAGAATTGGATGATAAATTATTTATATGTTACAAGAAGTTGAAATTAATTAAATTTTAAGTTATCTTAGGCCTATGAGTGGTCTGATTGGTTAAGAGAGAAGAAAAAATTGGTTTTATGTTTTACTTGATGGGTTATGCGGGTCAACCCGAACACGACACGATAATAAACAAGTCGGATTTGTGTTGCTCATCGGATTCGTGTTTGCTCATCGGACACAATTAGTTAAATGGATCGGGTTAGATTCGGCTAATACATAACACGACCACGACATGACACGACCCAAACATAACACGATGCACACAATTTGCCACCCCTAAGAATTTTCAAATCAAAACGAGGAATGTGAACAAAAATATCTATGCAGAACTGATCACATGCCACTTTCTGGATCAAATAAAAAATGTATCACAAATCGTAATCACATCATATAGTTTTTATGATGGAAATTTTGTAGAATTGTAAAAGATTTACAAGCAAATGTAAGGACAAACTGGTTTAATCAAATTGTTCACAATCATTGATTTCATGGTTAAAATAATGTAGATGTGCATACCTCTCACTGAATTTACGGGTAAAATGCAAGGAAGGTTTTAGTGAGAGGGGGAATTGCAATCAAATGGAATATTTCAGGAATTGTTTGCAAAGCTAATACTTGATGTATTTGCAACAAGTGTGATACTTCAGGACGTTTCTGATAATTTACCCTTGATTTAATTAGGAAAAAAAAGTAATATCATAATTCATAAAGTTTTTGTATATCACGAGAGTAATAGGGACATCTTTGAATAAGTTAAACGTGAAACAACAATCAACCTTTATAAAAGAGTTCGATGGAATTCTTAAGATTCCAACAGCTGGCTCCATCGTTTCATCACTTAAAAAAGAAACTTCAGGTTGAAACCAAGCACAAGTAATGTGAACCCACAAAGGCTCGATATCAGTAGGCTTCAGAGCACCTCCTAAATAATCAAAAAAATTCCAACCAATATATAAGTTAAAACTTTATACAGATCAGCAGTAGAATGAAATTAGACTTTACAAACAATTCATTTGTCAGCTGTTGTAATGATAATTTTGACATTTAGAGAAACCCGTGATAGAAGGATGAAGGCTTTTGTGTGTGTGTGTAATTCACCGGTGAAGTAACATCTGGAATATTAGAAATATAAGATGTGCTGAAAAACATTGCCAGGGGTTCCTTTGACAAACAGAAAAAATAGAAAGAAACGAAGGATTTATAAACTAAACGCTTTCTATTTCAAAAAAGCAGGCAAAAAACCACTGAATAACCAACTCATAAGTCATGAAATTTCAGGAAGTATAGAGCTTCATGCCTTTTACAGGACAGAGGCAACACGATCGCTCAATATCTGGTGTCTCACAGGATCGACAAACCCATGAAGTGAAGTCCTGAACATTTCTCGCTCCATAGCATTCTTGATGGACGGCCATTTGACATCTGATTAATACCATAAAAATAAATAATTAGAATTTTCATAGAGTAGTTATATATTTATACAGCGCTAATTATGTGATTTAGCTTGTCAAATTTGTTTGAAAATTGATTTAGTGATATGTGAAGAAAAAATTTATCATTGCTAAATCATTATCATTAACCATACAAAATACCCGGAGGGGAATCCTCTCAGCATTATTTGTGTACATGAAATACTATTTCTACATATTGTACATAGGGCCAGATTTGTAGAGTGTTTACAGAAAGCTCCTTATTTACAACACCTGATGCATATAATAATTTTGTTGTAATCCCAATCCTCAACCCATCGACATACAGCACACCGTTCAGTCGTCCACTTTGCTTGTACAGGTTCATATTTTTCTGCAACAAGAAAATACTGCAAAGTTAGTTTCATACACTGGTTCTGCTGCAGGTGCAGAAAAGTGGAAGACTTCATTAAACTTCAAATTGCAGAGTAATTCTAGAGAGACTCAGAAATCCGACCCTTCTATCCGACTAAGCAGAGGTGTTTTTTATTTATTAATTTAAAACTCAAGTCTCCGGATGGGAATAATTCTCAACTAGAGTTATATTTTTATAAAGAAGAAAGATGAGCTACTGAGGTGCCTCCCCATTTTATATCAGCCTCAAAAAGGATGTGAAACTGTAACGAACTGGGATTTGAAACATTCCACTCTTGTGGCGAGTGGGGAGTCATATCATGTGAACCAGAGCTCACTGGCAGATTAAGCTGAGGTGTTAAAAAGGTAATGGTTGATGTGTTGGATTCATATGGGGTTTGCTAAAAGCACCAACCAATTTATTGTTAATAACTCATCACACAGGTCAGATAAATGGGTCAGTATTCTAGATCTCCCTACAAGTACTCTAAAATTCAACGTGCGGTATGGGAGTATACCTTGCAAGAAAGAAAGCAATTTCTGCCTTCGTACTTTTATAGAAGGACGTTTAAGAGAATTTACAGAAACAAGGCTGCGTGCATGATACTCTGCTACTTGCAGCATCTGTGAAGACCAGTGAAATTCAGTTATATGTTTATGCCTCTCAAACAAGTAATATGTACATTTATAACATATGTATGTATATATATATATATATAAGTAGCATATACTATATCTCCCTGAAAATGCAAATAAGGAGGAAGAAAAGGTAAATGCACAAAATGATAAGATCAAGTCAATGTACAAACCCATTCTTCTAGTGGTAACAAGGAACCTTTCACTTTGACACTAGTCTTCCAATTTTTCATTTTGGAACCTGTATGTCGCTCCCATTCACTAAGCGCTTGCTTTTTGGGTCCACAAGAACCGCACTTGCACACAACTCTGTGACAGAAGGAAAGGATGAAAAACAATCTCAAATATCAAATTTATTTAAATTTTCCAAACGGGGTCAACCGCGATATTAATTTGAATGTAATAAGATCATGCAGAATAGAATCATAAAGATTCAAGTTGATTGGCCATATAAATATAAATCTAAATTACGTGCTTTTGTATTGCCTATTTAAATTATCATGCAATGACACGAGAAAGAAAGTTACACATACATATACAGTCCATATAATAATTTTAAGTGAAAATTACAACAAACAGCTATCTCCCACTTTTTGGCCCAATACATTTACACAGCCTGTATCTGATTCTCCAGCCTAAAACATACCAGCAGAAAATAATAACACCATATGCATATTCCATTATTCCCACTGAAGTAAAAATGAATAGTTAAAGATTTAAGATGCACTTGAAAAACTTAAGAACTTATGGAGAATAGTGTCACTGTGATGACAGCAGAGTACTTTTATATATAATCATCTATAATGTAATTTTATTTGGAGATGATAAGGCTTCCTTCATAATGACCCATAAGAACTCGAGTCGAGAAATATTTGAGCAATGCAAAGTATTTGCAAAGAAAACTAGCTATCCAAAAATAGAAAGAATGTGTGGAGGAAATAGGAAAAGGAAATCATCAGTTACAATTTATTATGATAATGAAATAATGCAACTAACAAGTCATAAACTTATATATGCTTACAAATGAAGCCTTGGGAAATATATGCCTTCCACTCCGGCGCAGATAACACTGACCTGGTCAGGCAGCACCAATTGACCATTATTTCTGCTATTTCTGAATAAAAAATCTCCACATTGTTAGATTTACCAAGTTAAAACATCCAAATTCGCTCCCAATGCCACAAAAGCGGTTAATAGCAAAACAAAAGGCAAACTTACTTGATTTTAGATTGATATTTATCTGAATCTGATAATTCAAAATTGAACTTCGCTTTGCATTCAGGGCAGTAATAATCGGCGGTTCCCAGATCCTATTAAACAATAACTAACAAAATAAACTACTCTATATCCTCCCCACATGCACTTAAATAGACATGTAGAATAAAAGAGAAAAAAAAAGAAGGTTGGAGAATGAGCATGATGAGGAGACCTTGAAACGAGAACTGGAAATTTTATCACACTCGGCATGAACCCACACTTTACAACCATCACATCGTACCTAATTCGGTAGAAAAAGAAAAACAAGAAAAATATTATATATACCTATAATACCTAAAAGAAAGTAAATAAACAGAAATAGATTTTTTTTTCGATTTTAGGTTGCCTCACCCAACTCCCACTGTCCGAATGATTCCAAATCTTCTTGCATATGCCACAATAATGTTTTAATTTTTTTAACTGCAATTAAAAAAAATCATGCATTACATTAATAATTCATAACATCCAGCACATGAACTTTAAAACAAGGACAAAGTTGGTAAAGTAACTAGTACAGAAATACTACAGGACAAGTTGTGTTATACGAACCCTAGCACAAGAATTACATAAAAGACGGCTTTCAGGAGTTGAATCGTTCATTTTCCTGGAAGTTTTAAGGGGGATACTCAAGCCACAGCTTTCGCAGGATCGTGCGTTTTTCTTTTTAGCTACTTCCTGTAAAAAAAAAAAAAAAAAAGTATATTTAATAAATCCAAAAGTGAAAGGACCAACCTTTCTACCATAAGGGAAAGCCTTTTTGTACTCGTAATATTAGAACCCTTTAGTTACAGAATTAATGCAACAAGTGCAACAGTAAAACCATTTCCATATAATTTCCATTTCCGAAACTTTTCATAAATTGAAAGAACAGTGCTGAAGTTACTGATATGTCCCTGAAGTAACCCGAATATCATAAAACAGAAGCGAAGGAACATGTGCCATTATGATCCATTTGGTAGAAGGTATGGAAAGAGAAGAAACAAAATGACAAAATATAAAATTTCTATCCGCAATAGAATCTGCCTTCATCTCAATCTCGTGTGGTAAAAAGGAATGAAGTAGGAGGAAAAAAATTATTCTTCCTTCCTTTATATTTGATCAGGAGGAAGTAAATATCCAATATATTATTACTTTACCAGTTATATTCTTGGAACAAGGTGTAGGAGGGCAGGGGTGTTGGATGGGTAAGAGGAGTTGCTCCTCAAGAGCCGAGTAGTACTGGGGAACGTGTATTTTTGGACAATGAAAGTGCTCTAGTGAGTTCAGGAATCGAGGGTGAAAGAGTGGGCACCACAGCATAGAGTATTATAGAGAAGGCGGTACAAGCACCAAGGTGGTGGTGGGTCAAAGGTGAGTTATGGTTTAGGAAGCACGCAATTCTCCGGAGGTGACGTACCCATGTCAGACACACTGACACGCATACAACATGGATTGGACACATGTCTAACAAGCTGCGTGGCGTGTGGGACTTGTTTGACATTTTAAAAAGAAGTGGACACTCCGTGGACATAGTGGGGTAAAAAAGTAATCAACACGTCAATTAATTCAATTGTCAGTGTAATATTAAATCTCGAGTAAAATACATTTTTAGTCCTTAAACTATCTCCCCGGTTTTTAAATGGTCATCAATCTTTTGTTTCCTTCAAATTAGTCCCTAAACTATGTAACTTATTTCAAAATGGGGATTCCGTTCAACACCCCGTTTTCGACAGAATAATTTCAAATTACCCTTTTTGCCCTCATTTAAAACCCATTTGCCCAAACTGTTTTTGGTTAACACAAAACACACAGATTATATATATATTATATATATATAATTCAGTTAAAGGTTAACTGAGTGTGGACGGAATCCTCACTTTGATATAAATTATATAGTTTGGGGATTAACTTGAGTCAAATGTGGTCGGGGTTTCCCACCGTCAGAACTCAGCTATGTGTATTATTTTATTTATAGAAAAACAGATTTTTCTTTATGAAAAAATAAATAAAAAAATAAATAACGTGATAAAAAAATTAATTTTTAAATTAAAAATAAAAAAATAAAAGGGGTAGAAGCTGAAGATTCTTTGTGTGTGGGGGGGTGGGGGGTGGGGGGTGGGGAGCTAGGTTCTAAAGGTGGGAAACAAATGTAGTGCCCTTCCTCTCATTTTGAGGCAAGCAGTTGTGTTAGCCTCACGAATCCTTACTCGCGAACTCCCGAAGGAGGGGTGGCAACTAGGCCCCACGTTACCCTTTGTTTCTGTCCGACTTGAACAGATCTTGATATACGAGTCAAGGAACCCCAAAAGAAAAGCGTGATAAGACACCTAACTCTGCCACTTGATGGTGGTGTGAGTTGCGTCTAGAATGTGGGTATCAAATGAGTTTACTTTGTGACTTTAGGTTTGGTTATGACTAGTTAGAGAGAAGGTTCGAATGGGATGGTGGGACCCACACCCCCTGTCGATTTATATCTACACAAAGATGTCAGTAATATATGCCCGCTATAATAATTCTACTCTCTCCCAAGAACTGAAATAATTTGATGGGCTGGAAGGAAAATGCATCATTGTACTTTCGCTTCCTTCCACTTTTTTTTCTTATACCATACAAAGGAAAAAACTTCATTTCTTCCCCTTTTCCTTCTCTCTAATTTTCTAACCTAACAAACAGATTGTTAAGATACTTGCCTGCTTCTGATAGTTACATTCCTGGTCCTGATTCGAATCCGTAGCCTCTTTGACCCTTCTAGGAATAGCTTCAAAACAATTTAAATTTCCAGCTGCTGCATTAATTTCCACCATTAGCATCTCAGTAAACCCTTGTTCAGCCAAAAACGCCTCCTCTATAGCGGACCGGAGATCGCCAGGATTGCTGTCATTCAAGTCCGTCTGCCCCTGAAACCTGAACCAAGCAAAATCAGAATCTTGGTTCTAACAGACCAAGTAAACATAATCAAACCATCCCAACAATCACAAACCTGTCTACATAATCCACAAACGGAAATATCATCCCAGGTTTAATCCATGCATAATCCTGCTTGTCAAAACAAAGAACCTCAGTAAATAAATTTGCATCCCCCACGTCCCAAATTAAGGGCACTCAATATAAAAACCATATTATATCATCGATACACCATCTCACAATAGTTGAAAAAACAATAATCTTGACCGTTACATGTAGTGTTTCCTCACAAAATTACTTTAAAACTAATGGCATTTTCAGAGGTTTTATCCTAAAGAAGAAGAAATAACATATTTTCCACACTTCACATTCAAATAGAAAAATTACTTCCCCACCATGTCTGAAATTAAGGATGCATTATTTTTGGGACGTCTCAAATTGAGAATCATCTCTCTACATTTCTATCATCAATATACCAAATCTTCCAATAATTGAAAAGGTTTTGATCTTGACAGTCAAATTTAGTTTTTTTCTTACAAAGTTACTTTTAATTTGAGACTCTTAAATGGAGACGAGTGGAGTATTACATTATATAAATTTGCATATTAAGGGTACATTTCTCTATCTCTATACCCAAATCTCTCAATATTTGAAAAGCTCTGATCTTGACCGTTACATTTAGTGTTTTCATTATAGTGTTACTCTTAATTTAAGGGCTTGTTCTTTTTATGTCTTAAGCCTGAATTTGAACCACTCAGGCTTAGAGAGTTATCAAATAGAATTTGTGTTTTTTAGTTTTTTTAACGGGTCACAGTCACCTCCTAATGGTAAAATAGCCTCTTAACCTTAACACTGAATTTGAATTAGACTAAGGGCCCGTTTGGCAACCCAACTCCAAGGCTTGGAATTGGAATTGGAAGGCCAATTTTCATTCCGTGGAATAAAAATTGGAATTCCATGGTTTGGAATTGGGTTGCCAAACAGGCCCTAAGGGTGCGTTTGGAAACAACAATTCCATGATTTGGAATTGAAATCAAAATGTTTTTGGTTCAAAACTTTTACATATTGAACTGAAAATTTTCCTTCTATTTCCATGTCATGAAATTGGAGTTATCAAACACACCCTAAACCCTATCCCATGCCTAGGAAATGGAATTGAGTAAAACTGAATTCAAAATTTAAAAAATATAAACTGAAAATATTTGAACTCCAATTCCCAAGCATGGAATTGGAGTGTGTTTGGCAGTCCCAAAACCAAGCTCTATAATTGGATTTGGGACTTTGAATTCCAATTTCATTGTTTAATTCAAAAAATTTGACCTTAGAATTGTCATGGGATTCTAATTCTAGGAATTCCAAGTCCATAAATTGCATTCCAAAGTACAAGTAGATCATTACAAAACCAGATTTTTATTGAATACATTAAGGCCCTGTTTGGTTGCACAAATCATTCGATTATGTAAATTGGTTCATTGTGAATTATTGAATTGTCAATGAATAGATTTGAAATGAGTTTAAATCCAATTTTATGCAATGTTTGGTAATCTAAAATTGTTTTTAAGGTTCTGAGAAAAAAGATAAAAACAAATTAAGCGAGAAGGGAGGGGGAGGGGGAGGGGGAGGGGAGGGGACGGGGGGAAAGAGAGAGGAGCATGCACTTTATGTGACTCCTATTTCAAATGAATGTATTTCATTTTTTTGTGAAATGATCCAATTTCAGATTTTACACTTTAGCTAAAATGGTACAATTAACGAATCATTTCATTAATAAAATCAAACACAATTAATGGGTCAATTTGTAAATGGAACAATTTATTAATGAGCCAATTTACAATTTTGGGACAACCAAACGGGACCTAAATAGACAAATCCACACATTACACATAAAATTTCACACACACTACACAGTTTCAAATACACACAGTTCCGTGTACACATCTACAGTACAGTTTCACTTACGCGTACACTGCACAGACATTTCACACAGCAGACACGGTACACACAAACATGAATTGTACAGTTATGGAATTGGAATTCATTGATTGACTTCCAATCCGACGGATAACAATTCAAATTCTAGCCATCCAAACATACCCTAAATACATCCACTCTAACTAAAATCAAACATTTTTGTACATATATGATTGAGCTTAAAATAAATAGTAGAGTACGTCTTACCCTCTGCGTTCCATTACCAGAGTACCCGAAGAACATAACACAAGCCGCACCCGAAACCCGAAAACTAAGAACTTGTTGCGGAGCCTGCTTACGCGAATCCAGCACAATCGCGGGCCACGCCGGATAATTCTTCCCCGACATTGCCCACACTATATCCCCTGCTCCAAACCCATCAATTGCCCCCTCTTCCTCCTCCTTCTCCTTCTTCAATTCCTCTACTTTTTTCTCCAATTCGCCCCCACTTTTATCCTTAATCACAATTGGCCTCCTAAATTTGGGAACTTTGAAACTAGGTTTTTCTTTTTCCTTTCTAGGTTTAATTTTAAACTCAGGGTCCGAAACAGTTTTATTGTTTTGACTACTACTTTTTTCAGTCTTCCAATTATCCAAAACTGAGTCATTGAATCTTGAAGGGAGTACCTGAACACGCCCACGAGACGTCCTCACCAGAGGCGGCCGTGGGGCCTCATGTACCTGATCATTTCTCTTCCCCTCCTCCTCCGGCGTTTCAGTCGCCGCCGGCACACCGGAAAACCCTAATATACTCGCCGGAATCATCCCGGCGGCGAATTGCCCTAACAAGTGAACCGGAAAATTATCCTCTCTTTTCTTCTTCTTCCGATTACTCGAATTCTCGTCTTCGTTGTCACCAACACGACACCGTTTCAAACTCGCCATTGGCGATTTGAAATTCCGCTTGATTATCATCTCGAAAACCCTAGAACCTAAAGAGGAGGAGATTTTCTCGGGAAACAAACAGGCATCGAAATTGTTCTTGATCGGTTTAGAGAGAGAAAACAAGCGGAAGGGGATCTCCGTGTTGAAACATAACGTTTTAATAAAAAAGATTGGTGTTTTATGTGCAAAGATTTTGTATTTATTTACACAATGTGTGTGACTGTGTATTGATATAGTTATAGATACATGCGTCTGTATCTATAGGTCTTGAAAGTTAAAAGAAACAAGAAGAAATATTGAGTTGAGGTTTGACGTGTTTGGGTTTAAGACCAGGTGCATTACATGTTGTCATCATGTTTATGGAATTTCAATAACAAAAATATTAAATTTATATTTCATTTCATTATAAATTTTATTCTCTGTAATTTTAAGATTGTGTTATATATACTGATAAATGGAGTGTATGTGTATAGCTAAAAATGAGTTGTACCCAAAACAGATGATGAAGAATTAAATGATTGAAAGTTGGCATTATTTTCAATGATGGGTTCAAAAATATAAGGTTTGTGAGAGAAGTAGATTATGGAGATATATATATATATATGTTGTGTTGAACGGACGTTGCCGGAAAATGGTGAGTGTGAATATTGGGATGTTGATGAGATGGGTTGTATCTCTAAAATATTTGCTTTACTGGTTAATTTGTACTTTGGTATATTACGGTGTTAAGTTTTATGGAAGCACATCGGGGAGGCAAATATTGGGACATAATTCTAAAGGTTGGTTGGTGATGGAGGATCCTATTGAACTATGAAAATGGTATGCAGAAACAAAAATGCAATACAAATCGTATCCTGGTTTATAGTTGTCTATGTTAGTAGTCTTTTTAAGGAGGACACGAGTTGATAGAGTGTAATATATCAATTGTGTAGTATTTTATAACATTTCAATTGGTCGATTTTCCAAATTTTATAATTTTTTTTATTTTTCAAAAAAAATTGGAATGGAATTGGAAATCATACATAACTTTCGAATTTTCAAATTTTCAATCAAAATTTTCTAGTTATAACGCCGATCCAATTTATCCAAAATTTTTCCGAAATAATAATACTTATATTTATTTTACTATTTTTTACTTGGCACTTTTACTACCCTTATTTATATATAAAATTTATTATTTATTAGTTTAATTAGCACCCTTTATTTAAAACAATAGTTTTTTTGTCTTTAGTCTCGTCTCCAAAGATTTATGCACCTCCACTCTCATGTATTTTTAAAATTTTAATAAGTCTCATAACAATTTAAAACTCTCTATAACTGCTCTATAATCACCCCTCTTTTTTTCGCAAAAAATAACACTCATCTCATATTTGTTATAATAGGACCAACAATTAAAAAACAAAAAATGGAAGTGACCACAAGTGAATTTTAAAAAATGGGATTAAATACTTAAGATTCCTTAAACAATTTCCTCAATTAATTTAGGGAGAGGTTATTCTCACACCAAAATCTTCCTCCCCCGCTCCCTTTTAACTATTTAACCAAAAAGACGAAAAATAAGCTCTCAGTTTTAAGTCAACTCACCTTCCTCCCCCACTGCCTTTCAATTAGTTTTCACCTTTCTTTAAAAAAATCTAGTTATATATATGTGATCTCTTTTAAAAATTATTTTATAAATATAAATAATTTTTTTAAACAAGACTATTTTTATAAAAATATAAATATATAATATTTGGGGCATATATAGATACCACCCCTTGGTATTAAGTATATATACATATAGGTCCAACTTATTTTAATATGTATAAATAAATCCTTTGATTCTAGAAAGCTGTTAAGTTTCCATTATTATAGGTAAATCATAAAGATACCCTTACAAATATTTTGAGAACACGTGAGATGAAAATCTAAGAATCAAATATCAAATCTTTTCAACTTCTATTTTTCCTCCTATTTAGGGAGCTCGTCATTTTCAATTTTCCTATTTTCTAGGATGCCAAACGAAAGCTCCTATTACTGGGCATTTCATCCTTCCTTAGTCAAACCGTAGTTCCATCATATTGCAGGATTTTGAATTCAAAAATGAGATAACAGTGAGCATATTGCAAGATTTTCATAAATTATAAGATACCAAAACACATTTCAAAAATAAGGTATTGAACGATTTTACGATTCTCTGGTTTGGGACATTATTTATATGCATGTTGGTTAAAAAAATAGGATTTTTTATGTAGTCATAAAGATTTTTTAGTGTGAAAGCCCCTAATCAAATGGTGTATTTTATTATGTCAGATGTTGTTTGTTTGAACTGTAATGCTAGTGAAAAATAAATAAAATTTCAGGGTATAAGAACTTTTTTTTGGAAAAATTTGTGAATTTTTATTATAATTTTATTGTCGTATTATATATATATATATATATAGAGAGAGAGAGAGAGACTAGCGGAATGCCCGTGCCTGAAGGCACGGCGAAAATTTTCAAAGTACATAATTGCAAAACGAAAAAAAATTCATTCCCCAAAGTATTGAATCGTGTATAATTTGAGTCAACTTTTTTACCACACAAACGTGTAAACAATTTAGAAAATTTGAGAAAAGTTTGCTTCATTTATACAACCCCACCTTGTTTAAGAAATAAAAAAAAATATTCCAACAAAAATAATACTCATAGCAGATTATCATGCTCCTACAGTAGGCACCACCCAAAAGTGAAAATTTTCCCAAGTATTTACTCGACGATAATTTAAATCAAAAAGTTTTTTTAAACCCAACTAAGTGTAAATAAGTTAGATAAATTGGACAGGGCTTCCTTTATTTGTACATCTTTTCACCTTTTTAAGAAATAAAAATACTACAACAACACTTCATTAAACCATTGCAAAACCTCAAAAGCCAAAATTTAATAGCTATAATTGCACATCATAAGTTCAAAACAATCATACGGTTCCATTTACGTGGTATACATACGTTAGGCAGACACGTTTTAGCACCAATGGATCTCCTCTAATTTTATTCTTTGTACACCATCTTTTATTCTTGATACACCTTCTTATATAATAAAACTAAAAAAATAGAACTGTTCGAATGGATCTCCTCTAATGCTTCTCCCCGAAGTGATAGCTTCTAGCTAGTTCAGTGGATAAGATAGCAGCGCTCCAGCTCACTCAAAAATGGGACGGCAGTGGTCTGCCGACAAAACATTGGAATCCTGAAGCACCACCACGAACGCTATCGCACGTCCGCCTGCAGTGCGGTAAGGCAACGCCCTGTTCTGCCAGCATCCAACTCCGGCGTGTTCGCTTAGTCATCCTCATCAAGCCACTTGTTTACTGCATTGACCATAATGTATACTGAAATATGTTATCCTCTTCAAGCCATTTACTGCATTGACCATAATCCTACATAATGTATACTGAAATATGTTAGCAAAGATGATATCAAATAGAGTAAAAAAGTTGTTTGATGTATTGAGAAACCAAAGTTGCAATAAAATCATGTAGTGATCAAATGAAGACACAAATAATTGATGAAATCAATTAAGAAAAAGCATACTCAAATAGTCAAAGTTTTCCCAATTTTTGCCTTCTAGTCATTTAGAATTTTTTCCTTCTAGTCATGGAGAGAGTAATTGAGTAATGAGGTTACAAATGGGGTTTAAAAGTTGTGATTCTCAACCTTAAAGCAGTTATTAAACCTAGTAAACCAATCCATTATAAACCCTCTGAAATGCCCCCAAAGGCTAAAACCAGTTACTTCAATCAGCAAAACCTCACCCAAACAGTCCTTAAACAGTCTTTATCTTTTTCCATCCATACTCAAAATGAGATACATATCCAAATCATATATGAAGCAGGTAATTATCAGGAAAGATATTGAGCAATAAGGGGAAAGAAATTTACCACCGCATCAGGTTGCCTTTAGCTTATTCGTTCCACATCAACATGGCAAACATTTGATAAGTCATGTACTTGAGCATCCGACAGTAGTAAAATCTCAAATCCACGTCATGCCTCTGATAGAAAAGCATAATTTAAAAAAAACATAAAGAAGTCAGAATAATGTATTTGTATTTAAAGACAAAGTTCGTTGGGCCCACGTTCATCAATGTTATCGATACTATCATGCACTTATTTAATCCGAGAATGGATGTGGAAGGAAGATTGAAGTTGGATAATACGTGATTTGTTTTATGACGACATCATGGGCCTAGTTTTCTACCCATCCATATGATAGCACTGTCATTGTAGCCCATAAAACAAAGTAACCCCGCATCTGATAGCACCTGTCATTGTAGCACTGTCAACGGTTAAGAAAATATGATGTATCAAAATAAACTGTTAAGAAACAGAGTATGCAAAACAACTAAAAATTTTAGACACAACACTACCTGTAGATCTCTACTTCAATTGCATGAGCAAGAGAATGTGATGACCAACTAAGAATGAGATGGAGCATCGCCAAGGGGCTTGGATGCCAACATCATGCATAGCCTTGCTCTGCGACAGTGTGGGGAGTTATAAAAGAGTTACTTATGATTTGAGATTAAAGTTTGAAATAAAAATTACTCCTACCCTGTCCAATACACATATAGCATCGCCTCATCCCCTTCGCCTCACGATCATGATGATGGCTCATAGTTGATGATGGCTTATCTTTAGCATTTCCTGGACTGTATTGAACATGATGATGGCTCATAGTTGCAGATTCAAGAATCTTACCATAAGCATGTACTACCTCTTGAACTTGATCAATGTATGGCATACGAATTCCTATACTTTTATAGGGAGTTACAACACTTTTAGAAATGTCCTGCATACCTTCTCCTATAGTAACTTGATGAAAATCGGATGGAAGTGGCCTGAAGGATTATCGGCAGCTGTTGGTTTAATAAAATACAATGCCATTGTGACCACAGTTCCAGAAGCTCTGATTTGTCTAACTTGGGTGATCCACTTAGAGCTTTGACAGTATATGGATAGCAAAGGAGTTACAATATAATTTTCGGTAGCCTTCGTACAGGTGAAATTAATCATTGAGTCCCTACATAGTAAGAAGTAGAGGAATGATGACCAAAATTAGAATACTTTCAATAGCTGCATTGGCACTTCATAGAGCAAGGCACATGCAATAAAAGACAATAAATGACATCCAAAAAACACAATGACAGATAAAAAGATGACAAAACACAAATCAAAAAGGGATTTACTTCCAAGAAGATATATTAACCTTGAAAAACTACGATTTACCGTGCTTATTACTTATTAACTATATCGCTCTCATTTTCGTATTCAGACCAGTTTAAACATAAGTATATCATAAGAAATATAATTGATCCAAAAAATATACTTAAATCAATGCAATTTTTACCTCTGATTCCATTTGCAACAAAAGATAGATGAATTTTTCTTGAGTTGATTCTTGAGGTATGGTAGCTGAATTTTTCTCATTCTTGGATCACCACTAATGTGACCAAGCTTATAAGTGATTATATGTCTTCCCTTTCTACAATGGTACAACTTGAACTCCCTCGTGTTAACATCCTCTACAAATGGCCCTTCTAAAAAACAAAAGAGACATTGAAGATTAGTTGAACCCGGAACCTCGAACATTACTTACAGGGCTGAATCGACGCATGGCTGCTCAATTTGAAAAGATAAATATGTCTTTGATCGAATTGGTGGATCAGTATAGCATGGTCAGGTCTACTATGCAAATATTGAGAAAGTATGACACCAATATGTGGATACAGCATCACGTATTTGAGAAATATAGCATTATTAAATATACATGGCTATTACAATTCTTAGAAACTCAGTTCTAAAACAGGTCCCATGGTCATAAAACCCCTATTTTATTCTAAATAAGTCGAGCTAGTAGAAAACAAAAACAAAAAAAATAATCAACTTATGTTTTGGATAGGGGACAACTAATTATAGAATCTCCAAGTATCTGAAGTGGTGCATTGTAATTCTACTACTTTAACTCCTGTAAAGCGCAATCTGTAAATACAATCAATATACCCTACTTTAATTCTACTACTTTAAAATCATGAACAATGTTACCTTATAATTACGACATTTGCAAAAGGTTTCATGTCCGATATTTTATTTAAGGTATGTCCAGAGGCAGAGGCTGATTTCTGCTCGTGCTCTAATGCCTCCTCCTCGGCCATCAAACAAATCAAATTCAGTTCATGTCAAATCAAGTTTTAAAGCCTCGTCTAGTAAGAAACCTTACTTACGACGATCTAACAAATCAAATGTTGAAGGCCTGTCAGTATGAAACCATATTTACGCAGGCCTGAAATGTCAGTTGATGCGAAATTAAGTTTCGAAGGCTCCTCCAGGAAGAAAGCACACTTGCACAGTCCTGAAATGCCCACATCTAGTAACACATCAAATTGCACCAACGGATCTTCCTTAGAAACAGTAACAGTAACCTAAGTTCTAACTCCGATGCTCGAAAACCTCGAAGAAAGAAGCAGCCTAAGAAGAAAATGCAGTAGGTATGATGCTTGTGACAGTGATACCTAATATGTTCTGAATATTAGATATTACAGCTTCTAAATTGAATTTGATTCCCTGATTGGAGAAGCTTTTCCTGATTACAGCCACATATCATAATGTCAGATAAAAACATGAAAAAAATAAGAAACATCGATACATTTGCAATATAATGTCTAACCACAATTGATTCTGGGATGGCCTGGTGTGGACTCATTGATGAGAACACATTTGTAGAGACGTATCGTAGAGACATCTGACTTTTGCTGCAGAAATATTTCTCATAGCTGTTGGATCACGTATATCACCCAATAATGCTGTTACAGCACTATCTAGGGAGATCAAATCCGCATCAGAACAAAGAAAAAGCTTGATAGCTCAAGAGAATTCTCCTTTCGATTGCAATCTTTAGAAGATGATGAAAATTTCTCTTCACTGGTATTATTTGAATTGGAAAGCTCTCCTTGATCATTGCAATTTAAAATCTTAATTTCATGTTGACGATATCATAAATTTGCCTCCTCTCAACCCCTAATAGAGTAGCAGCGTTATCCAATCCGATCAAGTCAACACCTTCTCGGTTATACAGCTTAAAGAATTTGGAGCATAAGACGCCTAGAGATTTATCTTTGCGATTGTAAGAAGATTAGCTCGAAGACGACATCAAGTATCGCAAATCCTACCAAGGCTGCTACACTGCACAAAAACAAAAATCAATTAATCAATAACATAATTTGTATGTCCTAACGACATTTGTATGCTTAAAAAAACATGCGTGAAATGTCATTTAAATATTAACATTGAAATATTAACACAAAGGGATACGAATGAGTAGCATACCTGTCAATACGACAAATTTCGAGGCATCGCCCAAAAAAATAATAAAAATGAATAAGTTGAAACACTTGTGAGATAAAGGACATGATTGACCCATTTTAGAATTATGCTATAGTTCTTTACAATGCATTAAACCAAAAGTCACAAACCAACTTTTGTCAATTTGCACTTACAAAAATACCTACGGATTATACAAAAGTAGGCCACAAAAAAGGTAAAAGAAAGGCCTAGCGGGCTATACAAAAGTAGGCCTCAAAAAAGGAATATCTCATTGATAGGAATCACATTGCATTCCTGGGATACATTCTCTGAATCACTCTACAAAATGTCCTTGTATCGAGCTCGACGTATTTCCAATGGAGATTATGGTTGTGCACGACAATCTGGAAGAAACATTAATAGTTAGTATTGATTAAAGAAAACACACGAAATGGAAAAGCGATATATATACGACATATAGACGATGTACCTTGTTGTGGGAACCCCATTTAAATAATATACGGGAATTTATCCACTTTTGATGCCTATCCATCGGCTCCCAATCCTAATAATAAAGGATAAAAATGGTTAGAAGTTGATATAGAATCGTCATATGTATAAAGATATTGTGCATAAAAAACTAATGACATACATCTCATTGGCGTTTATAAGAGCACTTCCGGGTACACAATGTTTGTCGTGAAAAGCATACCATCATCGGGAAGGAGGATGTTTATTCGATTAGCACTTGTGCATCGAGATAACGCTACATACAACTGCCCATGACTGAAAACCGGTGTGCGCAAGTCAATTCCCACAAACTTTACAGATTGACCTTGCGATTTGTTAATTGTCATGGCATATGCGAGTCGAATTGGAAATTGACGTCTTGTCATTTTGATAGGCATTTCAGCAGACGACGGAGTTAAAGATACTCTTGGAATAAAGACTAAATTTCCACACTTATCCCCAGTTAGTATTTGGGCCTCAATGACATGCTCTCCGAGCTTCGTAATGATCAAACGTGTGCCGTTGCAAAGACCATCTTTCGGCGCAATATTTCGCAACAACATAATTGGACACCCTACTTTCAGGTCCAACTTAAATAAGGGTAAACCAGAAGGATTAAGAGAGTTCAAAAACTCGTTCGGGCATTGATTATGTACGTCTGTACCCGATTCATCATCGCATAATTTATCGGCACCGAAATACGTTTTTGTATCACCTGGGAAAATATTTAAGGCCAAATTATTTATAGCACTCACATCATCATTCCGCGCAGAAAGAATTGTCCGTTCAGTGAGGAAGCTTGGAGTAACTGTACCATCCACATTCAACAATGGATACACCTTGGCAATTAAATCTTCAACATCATTACACTTTTGTATGGTCGAAGGTAACGTTACATTTTCAAGTGGGTTGGACCCAATCTAATGAAAAGGGGGAAAAGTCAAACTAACATAGTCGGTATAATCAAGAATATTGAACATATCTATAAAATAAAAGGTGATACCTCATTCAAGAATGTTGAAAATTGCATAGTTTCAGCCTCCAAATGATTGAGTCGCATGTTTAGATGTAAGGTCAAAACATGGATGTGTTTCCAAAGGGCAGACCGCCTCAGTGACGCAGCTACAATTTCCTTACGAACTCCTCTCGGGATAACAGGTAAGATTTGTCTGAAATCGCCACCTAAAACAACAGTTATTCCCCCGAAAGGCTTTTTAACATTATAGATATCTTGAAGAGTCCGATCAACAGCCTCAATACAATGCCTATGTTGCATTGGGACTTCATCCCATATGATAATTTTGGCCGATTTAAATAACTCAGCATGGATTGACTGCTTTGTAAATCCACAATTGGAGTTTTCAAGAATGTCTAATGGAATGCAGATGGTTTAATGTGCAGTTCGACCACCAACTAATAATAAAGAAGCAATCCCTGATGATGCGACCGTAATAACCGTATGACCCAAACTACGACAAAAGGTTGCACAGTGCCAGTACCCCCATTCAAGAAAAAAGTAGTTCCTTTATTTTCAAAAATAGATGAAGTTATCGCTGTGTAAGCTAAATGTTGCCCCTCATTAAGGCGGGTAACATCAAGTTGTGCGTCGCCTTGCTCTGCTAATGATTGTAATTGTTGATGTTCCCACAGTAACCTATTCCCACCCATAGTACTCCAATTTGAAGTTGGTAGAGGCATTGGAGGAAAGTCAGATAAAGTCTTACCAGACTTTTGAAGCACCTCATTTAGAAGGAACAAACCATAATCTTGAACTTGGATGTCTGTTGGGTTTGGAATAGCAAAGAGAGTACATAACTTATGCATTAGATCGTCACAAATATGAATGGAAAATTGATTCCATAAATGTGCCATTGAGACAAGCCCTTCATAAGCCAGAGAAATCAGGGAGATTGATATACTGGGCAATAGAGCTAGGAGAATATGATATAATTTATGAACCCAGATCATCACTAAAAGGGCAGGCTGTAGCAGATTTCATAGCGGAGTTCACTTATCCTGATACCCCCAAGGAGCAAAAGTTGCTCGCTGATCAACCTGTGGATGTTACAGGATTAACAAACACGGGCCCAGACCAATTCCGATTGGTAAAAGGGCGTGTGGATGTTACAGGATGTGATGCAGAAACAGTTGGGAGGACTCCAGACGAGGAACAAGAGTTGCTCACTGATTAACCTGTGGATGTTACAGGATCGACAGACACTAGCTCAGACCAACTCCGGTTGGTAAGAGGGCAAGTGGATGTTACCAAATTATTAAATTCGAGCTCAGACCAACTCCGGTTGGTAAAAGGGCAAGAAAAGATGATCGACGAGGAGCGAGAAAAATTCGGGGAGGATGAAAGGAAGCAGCAAATATTTCACCGAGGAACTCTGACTGATCAAAAATTTGAAGACGAGTTACTTATATGGAGGCTATATGTAGATGGCTCATCTTGCACTGCCGGATGTGGCGCGGGGATAGTTCTAAGCACTCCAGACGAGGTCGACATGGAATACGCCTTGCGTTTCCAATTCAAAGCTTCCAACAATGAGGCTGAATATGATGCCATGATTGCAGGGCTTAATTTGGTAAAAATTATGGAGGCACAGCAGGTTGTGATCTTCAGTGACTCTCAATTGATTATAAACCAAATGATGGGAGTATATGCAGTTAGAGGAGAATTAATGATCAGATATCATGCAAAGGCAAAGGAACTGTTATCAGAATTTGCCGCTATTCAGCTGGTCAGAATACCAAGAATGGAGAATGCGAGAGCAGACGCCCTAGCTCGACTAGCATCAGCTACTCGCACCGAGCTACGACGAACAATCCCAATTGAAGTGTTAGCTGGTCGGAGTATAGATGAAGATTTGAAGATGAATTTTATCACCTTTGATTTAGGACCATCTTGGATGGATCCCATCAGGGTATATATCGAGGAAGGAGAATTGCCAATTGACAAGCTTGCATCCAAGAAATTGAAGTTTAAAGCTGCTCGGTATGTACTAACTAATGGTGTTTTATATAGACGAGGAATTATGGCAGGTTTGCAGAGATGTGTACATCCCACCGAGGTGAAATATTTGATTGAAGAGATCCATGAAGGGTCTTGTGGATCACATATAGCAGGTCGGACACTTTTACAAAGGGTGATGACGCAGGGATACTACTGGCCGACGATGAGGGCAGATTGTATAGCCTATGCCAAGAAACGTGACAAGTGCCAACGTTTTTCCTCCATCCGAAGAACTCCACAAGCATTGTTGACACCCATAACTTCCCCTTGGCCATTTGCCATGTGGGGAATTGATTTGGTTGGACCACTTCCAACGACCCGAGGAAGGTTCAAGTACCTCGTCGTCGCAGTGGATTATTTTACTAAGTGGATAGAAGCTGAGCCACTCATTGATATGACGTACGAGAAGGTGTACCAATTTGTTTGGAAGAACATCATTTGCCGATATGGTCTTCCTCATGCTTTCATCACAGACCATGGAACACAATTTGATAACGAGGAGTTCGCTGCCTATTGTCATCAATCAAACATTTTGAAGGTTCATTCAGTACCAGGCCATCCTCAAAGCAATGGACAAACTGAAGTGACAAACAGAACGCTGCTGAACGGTTTGAAGAAAAGATTGGATGATGCGAAAGCGAATTGGATCAACGAGTTACAATCAGTACTCTGGGCTTACCAAACTACTCCCCGAGTAGCAACTGGAGAATCACCATACATGCTGGCGTTTGGAAGTGAAGCTGTCATACCTGCCGAGTTGGGTGATACGACGCAAATATTGCGTATTTCACCCATTAACCTACGCGTTATTAGCCCCCTCGGGTATCTTAATCCCTATATTTATGCTCGTTAACCAGACAACCTCGGATTTCTATGTTAACATGTTTTGCAGGGGTTAATTGAGCTTTTGTAGGTATTTGGATGCTTAGTATGAAGTTCGGATTCGTTCCGGTGAAGTTCCGTACGCAACCGCACATTCAAGGGCATTTTAATCTTTTCACATCTTGGGTACCTGGCCCAACATCTCACGGAAGTTGTAGCCCTCCTCGCTAGCTTCGCGTGGCCGCGAACGGTGCGCGATTCCAATGCATAACGAAGAAGTTACGGAGATTTCAGCGGAGGAAAAACAAGGAAAGCAAAAGAGGAGAAGGAGAAGAGGAGAAAACCAATGCAGTGGGCTGCTACATTCTGCCCTGCTTGATCGATCGATCGACCATAAGGGTCAATCGATCGACCATTCAAGATTGTCGATATTTTCCCTTGATCGATCGATCGACCAAAGGGGTCGATCGATCGATCCCCTGTTTTTCTGCAGATATTTTGCTTTCTTTTCTTTCTTCTTTATTTTTATTCCAACTTACTATATAAGCCAAATTTTGGTTTGTAATAAAGGATACCAGTACATAAAACGATTTTAGGTTAGTTTAGTTAGGGTTTTGAGGGATTTGCTTGGTTCTTCTCCAATTCTTCTTGGATTGACACACTTTTAGGCTTGGATGTTGACTATTCATCTCCCCCACCATTAATATAGTTTGTATTTCTTCATTTCTTGCTTTCTAGTGTAATTTTCATGCTTTCATAATTAGGTTTATATGCTTTATTTATTGCTTTCTTAGTTTAATCTAGTTTATTTCCATGTACCCTTAGATAAATAGGGTCGGGATTGCGTTTCCGCCATTTACGGGCTCCGAGCTCCGAAAACTAGGTTTTGTGTAAAATTGCGTTTAATTGAAACCGCGCGTATCAAAGTTGGATTGCTAAGCGTTTATATTTCTTTGTCACGCAACGTTAGAGTTTATAGCGACAATCCGAATTTAATTCGCGTGTGACCATTTTCAGTTAAATGTTTAATCTCGCAACTTTGGGTTAAATTCCTTCTTGTGTGATGTTTATGCTTAATTGTAAATGCTCAATTAAATTGCTTTCGAGCCGAAATCTTGATTATTAGTTGTTTCGATCCGTTTGGTTCGATGCGATCCCGATCCTCGCTTTCCTTTATTTTAGCATTAACTTCTCTTTTCTTTTGTCACCATAACCACACATCACCTTTTCTTATTTCTTTTACACCCTTTTATTTTCAGAAGTTTTAAAACAATTAAAGTCTAAAATTTAATCACTCCCTGTGGATTTCTTACGATACCCGACTTACCGCTTTACTTGCCTCGCAAGTGTAGTAGTAGCTTAGGTTTTTGTATTGAGTAGGCGAAACGAAAACAACGATTAGCGTTCTGACGCGACGCTACTTTTCGCGCTCGATCAAAATGGCGTCGTTGCCGGGGAGTGTGTTTTAGATTGTAGTTGTTTTACTATTTCATAGTATTTTTTCCTTCTGTATTTGTATTCTTTGTTTTAACCCTTTTTGCAGGATTTGCATACTTTGAGCGCTAAGAAACTTTGATTCGCGGTTGCTCACTTTATTTCTTGGATTCTCCATCTACAAATAATTCGGTAATCATGTCCTACTATTATAGTTATTACGGTCATTCTAATGATTCTTACTTTGGGGATAGTTTTCAAGTTTTTCATTTTCAAGATTTTCTTGAAAATGAAAGACTTGAAAACATTTATCGGAATGAAAATCGTTATTGGGAGCTTGAGTTGGATTCATTATTCGAATCCAATGACGATTCTTATTTCATTACTTTCGAAGACGAGTTTCAACCAAATGAGGAGTCCGAGGCTCTTGAGCCGAGGAAGCCTACTTTGGAAGAAACTTTGCTTCTTTACTCCCAAGGTTTGGAAAGCTTAAATGATGCTGGAATGAGACTCGGTGCACTTTGCGATGAGATGAATTCTTTTGCACAAAACAACGAGGAGGTGGAAACTTGTGTTTCACCTAAATTTTTTGAAGAATTTCTCATCGAGTGTGCATCTCTCTCCCCCGAAATTCAATCTCCTTCCGACGATGAGTCGATTGAGATTGAATTTCTTTCATCACCATATTCGTTTTCCGTGATCGAACCATTAGAATTACCGGTTGATTCCTATGAGTCGGTAGAAACTTTTACAATTTCTACATAATTTGCCGACGAGGACTCTTTGCCGACTTTGTTTGCTACGATGGAACCTATCCCCGCGTGTGCACCATCTCCCATTCCGTTTGAAAAATCTTTGGGAGATGAGTTAACTTTTCTTGGACCTCAGGTGTACCTTTCCCCCTTATTATCCAAATCCCCCATCGTCCGCCCAAAATTTCAAATTGGCGATGGTTCACTTTTTTCACCACCCACATGCCTTCCGTTGTTCAAACGAAATTCATATCTTTCGGGAGGCATGTTCACTTTGAAGGTTCCACCGTTGATCTTTCAAAATCAAATCCCTTTTTGGGTGGACCCTCAACTATTTAGACTTATAGTATATAGTTAGTGTGAAGCCTAAATAGTAGGTTGTAAATAGTTAGCTTTTTAATTTTCTTTCTTTCCTTTTTTTTCTTTCCTTTTTAATTTAGTCTAGTGTAATTAGTTAACTTTTTGTTATTTGTTTTTGCTATGCTCGGTACTAACTTGTTTTGTAGATTCCTTTGGACTCGCGCTTATGGAGATCGCTCCAATTTTGGGTAATATCGTTCTTTTCCTCTCTTTGTGTTGTGTTCTTAATTCGCATTGAGGACAATGCAACATTTAAGTTAGGGGGTGTAGGATATTCTATCCATTTCATATGTAGTCCATGGATTTGCTCACATTTAGTTACTGAGTATGCCTTTTTGTGAAAAATTTAAAAATTTTCAAAAATATTTTCTTTCTTTTTTCTCCTTTGTTGGGCATTTTGCCTTGTTTCCAGTGATAAATTTCAATAATTGCCCGATCCGATTGACAACTCAATGATGCATGTTCTCGATTTTAGAAGTTATTAGACTTTAGTCCTTAAATCATTGATATTGTGAATAACTTCATGAATTAAACTTTATCCCATGAGCATATGCACTTTCCTGGTTCTATTGATTTGGTTTAAGATTTTTATAACTCGGTAATCTTTTGTTGCATTGTATATACTTACACCGAGTAAGCTTTGTACCTTTCGTCATTTGTGAGTGTTATACATTATTCTTTTCTCATTAAAAACGTTGAATTCGTTGGTAATCTCACTATTCTTTCATTTGACCGTACATTAATTGAGTTCATGCTTGAAATGTGTTACTTGATCATAATTTTCATATATTGTTTTGACTCGAGAATTGCGTAAACTTTGTGAAATGATCATAGGCCCTTTTTGTTATATCGCCCATATTAGCCTTGACCTCACCCTTATATGTTTACCCTCGTTAACCCCTTTAAGCCTAAATATAGCCTTTCGTTTCATAACCCGAATCCCATAACAAACTCCGCATTGGAGTTTTAGCCCATACATACACTTTCCATACCTTTGTTTGGAATGATACTTGGGATTGAATGATGTTATTGTAGTGTGGTTGCAATTTAAGCATATGAGAGTTTGAAAAGTAAAGAAAAGTAGTGAAAAAAGTGAAGAAAAAGAGAAAGCAAAAAAAAAAAAGCAAAAGAAAACAAAAGAAAACATGAGAAAAAGAAGAAAAAAAAGAAAAGAGAAAGTTGTATATGTTGTGTATATAGTTCAATAAGCTTTGATTACTCTCCCCGATGATATATCTAATGCCGTTTTGGAACTTGTTTTTCCAATTTTGTTATTGCACGCATCCTTCCCATTATCCCGAGTTTTCATCTCCGAACACTTTGAATTCGTACATATACCTTTCATTTCGTACCTTAACCCCAAACCTACATTACAACCCTATTACAAGTCCTATGTGATCTTAGGATGCATTTAATTTAAAAGTCATAATAGTTTTGATAATCTGTGAAAATACATTTCGCCTCTTTTAGTGTGCGGTATCTTTCATTGAGATTACAGTTTTTCATTTCCTATATAGCGTTCCTCATTTGTGACATGTGCGCGGCCTAGTTTCCATTTCCATTTACTCTTTATGCCCGCATGTCTCGTGTATTACCTCCCTTTTCATAGTGAATTCATTTGTTGAGCGTAATGCCCGTGAGGATTGAATATATGCTTGCTTTGATTAGTATCCGATTTATTTAAGTTTTTACCAAATCATATTTTGCATTTTCTCTTCCCCCTCCCACTTTTAAAGTTTCAATTCTATGAGGTGCATTCAACCTGTTAATAACAACGGACTTTTGTTTGAATTCATTCAATATGCTAATAACATGTTTGAAATCTTTTTCGTTGTTGTTGAGTTTGTCGCATGTTGGGTTGGGCATATTTTGAGGAAACTGTATGATGTTTGTGGGTTTCATCCCTGAAAACCCTCACGAGACGACACTCGTCCACTAGGGTAACCTAGGGGTTTAACGGCTTATTGCATACGCTAAATGCAATCGTTCGCCCGCCAAAGTGGCCTTATCTTTTTATTGCTTTTATACCATACTTTTGTACTTCTCCTGCTTTTGGTTTTCTTGTAGTTCTTATTGGTTCCTATTTCATTGCTAGGGACTAGCAATGTGTAAGTTAGGGGGTGTGATACGACGCAAATATTGCGTATTTCACCCGTTAACCTACGCGTTATTAGCCCCCTCGGGTATCTTAATCCCTATATTTATGCTCGTTAACCAGACAACCTCGGATTTCTATGTTAACATGTTTTTCAGGGGTTAATTGAGTTTTTGTAGGTATTTGGATGCTTAGTATGAAGTTCGGATTCGTTCCGGTGAAATTCCGTACGCAACCGCACGTTCAAGGGCATTTTAGTCTTTTCACATATTGGGTACCTGGCACAACATCTCACTGAAGTTGTAGCCCTCCTCTCTAGCTTCGCGTGGCCGCGAACGGTGCGCGATTCCGATGCATAACGAAGAAGTTACGACGATTTCAGCGGAGGAAAAACAAGGAAAGCAAAAGAGGAGAAGGAGAAGAGGAGAAGACCAATGCAGTGGGCTGCTGCATTCTGCCCTGCTTGATCGATCGATCGACCATAAGGGTCGATCGATCGACCATTCAAGATTGTCGATATTTTCCCTTGATCGATCGATCGACCAAAGGGGTCGATCGATCGATCCCCTGTTTTTCTGCAGATATTTTGCTTTCTTTTCTTTCTTCTTTATTTTTATTCCAACTTACTATATAAGCCAAATTTTGGTTTGTAATAAAGGATACCAGTACATAAAACGATTTTAGGTTAGTTTTGTTAGGGTTTTGAGGGATTTGCTTGGTTCTTCTCCAATTCTTCTTGGATTGACACACTTTTAGGCTTAGATGTTGACTATTCATCTCCCCCACCATTAATATAGTTTGTATTTCTTCATTTCTTGCTTTCTAGTGTAATTTTCATGCTTTCATAATTAGGTTTATATGCTTTATTTATTGCTTTCTTAGTTTAATCTAGTTTATTTCCATGTACCCTTAGATAAATAGGGTCGGGATTGCGTTTCTGCCATTTACGGGCTCCGAGCTCCGAAAACTAGGTTTTGTGTAAAATTGCGTTTAATTGAAACCGCGCGTATCAAAGTTGGATTGCTAAGCGTTTATCTTTCTTTGTCACGCAACGTTAGAGTTTATAGCGACAATCCGAATTTAATTCGCGTGTGACCATTTTCAGTTAAATGTTTAATCTCGCAACTTTGGGTTAAATTCCTTCTTGTGTGATGTTTATGCTTAATTGTAAATGCTCGATTAAATTGCTTTCGAGCCGAAATCTTGATTATTAGTTGTTTCGATCCGTTTGGTTCGATGCGATCCCGATCCTCGCTTTCCTTTATTTTAGCATTAACTTCTCTTTTCTTTTGTCACCATAACCACACATCACCTTTTCTTATTTCTTTTACACCCTTTTATTTTCAGAAGTTTTAAAACAATTAAAGTCTAAAATTTAATCACTCCCTGTAGATTTCTTACGATACCCGACTTACCGCTTTACTTGCTGTTGATGTAAAACACTAGATTACTCTAATTCTTCAATCACAGATAAATAAATAAGACAAAGATTTTTAAAGTGGTTCGGCTAGGAATAAAGCCTACGTCCACTGTTATGTTATTGCTGAGTGTTTGTGGAATTCTTGATTACAAGTTCTCTCAAGAAATTCCGGTCTCTTTGAATGAGGGAGATACAATGTATTTATAGCCTTGAGGCTGTACATGAAAGGTCCAATACAATCTGTGATTTACATATGAAAGGGTAATACATTTAATGCAGCGTGTGCGTCAAGAACCTAATGAATAGTTGAACAGTTGTCCGTCTGATAATTGATGACACGGCCGAGGTGCAGTTCGGACCGCCTTAGTTGCTCGTTGATCAAGAGTTCCTCGGAGTGCTTAGAGTATCTCGGGATGATGGAGTTCCTCGGATGGAGTTCCTCGGCATGATAGAGCTCCTCGGTGTATTCTCGTTGATCGATATTAACCATGGTTGTTCAGTAAATGATCTTCCTCGCTGTTATTGTGCCACGTAGATCGACACGTGTCTTCATACTATTCGTCCACATCAGCATATTAATTTTGGTATCAACAGAAGCCCCCAATGTTTCATATTTCGAACTTTGAGGAGTATGGGACATTCTTTCTCGGTATATGGCAATATTAAATGTACTTCCCGGGTTTTAGGAACATTGTATTCAAATTTTCCTTCTTATTTCGCAGTTTCCGCCTTTTTGATAAGCGCTTTGATATTCGTGCAAATTTTGTCCTTTTAGCCGCCGGAAGTTTAATAATTTCTTTTTGGTAATCATTTCTTTCGCCGCTTCCCAATGCAAAGTATTTAAACTTCTTTGGTAACCATACCGTTGTCTACGTTTTTCATTCTCTGCATTCAAGCTTTCTCTTCTCTTCTTCTCTTGTGCGTTCATCTTTGTTTCCGTTCGCTGTCAACACATCTCCTTTCTTTCTGTAAGATCTTCTTTCTTTCTTCTGTATCTCTTTTATTCAATATGGTTTATATTGTTGAATCTGCTGAGAAATTTCGTTCTGACTTTTCCATTCCTTCTTGGGTAACTCTAGAGGTTCTTTCTGAGCCTTTAGATTACTTTCGATTGGCTGAGGGACATTGGTTCCCCAGTCTTTTCATTGCTGAATGTGGTTTTTCTTTTCCCCCAAATCCATTATGTCTTGAGTTTTGTCAATATTTTGATCTTGTTCCTGCAAAAATAGCCCCCAATTCATGGAGAATAATTAACGGGGTGCACAAGTTAAATCTAACTCATGGGACTCGTATAGGGATCCCAGAAATCATGTACTGCTATAAATGGGCCACTTTAGATAATATTTATTATTTAAAAACTAGGTTTTTAAATAGAGCCCTTGTAGTTAACCTCCCTGATTCAAATAGAGATTATTTTGAGCATGGGTTGGTCATAAAAAATTGGCAACATGCGCCTTTATCTGGGAATGAAGTATACAACGGTCCCAGATGTCCCCCATACGGCAATGGGATAGGTTTATTTTTCGTTTTATTTTACTTATGAAATTATGCTTTCATCGTGTTTGACAAAATGTATGACTGATATTCTATTATGTATTTATTTGCAGTTGATAGTAAAAGAAAAACTCCAAAAGAGTCGGAAGTGAATATCAAGCATTTAAAACTTATCTGGAATTTGCATAAGACGATTGCAGACGAGCATATTAGATCTGCATCATATTTGCTGCAGTATAAGAGCTACACAACCTCTTATACTGCTCGCCCTGTTGAACCAGCCTCAACACCAGAAAGTTCATCTTCAGATTCTCATATTTCCCTATCTCAGAGAATGGGCAAGAAAAGAGCTCCTCCTGCTCTATTTGGTGAAATTTCTTCTGCTGTTGAAGCAAAGAAAAGTAAAATTGATGTCCCAGAGGGGACTAAAAAAGTAGATGCCAGTTCCTCCAAATTTGCCGAGAAGCCCCCAGTGGCCCCGAGCAAGAAAAATGCTAGTGCTGATGTAATTACAATCTCTCCAACCAAGACCTCTTCCTTGGTTGATGCTGCTGACCCTCCTTTGAAGAGATTGAGGAAATCATCCTCGGTTAATCTTGCTGGAACTGCATCTTCTCTACCCGCTGGTGGTAGTAGTATTTCAAAAATCATTCTTCCGAGCTCTTCAACAAGCTCAGTTATACCCGAGGTTCTCGGGGTTGATGAAAAGATTCCTAGGGATACACTGACATCCCTAGCTGCTCGCCATCTTTCTTCAGTAAATTTCTCATACCTTTGGTCTTTCTTTTCTTTTTCCTGAACTCTTGTATTTGTGTTGACTCTATTGTTTTTCTTATCTTTCAGCTGGTGAACTGTTTCAATACCATCGTGAAGAAAGATCAAGCTATTAAAGCTTCTAGTTCCTCGTCCGATGTTGACGATGCCCTCTTGGGTTTAGCCCAATCTGTGAAAGAATCTCGCCAGCAGTACGTCGAGGAGAAAGCTGCCTGGGAGAAAAAATTGGCTGCAGCTGAGGCTGATAAAATGAAGATGGCTGAAACCTCCAAGAATTTGGAGGAGAAAATTAAAGATTTGGAAGTTAAACATCAGGAATCTGATGATAAATTGAAGAAGGCAGAAGAAGAAATATCTACTCTGCGAGATATTAAGGTTAAGAAAGAGGAACTGGAGGTGAAGCTTTCCTCGGAGAAAAGTTGCAATCAAGAAACATTTCGGTGTTGGTTGGGAGAAAGGATGGGAGAGAGGGATAGCTGCAATGACGTCCCAAGTCCAATATGGGGAGTTGAAATACTTCTATGATGGTTGGGTAGCTGCTCTGCAAGAGCTAAAAGTCCAAGATGATTCTGAGCTATTCCAACGGCATCTCCCTGGTCCTCCTCCACCAATTGTGGAAGAAGAAGAAGATGAACCTGCATCAGATGAATCTTCCATAGCTATGGGCGATCAAATTTCTGCCTCTCAACCATCTGCCACCGAGGACATTTCCTCCATGCCTCCTCCTCCCGAGAAGACTTCTACCGATCAAGCTGTAGTTATCACCGAGCAACCGAGCTCCTCGTCCCAGCCTCCCGAGAAAGTCTTGGGGGACAAGGAAAAGGTGTGAAGTTGTTCGGCAGCCTTTCTGTATTTCCTTGTAATCGAACGATGTAACTTTTTGATGATCTAATAAAATATATCTTTGCTCATCTCTGTTGTTGATAACTTGTTTTTGTTGATTGTTGTCTTTTTCTTGTCATTAGTTTGTTGCTAGAATGGAATTGATCTCTTCTCATGATACCGAGCTGATGCAGCAATGTCATCAATACTATAAGGCTGGTCATACAGATCTTAGTACATCGGAAATTGTTGATATCCTCGGTCACGGTGCTTCAGAGCAGGCTATTGAAGCTTATCAATACTTGAAAGCTTTACTCGACCGAGCAGTGGCCAACAATGTTGCTTACTATGAGTTGATTGAAGAGCTTAATGGTTCCTTAAAGGATCTTCAAAATCAACAGAACGAATCAATGGCTTTGTTACATGAAGATTATGAAAATAGATACCAGCAGCTCTCTTCAGAAACAGGCCACAAGAAAATCATTGCTGGGTATGACGTCAGGGAGAGGACTCTAAAAGG
The DNA here is from genome assembly GCA_949130495.1 of Sambucus nigra. Lineage (NCBI taxonomy): Eukaryota > Viridiplantae > Streptophyta > Magnoliopsida > Dipsacales > Adoxaceae > Sambucus > Sambucus nigra. Next base: position 340,617,468 of record OX422224.1, read on the forward strand.
TGAAATTGAAGCCTGCAGACAAATCGCTGAGATCCTGGAGCAAGAAAATAACAATTTGCAGAAGAAATTAGCTCAGTATGAATCTGCTACTTCATCCTCTACTGCATTAATACCAGTCACTGATGAAGGCTTCTCATTCTTAGAAGTCGAAAATGCCAAACTGAGGCAAGAGCTGGAGGATTTAAGAAGATCTTCCATTTCTGGAACTGCTCGGGGACGAGGAAGGAGTTCTCGGGGACGAGGAAGAATCGTCGAGGAACAAAGTTCTCCAATTGCTTCTCGGAGCCGATCAAGAGTTCTTAGCCGTAGTGTTGAAGAATCTCGCACCCAATCTACTCTGGAAACTCAAGCATTCCAACTAAATGTTAAGGATCGTGCTCTGTCTGATTTGTCTAAGAAAAATTTATCTTTAGAGGATCAATTGGCTGCGATGAAGTCTGATCTGAATAATAAAGATGCTCTTATCAAGAACTTTCTCGAGCAAGTAGATAGATTAACTTTCCAATTCCATAAACAGCCTCGGGAGTTCTGGAATGCAGGCTATAATGAAGCTCTTTACCATTTGGATGATCGCCTTGAAAATGCTAACAACGAAGGTTATAAGCAGGGATGGTTGAACGCCCTGGGTGTATTAAAATTGGAACAAGGTCATTATTTATGGGATTATCATGCTCCTGGATTGCTAGACTTGCCTGTTCCTCCCTATAAATTGGATATGGCATGGATTCCTGCTCGCTCCATTCCTCGGAGTTTGATCTCTAAATATCTTGGTGATTATAACCTTCATTCTCAAGTTGAAGTATCTCGTCCTGAGCACCTGTTGGACACTCCTACAATAATGAATGTCAGAATGCTGAAGGACATGAACTTTATTAATTCTCCTCTTTGTCTAGAGGATCCTCCTGCTGGCGAGGAACCTATCTCAAAGGACAAAGGAAAGAAACCAATAGAGTAGGAATCTTTAATGTAATAGTTAGCACATACATGTAACATGTAATACATTTTTATCTTAATGAAAGAATTTCATTTTCTGTTTTGCCAATAGCTATTTTTCTGTTTGCAAATTATATGATTCATCAACCAACTTAGAATTTATAACAAGCATAAATTGTTCAAAATTGTTTCCAACCAACCAAGGTGGATAAATAATGTTTGTCGACTAGCCACAGTTGATGGGTTTCTATCCCCGACCAACCATACTTGGTTCAATTTTCAAATATAAACATGTGTCCGACCAACTAAGGTCAATACATTTATCCTCGTCGACCGACTACAGTTAGTGGGTTTTTATCCCCGACCAACCATACTTGGTACAGTTTGGAATATTTTGTTCTTTAAAGAACTTTTTGTAATAATGTTACCTCCCGACCAACATAAGCTGTAATGCGAGAGTATATAAAGTCTTACCAACCGTAGTTGATCATGCTGGTCTACACTTCCTAATCAAAGGAGTAGTAGGGTTCTTTCGAACTTTTTGGCTCCTTGGAGCATGTCCTCCTAACCAAAGGAGGTTGGCTACTTATAGCACTTTTGCTCCGTAGAGCGCTCCGTAGAGCTTATCCTCCTAACCAAAGGAGGTTGGCTACTTATAGCACTTTTGCTCCGTAGAGCGCTCCGGAGAGCTTATCCTCCTAACCAAAGGAGGTTGGCTACTTATAGCACTTTTGCTCCGTAGAGCGCTCCGGAGAGCTTATCCTCCTAACCAAAGGAGGTTGGCTACTTATAGCACTTTTGCTCCGTAGAGCGCTCCGTAGAGCTTGACTCCGTAGAGCATGGCTCCGTAGAGCATGACTCCGTAGAGCAGTCTTCTTCTTGTCAAGCAGTGTAGTGTTCAACGCTAGTATTCCCCGAAAAACTTTCAACAGAAAGAAAATGGTGAACCATCCTTGTTTTATTCATAATGAAGGAAATGCTTTACATTTTACATTACTGATAATACTTTCGCAGGTGTTCAGCATTCCATGCATTCTGAAATTCTTCTCCTTCTAGAGTTGCTATTCTGTAGGTTCCAGGTCGAACAACCTCTGTAACTCGGTAAGGTCCATGCCAGTTTGCTTCCAGTTTATTTTGTTTCTGAATGACTTTCTTCAGCACATAATCACCCTCCTTCAAATCGCATTTCTTCACCCTTTTGTTGTAGAACAGAGCTGTTCGTTGTTGATAAGCAGCATTCCTAATGGCTGCCTCTTCTCTTACTTCTTCGAGCATGTCCAAATCCATTCTTCTCATCAAGTCACTGATCGGAGAGTTAAAATTCAGCACTCTATGCGTTGGGAGGCCCAATTCGGCCGGTATCACAGCCTCACTTCCAAATGCTAGCATATATGGTGATTCTCCAGTTGCTGCTCGGGGAGTTGTTCGGTAGGCCCATAATACTGATTGGAGCTCATTAATCCAATTTGCTTTAGCTTCACTTAGCCTCTTTTTCAACCCATTCAGTAATGTTCTGTTCGTCACTTCAGTCTGTCCATTGCTTTGGGGATGGCCTGGTGCTGAATGAAACTTCAAAACGTTCGACTGATGACAATAGGCAGCAAATTCTTCATTATCAAATTGTGTTCCATGATCTGTGATGAAAGCATGAGGGAGACCATATCGACAAATGATATTCTTCCATACAAACTGGTATACTTTCTCGTACGTCATATTGATAAGAGGCTCAGCTTCCACCCACTTAGTAAAATAGTCCACTGCAACTACGAGATACTTGAATCTTCCTCGGGTGGTCGGCAGTGGTCCAACCAAATCAATTCCCCACATGGCAAATGGCCAAGGGGAAGTTATTGGTGTTAGCAATGCTTGTGGAGTTCGTCGGATGGAGGAAAAACGTTGGCACTTGTCACATTTCTTGGCATAGGCTATACAATCAGCCCTCATTGTCGGCCAGTAATATCCCTGTGTCATCACTCTTTGTAAAAGTGTTCGACCTGCTATATGAGCTCCACAAGATCCTTCATGGATTTCTTCAATCAATTCTTTCACCTCGGTGGGATGTACACATCTCTGCAAACCTGCCATAATTCCTCGTCTATACAAAATACCATTAGTTAATACATACCGAGCAGCTTTATACTTCAGTTTCTTGGCAGCGAGTTTGTCCTCCGGCAATTCACCCTCTTCAACATATTTCCTGATTGGATCCATCCAAGATGGTCCTAAATCAAGGGTAATCACATTCGTTGTCAGATCTTCATCTATGCTCCGACCTTCTAATACTTCAATCGGTATGGTTCTTCGCATCTCGGTACGAGTAGCTGATGCTAGTCGGGCCAGTGCGTCTGCTTGTACATTCTCCATCCTCGGTATTCTCACCAATTGAATGGCCTCAAATTCTGTCAACAATTTCATCACCTTTGCATGATATTTGATCATCAAGTCTCCTTTAACCGCATATATTCCCATCATCTGATTCACAATTAATTGAGAATCACTGAATACTATCACTTGTTGTGCTTCCATAGTTTTTGCTAGGCTAAGACCTGCTATCATGGCCTCATACTCCACTTCTTTGTTAGAGGCTTTGAATTGGAATCGCAAAGCATATTCCATGTCAATCTCGTCTGGAGTGATCAAAACAATTCCTGCTCCACAACCAGCTGTGCAAGATGATCCATCTACATATAATCTCCATGTAGGTATTTCGTCTTCAAATTTCTTATCTGTCAGAGTTCCTCGATAAAATATCTGCTGTTTTCTTCCATCATCCCCCGGTATCTTTCGCTCCTCGTCAGTCATCTGCTCGTACTCTTTTACCAACCGTGGCTGGTCTGAGTTTGAATATAATGATTTCTCTACATCCACAAGTCCTTTTACCAACCTTGGCTGGTTTGGACATATTTCTGCTGATCCTGTATCGTCCACAGGTAGATCAGCAGGCACCTTTTGCTCCTCGGGGGTATCAGGGTACGTGAACTCTGCTATAAAATCTGCTACAGCTTGCCCCTTGAATGATGATCTGGGCTCATACACAATATCATATTCACCAAGTTCTACTGCCCAGTACATCAGTCTCCCTGATTTTTCTGGCTTATGGAGGGCTTGTCTCAATGGCATATCAGTATAAACAATGATGGTATGGGCTTGGAAATATGGCCTCATTCTTCTGCTTGCTTCAATTAGTGCCAATGCCAATTTTTCTAGCCTTGGGTACCTGATTTCTGCACCTCGGAAAGCCTTACTTGTGTAATAAATTGGCTTCTGGACTCCATTCTCCAATCTGATCAACGCTGAACTGACTGCGTTCTCTGATACTGCCAAATACAAATACAACTTTTCTCCTGTTATTGGCCTGGACAATAGTGGAGGTGCTCCCAAGTATTTCTTCAAGTCTTGAAAAGCTTTTTCACATTCCTCATTCCATTCAAAGGTTTTTCGAAGTGTTTTGAAGAATGGTATGCATTTATCAGTTGCTCGAGATACAAATCTGTTGAGCGCTGCAACTCGTCCGGTAAGACTCTGCACTTCTTTCTTCGTCGTCGGAGATCGCAGCCCTAGAAGAGCTTTGATCTTATCTGGATTTGCCTCAATACCTCGCTGATTGACGATGTATCCGAGGAACATTCCTTCTCGTACTCCAAAGGTGCACTTCGTCGGGTTAAGCTTCATTTGGTATTTATCCAATTGATCAAAAGTTTGACTCAAGTCAACCAAATGATCAGCAGCTTTCTTGCTTTTAGTGAGCATGTCATCGACATAGACCTCCATGTTGCGGCTGATTTGTTCAGTAAAAACCTTGTTCATCAACCGCTGATATGTTGCACCTGCATTTTTTAAACCAAAAGGCATAACATTATAACAATAAGTTCCCCTAGGGGTAATAAAAGAAGTACTTTCCCTGTCTTCAGGTTTCATTTTGATCTGGTTGTAGCCAGAGTAAGCATCCATGAAGCTGAGTAGCTCGTGTCCCGAGGTAGCATCCACCAGTTGATCAATTCTGGGCAATGGAAAATGATCCTTGGGACATGCCTTATTGAGATCGGTGAAATCGACACACATTCTCCATTTGTTGTTTTTCTTCTTTACCATCACCACATTAGCCAACCAATCTGGATATTTTACATCTTCAATGAATTGGGATTTCTGGAGTTTCTCGACTTCCTCTTGTATGGCTTGATTCTTCTCGGGACTAAACACCCTTCTTCTCTGCTTTACAGGTTTAATCTCCTTATTCACATTGAGTTCATGACATAAGAAGTTTGGATCTATTCCTGGCATGTCTTCATGACTCCAAGCAAAAGTATTTTTCCTATTCTTCAAGAAAGTTATCAACTCCTCTTTTATTGACATATCCAACGATGAACCTATCTGGGTTATTCGTTCAGGATGTTCGTCGTCCAAAATAACATTTTCTGTAGATTCCATCACCTGTCCTTTTACAAGTTGAGATTCATCCCTGGGATCAAGAGTTTCAATTTCTGTACCTTCCTCCACCTGGTAAGTTGTAGTCTTTTTCATCGATCCTTCTAGTTCTTCTTGCTCGGCCGACGAATAATAGCATTCCCGAGCTACTTTTTGATCACCTTTCACCACTCCAACTCCAAAATTTGTTGGGAATTTCAAACATTGATGTACTGTAGAAGGAACGGCTTCAAACTTCTTCAATCCAACTCTTCCCATGATGATGTTGTAGGCTGACTGCACATTCTTATCCATCACAAAGAATCGTATTCTTTCTGTTCGACAAACAGGCCAGGTTCCAATGAATATATCCAACTTGATCGTCCCAAGTGGAAAAACTTTCTCGCCAGCAAAACCCAGAAGGGGTCTGTGATAAGGTTCCAATTGAGATAATTTCAAATTCAGGCTATCAAAGCATGAATAGTACATGATGTCTGCTGAACTACCATTGTCTACCAACACCCTCGAAATGATCACGTCCTTCATTCTCATTTTGATCACCAAAGGATCATCATGAGGGTAAAGAACACCTGCCAGGTCATTTTTTGAAAAACCAATTACTAGCTTCTCTTTGTTTACCTTCCTCGGACGATCATCCTCGGCCAGGTTTATTCGCTGAATATATGAGCAAGCTTGAGCCTCTCCGAGATAAGCTTTTCTTTCTGCAGTAAGGTCTCCTCCTCCTGCATCTCCCCCTGTAATAACGTTACAATGAAATGATCCAAAACGTATGGAAAATACCTCTCGTTCAGGTTTTCTTGGCTTCTTGGGAAGATCGGGGTCATCATCTGGATCCTCTTCATGGTCCCTCCTCTTTTTCTCCTCTGCACGACGAGGAGATCTAGATCTCTTTCTAATTCTGTCCTCATTTGTCCTCTCACCTCTGCGATCTACATACTTTGATAATTTTCCTCTTCGAATGAGTGTTTCAATCTCGTTCTGAAGGGCTATACAATTTTTGGTCATATGGCCATGATCTTTGTGAAACTCGCAATATTTGGTCTTATTCCTCATGTCTGGATCTGTCTTCAGTTTCTCTGGCCATTTGATTTCCTCGTTATTCCTGATTTCTTCTAAAACATGATTAATACCCATTTTCAATGGAGTATAATTATCATACTTCTTTAGGGCTTCCAACTTTATCCTGTTATTCCTAGAATATTTGTCACCACCATTACCTTTCTGATCTTTCTTTTTAGAGTTGTCGACCTCCACTTTAACTTCTTTATCCATATTCTTCTTCGCAGTCATAGCCTCCTCGGCATTCATGATTTTGGCCGCCTTTGCCATCAATTCCGACATATTTTTAGGCGGATCTTTGGCCAGAGTATAGTATAGCTTGTTAGGCAGCAAACCACTCATCAAAGCAGTGATTGCTGTCTTTTCTTCATAATCTATGACTTCCAACTTCTCGTTATTGAAACGAGTTATGTAATCTCTAGTACTTTCTCCTGATTTTTGTCTAACACTTAGTAAGTGCGCTACTCGCTTTACTGGTTTTGCTCCAAAACAAAAATTACCAATAAACAGCTCGGCTAACTGAACAAAAGTTGAAATCTTACCCCGAGGAAGATTATTGTACCATATCTGTGCAGATCCGGTAAGAGTTCCCGAGAATGCTCTACACCTCATCTCGTCGGGGACAGCGTAGATATCTGCAGCAGCTTGGTATTGCTCTATATGAAGTACGGGATCCGTCTTCCCATCGTACTTGGGGGTCACTACAGGTGCTTTGAATTTCGACGGTGTGGGGAAATCCACAATGGCTTGCACAAAAGGTGTCCCTTGAACAAAAGTTCTCTGTAAGGGGTTCCTCGCCTTAGCCATTTCTCCCAGTCTATCCTCCAATCGTTGAATGGAACCTTTCCATGCTTCATTACCTTCCTCGGGCCGCTTAGTCCGAGCAACTGATTGCTCTGACGTAGCTTCCTGAGATTTATCTCGACGAGTAATTGGTCGTGATTGCGCAGATCCTTCTCTTAATCCTGATGGCGGTCGAAAACTTCTTGATTGAGCCCTAGGTGGATTCATGTTCCTCCTTGGTCCTAACCGACTGAAAGGAGATACTCTACTTAACCTCTCCAAAGCGCTAGTTCTCTCCGGAGAGAGAGTGATACGTTGATCTGTATCCGAAGCCCGTATTGATGAAGTTCGCCCAGGTTGATAAGAAGAATCATTGGATTCCCCATTGCGATATGACCCAATACGTCTGGATCGTGATTGCCCATGATCAGTCCTTTGCCCTGAATGAGTAGGTACACCGCCTTGAAGAGTTTGAAGGAGTTGCCTCATAGATTCTTGCATGGCGGTTTGTCCCTGAGCCAGATTCATCATAATTCCGGCCAGATCTGGAGATGCAGATGGATTTGGAAGATTTCCAGTATTTCCAGCATTTCGATTACTGGATTCTGGATTATCTGCCATTGGTGACAAATGATTTTTATGAAAAACGATAACAACAGTCGTTTCCCACAGACGGCGCCAATCTGTTGATGTAAAAAACTAGATTACTCTAATTCTTCAATCACAGATAAATAAATAAGACAAAGATTTTTAAAGTGGTTCGGCTAGGAATAAAGCCTACGTCCACTGTTATGTTATTGCTGAGTGTTTGTGGAATTCTTGATTACAAGTTCTCTCAAGAAATTCCGGTCTCTTTGAATGAGGGAGATACAATGTATTTATAGCCTTGAGGCTGTACATGAAAGGTCCAATACAATCTGTGATTTACATATGAAAGGGTAATACATTTAATGCAGCGTGTGCGTCAAGAACCTAATGAATAGTTGAACAATTGTCCGTCTGATAATTGATGACACGGCCGAGGTGCAGTTCGGACCGCCTTAGTTGCTCGTTGATCAAGAGTTCCTCGGAGTGCTTAGAGTATCTCGGGATGATGGAGTTCCTCGGATGGAGTTCCTCGGCATGATAGAGCTCCTCGGTGTATTCTCGTTGATCGATATTAACCATGGTTGTTCAGTAAATGATCTTCCTCGCTGTTATTGTGCCACGTAGATCGACACGTGTCTTCATACTATTCGTCCACATCAGCATATTAATTTTGGTATCAACACTTGCCTCGCAAGTGTAATAGTAGCTTAGGTTTTTGTATTGAGTAGGCGAAACGAAAACAACGATTAGCGTTCTGACGGGAAGCTACTTTTCGCGCTCGATCATTGGGTCTGCCAACACACAGGGTACTGAATTTCAATTTCCCTGTCAGCGATTTAATGAGAAGACTGGATTTAGACATGCTCGAGGAGGTTAGAGAGGAGGCAGCCATTAGAAATGCTGCTTACCAGCAGCGGACAGCTTTGTTTTACAATAAGAGGGTGAAAAAGTGCAACCTGAAAGAAGGAGACTATGTGCTGAAGAAAGTAATTCAAAAGCATAACAAACTGGAGGCAAACTGGCATGGACCATACCGAGTTACAGATGTTGTCGACCAGGAACTTATCGAATAGCAACTTTAGAAGGCGAAGAGTTTAAGAATGCATGGAACGCAGAGCATTTGCGCAAGTATTATCAGTGATGTATATGTAACACAGTTTCCATCGGTATAAATAAAATAAAAATATTCTGCAAGTCTCTCTGTTTATTGAAATTTTTTCGGGGAATACTAGTGCTATGCACTACTCGGCAAAGCTCGGTAGACTACTCAACAAAATATTCCAAACTGTACCAACGTAGTTGGTCGACGAGGAGAAAATATTCCAAACTGTACCAACATAGTTGGTCGACGAGGAGAAAATATTCCAAACTGTACCAAGTATGGTTGGTCGGGGATAAAAACCCACTAACTGTAGTTGGTCGACGAGGAGAAAGTATTCCAAACTATACCAACGTAGTTGGTCGACGAGGAGAAAATATTCCAAACTGTACCAACGTAGTTGGTCGACGAGGAGAAAATATTCCAAACTGTACCAAGTATGGTTAGTCGGGGATAAAAACCCACTAACTATAGTTGGTCAACGAGGAGAATTTATCGACTTTGGTTAGTCGGATACATTTTATGAAAAAGATAAAAATTTACCAAGTATGGTTAGTCGGGGATCAACTCTCACTAACTATAATTGGTCGACGAGCACAATTTAACAACCTTAGTCGGTTGGAAAAATTTTAAACATTTTTATACTCATTACTTTATTATTAAGTGATCGAGCAACATTACTGATACTTGTAACTTTTTTATTACTAAGTTGGTCGATGAACAGCACAATATTATTATCTTTTTAACAGAGATACATGAATATAAAGTATTTGATAATTACAAGATAATAACAATTGAGATTTGCAAGCAAGAATGAAAGTCTTTCATTAAATTCAAAATAAATTACAAGTTACATTGATAATAAAATGAAAATTACATGGATATGTATACTAACTGTTACATCAAAAATTCCTATTCTATTGGTCTTTTCCCCTCAGCTTTCGATACAGGTTCCTCGCTAGCAGGCGGATCATTTAAAGACTGAGGAGAATTGATGAAGTTCAAATCCTTCAGCATCCTGACGTTCATCACAGAAGGTCGATCTAAAAGATGCTCGGGACGAGATACCTCAATTTGAGAATGTAAATTGTGGATGCAAAGGGAAACATTGTGTAAGTATAACACAAAAAAGACGTCTAAGTTGATATCCAGTTCGGATAATTGATGCCTCTTGTAAACATTGAACCCATTCATTATCATCCTCAAGCAATCCCCTTGCAATACACGCAGACTTAAAAGTATCGTGCACGACATTGTTGACCGTGCGTAAGCACTCAAAGGATGTAGGTCCTTTGACAACGGTTAAAAACAATCGTAAATAAAATCTTTCACCTGAATTAGGGCTAGCATAGTACATTCTACCAATAGCAAACTCGTGTGTTTTCCTTTGAGTCCAGACTTTTGTTGTATTACTCCAAACATAATGTTACGGAAACTCTTGGTAGGTGTAAGCTCGTGCAGAAACATTCGATGCGCAGAAAGTAAAAAATCCAGTTAACGAACTCATTTGAACCCTAGCCCTATCAGCAATCGTACTTGGAGATTCTGCAGGATTGAATACAACATGATGCATCCCAGGTAAATGTAAATTTAAGCGCGTAACAGGTGGTTTTTCCTGATGCATGTGATTACCAAAAATTCGCCAGGCTGCTTCTGGAGGTCCTATGTACCTTGCATCTAAATATTGTTTGATTTCATCAGCAGCTCCCAAGACCATAGTCGTGCGATCATGGCCTTTATATATGTACTTGTTAATATATTTAACGCATCTTAAACCGGCACAAACCTCAACATTGATGTGACAATTGAATAGCCGAGACAAATACGGATTATAAGGCACAACATCGGTGTTTCGTACCTTGTTCCCACTGGAAGTAGTATATTCCCTACCATCGTCATGACGACGATAGATTGGATATCCGTTACTGTCCATTGAAGTGGCATCTGCAAATGCTCGTGGATATTTCTTCGTGCATCTACCATTTTCCATGCAAGGAGAATTAGGATTCAAGGGGCCGCAAGGACCATGAACCATACAACCAAGAATGGTTTGGAAAAGCATTGGATCGTTGATGGGGTCTTGAAACTCTGCACAAACGATATTATCTACCTGGGCGCATGTTTTAATCTTGCTTTGGCTATCAAGGAAAGAAGAGTGTGCATGTGTGGTAAACCCCGCTTTTGGAATTCGATCGTAAAAACGTGAGCAACTTTCTTACCAAAAACATTTTTATCCTTGATCTCCTTCATTAATGCTTTTCTCTTTAGTTCAAATACACGTGCGACCAAGTCTGGACGATCAACCGCATTCTGTCCCGGTAATAGTTCCTTTATGATTTCAGGCCATTTAGGATTGGCAGTCATTGTGAGAAAAATATCTGGGTGTTGATGGAATCGTGTTATGGCCATTGAATCTTGGTAGATCTCAAACATATTTCGTGCACAACCAGTGAAGGAAGAGGGCAAAATCATTCGTCTACCAATTTGCAATGGTTCAACACCCTCAGATATACAATCCGTAAGATCTTTGTATAATTCAGCCCGAAGGGTGTTCTGATTAAGTCTGAAATAAGTTAAGCGATTTTGTTCGGTAGAAGCCCAAGCATCCACAATGAACTCCTGCGAAAGTTTACCTCCTCTCAATATTGTAGAGTACTCAGTACCGTGTTGAAACAAACGATAACTGTAATAATGCAACTGAGTAAGTCGATTATCTTGATCAACATTATTTACTACATCCCATAGCTTCATTTCAGGCTCCCATCCAAGCTGACCGTGAGGGTATAGAAGTACATAATGCAAAGGAAGGTATGCCGGGTGACATTCACTAATTTGCATCAATTGATTTCCCCCATGTAAGCGAACAACAATGTCTCTCATTGCAGAGGAATTGTGGCCATCGCCAGGCAAAATAACAGCAATCTCATCGGTCGACGGCAAATTATACCTTCTACGATTTGCTGCAGTATTGTAATGAAGGTATGCTGGCAAGTTTTGGCCCGCTCAAGAGGATTCTTCTAATATTGAAAATGCCTGACGATATTTATATATAAACGGATTATTCGCCTCCGTGGAACCCTGAATTATTTGGAAGACATCAGTGCGTAAACGTGGATTTCTACGCTCCCTAATTTGCAATGCCACTTCCGGATCGTATATGTATAACTGTGCATATGCAGCTTCATCTTCAAGCCATGGTTCTGGTAATAAGGCCCCGGTACGATGACGTAGCTCACCATGAATGGTGAAAGATGTGGGACCCCTACCTGTGAGGACTCTATCATCCATCTGGACACCTAGACTAGTAAATGCATTAGCAGCATTATACTCCCTAATATGATTCTGAAAAGACTTTCATTGAACATCGTTTCCATCAAATAAATGTTTAATTTCCGATGGGGGTTCAATGAGATTTGGCAAACAAACTTGACCCTGTTTACAACACTTTCCAAATAGGGGGCGCACTTTCGATGTGCCAGATAACCTTTCATCCATCCAATGTAAAGCGTGACAATAAGGGCACGGAACAGTCATAGGGCCAAGAAAATGTCTACTAAAGTCGACATATGATTCTCGAGATGTACTCGTACTTGCAACATTGCCTGATAGAGTGGATCTAAATATAAAATGAAAAAAATGTGTTAAGGAATATAAAAAATGGCATTAGATAAATTTCCAAATAATAAAAGATATATAAAAGATTTACCTAGGGTGGTTATCTTCAGTTTGGGGGAGACGTTCAATACTATCTATATCAGTGGCAGGTAGATTTTGAAAAGTTTCAGATGGTTCACAGGGAACGCTATGATTAACAAATGTGTCGAGTTCAATTTGGTCAAAATCTTGACAGAGGTTTCGGGGCAAAACTATTGGGGGCATATTAATTTGATCAACTGGGATTGATAAATTATCAGTCAAAGGACTAAGTCTTTGTAGAGGAAGGCCCAATTGATCAGGGGTTCTCAGTTGTATAAAATTCTCAGTTATTGTTGAAGAGAGTTCAACCCTTGCATCAATACAGGACGATTGTGAAACCCTTGCTCGCTTAGGAAAACGTTATGTGCTAGCAAGGGTAGCTGGTGTTATTGACTTGCGAGTCTGAGTAGATGATCGATTGTCTAGTGTTATTTTTAACCGAAGTGCTCTTTCTCGATCACGTCGTTGTCGTTGGGCAAGCGCACGTTTTGAGGTTAAGCTATTACATGGTGCCATATATTCAACACTTGTGGTGGACTGTGGTACAGAGTGATGGGGATTGACAGATGTAGGTTCTGGAGGCATAACATCACACAAAGATTGAAAGCGAGAAAGTCTTTCACGTTCTCGGCGTTGTCGTTGAGCCAGAACACGACTTGAGATTAAGTTCTCAGATAGTGTTAAATGTTCAGTAGACGGGAGAGATTGTGATGGCAAGAAGACTTCCCATTCTCGTTCCTGTCGCATTCGTTGTGCCAGGGCACGTTTAGAGATTAAGGGTACATAGGGTGCCTAAAGAAGAAAAAAGATTATCATGACATAATGTGACAATAATGAACGGGTTTCAAATAATGGTCTTATATAGCAATATTAGTAATGGAGAGTGGTATTAGTTTGGTATTTAAAATGAGGTAAATATTTTAAATCGTACGGTGTATAGCATGATGGTAAATTAAAGATGTAAATTATTTAGAATGGTGTACTTAACATTTACGGTCACTACATGGTAAATGCAAAATGTGACCCTAAAAGGAGAGGGAGCATTATAAAAAAAAAATAAGATAATGTTAGAAACATACCGCTCCAGAAGAGACATTCCCCTTACCCATCCAAGATGCCTATAGATATAATTAAAGCATATAAAAAGGGATGAAAGAATTATAAGGTACGATTTTATGAAGTGGAAAAAGAAAACTGTGGAAAGTTGATGATAAATATTTACCCTAATAGGCGCCACATTTGCTTTCTCTTTCCCTTTGCCTTTGTCGTTTCCATTGTTATGGTGAGTATGCGACTATGTAAATGAAATAACATCGACAGCATTAACGAAATGTGAATAAGAACTTGATTAGAAGGATTGTGAAGGGAAAAAACAAAGAGAGAGGATTAGTTACCACAGCACAAATAGCATCAAGTTGAACATCATCACGTATAACAATACCTCCGGTATACGGTCTTTGTATCTATATAATACGAAGGTAAAATTGATAGTCAGAATTAAAACAAAGCGGGTAGATTAAAGAGAAAAGAAAAAAATGAAGAACGCGATAATAAAATAATGAGAACAAATAGAGCCATAACCATTGAAATGTTAAACATACCACTTGTGAAGATTCCTTCTCCTTCCCTTTCCCTTTATCCACATTAGGTGCCACGTTTTCTTTTCCATTCCCCTGCAAATAGGGGAACAGGAAAAAAATAAAATAAACTAACAATGAAGGAAATTGTTAATAAGCATGAAGACACTAAATAGTTGCATTATGTTACCATGGAACGAATAGCATTGAGGCGGGATTCATCATGGATAACGACACCAATATTATTTATGCGCAACCTTTGAATCTGAGTAAAAAGGCAATGTTTAAAGTCAAAAGCAAAACACGTAGTTGCAAAACAGAAGAATAGAGTAGAGGGGGTAGTTGTTACAGCATTTTGTGCGTCTTCATCAACATTTAAGAAGAAAAAAAAGTAAAGAACAGAGTTAGTAGGTTGAAAATGACATGATTTAAGGCCCGGGACAGAAGAACTACATGTAACTTACTATGCCAAATACAGTAATGTCCTCCATGTCGAGAAAGAAGTCAACTATCAACTACAAAATGAAAAGATGGATTAGTTATTCATAGAAATTAAAATGTTTACTAATCCAAACATGTGCAAAATGACATTATGGTAAGCAAGGATCGTAGGTAACCGGCAATATCCTTTGGTTTAATTATTGGTGATATATTCCATAAAAAAAAATTAAAAAATTATTTTTTATAACATATGTTACATTCTGTTTAGGGGTACGATAAATTAAAACTCATAATTAAGGCATTGAATAAACTGTACGTTGGCTGCGCACCAATCCTAGAAACCCCCCATATTCAATACCAATATTTAACGGTTCCGTCCTTCCCTTGAAAGCATTAATTAAAACATGAACATTCCTACATTAGGGTGTTTTTTTTTCCACTGAAATCTGATATGAACACTTTTTGTTCTATTCAAATTCAGAGGTTTGTTTTAATTCAGATTGTTCACTCATGCAATAAGTTCATATCCATGTTTTTAAAATAGCACCCATAGTTTACAAAAGACGACCTAATTATATTTTAAAATATAAGAATGCCAGCGTAAAGCTCGAGAATAGGGGATACTGTTATATTTGAAGCAGTATTCAGTAAGAACCTACAAATCATTGGATAAAAATAAACATTGGATAAAAATACGCATAAGCATACGTTGATAAGCATACTTGATAAGCATAAACATACATTGGAAAAAAATTAGCATACTTGATAAAAATAAACTGTTAAGAATACTTTATACCTGCTGAGGCTCAACACAATCAAAGTCCTCTGTCTTGTTTAAATACACGCCAAATAGGGAATAAAAAGGGAGTTGTTGTAACAAAATCTACTGTACAAAGTAATCCGACCTGAATAAGAAAAATAATCCGACCTGAATAAACCACTAAATAAATAAAATGAAACAAAAAATATAAAGATTCAAACCTTAGCAGGTGCTTCATATATCTTTTATACACCTTCTAAGTAATCAATCCCAACCAAAAACCAAGAAATAAATTCTGCAAAAACACCACAAACAACCATCAGTTCCACACAAACAACCACAAAACTCAAAATAAAAAAATGAAAAAACAGAAAAGCGTTGGGAATTAGGGGTCGGACGGTAATCAGACGTTGCCCCAGTAAAAAAATGTCGCGTCTTCCTCAACCTCTTCACGCAAGAAAAAAACTCAAAAAACTCAAAAATCCATTTGAGATTTGTGTAAAGTCACTCTAGGTCTCAAATATCGCTGGTAATTAGTGGTCGGACGGTAATCAGAAGTATTGGAGTGTTGGGAATCTAGCCATTGTGTATGGAAGCTTTGGTAGAGATGGTGCTTTTCATGTAGTTTGCTCAGAGAGAGTGAGAGATAAAAGAGAAATCATCGGGGTAAGAGAAGTCATCGGGGTAAAGTGACATGAAAATGGGTATAATACCGTTTAACCCTTGTTTTTGAATTTTTAACAAAGGGGGAAATAAAGTAGTGTGTGTTAAAAGAGGGGGAAACCAAAAATTTTAAGGGCAAAAATGGTAAGAGGGGTATTTTAATTTCAACCATTGGATTGTTGCATTGTTGGTTTAATCCTAGCCCCTAATTAGCTTATCAACTTAAGGAATAGTAACCAATATTCTACTCCTTATTATATATATATATATATATATATATATATATATGTGTGTGTGTGTGTGTGTGTGTGTGTATGTGTGTGTGTGTGTGTGTGTGTGTGCGCGCGCGCGCGCAAATATAAGTGTGTTTATTGTCATTTATACCATAGTAGGTATATACTTATCTGTCTTTGTAAATACCAAGTGTAACAAAATATTTGAATTAATTTGATGATAATTCGCAAAGTATCTTGCAATGTATGTTTATATATTCAAGCTTGTTATCTTAATTTTTTATTTCAAAAATGTAATGCGACTACTGTTTGGTCGTAGAATACAGGAGGGTTGTTTGAAATGGTATATGCATTGGTTGGTATCTATCAAATTTAAATTTGCAAAAAAATATTTGACTCCCCTAAAAATATAAATGGAGTTCTGCACATTAAAGTGGACCACTTTATGCAACAAAATTTAGGGGTATATTGACACAACCCCTTGGTATTAAGTATGTATACATATAGGTCCAGGTAATTATAATTTTGTAAATAAATTAGAATGAAGGAGTGTTGTTTGAGATGGTATATGCATTTCTTGGTACATAAATATACATTGTGAAAAGTGTTTGTTATTAATGTTCGAAAAGTAGAAAAGATATTGGGGTTGTTGGTTTTTTGTGAACTTTATATTTCGCCGATTTTAAGTTATGATTTAATTGATAACATATGTCATGCTATCAATTAAAAGTGTTTTATATATTGCAATGTGATGAATGAAAATTTATAAAGACTACCAATTGTTTTGTCAAATTAGCATCAAATATATAAATAGTAAAGTGTATATCACTATAATTTTGTGACAAATTTGGGTAAATATAGATCTATGTTGAGTAAAATTGTATGATAATATTGTGTTAATTCTTATGATTATACATTAGATACTTTATTGTTTGCTATTTCATTCAAATTGTGTCACCGTTATCTAAAGTCTTTTTTTATTATTTTGTGTACAGTTAGATGGCCGAGAGTAGTGATGAAATCGAGCCAACAAATGGGAGAGCATGACCAATTCGATGCAGTTTGGTAGCTTTCAACACACTTATGCGAGATAATGAGGATTTTTCAAAGAAAATCATATTAAAGTATTGATGGACACACCTTTTTGGCCAATGTTCAAAGCATTTTACAAAGGAAGCTCACGCAGCCATTTGTGAAGAACTACCACTTGAAAATAATCTCTATTATCCAACATTATAACAAGGATACTAAGAAGTTTTTGTTTAGAAATACTTTAGTTGTGTCCCCAATAGATGTATCAACTTTGTTTGGTCTTCCATCGAATGGTGCACCAATTTTAGCTGTAAAAGAAAAAAAGAAGACTACTCCATTCGTTGATAAATATTTCAAGGGCGCGAAGAAGATAACAAAGACAATGGTTGAAAAAGGGCTTAAAAAATCATTGTTAGGTGTGCATTATGAGGATTTTGACATGCTTCATTTAGATGCTCTTCATTTATGCATCTGCGTTTTGTTCCCAAACACTAGTTCATCTATTGCTTGGTGTTACAAGAACTATATTGAGGATGTCAAGGATATGAAGAAAAATAATTGGGCATCTGTAGTGCATGTCAACCTATTCAATTCAATCGAAACTCGACGAATACCCCCAGTATCGTCTCAAGATATCAAATTCTATTACTTGTAAGAAAAGTTTTTCCTATTCAATCAGTTTTTACCAATACTTTTAGTAATAAAAAATGTTCTTATTAACTTAATTACTTTTGCTTTAGTTCTGGCTCTGTGAAATATTGAATTTAATTGATCCCTTACTTGAAATCAATGAGAGTCATCCTAAATTTCTCCGATGGAATTTACAAGAGTTATATTCGGTGATGGATAATGTTAAACTGTCGATGTTGGAGGTATCTTAACTTGTTTATTGCATGTTAGTAGCCCGTAAATAGTAAGACATTTATCACATTTTGTACCCTGATGATAATAAATATACTTTTATCCGTTCAAATAATTAATATTCACTTTAATATCCTAACATTTACTTTGTGTATATCATAAATTCAGACACCACCACCGAGAATAGTTGAAATTAAGATATTGGATGATTCGACAAATATCAAATTAGATAACACCATTGATCGAAAAAAATCATGTTGTGTTACCAAATAAAGAGAATGTAACTAATGTGCTATCCGAAGAAAGCCCTGATTATGTCATTAAAATACAAGAGAGGCATATAAATTTGCGTAACTTTAGGGTTGTTAATGACAAACTAAAAATGGAGATTGAAGAATTAAGAATGCTTCTTCAAGATGAAAACGAAATGGAGAAAAAATATTGACGATATGTATCCAAATCGAAAAACTGTTACATAGTGAAAAGCTTAATTCGAGAAGTAGCGTAAGTACTTGATTGATCTTGAAGAGGAAATTATTGCACTAAAAAATTGAGAAACAGATAATGGAAAATATAGTAAGTTCACAAAGTGAAGAAATATCATCTCTTAAGATAAGCTTGAATGAATAATTAAAAAATATAGACCATTCGATGTGTGATGCGGTATGGAAAAAAGATATTCGGCATCTCGAACGTGAGAACATATCACTTTCGTTAGGAGGTTTATGCTTTGATAATCGAATGTAGTGGTAATAAGAATGATGGGCAATCGGTTGATGAGGGTTTTCGTACTTGAAGGATTTAGAAGATGAGAACATTTAAATAATAAATGAGATTGTTAGTTTGAATGAGAAATTAAAAGGCAAAGATGACGAACTGTTGCAAAAATAATCAGAGTGGGATAAAGAGAAGAGAGCCCTCATTGATTTGAGCAAAAGTAATGAAAAAATTGGAAATAAACTAAGGTTGTTGAACAGTGAACTTAGTTAGATATTAGACAAAGTTCCCACGGCATCAATTAGTGGTAAAACACTCTACATGTACAAGAGAATAAAAAATAGGAAGGATCGAATCCCATCAATATCATAGCCTTATTTAGATTACGGAGTGGGTAAACAAAAAAAAGTAGCGTGGCATACACGACACGTGGAAAAGATACAAAAAATGCACGGGGAAGATGATTTTGTCGAAAAAGCAGTACATGTAAGTCGCCACATACACCATCTGATATGACCACATCGGGTCAAAAAAATTCTGAGACCAACCCACTGGTTGTTGAAGATATTAAGCGATCGAATTGTAATCCTATAAAGGAAATGAAATTGCGTTTAAACAAAGGTACAGTTTCGACACATGTCAAGAAAAAATGTAGAGATAAATTACAATTATTTTGTGATAAGAGCAGTGAAATGTATGAGTTTAGTTTATATTTTGTCCATTAATAAATAATATGAACAATGTATAAATAAGAAGTATTGTATGTAGGTCTATGTTGTGTCAAGGAGACTCACCATTGGGTGTCAGTTTCACGGAGGGGTGTTTTGGATATATTAGATCCCGATGCCATATCAAACATAGTGTAAGTATCTAACGCCGTAATTTTAAAATTGAAGGCACAATTCTTAAAGTATTTAAATGATTATGTTCATATAATGAAAATTGTAATAATGGTCATCGTGTTTATATCAGCTA
Source organism: Sambucus nigra (assembly GCA_949130495.1). Classification (NCBI taxonomy): domain Eukaryota; kingdom Viridiplantae; phylum Streptophyta; class Magnoliopsida; order Dipsacales; family Adoxaceae; genus Sambucus; species Sambucus nigra. The sequence goes on from OX422224.1 coordinate 340,637,310, forward strand.
ATTCGTACTTTAAATCATGATAAAATAATAATCGAATACATTATAGTATCTAGTTATCCAGTAGTAATCTTCAACTTGTCTGATAGTATATGTTATGCAAACCAAATACCCCATTTTATCACTTAGTTGGTGATCGTTATATTACAAATTAGAAGAGTAAAATTGTGTTATACTATGTGAGTTGAACCGCAAATGCCTTATTAGCATTTTACATTGTCGATTGACCCTCATTAATCCACAGCTAATTTTTTTTTTCTTTTTTACAATACATAATATATGTTCAATAAAAAAAGTTAGTGTATCTCCATGGTAATTGTGGGTACCCGGATTTGCCATCATGGGCCCAGAAGAGTAGCCTAATAAAAACGGCCCAAAGTCCGAACCCCTCGCACCTTAACTAAATTCAGTTATGACTTAGTCTTCTCCTAAAATCTTGTATAGAGATATTCCAGGAGAGAAAGATGGAAGTGGGGGAGTCCAACACCCCCACTCCCCGAAGATAAATATGTATATAATAAACCCAAAGCCTGGGGCAAGAGGCACGCACTGTATTCTCTGTAAGAGTTCTCCGGAGTATATAGAAATAATACTGACTGCACCACCGTGGATGTAGGCATTATTGCTGAACCACGTACATACTGTGTTGTGTGATTGGAATTTTATGTTCTTTATTTTCCTTGGTGATTGTGCTTTTCTTATTTATTTGTGTTGAATATAATTGTCACCACAGTAATGATCTTTCCAATCAACACCAAAATTTTTGTATCTATTCATTGCGTATGTTCTCACTACTAGTTGGTAAATGAGATATTTTTCTCTGATATTTGATATGTGAATTTTTGTTTAGTATATATATATATATATATGGTGTTGAATAGAAACCTATGCAGAGAAAAACAAATCTGCTAGAAACTGGAAGTGGAGAACATATGTAATGAATAGATGCAACGATTATGGAGTTGAATGGATACCTCATGACTCATTGAAAAGATTCATAATTACCTATTGACCAGATACATCATAGTGTAACAGGTAATTATGAATCTTTTCAATGAGTCATGAGGTATCCATTCAATTCCATAATCATTGCATCTATTCATTACATATGTTCTCCACTTCCAGTTTCTAAAAGATTTATTTTTTTCTACAATAGGTTTCTATTCAACACCATATATATATATATATATATATATATATATATATATAGAGAGAGAGAGAGAGAGAGAGAGAGAGATTATGGTTTATCTTTTTCAATAGGTTATGACGTATCTTTTTTAATACTGCATATGTTCTCCACTTCAAGTTTATAAAATATTTGTTTTGCTCTGAAATTGGTATCTATTAAAAACAATAATTTGTGTATCTTTTTCACTGCCTACGTTCTCCAATTGCAATTTCTAAATGAATTTTTTGTAATGAAAATTCTAAAAATGATCATATGTTTTGACCCTTAATGTTTGTTATTTTGTTTTACCTACATATATACTATATATAATCAACAACCTTAGGGAGATCATGTAAATAGAAACAAGAAAATAAAAGGTGTATCACCCCCTTTCTTCATGATGTCTACATAATGTTGGGAAGTCGTTCGGTTGAATGATAAAAACAAAATTAAGACAACCATCGAGGATGTACTTATGCATGTAGTAGGAGATTATGACATGATTTTTTTTCCAATGGGGCATGAGTTAAAATTTCATTGGACACTAATTTGTATGGATAAAAAATAGGGAGAGTTTCATTCATTACAATCCTTTATGGCCATGAATAAAGAATGGGCGATGTTTGTTTCAATAATGCTACTACTTTTATAAGTATCAAAATGAACTACAAGTATTTTTAAATTTGTGAACGATCTAATTAACTTCTATGAAAACAGTCTTACATAATGAATTGCCTCGGGAATTTGAGGGCGGAGGCTGATGACTTATTGGAAAAAGGTTCATAGATTAAAAGTATTAAATAAAAGGGCCATCAAAAAACAACACAAGTCCCTTTGACTTCAAGTGACAAATTAACACTATACTGGCTGAAAGCAAATGCATTTCACTATTCACTCGTGCGAGATCCATAGTTTGTATAACAATTGGAAATGTAATTGATCAAATATGACCTTGATTTGATAAAATTATGCATTTTCATAACAAAATGTTGTTGATAATTTCTTACAATTTTTAATGTGTGTAGCTTGGACTGTGGAATCGTTGTCATGTTAATTGAGAAACTACTCAGTGAAAGATCCGTATTACCGACAAAATGGAAGAAGGATTTAATGTATGAAATGTGTGGATATTTGATTGAGTTATTTACCACGACATTGGAAATATTGGAGTGTGAATGATTGGAACTTGATGAAGTCAACCATTTTTTGTTTGAAGATAACATATTTTGTTAGGAAGTTGAATTATAATGGATCGACTTCTTAGATTTGAACTTTTTTTAGCACAATTATTCCCCAAAAATGTTGGGCTTGTTTTGAAGATAATTGCACTGGGTTGTGTATGGAGTTTTGGGGTTATTAAAATTGCACTTTAATTTTGGTATATGTATCTCTATTTATACAACTAGGATATCAACTTACATTATTATTATTTTCCATCTATCTATTTGTGTGGGTGTAAATAGTTGCACTATGGAATATATTCGATCTTTTTTTATATTAGTAATGCACTTTGATCTGGTATAAGTACCTTTGCTTCTCCAGATTATATTATGCACATTACTGTGTTAAAGAATGAATTGATTTTTTACAGACTATTACTTGTTTGTGTTTTGTGTTGTTTGGAATGTCATGAATCCAATGAATGGAAGCGGTATCCACAAATGAATTATTTGAGCGCATTTGAGAAGCTACATAGTGAAGGATCAACATTATCTCTTTATTTAATGTTTTCCATATGGGATGTCATATTACATTACATGTAGCATATTAACTGTGTTGAATGATAATGCGGCTGAATCAGCTCAATATCTATGAAATGCTTGGACATTTGATCGTGTGATTTACCATAAAATCGGGAACATGGGAGCGTAAATGAGTGGAACTGGATGAATTTAACCAATTTTTTTAAGACACCTTATTCTTTTAGGAAGTATAATTACATCGGATCAAACTTCTTAGATTTGAACTATTAGCATATTTATTGCTAAAAAATGTTGGACTTGTTTTCAAAACAATTGCACGAGCTATGTATGAAGTTTTTGGGCTATTTGAAATGCACTTTAATTTGGATATATTTATCTATATTTATACAACTGGGATACCATATTACATCATTATCATTTTATTCCATATATGTTTGCGTGCGTCTAAAAAATTGATATAGGGAATGTATTCAGTTTTGTGATATTGAAAATTGAGAGTTCGCTATCGCGATCTTAATGGAATGGTTTATAGAATTAAATGTCCAAACACAAATCCAATTTTATCTTTTTACCCTAAAACATATATTTAGGTGGTAAAACAGATAAAGTAAAGTAGGCAATCAACAAAGGCAAAGTTTGAGGAAAAATCCCTTACGAGCGAAGCCTTTTATTTCAGCACTTTACAAATAATACAATATATTCAACTTATAATACTAATTGATACCGGTCATAAGTATAACACACTAGACTTCGCAAATTTATAAATAATACTACTCGGTCAGGAGCAGTCCATAGGCGACGTTCCACCCTCGGTATCCACCGATCAACCTGTCTTCAGCCATGATCCCCTCGAGTACCATAAGGTCAGCAGTAAAGATGATCTCTCCACAATATTTGTGCATGCAAGGATACAAAACTATCTAGGTTTTAAAAGGATTCACACAAATCTATTTAGGGACGAGTTTTGTAAATTAAAAGTGTTTTCTAAACATAATAGTGCGAAAACTTTTACAACAGGTATGCAATAGTTGTTCTGGCAAAAGTCTTAGAAAAAATAAATACGAAACATGTATTTATAAGGAAAAAATAAATTTCGAGGCGAAATCCCGTTCAAACGAAAATGTGGATCGTTCGAAGGAGAATAGGATCTCGTTAGAATGAAACAGGAGTTCGTTTGGACGACATTGCTATCTCATTTGAACCAACTTCATATGACCTTCAAACGATGCAAAACAATATGCCCATATTAGATACTCGTTAGCTGTAGATATCAAACGATGCTTCGAATGCCTTTGATGTCTCGTTTGAACAAGAATGCTTTCTCGTTTAAACGAGGTCAACGAACTTTGGACAAAAAATTTAAATAAAAAAATCCTCGATACTAAAACAAAAAAATCTTGTTTCAATTGAAATAAAAAATAAAACATCTCAAAATAAATTTAATGAATAAATTTAAATTCTTAAAAGCTTTATGCCTTCATAAAGTGGAGAACCATTGAACTTGGAGATGTTGGAGATTCAATTCTTCGTGATGGCTTGAGTCAAAGTGTAACGGGATACGCCAAACTAAATGTAAGCCTAATCTATGAGCAATGATAGAAAATTTGCTCTTACAAATCTCCCCCTTTGGCTATTCCGGTATAAAAATAAAATTGAAACCGAAATTACATTAAAAAAGCCTAAGACAGTAAAAATATCCTAATACCCCCCCTAAACCCTAGATAATTGATTGGTGAAAGGAAATAATGTCTTCAAATATCGACTTCTTCTCTTCTTGATCTTCCCTTGATGTTCTAATCTTCTAATCAATGCGCAAGGAAACCCACACACATGAAACAAGAACAATACCAGTGATGCATAGAGTTTGAAATATAAAATAAAACTCATAAGAATTTCTCCCCACTAAAACAAACTCATGTAATCTTCCTGTAATTTGTTCTCCCCCTTTATTTTTTTCGAAATAGACAAGGAGTAGAAACTAAAGCATGACATACAGAGAACATCACTGATAAGAATTAGATATCATCACAAAAATATACAAACATGCAATGATAATCTTAAAAGCTCCACAGACTATTTTTTTTTATTTTAAAATTTTTCTCAAGTATAAATTGTATAGATACAGCACACCGTGAATTAACATAAAAATACCCGAATCATGTAAACGAATTGTAAGGGTGTGAACATATTGCATAGGTTAATTAACGTCGACAAACATAACACATGTACAAGACGGATTGAGATACCACTAACTGATGATCTCAAAATATACCTTAGGTGAAAAAATGGTGAACTCATGTGAAATTTACTTAACCTAATTAGCAAATTAAGACCGTAAGTGATTTTCACACCAATGTCACCCAGACTCTGTAATAGTTTTTCAAGATTTAATAGAATGTGCAAACCCATTGATCTTCGACTTAATTCACTCAAAATCTCACATATATTAGTTATTCTCTAAATTATTTTGAAGAAATCAATGCTCAATTCTAGCAAAGCATCAATGTTCAAGCAAATGGCCTTTCACTTATGTTTTTATATGCCTTTAATCTTTTGGCTCTTTTCATTTAAAATGGTGGCTTTTCACCCAAAGACTTTGTCTTTCGCAGCCCGATTCCATTGCTTAATATATAACAATTTTACTAGAAAAATTATTATTAAATCCAGGCAATGGTTCTTACATGCAAAACTTTTTATTATCTTGATTTTCACATTTGGCTCGTCTTAAAGCAAAATTGAAATGAAAACACTATGATCGACATGCGATAGGTAAGTGCAATACTCAAATAAGTTCGAGCTCATGTGGAATAAAGGATACAAGGAGTCAGACATATAGTTAGATATCATCAATTCACATCTTAATGACTCCACACATTATAAAGCACATATATGAAATGATGTCATGTCTCAAAATTCTATAAAATAGACACATGAATATGGAATGAATGGGTAACTAGGACAACTTTAATGTTTATCCATATAAGATGTAAAAAAATTACAAAACTCTTTTTGTCTTTTTCAAAAATTTTATCAAAAGAAAATCTTTTTTCCTTTTTCACTATTTTCTTAAAAACCAAAAATCTTTTTATATTTTTCAAAATTTTTCAGAAAAACAAAACTCTTTTTGAATTTTTTAAAAAATATATCAAAATTAAAAATATAAATACAATGATAGTACAATTTAGCAATAAGTGTGTAAAATATGAACATGAAAATCATCCTATGCTAGAAACAACTCTCAACCTCAATCATTAGGCGTGGAGTAGCTCTTAAAAGGAGATGACATCCTAAGAAATTCCTCCATCAAATTTTGTGAAGTCTTGATTAAATACTCTACTTTCTCTCTAAAACTCTTAAAATCTCTTAAGTGATATGTGGGAGCATGCAGAGTAACATGTGCAGGATTGCGTGTGGGAACTCGTGTAGGAGGAAACCGGGGAACATACCTATGAGTCAGTGTCCCTTGTTTAAAATAACTCTTTAAGGTGACCTCTTTGTTTAGAATGGGAATAAACATATACGGGCTTGGGTGCACCTCTCTCAAAACTTCTAGGATGAGATTTCCTAGGTGGTTTAGGTTGAGGGTTATATAGATTCTAACATAATCTCGGGAACGGCTTAGGTGCAGCATGGGAAGTGGATGCACTGTTATAACCTATTCCTTACCTCTCGACATTACCTTCCAACCATCTTGGATGTGTCCTCTATTGTGACCTTTACCTCCCAGACACATTTGAGATCGCTCTCGAGTTAGGATACACGGACTTTAAATTTCCCATGAGTCTCCAATGAATATTGAAGATCTTTCGTAAGACTAGCCACGATGTTGGTCAAATCGGTCTTTTTTCGGCCTAAAATGATCAACTATTCACATAAGAAAACCTTCTCCTTCTCGGTTGACACATCGACGTCTCACACTCTTTCAAAACTTCCACCTCTCTCTCCAAATTTAACACCCTAAGAAATAAATCCTTACTAATATTTTTCGTCTCTTAAAGTCTCGGTGTGAAGATCACTAAATGCCTTTTGGAGATCCCTTATCTCTCACTTAGAACCTCATCGTCACTTTCACTAGAATGTCTCAAAACATCATTGAGGCTTTCATGTTTAGATAGGTCCTCATCAGAGGGGGACAAATTAGAAGTTCTAACGTGACTAACCATGAATGCAACACACGGTTCATGTGGTGATTCTCCTCCTGAATCAACCGACTCGATGTCATTATCGCTAAGAGTGGCTTTATTAATAACTTTCTTGCCCTTTCTCTTAATCCTAGTGGGACACTCATGTGCCTTGTGCCCTATACCCTCACATTCAAAACATCTAATCTCTTCCTCTTTCTCTCCTCCGCTTATTCCTTCGTTTTTATTTTTATTTTTCTCAAAAATATTTTCCTTGGAAGAATTTTCTGAGATTTTTTTTGAAATTTTTTGCAAAAAGGGCCAAGTCATCAAAATTAAAATCAAAATCAACCTTAGATTCAGACTCACACACTTTTTCTTATTTATTTTTCTTAGTTTGAGTCATTATAGCGATCCCAACTTCCTTAGGTTTAATGTTTTTATGGAATATATCTATATCATATGTTTGAATATCTCCTACAAGTTGTCGTAACATAAGAGTGTCTAGGATCCCTAATGAATTATGCATGGTAACCTCAGGAATAAAGCGGGCAGGGAGTGACTTCAAAATCTTTTTTCACAACCTCGTCTCCGAAATTTTTCTCTTCCAAATTAAAGATGGAATTAATAATCTCCGATAAACGCGCTTAAAACTCATTGAAAGACTCGGACTCTATTATAGTGATGGTCTCAAATTGGGTGGTTAAATTTTAAAGCTTGGATGCTTTTATAGCATTGGTACCCTCGTAAGTGAGCTGGAGAGTATCACATGCTTTATTAGACGTGGTGCACATCATGAGGTGACGAAACTCATCAAGGGTGATGACTCCAGAGATGGCACTCAAACCGCGAGAGTAAAATTACTCCACCTATACTTATCATCAGTCCACGAAGAAACAGGTTCAGAACTGATGTCATTATCAACGGTGGTAGTGGGAGGAGTCCACCTTCTTTCACAAATTAACAAAATCGTTCATCTATGACTTTTAATGAAGATTTCATCCTAGTTTCACAATAAGCATAATTAGAACCATCAAAGAAGGGCATTGGATTATACAAATTATCCATTAAAATTCGACTTTTCAAAGATCAACAATTTTCAAAAAAAAAATTGATATTAAAGAAAAAATAATTTTTGCGGAAAAAGATCACACAGTATTTTTGTGTAACTTGCTCGGATACCAATTTGAAAGCGCGCTATCGCGATCTTAATGGAATTATTTATATAATTAAATGTCCAAACACAAATCCAATTTTATCTTTTTACCGTATGACATTTATCTAGGTAATAAAACAGATAAAGTAAAGCATGCAATCAACAAACGCAAAGTTTGAGGAAAAATACCTTATGGGAAAAACCTTTTATTTCATCACTTTGGAAATAATGCAAGACAGTCGACTTATAATACTACTTGATACCATCCACAAGTATAACACGCTAGTCTTCAAAAATCTCTAAAGAATATTACTCGATCAGGAGCAGTCCACAGACAGTGTTCCACCCCTAGTATCCACCGATCAGCGTTTTGTCTTCAGCAGTGATCCCCTCGAGTTTCACAAGGTTAGCAATAAGGATGATCTCTCCAAAAGAGTAGTGTGTGCAAGGATACAAAACTATCTAGGTTTTAAAAGGATTCACACAAATATATTTGGGGATGAGTTTTGTGAATCAAAAGTGTTTTCTAAACATAAACACTAAATAGGTATTTATATGGCGAACATAAATTTCGAGGCAGCGGCTCGTTCGAACGAAAATAGGGTTCGTTCGAATGAGAATAGCATCTCGTTAGAACAAAGCAAGAGTTCGTTCAAACAACATCTCTATCTCGTTTGAACCAACTTCAAACGACCTTCAAACGATGCAAAACAGTATGCCCTGGTTAGATTCTCGTTAAATGTAAATATAAAATGATGCTTCGAATGACTTTGACATCTCATTCAAATGAGAATGATTACTCGTTTGAACGAGGTCAATAAACTTCGAAATTTTTTTTTAAAAAAAATGCCTCGATTTTAAAACAAAAAAAAATACTGTTTCAGTTTTAATAACAAATAAAATGTCCCAAAATAAATTTAATAAATAACATTAAATTCCTAAAAGCTTTATACCTTCATAATGTGGAGAACTATTGAACTTGAAGATATTAGATATTCAGTTCTTCATGACGACTCGAGTCGAAGTGTAATGGGATACACCAAACTAAATGTAAGCCTAAGCTATAAGCAATGATAGAAAATTTGCTCTTACAGAAATGCACTTAAATCTGGTGTAAATATATCAGGTTTTACAATTGCTATTGCTAGATTATATCATGCACAATACTGTGTTAAATGATCGAATGGGCTATCGACAAACCAATAATTATATGTGTTTATGTAGTTTGGACTGTCATGAACCAAATAAATTGAATCGATGTGCACAAATTAATGATTTGAGCACACTTGTGTAGTTACTAAGTGAAGGATTAAGATTGTCATTATGTCTATTGTTTTACAAATGAGATGCCATATTACATTATGCACTTGTGGTATGTATCTGTGTTGAACGAGAATGAGGTTTAAGCATCTTAGGCTAATGCTGAGTTACTTAAGTCTCTAGGTATGATACCAAACAAGGAAAAATGACATGATGATGTCATAATAGAGCCTATATTCAAATCCATTAATAGTAGTGTATATTAGATATTGAAGCGATGCATTTTGACAACATTGAAATTTTACATCAAGATACATAAACCTAAGTATACATTTGTATCAGGTCAAAAATGGATTGCCTATGATAGTGAACATAAAAAGTGATTTACAAACACATTTCATTTAGGGAAATAAGCATACAGAGTCAAATAGTTACAAAGACGGCTTCATTAAAATATAGTGAATCTTCCTCACTCAGAACGTCATTATGTTTATGATTTATCACATCACTTTTTGGAATTGATATTCAAAAGATGATCTGGGATACTTCTTTTTTTCAATCTATATTGGTTATGTTGTAGTTATGAAGTTTTAGATTTGTAAATGTATTTGGATTTGTTGACAACAGCTGGAATTTCGATGATATAACTGTGACACCCCGCCTAATTAAATACCGAGTGATCAATCCTTTATTAAATTATAACCAAGGTGAACGGTTGGTTCATTCTTAGCATCACTGCCATAAAATAACTTTTCATATTAAACACCCTAAATAATTAAGCTAAGTGACAAAAACCATTTTTTAGACATCATTTACATATTTAATTTAAACCAACATTCAAAACCTTTCACAAACCATAGTTTAAGAGTCACACAACAACTAGACTGGAAAAGATAATCCAAGCAATTTAAGCATTCAACTAATTAATTCCAACTTAAAAGATTCAAAGGAAAAACATCCTGACAGTAACAATCCCAAAGTATAACTACTGAAAGTAAACGAATCACAATCTCTGATAAAACCAACTGAATAAGGGAAAAAGGGCAACACATGACCAACTGGATAAAATAGAACTAGAAGTGGAATCAATAATGAGGTCGTCTAAGCAAGAGGCCTGCAACTCCCACCTAAGCTGCAGCACGTTCCTTCTAAAGGATCCTATGCAAGACGCCCCTGTGGCTAGGCACCTGTAATATATACATATATATACAAGAGGGAAGAGAAAATAGGAAACGGGTCAGAGCCCGATTGTAAAACAGTTTAAAATTTAGTTAGCAAGTATTTAAAATGCTTACCGGCTAATGCAATAATCATATTAGTATGCGGCACTCTCTTGAGGAATTCTCACCTCTCTTCTAATGTGCACACCTACCGCACTATTTATCCCAACAGTTTAGCTTTTCTTAAAATTCTCATAAGGTTTCATGCCGACAATTACTAGTGCTAAGATAGTTAATTTCTAAAGGCAAAGTTTTCGCATAACTCTCATTTTATTATAACATTTCTCAGTGTTGCCTCAAACTTTTCACACACTTTTAAATATCGAAATATTTATTCATTACTCAACTACGTTTAATCAGAGTAGAAAGTTTCCTAATTTAAATTTTATATATATATATATATATATATATATATATATATATATACACTATCGGCACCCCACATAAATTTATGGTGCTGGCATACTCTGCTATCAAGTCCCCGTATCACTCGTACTAAGGGAAATACTAGTTCGGAATCACTCTCGAACTGTATTAACACAAAACACATACAAATTGAGGCGAAGCATAGTTCCAAGTCACTAAGAGGTCAGCACATACCCTCATGTCTCTTAGGACCGTCTGACTATCTATCTGATAGCCTGTACCAAGGATTCCTATGTTCTAGGGTACAAGTCAATATCCCCCATAAAGGTCCCATCGAGATAAGACTGTCCCGGCGCGGTAACCTCAGTGATAGCAAGTAGCGCGGGCATGATTTTTACACCTATATAATATATGCACAAACACAGTCATATATGTATACTACCATTCCCATTTCGGATTTAGGTACACCAATGACCCATACTTATGATATTTATTCTTATTGCACATTACTAGTTTATCCCGTATAACGGTTCATCTCTTTTATTCTTATTTATGGGATTATTCCAAACTTACTTCGTGACACTCATGAAATCCTATCTCCCTAAGTGTAATTTCAGTAGGTACTCTTTTATTTTACGACGTAACTTTCTTACGAGTCTCACCCTTTAGACACACGTTCCCATTATTCCTTAAGTGTAAAACACCTCCGTTAAATGTAAATCTCGTCTTACATTAAAGGTTCCATTTTTATAAAGTCCTATTGGTCTCCTTTATATCCCAAAATGTTCTAACAATAATGTCCAAGGATTTCTATTCATTTAAGTTGTAACAACCAATTTAAAAAGGGGAATGTGAGTTTTCCAGGAGGGGTCGATCGATCGATGGCAAGGGCTCGATCGATCGATGCTCTTGGGTTAATCGATCGATCAAGTAGTGATTGCGAAACTGCAGAATTACCAGTTACGGGAATGCTATTCCAAAATCATCCAAATCATCATTTTTGATTTCCAAACTTCCAAAAAATAATACTACAAGTGTTGTATCCCCAACTAATTAATATTCTACGTAAGACATATGAGTTTTCATCAATTATAACGAATTAAAAGGGCCAAAATCCATAAAAATAACAAGAACCCTAATATTTCTTTAACTCAGTTCTTCCCATTATTTTCCCAGATTTTCTACTCCTAACTCAATGAAATTTCGTGGTTTAACCTCTACATATGAATTAGATTTCCAGAATACGTCTTTTACCTTTACAACATGCGAATTCGAGTCTCCCATACATGCTTTCTTTCACAAAAACTAGTCATAATCAACCCTAGACTAATATCATTGAAGCATTAACTAAAATAGAGCAAGATAGATACTTGCCTGGAAATACTTGGCTCAGATTTGTGGAGAAGATTGGTGTGGTTGTTATCCTCGTTGTGCGATCTACAATTTGGCGATGACGGCGGTGCAAACGGTGGAGTTCTTGGCCTAGATTTCCTTGGAAAGCTTCTCCTCTTTCCCTCCAATGGTCGTCTTTGGTTTTTGGTTATTCTAACCCTAAAAGACAACTCCTATTATCTGATGTAACATTAGAAAATTCGTGGGTTTCCATGCCAAAAAATGCAAAATATCTAAAACTCCCTCCCGGGATGTTAATTAGGCCTAAAAACGCACCGGAACCCAAACTAAACCCCCGGGTAGATTATTTTGACTATCTCGACCCTTTCGGATACATTGACACACTCAAAATGACCATACGGGTGACTTATAATTTATTCACTTTTAATAATTCGAATTTAATCCCGACACGACACAAGCGCGTCTCGATAAATTTCCAAAATTATCAAATTAGATTCTCGTGATAATTTTACTAAATTCAATTACAACTCTTACTTTACCTATAAAGTAACTTACAATAAAATTTCAATAGTTACTAACTCTCATCACGCTAGTAAGTATTTAAATGATTTACCGGATTAATATTAAATTAATATCTCTAATTAAATTTAATAAATCTCCAAAATTTAAAAGTCATAAAAATACGGGGTATTACAATAACTAAACTGTTTTGTACATTATGACTTAATGAAATGTTCTTTGTATTTGGATAGCTAAAATCTGGCATCCAAATTATAGGAATAGTTAGGTAAATTAATTTTTTGGGTGAATCAAATATCTTTAGCTCTGTTTTGGTCCATAAAAAGTGAATGATAAAAAATAGAGAATGAACTACATGATGCCTTTCTATCATGATTATACCAATGGCACAATGACAAACATCAATAGCTAATAGATGACTTATATACACGTTATCGAATTACGGGAACATGAAACAGGGATATTGTAGAACTTTTAGATCACTTTATACAAATTCAAAAATTAGTTGCTATAAAAGGATCTTTTTTTTACAAAAAAATAATAGTTCAAAGATAAAGATTGGGATTCAACTACGTTAAAAACCATTTATATCCAAATGTTTAATGTATACCCTAGAATTCAGGAAAATATGGCTTCAAAAAAGGAAAAAGAAAAAGTTATGAGTTTTTTTTTATTGAATACATGATTATTTATTGGTAGTTACTATAAATCAACTGTAGATACCTAAATTACATAGATACCTAGTCGTATATGTCTACATTTTCAAATTTATGATATTTTAAATCTCGAATACTTCCTATAATCAAACAAACAACGCAGCTAATGTAAGTACATCAATGGACTTGTCGTTCGCACATAAAAGAAACAAATGCTTAATCTCTTTGTATAGAAAAAAATAAAACATTAGTTGAACTCTTAAATTCATCTTTACAGTAAAAGGAAAAACTCATGATAATAGGTTAACGATATCAATTCATTAATTAAAAATTACAATAAATAACGAGTAAGCAACATCCAAAATAGATAGAAAAGCATATATTTTATTTGAAATAAATATCTAAAAAGAATATTAAAAATTACGGACTTGATCGTGACAATTAACATCAGATGACGGTCATATTTTACATCATATGATAGTTGTGCATGTTTTCTTATTGTGCCTATTTGCAGAACCACACTGACCATACTTGAGCTTCCTCACTTCTCCAACTGATTTTATCCTTCTCACTCTCGGCCTACCGGGTTATTTTCGCATAGTAGGATGTTTGATACCATCTTCGCTAATCTTCATCCCATTAGGTATGGAAGGTACATAATATATTGGACAAGCATATGATTTTTGGAAAAAATCAAATTTAAAGTAATCCTTAATAAGCTCATATATTTTTAAACCTCGTGCTTAGGCTGCAATACATGCTTGAGAACAGGTTAAGCTTTTAATCTGCCACATTCTACAGGAGCACGATCGTTGACATAAATTCATCATATATGCACCATCATCAGACACTTCAAACACATCTTCACTCACTTACCTAACATACCAATTTCTTCTGGCATCTAAATTCTCTCTTATAATCTTTTGAATTTCTGGACATAAAACACTCATCAATTTCTCTGCTAAACATTGTGACACCCTACCTATTTTAATCACGGGTGATTAGTCCTTTATCAAAATGACTAAGAATCTCATTTGGTTCATTCTTATCATCCATACCGAACTTTTTTAATTACTAACCACCTATATTAAATTAAGTTGGTGCCGAATTTTATCTTTCATTAGTATAACAACATGCGAAATATAAATACAATAAATTAACCATCCATTCCATTTAAGATAGTATGAATCCAATCACAATATAAATAACTGAGTAAATAATACTGAATAATCCATCGGTTCTCAAAATAAAATCCAACTATAAGTCTAATGAAATAAAACTGAATCGAAAATACATAGTCTGATAAAAACTGAATAAATGTAATAGTTGAAGGGACAACATTCCCAAATGAAATACTTAAATTGAATCCTACTCTAGGAATGAAGCACTGAAGCATCTAATCAAATCCTGCATGCATCCACAAGTGCTGCAGCTACGCATCCCTGGAATGAATCATCAAGCTTGGCATCCCAGTGGATGGACACCTAAAATATTTAAAAAAATAGATTTGACACAGGCCAAAGCCCAAGAAAACCTTTTGAAAATATTTAGTAAGCATTTAAATCATAGTTTAAAAAGTAGTTATTA
Source organism: Sambucus nigra (assembly GCA_949130495.1). Lineage (NCBI taxonomy): Eukaryota > Viridiplantae > Streptophyta > Magnoliopsida > Dipsacales > Adoxaceae > Sambucus > Sambucus nigra. Next base: position 340,652,416 of record OX422224.1, read on the forward strand.
GATACACACGTTAGTCCCACGTACACTCCCTGAGTTTCCCCACCTCTCAACTATAGTGCACACCTAACGTCTCCTACCTAGCTATGCTACCAGTCTAACTAGACCTCGGTATATAACTAACCACAAAAGGTTCAGTTCTCCTATACTACCCATACAATATGCTACCGTATTACTAATAATTAATATTACCCGCATATTATTATTGAATCTTTACTTAAGTTTCCCATACTTAAGTAGCTTTTAGATATACATTATCTATCTTTCCTACCTTCACATAAGTTAAATAATCACACTTTATAATAACACCATTAATTAAGTTTCTCATACTTAAGTTGCTTTTTGACATACACTATCTATCTTTTCTACCATCACACATAAGTAGAATGGTCACACTTGTATATAGTTACCACACTATTATATTTAATTATAGCATCCTCCGGAATGACCATCACGACGCATGCGTACTTAGCTATCAAGTCTATGTACCTCTCGTACCAAATCAGGGACTATAGGTTCGAAATGTCTCCTCGAACCATAAATCAAACAACACACAATGGAGGCGAACATAGTTCTAAGCCTTTGGGATACGCACATACCTAACGTACCCAAATGACCTTCCAGTCCTACTAACACACAACACATAATGAGCCGCCCTAAGTTCTATATTTTGGGGCTCATATCCAAACCTCCTATGATAGCAGGAAGCATAGGTATGTTCTCACACATAACAAATCACACAATAGGTATTCACACAATATATATATATATATACACACACACACACAACCTATAAAATCCAGTATAGGCATACACCACCTATGATATATCCCGTACATAGTATTTATATCTCTCGAATACTCAAAGTAATATTAATTTACAATTTCAACCTTTTATTGTATATTCCCGAGTATCGCTCACTACGTTAAGGGTCCTGGTTACCCCTTAATTAATATCAGCAGTTAATATATCTCTATCCTACTGGTTCACAACTTGGGTTTACTCATGCTCTCTGTAACCCGTTTCGATTCTCGAAATTCATTCAATTTCATATTATGTCCCAAAGGTCCTAGCCTTAATCCTCACATTTGGGCTAAATCCAAACCTTACCATAGTCCACTATAATTTACTATGTCCCTCACTATAGTTTAATAATAACCCAAAAGTCTCTTGATTGATTATTCGCAAATTCAGGGAATAAATAAAACAAACTGGGCACATCTGGGTAACCGAATCGATTCGGTGAAGAGGCCGAATCAATTCTCTTATCTAATCGATTCGCTCCGTGAGACGAATTGATTCGAAATGCTTTTGTTTGTCTTCTTTATTTAACTGTTACGTTTTTCTCCAATTTTAACCAATACAACCTCCCTGAATCGTACCCAAAAACCCATATAGTTTAACCCAACATCAAATATGAGTATATTAACAGGTCCTAATGAATCTCTATCATTAAATCCATAATTAACAAGAATTCATCAAAGGTATTTCTACACAGCCCTAGTTTTCTCTTTTCATGCATGTTCTTTCATAAAACCCAGAAATAATTCTCTCATATCATTTCAATCATCAGATTTCGTACTATCTAAATATAGGGATCCATTATATAATCAATCCTACCCCAAAGCAAGAGTTCTATTCATCTAAATTCCAAGAACATCTTTAAATCATAAATTCAAAACCCTACACTACATTGGTATTATAACACGCTTAAATAAATCGTAAGATAAACACTTGCCTTAGTCCAGTAGTTCTGATTTTCGTTAATTGGTGATGGAGTTGATCTTCCCTTACTCTGATCTTGATTCTGGCAATGCCCGTGGTGCAAAACGGTATGGGAAGGCCTAGTTTCCTTCTCCTCCTCTTATCCCATGGCTGTAGCAACCCGCTTAATTAAATACCGGGAGGCCAATCCTTTACCCAATTAACTTGAATTATTCAGTTATCTTATTCTTAGCATAATTGTCGAAAAATAATTTTCTTTCTTTATTAACCATCTAGTAATCAATTAAGCTAGTGATAAAATTTCGAGTTTTAATTTTTTTTGTAAAATTCATTTTTAACAATACCAACAATTTATAATATAAACCATTCCACAACAATGAATAATGAATAAGTATCATCACAACTTAATTAATGTAACTAGAATAAACTTCCCAGTTTCAAACATCTCAATACGATAAACCAAATGAAATCAAATGTATCAAAAATTGACATAATTAAAACCACTGGCTGAGATAGAATGGAAATGACAAGAATCCTTTGGCAACATGCCATCAAAGAATTGACTACAGAGTGCATGAATCAATAAAATGATGCGTCTAATGTAAAATCCACAACTCCAAAGTATCCATAGTACTTAAATTTTCGATCATCTAAGCTGGGCGTCCCTATAGATGGACACCTGATAAAGTATATACAAGAGGGAAGAGAATATGCAGGAGAAAACGGGTCAGAGCCTGATTGTAAAATATTTTAAAAACAACAAGTGAATAAATGCTACAATTAGCAATTATTATATACATGTTAAATGCTCGGTCGCTCTCTTGAGATTCTCACCTCTCATCTAGTGTACACACCTAACGTATTTCCAAATTATTATAGTTATTATTCACACTTTCACTAGATTATATCATTGTGACAACTAACCATAGCCCTTATCTTTCCCACATATTTTCTTCGCAATACATGTAATAAATATGTATTAATTCATTTCTTAATATAATTAAGTGTTCTCATACTTAATTAATTTCATATATCACTATCTTTCATGTCTACTTAGATCACATAGTAGATAATACCACAAGTATATTTATATAATACTATATCCTGAGACTCAGCTGCGGTGCATGCATACTCTGCTATCCAGTCTCAGTACATCTCGTCACTGTATAAAGGACTGTTGGTTTGATATATCCCTCGAACCACAATATCCAAACACAAGTATTGGAGGCGAACATAGTCCTAAGCCTTTGGCCTACGCATATACCTACGCACCTAAATGACCGTTCAATACCATTATTTTCACTAATAGCAATCCAACCTAAGTCCTATGTTCTGAGGTAACAAGTCAAAAATCTCCCATAAGGCTTATCAGGATATGACTGTCCTCAATGCAAAAACCTCCCGTCGATAGCATGTAGGCTAGGTATGTCATACACATAAATTATGATATAGGCATTCATTTAACCTATTTACACATCATTAAGGCAAACGCACAACCCATATAATAAATCAGATACGTAGAATATTTTATCTCTCGAATATCCTACGTATTTAAATTATGACTTTACTCCTTAAGGTATCTTCCCGAGCTTTTCTCACCACTCGACGTATATCGTTTTATTCCTCAAATAAATTCAGTATGTAAACATCTACCCCCTACTGGTTCATGTACGTATCATTCTCGAATTTTCACGAATTTAATAATTCTCCAAATTAGGTTTATTCACTGATTATCCCTAATTTAATTTAACCCCATAATTAACTTGCTAGGGTCAAGTCCACAAATATAATATGGCCTACTGGTGTCCCATATATTCCCATTTTCATCAAATTAAGTCCCATAATTAAATCAATAATAATCCCATCGAAATAATTACAAAAGGGAAAAATTATCAAATTCTGGGCAACCGAATCGATTCAGCGGGGTCCGAATCAATTCGCCCCTACAGGTCTGCAAAAATCTACTTCTGCATGGCTACTAGTTCTCAACATTTTAAACACCAAACCACTACCAAATGATCCTAAACTCCCAAGAATCAGTCCCAATTGATATACCCAAGTATGTACATGATTTATAACATCAAAACATATCAAAATCATCATAGAGTTTCGATTAATCATGCTAATCTTATTTTAAATTCAGAAAATCTGCATTATATATTTCTTTTTCAAGAACACATATAACCCCTAAATTTCTTCATCAATTAAACCCAAAATTTTGTGGTGTTAATTCTAATTTTATCAAAGGCTTAATCCTAAATGATTTCCATTTCAAGAACTACATTAAAATTATCAAATTTTCATCTTTGATTCTTAGTTTTCATGGATGTTTATCTCTTCTAATTTAACATGGATATTATAATCACTAATTGGAACAAGAATTACACTTGCCTTAATGGGTAGGTCTGATCCTTTGGAGAAGATATGTGTAGAATGTCCCCTTCTATTTTTCGGTCACTTTTTCGGTGGTGGTGCAAGGTGGTTGTCCCATGGTTTGCCCTCAAAACCTCTTCCTTTCCTTGAAAAAACCTCTCACTCTCCTCAAAGACCTTTCCTTTATTTTTGGGTGAATGAACCTAAGTTCTCTAATCTCTTCACTTATATAGTAAAACCCAATTTTAGTAGTTACTATTCACCATCCAAATTAAATGACCAAAATACCCCTCCAGAGTGTCCTTTTGGTTCCCAATTGACCCGAGACCTAAATCAAACCCCCGGGTAAACTTTTTTGCCTATTTCGACCCTTCCGAACTGAACGTTGCACTTGAAATGACCATTTGGATTACATGGAAATAATTTACTTTTCATTCATTAAAATTAGTCCCAACAAGACTCATACGCGTGTCCCGACTTAATTTCCATAATTCGCGTATTATTCACTCGCGACCATATAATCATATATTACTTTTAATCACTAAGTAATATTCAATATCAATCATATATTAATTTATTCTCTAGTAATATTCAATACAAATTAAGTCCAATTATTATTCATAATTAATTCCAATTAATCCCCATTTTACTTTTAAATAATCTCATATTAAAAGTCATTAAAATTATGGGGTATTATATACTCCCCCCCTTATAACGGAATTTCGTCCCGAAATCTAAAATAAAAGCATCCCTGGTATAAACAACTCCGGATATTTGTTAGGCATCTCATCCTCACGCTCCCAAGTAGACTCCTCAATATTATGGTGCGCCCGTTGGACACGCACAAGCGGAACTACTTTTTTGATCTCAATCGTCTCTCGCTATAGTCCAAGATCGCCACCGGTCTATCCTCATAAGAAATATCGGGCTGCAAGTCAATCTCCTCTAATGCAATATGAGTGTGAGCAAACTCATCACGGAGATATAGCCTCAGTAAAGAAATATAGAACACGTCATGGATACGATGAAAGTGCTCCGGCAACCCCAATCTGTGTGCTACCAGTTCAACTCTATCGATAATAGGAAATGGCCCTACGTATCTCGGTGCCAATTTCCCTTTCTTTCCAAATTGCATTATGCCCTTTATAGGAAACACCCGCAAAAGTACCTGGTCCCTCACACTAAACTCCCTAAAGAACCGCTTTGCATCGACGTAGCTCTTCTGTCGATCGTGAACTATCCGAATGCGACTACGAATCATCTCAATCCTGGCAGATGTATCCTGTATCACCTCTGGCCCAAGTAGCTTGTTATCCCCCACCTCTAACCAACACGAAGGAGAACGACAAGGTCTACCATATAAATCCTCAAATGGATCCATACTGATGGTGAACTAGTAGGAGTTATTATATGCAAACTAAACGAGTGGAAGGTACTACTCCCAACCTCCCCCAAAATCTAGGATACACATACATAACATATCCTCTAGCATCTGGTTAGTACGCTTAGTATGCCCATCAATCTGCGGGTGAGAAGACGTACTCAATCGCACCTCGGTACCCATAGCCTCGTAAAAACTCTCCCAAAACCAGGACACAAAAATCTTGTCCCGATCGGACACAATATCGAGAGGTACCCCATGTAATCGCACTATATCGGCTATAAAAATCTGGGCGTATTGTCCCGTAGAGTAATCGGTCCAAACTGGTAAAAAGTGAGCTACCTTAGTCGACCGATCCATAATCACCCGTATGGAATCGTGACCTCACTGAGTAGTAGGTAACCTTGTGATAAAGTCCATGGAAATGCCCTCCCATTTGTACGTCGAGATCTCTAATAGCTAAAGAAACCCAGATGGCTTCTGATGATCCACATTCACTAACTGATAAGTGGCACAGTTAGAGACAAATTCAACAATGTCTCTCTTCATCCCACTCCACCAATACTGTCGCTACATATCCTGGTACATCTTATGCCCACCGGGATGTACCGTAAAATGGGACCCATGCGACTCTGTCATCACCTCATGTCGTAACTCCATTGATTCTGGAACAATCAGTCTACCGTTGAAACGCAAGCCTCCCTAGGAACTCACTGAGTAGGACTCTGCTCCCTTAGCCAAAATCTGTCAAATTTTCTCCTAACAAAATGGATCTGTTACCCGAGCCTGTACCACCCTCGTCACAATCTGAGGTGTAACAGTCATAATTGACATAAATGATCTGGAAACTGCATCCTGATGTCCCAGTTCCTTCCACTTCGCCTTCCATACCACGGCCAACTCCTATACTGGCCTTCGACTCAACGCGTCTGCTATCACATTAGCCTTTCCCGAGTGATAATGTATATCAAATTGATAATCCTTTACGAATTCAAGCCACCTACGCTGGCGCACGTTTAACTCCCACTGAGTGAACAAATACTGTAGTGACTTATGATTTGTGAATAAGCGAAATTTCTCTCCTAATAAATAATGTCTCCAAATTCGAAGAGAAAACATGACTGCTGCTATTTCCAAGTCGTGGGTGGGGTAATTCTCTCATGAGGCTTAATCTTCCTAAAGGCATAAGCTATAGCCTTATCTTCCTGCTGCAATACTCCACCAAGCCCCTATATTGATGCATCAGTGTAAACTAAGTACTCCACTCCTGGCCTGGGCAATGCTAGTATGGGTGATGAAGTCAATTTATCTTTCAGCTCATCAAATGCAAACTAACATGCATCATCTCAAATAAATGGTATGCCCTTAAGAGTTAGATTAGTCATCAGACCTGTAATCTTCGAGAAACCTCAGATGAATCGTCTATAATAATTGGTCAAACCCAAGAAACTGTACACCTCTGTTGGTGTCGTGGGTTATCCTGTCCCCACTCCCTCACCGCTGATACTTTTCTAGGATCCACTAATATCCCTAACTCAGAAACAATATGCCCCAGAAACTGCACCTCCCGGAGTCAGAATCCACACTACTCATATTTAGGATACAACTGATGCTCACGTAGTGTCTGGAGGACCCGTCTTAAATGCTCGGCATGATCCTCCTCTGTCTGGGAATAAATCAGGATGTCATCAATAAAGACAATGACAAACTGATCTAGGAACTCTCTGAACACCTTGTTCATTAAGTCCATGAATACTATCGGTGCATTGGTCAAACAAAATGGCATAACTAGAAATTTATAAGATCTATATCTTGTCAGGAACGCAGTCTTAGAAACATCCTGCTCCCTGATACGCAACTGATGATAATCAGATCTCAAGTCTATCTTAGATAAGTAGGCTGCTCCTCTCAGCTAATCAAACAAGTCATCAATTCGAGGTAACGGATATTTGTTCGGTATTTTAACTTTTTTTAGTTCTCGATAATCCACGCATAGCCGTAAAGAACCATATCTCTTCTTTATAAATAACACAAGGGAACCCCAAGGCGAGGTACTCCTACGGATAAACCCCTATCCCAAAAGCTGCTCTATATGATCCCTTAACTCCCTTATCTCCCTAATCTCTGCAGGAGCCATACGGTAAGGCACACGAGCTATCGATCGAGTACTCGACGCTAAATGAATTACAAACTCTATCTCCCTGCTGGGAGGTAATCCCGATATCTACTAAAATACATCGACAAACTTACAAACTACCGATATCGAATCAAGGGTAATCATCACTCCCATAGAGGTCTCATACTCTATATAATACAAATGAGTGGATGATCCTCCCTCAGGACGAGGCATCGCCAATAGGAATATATCCTATCCCAGAATAGCAAAAATAATGCACCGACTATAGCAATCCATCATATCTTTATACGCGACTAACCAATCCATGTCGATAATAGCATCATAGTCGGATATGTCTAACATAAGCATATCAGCTGGTAATATCAGACTCCCTATATCTATACTCACATTCCGACATATAAAGAAAATAGGCGTCCTATTACCCATCGGTGAGTCTACAAAAGTAATAATACTTTCGGCCGTGTCTAATAACCCCGTGCAAATCTAGTGGCTATAAATAAATGTGAGGCTCACGTGTTAAACTAAATACACCCCATAGTCCCATAGATAAAAAAACACATCCTCGACAATGGGTGGTGGCTGCTAGACTGGTGCCTGATGAACATTATAGACACGCCCATACTATAATTGTCCTTACGGTGCTGGAGGAGGTAGTGCTGGCACCTGAGCTGGTGCTGGGAGGGCGACTAGAGGGAAAATAGGTCTCTGTGGATCCTGGTGAGCACCCTGCTGTTGAGGAAACTTGCCCTTATCAGGGAAATCCTACCGTTTATGGCCAAGCTTGCCATACATAAAGCATTTACTAGTAAACTTTCCACCATTATGTCCCTGTTGACCCCGACCCTGCTGGCCGTTACCACCCCTCCCTTGGCCCTGCTGAACATGCTGCTGGCCCTACTGCCCCTGTTGGCCCTCCTGGCCATGCCTATTACCTCCCTAGCCAAAATGAAAACCTCTAGAACGCAGACGCTTAGAATAGTCCATCTGTTAGGAACCCTGCTCACCCTAACGCTGCTGACTCTGGCCTGTCATCTCCCAAACATCGTCACCCAAAGTTGCTTTGATGAAGGCAGTCATCCTTACCTTCTAGTAAGGAAAATCGTGTCCATCAAAGATGGGTGGTCAGGACAGGTTACCAAGATTCTCAAAATTTTCATCCATTTTTGAAAACCTCTTTTCAAAAGAAATTTTAGGAGTTACAGGATCAAAATGATTTTGAAAAACCCGATCCGATAACATTTGAAAATATCTTACTAATATATTAACCAAAGTTAACGTTTAGGTAAACTCCGAATAAACTCGTTGAAGAAACTCCTTTTGAAAATATACACAAGATGTGTAAAGGTTTAAATTAGAACGAAATTTATTATTCTTAGTTACTCGATTTTTAAAGAAAACCTTATTAAATCTTTAAATTCTAACTAGTATAGTAAGACTTCAGAACTGAAAGCAATAAATAACACCCAAGATTTTTACATGGTATAACCCCAAATTAGGGGAAACCTCCACGGTGACCTCTACGCCACAAGAAAAAATCCACTAATATGAACAAGGTTACAAGCACGCAATAGAAACATAAAATTAAAATTACAAGCTATAAAATATACCTAATATGAGAAAATCTCCAACGGTAGTCTATCGTTTCTTTGATTTTCCCCGTCTGTTCAGCTCTGTCTCCTTTTCTCCTTAGCGAATCATCGACTCAGTCAAAACTGATCTCTCACTTAACAACACACTTTGTTTAAATGTTCAGTGTGTGAGAGTGGTGTGACAGTGTGTGCCACACATAACAAATTACATTAGATCTATTCTTATGATCTTGTTTTAAAACTCAAAAAATCAGAGTTATTATCAAAGAATATTTCAGATCTGATATGTTTAGATCTTGAAAAACTAAGATCTAAAAAGATTATTTATGAACACAAAATTTTACAAACTATAAAATTATAAAAGAATGTCAAATCTAAAACGTACAAGAAGTTTTAAGTCTCTTTTTCTGATTTTCAAAACACAAGAGGGTGGATAAAAAAATTGAAAACGTTTTAAACAAAGATCAAGCGAGAGATGATTTCAATATATTGAAATCATAAAAAAAACTAGGGATAAAGTGGAATGTATCACAAGGTTTAAATCTCAAATTTCTATAGAGACATGTGATTTTTAACCACTTGAGATTGTTATGAGAGACATATGTTTTTCCAAGGGAGTTGATGGATATGTATACTCAAAATCATTCAACTTCACAACTCAGAGAAAACCTAAATGTTTAAAAATGAAAATTTGGTTTACAAAAGTAGTTTCTCAACTAAAGAAGGAACATCCTTCTAGTTTTTTTAAAACATTAACAACTTTTGTGAAGGAAATAGTTTTCTAGAAAAAAAATTGACAAAATTTTCACACGAAAAAACTAATTTCTCTTTGATTTTTCTTTTCTCTTTTTCTCTGTTCTATCTTTTTTCTCTCAAGAATCAGTCTCTCCAAAATTCTCTTACTGCTGAGACTAACCCCATTTATATTAAAGGGTGAAAGTTTTGGAACATCGAAGCGATTTCAATGGCTGAGATTAATTCGACTACCCAAATTCTAATTTAACGGATAATAAGGCACTCCATAAGGAAATGTTTTGATTGATTGATAAGGGTGTACATGAATTATAAAAGAAAACATGCAGGCCGTAGATAAATTTCAATTAATGGCCAAGATCAAATCTCAAAGATATGAGAAGACCAAAGCAAAAATCCATCCGATCAAATGCGTACAACCATGGACACATGTTGTCCAAACATATACTGAAAAACTCGTGTTTTTTAATTCTTAAAAATACCATTTTCCTCCCTCGTATTCTCTTCCATTTCTGTTTTAACTCTAAAAGGTTTTTAAGGGAATTATAAAAATTCTAGTTTAGCCTACAAACATTTTAAACCAATTTTAAATGTTTTTAAAAATCATTTTTAAATTGTTTAAAAAATTCCCAAAAATTATTTAAAAATAGTTTTTTACACGCCAAATGCATAATAAGTAAAATGTGATCCTAGAGTGTGTTTTAACCACCTTTTGACTTATATTCCAGACTTGGGATTGTTGAGGAAGTACTTGATGCATTCTTGATAGTACTTTTATTGAAGAGAGGCTCAATCAAACTAGAAAAATATTTTGTCTTTATATCCAAACTAGTTGAAACTCCTATATGGTATAGAAACCTAATAATTCAATCATATAGTGTGCTCCAAAAAAAACACTAGGGTGGAGCTACTAGTGTTTTATGTATGTAACATAGTTTTGTAATGTCTGATGACGCGACCACAAATGTGTCTAGTGTGCGTGCTATTTAGGCTCAAGTTCAATCCTGTCGCTCAAGTAATAATCCGATAAGTCGGGTATCGATCCTCAGGGAAATAAGACGACCTAAATCTTAACAACGTTGGAAAGACGAAGATAACCTAACTTTGACTCTAAAAAGAAGGAAAAGATGATTTGGATTGTGAAATAACTACAACTAGATGCAAATTTAAAAATGATTAATTATCGAAACTATGAATAAATGGAATGCAACTATGCTAATTGAATTAGGAACTAATGATGATTTGACTAAAACTTTAACTATGAAATGAGAACGATATGTCAGGTTACAATCCCCCACACCCTAGTAATTCACTTCGTAGGATACTAGATTCGGAATTAAAACTTTAAATGAACCCGGTCTTTAATACTCTTAAGTATTACATATATGAGGGATCGTATCCCGCACAGTATGTAAGAAAAGGAAGAATTAAAACCCGGTCTTTAGTACTCCTAAGTATTACATATATGAGGGATCGTAGCCCACACAGTATGTAAGCAAAGGAAGAATTAAAGCAGTGTTGCATTAACCAATACGCGCATCATACTCTTAAGCATCCCGGTTACCTAGGGCAAACGAGATCAAAAGTCATACAACGTTTATACTAGTTACACAACACAATTCATCAAAGATTTTAATTGAAAACAACTATTTCCACTATCGTGAATTACATCGGATGGGGTTCATGCACCCCAACCCTTAAGAACTTAGTCGGACATATTAAAACAAGAAGAAAACAAGCTTTGAATGGAAAAAAACATTTTAAGTAACAACTTAAGATAAAAAAGAATGAAATTACTAACTAATGAATTAACTACTGCAATAATGAAGGTAATAATTGGAACAAATTTACTTGAATTGCAAAACTGGAATCAAAGTTATATAAAACTAGGGCTTCTTGTTGTTCTCTTCTCTAAACTAATTACAATGCTTCTCTAAACGGATTCGAAGCCCCCTTAATGTCTGGGTAGACATTAGAATATATACACTACAAATTTCTAAGGGTTTCAACCATACACGACTCTTATTTTACAAGTGGATAAATTCAAATTTTCGATACCCAAACCGATCCTATTAAGGTGATTCAGTTCGGTTTGCCTTTAGCAGAGATTTTTGTTTGGGCCGGTTCGGTTCGTTTATTTCCTCTTTGGTTCGGTTACATTATTTATTTCTTCATAAGAAGTTTTCTCAGGATAGGATCGGTTCGTTTTTCCAGCCCTGCGGTTCGGTTCGATCTCTTCAGGGAACTTTTCCTTCCTTGTAATTTTGAAGACTTGTAACTTTTTATCCGGAACTCGGATTAGGATGCCGATTCTTCCATCCGATTTTCTCCTTCCTTATGTGCACTGAATACCTATAAAATAGATGGGAGATACCCGAAACTCGACGTACTCATTAGAAAATGTCAATAGCAATGATATGAGACAAATCCAGTCGAATTACACTTTACGGAGCGATAAAAGCCAATAAATTAAGGGGATAAATGAGAAGAATTTATGCCTAATCAACCTCCCCTAACTTAGAACTTTTCTCGTCCCGAGCAATGTAAAAGAATCAAAGCATGGTCCAACTCAAAAATGGGAGAGAATACCTCTTTTTTGGGCGAGCGATTGCATTTAGCATATACAACAAGCCTTTAAACCCCTAGGTTACCCTAGTTGGACGCGTTGTGTCTAGTGGAGGTTTGCAGTGAATATACTCACAAAATTCATTTTCTAGACTCAAAGAAACATCAAAATACGCAAAAATTGTCTAATTCAAACTTTTCCAAAAAATAGTCATCATCAATTCATGTTCAAGAGTCTCAAATCATAGTGCGTGCGTGCGAAGCCAGAAATTTAACCGCTAATTTTCACTAATTGACCATTACGTTACTTATCCGAAAATTTGTTTTGATTTCAAAATCTCACGGGATGCTCTCATAAACTAAGCAGTCGGAATGTGGCTATTTTCTCCAGGTATGCGTGATTTATAAGAGTAAATGCATTGGAACCAAGTTCACGCGCACAAATAGAAAGACGAAATTTTATTTTAAATGGATCTCATCATCGGATTACGGTTATAAGAAAAAGGGAACATTGCCTCTAATTCATACCTGTAATCCCTTTTATTATTTTTTGTGTTTTAGCTCTCCACAAGGTAGCCAATCTCGCAATTTGGACTCGATTAGGACTTTTTCGGGTTAAAGGTGTATTGGGTAAGTGGGAATGCTAGGGAAAGTCGGAATTGGAAAATTCATTTATGATGTCCATTTGTGCTTTTTCGGGCTTTTGCACATTTTTTTTTCTTTTTTTCTATTTTTTCACGCTTTTCTTTTCTCGCTATTTTTGTTGAGCATATCTATTCTTTTCTTGCCCCTTTTTATACACTTTCTGGACTTAATTTTCTCGGATTATCAACTTTCACAATTTCGAGCCAATTGGGGTTTTTCGGGTTGTCAAACGAAAGGAAAAAATTTATCCGACTCAATTTTGGTTACAAAAGGGATAATTTTTCGCTACTTTTTCTGGCCAATATTTTTGGGTGATACACGAGGGCCTACTTTATTGTCCGAAATACTAATTGCGTTACCATATGCGTCTCGAGACTAATTTAGTTTAGAGATCTATTTAGTATGTTTTTCAAGGCAATATCACGCACATTTTCCATAACCGGTCAAAGTGAAAGGATTGAGATCTTCAATGACTTATTGTAAACGCTAGAATGAACTTTGAGTTAACAATTTAACTCAGATTGATTTATAAACTCACAATAATGAAAGGCTCTAATCTCACCGGGTTTGTTAATCTCCACATTTATTCGTTAAGTTGTCTACGTTCGCTCAATTTTCATCTTTGGTCGATTTCGGCTTTGTGTATTATGTTTTTACAATTTGAGACTTTAAACCAAATTTTAATGATATTTTTTAAAAATTTGAGTTTCAATTTTTATTTATTTTGAAGAAAATTATTTTTTGATTTTTCAAAATTTTTAATTTTTTTTAAATTTCTGGGCATTTTTGAAAATTTGTGAAGTTTTAAAAATACGCACTTGTGACCCCCCTAACTCAGACTTTTGCATTGTCCTCAAGCAAAAAGGACTAAAATCTAACTCAAACCGAATTAAAAGTGCGAATAAATAAAACGAACAAATATGGAAACTGCAGAATTTTTATAGATAAGGAGAACGTGAGGTACAAGGGAGAGGGGAGAAACACACAACCATCTTTTTCCAACAACCAACAACGAGATAATCAACAAAACACAAACAACCAACAACATAAATGGTCTTCACTAGGGCTGGGGATGGGATGAACCGGGTGCGTTTGGATCATATGGGTCATAGAAGTATGTAGGTGGTGGTGTACCCATAGTCATTTGATACATTTTCGCTTGAAGGCGGTGCATCATACTAGTGTCACGCTTATAAGCCCATTGGTCGGTGTTGTATCTATTGATGAACCCATGGACTTGGGTTTCCACTGCCGAAAGACGTCAATCAAATTCTGCACCTGGGGGCTCAAAATCTTAGTCATCGTCTTCGTCATACTCGTTGTCCTCGGCCCTGCCCATCACGATATCCTCAGCCTCGTCCTCTTCAACATCATTATCATCATTTTCGTCCTCATCAACATCGATCACGTCCCGCACTGCTCGAAGGGCAGCCCTTTGCCTGGCGCTCCTATTGCGTTATGCTTGCCCAATGGGCTCCGAGAGGAGTGGAGAGGCCTGAGGCAGCTGGATACCAGCATCGATAAGAATGGAGGTCATGAGACGTGCATATGGGAGAGGCACCGCACCTTTTTGCTCCATGGACGCATAAAAAATATCGGTGTAGAACACGCGGGCAAGATTAATAGTGAAGTTGGGATCATAAAGATGGTAAACGAGGGTGGCTTGACGAGGGCGCATCGCCGAGTCATTAGAAGTTTGAAGCAGGTTGGCGCAAATGATGTGAAATGTAATGTGCGCCTTATCATTGAGGCATCCCACTGGGAAGGTGTCCCTTACCCAAATGTCGTTGGGTGCAAGACGGTTGATGCATGTTTATTTCAGTATTGTGGGGGCATTGAGGGGGTGGTCAAAGTCATCCGAGTTCAGAACTCCCATGGAGGAAAGTTTTCGGGACAGAATATCTAAAGAGAAAGGGATGGGGTGGCCATCCACAAAATCTTGGCCCTCCAACTCGCCCGTGTGAATGAGTAAGACATAAAAAGATCAGAATAAAGTTATCCATAAACACCTCTTGCCCTCTCTTAATCATGTCACTGAATAAGTTCAACATGCACCTTTGAAAGGTTGTGGGTGGATTACACAACCCAAATGGCATACGTTTGTAGGCAAATATTCCAAAAGGGCAAGTGAAATTTATTTTCTCTTGATCAAGTATATCTACCTCAATTTGGTTATATCCAAAATAACCATCTAGAAAGCAATAATAAGGGTGGCCCGCTACTCTTTTAGCATTTGATCGATAAATGGCAAGGGGAAATGGTCTTTCCTAGTTCCCGCATTGAGTTCCCGGTAATTAATGCAAATGAGCCATCTAGTGGTGGTACATTGGGGAACTAGCTCTCCCTTGGAATTTTCAATCATAGTCATGCCCGACTTCTTCAATACAACTTGAATGGGGCTCACCCACTTGCTATCTGAGATTGGGTAGATAATCCCGGCATCCAACAATTTTATGATTTCAGTCCTCACCACATCTTTCATTGTGGGATTTAGCCGTCTTTGCATTTCTCTCGATCTTATGGGTGAAAATTATAGGGCTTATCCCCTTTAGATCATCTATATACCAACCAAAAGAACTTTGGTGCTTCCTCAAAACCTTTAATAGCTTACCCTCCTTCTCTTCATCTAAGCTAGAGGAGACAATAACAGGAAATGTCTCACTTTTACCTAGGAAAGAATATTTAATATTGGAGGGTAGTTTCTTCAACTCGAGAGTCGGGAATGTGTCGCTAGAGGGCACCATGCCTGCTTCCCTTGGCGATAACTTTTTGAATCGAGAAACCCAATTAACATCTCTCGCGTCCTCGTCCGACCCTCTCTCATCGAGTAAGCCTCTAAACTCCTCTACCTCCCTCTCAAACTCGGTGTAAGCTCCCTCACTCTCATGATTAGAATCTAGGCAAGCTTCTAAGGCCTCTCCACAGTAATTTTCCTCAAAGTGTTCTTCTACGATCTCCTCAATTAGGCTCACCTCGTGAAGAACATCTTCTCCCCCTGCTTGTTGGGATATGTTGAAGATGTTTGTTTCTAAAGTCATATTCCCAAAAGTGAGTTGCATATGCCCATTTCTAGTATTGATCACTGCGTTAGTCGTATCTAATAATGGGCATCCAAAGATGATGGGAAGATGATTTTTCGAGGCGAAGAAGGGATCCGCGTCCCAAATGACAAAATCTATCGAGAAGTAGAAAGTGTCCACTTGGACTATCACGCCCTCAACTATAACCCTTGGTATCTTCACGGTTCGTTCCGCTAACTGGAGAGTGATACTTGTGGGCTTAAGATCACCCAGATCAAGTTTCCTATAAATCGAATAGGAGAGGATATTGACACTCGCCCCCAAATCGAGTAAGGCCTTTTCGAATTTGTTCTCTCCAATGGTGCAGGAAATGGTGGGTGTACCGGGATCTTTATATTTAGGTGGGAGATCATTAAGAAGGATTGAGCTCACATTTTGTGCTATAAACACGTTCTTCTTTACCTTCATCCTCCTTTTGACTATCAATAAGTCTTTTATGACTTTTGCATAGGATGGGATTTTCCTTATTGCATCGAGGAAAGGTAAGTTCAACTTTATGTTCTTAAGGAATTCTAGCACTTCATCACTTATGGTCCTTTTATGGGCAGGAACCAATCTTTGAGGAAATAGCGCAGCGGAGGGTGGTTTTATAACTACCTCGGGTTCACTAGTGTTTTCCTTTTCACTCTCGTTCAAGGAGATATCTTCGGCCTCTTTCGTGCTGGGCGAATTCTCCTTGTCTTTTGAAATGTCGTGTGGGGGAGGTGATAAATAAACAACTCTCCCACTACGAAGAGTGGTTATAGCTTGTCATTTCTCCTATTGTTCTGTAGAAGTGGAGCTAACAATAGGTTGACCTTGGGGAGGTCTTTGGCCTTGGGCAGGAAACTTGCCCTTCTCTTGGATGCTCAATGCAGATTGCATTTTGAAGATGTTCGCATTTATTTCGGCGAACATGCGATCATATCTAGCATTGTTTGAACCTTGAGAATTTATGAATTGGTTCATTGTATCCTCGAGGTTCCTCTACGGTGGAGCTACATATGGAGCTGGAGGTGGTGGTGCTTGTTGGTATTGAGGAGGTGGTGGAGGTGGAACAACCTGTGAATGTGGGTTCATCTCAGCTTGTGGTTGTCCGTAGTTGAAACCAGGATGGTTTCTCCACAAAGGGTTGTATGAGTTCCCATACGGGGTATTAATATTTACCTTGAATCCTCCTATAGCATCCACCTGCTCAATGTGCATGGACTTGTAGGCGAAAATCATCGGGCATGCCTTTGTGGAGTGGCCCGCCTCACATATAGCACACACTTTTTCTTTCGAAACACGTCTGGATCCGGAGATATTTTACAACCGACCATAAAACCACTCTTTCATATCCCTCTAAAACTGATAGAATCGACGGTCTATTAAGGTATTTCTATCCAATTGGCATAGACCGGATGCAGTCTAATTGGTAGATGGTTGTCTAGGCTAATCTTGGTTAGGATCAGATGTGTCCCATGCTTGAGTAGTCTCTGCGACATACTCAAGAAGGGCCTCGACATCGCATGAGTTTAAATCCCAAAAGGGTCTTTCACACATTGTTTGCTCAAGTTGTTTGGAATCTACTATCAACCCATTATGGAAGAAGGATATCACTAAGTGTTTATCAAAACCATGATGGGGGCATGCGCTTACTAACTCTTGGAAATATTCCTAACACCTGTCAAATGGCTCATTATCGTGTTATCGGAAAGCGTGGATTTGAGTTTTGACAGAGTTGGTCTTGTTCCGTGGATATAATTTTAAGATAAACTTAGACTGTATATCTCTCGAGGAAGTGATGGAGTTCGGGGGTAGAGACCATATCCAGGTCTTGGCTTTATCGTTTAAGGAAAAAGGAAAAAGTTTTAGGCGAATGACATCTTGCGTGCAAGCTTGATCACTAAATGTGTCACATGCCTCTTCGAACTCATGAATATGCAGGTATGGTTTCTCCAAATCCATGCCATGAAATGTAGGGAGAATCTGTATCATCCCATTGCGAAAGTGGAACTGATCGGCATTATACGAAAGTAAAATGCAACCAGGGGTGACTGTCCACTCGGGAAAGAGTAGATCTTTCATGGGACGATAGGGGAGATCTCCCTATCCAGTACCGAAACTCGCTGCGTCAGACATCGCACTCGCGCTTTCTTCAAATGACTCTGTGTACTCACTTGGTGTCCTAGATGTGTGACTCTAAGGTTGACTCAAGGTGTAACTACTAATAGAGTGCTCAAGAGTAGGGAATGGTACCCAGAATTGTGGAACGTGAGGTGTGTGTGGGCTTTTAGAGTTGTACTCAACGATTGGATTTTTGTGGATTCTAGTTGGAGTATTGTGAGGAGTTTGAGTATGTTCAGGATTTTGTTTTAGGGCTTTTGAGAGATGATGAATTTTTATTTATTTTATATGTTTTTGGATTTTCTTGGTCAAAGTTTTAGATTGACTTGATCTAACCTAATTCTACCTAAATCCCCGACAACGGTGCCAAAACTTGACGCGACCACAAATATGTCTAGTGTGCGTGCTATTTAGGCTCAAGTCAAGCCTGTCGCTCAAGTAATAATCCGATAAGTCGGGTATCGATCCTCAGGGAAATAGGACGAACTAATTCATAACAACGTTAGAAAGACGAAAATAACCTAACTTTGACTCTAAAAAGAAGGAATAGATGATTTGGATTGTGAAATAACTACAACTAGATGCAAATTTAAAAATGATTAATTATCGAAACTATGAATAAATGAAATGCAACTATGCTAATTGAATTAGGAACTAATGATGATTTGACAAAACTTTAACTATGAAATGAGAACGATATGTCGGGTTACATTCCCCCACACGCTAGTAATTCACTTCGTAGGATACTAGATTCGAAATTAAAACTTTAAATGAACCCGGTCTTTAATACTCTTAAGTATTACATATATGAGGGATCGTATCCCGCACAGTATGTAAGCAAAGGAATAATTAAAACCCAGTTTTTAGTACTCCTAAGTATTACATATATGAGGGATCGTAGCCCACACAGTATGTAAGCAAAGAAAGAATTAAAGCAGTGTTGCATTGATCAATACGCGCATCATACTCTTAAGCATCTCGGTTACCTAGGGTAAATGAGATCAAAAGTCATACAACGTTTATACCAATTACACAACACGATTCATCTAAGATTTTAATTGAAAACAACTATTTCCACTATCGTGAATTACATCAGATGGGGTTCATGCACCCCAACCCTTAAGAACTTAGCCGAATATATTAAAACAAGAAGAAAACAAGCTTTGAATGGAAGAAAACATTTTAACTAACAACTTAAGATAAAGAAGAATGAAATTACTAACTGATGAATTAACTACTGCATTAATGAAGGTAAGAATTGAAATAAATTTACTTGAATTGCAGAACTGGAATCAAAGTTATATAAAACTAGGGTTTCTTGTTGTTCTCTTTTCTAAACTAATTATAATGCTTCTCTAAACGTATTCGAAGCCCCCTTAATTCCTGGGAAGACATTATAATATATACACTACGAATTTCTAAGAGTTTGAACCACACAAGACTCTTATTTTACAATTGGATAAATCCAAATTTTTGATACCCGAACCGATCCTGTTAAGGTGATTCAGTTCGGTTTCATTTATTTACTCTTCGATTCGGTTCCATTATTTCGTGCTTCATAGGAAGTTTTCTCAGGATAGGATCGGCTCATTTTTCTAGCCCTGCGGTTCGGTTCGATCTCTTCAGGGAACTTTTCCTTCCTTGTAATTTTAAAAACTTGTAACTTTTGATCTGGAACTCGAATTAGGATGCCGATTCTTCCTTCCGGTTTTCTCCTTCCTTGTGTGCACTGAATACTTACAAAATAGATGGGAGATACACGAAACTCGACATACTCATGAGAAAATTTCAATAGCAATGATATGAGATAAATCCACTTGAATTACACTTTGTGGAGCGATAAAAGCCTCTAAATTAAGGGGATAAATGAGAAGAATTTATGCCTGATCATCTGAGTATAGGTTAGGGACAATAAGAGTAATATATA
The DNA here is from genome assembly GCA_949130495.1 of Sambucus nigra. Lineage (NCBI taxonomy): Eukaryota > Viridiplantae > Streptophyta > Magnoliopsida > Dipsacales > Adoxaceae > Sambucus > Sambucus nigra. Next base: position 340,672,676 of record OX422224.1, read on the forward strand.
TTAATTCTTTAATTGATGTTAATGGATGCACCACTATTGTTTCCACTGCACGCACCAAAAAGGCAATCGTAGTTTTCGCACGGATGTGATGTTCATGTAATATCTAGAGAGAAAGGTGTAGCCATGTGAGAATGAGAATACAATCATTCTATATATCACTCTTTATATTGTGAGATTCCGTATTTGCCTACGTAGTGTGTTAGACTAAGGTTATTTGTAAATAGCTTATGGAAACTACATATTCTAGTTAGGACTAGGACGTGGGAATGCTTAAAAGCATATTGTCCGATGCCGATAATTTTTTATGAGTGCCTAGTGTTGCATGGATTGAGATGTGTTCCTATAGTGTATATAGATATTTGTACATGTAGCTCGATGTGTTTAGCTATTTCATGGTTATATGGGTCTAGAGGATGCCTATTTTGTTATATTAAATGTGGATGTCATGGGTCAAAATGTAATAGCCCGTATTTTTCCAACATTTATTTAACTGTTTAATTAATTATAATTTACCTGTTAGTTAGATACTTGCTCATGACATGTGATATGTCATTCAATATACATATTTATTGTTGTTGTCTAAAAATGGATTACCAAAGAAAATCACACCATCAAAATTATACACAATAGTCAGAGTTCAGAAAATTGAGCAAAAGCGTGATAAATAAGGATAAACACAATATTTAGAGTGGTTCGGCCATGAAAATGAGCCTACATACACTTTGGTGCCTTAAACTCATTAGATCCATGTAATAGTACAAGTTTGGATGGACTTAGAGTCATATAATAGGAGAGAATTAGGCTAAAACCATGACATATAAGCTATGTGTAGATGGGAGTGCAATCTGATAATACAGACTAAGTGGATGCCATGACTATGGATGACTCCGATGACCGCAGCAGATCGCTCAAGGATGGATCTAGGTGTATAGAGATGTTAGAAAGAGTTTGGTAGGGCTTCGCTGTCAGAACTTTCCCTATAAATAAGGAGGTGATGATCTCTATTAATAGTAGTTGGTAGAATAGTCTCGTGTATGGTGCATATGACTTAAGGATAATTATGGATAGGATAGGATATTTATAGATAGTGGTTAAGTGGTAGGATATTGATGACGTGTTAAGCTCCACGGCCTGTATAGGCGCAACCGTGGCCTTTGTAATACAGTTGGGTTATGGAGTTCGTGGCTTGCCTGTCCACCAAGTTGTGGTCTTAAGCGTATGAAGGGGAAATGGTGTACATTATGCAGCTTGATTGGACATAGGCCATGGACTTCTCTATAGGCCGAAGACCTAGGGCAGTATTTTGTCATATCTTTATCTTATTTACGTGGGATTCCATGCCACGTGTCGTATTTCTATAATTAGACATATTTTGGGTATAACATTAGCCCCCAAGCCTTAGTTCCAAGAGGTAAGATATTTGATATTGTGGTTTTGTTCTTGTCCACAGAGGATTATCTTGGAGTCGCGAACACATTTGAGACAATTGAAGTTGATGTTGCTGTGGAGGGTCTTATTAGTTCCACAACCAACTCATTCGATCATTCCAAATTATGACTTTTTAAATTTTCATAACCCTTGTTTGAATTCTCAGAGGCCACGACCTCATTACTTTTTCCCATATTTGAAAGTAAATAATATTGATGATTTCCAGCAATTCCAATGATGATTTTTGGTGAGTTTTATTTTGTGACTTTTCCTTAAATTAGAGGTTATATTTCAGCTCCTTTATTTTAATTTCTTCTTATCTTTGCACCATTCTTTCTCTTTCCCTTTAATCCATGCCTTAGTCTAACTTTAATCTTTAAAAATAACTCAAATATCACTGAAATTATTGAAACTATGATTTTCAGTTTTATGGGATGATATCTTGGGTTGAACCGATTTGGGTTTTTGTTGATTTTTGGATTTAGGTTTGGATTTGAGTTTGATTGGTGAAGAGGAAGGAGTTTAGGAATGGATTATGTGTTTAAATTGTGTTTTTAAACCGAAAATGGGGTGTATGGAAGAATTTTAGGCTCGGCCTAGTTAAAGAACGTGAACTGATGTTCGTTCGTGCTCTTATTTATAAACTTTAGGGTTTGGGTTTTTTATCTTTCCCAACTTATAATAATTGGTTTTAGGTATTTAATTTGATGGTCGCAGTTCTGTACAAGTAATTGTGGCCTTTGAGTAGTTTTACCCTTGGGAAGTTTTTACTGAGTCGCGATCCTTTACCACTACTTTTCACTTCAACACTTTAACCTTCCTTATAATTGAATATAGTCTAAATTGGGTGGTATATGCCATGGACTTATTGGATTCCATGGCTTTTGTTCAATTTTATACATATTGGGATCTTTTGTTTGCTTTCGCGACCTATTTTGATGAGGTTGTCGTCTTTTTCACTTGTGCTTCATATGTATTTTGCTCATAATTATTGCCACCCTTTAACTGTGGAGCTCCCTCTGCTTTTACAGGTTCCTGTCCTGGTCTTGTGCATTGTAGTACATGGGAATGCTAGAAGGATTTTTGGATAAGGCATTTTGATGTTCCCCTCCCAGGGTGTTACACATAATGCCTTAAAAAACAAGCGGTGTGTGTAGACTAAAAGAGTGCCCCATTTTTGTAATCGTTGATTCTAACTCTGTGGAGTCTTCTTACTGTAGGGATCCAATGGAGGTTGCAGAGGGTACCCACAAAGTTAAGGAAGATATTTATTCTAAAAATAATGAAGTGCCCTTAAGAGGAGTGTTATGGATCCTAGTAGAGAAATGCCCGATGCAGAAGTGAGGAATCCTAAAGCCGAGTTATCCAGTCGTGGAACTGAGTCAACAAAGGTTCCTATCGCCCTCCATCATCCTTGTATAATGAATGAGAAATGGTCAGCTCAGCTGGCTAAGGCATGTGAGTTTTTGAGGGAAAAATTTATGCATTGCCTTTCGCGTACCAGTTATTATATTATGTGGTCCCAAGCGATGGGGTATACTTCCCCCTACATGACTTTCTTCTAGGACTGGAGCTTCTGGTACCAATTCCTGTTAGAGTTTTTTTTGAAAGTGATGAATTTATCCCCCAAGTTTATCCCAATGGCCAGAGGTCTATCCTAGTAGCCTTAGTAGTTTGGAGAATAAGTTTATAAAGGATATTACGGTCATGGAGTTCTTTAATTTATACAGGCCAAAAGAGAACTTCCAGGAGAATTCGTGGTATTACTACATGGGTATGAGAGCAAGTAATAGATACCTGATGAGGAGGTGGACTTCTAGCACCAAAAACTGGAAAGGTAAATATTTCTTCATTTTCGACAATAGTGAGAGACATGCATCGAGGAGTCTGAGAGAGAGAGCCCATAGGTTTCTGCGATATATGGTATAATATAATCTCATAGTATGTCTGCGGTATGTGATTTTCATACTTGAAATAACATTAACTTCAATTATTTTTTACAGTCCGTGTAGGTTTGACACCCAATGAGTGCAAATGAAGAGGATTAAGATTGGGCTTAATTCTTGATAAGAAGAAATAATTTGTTAAGGTGGGCACTGCTATGTATTTGTACGAGTTTGATTACTATACTACCCACGTTGCACTTGTGAGGAAAGAACCAGGAGGTAACTAAATCAACTTTCTTAAGTCGTGGCTTGTATTGCTATTGTCGATTTTTAATCTCATTAGTTATTTGCCAACTCATGTACATGTACTGTTATGGATGGGAATCCAATGATGAATATTGATAGGGAGTTATTTAATTATAAATTGGACGAGATGGAAGGGGTATACATAATTTGAATCAAGCTCTACGAAGGGGAAATGGAAAAAAGAGGAAGATGTAACCGAATAGAGATTTTATCCCAATAGCTGACATCCAACTTAGGAACCAAACTGAGGCCACGAAAGTCGATTCAAACATACCTCTTTCTAAAAAAAGTCACGATCAACCTGTGTAATACTGGGTTTGTTTATCCCACTATCATGGAGAAAAATAAAGAACCAACAAACTATGGCCACATTTCAATAATTGATTTAGCATCGCGGACGTCTGTTCTTGTTGAAGTTAATGCCCCAACTCCAAAAGTAGGGTCATTCCTTTTCGTTCGTGGCCTTGTATTAAGCAAAAGAACCCAAAATATCTTTGGTACACAATAGCTGTGGTGGTTCCCTTAATGAAGGGGATCACAGACTTTGATGACCTTAAGCATCTATTTGATGAAGATTCTAAGGATTTGGAGGACTACACACTCCACTGTCTTCTTAGTGTAAGTTTTTCTATACCATATACCTCTGTGGCCTTTTTTAGTGTTGACAACTAACTTTTACTTTTTATCTTTCAGGCTACCGAGGCTACTATAAGCTGAAGGGAAAAATTTGAAAAAATCTGTAATTTGCATAAAGCAGTAGAGTCCAGACGCCTAGATCAAATGTCAAAGGCCAAGGCCTCTTCTTTTGAGTATGGTAAGACATCCACCAAGGCTTTTAGTTAAGGATGCCAATCTCCAAGTGGAGGCCTCTAATAAGGCCAAAATGATGCCCAGGCCAAGATTAATGCTATGGAGAAGGCCAAAATTGATGTTGAAGGCAATTTCAAGAAGGCTGCGAATGCTCTAAAGTTTTCTAAGGCAAAGTGCCTAGAGACTGTGAGACAACCATAGCCAGTGAAAAGAAGGTTGGACGTTTTGATGCTAAAATTTAGGCCCTAACTCAAATCCATGCCGCAAACCTGAAGAAGATGTCCAATGATCAAGTTGCATCCTTGAATAAGGCTACTAATGACGTAATTTTTAGTTTCAAGACCTCAAGTGATTTTTTCATTAGTCAAATCATACATTCACGGTTATAAGTATATGAGACAGAGAGTTGCCAAAAACTATACAGAGGCCAAGGAAAATAAATTTTCTTATACGTTGTCTAATGTTAAGCACAATAAATGTGTGGAGGAGCTGTAGGCTGCTGATGAGATGGTTAGCAAACAAAGGGAGGAGGTCGTGGATGCATCTCTTGAGGATGAATAAACTGAGACTACCATAGTGGATGGGGATGATGGTGATGAGGATGAGGACACAAATTCCTAGGCTCATTTCTCCTTTTAATTGCAATTATTTTTGCTATGAACAATTCTTATATCAAACTTTTTATTTAATGAAATTTGCTTCTCCCGCCTTATTTGTCTTATATGCCTTGTTACCTTTCTTATTTAACCTTTTAACTACACTGTATGGTAGACTTTCTTGCTTGTTTTTGTAGTTTTATACTTTGAACATGACTTAGTTTTAACTGTTTGGCTTGATTGTGGCCACATCCCTAAAAATGAAATTCTAATACAGTATTCTTGTTGACTTAAGAGGCATAATATCCATAGGTTTTAGATATAGTTGTCTTCATTTGTGTAGTATTGCATTACTACCGTGGTCTTCTTGGGCTTGAAGCTTTATATTATCCTCAGCAGACTTGTGCATTATAGTGTCCACTCAAAGGCTTGGAATGACTGGTCTTTTACAAGTGTGATCTTGGTTTTGATTTTGGTTGAGTGTCAGTAATGCAATCTTGTTCAAAGGCTTAAAGTGATACTTTGAGGACCTAGAGGGTACAATGGCCCCACATCTTTAGAGAGTACTCCACGGATCTTAGTGGTCTAATGACCCCCCAAGGCTTTGGACATGATGCGTTTTGACAGTTGCGGTCTTTAAAGTGATGTCTTTAGCTTTTGTGGTCTTTCATTTCAATTGCGATGTTCAAGTTTTACAAATCTTTAGATAATGCTAAGGTATTATGTACGATACTCCTTAGGTTATTAAGGCTATGTTTTTAGGTCCCCTAGGGCTTTGGAAGATATGTTTTACAAGCCGTCCTATGCTTTAAAAGTTTGATTTCTATGACCAAAGTATCTACATTTATGGATTGTAAAGTCTGATAGCTTTGATCGAAGTCTCTGAATTTATAGCTTTAAAAGTCTGATCACTCTGACCGAAGTCTTTGTATTTATGGATTAAAATGTTTGATTGCTCTGACTGAAGTCTCTGCATTTCATATTGCTCTGACCGAAGTCTCTACATTTATGGCTTGGAAAGTTTGATTGCTTTGACCTAAGTCTCTTCATTTCATATTGCTCTAACCAAAGTCGCTACATTTTTAATGATAAGTTCTTATGATGAATCTTCTTCATAATAAGAAAGTTTGCGGCTAGAGATGAGACACCCTTGCGTCCGTGGCTGTTGAAAGGGATATTGGGAATTTATTCCACCCTAGTTGCGGCCCTAAATGACTATTGCCATGGTGGCCTTTTTAAATTGTGATTGTTGCTAGGTTTCTCACATAACTTATTGAACAAGATTTCACAAAGGCATTAAAGTAAAATGATAACTTATGATGGATATATGTGTGTGTTGTATGGAATAAAAAATTGATATATAATCTATCTTTGTAGTCATCATCAAAAGTACAAAATTAACAAACTTTTCCTTATTCAGAGTGAGGCTGAGGCCTTATAGTCATCTTTTTCCAGTTGGGGGCTGAAGTCTTTGTGAATTAATTCATCACTCCTTATCTAACAAGACTCTCAATTTCATTCTTTAGGTTGTGGCACCTGTTGGTTGTGTGGTCGATGTCCTTGAGGAAATCAAACCATTTGATTCTCTCTCTCTCTTTCTAAAATGATATTTCAGCTTCCCTGGCCATTTTAGGAGGTTTTCTACTTTGATGATGTCTAAGATACCCTACAAGTCACATATTAGAGAGGTAAACTCGTCATATTACTTTTCTGGGCGGTTGTCGTGGTTTCTTTTCTTCCCTTATGCTAATCTTATCGCGATCTTCCTTCCCAGAGGCTATGGACGCAGTCTTTGCCTTGGGGTCTTCGTCCTTAGCGAGTTGGTAATGTCTTCAAACTCAGTCATGAGAATTCTCTATCTAAGGATGTTAATATATCCCTTGAGGGAGGGTTTACTCTCGTAGAGATTTCACCTCATGAAGTGGTCCACATCTTCAGTCTTTTAGGGTCCTGATCCTAAGCTGCCTTCTATGATTCTTTTCTGGTTTGTTAGTTTTTTTAAAAAATCGATTCTCTGAGGTGAATTAAATAAAGTGATAAATTCAATCACAGATTAAGCAGTCAAACTTTGAGTAGTTAGTAATTATAGTATGCATCTGTTTTCATTAAGGTTGCAGCCTACTCAGCCCATAAGGGATGAGGTCGTGGCCTTTTGTCCTTTACATGGAGTTTTTTCCACCGTGATTGATATGGTCAAACACGGTTTTGTCTCAGGATGGTAACTAAAAATTAGTAAAATCATCTTAACCTATTTGGATCCGTTTATCGATACTTAAGGCAATAGCCTTGTTGGAAGTTGCTAAGGAAATCATCATTTTACAATAATAAGACCTAGCCTTATGCGATATACCCTACCCATAAGCCATAAAATATGTTATAGAGGTTTTTAAGCCTTTCGTGGAATCTTTAGTCTAAAATAAAATAATTCTTAAATTATAAATGCTAAAGATAATGAAAAGAGAAAAATTATCCTATGTTGTTAACTGTAGGTCACAACCTGTAGCATGACAACATGGGTAGACCGCATCCAATAGGGTTCATCCAAGGAATAAAATTTCCTTGTGTGTAAAATAACATGAGTTTAGCAGCAAAATCCATACTATATGGATCATAACATGGTAGAAAATGCCTAAAGGTGTATAGAAAGTTGAATATATGTGCATCCCTAGTTCCCAGTCCTTATGAGGTTGTGGCCTATCAAGATTCTTAACAAGATTTAAACATGGAAACATCATTTGGGTAGATGGATCTGCCCAAAAACCTCACGTTTGGTTTGGGAAAATAGATTTGAAAAGTTGAAGATAAACTATATGAATTTGAGCATAGATAAAGGTCTAACCACTAAGATCTTGCCCATAAGATGTAGATATGGATATCCTTGTGGATGAAATAAGGCATAATGAAGGAAACTCGATAAAACACCTCATTCCCAGAGACAGTGCCAAACTAGTGTTGCCTAAAAATGGTTTAACAAAATAAATCATACCATTGAAATTATACACAATCGCCAAAGTATACAAAATGGAGTAAAAGCATGATAAATAAGGATAAACACGAGATTTAGAGTGGTTCGGCCATAAAAATAAGCCTACGTGCATTTTGGTCTCATTAGATCCATTTAATAGTACAAGTTTATATGGTCTTAGAGGGAAACAAGAAGTGAAAAGTAGGCTAAATGTTACATTCCGAATAGTCAGGATTGATTAAGGGTTGGGTTGATAGGATAAAATAGGGAATCAATGTTTAAGTGAATAGTGAAAATAGAAATAATAGTAATAATAATACTAAGTAATAATAGTTGTATCTCTCAACATTAGATAAAGCATCGAAATACATTATTCATTACACGCATTCTAAATAAATGCACCATCTTTTATTACATACTCAACAAAAGGAAATAAAACAAAAGAAAATTAAAAAGTACAACATGTTCCTAAGTACAACATCAAGTACATCCATTTATAAGTTCTAATATGGGAAATTATGATAGGGTCTTCGTTGCTGCTAATTATGTTCCATGAATATATAATTTCTAGAGTAACACGGGGTGATGCATTAAATTTTTGCGGGGTTGGGGAGATGTTGCATTTTTTATTGTCAGAGTCCATCTGGAATTTCTAAAACATAAGGAAAATGGCCAAGCATAAATTATGATGAGTCAGTATAAGGATTCAATATGAAAGTGGATTCAATGTCATGATAAGATAGCATGTTACTAGAATGATATTACTAAAAATAGAAATATTTGGCTAGAACTGTTGAAGGTTAGGGATGGTTTCTAAACAAATAACCCATAATTATCTGTCTAGAGTCTTTAGGGCAATAACATATATATATAAAAACTCAATCCATATAAATTGCAGATAATCAATCCAGATAACAGAGATAAAGTAACCATGCCAAGTCAAGCACATGCATTCCATATGGTAGAAATACCTAGGCCCTCATTCATTTGAGTCCTACAGGCTAAAGAATACAATTGTGGGTATAAGGAGAGATTATTCCCTGATCATAATGTATGATATAATCGAACCGGATAAAATTGCATCATATGAAATAATATGATTGCATAATATCAGCATAAAATCTGAATCAATCATACGTAAACCGTTGAACTATTCAAATAACCTCATCAATGATAATATGTTATACTGGGTCTATCATATAGTGATATCAACAAGAAGCAAAAGCATTGCGTGAAAATAATACTGAATAAGAAATCACCTACTTGTTGTTTAGGGTTTTCAAAAAAGTTCCTTTGATTTTTTTATGTCAAGGTGGAAGTCCATGTAATTCTGACAAGAGACAATGTATTTATATATAAGAATAAAGGTTCGTGAAATTTTTGAAGTGAGATAAAATTATAAAATTGCGTAGTAAACAAATATTAGGGTTTAAAATAAAATTAAAGTTTTTTTAATTACGTAAGATTTCTTAGCTTTTTAAGATTGGTGCTAATTGATTTTTTTGTACCTAATAATGTCAAAAAACATTAGGAAAAGTTTAAGGTGAAAATACAGATGTTGAAAAACTTTAGGGGTTTATGTGCAAAAATATTTTAAAGTTTTAAAATTCATTTTAGAGGTTATTTCAAATTGGATTTCTGGTTATCCAAACAAGGTGTTATAATATATCATTTTAACTAGAAAAATAAATAAAAATTTTGAATATTTTTTCTAGAACTTTTGGATCGGTCACGTGCGGAGTCAAACTTCACATGCACTGGATTTGACCCTACTCGTGCGCATGGCTACACTTCATCTTCAGCCTTTCGAATTTTGACTTTGAACTTTGACCTTCAATTAAATCCATTATAGAAAATCATTTGAGGTGATTCAAAAGCCATTCTTACTAATTTTTTTATATGGATTTCAAAAATATAACTTTTGAGGGTTGAGGCTAACTGTAGCTCCTTCCCCATGAACTATAAAATCACAAAAATTTCAATTGGAAATTCATTGATTTAAAATAAAATTTGAACCATGGCAATAATATTGTTTGGTTTATGTGTGAATTTGGAACATAATGAGTTTGGTTTGAAGTTCTAATTCACATTTTACAGTGAGAATTTTGAATTTGAAAATTCTACTGCCAAAATGTAAAAACTTGATTTATGGACATGTAAGTGTATTATACTGAAATTAAACACTATGGTTGAATTTTTATGAGTCTAAAGACAAATATTCCCACCTTGAAACTGATTCAAGACCAGGAACACATAATCCACCATTAAGGCTCAAGCTTCCATGGTGTTTTCTAAATTATAAATCTTACCTTTGAATTTCTTCATTAAATTCTACATGTAAAATCATAAATGGATTCTAAACTAGTGTATAAACTATTTGGAATTGAAAGAACTGAACTTTAAGCATAAAATAAAGGTATACCCGAAAATGCAAAAAAATTGGTTTGGGTTTGGGCTACTGCTGTATTGGTTTCTTCTGCAGTAATGGGTCCTTTGATAGGGGAGGTTTAGGGGGTGTTATTGGTCGAAATAAGGGTGGGTTTTGGCTGATCTAATGGAATAATCCTTAAAGGAAGTTTATAGTGTAAAAGTGGGTATGTTTACCCTAGGCTTCTATTAGTTCCACTGGGATTTAGGTGGTTAAAAAGTGGTGAGGTAATTTGTAAAGAAAATTTGGAATGTATAGTTTATTTGGATGGGTTAAAGGTCAAATGAAAATTTAGGGGTTATTTTGTAATTACTGAAACTTTAATGTAACTTTGAAACTTATTTTTTCCTAAGGTTTATGTTGGTAATAATCCAAAAAATTTACTACAGGGTTTATATGTTAAGGTAAGATTTATTATTCTCCATATATATATATATATATATAAGAGAGAGAGAGAGTCAAACCTAGATGCGTTACATCGTATGGGTCTTATAATTCTCCCTACTAAAATTTTTTTTGTCCTGGTAATTACCTTTGAATAGTTTGGGATATTATTGGTGTACGACATCCCTAAGTTCCCAGGTTGCTTATTTGAGTCCATGATGTTGCGAGAGAACTTTCACTAAAGGATTGGTTTTAGAGCGAAGTATTTGATCTTGAGTGTCTAGGATCTGAAAATATCTTACTTCAAAGTCGTGGTTGGTTTGTATAGAGAGTTTTTCCCAAGTGATTACATGGCTTGGGTCAGCAATATATTTTCTCAATTGAGAAACATAGAATACGTTGTGAATTTGTTCCAAATTAGGGGGTAATATTAATCGATATACTACTGGTCCAATACGTTCAGTACTGGTAAAGGGTCCGATGTATCGTGGTGCAAGTTTTCCTTTTCTTTTAAATCTAATAATTCCCTTTCGAGGTAATAATTTTCAGAAAACTTGGTCTCCTTCTCGAAATTCTAGGGATCGCCTGTGATGATCGACACAACTGTTCTGTCAAATTTGAGATTTTTTTAACCTTTCCCTGATTAAACGTATTTTCTCAATTGTTTATACTATAATCTCGGGTCCAAGCATATAATTTTCTCCGAATTCGTTCCAACATAATGGAGAATGACAGGGTCTTCCGTAGAGTGATTCATATGGAGCGGCTTGAATGCTAGATTGATAACTGTTATTGTAGGAAAATTCTACTAACGCTAAATGATCGCTCCAATTTCCTACTAGATCTAATGCGCATGCTCGTAACATGTCTTTTAAGGTTTGAATTAGTCATTCGGATTGTCCCTTGGTTTGGGGATGAAATGCAGTGTTGAGAAGTAATTTGTTACCCATGGCTTTTTATAGAGCTTGTCGAAAACATCTCGCGAATTGAGGATCTCAGTCAGATATAATAGATAAAAGGGTCCCGTGTAATCTGACGACTTCTTGAAGGTACAAGTTGCTGAGTCTCTAAAATGAATCGGTGGTATGCACTTTAAGGAAGTGATCTGCCTTAGTTAATCGATCTATGATTACCCAAATTATATTATATCCTTGGGCTGTTGGAGGTAATCCACTAACAAAGTCCATAGTGACATGATCCCATTTCTGGGCTGGATTGGGAAATGTTGTAAGAGTCCACTGGATGTTAGCGTTCAAACTTGACTTGTGGACAGGTTAAGCATTTGGCAATAAAGGTTTTAATGTCTTGTTTTATTTATGCATAGTGTCTTTTAAGTGCATGATACATCTTGGTGTTTCCTAGATGGATAATAAATTTGTAATGATGACCTTATAAGAGTTATTCTTTTAGCTTGGAATCTGAAGGTACACATATTCAGTTCTAAAATCGCATTATGTTGATAGGGTGATATGTCCATTTTTGCTCTAGGTTTTCCAAGTTCAATCCTTCGGCGTTGAGCAGTAAGAAATTTGTCAGTGGCTTATTGCTCAATTATCTTCCTTTGAAGAGATGGGTATGCTATGATGTTATGAAGGATAGTATGGGTTTTACTTTATAGATTATATTCAGTCAACGTAAGAATGATTTTATATGCAAGTGTTCTGATTGGTCTTCCACTAGTTTTACGACTTAGGGCGTCGGCTACCCTCTTGCCTTTGTCGAGGTGGTATTGTAATTGGAAGTTGTAATCTTCTAAATATTCAATCCATCCGTGTTGTCACAAATTCATATATTTTTTTAGTAAAAATATATTTCAAACTTTTATGATCAGATAATAGTTGAAATTACACCCCGTATATGTAACATTGCCAAATTTTCAAGGCAAAAATGATAACGGTTAATTCATGATCATAAAATGGATAATTGCGCTCATGAATTTTTAGTTATTTTGACCTATGTTCTACTACTTTTTCTGATTGCAAGAGTACATGACCTAGTCCTTGTAAGGAGGCATCCGTGTATACATCGTAACTTATAGTACCAAAGGTATTGTGAGTACAGGGGTTGTAGTTAAATGTTCTTTCAGGGTAAAGATGGCTTGAGTAAAGTCTTGATTCCAATCAAAACGTGTATCCTTTTGGGTTAATTTCATAAAAGGTACGACAATAGTGGAGAATTCATCTATGAATATACGATAATAACTAGCTAATCCTAGAAAACTATAAACCTCATATATGGTAGTGGATTGGGGCCATTCCATAACTGCAACGATTTTTGATAGGTCTACTTAGATTCCTTGTTCTGTAATAACATGACCGATTTTTTTTACCTCTTTTATTAGGAAGTCAGACTTGCTCTTGTTGGCATATAACTGGTGATATCGTAAGGTGTCTAGTATGATTTGTAAATGATTTTCGTGATCCTTTTCACTTCTTGAATGTATGAGGATATCATTGATGAATACGATCACAAATTGGTCCAGAAATGGTTAAAATACTCGATGCTTTAAGTCCATAAAAGTGGCCGGGCAATTAGTAAGTCCAAAGGACATTACTAAAATTTTGAAGTGTCCATACCGAGTTTTGAAAGGGGTTTTTGGTATGTCTTCTTGTTTTACACTCAATTGATGATATCCGGAGCATGGATCGATCTTTGAATATACCTTGGCTCCTCGTAGTTGATCAAATAGATCACCTATTCTAGGTAATGGATATTTATTCTTAATAGTGACCCGGTTCAATCTGTGATTGACCATATATAATCGAAACGAACCATTTTTATTTTTCATAAATATTATTGGAGCACCCCAGGGAGATGTACTTGGTCAAATTAACCTTTTGGTTAACAACTCATCAAGTTGTGTTCAAAGTTCTCGTAGTTCTAGAAAGGACATTAGGTATGGAGGTATAGAAATGGGAGATGTATAGGGAAAAAGATTGATTACGAACTCAATTCATCTTGATGGGGGAATCCCATGTAATTCTTAAGGAAATACATCTTCATAATCATCAAGAAGTTTTAAAGAGTAAGAGAATATACTTAAGAAAGTACTGGAACACTGTCCCTGAAATTTGTTATTTCATATTGTCGAATTTCGAAAGATCACTTTTCTTAAAGAACAATTAATATATGCATTGATGGTGGATAAGAAATATATCCCAATAATGATATCAAAACCTACTATATCTAAGACCACTAAATCAATAATAATAGTTCTTACCTCAACTTATCGTGTCCTGGATATAGTACCCGTATGCATACTTATGGAAATTTAATGATTTAAAATAATGGGAATAAGATTTTCTGAGACCATAAACTTAGAGATAACAAATGAGTGAGACGATCCTGAATCAATTAATGCATGTGTCGAAAGGAGATGAAATAAAATAGTACCTTTGATAACGTCGTGATTATCTGTTTGTGTTAGCAGTGCGAAAGTTCAGCCTTAAGTTGCATTATTGGATATGGATCCTCTATCATTGAAGTTTTCTGCTAAAGGTTTAGGAATATATTTCCCTGGAATGGCCGGGGGTCTTTTCACGGTTCTTTGTGGTTCAATATTTCTGCTGGTGTTTATAATGGGTCTTTGATTATAGTTAGGTTTACGAAGCTTGGGGCACTAGGGTCTGATGTGTCCAAGGGTATCTCGCGAGACAACATGTCGTTTGAATGACATACGGTGTCATTCGAACGTGACCCATAAAATATTATATTTTTTCTCATTTATTCTTTCAGTAAATGAACTCCCTCAAACACTCTAAAAATTTTTTTTTGACGAAAAACATTTAAAGCTCCGCTCCAACACTTAGAAAGTATTTTGTGACAAAATATCCCCATATCCTAGGTGAATTATTAAGAAGTTAAAAACACCATTTTACCAATTTCATTTCGCGGAGGCTTGATTGTTGATGAAGCTTGATATTCGGACCATCTCATTGCGTATTTGATCTCGAACCTCTTCGATGGTTGTAGCGGTATACGACATACTAAATGGTGAGGAACTATGTCCTTACAAATCTCCCCTATGTATATGCCAGTACAAAATAAAAATATCCGAATTATCAATCTCAAAAATGATCTATACAAATCTATCCTCCCATAAAAAAAGTGGAATGATAAACTGTCAAGTCTTCAAACTTTTCTTCAACAATCAAATCTTCAAAACTTCAAGATTTTCTCATCAGGGTGTGTAACATAATGCTCTTTAATTGTACCTACATACATAAGACAAAGCAAATACCTCGTGATATATTGAGCTTGAAATGATATAAGCATAAACATGAAAGCATAATCAATTCAATTCTCCCCCACACATAAACTCCTCCATAAAATCATAATTCGTTTAATCTCCCCCCTTTTAGTTGTCCGAAATAGACAAGGAAAAGAATAAATCACATAAATCAAATCGAGATGTCACGGTAAACCAAGGCAAACAAACTATTTTTCATTTTTTCAGATTTTTCATACAAAAGAAAAAATTATGTTACAAAAAAATCACACACCATGAATTTTCACTAAGACAACCAAATTGTGGAAACGGAATGAATGTGTGTGAACAAATTTGATAGGAAAATCGACTCAATCATGACATGTGTGCACGATGCATACATGTACTCCTAATGAATGAACATCAAAATAGTCCTTAGGTGTAAAATTGTTGAATTTAGATGACATCGTCTTAATCAAATCCATGCATGTGTGCAATAAAGGACAAATGAGTCAAACATGTAGGTAGCAACACAATATATCATCTCAAAGACTCCAAACTTTGTAAAGCACATGAATGAAATAACATATTGTCTCAAAACACTATCAAATAGTCACATGAATATGGAGTGAAATTTGGACTCGGTCATCTTAAGTGTCCATTCATATATGGTGTAAACAAAATACAAAGAGCTTTTTGGATTTTTCAATTTTTTTTATCAAAAAAGTGAAAATCTTTTTGTATTTTTCGAACACTGTTCAGAATCAACCCAGTAGTACCAATAAATATAACAATATGAACCATATGACTGTAAACAGAAGAGATAAAATCTCCAGGGGTCGCTCTAACTAAGGGCCATGTCGCTCGAACGACAAGGGTTCTCACGAGAAGCTGCTTTGCATGACATCAGGAGTTGCTCGAACAAAAACTCCTATCGTTTGAACGAAAGATGCTATTTTCACAAAATACCCAGAATGTCATGCAGTTTTGTCCAGTGAGAAAATTTCATGAAAACAGATCCTGAAATGCGCAAACAGATCCAAAACAGTGCTAAAAATAAGAAACCAATGTAAACTACAAAATTATACATATTAGCAATAGGAAAAAAGTGACATCATGTAAATCATCCTATGATAGCAAGAAATCTAGACCTCATCCAGTAGGTGTGGTGGAGTTTTTCAAAGACGGTGACATCTTTTGAAATAACTCCATCAAGCCATGTGAAGTCTTGACCAAAAATTTTACCTGCTCCCTAATATGTGAAAACTTTCTATCATTATGTGCAAAAAAAGTATCATGGGTGGGTGCATGTGTGTGAACATGTGTAGAAGCAAAGCGTGACACATTACCTAACTTAAAATAAAATTCCCTAAGGTGTCCTCTCCTTTTTCAATGGGAGCAAACATAAACAGGCCTAGGTACACCTCTCTCAAAATGTCACCGACGCGCTCTCCTAATGGGAACGAGACGCCTAAGTGGGTCCGATCGAGAGTTATGTGGATCTAACACTAAAGTAGGAACTGGCTCAGGTGTAACAAAAGAAATGGATGCACCGTCATGAATTATTCCTGTTTTCTCCCCACTAACTAAAATGGGATTGAGAACCATTTTTCCAACCTTCTTAGATGCGTTCTCCAAAGTGACTTTAGCCTCGAGGGCGTGCTTAAGATCTTTCTCTAATTGTGACACACGAGCTTTAAGTACACTTTTTTCCCTATTTATGACGATCAACTGCTCACTCAAACTAATCTTCACCTTCTTAAGATGACTCGCCGTAGCCTCAAAACCTCTCAAACTCTTTAACTCTTTCTCTAAATCTCTTACCTTAAGACCTAACTTCATATTCAATTTCTTTGTCTTTAAGGTCTTGGCATACAATTCTCTAAAAGAATTCCGGATCTCACTTTCATGTCCACTTTCACACTTGCTCTCAAACTCGCTACAAATACTAAAATCCTCCTCCGGGGTCTCACATGCACAATTGTACTCATCCTCGTGGGACAAAGTGGGTGTGCTCTCGTGACTGGCTAGAAAGGCAATACACTTTACTTGCGAAGACTCATCCTCGGAATCATTCCCATCTTCCTCACTATCACTCAGGGTCGCTGGCATAACAAATTTCTTGCCCTCTCTCCCAAGTTTAGTGGGACACTCAAACGACTTATGCCCTCTCCCCTTAGACTCAAAACATTTCAAATTTTCAAAATTTTCTTCATCCTCTTTCTCTTCCTCACCGCTCTCTTTGGCCTTGTATTTCTTTTTGTTTTTCTCTGAAAAATTTTTATTGGAAGAATTTTGTTTAAAAAATTGGAGAATTTTTTTAAAATTCTTTGCAAGTAGGGCCATGTCAAAATCACACTCGTCCTCATACTCAGACTCACAAAAACTCACTTTCTTTCTCCTACCACTTGTGGACACTTCCTTTCCCTTTCTAGTTTGGACTTTAAGCTTTATCCCTCTATCCTTAGGCTTGACAGTGTCGGGGAACAAGTCAATTTCGTACGTCTGGAGGTCTCCTACCAACTCTTCTAATTTCACATGACTCAAATTACCTAAGGTATTTAAAATAGTTACTTTCGGGATAAAACGTTTAGGCAACGATCTTAAAATCTTATTTACCACCTGTGCATCAGGTATGGGCTCACCAAGATTAAAACTAGTGTTGATAATATTAGACAAATGTGCACAAAACTCGTCAAAACACTCAGTCTCTAACATATAGAGTGGTCAAATTTTAAATTTTGGACTCTTTGATCACGTTAGTGCCTTCGTGTGTGAGTTGCAAAATATCCCATGCTTCTTTAGACGTGGTGCACGTTATAATACATTGGAACTCGTCAGGGGGGACGTGTCCGAAAATTGCACTAAGCCCTCATGAATTATAAGTGCTCCACGTAAACTCTTTCTCAATCCAATCTGACAAATATTTTAAATTCATGACATTATTGCGGTGACAGAGGGAGTAGTCCAAACTCTTTCACAAGTTAACCAAACTCTCTCATCGATTGCTTTTTAATGTGATTTCATGCGCGCTTTCAAGTAAGCATAATTAGATCCGTTAAAAAATAGCGACCGATTATATAAGTTTTCACTTGAAAACATTGCGACAAAAAAATTGATTTAAAAAAAAATTAATATCACACAATTTTGCAGAAAATAGGAATACGCGATAAATTAGGTTAACCTGCTCTGATACCAATTTGTAAAACCTTAACTTATGTGTGATAAAGATTCAAATAGATGCATAAATTCTAATTACAAACTTATTTAATTGGAGTCAATTTATGAATCAAATAAATTCAGCCCACAAATCAACTAGCTATGTGCCTACATGTGTCAAACCGACATAAATAAAATATGCGACACAAAGTTCAGGAAAAATCCCCTCAGGGCAAATCCTTTTTATTTTACTATACTTGTAAATCGCAACTTACACGGTTATGATGAAATACAGTTTGACACACGAATACCCGTAGGCGTCGATCGGCGTTTTCAGCAATGAATTACGCCCAGCAATCCACAAGAACCACAGTCCTATCTCAATAAAGATTCACACGCAGCGAACCTCAATGACATGCAACTATATGATGTAAATATCCTCTCCAAAAAAGAATGAACACCAGAAAAGTATGTTCTTAAACTCCAAAATAATTCACATGAGTAATAGGGACTTTTATGAATTGAAAATAAAAGAGATTAAACTCTAAAAGAAGAAGCCAAAACTAGATTTCTGCGGATTTTGCACTGTTTGCAGAATGTAAAAACGTACAGACTTCTTGTGAAAAATGGAGTTAAGAGTTCCTTAAATAGAAAACTTAAGGTGGCGGGTCGTTTGAGCGAGACACGCTGTCGTTTGAGCGACATACGCCGTTGTTTGAAGTATCTCGTGAGACAGCATGTCATTTGAACGGCATACGGGGTCGTTCGAACGAGACCCATAAAATAATATATTTTTTCTCGTTTATCCTTTCAGTAAATGCACCGCCTCAAACACTCTGAAATATAATTTTTTGACGAAAAACATTTAAAGCTCCGCTCCAACACTTAGAAAATATTTTTTGAAAAATATCCCAATATCCTAAGTGAATTATTAAGAAATTAAAAACACCACTTTACCAAATTCATTTCTTGGAGGCTTGATTATTGATGAAGCTTGATATTTGGACCGTCTCATTGCGTATTTGGTCTTGAACCTCTTCGAAGGTTGTAGCGGTATACGACATACTAAATGGTGACGGACTATGTCCTTATAGTTTGCCATGAAAAGCATGGGTCATTGTCGTAGAAATTCCTTCAGAGCATTTATTCGTCGATCCTCTGTAGATATCTCAATCTCTGCTATTGGATTCTAATGTACTTATGTTAGTCCAGTGAGTTCCTGGAAACACTTGGCTATGCTATCCATGGTCGTAGATGGATTAGTTGACGTGGATACAAATCGTGGTGTTGTATTAACATTGCGAGTGTTCACCATCGTATAGAAGTAAATAATAATTAAAGCATAAACGTATTTGCAAAGAAATTTATAAAATATAACGAGTTAAATTAAAAGATCTTTCAAGATGCTATAAGGAAACTTTAGCACACCTATAATATGAAACCTTTTCTTAAAACATCTTAACTTTTATGATTAGTTCCTAATATGCTATATTAGTAGTAACGTAACACTCTCCTCTTACTTCCCTTGCACACATTCCCCCAGGTTATTTAGTTACAGTGACCGTGAACCCTTTTGATTGTCTATCCTACTTGAGGCGTAAATTGTCCCTCCTTCTAGTATTCCTCCTCAGAATGCTTGGTACTTGTGATTGATGATGATTTGGTAGCCTCGAGATATCCACAGTCATCGATAGATATCGGTGGAGTTACACGCAGGTCTTCTATCGGTGGGGCATTCCATGCTAAGTGAATTGCTTGTTGTAAAAATTCATCATCCTCGACAAACCGTCGAGCCTGTTTCATTGCCTGCTCTTCTCTAAATATTTGACATGTCAATAGGTTATGCTTAATGTTTGGTCTTTTAGGCTCTCATTCTTGATCGATGTCCCTAATTTCTTTACATAATTTATTATAACCTTCCTCTTTTATAGTTTGGCTGAACTATTATTGGTTGACATCGTCGACGTTCAAGTAGAGGCTATCCCCTACGTTCATTACTGCAAGACATATAATTAGTATAGAGAATAATATATAGAAGTTGGAAAAGTGTAAAATAACTATATTACTAAAAATTTCTTGCATAGGAGTAGTAAACCTGGCACTCTTGCTCTAATACCATGTTATCACGTCCCGAATAGTCGGAGTGATTAAGGGTTGGGTTGATAGGTTAAACGGGGAATAGGTGTATAAATGAATGTGAAAATACAAATAATAGTGATAACAATAATACTAATTTATGATAGTAGTATCTCTCAACATTTTATAAAGTATCAAAATACATTATTCATTACACACATTATAGATAGATGCACCATCTTTTATTACATACTCAACAAAATTAAATAAAAAACAAAAGAAAATTTAAAACTACAACATATTTCTTAGTACAACATCAACTACATCCATTTATAAGTAGTACCATAGGAAATTATGATAGGGTCTTAGGTGATGCAATTGATTTTCCATGAATATATAATTGCTAGAGTAACACGGGATGATGCATTAGATTTTTGCTGGGTTGGGGAGATGTTTCCTTTTTTATCGCCCGAGTCCATATGGAATTTCAAAACATAAGAAAAATGGCCAAGTAGATAATTCTCATTTTATACAGTTTAAAACATAAATTATGATGGGTCAGCATAAGAAATTCAATACGAAAGTGGATTTAATGTCATGATAAGATAACATGTTACTGGAATGATATTAATAAAAATTGAAATATCTGGCTAGAACTGGTAAAGGTTAGGGATCATTTCTAAATGAATAACCCATAATATCTGTCTAGAGGCTTTAGGGTAATAGCCACGCATACAACAACTCAATCCAAATAAACTGGAAATAGTTAATCCAGTTAACCAGTGATAAATTAACCCTGGTTAGTCAATCATAAACATTCTATACAGTATCAATAACTAGGTCCTCAATCATTTGAGTCCTACACGCCAAATAATAGAATCATGGGTATAACAAGAGATTATTCCCTATTCATAATGTATGCTATAATCGACCCAGATAAAATTGCAATATATGAATCATACGTAAATTGTTGAGCTACTTAAATGATCTCATCAATGAGAATATGATATACTGGGTCTATCACATAGTGATATCAACAAAAGGCGTAATCAAAAGCACTGTGTGAAAATAATACTGAATAAGAAATCACTTACTTGTTGTTTAGGGTTTTAGTAAAAGTTCCTTTGAGTTTGTTTAGGTCAAGGTGGAAGTTCGTAAAATTCTGACAAGAGATAATGTATATATATCTAAGAATAAAGATTCATGTAATGTTTGAAGTGCGATAAAGTTGTAAAATTGCGTAGTAAATAAATGCAGGGGTTTAAAATAAAAAGAAAGTTCAGTTTTATCACATAAGGTTCCTTAGCTTTCTAAGATTGGTGTTAATAGACTTTTTTGTACCTAACAATGTAAAAAAATATTAGGAAAAACTTGAGGTGAAAATACAGAAGTTGAAAAACTTCTGGGGTTTATATGCAAAAAATACTTTTAAAGTTTTAAAATTCATTTTAGGGGTTGTTTCGAATTGGCTTTCTGGTTATCCAAATAGTGTGTTGTAAGAAATAATTTTAATCAGAAAAATATATTAAAATTTTATAAATTTTTTTTAGAATTTTTTTATTAGTCACGGTCTCTTACGCGCGAAAGTCAATTTTCACACGCATTGGATTTGACCCTACTCGCGCGCGTGCTTTACACTTCATCTCCAACCTTTTGAATTTTGACTTTCAGGTTTAAAAGTTTGACTTTAAATTAAATCCATTACATAAAACCATTTGAGGTGATTCAAAAGCCATTCTTCCTAATTTTTCACAAGGATTCCAAAAATATAGCTTTTAAGGGATGAGAGGTTAATTGTAGCTCTTTCTCCATGAACTGTAAAATCTCAATTTTTTTTTGGATATTCGTGGATTTAAAATGAAATTGAAGCCATGTCAATGATATGGTTTAGGTTATGTGTGAATTTGGAACAAAATGAGTTTGGTTTGAAGTTCTAATTCATAGTTTACAGAGAGAATTTTGAATTGGAAAATTATACTGCTGAAATGTAAAACCTTGATTTTTGGGCATGTTAGTATACTATACTGAAATTAAACACTATGGTTGAGTTGATATGAGTCTAAGGACAAGTATTCCCACCTTGAAACTGGTTCAAGGCAAATAACACAGAATCCACCATGAAAGCTCAATCTTTCCTGGTGTTTTCTAAATTTTGGACCTTAGTTTTGTATTTCTATTTTAAATTCTACATGTAAAAGCATAAATAGATTCTAAACTAGTTCAAAGACTATTTGGAATTGAAAGAACTGAGCTTTCAGCATAAAATATAGGTATACCCCAAAATGCCAAAATTTTAATTTGGGTTTGAGCTAGGGGGTGTTATTGATCAAAACAGGGGTTGGTTTTGGCTGGTCTAATGGGAGTAATCTTTGAAGGAAGTTTAAGGTTTAAAAGTGTATATGTGTACCCTAGGCTACTATTGGTTCCAATGGTAATTAGGTGGTTAAAAGGCGGTGAGCTTGTTTGTAAAGAAAATTTGGAATGTATAGTTTATTTGGACAGGTTAAAGATCAAATGAAGACTTTAGGGGGGGTTTTATAATTATTCAACTTTAAGGTAACTTTGGAATCTATGTTTTCCTATGGCTCATATTGGTAATAATCCAAAAAATTTACTACAGGGTTTATATGTTAAGGTAAGATTACTTATTCTCCAAATATATATAGAGATATAGTCTAACCTAGATGCGTTACATTGTACGGGTCTTACACTGAAATTACAACATACAAGTTTTGCGTAGATATCAGTGTGCCCTAGTAGTACGGACTAGGTTGAGGACGCTATTGTGGATGACTCTGATGACTGGAGTAGATGGTTTAAGGATGGACCCAGGTTTCGAGAGATGGGTGAAAGAATTTGGTAGGGCTTCGCTTCCAGAACTTTCCCTACAAATAAGGAGGTGAAGACCTCTATTTATAATAGTCGGTTGGAGGATCATGTGTATGTGCACGTGACTTATGGATAATTGTGGATAAGATAAAATCTTTCTAGAATGTGGATAGCTGGAAGGATATTGATGATATGTCAAGGTCCACGGCATGGACATCTGGGGATGTGCTGAGGTTGAGGTGGCATAGCCTATACAGGCATAACCATGGCCTTTGTAATACAGTTATGTTGTGGAGTTCGTGGCCTGTTTGTGCACCAGGTCATGGTGTTGAATGCACGAAGGGGAAATAGTTTGCATTATGTGGCCTGATTGGGCATAAGTCGTGGCCTTCTTTGTAGGCCGAAGCCCTATGGCAGTACTTTGTCATATCTTTGATGTGCTTACCTGGGCTTCCATGCCACATGTTATATATTGGTAGACGTATTTTCGGTATAACATGTATATATATATATATATATATATATATATATATTTTATATCCTATGTGAATACACATCCTTTAAAATTGTCAAACACACTTTAATTCACTAAGTAAATATTTAAGTGACGTGGTATCTCGGATGGCTAAGGATTGATCAGGGACTAGGTACCAGGGGTTCCTTATTTGGATCATTCCCTCAATATTTGGTCCCAATCGATCGTGAACTAGGTTCTTATAATACTGAGTCACACTAACTAATTAATAATTAAGATTTAAACTTTACAGTACATGTATTAGCTAATAAATTAATTTAATGATATACTTATTAACATATAAAATATATTTTATTTTATTGGTTCTTGGGAGGTTTATAAAGATTGTTTTAGGTTTAAAATAGTTGAATATTGATCAGTTGGGTTAGTATATGGGCTGACCCAAGTTTTAGGCAATTGAAGGCTATTTTGGGCTTGTTCAGTTAAGGTTATTATGGGGCCTCAACCTAATTTTGGGATAAGTATATATTATAACCTAATGAGGTAAACTTATATCATATAATAAAATTGGTGAGACCTAAGCAACTAAGGAGAAGGAGGGATCTCCTAAGATTGAAGAATTGGGGATTTTGGGATTCGATTATAATAATCAATCAAAGGCAAATAAATAATGTTTAAAAATGTAATTAGGTTTATGTCATTATAATGGTAGTGTACAACATATGTTAATTAAATTCATTTAATCCAACTTGTATTCATAATTAAATCGAATTTCATAATTAGATTAATCATATATTCGAACCCTATTTTATGTATTGAAGAACTAAGGTAGTTTATTTAATAAAACATCAAGTTAAACCATGGATCCATGTAATTTGACATAAAAACATTAAATATGAATCTTATTGATTGTATTCTATAAAATATCTCACTTTATATTGATTGTTACTGCACCAAAATGGATAACTTGTCACAGTAAAAAAACCTTGACAAGTTGAACTTACCATGGTCAAAGGCCGTGAAGTGGCGGGGGTGACAATTTTTTTGTCACGAATGTGTCACAGTAAAGTTAAGATGTTTTTCCTTATCATGGACTAATCATGATCAAAGTCCATGAAAAGTTTCTCTTGTTACGAATTTGTTACGGTCAAAGTACATGACAAATTTAGGAATCTGTAAAAAAACTGTTGCGTAGTATGGCCACTGGCACTGCCCAACAGTATATTATCACATGTTGCAACAAGTATGTGACATAATTTCTAAATAAATACCAACATACAACATTCAAAAACTTTAATAAGTATACACTAAACAAATGTAGATAAGACACTAGGTCATACAACATTCATTCATTCATTATCAAACACTAAAACAACATTCAGTATTCATGATAATCAAACACTAAACAAATAATAATCAAATTATTACAAATTGTTCATTACATATAATCTTGTAGGAGAAATTTAGACCATACTACATAAGAATTGACACAACCCTCAATAGTCCGAACGCCACACTGTACTTTCAACCACAAGGGTTCATTATCTTTTCTCACAAATACTTTTGTGACACGGACCCGCGTTTCATGTGGTTGCAACAGACGATTATGCACCAAGGTACCTGAGCGTGTATCCGGGTCCCTCAACCCCTTAGGTATTCTATTGTCACTCCTTGTGTCTACTATATACACTCTATCCCAACCAACTGTTGCAAATGGCCTTGGGACGAGAAGGTATGGGTGGGGGTGGAAAATATGTCATATGGAGACGAGAGGGTATTGGTGAGGGTAAGGGTATGAAAGACGGAGTAATGATACCTTAATCCACCACTTTCTCCTTGCCATTCACTGAGATGGACTCAACCTGGCCTTTAAGAGCAGGCTTGACAAAGGCATATATTTTATGCATTGTTCTCTCCAAGTTGTCAGACTTCTCGGCTTTGTTGGTCGTCAACTCATCCACCTTGCGTGCCAACCCAATACTGCTTGATGCAATTTCAGTGAGCCTCAACTTCCCCACCTGAGATCTCACACCAGTGTATGGTCCTTGTGATCTCACCCAAGCACTTGGCTTAGTGCATCTGTAGCTAGAGATTTCCTGTCGGCATCACTCTACGAGTTCTGCACTTCTTTAAGCTTTTCCTAAAACAACAAAAAAGTACATAATTAGATAAATTAATAAAAAAGGATGTGATTATAAATTTTTATTGTTATAACATAATTATAATTATAACTTACAATAGTGGAGGCCACGGTCGGATCTACCTCCTTATCTTTCCCTTTCTTCGTTCGAATTACCACATAGGCATCGAGCCTAAGTGGCCTACCCTTAGGACCTTCCCAGTCTCATGTAATAAAATAATGAAAAATTAGTGAATTAGTATATAATTATCACTAAATAGAATAAAATACAACTAAAATGAAAGAACATTCAAAACTTACCACCATATGCTCCACCTCGGCATAAAACGTATGCCAAGAGCAGTGCACGTCGACCTTGTTGGCCCGATTTGCCCTCGCCAATTCACGAGAAGATAATAGCCTATCTGGGATCTCATTATCGACAAACTATTGCCATCTTTTCAATGAGATTGGATCCTTCTTGGGTATTGTGTCCCTACGTTGTAAGATGGACTTCCGATCCCGACCAAAGTTTCGTGCGCACATATTTTTCTTCCACATTTTATATTGATCTTTAAGTTGTTCCAACGTGGCGTCGCTTGCTTGTGGAGGCAAGCCGAATTGTTCCTGTCAAAAAAATACAAAACGAAAAGAAAGTGAGTTAGTTGTATTTAAATTATAAAATAAAATGTAAATATAAATACAAAACAAAAAGAAAGTGAGGAAGTACCTCTTAAGCTCATAAGGCACCTTCCTCCAATCAGTGTACCCGGGACAATAATTGTCTTCAGCAATTCTAAGGCCCTAGCTTGTAAGGCCATCTTGTTCTCCACTATGGTCCCCAACTTGCCCCACTTTAGGGGCCTACTGCTAGATGAGCCTTCCTCGCCCCCGCTTCCCTGATGCCCTAATGTAGACATTTCCTTCAAAAATTGTTATTAGTAGAAACATATATATGAGAAAATGATTTAAAAATATAAATAATGAATTAGTTTGATTGAAATCCCCAAAACTGATCAAATCCAAGTGAATTAGTTTGACTCTCAAACGGGTCTAAGGGCTATTGAATGCATACGAAAAATAACTAGAAGTCTAGTATCTATGCGAACTATCTATAACTTAAGAAGCTTATAACTATGTATAATTTTACCCTACTTTTGATTGATGTTTTAAAATTTATATTGCCCACCACATTTTATTACCAATTAAAAACTACTAATTAATACCACTATCTCTCTTTAACAGTTTAATATTTTAATTTTCATGGTAAGCATATTTCATTTCTATCTTATTTATTTTTCCATGGTAAATATGTTTTATTTCAGTCTTATTTATATATTGTATCCTACATTTTAATCAAATATAAACTCACATCACAAGTCTAAACATGTGCCTAGGGCCAAACCACATCCCATGTCACTATTCGACAGAATCACAACCCTAAATGCTATAAATGCCTGAGGGCATCCAACTCAATGGCCACCAAAAAGTTCAAATTCACAAGTAAAAACAATTCAAGAACCCCAAACAATATGATCACTATTTGGCAGAATCACAACCAAAAAGTAAGAAATTGTAAAAATAAAAAACAAATCAGCTAATGTCATTTTAGCACAAATTTACTGTAGTAATATGAGGAAAATTAATTATTAAGGAAAAAAATCAATGCAAATATGCTACACTTTAGTGGGAAAATTAAAACAACAGCCAAAGTTACTACCATGAGCCTTGTTTTTGGCAAAAATTAACTACTCCAATATAGTAAAAACTAATTTTAAAAAATCAACATAAATATGTTATTGTTTTGTGGCAAAATTAAAACAACATCCAAAGTTTCTACCTTGACCCCTAGTTTTGGCACAAATTAACTATTATAATATAATAAGTATCTAATTTAAAAAAATAACACAAGCCCTAGTTTTTACATGTAAATTCAGCTGTAAAAAATAAATATGAGTGCAGTAATTTAATGTCACCTGGTGTTGCTGATTGGGGTTGAAATCGATTGGAAGAAAACCTTGAAACAAATTGAAATAAAAAACTTGAATCAGTACCCAAATAAACAAAACTTGAATTCTAGCCTTGAATCAGTAACAATAAGCAATTGGGGCAGAAATCTTACCTGATTGGGTATTGGGGCTGAAATTGATTTGGAATAAATCGATTGAAACTAGGTCTTGTGTTGAATCGATTTGTGGTAAGATTTATCCTTGACCCAAACTCCCTAGTGCAATAGAACAACTCGCATGAACAAAGTAGGAATAAATTTATTTGGATGGATTTTTGAGTTGGAACAAATCGCCTGAACAAAGCACAGAGAGAGAGAGTTTTGTGTTGGTTGAAAAATGACGAACAAATATGTGTTGTTAGGGTTTTAATTTTCTTTGGTTGTCACAGTCGTTTCATGGTCAAAGATCGTGACAACATTTGCCTTGTCAAGGTCTTTGACCGTGACACGATCGTGACATGGTCTTATCACGATCGTGCCACAGTCAAAGACCTTGACAATTTTTTCGTGTTTTCTGTTAATTTTTTTACCGTGACAACCTTTTGCTGGTGCAAAGTGATAAAAACCCTTTTTTGGTGTAGTGTTTTGAATTGGTCTCATAGATTAATTTGATTAATATTGTGTAGAATATGAAATTAGGGTTAATTTCTATAATTATATCTATAAACGTTTTTTAAATCACTAAAAACTTATCAATATATGTTAGTAATACTTGTATGTGGATTAAATAAAATGGGGAAGGGTTGATTTGATGTATTAGAGGTAGTAGGTTAGAGTTCGTTTTGGCTATGGACGTCAAAGAACAAAGGAGGAAGAAGGTACCCCTGGATCCATTGGATCAATCCAACCTGGATCCGGATCGATTCGATCCAAGGGACAAGCCTAGTGAGGTTGATTTTGGATTTCACATTAGTTTTCAATTAAAAACACTAATAAGCAGTCGATTTAGACTTTATATTCCTATGTTGAGAAACCCTAGTTGTCGGGTTATAACTTACACAAATGATAAATATATAACTCATGCAATAATGGTAAAACTCATTGCAAACACATCGATCTGCAATTGTAGTGTGGCTCATTTTGTCCCTCCCGACAAAATGCCCTAAAACGGACTCTCCCAAGTCATCGAGAGTAAAAACAACCCTAGATACCCTAAACTCTGCCTCGTCCAAGTCCCGGACCCTAAGCCCGACGCCACCTAAGTCTTAAAGAAAAATCATCCTAAGTAGACACCAAAAAAGACCAAACACCTATTATACAGAAACTGTTAGGGGATAAAATAAAAAAAGTAATTATAAAAATTCCCGAAAACTTTCACCAGGACCTTTTGTTGGTCGGAAAAAGGCCCAAATTACCCTTAACCGATCAGTACAAGCCGTGTCAGAGCTAGGGGTGGTAAACGGACGGATACGGATCGGATACCATGTTTTCCATATCCGTATCCGCTATCTGAATGTACTATCCGTATCCGTATCCGTCCGGATAATTAAAACAACTATCCATATCCATATCCGCTCGGATACCTCGGATAATATCCGTATTCGTTTACATTATTTAGCCATCACAAAAAATAACAATTAAAATATCCAATCCAATGAAATTCAATCCAATCCAATCCAAATAAATATATAACAAAATTACTGCCTCCTAATATCAACAATTATGGATTCCATAATAATAGTATCATTACATAATGATAATATGACTTAAAGTCATCCATACTTTACAACCATATAAGTTTAAAGCCATCCAAAAAAAAATAACAGTCGCATTCTATGACAGTAGAAATAAATATGCACCTTAGATTGATCAAATTTATTGAGAATGATAACCTCATGGACCTTTTGTCTTCAAAACATACTGATATTTTTATTGTAATAAGTATACATTTTTATTTTGTATATAATATACATGTTGTTAACTTCAGTTCTCATCACAATCAAAACTATCTCTTTACTTTTCTATTTCTCTCATATTCTTTTATGTTTCTTTCTTACATTTATTTATAATTAAGAAAACTAACGAACAACCACATGAGAGTTTCTTTTCTCTTGTTTTGTACGAAAGATAAATGAAACGAATTTAGTTTTTTTTTAGTGAAGTATATGTTCTTTAGTCGGTGTATGTTGTGCGTGATAGGGTGTATTGTAACTTTAGTGTAACTCTATGATAATATACCCAATAAAATAATAATACATGACATTTTATAATATACCCAATAAAATAATAACTTTAGGGTGTTTTTGTTTGGAGTGGAGTATGTGTTTATTTTGTTTTGGGGAATAAATGATTAAGTTTTTTTTTAATATTTATTTACTAGTAATACTAATACTAATATTATTAGCAATATTTTAAACATATGTTTGACGGATACGGATATCCGGTAAAACGGATATCCGATAAAATGGATACTCCGCATCAGATATGGATTATCCATGTCGGATACTAGTACTATCCATATCCGTATCCGTTTTCTCGGATATTTTTATAGAGTATCCATATTCGTATCTATTTCCATATTTTCGGATAAATATCTGCAAATTCGGATTCGGATATCGGACGGATGCGGATTTTTGAATATCTGTTTACAGCCTTAGTCAGAGCGCATTATCTCAGTCGCCTATGTGGCGGTCTTATTTAAAAACAACGGCCCTCATTCTTGTACTAAACGACAGAAGGACCCTCCCAGTTTCCTATAAATATAGACCCACACCTCTATTTTTAAAACATCAAAACTCATTGAGAGCCCAAAACCTAATTACTATCCAATTTTCTAACTCTTTTCTCCCCCAAGAATCCAAGATACTCGATCTTATTTTGAAAGTCCCAAGAAGCCCGTACTTAAAAAAAGTCACTTTTCTATAAAAAAGGAAAGATCGTACTTCTTTGAAGTCGCTTTCGAATCCCAAAATGAGTCAAGCCTCTACAAAAATCTCGTAAAACCAAACGTTTCTAGCTGAAGCTCTTCCCAACTGTGGATAGGAAAAAAAATATAAAACTCAAGACTTGTAGACGAAGCTAGATTTGCCTGACTGAATAACACCCGAAATGAGGACACTCCCTTGGCTGAAAAAATTGGCTATTACCGTGAGGGTAAAGAATTTTGCCCAAATTTTTTGGCAATAACCCCCATATATATTGCAATAAATTATACATATCTATGTATTTCATTTATCCCATACCCCGTTTACGGGTTGGGGTTTGTAATTTACAACTTTTATATTTTAAAGTCTAGTTTCTGACCCATCACCTCCATTAATTGACTTGACATACTTGTGTGTTAAAACAATGCTAATCAAATGCCATAATGACCATTACAAAACATGAAAAAATGTTTTTAAAATAATTATTTGGAAAGTGTTCATGAACGAATTAGTCCAAGACTTTGTATCGAGCTAAAGTCTTAAATACAACTACTCCCACCACTTCTCCAAACGAATAAAGCCCATCCATGTGATGACACCTGGTTATGTGTTTTCATATCAAATACTTGTTAAAAATAGGCCTTTGATTAGACATTATTTTAACTTATAAATATATCAATCCAACATAATGAAAATGTTATATAAAGGACTAGGCTCCATAAATACCGTTATGTCGTATATTGTAGACCCAGTATCTCTTCTCCTAGTCCTGTAAATATAAAAAGTTTGTTGGAACTACAATGGCTTTTTTCCCAAGTCTCCTTAGGTACGTAGGCACTATACCAAACTAAACTCGTGAAGCCCAAGCCTCATAATACGTCCCTCAGCATATTATTTCTGAGGAATGCACCCATGCCCAGTCTAGACCCTTGACTTATCCTAGTTTACCTTAAAACCAAGATATGGTGTTTTACTCGGCTTCTCAGTGATAGAACATGACATCATTGATGCAACCTCCCCTTTTCTTAGCGTAACTCCTCCCAGTCATACACCTCCAAATTAGTCTATTGTTGATACCAAATTTAATCTGTTGACGTGGACCAATCACTTGAAGACACATGTCAACCTACATGGCAAATACGAATACGTTCTACGAGAAACTCATACACTCCGAACAGCTCAAGCGTACCGAGCAACTTAGGAGCCCCGAACAACTCAAGGGCCTCGAGCAACTCAAGCGTGTCGAGTAGCTTAGGCGGTCCGAGTAGCTTAAGCGGTCTAAGTTACTTAGCGTACGGAACATCCAAATCAAGGGAATCAAAAAGATGACTGGGCATTAAATGCTCATTATTATCGTACAGACGTACATGCCTACTAGATAACAGTGCATTGTCTTTTCATTTGTATAGCCTCAAGGCTATAAATACATTGTAACCTCCTCATTAGAAGGGGACTCCGGATTTCTTGGTAAACTCACTTATCAAGAAGTTTAGGCAAACAATCAGCAATATAAAAATAGTGGACGTAGGCCATTCTCACAAGTCTGAACCACTTTAAAAATCTTTTGTCTTATTCATTTTATCTGTGATTAATTAATTAGAGATAATCTAATTTTTTACATCAACAGATTGGCGCCGTTTGTGGGAAACCACTATACTTAGTGTTTTTCACCAAAACAATTCATTATCAATGGCTAATAACCCGGAATCCAGTAATCGAAATGCTGAAATCCCTCTAAATCCATGTACTCCCCCAAATGTCCAAGATCTAGCTGGTATAATGGCTAATTTGGCCCAAGGCCAGACGACCATGCAAGAAACCATGCGACAACTCATACAAACTGTCCAGGGTGGAGTGCCGACCCAGTCAGGATAACGAAGTGTTCAGAGAAATACCCGTTTACCCTCTTCGCTAACTAGGCGTACGTTATTCCAAGAGGAATCTCAATCCAGACACACCGACTCATATCGTACTCAGAGATCTAATGATCCTTCTTATCAACCTAGTCGAACTTCATCAGTACGAGCTACAGACTCTCAGCAAAACATCACTCTATCTCCTGAAAGGACCAGTGCTCTAGAAAGGTTGAGTAGGGTCTCTCCGTTTGATCGTTTGGGCCCTAGGAGGAATAGAAGTCCTCCTAGGATTAATCCGAGGAACTCTCTACGACCGTCCGATCTAAGGGAAGGCTCTGCCCAATCACGACCAACTGCTAGTAATGAAAGATCCCAAGAGGCAAATTCCACACGATCAATTGCTCGAACCAATAGGCCCGAAGAAGTAAATGACGCATGGAAGGGCTCTATTCAGAGGTTGGAGGACAGATTAGGGGAAATGGCTAAGGCCAAAAATCCTCTACAAAGGACTTTTATTCAAGGGACACCCTTTGTACAGGCGATTGTGGATTTTCCCACACCATCAAAATTCAAAGCTCCAATTGTGACGCCTAAATATGATGGAAAAACTGACCCTGTACTTCATATAGGACAATACCAAGCTGATGCCAATATCTATGCAGTTCCAGATGAGATGAGATGCAGGGCATTTTCAGGAACTCTTACTGGATCTGCTCAAATATGGTACAAGAATCTTCCTCGGGGGAAGAT
This sequence comes from Sambucus nigra, assembly GCA_949130495.1. Taxonomy (NCBI): domain Eukaryota; kingdom Viridiplantae; phylum Streptophyta; class Magnoliopsida; order Dipsacales; family Adoxaceae; genus Sambucus; species Sambucus nigra. Next base: position 340,705,822 of record OX422224.1, read on the forward strand.
CGCGACTTTCTTTCAACAGGACGAGCTCTTTATTGGGAACTTCTGTTTTGGAGAAAAACCAGTTAAATGAGTAGCACACTTGCTGAGTGTTAGACAGAAGGCAGGTGAAAGCACCATGGATTATATTACTCGTTTCAATAATGAGAAGCTCGAGGTAATTGATTACGAGGAGAAGACAACAATTACTCCTCTGATGAGTGGACTATTACCAAATAAATTGTAATACACTTTAGCCAAAGATCTGTCCAGAACCATGGAAGAACTGATGGCAAAAGCAGACAAAATTATGAATGCCGAGGAAGCTATGGCTGCGAAGAAGAATGCAGACACTAAGGAGGTCAAGGTTGAAGATGGAAAGACTGAAAAGAAGGATCAGAAGAATAATGGTGGCAACAGGCCGTCGAAAGCAAAGCAAGCACTGGAACAATTGAAGAAGTTTGTAAATTATACTCTGTTGAAGGTAGATATAAACCACATTCTGGAAGAGATCAAGAACAACGAGGAGCTAAACTGGCCAGAAAAATGAAGGCAGATCCTGCCAAGAGGAATAAATCCAAATATTGTGAGTTCCACAAGGACCATGGTCACACGACCAAAAATTGCATAGCTCTCCAGAATGAAATTGAAGCACTCATCAGACGAGGAAAGCTGGCTAAATATGTTGATCGTCAAAATGGTGGAAAGAGAAACGATCGAATAAGGCAGAGGTCTAGATCTCCTCGTCGAGCGAAAGAAGACAAGAAGAGAAGTCATGAAGAATACCCAGAAGATGACCAAGATGACCCCGATCTCCCTAAAAGACCAAAGCAGCCAGAACGTGAGGTATTTTCAATCCATTTTGGATCATTTGAATGTAATGTTATTACAGGTGGAGATGCAGGAGGTGGAGGTCTAACTGCGAAAAGAAAAGCTTACCTCAATGAGGCTCAAGCTTGCTCATACATTCATCAAATAAATCTGGCTGATGATGATCGCCCGAGGAAGGTGAATAAGGACAAACTAGTAATTGGTTTCTCCAAGAACGACCAGGCAGGTATACTATATCCTCATGATGACCCATTGGTGATCAAGATGAGAATGAAGGAAGTGGTGATTTCACGAGTACTGGTGGATAATGGTAGCTCGGCAGATATCATGTTCTATCCATGCTTTGATAGTTTGAATCTGAAGGTAGCCCAGTTGGAGCCATATCATAGGCCCCTCCTCGATTTTACTGGCGAGAATATTTTTCCACTTGGGACGATCAAGTTGGATATGCTTATCGGCACATGGCCTGCTTGTCGAACAGAAAGAGTACGCTTTTTCGTAATGGATAAAAACGTCCAATCAGCTTACAATATCATCATAGGAAGGGTAAGCCTGAAGAAGTTCGAAGCAGTACAATCTAATGTACATCAATGTTTAAAATCCCCAACCAATTTTGGAGTGGAAGTGGTGAAAGGCGACCAGAAAGTAGCTCGGGAATACTACTATTCATCTGCCAAGAAGGAGGAGCGTGAGGAATCCAGAAAGAAGACCACTACCTATCAGGTGGATGAAATAGGAGAGGCAGAGATTGAAACGTTAGACCCTAGAGATGAGTCTCAACTTGTGAAGGGACGGGTCATGGAGGCTACTGAGAATGTCATTCTGGATCACGAACATCTAGAACGAACAACTTAAATTGGTGCATCACTAAATGTATCAATAAAATAAGAATTGATAGCATTTCTATGACGCAGAAAGCAGATTTTTGCATGGATTCATGAAGACATGCCAGGGATAGACCCGAGTTTCCTGTGTCACGAGCTCAATGTGAACAAGGAAATTAAGCCAGTGAAGCAGCGAAGAAGAGTGTTTAGTCCTGAGAAGAACCAAGCTATACAGGAAGAAGTAGAGAAACTACAAAAAGCCTCTTTTATTGAAGATGTCAAATATCCTGATTGGCTAGCAAAAGTGGTGATGATAAAGAAGAAAAATAACAAGTGGAGGATGTGTGTGGATTTCACCGATCTCAATAAGGCATGCCCAAAGGATCATTTTCCTTTGCCCTGAATCGATCAACTAGTGGATGCAACCTCGGGGCATGAATTGTTGAGTTTCATGAATGCTTATTCTGGTTACAACCAGATTAAAATGAAGCCTGAAGACAGGGAGAGTACCTATTTTATCACCCCAAGGGGAACTTATTCTTATAATCTTATGCCTCTTGGACTTAAAAATGCAGGTGCCACATATCAGCGGCTGATGAATAAGGTGTTTGCAGAGCAAATCAGCCATAACATGAAGGTTTATGTTGATGATATGTTGACGAAGAGCAAGAAAGTCACCGATCATCTAGTTGACTTAGGTCAGACCTTTGATCAACTAGATAAATATCAAATAAAGCTAAATCCCACCAAATGCATATTCGAAGTACGAGAAGGCATGTTTCTCGAGTATATTGTTAACCGACGTGGGATCGAAGCGAACCCTGAAAAGATCAAGGCCCTATTGGAGCTGCGATCTTTAACCACAAAGAAGGAAGTGCAAAGCCTCACGGGGCGAGTTGCAGCACTTAACATATTTATGTCACGAGCAATAGACAAGTGTCTCCCATTCTTCAAAACACTTCGAAAAACTTTTGAGTGGAATGATGAATGCGAAGAGGCCTTTCAAGAGTTGAAGAAGTATCTGGGGACACCTACACTATTATTTAGACCAGTGATGGGAGAAAGACTATACTTGTACCTGGAAGTTTCAGAAAATGCAGTGAGCTCGGCGTTGATAAGAGTGGAGGACGGAGTACAAAAACCAGTCTATTATACCAGCAAAGCTTTTTGAGGAGCAGAAATCAGATATCTAAGGCTAGAGAAGTTGGCACTAGCACTGATTGAAGCAAGTGGAAGGATGAGGCCATACTTCCAAGCTCATACTATAGTTGTGTATACAGATATGCCATTAAGGCAAGCTCTGCACAAACCAGAGAAATCAGGAAGGTTGATGTACTAGGCAGTAGAACTTGGAGAATATGATATAATTTATGAGCCTAGATCGTTGCTCAAAGGGCAGGCGATAGCGAATTTTATCACAGAATTTACTCAAGAGGATTCCCCCGATGAGCAGGAGATGAATACAGACCACCCTGTGGATGTTACAGGATCATCAAATTCAAACCCCGACCAACTTACGTCGGTGGACGAGCAACAAGAAATGCCGAAAGAGGACAAAAGGAAACCTTAAATATTCCACCGAGGAACTCTGTCTAATCAAGAGTTTAATAATAAAGTACCTATATGGAATTTGTATGTGGATGATTCTTCGTGCACCACAGGCAGTGGAGAAGGGATTGTTTTAAACAGTCCGGATGAGATTGATATGGTGTATGCTCTGCGCTTTCAATTTAAAGCTTCTAATAGTGAGGCCGAATATGAAGCTATGATCGTGGGTCTCAATCTGGCCAAAACTATGAAGGCAGAGCAGGTCATTGTATTCAGTGATTCGCAGTTAATCGTTAATTAAATTCTGGGGGTGTATGCAGCAAAAGGAGAATTAATGATCAAGTATCATGCGAAAGTAATGGAGGTTGTATCAAGCTTTACTGCAGTTCAGTTGATTAGAATACCAAGATTGGAGAATGCAAGAGCAGACGCACTAGCTCGGTTAGCATCTGACACATGCACCGAGCTATGAAGAATAATCTCGATAGAAATCCTGGCTGGTCGGAGCATAGACGAAGATCTGATGATGAACTTTATTGCCCTCAACTTGGGACCATCTTGGATGGACCCCATCAGGGCCTATATTGAAGAGGGGGATTTACCAACTGATAAACTCGCAGCCAAGAAACTGAAGTTTAAAGCTGCTCGTTATGTATTGACCAGTGGCATTTTGTACAGATGAGGAGTTATAGCAGGGCTACAAAGATGTGTCCATCCATTCGAAGTGAAAGATTTGATCGAAGAGGTTCATAAAGGGTCTTGTGGAGCCCATGTAGCAGGTCGGACGCTTTTGCAAAGAATAATGACGCAGGGGTACTATTGGCCGACGATGAGGGCTGATTGCACAACTTATGCTAAGAAGTGCGACAAATGCAACGCTTCTCATCCATCCAAATAACTCCCCAAGCATTGTTAACACCCATAACATCCCCGTGGCCATTTTCCATGTGGGGGATAGACTTGGTCAGGCCACTTCCAACAACCAGGGGAAGATTCAAATACCTTGTGGTTGCTGTGGATTATTTTACAAAATGGGTGGAAGTTGGACCTCTCATTGATATGACATACGACAAAGTCTATCAATTTATTTGGAAGAATATTATTTGCAGATATGGTCTCCCACATGCATTCATTACTGACTATGGAACCCAGTTTGACAACGAGGAATTTACTGCGTATTATTATCAGTCTAATGTACTGAAGATCCACTCTGCACCAGGCCATCCCCAAAGCAATGGGCAAACTAAGGTGACAAACAGAACGCTGCTGAATGGTTTGAAGAAACGACTAGATACTTCAAAAGGAAATTGGATTAACGAGCTACATTCTGTGCTGTGGGCTTATCGTACCACACCACGAGCAGCAACAGGAGAGTATCCATACATGTTGGCATTTGAAAGTGAAGCTGTCATACCTGCTGAATTGGGTCTACCCACACATAGGGTACTTAATTTCAATTCTCCTATTAGTGATTTAATGAGAAGATTATACCTAGATATGCTCGAAGAAGTCAGGGAAGAAGCAGCGATCAGGATTGTAGCATATAAAAAACGAACAACTTTTTTTTATAACAAAAGAGTGAAGATGTGTGATTTGAAGGAAGGGGATTATGTGCTAAAGAAAGTGATCCAAAAGCATAACAAACTGGAAGCCAACTGGCATGGACCCTATAGAGTAACAAAAGTTATTCGTCCAGGGACATACAGGATTGAAACATTGGAAGGAGAAGAACTCAAGAGTGCGTGGAATGCAGAGCATCTGCGCAAGTATTATCAGTAATTGAAATTCTTATGTAATGCAGTTGCTTCAATATGAATAAAGTGTTGAATGTTTTACCCAGTTCTCTCTTTGTGTTGAAATTTTTCGAAATATTAGTGCTACACACTACACATCAAGTTCAGAACAATTACCACCAACTCTGGTTGGTCGGGAAATAATTACCACCAACTCCGGTTGGTCAGCAAATCAATTTCCACCAACTCCGGTTGGTCGACAAATCAATTGTCGGGAAACAATTACCACCAACTCCGGTTGGTCGGGAAATAATTACCACCAACTCTGGTTGGTCGGGAAATAATTACCAACTCCGGTTGGTCGAGAAATAATTTCCACCAACTCTGATTGGTCGGAAAATCAATTACCACCAACTCTGATTGGTCGGAAAATCAATTTCCACCAACTCCAGTTGGTCGGGAAACAATTACCACCAACTCCGGTTGGTCGGCAAATCAAATACCACCAACTCCGGTTGGTCGACAAATACCACCAACTCCGGTTGGTCGGCAAATCAAATACAGTCAACTCCGATTGGTTAAACTAAGCAGGAACATGGGATGCAAATCATTTCATTGCTTAGGCCCAAAGAGTGATAAATCACTATAATAAAAAAAAACAGAATGTACATATATTCACAAACAAACAAGAAAAGACATTCTACAAATTATTTAGAAGAAAATGAAATGGCAAAAGACTAAAAATTTCTTCATTCAAATCAGGTAGAATTACATGTGATGTGAAAAATATACTTCATTACATAAAAACCCTATTCTATTGGCTTTTTTCCCTCTGCCTTTGACATAGGTTCTACCCCAGCAGGAGGGTCATCTAATGCGTAAGGGGAATTTATAAAATTTACATCTCGTAGCATTCTAACATTTATTACAGATGTCCGATCAAGTAAATGTTCTGGGCGAGATATCTCGAAGTTGGCATGAAGACTGTAATCACCAAGATACTTGGAAATCAGACATCGAGGAATTGCACGAGCAGGAATCCAGTTAAAATCAAGCTTAAAAGGAGGTACGACTAAATCGAGCACTCGAGGCTCCTAATAATCCCATAAGTAATGTTCCTGCTCCAATTGTAGTGCACACATAGCATTCAACCATCCCTGCTTGTACCCTTCATTATTCTACTGCTGTATCCGAGCATCTAGATGGTACAGAGCTTCATTATACCCAGCCATCCAAAACTCTCTGGGTTGTTTATGGAACTGATAAGTTAACCTCTCTAGTTGCTCGTGGAGACTCTTCACCAAAAATTTCTTATTTTCCAAGGAAGAACTCTGGGTAGAGAGTTGTTCGCTAAAATTCAAAATCTTCTTAGATATTTCTGCTAAGGCTTGGTTCTTTGACATCAACTGAAAGGCCTAATTCTCTAAAGCCGATTGAGTTCTAGCTTCTTCAATAGAAACCCGCTTGCTCGTCCACGAGAAAAAGATCTTGCTCATCCACGAGTAGATGTGGAGGGTCCACCTTTTTTAAAGTTTCTAACTCATCTCTTAAGTTGGCATTTTCTACCTCCAAGAAAGAGAAACCTTCATCATTAACAGGGACCAAGGCTCCCGAAGAAGATGCAACAGATTTGAGTTATTTTACCTCCTCTTGCAAGGCAATGTTCTCCTGCTCCAACAACTTAGCAATATGCCTGTGCTCTTCAACCTCAAGCTTCAGAACGCTCTCTTTCTTCTCATAAGCAGAGATAAATTTGTCATACCCTTTGTCAGCACTTAGTTGTTGATATTTTTTCTCGTATCCTTGGTGCAAAAGGGTAGAAGATTCTTTCTATTGATATTGGATTTCCTCGATAGTGCCTTGGAGATCATCAATCATCTTATAGTAGGCCATATTATTGGCAACTTCACGATCGAGTAAACATTTCAGATATTAGTAAGCTTCAACTGCTCGATCAGAAGCACCTGATCCGAGGATGTCAATTATCTGGGCTTCATTCAGATCTACATGACCAGCTTTGAAGTAGTCATTGCATTTCTTCATCAATTATGTGTCATGAGCTGATAATAGCTCTATCCTGGCCATAAACTAGCAAAGAGAAGAAATAAAAAGAATCTATAATGATGCAGACAGTGCAAGAAGAAGAAAGTCAAGGTGAGCAACTAAAAGTTTAAATTTTTATTCATCATGAGAGAAAATATAAAGTTCGAGGTTATATTAAAAAAGAACAATAAAATTAAAAACCCGAGCAACTTTACACCTTCTCTTTGTGTCTTACAACTTCCTCAAAAAGTTAGGATGAGGAAGTTAGTTGTTCGAAAGATAATGGTAGCTGCTCGGCAGGAAGGTTGGCTGGTTGTGGTTGCTTGGAAAGATGAACAACAGGAACAACAAGGACCTGATCTCCAGTCATCATTGAAGATTCGTCTGAAGTAGCTTCATCCTCTTCTTCTTCTTCAGGAGAGGGAGGAGGGCCATGAGTGTGTTGCTGGAACAATTTAGAATTCTTAGCAACTTTCATCTCTTTCAAGGCAGCCACCCATCCATCCCTAAAGAATTTGACACCTGTATACTCTATTTGAGAGGACATGGCAGCTAGGCCCTTGTTCCAGCCCTTGTCCCAACCAACGCTGAAAGATTTCTTAGCTGCCTTTTTCCTTTTTGCCTTCTCTGAGGAGGTCCTTTCCCTAAGGAGCTCCTCGATAGCCTTCAACTTCTCTTCCACTTTCATTTTCTGTTGCTCAACATCTTGAAGTTTAACAACTTCCTATTCAGCAGACTTGAGCTTAACTTCCAGCTACTTGTTGCTTTGTTCAAAGTTTTTGTTGCTCTGCTCAAACTCCTTCAACTTCTTCTCCAACTCCTTGGAGGCATTCTCATCTTGATTTCTATCCAGCTCAATGGATTTGAGTTGCTTCTCCCAAGAAATTTTATCTTCCTCGTACTTTTGACAAGAGACTTTCAAAGACTGGGTCAGACCAACAAAGGCTTCCTCTACTCCTCCCGAGGAACTTGAAGCTTTGATGGCTTCATCCTTCTTCAGAATGCTGTTGAAACACGTCCCCGGTTGGAAAAAGGAATAACTTTAAGTCAATATATGAACATAAAAAGTAAAGGGGTTGAGTTAAAAATGGGGTCGAAGTTAATGAAACTTACCGAGGCAATATGTTGAGCAGCAAGGGTAGTCATTCTCTCACGAGAAAGGGAATCCTCAATGCCTGGGACTTCTGGGATAGTCCAGGATCTCACCAAACTCACAGCGGAACTCGGAGCAACAAAAGATGGAATAATACCTTCAACATTTGAAGGTTGAGAGAGAGGTTTAACAGGTCTCTCAGAAGAACTTTTCTTTAACCTCCTCGGAGGAGCAGGAACATTCTCAACTAAAGATGTTATTTTTGTTGGTGATATGATAATAACCTCACTCGAAGGAGAGATAGCGGCGATCTTGCTCGGAGCCACGGGGGGCTTCTCAACAACTTTCTTGGCAGCAACAGGAAGGGGTGAATCAATGGTTCTTGTCCCTTCTTCTGAGACATCTTGTTTACTTTCTTTGCCTCCCCAGCGGTAGAGGCAGACTTGTCAAAAAAGGCAACAGCTCTTCTCCTCATCATCAGATTACTGATAGGGATACTTGACTCAGAAGAAAAACCCTCTACGCTAGTCTTAGAGGCTGGTACTTGGTCAATATTAACCACCACTGGACGAGGACGAGCAGTGAAAGATGAAGTATAGCTCTTATACTTAAACAAGTAAGAGGCAGATCTAATATGTTCCTCGGCAACAGATTGATGAAAATCCCAGATAAGTTTTAAATGCTTAAATTAACGTCAGCTTCTTTGGGAGGTTTTCTTTTACTGTCAACTATAACAAATGAAAACAAATGTCAGTGATGCATTTTATCAAACATAAAGAAGACAAGATTTCAAAAAATAAAAACAACCTATCCCATTGCCATAAGGTGGACACCTTGGACCTTGGTATACATCGTCTCCATTTAAGGGAGGGTGTTTCCAATTTTTCATCACCACTCCATGTTCAAAGTAATCCCTATTGGCATCAGGAAGATTGACAACTAACTCCCTATTCAAAAACCTAGTTTTTAAATAAAAAGTACTATCGCTGATGACCCATCTGTAGCAATACATAATCTCTAGAATCCCTAAATGGGTTCCATGAAGTTGATTTAACCTGTGTACGCCATTAACCATCCTCCATGTATTTGGAGCTATTCTTGCAGGTACAACATCAAAATATTGCCAAACTCCAAACACATGGGATTTGGCGGGAAAGAAAAGCCACATTCGGCTACAAAAAGGCTGGGGAACCAATGTCCCTCAGCCAAGGAAAAATAATCAGAAGGTTCATAAAGTTCCTCCAAAATAGCCCCCGAAGGGATTAAAAATTCAAACCGAAATTTATCAAGCGATTCAACAAGGTAAACCATGATGAACAAAGTAAATAAAAGAGAAGGAAGAAAATCTTACAGAAAAAGAGAGATCAGTTGACAACGAACAATGGAAAGAACGAAGGCACAAGATAGAGAGGAAATGAAAAGTTCAAAGATACATATTTGAAAAGTGAAAGTCGACAGGATTTCTACCGCGCTTAAATACTTTATCTCGGGAATAGGGAAAGACAATGATTACAAGGGAAGACGTTTGCATTTTCGGCGGCTAAAAGAATAAAAGGGCACAAATATCAAAACGATCGTGGAAATTCAAAATATTTATGAAGTTTGATATTGTGCGCTCAAAAAAGGAATTTTGTACAAGGAAATTTTTCCTAAAATCTATGAAGACCAGTAATCCAAGCAGTTTTTGAACAAATTGTTCCACACTCTCTTTCAACCTCAACTGTGAAACATTGGGGGCTTCTGTTGATACCAAATTTAATCTGCTGATGTGGACCAATCACTTGAAGACATATGTCAAACTAATGGCAAATACGAATACATTTTGCGAGCAACTCATACAATCCTAACAGCTCAAGCGTACCGAGCAACTTAGGCGCCCCGAGCAACTCAGGGGACCTGAGCAACTCAAGTGTGCCGAGCAGCTTAGGCGGTCCGAGCTACTTTGCGTACAGAGCATCCAAATTAAGGGAATCAAAAAGACGGCTGTGCATTAAATGCTCATTATTATCGTACAGATGTACATGTTTACTAGATAACAGCGCATTGTCCTTTCATTTGTACAGCCTTAAGGTTATAAATACATTGTAACCTCCTCATTAGAAAGGGACTCCGGATTTCTTGGTAAACTCACTTATCAAGAAGTCTAGGCAAACAGTCAGCAATACAAAAACAGTGGACGTAGGCCATTCTCACAAGGCTGAACCACTTTAAAAATCTTTTGTCTTATTCATTTTATCTATGATTAATTAATTAGAGATAATCTAATTTTTTACATCAACAGGCCAATTCCATCTGTATAGTAATTAGCCGGGTATTATAAGGTTATTTGCCAATATCACACATCTTCGGGTCCTATCCTATTTTGATATTCAATACACCAGCACTCCCTCTCCTAAGCCAAGTCTTACACTTACACACATATCACATTGGAACACGTAAAAAACCTAATTACTTCATCTTCAATCTTGTGGCCACACAAGTATGTAGGTGCAATACTGAGTTTTTCTTGTAAGCTCGAGCCTCGATAATATGTATCTTAATATTTTATCTCCATTGAGAACCAATCTCTTAACTCTAATACCTTGAATATACATAAGTAAAATAAGATATTGAACTATCTCAGTGCGTAATAATATATCCAATCGCTCAAACACATACCCATCAAGTACATAACCGAACTACATAAGATTTCATCTCTTGGCCATACGATTACATAGGCACAATATCGAGTCTTTCTCATGAGCTCGAGCCTCGATAATACGTCTTTTGATATATTGTCTCCACCGAGATGCACACATCTCTAAACTTTCAGCCACTGCACCTAAGTAACTAAAGCGAGATATCAAACTATCTCAAAGCAGGACCTCCCAAACATATCCCTACACACAAATGCTCAAACGCAAACAAATGTGCAAACATGTATATGCTAATTATAACATACATGCACCTATCTCTAACCTATATATATTTCCTCAAACTTCAAACGAAACATCATACTATCTCATAATCGAGTTTTCTCGTATACCTACATTTACAATAACGATCATATGTTATATAAAAACAAGAATGGAGTAATGCACAATAAATATTGTGTACGTTCATCGATTGAAGTGACGTTCTTACAACTTTCACTGATACCAATTTACAACCTAAGCTCATTTTTACGTTTAAGGGATTCTCAACCTAAGGTCTCTAAATAAATTCTAAAATAATTAAAAAAAATCAATTAATGTAAAAAATAATAATAAGTATATAATTAAGTAAGCATACAGAATAAGTGGGTGCATAATACTTTACCCGCTCATAACTCGCATCCCAAACCCACACTACACGAATCTCTGGACCAATCGCAGACTTCAAACCTGCCTTAGGATTAACTCGAAAGGTCTAGTCCAAATATTTTGTTTGTTTTTGTATAAAGCAAATTGAAAACTCTGAACAAACCAACTGAACCCCTTATCGCACAAAACACACTTAGGACGAGGCCTAAGAACCAGGGGTGTGCGACTCATACTGGACATGGCATCAAACATCTTACAGGGGAAAGTTACCAAGTCCGACCTTGGACCGATAACCTGACCTCGGGGGAAGATGGCTGACCAGGAGACAATCACTCTCGTTCCTATCATTACATGAAGTCCTCTTCCCCTCCCCCCCAATCGAGGCCCTCGATTCCAAGTGGTGACTCCGTTGGGGACAATTTTTCTATCATTGAAAATAACTATTACATGTCGTATTTGGATTCCCAGCTGCATTGTATTAGGGACTTTGCAGAGAAAAAATCAAGAGAACGTAACTATCTATACGCATTCTTTCTACTTTACTTAATATTTATCTCCCGTATGACTACTTTATGTAAATTTTATAATTATTTAGCTGCCATAGTTAACAATCAGAACATAGATACGTGCTTAGATTTCCATGTATAGGATTGTACATTTTTCCGAATATATAGGTATGCACGAAGGACCTTGAAGTAAAATAAACATCAAAGTCTGTCCAAATTAAACATAACATATTTTCATCACGCAGTTCATAGTCTTGATTTTCATATTATTTAAACCATATACCCTTGAGGGCTCCTAGAAGCCATTAGTTAAAAGAACATCATACCTTAGGAAAGTCACTTTATCCAAAGTAACGTTAGTAATTTTAAAAAGTCACCTCCCCCAAAAGAGAGGTCCGTACTTTAGAGAAGTCATTACCCCGAGTAAAGCTCATACTTTTGAAAAGTCACTTCCCCGAAAGGCTAGTCACCAATGAGTATCCTCGCTTTTTTTTCCTACCCTTATATTATATTGAAAAACTTCTCTCTCGATCCCAAAGTCTCGGTGACAGGAAACGTTTAAAGTTTGTTAAGTAGTAGGGTATATCGAATAGGCTCTCACAGTTATTTAGTACTAGGGTAAAGTGGTTTGACACGTACCTTAAAGGTTTCATAGTAAAAAAAGCCCAGTATTTCATGATCCATGGCAATGAAAAACTATCAACCAAGCAATAAGTCGCATCACCCCTTTGCATAAAGAAAAAGCTATAGGAACTTACCCTATTTTGCAAAAAGAACATATACTTACAGGTCAATATCTTAGTAGAATTATTTTTTAAACAAGTGTCAAACGATTGGAGGATGGTCCTAAACCCTTCAGATTCTAGGTTGAATGTCTTTCCCTTTACAAGGAAGAACAACAATATGAATCTGCAAGTCATCGCCAACACAAATATCCCTTATGTTGAATTCCCCTAACCACATTTTATTTTAAGAAAATACTAGACCATAGTTTATTATTTCCTCATTCCTTATTCCAACAAGACGAGAGTTCACCCTTGATTACCTGAATTCAACGGGACTTTGTTCAGTTCATCCCCTCAGAAGATACTACGAAACTAAAATACAAAAAACAATGTACCGTCCAAACATAATTAAATAAAGATAAATGAAATTCATATTAAACATCATGAAATTATGAGTCTCTCTACGCCTATGTATTATCCTTCTATCAGTCCTTATGAAAAATCCTGATTTTTTTTTTGTAGTAGCTAGCCTCACAGAGAGATCATACTAAGTTCCTACCCTAAAAGCCTGAGTTCGTACTCTGTACGACCGATTAGTTTTCATCAGTGAACTCCCTACCCACAACTGTCAAGTTTTCTCTGCAGTACACCCCATGTCTACCGAGGAAGACCAAGCTCCATCCGTAATGGATCAAATCTTGAGACAACTGGAAAACATCACCACCTCACTAAATACCAAGCAGTCTGAAATCAGGGCCTTAAAGTGTGCCTATAAGAGTCCAACTCTACACCTGGAATATGAGAAAACAAACTTCCCCCATCCATCCCGACCACTGAAGCCCCACTGCAATAGATATTGAGGGGTTACTAGATAATCCCTAGGAGCCTCTTGTGCCAATCCTTGTGCCACCCCCTATTAATGTGAGCGCCCCTTGCTTCCAAGTACCATTTTTCCCACATGGATATATCTAACCATACCATAAGTACCCCCAAAGTACTTACACATTGCCTTCTAAGGCCCCCCACAAGACGAATATATCTCCCCTTCGCCAACTGACGAGGTTCCACCCCCACTCCAAATGAGGAGACCACGTAGGTACAGTCTGAACTGTGTATCCTTTTGGAAGACATTATAAGATGAAAATAACTAATGAACTCACTAACATTAAAAAGATGGACCTATATCCTGAAGCCCGATTGACAAAAAAAATTCAAGATGCCAGTCTTTAAAACCTATAAAGGACTAGGTTCCTTGACCTCTCACTTATCCAACTATTACCTTTAGATGAAGGTCCAAAACGTAGCCCTAGGGATTCTAGAGATCATGTTCTCATCCACTCTTTTTGAAGAATCCCTCATCTGGTATATGGGACTGAAAAGAGAAGGGGCCACTAAAACTTGGGATGACATGTGTCGTGATTTCCTAAAATAATATGAATATAATGAGGAGCTGAGCCGTAAAGATTTAAATATGATAATATAGAAATCATGATCAGATAAAGCTGGTTAGATGGTCAATCTCTGCTTTGAAAATGATCAGATAGAAATCATGATTTGAAATCTCTTAAAAGAAGAACATGATGAACTCAGGATCACCTAAATCCCTAACTTTAAAGAACTTAAAGATATCAGGTGCAGGATCAAGTAAAGTTTGGCTTCAAAGACTACTAAATCCACTGAAGAACATCATAAAGATACAAACCAATTATCTTCCCACAAGAACTCCCTCAGAGATTCTACATCCCATATCACCACCCTCGTGTTCTGTCCGAACCTGAAATCATTCCCGATTACTAATAATTCCTAAGCAATGGTAGCCACCACTGGACCTTTCAAAAAAGGACCCTCTCCCAGAAATTATTAAGTTCTCACCTCTCCCAAAGAGTTCATGACCGCACCGAGACAATCCATTAACCTATAAGATCCACTCAGTCGGGTATAAGTCACTCTGAGAATGAATGGTCGCTTAAGACCTCTCATCCCTAGACCACCCCCGCTTTCCCAGTCATGAACTATTGAGCCGATAAAATTACGAGTTCTGCCATGGACCCGAACACATTACCGATAATTGCTGATCCCTAAGGTTTTAAATACAAGACTTCATCTATGACCTTGATGAGTGCCCTTATTCTAAACACCGATTTTTCCACCTTATATACAATTTTCATAAAAATTAAGAATGAGATCACACCACCAAACCAAGTGGCCAACCCTCTGTGCACACCATTGCTCACCGTAAAAATCATTATCGAGACCAATCCCACCATTGAACAAATGGCATTCTTCATCATAACAATACACCTCTTGAAGAATAACCATTCCAACTCAGATCCCTTACTAGTCATCGAGTTCATGCTCTCTAAATAATCAAGACTCATTACCCCATACTTAGTAGAGATCGATCATTCTGCTGAATTAGAAAAAATGTAAAATGAATCTCTCCAAGAAATAAAGAATATCATATTTATTGTACCTATTCAGTTCAATTGATGGGAGGAATCTACCTTAGAAGTAAAATTGTTCCCCCTCTCAGATTCAGAGTGTTACCCACTCACCCACTACTGCAAATATGTTCTTAGTTAACTTTTTAGGAAATGTCATAAGCAGCACATCAGCCTATCACCAAGAAGCAGAACCCATTACTTGTCCACCATAATATTCTAGCCTCCAGTACAGATGAGTGAAAGAGATTGATAATTCATGGCATAGAATCACATGACCAAGAAGTTCAAAGCCCATCCCCAATCATTATACGAGGAAGAAGAAAGAATGAGGGTTCTCATTGCAAAAAGGGATGCCACTTAGGAGGTTGAAGAACAAGCTCACCCCTGCCCAGTGATATACACCCCACACATGAGCCTTTACAAAGAAAGGTGGAACCCTTTCCATGAGGACCAAAGGGTCATGGATAATGATATAATCTTTACCACTAGATATGACAGTCAACGAGGAATGACCTCTGAAGTCGATCGCTCAGGAGACAAATCACGAACTCTTACCCTTACTATCACCTACATGATACGAACATACAACGATAGTGATATAAACCCCTCATGGTTAATAGGCCAAAACCCCATACTCTTCCCATTTAAACGGGGCACCACTTTGGGCAAGCCAGATTATACTCCGAGAGCCCTGACATCCAATACCGACCATGTATACTATACTAACTCCCCAGAATAAGGTACTACAATTGCATCGACCATGTCCTTATCACTGAAGGTAATACATCCCCAAGTTATGGAGACGAACTCCTACTTAACTCTCAAGTCTTGAAAATGATGACACAATGGGACTACTCCCCAGAAAAAGGTCTCAAGCTACATTAATAAGGGACCACGTCCTGTGAAACCCCTTGTATTCGAGATTAAAAATTTATAATTGGATACAAAACCCCTACAGAGGAGCTTGATCAACTCAAGTAACACGATCACTGGATCTATTGCATGTCAAAGCAAGGACACATTACAGACAATATACAACCCAGCCTCTCATACAGATGGCCACCTCTCCATTTCTTCAACAGCAGGGGGAGCTCCAGTATCCTAGTACCAACATTTATCAGAGCATCTAAGACATTAGATGGGATGACTTACTCATAGAAATAAGAGATACCAAGTGCAACTCCATAACAAAAGAAAACGACCCTCTTTAAATTCCTTTTCCCGAAGACGACCCCGTCAATCCTAACATTGAACTAGATATGCTCATCCAAAAGTTGACTTATGACCTATTTATCCTAAAGATATCTCCCTGTGTAACAAGCTAATAATATGCGATAAGTATCCTTAAAAGATAAAGTAATTACCATGGAATACTTAAACTAGCTAAATTACTAAAATATCCCGAAGAAGTTTAGATACCATTCTCTAAAACCTACTTTACCATTAGGAACCAAAATTAACCACCAAATTTCGTCCAAGTAAATGTACTTTGTATCAATTACACAACCTAACCCAACATGTTTGAGAAATTACACGTTACCCCCTAAACTTTCAAAAAATGAATAATTGTCCTTAAATTCACTTTATATATTACCCAATGACCTAAATAAAAACAAAACTTAATTACACATCAACTCCTGATCATTTTGGACAACTGGTTGCCTTGTGGGTCCTTGTACCACATGGTGTACACATGGTACCCATGCCCTTTAACACATCACCTTGGTAAAACCTAACCTAACTAAGGTAACTTCCTATTTTTTTTCTCCTAATCCCTTTTCCTTTACTAGAACTATAAAATTCCCTCTTCACCATTGTAAAAACGTACACAACCACAATGACGAACACAAAGCAACTTTTGAGCATTTTGGTATTTCTATAATTTTATGTAGTATTACTGTTTCTTTTCATTTTTTTTAAGCTTCTAGGCATTCCTAGAGTAGAAATATGAGATTACATTTATGTTTTAACGTGGGAAAAGCATCGAAAAGACTTGGATATTAGTAATTTCCCTTAAATCTTGAGCTTTAATGGTAGAACCTGTACTCTTGACTTTGAACCAGTTTCAAAATGGGAGAACTCAAGATTTGGGTGTAAGGAACCCATGTGCAAAGATTAATTTAACTCAACATGAGCTTTGATACCCTAAATCAAAGTTTGAAATTTACGGACCTAGAAATTTCAGAAACCAAATTTAGGAGCTATGGTAAACCAAAATCTTTTAAACCAAACCAGTTCGACTACATTTTGTTCCTATATCGTGAAAATCACTGTGTCTTAGCTCGAATCATAGACTAAACTCGCGAATTTTAAAGAAAAACTTATGCCATTTTTATAAGAAACTAATAAAACCAATTAACCTCAAAGCTCGAAACTAATATGGCTGGATTCCTCTAAAAAAAATAGATAATTTTCATTCAAGAATCCACATAAATGGTATTTTAGAACTGTTCAAAATCTGGATCAAAGTTTTCAAACCCTAAGTTAAAAAATTCAACATAGGAGATGAAGTGCATTACATGCACGAGAGTGGAGTCAAAACCAGGTGTGTCTGGGCTCTAATCCAACGCGTGAAGGCACGTTTCCAATAAAAAAATTCTGATTTTCCTCCAAAAACTTTATTTTAAATTTCTGATCACATTGGTGTATGGCATTTCCCTGTTTAGATCCATAGAAAGCAGTTTCTTGAGAAAATAGTTTTTAAAGTTTTAAACGCAACTTTTAAATTTCACTTTAAACCCCTAAAGTTATTAACTATTTCAAAACAGTCCCAAACTTTAAATATAAGTCCCTTTTTATAAATACAACAAAATGATCTCTTATCACCAAGTCCAAAAATGAATAGTAATAAGGATATTAATAAAAATCCTAAAGTTTGCATAATTATATGTTAAACCCCAACCTTAAGTTTTACACTGAAACGAAATTATTTTTCACCCCAACTTTTACTAATAATATCATTTTTTCTTTCATACTATAAAGATTTACATTATCCATGATTTCAGATTACCCGATTTACTCTCATGAAAAAGAAGAGAAATTTCAAACAACCCGAAATTTAAAAAGTAGGCGATTCTATTTTGATATTACTTTCGAGGTTACACCTTTGAATTATTATATTTGTTTATATCACTATGTGATAACCCCCAAACTCTTGCTCTCATTTATGAACTCTTTTGTGTAGATCACAAATACTATGAATATTGATTTGATCCTTATCCGATTAAATTGTATCCCGATAATATCATGCAACCTAAAATTTTATGTACACCCAGTAGCATACATTATAATTGTTGATGTAAAAAACTAGATTCGGTCTAATTAATTAATCACAGATGAAAAGGAATAAAGAAAATAAGACAATAGATTTTTAAAGTGGTTCAGCCCCAATGAAAATGGCCTACGTTCACTGTTCTTGTATTGCCGATGTTTGCCTTAATCTCGATGATGATTACAAGAGATCAATTACCCGCTTATGGGGGGTGTTACAATGTATTTATAGCCTTGGGGATATCAGTATGAATAGATAAGATACCGTTGTTTAATAAACATACACATCTGTACAATAAGAATGTTCATTAAAACCAATGTTCATTGAATGTGCAGTCGTCGCTTGATCTTCCTGTCCAGATGCTCTGCACGCTAAGTAGCTCGGCAAGCGATGTAGCTCAGCATTCCTTATAGCTCGGGGAGCATATGTATTTTCCACGTAAGATGCTATGTGTCTTTATATGATTAGTCCACGTTAGTTGCCTAATTTTCGTATCAACAGAAGCCCCCAATGTTTCACAGCTGAGTTTTGATTTGAGAGTGTGGAATATTTTATTTGAAAGTTGCTCGAGCACCTTTGTATGTATTGATTACTTACATATCTTCCACACTTAGGATTTTCTTTCTCTAGTCTCATCATTTGAGTGAGAAATGGAAAATTTGTAAATATTTTGAATATGCGCTAAACGCTTGGGTATTTGCGTCTTTTCCATCATTTAACCGTTGGAAACGCAATCGTCTTTTCTAGTAATCATTTCGTTTCCTACTTCCCGATGCAAGACATTTAAAAGCGATAGGAAAAGAATCGTTATCTACTTTTCACTTCCAGATTTCTAAACTCTGTGTTTTCTCACTCCGTTTTATACTATCGTTCTTTCCATCGTCCGCCTTAGTAGATTTCTCCATTTTCTGTAAGTATTTCTTCCTTCTTCTTTCTTTGCTTTAGTCATCATGGTATATCTTGTCGAATCTTTGGATAAATTTTGAGCCGATTTTGCGATTTCCTCTTGAGTTATTCTAGAAGAACCTCCTTCTCCATATGATATATTTTCTCTGGTTGAGGGACACTGGGTTCCTTCACTTTTCATAGCTGAATGTGGTTTTTCTTTTCCGCCTAATCCCCCGTGTCTGGAGTTTTGCTAATACTTCGATATTGTTTTTTGCGAGGGTAGCTACAAACACATGAATGGTAGTTAATGGCATGCATAGGTTAAACCAAATTCATGGGACTCACTTAGGAATCCCTGAGATTATGTTTTGTTATAGATGGGTTACCAGTGATACCACATTTTAATTAAAAACTAGGTTTTCCAATAGAGCTTTAGTGGTCAATCTTCCTGATGCTAATAGGGATTACTTTGACCATGGGGTCGTGCTGAAAAATTAGCAACACCACCCACTAAATGGAAATGATGTGTACCGAGGTACCAGATGTCCACTTTATGTCAACGGGATAGGTTGTTTTTACTTTTCTCAATATAGCTCTGTTTATGTTTGATGAAATGCGTCACTGATATTTATTTTACTTTTTGCAGTTGATAATAAAAGAAAGAGAGCGACATCAATATAAAAAATTTGAAACTTATCTGTGGCTTGCACCAATCAATTACTGGGGAGCACATTAGAGCTGCTTCCTATTTGCTGAGATACAAAAACACCACCTCTTCTTTCATTGCGCGTCCTCTTACCCCGCCTGTGGTAATTGATCTTGACCTAGTACTAGCATCTCGAATAAGTGCCAAAGAACCTTCTTCTGATTTGGGAGCATCTATTACTGATTTGATGACGAGGAATAGGAGAATTCCTGGGTTCTTCGCCAAGGATGCTCCTGGTACTGAAGGGGCAAAGAAGAGCAAAGGGGATGTCCCAGTTGAAGGGACAAAGAAAGTGGATGGTACTTCCACCAAAGGAATAATTTCACCTGTCAAGGAAGTCGACAGGAAACCTCCTGCTGTCCCAAAAAAGGCAACACCTTTGATTGAAGGTCATGCTATTGCACGAGAAGAGGTAACATCTTTGATTGAAGATGCTCCTTTAAGGAGATTGAGGAGAGTTCTTGTAGAGAGACCTGTAGAAACTGCTGCTCGACTTTCTAATATTGGGGGTCCTTCCTTGGGGACTAGCGCTCCAACTTTTATTACCCCAAGTTTGTCCAGGGGTTTGATCAAGTCTTAGATTATTTCGGAGTATCGAGCTGCTGGGGGTTCCCTTTCACGGGAGAAGGTCGTTGATTTAATGGCCCAACATATCGCATCAGTAAGTATCATTATTCCTAACACTTCTTTTCCATATGCTGTATTCACATTTTAATTTGAGTTTCTTTTCTTTTTTCCAGTTTATGACGTGCTTTAATAGTATCCTAGAGAGAGATGAGGCTATCAAGGCTTCAACCTCGTCTAGCGAGATTGAAGAAGATTTTGCTGGGTTATCTCAATCTTTGAAGGATGCCCAAAAGAAATACAATGAAGATAATGCTGCCTGGGAAAAGAAGCGTCTATCTGCAGAGTCAGCTCATGACCAAGCTATAAATGCCTCCAAAGAGTTGGAGGAAAAATTGAAGGTCGCCATTTATGGAAAGAAAGAAACTGATGGCAAGCTTTAAGAGGCTGAATGGTGTAAGAAAGACCTTAAGGAGAAGGTGAGGCTTGTCGAGGAACGTGTTTCTTATGAAAAGACGAAGAGAAAGGCCACGGTGAAGAAATCGTTCAGCCCTGGTTGGGATAAGGGGTGGAATAGAGCCTTAACCTCGATTACTTGCCAGATGGAATATGCAAGTCTGAAGTACTTCAGGGATGGATGGGGTGCAGCATTAAGAGAGTTGAATGTTACGGATGATTCAGAATTGTTCCAAAAACACACTCATGGCCCTCCTCCTACTATTGGCGAAGAAGAAGAAGATGAAGTTGCATCTGATGAGTCTTCCTTGATGATAGTAGAATAAGTCCCTGTTACTACTGCTCCTTAACCCTTTGAGCAAGTTTAGTAAGCATCAACTTCTATCGAGCAACATCAAATGCCTCCCGAGTAACCAACTTCTTCATCCAAACCTGCTGATGATGTTATAGGAAATAAGGAGAAGGTGTAGCATTGCTCGACTCTTTATTTATGTTATTCTTCTGCTTTTCTTCTCTTTCTTGTAACTTTGGTTGTAATCTCTCCTCTTATGATCAATAAAATGGGTTGTTATCATCTAATCTGAATCTCTCCTTGACTTGCTCTTGTCTGTATCATTGTTGATATGTTTTTATTTTTCCTTGCTAGATTGTTGCTAGGATAGAATTATTATCAGCTCATGACATAGAGTTGATGAAAAAATGTAATGATTATTTCAAGGCGGGTCATGCAAATTTTACTGAGGCCCAAATAATTGATATTCTTGGATCCGATGCTTCTGAGCAAGCAGTTGACGCAAACCAATACTTGAAATATTTGCTTAATCGTGTAGTAGCCAACAATGTGGTTTATTACAAAATGATAAGAGACCTTCAAGGGATGATCGAGAAACTCCAACTTTACACAAAGAGACCACCGCATTCTTGCACGAAGGTTATGAGAAAAAATATCAACAATTGAGTGCTGACAGTGGCTATGATAAGTACATTTTAGCCCATGAGAAAAGGGAAAGTGTGTTGAAGCTTGAGACTGAAGAGCATAGGAACATTGCCAAGCTGCTAGAGCAAGAGAATATTGCGTTGCAAGAGGAAGTGAAGCAACTCAAATCCATTGCCTCCTCTTCTTCGAGAGCCTTGGTTCCAGTTAACGATGAAGGTTTGACCTTTTTGGAGGCCGAAAATGCTGCCTTGCGAGTAGAGCTGGATGCTTCAAAATAAACTGCAGCTACGTCCTCCTCACGGGGTAGAACTAGAGTTGGTCAAAGAAGTGTCGAGGAGGCTCGAATCGATTAAGCCTTAGTGAATCAAGCAGTCCAGTTGAAAGAAAAAAATTAAGCCTTGGTTGAAATGTCTCAAAAGCTTTAGAATTTTACCGACCAACTCTCCGTACAGAGCTCTGTACTGGAAAGTAAAGAAATTTTGGTGAAGAAACTCCACGAGCAGATTGAGCGATTGACCTATTAATTTCACAAGTAGCCTAGAAAGGTTTGGATGGAAGGGTACATAAAACTCTGTGTCATCTCGATGATCGGCTATAATAATTGAATAACGAGGGATACAAGCAGGGATGGCTGAATGCCTTATGCGTGATGAGAGTTGATCGAGGACTATCCTTGTGGGATTGGTGTGAGCCTAGATTACTTGACTTGCCTGTTCCTCCGTTTAAACTCGATATCAGCTGGATTCCAGCTCGTGATATTCCTCGATGTTTGATCTCCAGATAACTTGGTGATTACCAACTTTATTCAGATTTTGAGATATCACCTCCTCAATATTTTCTTGATCAACCATGTTCGAGCAACGTCAGAATGTTGCAAGACATGAATTTTATCAATTCCCCCTATGCATTAGATGATCCTCTAGCCGGGATGGAACCTGTGTCAAAATCATAGGGAAAGAAACCCATAGAATAGGCAATTTGTACTTAATGAAAAATATATGTTTATGTAATCTGCTTGTGTTTAATGAATAGCAATTGGTCTTTGTGCGATTTTATTTCCTTGGAAATACTTTGTGAGATGGTTTTTTGTTTTATTTAGTTTTTATATATATATATATATATATAGAGGGATAATTTGTCCTGTTGTGCCTAAATAATGGAGCTTGCCCCACTTTTACCTAGTTGTAGTGACTTGTCACCCATTAGGTCCTAAGCAATGGAATAATTTTTATCCCATGTTCCTGCTTAGTTGTAGTAATCGCATCAGGATTACCTTGGTGCCTAGACAGTGGTGACTCGTGAGGTCACCCATCTTCTTGTCTAGTTTGGGATGTCTCTTGAGATCATTCGTGATCAAACAAGCTTTTCCTTGTATGATTGTTATGCCAACTTTGTTGGTTAATTTTATTGGTACCAACCAACCTTAGTTGGTGGTTGCTGTTGCTGACCAACCGGATTTGGTGGTGATTGTTGAATGTCGACCAACCTTAGTTGGTGGTTGCTGCTGTCGCCCAATCAGAGTTGGTGTAGCGTGTAATCAGAGTAGGTGTAGTGTGTAGCACTAATACTCCAAAAAAAAAATTGAAAATAAAAAGGAATATGGGAAACCAACAATTTTATTCATTGAAAGAGAAATGTGTACATGTAAATCTGTATTACTGGTAATACTTGCACAGATGCTCGACATTCCATGCATTTTTGAATTCTTCTCCCTCTAAGGTTTCTATTTTATAAGTCCCAGGGCAAACAACTGTAGTTACTCGGTAGGGGCCATGCCAGTTGGCTTCTAGCTTATTATGCTTCTGTACAACCTTCTTGAGTACATAATCCCCTTCTTAGAGATCACATTTCTTCACTCTCTTATTGTAAAACATAGTTGTTCTTTGTTGTTAAGCTGCATTCCTGATTGCTGCATCTTCTATAACTTCTTCGAGCATATCCAGGTCTAAGCGTCTCATCAAATCGCTTATAGGAGAATTGAAATTAAGTACCCTGTGTGTAGGCATGCCCAGTTCAATTAGAATAACTGCTTCACTGCGAAAGGCTAGCATGTAGGATGATTCCCCAGTGGGTGTTCGGGGTGTTGTGCGATATGCCCAGAGAACGAAATGTAGCTCGTTAATTTAGTTTCCTTTTGCACCATCCAGTCATTTCTTCAAGCAGTTCAGTAGAGTCCTGTTCGTCACTTTAGTTTGCCCATTGCTCTGGGGGTGTCCTGGTGTAGAATGGATCTTCTGGACATTAGATTGTTGACAATATGCAATGAATTCCTCATTGTCAAATTGGGTACCATGGTCGCTGATGAAAGCATATGGTAGACCATATTTGCAGATAATATTCTTCCAAATGATCTGGTAAACCTTTTTGTACGACATATCAATGAGAGGTTCAGCCTCGACCCACTTGGTGAAATAGTCAACAAAGACTACCAGATATTTGAACCTTCCTTTGGTGGTCGACAGAGGTCCGACCAAGTCTATACCCCACATAGCAAATGGCCAAGGGGATGTAATGGGTGTTAACAATGCCTGGGTGGTTCTTCGGATAGAAGAGAAACGCGGGCACTTATCGCATTTCTTCGCATAAGCTGTGCAGTAAACTCTCATCATCGGCCAATAATATCCCTGTGTCGTTAACCTATGTAGGAGATTCTGTCCTGCCACATGAGCTCCACAAGAGCCTTCATGAACCTCTTTAATCAGGTCTTTAACTTTCGAGGGATGCACACATCTCTGTAAACCCGTGATGATACCCTTTTTGTTTAAATTTCCATTATTTAGTACATACCGAGTAGCTTTAAACTTCAGCCTCTTGGCTTTAAGTTGGTCAGTTAGCACAAACCCTTCCTCGATGTATGCCCTGATGGAATCCATCCAGGATGGCCCCATATTTAGGGTAATGAATTTCACCATTACATCTTCATCTATGCTCCGTTCTGCCAATATCTCGATAGGAATCGTTCTTTGTAGCTCGGTGCGAGTAGCTGAGGCTAACCGAGCTAATGCATCCACCCTCGCATTCTCCAATCTTGGTATCCTGACCAGCTGGATTACATTAAAGGTGGACACAATCTCTATAGCTCTATCATGGTATCTTAACATCAAGTCTCCCTTTGTTGGGTACAACCCCAGAATCTGATGTACAATTAATTGTGAATCACATAACACGGTTACTTACTCTGCGTGAGATGTTTTTGCTAAACTGTGGCCCACGATCATGGCTTCATATTCGGCCTCATTATTGGAAGATTTAAATTGAAAGCGCAAAGCGTATTCGACATCTAATCCATCAGGGCTATTAAGAATTATTCCAGCTCCACTTCCTATTGTACATGGAGAACCATTAACATACAAGTTCCACACAGGTATGCCATTATCAAACCCTTGGTCTGATAAGGTTCCCTGATGGAATATTTTATACTTCCTTTTATCATTATCCACTGATGGGTTATAACCCGATGACGCTTGTTGCTTATTATTCACCCCTTCTGATGAGTCTGCTAACGTTAGTTGATTGGGTACTATCTTTAATGATCCCATAACATCCTCGGGTTGTTCTGCATTAGGATCTTGCTGGTCGGAGGTATCTGGGTGGGTGAACTCCGTAATGAAATCGACCACTGCCTGCCCTTTGAGTGAGGACCTTGACTCATAAATAATATTATACTCGCCCAGTTCGATCGCCCAGTACATCAACCTTTCGAATTTTTTTGGCTTCTGCAAGGCCTGTCTAAATGGCATATCAGCGTACACCACTATGGTATGGGCCTGGAAATAAGGTTTCATCCTTCTACTTGCCTCTATTAGAGCTAATGCTAGATTTTCTAGCTTTGTATATCTAATTTCTGCTCCTCGGAATGCTTTACTTGTGTAGCACACCGGTTTTTTCACTCCATCCTTAATTCTTATCAGCGCTGAACTGACGGTGCTTTCTGAGACAGCCAGGTATAAGTATAATCTTTCTCCCATTATCGGCCTAGACAACAGTGGAGGTGTCCCTAAATACTTCTTTAATTCTTGAAATGCTTTCTCTCACTCATCATTCCACTCAAAAGTCGTTCCGAGGGTCTTAAAGAATGGGAGATATCTGTCCGTTGCTCCCAACACAAATCTATTAAGAGCTGCGACACGGCCTGTGAGGCTTTACACTTCCTTCTTCGTAGCTGGAGATCTTAATAATCTTTTCTGGATTTGCCTCAATGCCTCGCTGATTCATAATATACCCGAGGAACATGCCCTCTCGCACACCGAATATGCATTTCATCGGGTTCAGCTTCATATGATATTTATCCAACTGATCAAAGGTTTGGCTTAGATCGGCTAAATGATCGGTGGATTTCTTGCTCTTAGTTAGCATATCATCGACGTAAACTTC
Organism: Sambucus nigra; assembly: GCA_949130495.1. Classification (NCBI taxonomy): domain Eukaryota; kingdom Viridiplantae; phylum Streptophyta; class Magnoliopsida; order Dipsacales; family Adoxaceae; genus Sambucus; species Sambucus nigra. The sequence continues at coordinate 340,732,022 of OX422224.1, forward strand.
CTTATTTTTCCGATTTGCTCTATGAAGACTTTATTCATCAACCTCTAGTACGTAGCGCTCGCATTTTTAAGTCCGAAAAGCATAACATTATAGCAGTATGTTCCCCTCGAGGTGATAAAAGAAGTACTCTCCCTATTTTCTGGTTTCATCTTAATCTGGTTGTAGCCGGAGTAAGCCTCCATGAAGCTCAATAACTCGTGCCCCGAGGTAGCGTCCACCAGCTGATCAATTAGGGGCAAGGGAAAATGATCTTTTGGGCAATCTTTATTGAGATCTGTGAAACCTACACATATCCTCCATTTGTTATTTTTCTTCTTCACCATCATAACATTGGCTAGCCAGTCAGGATATTTGACATCTTCAATGAAAGAGGCCTTTTGTAGCTTCTCGACCTCTTCCTGGATTGCCTGATTCTTCTCCGAGCTAAATACCCTTCTTCGCTGCTTTACCGGCTTGACCTCCTTATTAACATTGAGCTCGTGTCACAGGAAGGTCATGTCTATCCCTGGCATGTCTCCATGACTCCATGCGAAAGCTTGCTTTCTACGCTGTAAAAATACCACTAGTTCCTGTTTTATCAACGGATCCAGTGAAGCGCTAATTTGGGTTGTTCGTTCCGGTCATTCATCGTCCATAATGATGTTCTCTGTAGTTTCGAAGACTTGGCCCTTAACAAGCTGAGACTCATCCCTAGGGTCTAAAGTCTCGATCTTTGCATCTTCAGACTCATCCACCTGGTAGGTGGTGGTTTTCTTCCTGGCCTCCTCCAGTTTTTCCTGCTCGGTAGATAAATAGTAACATTCCCGAGCTACTTTCTGGTCGCCTTTCACAACTCTAACCCCAAAATTGGTTGGAAACTTCAAGCACTGGTGTATCGTGGATAGTACGACCTCAAACTTCTTTAATCCTACTCTCCCCATGATTTTGTTATAGGTTGATTAGATATTCTTTTCCATTATGAAAAAGGGTACTTTTTCTGTTCTGCAGGCAGGCCAGGTGCCCATGAGCATGTCCAACTTGATCGTCCCAAGTGGAAAAACTTTCTCTCCTGTAAAATCGAGGAGGGTCCTGTGATATGGCTCCAACTGGGCTAACTTCATATTTAAACAATCAAAATAGGGGTAGAACATGATGTCTGCAGAGCTACCATTATCCACCAATACGCGTGAAATTACCACATCCTTCATTCTTATCTTGACCACCAAAGGGTCATTGTGAGGATATAGTACGCCAGCAAGATCATTTTTGGAAAATCCAAAAACCAGTTTGTCCCTGTTCACCTTTCTCGGACGATCGTCTTCAGTCAAATTTACGCCCTGTATGTAAGAACAAGCTTGAGCCTCATTGAGGTAAGCTTTCCGCTCAGCAGTATGATCTCCTCCTCCTGCATCGCCACCTGTAATCACATTACATTCAAATGATCTGAAATGGATGGAAAATACCTCTCATTCTGGTGCCTTGGTTTTTTAGGGAGGTCGGGATCATCCTCTGGATTATCTTTGTGGTCCCTCTCTTTATCATCTCTTAGTCTGTGAGGAGATTTAGACCTTTGTCTTCCTCTTTCGCTAGTCTTCCCACCATTCTGGCGATCAACGAACTTACTCAATTTTCCTCTCCTAATGAGTGCTTCGATCTCATTCTGGAGAGCTATGCAGCGTTTGGTCGTGTGGCTATAATTTCTATGAAACTCGCAATATTTGGACTTATCCCTCTTATCGAGGTCTGCCCTCATTTTCTCCAGCTAAGTTAGATCCTCGTTGTTCTTGATCTCTTCCAGAACATGGTTCATATCCACCTTCAAAGTCGTGTACTTCCCATACTTCTTCAACTGCCGAATGCCTCCTTGCCTTTTGGTCGCTTGCCATTCCCATTGTGCTTTTGATCCTTCTTCTTTGCTGTACCTTCAGCCTTAGTCTCTGTTTTAATGTCAAGGTTCTTCTTCGCAGCCATGGCCTCTATGGTGTTCATGATCTTAGATGCTTTTGCCATCAATTCTACCATAGATTTAGGAGGATCTTTTGCCAATGTATAATATAACTTGTGAGGTAATAGACCACTCATCAAAGCTATTTTTTACTATTTTCTCCTCATAGTCAATCACTTCCAGTTCCTCATTATTAAAATGAGTGATGTAATCCATGGTACTTTCTCCTGCTTTCTTCCTCACACTCAGTAGGTGTGCTACTCTCTTGACTGGCTTTGCTCTGAAGCAGAAGTTCCCTATGATTAGCTCTGCCAATGGATAAAAAGTAGCAATCATTCCCCGAGGAAGGTTGTTGTACCATATCTGGGCTGATCCAGTGATGGTTCCTGAGAATGCCCTGCACCTCATCTCTTCGGGAACTGCGTAGATATCAACAGGGGCCTGGTATTGCTCTATGTGGAGGACGGGATCAGTTTTTCCATCATATTTGGGCGTCACTACCGGGGCTTTAAACTTTGTCGGTGTGGAAAAACCCACTATTGTCTACATGAAAGGTGATCCTTGGACAAAAGTTATTTGGAGAGGATTCTTGGACTTAGCCATTTCCCCTAGCCGATCTTCCAATCTTTGAATAAAGCCCTTCCACGCGTCATTCCCAACCTCGAGCCTATTTCCCCGAGCAACAGTGCGCGCTGAATTCTCCTCTTTGGATCTTTCATTATAGATTACTGGGTGTGATTGGGCAGAACCTTCCCTTAGATCGGTTGGTCATTGAGAATTCCTCGACGCAATCCTAGGGGATTTCGATTCCTCTTAGGTCCAAACGGTCAAAATGGGAGACTCTGCTCAACCTTTTCAAAGCACTTGTTTGCTCAGGAGTTAAAGTAAAATTTTGTCTAGAATTTGTAGCTCTTATAGATGAAGTTCGTCCAGGTTGATATGAAGGATCATTGGACCTCTCGGTATGATGAGAACCACTGTGCCTGGGCTGAGAAACATCCGAGAATAGTGTACGTCTAGTTCTTGAGGATGGCAGATGGGTCTTTCTCTGGACGCTTCGTTGTCCTGACTGGGCAGGTGAACTGTTACGAACAGTTTGAATGAGTTATCGTATAGTTTCTTGCATAGCCGTTTACCCTTGGGCTAAGTTGACTACTATTCCTGTAAGTTGATCGATAGTTGGGGGAGAAGAGGGATTTGGAGGGCCCCCGGTATTATTTCGGGCGCTGAATTCTGGGATCTCAGCCATTAGTAATACGTTTTTGGTGAAAAATGCTAAGTATAGTCATTTCCCACAGACGACGCCAATCTCTTGATGTAAAAAACTAGATTCGATCTAATTAATTAATCACAGATAAAAAGGAATAAAGAAAATAAGACAATAGATTTTTAAAGTGGTTCAGCCCCAATAAAAATGGCCTACATCCACTGTTCTTGTATTGCCGATGTTTGCCTTAATCTCGATAATGATTACAAGAGATCAATTACCCACTTGTGGGGGAGTGTTACAATGTATTTATAACCTTGGGGCTATCAGTATGAATAGATAAGATGTCGTTGTTTAATAGACATATACATATGTACAATAAGAATGTTCATTAAATCCAATGTTCATTGAATGTGCAGTCATCGCTTGATCTTCCTGTCCAGATGCTCTGCACGCTGAGTAGCTCGGCATGCCTTGTAGCTCGGGGAGCATATGTATTTGCCACGTAAGATGCTACGTGTCTTTATATGATTAGTCCACGTCAGCTGCCTAATTTTCGTATCAACAATAATTTAGGGAATAGTCTTTCAATATACCCACAGAAGCATTATGTGGCCCGTAGGACTCAGTTTCTTGACTGCCTAGTTTTATTGCTACATATGTATGAGTGCCACTCTTGTTAGTGTTCCTAGATTGTTACTTTCCCCAAAGGTTTTGGGTTGATTATATCTCCAAAGATTTTTGATTGATTTTACCCAAAGATTTTAGATGTTATTATAAGTGTATTGCTACGCATTTGAAGCCTTTGTAATCGATAATTATGGGTTATCATATATTTTGAAACTTATCCTTTTGAATCGATATAAAACTTATCTAATTTTACTCATCGTACTGTTCTTACTAATATCAACAAGACTCTATATACCCCGCTCCATTACCGTTGATATCTCCGTTTGTTTCCTTTACTATAATTGTGGCATAACTTTTGATACTTTTAAATGGACTTGCATATATACAATTACTATAGAAATAAAATTATCTACTTGACAAAGTTTTGATGAATTATTTCCCTTCCAGATGCACACAGAACTAGAAGAAGGAGAAATATACCCCACGCCTATGGATTTTTATTCAGCTTTATCAAAGAAAATATGTTCAGTTACATATGTGTGGGCAGGAACAAGTAAAGATGGTGGTACTCATTGGAGTACTTTTACCACACTGTGCGAGCTTATCTAGCCTTTTAGTTCCCCCATTTGTTCTATGTTATAAGGACTCTGAGAGACCTTTATTTATTTCTATTTATGAAGACTACAAGCTATGTAATAAGATTCCATGCATCCAGATAAATACAGTTTTATTTTCCTTTTGGTCAAATTATTATTGTTACTTTAGCATCACTAGACATAAACCCCCCGGGTTGATAACATAATATCAGAAAGAGCACTGATTTTTATGCTTATACGGGACTGAGAGGGTTTTATGACTATAAGAAACTCATAATAAGCATATTATTTATTAAAACCTTCCTTGTTATATTCTGTAACTAATTCTGTCTTGCAAACATGAACATATGGGATGAAATTTACTTAGATAAACGTGGCGTAGCCCATGAGAAGTTTCAGCAAGCCATCAGAGATGAGGGATACACCAAATTATGCCAAACTATACGAAGTATTCACCGAGATTAGCTATAGCCACTCTTGATATTAAACACAGTCAGATGATTAGTCACCTGATGAGAGAGGCATAAGTTGCAAGACAAGCCAATAGATTTACTGAAGATCTCGATATACTACAACAAGCCTTCCATCTAGCTTGGGACATGGTTCCACCCGAAGAACTTATGATCACTCCTCCAGATTCCCCAATCGATTATGGCCCAATATCATTATATATATATATATATATATGTGTGTGTGTGTGTGTGTGTGTTTGTTCTTTCCATAAAGTAAAATTAATAAAATATATGAATCACCCCCCGTCTTAGAAAATACACCTATTGCATATGTAACTTGATTCTTTGTTGCTGCAATTTAGATAGACACATATATTAAAATTAATACCTTTCGTTGGTAATTAATGCCTATCTGCTCCCTGAATTCTATGGGAATGATGAATTATAACATAAAGAAAAAGGTACCTTTTTTATGAAATGCAGACTCTCTTTCGAATTTGATAGTGTTATACCTCGGTTTGTTTAAAGTAAACTAAGTAAAGGAATTTGGTTGTAAATAAGTAAACCCACGAGGGATTCAGTATCTATCATTGATTTTGTGTGTGTGAGAAAGGGTGATCACCATGTTACTCACTAAGCGTAGTACACTTGACTAATCCTTTGTACCCATAAGAGTTGTAAGATAAGTAACTTATAGGTGTACTTTTATTTCCACAAGTTTTGACTGCACTATATCTCCATATAACATAGTTGTGATATCAATATAAAAAGTTTGTTTGGTTACGTCCATTATCATAATATACTTAGTATGTTATTTTATATATGATGGTAATACACTAGCATCTACTAGTGGATTACAAAGGGAACAACAAAATGTTCCACATGTACAAAATCCACCAACGACCAATGAAGGAATATTACATTGTATAAAAGAACTAACAACTTTGACAATAATGCAACAAAATGTACCACCACTACACTCGGTTAATAATGAGATTAAAAGGGCTTAAAGAATTTCTCCAATAAAGACCACTCGTATTCCATAAAAAACCTAATGCTGCCAAAGTAGAAAAATGGATACGTCAGATACTTAAAGTTCAAAACAGAGTAGGTATAAGCCCTGAACTTAGGGTGAAATTGGACACATATCTGTTTAATCGAGATGTTGATAACTTAAGTTGGGTTTAATACGAAGATATTTTCTTTAAAAAGTAATTTTCGGTATCACTAAGAGATCAGATGATAGTGGAATTTCTAACCATATAATAGTAATAGTCGACGGTAACACAATATGAGGCCGATTTTACTGAATTATCTCAGCATTCCCAAAGTATGTGGATATGGAAGCTAAAAAATGTAAACACTTGGCGTGGCTTGCGAACGAACATTAAAAGTTCTATCATCGCATTATAACTTCGTGACTTTAACCAAATGATAGTGGTAGCTTCCCTTATTGAAAAGAATGCAACATCCGACGGAGTTAACTGATCTCAACCCCAACCCCTAGAAGCTCGTATGTTATCAGGAACCAATCCAATCAACAAGACCATCCTTATGCCAAACCAAATGACGGTCTATTCTTTAGCCAAATTAATCATAGCAACCATGGATCTATAGTAAGATGTCATGAGTGTATTCAAGTAGGACACATAAGGCCATAATTCCTAATTCTACAATAGTCCTATTCCTTAAAATGTTCTCCTCCATCTATAACCGAATCCACCAATTTTAATAAACCATCATTCTTAGCACCAACCGGTAACTCTAGCAATCAACCACCACAGTAAAGGTTTCACAAAAAGTGGCAAGAAAAAATGACTAGAACTCAAGATCGAAACTTTTCCATGCTCCGAGTCAAAAATCCAAATTATCATGGTGCGGTAGATACTAACATATCTTTTCATAACATCTCGATACATATACTATTTGACTCTGTTTCAACACATTCTTTCTTTAGCCATGCATGCATGATTCAGTTACAATTATCTATTAGTGCCTTAGCATATTCGTTACCTATAGGGATGCCAACTGGAGAAGTCACCATCACTAATACGGTATGTAAACAACACATTATACGACTCGAGAAATGAATGTTAAAAGTATATTTATTAGTCTTCAGAATAATAGAGTTCTACTTGATCATAGGAATGGATGTTTTATAACCCAATTTTTCTCATACTAACTGCCACAAAAAGTTGATAACATTCAGAAGACTACATCGTATTCCGCTTTACTTCCAAGGAAAGAGTCACATCAAATCAATACTTTCTCAACTTCACGAGAAGGAATGTACATCTCCTCCTACTATCTTAGATAAGTATGATGATGTAATACCCCATAATTTTATGGCTTTTAATTATGAGATTAATTAAATGAAATTTCTTTTAATTGTGGGATTAATTAAATTCATTTGGGATAATTAATTGGAAATTAATTCGGATTTAAATATCTAGCAAGACGAGAGTTAGTATTTTAATATGATGATAATGTTGAATATTACTGAGTGATTATGGTAATATGTGATTATTGAATTTATTAAAATTATCGTGAGTTAAAAATACGACAGTTTCGGTAATTTAGTTGGGACGCGCGTGTTAGTCGTGTCAGGACCCAATTTAATGGATTTAAAAGTATTTTTATTTTTATGTCATATGTATGAGCATTTTGAGTGCGCCAATGTGTCCGGAAGGGTTGAGATAGTCAGAAAACACTAGTCGGGGGTTTAGTTTGGGTCCCAGAGCATTTTTAGGCCTAACCAACAACCCGAGGGGGTATATTAGTCATTTTTATTTTTGGTGAATAGTGACCCACGAAATTTAGAAAGCTTTATCATCCAATAGGTTAGAGCCTTAGGGTTTCCATCACCAAGATTCACAGACGGCCATTAGAGATGAAGTGGAGGAAGTTACGAAAGGAGAACCACCATCTTTAGACTTTTTGCACCACCATCACCACCATCGAATAGATTGGAAAGAGAGAAGCATTTCTATACCATCTACTTCAAAGGATAAGAATCTTCATTACCAGGCAAGTGATTTAACCTGCGATAAATTAGTGCATATATCATCCATGTTAGGTTAGAATTGAAGAATAACCTTAAATAATGATAATTGAATGGATTTGAAGAATTGAAATCGTAATCTGGGTAGGTTTTGCAAGTAGATTAACTTCTGAGATTTTAGCAGCCACGAAATCATGATCAATGTGTAGAGAATTATGAATTTGTAATGAATTATATAGTGTTCTTGAAGAAATAGGAGAACTAGGGTTTTTATATGAAATTTATGTGAATTGATCCAAGAATTTGATGTCCCATTTTGATTTAATGATTTTAAAATGTTGGAAATTATGCAAACATGTTGGTATGATTATTATTATACTTGGTTGAGAGTTTAGGACGTTATAATGAAGAATTAGAGGTGTAAAAAGAGGTAACCCGTAACTGTTAAAGAAAATTCTGGGCAAATACCTATTTGATCGATTGATCGAGCCCTTTTCTTCGATCGATCGACCTCTTTTGATTTTTGGTAATTGTTTCCCTTTAAGGTTTAAGGAAAATCGCAAAGCCAAAAATGATTCTTAGGGTGATTAATATGATATTGTGGGACTTAGTTAAGTTCAGTAGGGTCTTAGTTGAAGCCTGAGAAAATGGATTTACTTTAGGGAATTGAATACTATTGCTTACGAGGGACTACCGAGTGAAGTACGGTTAGAAATCGTTCGAATTCACTACAAGAAAAAACATCATTTATGTCAGTTTAAAAATGAACGTTACGTCAGACAAATGTAAATTGACATAAATAATATTCATTTATGTCAATTTGACTTTTAAAGTAAATTTTTATTTCAATTTAAGTAAAATTGATATAAAAAACAAACCATTTATCTCATATTTATATATAGATGACATAAATATACCTTAATTACTTCAGCCTTCTCAGTAAAAACTGAGATAAATGAAAAAAAAGAGACGGGGCTATTTTTTTTCATTCCCGCTCCAAAAGTTTGCTTCCTCAAAATTCCCCGCGCTCTCTCTGGGTCGAACGACCCTCTCTCTCTCTCTGGCTCGCACGACCCTCTCTCTCTCTGGTTCGCTGCATCCCTCTCTCTCTCTGGCTCGTACGACCCTCTCTCTCTCTGGCTCGTACGACCCTCTCTCTCTCTGGCTCGCACGACCCTCTCTCTCTGGCTCGCTGCGTCCCTCTCTCTGGCTCGCACGACCCTCTCTCTCTCTGGCTCACTGTGTCCCTCTCTCTCTGGCTCGCAAGACCCTCTCTCTCTCTCTGTCTCACTGCGTCCCTCTCTCTCTATGGCTCGCACGTACAGCCTTCTCGCTTCACCTCCAGCCCTCTCACATCTTATCTCCTCCGGCGCCGGCGAGATTCAATCAATCAGATAAAAAAATCCCTAATATGGATTTGCAAGGGTGTGTATATATATGGATTCGATTTATGTATATGTGTTGTGTATATGCGATTTGTTCTTAATATGTGTGAGTGCGATTTCTTGATTTGTGTGTGTGATTTGTGTATATGCGATTTGTTCTTGATTTGTGTATATGAGTTTGTAATATTTTTGTTTGAAAACCTAATCAATTTCTCTTCCTTTTTATTTTGTGTCTTTTATCAGGCTCGCAGCTGGGATGCCTTCCCTCTTCTCCTGTTTTCTACCCCAACCCACTCTGCACATAGAGAATTTGGGTACGTTGCTTTACCAACTATTTTTACATTAGTAAATAGTTATGTTTGTGCCAAGCATCGTTCAGGCCTTTATTTGTTTAGATTTATTACAACTATTAGCACTAATACTCTTTAAAGAATTGTCTCTATTATAAATTCAGTTTATATATTGTCATTTTTTTTAAAATACACATTAAAGAAATAGTTGAGTGTCATTAGTTTCAAGCGTAATTTTATTTTCTTTTCAGTTTATATGTTCAATGTTTAATAATTCCGGTTAATGACTTGTTGCAAAAAAAAAGTAGGGTCGTTTGAAGAAAAGTCCCTCGATAATTTTATAATTAATATATAGTCCAAACTTTTTTATTTTGTTCCAAAAGATCCCTCGCCGCATAAAACAGTTACAAACTTTTTTTTATCTTATCCTAAACTTTAAGAAATAATTATAAAAAAAGTAAACAGGGGAGTTTTTGCAAAATTAAAAAAATAAGGTGAACTAAATGTAAAATATACTTAGCTCCTAGCGTCTAAACATTAATTGTCCCGGTTGACTTAAAATATTTAAGTTAAATGTAAAATATCTAGTTTTTGACATAATGAAAAATGTTATGCTTAATGTATAATATTTAGATGTTTAGAAATATAGGGTCATTTCATTTAGTGCTTAGTACTTGAATTTTGGTTAAGATTTTTAGTTCCTAATAGGTAATTGTACAGTATTGCTCTTGTGTCCTTCAATATTCGAGTTTCTTTTGAGTCAGACCTGTCATATTCGGGTTTCTTTCGAGTCAGACTGGTTAATTTTAACATGTTAAATAATGGTTTGCCTGAGTTGTGAAAAAAAAATTCAGTCTTACAGTTCCGCCCGTCCTGAATTAAAATCCTAGATCCGTCATTATGTGTGTATCAGCCTTGATGTTCAGTGTTCTAGATTGCAATTAATTTCAGTGTGTGATGTTTTAGATTGCAATTAATTTCAATGTGTATGTGTGTGTTTGTGTATCAGGGTGGAATTATGAGTTGTTTTTTTTGGATTCCCTTGAAATGTTTAAATAACATTTGATTATTAGTTAGTATTTGGTTAAATTTCCCTCACTTGATTCTCATTTGAAACGGGGTCATTGCATGTTTGTGCTACTATATTATCAAATCATGTGGTGTTCTTTATGAAATTCCTGTTTTTTAAAATATGATTAAACAAGTGTTTGTTAATAAAATCATTATATGGATTCTTGAATATTTTTATACACTTAATGACTATTGTGTTTTGTGATCCACTGTTTTTGTGATTAGACATTTGGACCGGTGATTTCATTTTTTTTAACATTTTTAGCAAAGATGAGATAAATGATATACAATTTATGTTAGATTATATAAAAGTGTGATGTATATATCCCCTACTCTTTATTGTTTAACAAAGTGTGATATCAATCCAACTACATCCCATATTGCATTGTAATTGATCATTCATTAATAATTGCTGTAAATTAATTGATTCATTAATGTGTTTCCATGATTAAAAGAGACATTTGATTTCGGGCAGATGAAACTTATTCAAACTTCAAATCTGTGAATCTTAGTTAGAAGATAAAATGATCAAGATTATGTTCACCATTAAATGTTGTTAATCCAAAGATCTGTTAGAATTAGTTCACTCCCATTTATGTGGTCATCACAATGTGGGTAATAGGTGAGTATAAGTATTTTACCATATTCATTGATGGTCACTATAGATTTATATATGTTTACCTTACGCATCACAAGTTTGAAGCCTTCGATTACGCATCACTATAGATTTATATATGGTCACTATAGATTGCGAGTCTTGCTCGCCTAAGGTTTAGGAGTCCAAGGTTAGAAATTTTGGTTTTGGTAAAGTTCTATCTCCATCTCTTCTAGTCGCCGTTGGAGGTAAGAATCTTCTTCAACCTAAAGGCAAGCTACCTCATCTTTCTTTTGGACCATTACTTCGTAGGCTACGATGAGGCATGAGATATGAGTAGACCCAGGCTGCCTATATCTTTCCTCCAAAGGTGGTTGTTCTAATCGATACCTTAGGTTCCCATCTTAACGAACCTCAAACCAGATCCTCAATGGAGCCAAATCGGCTCACACATGTCTAGGCTTGGGTGCACTATTTGGTTGGTGATACATCCTAACTACTCTTTGAAGGAATCATTTTCGTGGTACTTCAATCTTCCAAAGCGTGGTTCCAAGAGACATATTACTGAGTTAGAATCTGAATTAAGAGAAACGAAGAAAAGATTAAAAGATATGGAAGCCCAGTTGAAGTTAAGAAATGACCCGGTTGTCGTAGCCCCAACAATCGCACCCCGAGCTGAGAAATTTGCTTCATATATGTGTGAAAGTGAAAATATAAAGCGTTCAAGTTCGGGTGGAAAAATTGCAACACAATCACTTTCTTCAAAGGTATAATGACACAAAGATAATTATACAAACGCATACCATTAAGGTTTTGTGATTTTTGTTGTAGTTGTAATTTGTTTTTGTGTTTCTTTGGCATAGTTCAAAGACAGTGGTGTAACACATAGTGAAACGTTACTACCTCAATCAGTAGCTACTGTGAAAAGTAATAAACCTTCTTCGATAACTAGTGATAAAAGTACAAAACAAGAGTCTTCTTCAAAGGTAATGGGATCACATTTCTCGATGGTGATAACTTTGTAGTTTTACTTGGTTGGATTAGTAGGCTATTGAATTTTATGCAGTTTTACTTGGTTGGGGCTAATAAATTGCTGAATTTTAACACATTGCTAAATTTTTATGTGATTATTTTTCGTAATTTAGGTTAGAGAATGTAGGTTGGCTATTGACAATAAAACTAAAATCGTTGCCCAGGGGATCGTATTCGATAGGAATGGACTGAATGAGAAATTCATAATATAGCGTTGGGAGAAAACAATGTTCGGGTTTCCATTTCTAAAGTTATTTCTTCTAGTGCCATCCTCTTGATACCTGTTCCCAAGTGAAATGTATTTTGTGAAAGAGGCTATTGGGTCATATGTTGCTTGGCCCAAAGAGTTAGTGTTGCTAGGATTTGAGGTAAACCATTGGTTCTTATGTTTATATATAAGTTTGTGTCTATGCTATGAATGACATTGCTTTATGAAATTTCACATGATTCAATGCAGAATGAAATGGAAGTTGGGCAAAAAGCAGGCCATGAGAAAGAGAAGGATATCTTCGGTGAAATTAGATGTGATATAGTAAACAAGAATGTTGATTGCGATTTGATAACCTCCTTCACCCATAATTTATTTATAATGAAGACGAATCAAATAACGATTCCACTGGAGAAAGATATGTTTGGAGAAGATAAGGGTCAATGCTATGTTTTTAAGAACGATTTGTTGGACTTTTGTGCATTGAAGCCTTTGGATGCAACGTGCATTGTTGCATACATGAGGTATAACTTTATTTAATCGTGTTATTTAAAATGCGTAGTGACTAATTTAGTTACTTACTTTTACAGGTTCTTGTATGATAAGTTTCAGTGCTCCCGAAAAGAGTTTCAATTCTTCAATCCCGAGTCTTTCAATGGTACAAAAAAATTTGGTTTAACTCGACTTATTGGAAAAAGGTTGGGGAATGCAAAAAAGTCAGATTTGTTTCATTCCTTACAATCACGAAGATATGTAAGTAGTTAAATTAATTTTTTCCACACGAATAAACAAATCTTTATTATATTCTGGAATATATAATTATGACAAAATTCATTTTACAGGTTCCATTGGGTATTGATTGTCATTGATTTTTCCACAAGAACTATTTATTGGTTGGATTCATTGAATACGGTACCCAGTGACAAAGATAAGATGTATATCACTACGTGAGTATAATATAATTTTCAATTTTGTTTGACATGCATTATGAGTGCATTATTATTGCGATCTCCTAATACACGTCTTTGAATTCTCTTTACGTGTTGTGGGATTAACACATTGAACATCGATGGGAAAAGGCATAATGCATCATGGAGTTGTATTAAGGTAAATTTATCATATAGTTGCTGTTATATAACATGTATAGCTAAGATCCAGTTTTCTATTGAAGATATAGAAGTCCTTGCACAAACTTTCAAATATCCCATCATTGGTGAAGTTATCACATGGTAGACCCCTTCTAAAAGTGATCAGAAAAACCTTTTTCTCTTTCTCCCTAAAATTCTTGGTAACTCTGTTCCTTATCTCCGTATAACTGCATACGTAGGCTTTGTTCTGGACTCTTCTTCCTCTCCGTAACACTTGGAGAAATAGCCACATCGCTTGTTGTCTCTGCGGTATTATCTATCTCTTGCACATTTGAAAGTTTTATTGCGGACTCACCTGATACTTCATTTGATGGACTAGCAACATTTGTGTCTGCGACCCTCTTTATTTTCTTTCCCCTTGCCTTCCTAGGAGCCTTATTGAGGCCCCAGACATTTCCTCTAGGCAGGTTGAACAATAGTTAAAAAAGGGAAGATGTAAGAATTACCCAAAGAATATTACAAACCTTGCAATAAAGTCGCAAATAACAATTTATGAACACCTTCTACAACAGAAGTGATGATGCCGTAAAATTGAACACCTGCTCCCGATTGAGAGAAGAATAGAAACAGAGAGATTTCCCACGTTCTCACAGAAGATGATCTCGAATTGAACTGCAATAGAAACATAGAAATTTTCCAACATCACATTATAGTCTTAATGCAGCACACACACACACACACACACACACACACACACATATATATATATATATACTACTGATATATACTGGCTGATATAAACTGCTGATATGCTGGTTGATATATACTGCTGATACAGTATATATATATATATATATATATCAGCATTATATATATATATATACACTAGTACATGCCGTGCCTGAAGGCACGCACATAATTTGTAAAAGTATAAAGTCTTGTATAAATATGTAATAAATGTTTTATATATTATTAGTGTAAAGAATTTTAAAAAATTGGGCAAAATTTCCTTTATTTATAGAACTATCCAACCTGTTTAAGAAATAAAAAATCAATCCAACAAAACAAATAGTCCGTCCCGGACCTCGTATAGGCAACATAATCAATTCTACAATAGGTTATTTAGTGTACAAAATTTTCAAATCTAAACACTGTTAGACACAATCAAGTACAAAATTTCAATACAAAATTTGTTATCTCTTCATCGCCATCTCTCCTTGAAATCCAATGGTCCTGTAACATGCAACAACCAAGAACAATAAAGCATTAATGTATAGATATGTAACAATGTTTAAATTCTAGAGTAGACTTTCCAATACATGTTTTCTAAATTGTGCTTCAAAAGAAAGGTTAAGAAATCATAAACATGCATAAAAAAACATTCAAAGGAAAACTAACAAACAATCAGAAGAGAAATCCCAATTCGTGTTTTAGATCTTTCCAATACATGTTTTCTAAGACTTCTAAATAAGACAAACACCAATAATCTCAACCCAACGCATATAAACCATAATAATTCATCAACAATATTACCGTTCTCAAAAACGTATAGCAGAACACAAATACTATTGAATATAAAAACTAACTGAAAAAGGAAAGAAACATGTGGAGGCATACTAAAGTTGTATTTGCATTTAGTAATAGTTGACAAAAGTGAAATGTATAAAATTTTCAACGGTTCATTATGATATCTTCACAAAACATGTTAATAAATTCATTTACAGTATGTTTGTATATTATCTTACTCCAGCAGAGTAACAAAAGCCTAATGAAGTCCAACATAACCCTAAACAAACCTACACATACTTAAAAAAGTGAGAGTGCACTAATTAAGAAAAGTAAAACATTTTAAAGCCAGAGTTAGCAACCTCTGATAACCAAAAATTGTACCTGAAGGATGAAATAACATATATGCCAAACTGCAAAATCCACTAAAAATGAACTACATAAGATGAAACGGAAAACTAAAATAAACCAAGTTTAGGCCATTAAACCATTTCATAGTGGTAACTTGTAGGCGAAACATCAGCCCCCCAATTTTACAAATCTACAACAAAATAATGAATCAATCAGAACTTGTAGTTGGTGCTCAAGCTGACAACCCCTGTTTGAAATTGAAGGACGTTTTAAAGGTATCAAAATATGAGTATTTGGAAGTTGATGTCCAGACATATAGAGGTGGTTTGTGGCATACATGGCCTGATCTTAACTATTGCTGGAACAATGATAATAAAAGAAGTCAAACATGAAATTTAAACAGACGAAATTTGAAGATATGAAATTTTCCCACCGTTCAGTGATTGAACATGATGGATTAGATGGGATTAACCGACTATTACAATAGTTTTAGTAGGCATGAGTTATAACATAAATTTAACCAAGACAGCCATAGTGTATGCTCATCTTCAAAACACACAACGACCAACACCAAAACACACAGAAATAGCTTATGTCCATAATTAATATTTGAACTGCTATGCAATAATGAATATAAACTTTAAACTACTATCCAACAATGAATATTTATTTTTTCAAATCTTCAAATGGATTAAAATAAAAGGTAAAAATATGTAAAAATATACATATCATCTCAGGTGTACCTGTATCAGCCCCCGAGTGTATTTCTTATAATTTAGAAACTGTATTTCAACTCCCGAGTGTATTTTATACCAGTTGCCATAAACTTCAACATAGCTTCCCATTTGTTTGAATTCAGTGTCTACACCAAATTTAAACATGTATGTGAGATATATGTTGATTACATGAACCGTAAATTTGATGAGCAGGAATTCAAACATATATGGCCCTAAAACTCGATAACATACATGTTGATGCAAAAATTCTCCATCGTGCTCGTAAAGTAGTCATTTCATTAATTTTCAATGTAAATCGTTCAGAATTTATATATAGATCTTTTCAGTATTTCATGTAAGATCTAAAACAAAAGTAGTTCAATCTTGGTTGGTCATTTCAAGTACTTAAAATGGACATTTTCTCAGACAAAGGGAGTGGGCCTTTGGTTTTCGAATAGAGCCCTCTCATGTTCTCAAAGAAAGTTTATACTTACGGGTGATATCCACTTGGCTTACTTCATTACACGAATAGGCAGGTCAATGGATTTAATCTAACCAAAACAATAATTTAACATTGGAACACAGAACAGTTAGAATAGTAAAACTATATATGGAACAGTAGCAAATGAAAATGTAAATGAACTATTAGCACTGCAAATGAACTATATATAGAATAATAACAAACTATATAGAACAATACCAAACTATTACCAAACAGGGAAAATTAGAATGCTGAAAAGGAACACATTAGCAAAGCAAATGCAAAATGAATAGTGCAGTAAGAAAGTCATAACTGGAGATATTTCTCAGCATCACGAATGCAATTTTGGGCATGCCATGCCACACTTTTCACAATATGTATATAAAAAACACACCAATCCTAGCTAAACAAAAAATAAAAATTAGTTAAAAAAAAGAAACGTCTGTAGCATATCATCACACGCATAATAAAAACTGATTGAAAAACTTATAGTTCAAAATATAACAATGTATAAAATAAAACATTGGTTTAATTCTTTTTATTTCAATTGATGTGAAGGAAAAACTGCCCAAGGCATTTATGATTTAAATTCTATAGTTGTTAGCACACGTGGCAAAAAATAGAGTAAACACAAAAAAACAGAGAGGGGGAAAACAGTCCACATGAATAAAGACTAAACACCAAAAAAAACATAATGGTCTGTTACCTCATTCTATTCCAAGTGCAAGTTCTTGTAGGATGCTATGACCACCACCTTTGTGAATAACTGTAACCTAAGCCAAGAAAAATGTACATAACAGAATACAATTCAACCTCAAAGTTAAATTAGGAAGAAGTAGGAATTTCAGATTTACCCAAGCGAACTTCCAAGATTGGGGATAACTAACTACACATTGTTTGCTTGTTTTTGTGTTTGTGTTATGTGTTATGTTTTTTTTTTGTGGTGCGAAACTTCAATCCCGAGATGTTTCAACATTTGTAGATTCACTGTTTGTGTAAAAATGATCCAGATCTGGGTTTTGACCGAGAGACTAAAAAGACAATGGTGAGTTTAATTAAAAATGAAGTAACCTTTAAAAAAGCTCATAATACCAAAAACCCAAAACACCCAAACTCACCGAAGGAGAACCGAGAAGAGGAGGAGCCATGGTGCGACTCAACACCGCAAACCTCAGAATGAGATCGGAATTGGGTAAACGCAATCTAAACGGAATTGGGTAAACGCCTTCCCGTGGACGCTACGGGTCTAATGATAAGGGTTCTCAAGGGGGCACTCCTTTATATATATTTTTGCATTGGATATAGTAGCATCTGTCCCTCCTCCAGTGGGAGTCGCCCTCTAAAAGTCTTCTTATAGTAGTGGAAATACTTTTGAGTTCAGCAGTGTCCACGGGATTTCTCTTTCTTAGAATTGGAAGAAAAAGATGGAAATGACTGTTCAAAATTGCACCTATCCGTTCGGAAACAGAGCTCTTTTAAAGCGGCATTCTCCCTTGACTCTAGCACCCTCTAAGCCTAAAGAGAATCATGGAATTCTCTCGTAATTGGTTTTTTTGTTCGATGATATATATATATATATATATATATATATATTTGATAAACATCCCTGGTTCGGAACCACGACCCTTTTCAATTAAAGGTTTTGTCAAAAGGCCCATCGATTAATCTTTAATGACACAATATCAAAGATCCAAGAGTTTTTTTTGTAAGAAATAGACGAATGTTCAATTTTGCTATCATAGAGAACGAGGTAGTTGTCATATGGCCATGTGAATTTAGAATTTTGAAATTTTGTTTTTGAGTACAATGATTTTCAGCTAGATGGATGAGGTGCACTTGACAGTTTTTAGTTGGCCAAATATCTGATTTTTTGTGAATGCAGGCCTAGATAAGAAATTGGATCTCTAATGGGATTGATACAAGGAGATCCAATTTCAGCTTTTCTCTTCACATTGGTGTGACCGATTTTAAATGAAATAACTCTCATTGAGCCCATGAGTTGTTATGAACTATTAGTTTTGTTGTTGGAGTATTTTATATTTTTTGAATAGGGTGGATAGTCCTATAAAGAGAGAAAATTCTGCCCAAAATTATTATAGTTTTTACAATTGTTTGTGTTGTATAAAAAATATTTTAGACTTGTACTATTTATTATTTGTTTAGTAGTAATGTTTTGTGTTAACTAGTGCCCAATGCAAGGAAATGGTACTCTTTATTGCGGATATTTTATGTTGAAGTTCATGAAGTACTTCATGGAGGATCCTTCCATACCTTTTGAAATAAAGGTATGTTACCAATGTTTTCTTTTTGTCCTATTATATAAAATATTGTTTAGTTACTAACTATTATATACTATAATAATAAATTCAGTTCTATCTTCAATTTTTTAGATGAGAAGATTGTCCGATAAAGTGACCTACACGTTGAATGAGCTAAATGAAGTTCAAATGGAGTTCATTGAGTTCATTACGGATTATATATATTAGGTATTTCCGAGTAATTGTATTTTTTTATGTTGTAATGACAATGTGTTGAGATTATTGTATTTTGATGAAAACTATGTTGATTATATTTGATTGCAGGGTTACTCATTTTGGGTTGGATAGCGTCGAGAACAAATTTGATCGAGTATTACGTTCGACAATGTCCTAGCTTGAGTATTATTTTGGATTGTGGTTCTTATGATGTAATTCACAATGCTAGTTTTTGGATATTGTGATGTATATCATTATTTTTATGATATTATCACGTAGATAACTAGACGTTAGTTAGTTTTTGGATAGCTAGTTTTTGGATATGATGTAGCTTAACATCAATTTGATTCTAAATATCTTGATGTATATCAAGTTAGTGATATTTATGATCTTGGTTATTATCTATTTGCAATGGTTGATTTAACATCAAATAATAGTTGTCTATTGATGGATTAATGATTTTTTTTTAAATTTTTTATATTAACATTTATGTCAGTTTTGAAAAAACTCTCATAAAATTATTAAAACTGACATAAATGTGATTTTATTTATACCAATTTTTTATGAAAAATTGATTAAAAACATGTTGAACGTCTTAGTTTTTATGTGTGTTCTTAAAAATTGAGATTAATGTGATTTTATTTATGTCAGTTTTACGAACATTTATGTCAGGGCTTTATATGTCAGTTTTGAAAATTTCTAAAACTGACATAAATGACCATTTTTCTTGAAACTATAATGGGAATAAATGCTAGGGTAATGATAGGAACAGTAACAGAGGGGCTTTAAGTTACTGAGATAACATTAGGAACAAATGGGAGACCTAGTATTCACTTGGGATAGGTTTAGGTACCCGAATCCGTATGACGAGACTTGTCGCGTTAAATAAATATTACGTAGAATATCCGGAACGTAAAGACTATGGGGGAGACTTAATATATAGGGGAGGAGTATACCTATATTGAAATTGTATATATACTGGTTGTGTGATTTTCTAGTATATGGATTATTGTGTGTATAACATACTTACCATACTTGCTATCACGGGAGGTCGTTCGTAAGAGGATAGTCTGGCCTCGATGTGACCTTAAGGGGGACTTTAAATTGATACCTCAGAACATAGGACTTGGAAGGGCTTATCACTGAATGGATAAGTCTGCTAACCTTGGGAGCGTAGGTATGTGCGTGACCCATGGGTATGTGAACTATGTTCGCCTCCACTATGTGTGATTTTTATTGAAACGATTCCCGAGTGATTCGAAACCTGTGATCCTCACGTACATGATGTACCGGGATTCAATAGCAGAGTATGAGGGAATCATAGGTTCTATCCTTGTGGGGTGCCTGATTTGTATATGAGATATTATACAGGTGTATATATATATATATATATACTTGTGATGGTTCTGTTGTGTTGCTTAGTAGATGTGCATAACTAAGATATTTAAATGGGCTAAGAATGTGAGAATTTAATTAACACTTGAGATAAGTAATTTAATGAATGTGAATACGGGTTATGAATATAACTTGTTTGGATGTTACGAGTAGATACCCTATGATAGAGTGCGAAAACAGGAATGGTACAGACTAGTTAGTTAGCGGCATAACTAGGATGGGTTAAGGGAATACGTTAGGCGTGCACATTATTTGAGAGGTGAGAACTCATGTGAGAGTACGCAACTAACATGTTTATAATATGTGTTGTTTAATTGTAATTTAAACACTTGCTAAACTTTTAAACTGTTTTCAGCTCAGGCTCTGACCCGTTTTCTTCCAAATCTATTTTGTTTTGTAAAAATATTTTAGGTGCCCATCCATAGGGACGCCAAGCATGGGAGTTCCATTTCATTGACGTGCTATAGCTGCTGTGGAAGTTATGGGATCTCGGTATTAGATGCCTTCATATTTTGTACTTGATTCTACTCAGGGTTACTCATCTGTTAGGGCATGTCCCCCATTTCATTTAGAGATAGCATTCTCAGACTTTTAGTTTTATTTCAGATGTTGGTTTATTTATTCAAACTCTTGTATCGGGACTTTATTTTACTCTGGTATTATTAGAGTGTTTACTCTAGACTCAGTTTATTTCATTTCGTTGATTATTCATTTGGGATTATTTATGCGATTAATGGTTGTTGACTTAATTACTTGGTCTATGTTAGCTTAATTAAAAAAATTTGGCATCTCTCTTTTTAAATATTAGGTGGCTAGTAATAAACTAATTATTTTCGATAGTGATGCTAAGACTGAACCAACTTGATATTCTGTATTAATTTAATAAAGGAGTAGCTACCCGATATTTAATTAGATGGGGTGTCACAGATGATTTATTTTAGAAAGATTAATCGGGACTAACCCCACCCTCAAGAACTTGAATTTATTATCAAATTATTACCTAACACAGCCCCCAATTTGATACCTCCACCGTATGTCCCCATTAGAACTACGAGAACTTAGAAACAAATTCGACGACTTGTTCAATAAAGGTTTTATACGACCGAGCATGTCTCCTTGAGGATCATCAGTTCTGTTTATGAAATAGAGTATGGAGCATTTTGATTATGTATCGATTACCATAAACTAAATCAAGTGACCCTCAAGAAAAGTATCCTTTGCTTAACGTAGGAGACCTATCTGACCAATTGCTAGGGCCAAATATATTTTCAAAATTTGAATTCTGATTAGGATATCACTAAATTCGTGTGAAAGAAAGAGATATACCTAAAAATTCCTTTCGAACTCGATACAGTAATTTAAAATTCCTAGTTATGTCCTTTGCATTAACCGATGCCCCTACAACCTTCATGGACCTGATGTATAGAGTATTTTGACCTTTCTTAGATCAATTCTTAATCATCTTCATAGAATAATATTAATATACTCTAAGATTAGTGAGGATCACGAAGAGAACTTGCGCTTTAACTAAAACCCTTACGCTAACATGAACTATATGAGAAGAAAAAAATGTGATTTTATTATAAAAGAGGTTAAATTTCTCCAGCATGTGATCACCAAAACAAGTAGACCCAACAAAGTTAACAGAAGTACTCGAATGACATCAACCTAAAAACATTACGTAAGACTCGCAGGTTATTATCGACGCTTTGTAAGAGAATTTTCTAAGATTGACTTACCTTTGATGAAGTTAACCCCAAAGGACGTCCGATTTGTGTGGACCCCCGACTGTGAACAAGCTTTCCTTACGTTAAAGAAAACGTTAACCACTACACCACTATTCATAATTCCTTCTAGTAATATTGGCTATGACATACATACGGATGCCTCATTACAAGGATTAGGATGTCTGTTAATGCAAGAAGGAAAAGTGATTGAGTATAGATCACGATGATCAAAGATTTATGAATGTAATTACCTAGTACACAGCTTAGAATTGGTAGTTGTAGTCTTCTCCCTTAAGATTTGGAAATGTTATTTGTACGGAGAAGGATTGCAGGTATTCTCCGATTATAAGAGTCTCAAATATTTTACTCTGAAAGATCTAAATCTTCGACAACGATGATAGAGTGAGTTTTTAGAGGATTACAAATTTAACTTACTATACCATCCCAGGAAAGGTAATGTAGTTTTCGACGCTTTAAGTCAAAAATCAAAAGGAACACTTAGTAGTTCTTTTGTTTTTAACTAGTATAGGGGATTACGACTTGCAGAGAGAATCTTATGAAAAATCAGTCATTCTGAGGAATATCATTTCTCATTCATCCCTTTATAAAATAATTTCAGAGCACAAAGAAGTGGATGATTTCCTGAAAAGACCAAAGAAAAAGATTAAAAAACAACATAGCATAGGAAGATTGGCCCTATAGTCCTGAGAGAGGATTAAGATTTGAGAATCAATTATGTTTCCCCTAGAACCCTCCTTATAAAGAGAAATCCTTCTGGAATCCCATCATTCGAGATTTATGATTCATCTAGGAAGCACCAAGATGTGTCATAATCTTAAGTAACAATATTGGTGGCAAGGTATAAAGAAGGATATTGCTAATTTTGTGGGAAAATGTCTAACCTGCCAACTGGTAAAAATTGAACACCATCATCTCAGCAGACCATTACAATCACTCCCGATTTTAGAATGGAAATGGGATCACATTATAATGGATTTTATCAGCGAATTACCTCAAGTATCTCCAGGTTACTATTCAATATGGGTTATTGTCGACCGACTTATCAAATCTGCCCATTTTCTACCAATAAGATTGATGAATTCTTTTCAAAAACTCAGTGAGCTTCACATCTGGGAAATTATTAGACTCCATGTAATACCCTTATCCATCTTATCTAATCGAGATCCCAAATTCATTGGAAGATTTTGGCAAGCATTGTAAACAACCATGGGAACCAATCTTTACCTAAGCACTGCCTTCTATCCCCAAACTGATGGTCAATTAGAAAGTGTAATCCAAAACCTTGAGGATATGTTATGATCTTGCACTTTGGACTTTCAGTACATATAAAGATCATCTCGCCTTAATAGAGTTATTTTATAATAATAACTATCAAAGCAGCATTCAAGCAGCTCCTTATGAAGCCCTATATGATAGGCCTTGTCCATCACCTTTATGCAGAATGAATCCAGAGAGAACCATATCTTTGTACCTAAAATTATAGTTGAAACCACCGAAAAGATACAAATAATTCGAGAAAGATTACATTCGGCCCAAAGTTGATAGAAGAGTTATGCGGATAATAAAAGGAAACCTTTGGAATTTTGAATACAATTAGGTTTTGTTAAGATTATCCCCAAGAAATGGTATTATTCGATTTGAAAAGAAAGGAAAGTTAGCCCCTCGTTATATTGGACCTTTTAAAATCATCAAACGTAGAGAACTGGTAGCCTATCATTTAGACTACACCCAGAACTATCTAATATACATGACATTTTCCATGATTCACGACTGCATAAATACATACTTGATCCCAATAACATTATTACTTGGGTAGATATATCAATGAGACCCAATAATGACTTTGGGAGAGCCCTATCAAAATCCTTGACTTGAAAAATAAGGTCCTTAGAAGAAATTCCATTTTGCCAGTAAAGGTCATTTAGCAACACCATGGTAGGGAAAAAGCAACATGAAAAATAAAAGAATTTATAAGACTACTCTATCCCTTATTTTTTAAGGTAATTTCGAGGACGAAATTTTTTGTGGGAAGGTATAATGTAATAACCTAACAATATGTGACAAGTATCCCTAAAGGATAAAGTAATTACCATGGAAATGCTTAAACATTCCAAATTACCAAAATACCCTAAGAAATTTAGATACCATTATCTATACAATACCCTACCATTAGGTCCCAAACTTAACCACCAAACTTCATCAAAGTTTCACTTTGTATCAATTACATAACCCAACACAAAATGTTTGGGAAATTACACATTACCCCCTAAACATTAAAAAATATGAATAGTGATCCTTTAATTCACTTTATATATTACCCAAGGACCCTAATAAAGAAAAAACACAATTACACTTAACCCCTGGTCGTTTTGGATATTCGGTTGCCTTGTGGACAGTTATACTACATGGGATACACATGGTACCCATGTCCTCCCACATGGTACCTTGGCAATATATAACCTAACCAAGGTAACTTCCCACCTCCCTTTTCACCAATCCATTCTCTCTCACCAGCACCATAAATTCCCCTCTTCACCATTGTAAAAACGTACACAACCACAGTGAAAAACACAAAGAAAATTTTGAGCATTTTTATATTTTTATGATTTTATGTCGTATTACAATTTTTTTTTAAAGTTTTAGGTCATTCCTATAGTAGAAATATGACTTTACATGTAAGTTTTAACGTGGGAAAAACAACGAAACGACTTGAATATCAAAATTCTCCAATAAATCTTGATCTTTAATGATGGAACTTGTACTCTTGACTTTAAACCATATTTAAAGTGGGAGATCTCAAGCTCTGGGTTTAAGGAACCAAGGTTCAAATCTTAATTTAACCCAAAATGTGTTTTGATACCCTAAATCGAAGTTTGAAATTTACGGACTTTTAAATTTCATAAACCAAATCCAGGAGCGATGGTAGACCAAAATATTTGAAACCAATCCAGTTTGACTACATTTTGATCCTAGATCATGAAAATCACCATTCATGGCTCGAATCATAGCCTAAACCTACGAATGTTAAATCCAAACATATACCATTTTTATAGAAATCAATAGCTCGAATCAGTTCACCTCAATGCTTAAAATCAATGTGATTGAATTCTTTTTAAAAAATTAGACAATTTTCATTCAGGAATCAACCTAAATGGTATTATAGAACTATTCAAAATTAGTGTCAATGTTTTTAAACCCAAAAGTCAACAAATTAAAGGTAGGAGATGAAGTATATTACACACGAGAGAGTGAAGTCAAACCCAGGCACATCTAATCTTTAACTCAACACATGATGGCACGTCTCCAATCTGAAAATTCTAGTTTTTTTTCCAAAAAAATTATTTAAAATTTCTAATCAAATTGGTACATTACATCACCCTGTTTGGATTCGCAGAAATTAGGTTCTAGAGAAAACAATTTTTTTAAAGTTTTAAACTCAACTTTTAAATTTCACTACAAACCCTAAGTTTTTAACTATTTCAAAATAGTCCCAAACTTTAAATATAAGTCCATTTTTATAAATACAACAAAATTGTCTCTTATCACAAAGTCCACAAATGAATAGAAATAAGGAAATTAATAAGAATCCTAAAGTTTGCATAATTATGTATTGAACCCCAACTTTAAATTTTACATTGAAACCAAATTGTTTTTCACCCCAACTTTTACTAAGAAAATACCCGATTTACTCCCACAAAAATGAATAGCAATTTCAATCAACCTGAAATTAAAAAAGAAGGTGATTATGTTTCGATATTACTTTTGAGCTTACATGTTTCAATTACTATATTTGTTTATATCACTATATGATAACCCCTAGCTCTTGTTCTCATTTATGAACTCTTTTGTACAGTTCACATATACTTTGAATATTGATTCAATTGTTATCCGATTAAACCCTTACCCGATAATATCATACAACATATGATTTCGTTTAAACCTAGTAGCATACATTATAATTCATGGAATAGACTTTAGATATATCCACGAAAGATATATTTGGCATGTAGGACTCAAATTCTCCAATGCCTAGTTTTGTTGTTATATATGTATGCGTAACTAGTTAATTTACCCAAAGGTTTTGGGTTGATTATATCTCCAAAGGTTTTTGATTTATTTTATCCAAATGTTTTAGATGTTATTATAAGAGTATTGGTATGCATTTTAAGCCTCTATAACCACTAATTAAGGATTATCCTGTTACAATATGAATCTTATCCTTATGACTCAATATACAACTTATCCAATTATACTCACCATAATTTTGTTACTAACATCAACAAGACTCTATATACACTGCTCCATTACTGTTGATATCTCAGTTTCTTTCCTTTAATATAACTATGGCACAAACATTTGATACTTTTAAATAGACTCACATATATACAATTTCAATAGAAATAAAATTATCCACTTGGAAAAGTTTTGTTTAATTGTTTCCCTTCTAGATGGACAATGAACTCGAAGAATGAGAAATACCCCATGCACCTCTGGATTTTTATTCTGTTTTATCAAGGGAAATATTTTCAGTTACATACATAAATTTGGGCGACAACAAGCAAAGACGGTACCACCCATTGGAATATTTTTACCATAATGTAGCAGCTTATGTGACCTTTTATTTCCCCCATTATTTATATGTTATAAGGACTCTGAGAGACCTTTTTTTTATTTCTGTTTATGAAGACTTCAAGCTATGTAATAAGGTGCTATGCATCTAGATAAATAAATGTTTCTTTTTCTTCTACTTAAATTACTATTATTAATTTAGTATCACGAGACATGGAACCTCGAGTGCGTAACCCCAGTCCTACCATTACACTGACAGGGGATGTAGTTATGAGAACACATACCTGGACACAACCCATATTTTCAGTATTGATGTACTACAAGATGAGATGACACATTAAGGTTATACCCCACCCAAAGGTCCCTCTTGTGGAGGTTATCATTTACAGCCAAAATGGAACTTTTTCATCCCACTGACGACGATCATGCTCGGGGAAAGTCGATAGGCTATAATATGTAGTATCTTCACCAACTCTTCCCACGTTTGCCTAGGAAATCTATCACTGGGGTCCTAAATATGTAGTGTATTGATACTACAATGGAGACATTTATTCTAATCCATCAGCATCGTAAAGGAAATATATCTAAGATAACTTAATCCCCCTTCTTATAATGGAAATAGTCAAGAAATCGCCTCAAATGGCCCCCCGTAGATATCGAGGAATACCAAAAAACTGCCTCGGACGATGATATTTGGTTAGGATCCTCAATGCCCACAGAACCCTCACCAAGAGAACCTAACCATACAGATGACCAAGTCATGGCCCCGGTGGAAGAAATCCACACCCGAATACTAAACTCGAATATAGTTCTACAATGGGTGAATAGACCTAAATTCACAGGGCCTTTAGTAACTCGGGATGGAGTTCCGAATAGCCCGAAACAGACTCCTATCTTGGATTGGACCAAAGTTATGGCTCCAAATCCAATACCGCCTACCTCCGGCCCTGCATCCATAGTGGATCTCATGCTCCGCTTAGAAAGAACTGAAAAAGAAACTTGGACATAACCTGTGCTCACTTCGAACAAGGAATTTGATTTCCTCACTAGGCCAGGGTGACACTCCACTCCACTAAATCCTGCTGATAAAAATGGAGTCCCCCCAAACTAACACCACACCCCTTTCTCAAGAAAATAATAAACTTTAGGAGAAACTTCAGTGAAAATCAGCCAAAATCATTATAAGAGAATAGATAGCCACCTTCCAAGAGCACTGGACAGCTCTCGTGCACTTATTGTATCGAGCTTCAATACTTATGGATATAACTTTGGTATAAATAACAACCATCATCATCTCCATCACTGTGGAATAGCACATTAGCTTCTCAGATGAATACCTTCCCATGCAAGGACACAACCACCGATTCACCTTATGCATCGCTACTAAGACCCATGGATACATAATACCCCTTATGCTAGTAGATAATGGATCCACCATAAATGTATGATCCATATGAACTACGATCGGTCTAGGATACACCACCTTAGAATTTACACCGTCCTCTACGACCATCAGGGCCTATGAAAACACTCGCAGAGAGGTCCTAGGCCCTATTAACCTCACTCTTATAATATGGCCCATCAAATGCGATGTGGAATTTTAAGTACTCGATGTGCCAGCCATCTTTAATCTCCTACTCATAAGAGCCGAGATATATTCCATGGGGACTTTACCTTCATCACTGCACATGAAAGTCAGGTTCCAATTTGACACCGATGTCATCACCATTTAGGGAGACGACGGTTAGGACACGATGTCAACACTAGCATTACCCCTCTTCTAGACACCCATAACGTTGGTCGCAATATCTGCCTCAATGGATTTTGAGTCATACCACTCCTACACATGCTGGAATAGGAGTTTACTTACAATGTAGTCATCGGGATCATCACAAAGATAGAATACATACCCGAGTTCGGTTTCAAAATAAATCAATAAGGAACCTTCGAAGTTGTCATCTCTATGGAGCATAAGGGAAAAGACAATCTTGGGTATACCTCCAGCGTCAAAGACATAACCAAAACCCCCAAGTATCCTCAACCAAAATTGTATGAAAATTATGAGAAAGTTCGTACAATCCCCTGAGGTGAACAAAATGTATCATGGGATATTATAGAGGAGGGAGAGACCTCTCAACTAAAACCTGAATGAGGACTACCCATATTATTTCCTGATGAGACTACTCTAGTATTTATGTTAGGAACCACTGACCTAACTCCCATTGATTGCTTCCATGATTGGTACACTTCCTCGGCCACTAGAGATGCCACTACAGAGAAAGGACAGTTGATCACCATCCCTAAACTCAATCTTTACCTCTGTGTGACGGACTCCATACCCTGATGCTTTAAACAACGCCATTGGTTGAACCTTGGGACATACCAACAAACCACCTTGGGACTATTAATGGAATGGGTAAAATCACCAACTCTTGCTAAAATCCCTATTTGAGTCACCTCCTACACTAACCCTGCTATGGGATCCGTTAAGGAACCTAAAGCCACCCTCAAAGTAAAAAGAACCCAACGCAAAAAACATTGCCTACCCCAGCCTACAGTCAATACCAAAGCTACCAAATGCTCAAAGGTCTTTCCAAAGGTGACTCAGCAAAACTCGGCTCACCTTATCTCCAATATCAAGGGAATCGACATACTGAAGAAATGGACCTCTACTCGATGCATCCCAACGCCCGTCGTACCGAGGCCCATTAGGTTTGTCTAGTTATATAAAGATTCCCCCCTATCCCCTATCTTAATGTACCCTTTTGTGAAATAGACTTTTCTATTATTATCAGTGTGGTCCTCCCTTCTTTTGATGGCATAATAAATGAAATTTTCCAGTATGTTCCTATGTGTATTACATGCGATGGTAATGAATCGAGAAATGGATTAGAAATCGCCCCCAATAATTATAACTCTTCGGACTTAATATACTTAAAAGACTTGCCAAAACTCGACCAAAGTCAAACATATGTATATCTCCCAGCAAGGATGACATAATAACCATAAACTTGGGCACTCTTCAAAACCCCAAACAGTTACAAATAAGGTCCTCCCTAGATAAGAATGAACAAAAATAACTCATAGACCTCCATGCAATTTACGTGAATGTTTTTTATTGGTCCCACTTCAACACGCCAAGTATCGACCCAAATATTTTCATGCATAAGATACCCATTATCCCAAATGAAAAACCCATAATGAAAAGGCTTCGTAAACTAATGTAGTGTAACACCCCGCCTAATTAAACACCGGGTGATCAGTCCTTTATTAAATTAAAATCAAGATCAACTGTGTGGTTCATTCTTAGCATCACTGTCGAAAATAATTTACCCATTTTAATCACCCTATAATTAATTAAGCTAAGTGTAAAAACATTTTAAAATATTATTTCATTTATTAGATTTCATCGTAAAACCTTTTTAAATAAAAACCAGTTTAAGAATAACACAAATGCTAAGGATATCAATCATCCAAAAGAAACATGCCAACTAGATTATTCAAACCAAGTCAATATCCATAAGTATGATCAACATGACATGGAATAACCCCCAAATGAGTACTGAATAATGAAAGCATAAATAAATACAAAATCTCTAATAAGTCTAAACGGGAATAGGAAATCGGGAAACACATGCCCTAGCTATACTGAACTAAATCAAGAGCTGAATCAAGGAAGAACATGTAGCTCCCAAGTAAGCTGCACCATGTCCATTCCAAGGAACCTACGCCTGACGCCCTTGTGACTGGGCACCTGTAATATACATATATATATATATATATATATATATATATAGATATAGACTATAAATCTTTTGAAAATTTTACAATAAACTTAGAGAGGTTTTATTTACTAGAGAGAGTGAAAGGAAGATAAAAAATTACTATTAGTATATAAATCTACTTGTTTTATTTTCTTTTCGAGGATTTATTTTTATGGTAATATTGACCTAAATATTTTAAATGAACTCTGGAATGATCTTCTGTTTATAAATTTTTCGGTGTCCTGTGAGTTGCCATTATCGCCGTTGTTGCTGTGAATAGGCGTTTGTAGGCTTAACTGCGTTGCTACAGTTGTCTGTAGTACTGTGGACTTGAGGACTATTTATAAGTTACTGTTCATCCAACTGTTCACTTTTACTGTTCATGTCACTGTTCATCCATAAAAAATAATGGTATTAGAGCTGCTTTAATTCTATATCTTTATATAATAAGACATATTATTTAACGAAAAGAGTGGAATTACAAATCATAAGTTTACATCTTTTAACATTTTGTATGCTTAGTGAAAAAACTCAATTGAAAGCTAGATTACAAGGAGAATATATAAATCTAGACTTTTATATAAAAAGAGCTATAAAATATAAAAACCAAAAAGAGTTAGAAAGATTTCTTGTTGTTAAT
The DNA here is from genome assembly GCA_949130495.1 of Sambucus nigra. Taxonomy (NCBI): domain Eukaryota; kingdom Viridiplantae; phylum Streptophyta; class Magnoliopsida; order Dipsacales; family Adoxaceae; genus Sambucus; species Sambucus nigra. The sequence goes on from OX422224.1 coordinate 340,763,145, forward strand.
TGGATAATATTAGATATAAAAGAAAAAATTAATAAATATAAGCTAGAAATAGAAATCTTAGGAGAAAAAGGCCGTTTTTAATAGTTAATGATAAGCGAAAAAGAATTTCTAAAAAGAAGATTATTAGCCGAATATAAAATTTTAGACAAAGCCATAATTGAAAAAGAAGCAAATATAAAAAATAAAAATCATATACAAGCTACTATTAATAATTGGATAATTAGAATAGCCAACGAAAAAATTCAACAATATAAGTTAGAATTAGAAATATTAAGCGAAAGGGGAAAATTTTAATGCAAACTGAAAAACAGAGAATTAGAAGCGAGATAGAATACAGAAGAAACATAATAAAAACTCAAAATAACTTTTTAAGACTTATTATAAAATTCGGAGATTATCATTTAATAGACAGTACTATTTACGTATTAGAACAACAAGAAAAAAGATTATTATCGTTAGAAATCAAACTAGGAATATTAAGTGAAAAAGGAAGGATTTAATTGTTAATGAAAACTGAGAAAGAAAGAATAAAAAGTTCTATAACACTTACAAGAAAAGTAATAAAACTGTTTCATCAATTTCAAGAAATCATAAAAAATCGTAAAGACACACAAATAAAAGAAGATACACAATATTTACTAAATAAACAAGAAAAAAGATTACTAGCTTTAGAAACTAAGTTAGGAGGTAGATTTTAATAAGGGTCCGTTTGGTTGGCCAAATTTGCCTAGGCAAATGCCAAAAAGTTGGCAAATATGAAAATTTGCCCACATTTTGGCTGTTTGGTTGCACAATTTGCCTAGGCATTATTTGCCAATGTACAACACCTCCTATGCACAATCTGTGGGCAAATTTTGCTTACCTATTTGAGTGGAGAATATTTGCTAACAAATTCGCCAACTTCTTAAACGGTTTTAATGTTTTAAAAAATAATTTAAAAACTGTTTTAAATAATTAAAAAACTGTTATGAATATTTAAAAATTATTTTGCAATGTTTTAAAAACTGTTTTTAGTATTATAAAAAATTGTTAAGAAAATGTTTTACAAATTTTTTTAAAAACCGTATTAACAAAATATTGTAAAAACTGTTTTTAACATTTTTAAAAACTGTTGTGAATATATTATAAAAACAGTTTTAAAGTTTTAACAAATAATTTTAAAACCTGTTTTAAATACTTAAAAAAACTGTTATAAATATTTAAAAACTGTTTTGTAATGTTTTGAAAACTGGTTTTAATATTAGAAAAAATTGTTAACAAAATGTTTTACAAATTTGTTTAAAAATCATATTATAAAAATATTGTAAAAACTGTTTTTAACATTTTTAAAATCTGTTTTGAATATATTATAAAAACTGTTTTATAGTTTTAAAAAACATTTTTTAAAACTGTTTTAAATAGTTTAAAAAAACTGTTGTGATTGTTTAAAAATTGTTTTGTAATATTTTAAAAACTGTTTTTAATATTATAAAAATTTGTTAAGAGAATGTTTTACAAATTTTTTGAAAAACCGTAATATAAAAATAGTTTTTAACATTTTTAAAAACTGTTTTGAATATAATATAAAAACAGTTTTAAAGTTTAAAAACAAAATTAAAAAATATTTTAAATAGTTAAGAAAAACTGTTGTGAATATTTAAAAACTATTTTGTAATATTTTAAAAACTATTTTTAATATTATAAACAATTGTTAAGAAAATGTTTTACAATTTTTTTAAAAAAACGTAATATAAAAATATTGTAACAACTGTTTTTAACATTTTTGAATATAATATAAAAACTATTTTTAAATAAATTAATTGAATTGACTTTGATTTTGCCTAATGGTTGTTTGATAGCGTCGTGTGAAAAAATCTAGATAAAATTTGCCTAGGTAAAGTTTGCCTAGGCAAACTTTGCCATGCCCACTATTTTGCCTATATGCAACCAAACGGACCCTAAATTTATGAGTAATAATATTTTAGAAAGAATTGAAAAGATAGAAGAAAATCAAGACTATATAAAGGAATTATTAGACGTCATAAATACCAAGGTACACTTAATAAAAATTGAATTAGATAAATTGTCAAAATTTTTATATACAAGAGAAGAAAGACCTGAAACGCCTGAAATAAACGAATTAATTGAAAAATTCAGAAACCTAAAAACAAACCCCAAACCTGTTAAAACAAAATTAAACTTATTTTATTCTAAAGATGACATCTTCCTCAACAAACAAAAACAAAGAGATATTTAGGATAGAAAACCTATATAATAATGAAGAAGACACAAAAAAATACATAGAAAAAGGTATACAAAAGGCTAAAGGACAACAGTTATATAAAAAGAATATGTTAGAATTCACTAATAAAATATATAATCACACTAGTCAGAGAAAAATAACAGCAGTTAATAGCGAAGTAATTTTAGACTTAATAACTAATGAATCAACAAAAGAATTAAGTAAAATAAATCAAGAATTTATGCATTTAGGAGTAATAGTTATAGGATTAGTAGGATTAACTAGGTTAGAAGCAGGAACTAAAGTATTAGTATATATATATGATGATAGATGGAATAATCATAAACAGGCACAAATAGCTAGCGCTGAATTAGATTTAGCAAAAAATGCAGCAGTTATAGGATGTATACCTAATTTTTCTATGGATATAAATGAATTTAGTAAACATATAAAAATAGCGATAAGAACAAGAGGATATAATATGACTGGACAATATAATAATCTTTTGATATATACATTATTTATGGAAAAAATATTTAATCACTATAAAATAAATTTTAAAGCTGAATTTGACTGCATAGTAAAATCTTTTAATAGTAAGTATGTAGAAATGATAGAAGCACAAAAAATAGATAGTAGTATCTATGAAGAAATTGAATGGAAATTACCTAATTTAACAATAACAAACCTAAAAAATCCCGAAAAAAATAAAATATACGAAAATCAAGTAGGACAAAGTAGTATTAAATTTAGTCGTTATAAGCATATAGAAGACGAGAGCGAGGAATTAATAAATGAAATTAATGTATTAATTGTAGAAGAACAAGTAGAAGAGTTATTTACACTATTAGAAGATAAAATCTATGATATAATTATAGAAGATTGCGAACGTTAACAACTGAACAATTAATTGCAAAATATGGTAATGAAGATAATAAAGAAACTATAATCTCAATATATTGCGCTGAAGGAAATAATGAGGATAATAAAAGAAAAATAATAGGATTAGATAAATTTCTAACTGAAGAAGAAATTATAAAAACTTTAGAAGAAATAACCCCGGCTGAAGAAATGGAAGCAGAATCTTCAAATACACAAGCTTCAAAATCACCTCATAATGACTACTCAACACATCAACACCTAGGAGCCACAAGAGAAAAATATAATGAAAATACTAACCCAACACCAGGAAACAAAAGTAGAAGTAGATATGTATTTGACACTAGCTCTAATATAAATCAATACGGTAGTATATTAAACTTAGATAATATAAATCCTTTAGATTGGGAGACTGCAATAGAAATATGGGAAAAAGGATGCTATAGGACAACTACACTAATAGAATTTATAAATAAAAGTGAATGTGAGTCATATTTCGAAAATACACTCCAAGGAAGCGTATCTAATTGGTATTTAACATTCAAACTACAAGATGAATATTTAACTTTTAAAGAAAACATTAATATAGAAAGATTTGCAAATTTAATAAAAATAGATTTTTTAGGTAATAATAGACTTTTACAAATAACTGAAAAACAAACAGAAGCACTTAGGAATTTAGAACAATTACAAATATGTAGATTAGAATATATAGGAGATTATACTAGAAAATATGTAGAATATTGGACACAAACAGGAAGAACCGCCGACCCTAGTTTATTAGATAGATATATACAAAAAATACCAGGTAAAATAGGTGAAAAAATATGGAAAAACTGGCAAAAACTAGAAGACGCTAGAACAAATGCATCTATAGGATCTCGAATTAATATAGTATACAATACACTAAAATCCGAATGTAGAAAATTAAAAGAAAGTAAAGAAATTAAAAAACAATACTATTATACTTGTCAACAGCTAGATTTACCCCCTCAATACGGTTGTGATAATAAGAGAATAGTAACTAATAAATATAAACATAATAATAAATATAAAACTAAAAAAAAATATAAAAAATACAAAAGTTATAAAATTAGGCCTAGTAAGACATTTAAAAAACATTGTAAATATAACAATTATAAAAGAAAAAGACCATGGTATAAAAAACGAAAAATCAATAAAGATAATAATAATAATAATAAAGAAACAAAAGATAATAAAAATATTAAGAAAGTAATAAACTGTAAATGCTTTATATGCGGATACCCTAATCACATTAGACCTAATTGTCCATATAGGAATAAAAATAATAATATACCTAAAATACAAGAAAAAATAAATATATTAGATGACATTGAAGATGACTTAGGAGATACAATAGAATTAGAAAGTATATACGATGAGCACGACGAAATAGATAATGTTAGTATATATAGTATAGAATCCGTAGAATCTATCGACTATAATGATGATGATATAGAAATCTTAGAACAGAGTTTAGAAGATCTAAAATTTTGTTATAATATAGAAGAATGTGAATATAAATTTAAACAATATATATTTATACAATTAAATTGTGCAAAATGTCTAAAAGAATATAAAGAAATATATGTATGCGAAACATGTAAACAAAATCTGTGCATAAAATGTTATAAAGAAGAAATAATTAATAAACCTAAAGAACAAATAAATAATACTAATAAAACAGCATTAATAACTTTCCCTATAAAAATAAAATTCGCAAATAAAACCATAGAAACAACAGCCATGCTAGATACGGGAGCAACTAAAAGCTTAATTCATGTAGATTTAGTAGAAAAAGAAGACGCTAAAGACTTAAGCTACCCTGTTTATATACATCAATTTAATAAAGACGCAATACCTATAACTCAGTGTATACAAAATATACCTATATATATAAATGATGAACAATTTATTCTACCACAAACATATATAACAAATGTAAAAAGTCATCACCCTTTCATATTAGGTTTAAATTTTATTCAATCATTAACAGGAGGATTTATGTATACACCATCAGGCATACAATTATTTAATAAAGGAACACATATTGTACCTAATAATCAAACTAATATCTTAAAACAAGAAAACAAATTAATCCTTAATAATAATATAATATTAGAACCAATTGAAGACATAAAACTAAATAATAATGAGTTAGATATAGAAGAAGATTATTTAAAAGATTACTTACAATATCTAGAAGAAAGTGAAAATCTGAAAATCGAATGTAATAAACTAAATAATATCATGTTTAAAAACACAAAATTAGAATTAGAAGACTTAATTAGGTTAGCAGAAAAAACCGAAATAATAAGAGAAAACCCACAAAAACATTGGAATTAAAATAAAATAGAAGCTAAATTAAATATAATAAACCCTGATATAACTATAAAAACAAAAGATATTGCATGTGAATTAATAGATCAGGAAGAATTTAAAATACAAATAAGAGAACTATTAAATTTAGGAATAATAAAAAAAAGCATAAGTAGACATATAAGCCCTGCATTTATGGTTAGGAATCATGCAGAAATAAAAAGAAATAAAGCTAGAATGGTAATTAATTATAAAAGATTAAATGATAATACATATGACGATAGTTATAAAATACCTAATAAAGATGAACTAATTAATAAAATCCAAAATAAAAAATACTTTTCTAAATTTGATTGTAAATCTGGTTTTTGGCAAATAAAAATGCAAAAAGAATCAATAGAATGGACTGCCTTTACTTGTCCAGAAGGACACTTTGAATGGTTAGTCATGCCTTTCGGATTAAAAAATGCACCTCAAATATTTCAAAATAAAATGGATACAATCTTTAAAAAGCATTCTGATTTTTGTATAGTTTATATAGATGATATACTTGTATTTAGTAACACTAAACAGAAACATAGTGTTGATGTAAAAAATTAGATCACTCTAATTATTCAATCACAGATAAATAAAATGAGACAAAGATTTTTAAAGTGGTTCAGCCTTATAAGAATGGCCTACGTCCACTGTTATGTTATTGCTGATTGTTTGGGAATTCTCGATTACAAGTTCACTCAAGAAATTCCGGTCCCTTTGAATGAGGGTGATACAAGGTATTTATAGAGGTTCTCGTGGGCGAGGAAGAGCTGTTTCAAATGTTGCCGAGGAGCAAAGTTCTCCAGTCGCTGCTCGGAGTCGATCAAGAGTTCTTAGTCGCAATGTTGAAGAATCTCGTACTCTGTCAACATTGGAAACTCAAGCATACCAATTGAACGCCAAAGATCGAGCTTTATCTGAAATGTCCAAGAAAAATCTATCCTTGGAAGATCAACTTATTGCAACAAAGTCTGCTCTACATACTAAGGACCTTTTTGCCAAAAACCTTCTCGAACAATTGGATAGATTAACCTTCCAATTTCATAAGCAACCCAGGGAATTTTGGATGGCTGGATATAATGAAGCTTTAGTTCATTTGGATGCTCGTATTGAACACTCCAATAATGAAGGTTATAAGCAGGGGTGGTTGAACGCACTGGGTGTGTTAAAATTGGAGCAAGGGCATTTTTTATGGGATTATCATGCTCCAGGGTTATTAGACTTGCCTGTGCCACCTTTCAAATTGGACATGGCCTGGATCCCAGCTCGTTCTATTCCTCGGAGTTTAATTTCAAAATATCTCGGCGACTATAGTCTTCATTCTCAGACTGAATTATCTCGTCCCGAGCATCTCTTGGATACACCTTCTGTGATGAACGTCAGAATGCTCAGAGATATTAATTTCATCAATTCTCCTCTTTGCTTAGAAGATCCTCCTGCCGGTGAGGAACCTGTTTCTAAAGCAAAGGGCAAGAAACCAATAGAATAGGAATATCAATGTAATAGTTAGTACATTCATGTAACCTGTAATTTATTTTGAATTTAATGAAAGAATTTCACTTTCTGTTTGCAAATTTGTATTGCGATTGTCTTGTGTTTATAAAACATTTTTACATTTGTGCATATGTATCTGTTAAAAAGATAACAATATGGTGCTGTTCATCAACAACTTAGCAATCAAAATTATAAGTATCAATGTTGCTCAATCACTTAATAATAAAGTAAAACTGTTTCCAACCAACCAAAGTTGTTAAATTGTGTTTGTCGACCAACTACAGTTGATGGATTTTTATCCCCGATCAACTATACTTGGTAAACTTTTTCATAAAATGTGCCCGACCAACCATGGTCGATAATTTATCCTCGTCGACTAAGTATAGTTGATCACCGACCAACTATACTTGGTTCAGTTTGGAATTCTTTGTATTTTTTGGAATGATTTTACCTTCCGACCAACTTGTTGGCCTATTTTCAAAATGATATTGTTCTTGGGGAATTTAAATTCAGCACTCTGTGTGTTGGGAGACCTAATTCGGCAGGTATTACAGCCTCACTTCCAAATGCCAGCATATATGGTGATTCTCCAGTCGCTGCTCGGGGAGTTGTTCGGTAAGCCCACAATACTGATTGTAACTCGTTAATCCAGTTAACTTTAGCTTCACTTAGCCTTTTCTTCAAACCATTCAGCAGTGTTCTATTCGTCACTTCAGTCTGTCCATTGCTTTGAGGATGGCCTGGTGCTGAATGGACCTTCAAAATGTTCGATTGATGACAATAAGCAGCAAATTCCTCGTTATCAAATTGGGTTCCATGGTCTGTGATGAAGGCATAAGGGAGACCATATCGACAGATGATATTCTTCCAAACGAACTGGTATACCTTCTCGTACGTCATGTCGATGAGGGGTTCAGCTTCTACCCACTTAGTAAAATAGTCTACTGCGACGACTAGGTACTTGAATCTTCCTCGGGTGGTCGGCAGTGGTCCCACCAAATCAATTCCCCACATGGCGAATGGCCAAGGGGAAGTTATGGGTTTCAACAATGCTTGTGGAGTTCGTCGGATAGAGGAAAAACGTTGGCACTTGTCACATTTCTTAGCATAGGCTATACAATCAGCCCTCATCGTCGGCCAATAGTATCCTTGAGTCATTACCCTTTGTAAAAGCGTTCGTCCTGCTACATGAGCTCCACAAGACCCTTCATGGATCTCTTCAATCAATTCTTTCACTTCGGAGGGATGTACACATCTCTGCAAACCTGCCATAATTCCTCGTTTATATAAAATACCATTAGTTAACACATACCGAGCAGCTTTATACTTCAATTTTTTGGCAGCGAGCTTATCCTCTGGTAGTTCTCCCTCTTTAATATATACCCTGATGGGATCCATCCAAGATGGTCCTAAATCAAGGGTAATAACATTCATCGTCAAGTTTTCCTCTATGCTCCGACTTTTCAGTACTTCAATCGGTATTGTTCTTCGTAGCTTGGTACGTGTAGCTGATGCTAATCGGGCCAGTGCGTCTGCTTGTACATTCTCCATCCTCGGTATTCTCACCAATTGAATGGCATCAAATTCTTTCAGTAACTCTATCACCTTTGCATGATACTTTGCCATTAAATCTCCTTTAACTGCATATGTTCCTGTCACCTGATTTACAATTAATTGAGAATCACTGAATACAATAACTTGCTGTGCTTCCATAACTTTTTCTAAGTTTAAACCTTCTATCATGGCCTCATACTCAGCTTCATTATTAGAAGCTTTGAATTGAAATCGCAAAGCATATTCCATGTCAATCTCGTCTGGGGTGTTCAAAACAATTCCTGCCCCACAACCTGCTGTGCAAGATGAGCCATCTACATATAATCTCCATATGGGTAACCTGTCTTCAAATTCCTTATCTGACAGAGTTCCTCGGTGAAATATTTGTTGCTTCTTTTCATCCTCCCCTGGCACCTTTCGTTCCTCGTTGACCATCTCTTCTCGTTCTTCAACCAACCGGGGCTGGTCTGAATTTGAGGTTGATGATCCTTCTACATCCATAGGCCCTTTTACCAACCGGAGTTGGTCTGGACTTATGTCTGTTGATCCTGTAACATCCACAGGTTGGTCAGCGAGCACCTTTTGCTCCTCGGGGGTATCAGGGTATGTAAACTCTGCTATAAAATTTGCTACAGCTTGCCCTTTTAATGATGATCTGGGTTCATACACAATATCATATTCACCGAGTTCTATTGCCCAGTACATCAGTCTTCCTGATTTTTCTGGCTTGTGAAGGGCTTGCCTCAATGGCATGTCGGTATATACGACGATTGTATGAGCCTGGAAATATGGCCTCATTCTTCTACTTGCTTCAATTAATGCCAATGCCAATTTTTCCAGCTTTGGGTACCTGATTTCTGCACCTCGAAAAGCCTTACTTGTGTAATAGATTGGTTTCTGGACTCCATTCTCCAATCTAATCAATGCTGAACTGACTGCATTCTCTGATACTGCCAGATATAAATATAACTTCTCTCCTGTTATTGGCCTGGACAACAATGGAGGTGCTCCCAAATACTTTTTCAAATCTTGAAAGGCTTTCTCACATTCATCAGTCCACTCAAAAGTTTTTCGAAGTGTTTTGAAGAATGGGAGGCATTTGTCAGTTGCTCGGGACACAAATTTATTGAGCGCTGCAACTCGTCCTGTAAGACTCTGCACTTCTTTCTTTGTTGTTGGAGATCGCAACCCTAAAAGAGCTTTGATCTTATCTGGATTTGCTTCAATGCCTCGCTGGTTGACAATGTATCCGAGAAACATTCCTTCTCGTACTCCAAATGTGCACTTCGTCGGGTTGAGCTTCATCTGGTATTTATCCAGTTGATCAAATGTCTAAACTAAGTCAACTAGGTGATCTGCAGCTTTCTTGCTCTTTGTTAGCATATCATCGACATAGACTTCCATGTTGCAACTAATTTGTTCGGTGAAAACCTTGTTCATCAGCCGCTGGTATGTCGCTCCTGCATTTTTCAAACCAAAAGGCATAACATAATAGCAATAAGTTCCCCTAGGGGTAATAAAAGAAGTACTTTCCCTGTCTTCAGGTTTCATTTTGATCTGGTTGTAACCAGAATACGCATCCATGAAGCTGAGCAGCTCATGTCCCGAGGTAGCATCCACTAGTTGGTCAATTCTGGGCAATGGAAAATGATCCTTTGGGCATGCCTTGTTAAGATCAGTGAAATCAACACACATTCTCCATTTATTGTTCTTCTTCTTTACCATCACCACATTTGCCAGCCAGTCTGGATATTTCACATCTTCAATGAATTGGGCTTTCTGGAGCTTCTCGACCTCCTCTTGTATGGCTTGATTCTTCTCGGGGCTAAATACCCTTCTTCTCTGCTTTACAGGCTTGATCTCCTTATTCACATTAAGTTCGTGACATAAGAAGTTTGGATCTATTCCTGGCATGTCCTCATGACTCCATGCGAAAGTTTTCTACCTATTTCTCAAGAACATTATCAATTCTTATTTTATTGAAGCATCTAACGACGAACCTATCTGGGTTACTCGTTCAGGGTGCTCCTCGTCCAGAATAACATTTTCTGTAGATTCTACCACCTGTCCTTTTACAAGTTGGGATTCATCCCTGGGATCAAGAGTTTCAATTTCTGTACCTTCTTCCACCTGGTAGGTGATAGTCTTTTTCCCTGATTCCTCAAGCTTTTCTTGCTTGGCAGATGAATAATAGCATTCCCGAGCTACTTTTTGATCACCTTTCACAACTCCTACTCCAAAGTTTGTTGGGAATTTTAAGCACTGATGCACTGTAGACGGAACTGCTTCGAACTTCTTCAAACCAACTCTTCCCATGATGATGTTGTAGGCTGACTGCACATTCTTATCCATCACAAAGAAGCGTATTCTTTCTGTTCGACAAGCAGGCCAAGTTCCAATGAATATGTCCAACTTGATCGTCCCAAGTGGAAAAACTTTCTCGCCAGCAAAACCCAGAAGGGGTCTGTGATAAGGTTCCAATTGAGATAATTTCAAATTCAAGCTATCAAAACATGAATAGTACATGATGTCTGCTGAACTACCATTGTCCACCAACACCCTTGAAATCACCACATCTTTCATCCTCATTTTGATCACCAAGGGATCGTCGTGAGGGTAAAGGACACCTGCCAAATCGTTTTTTGAAAAGCCAATAACTAGCTTCTCTTTATTTACCTTCCTCGGACGATCATCCTTGGCAAGATTTATTCGTTGAATATATGAGCAGGCTTGAGCCTCTCCAAGATAAGCCTTTCTTTCTGCAGTAAGGTCTCCTCCTCCAGCATCTCCTCCTGTAATAACATTACAATCAAATGACCCAAAACGTATGGAAAATACCTCTCGTTCAGCTGCCTTGGCTTCTTTGGAAGATCGGGGTCTTCATCTGGATCATCTTCATGATCTCTTTTCTTTTTCTCCTCCATCCGACGAGGAGATCTGGAACGATCTCTAGTTCTATCATCATTCTTCCTTTCACCTCTGCGATCTACATACTTTGACAACTTTCCTCTTCGGATGAGCGTTTCAATCTCGTTCTGAAGGGCTATGCAATTTTTGGTCGTATGGCCATGATCTTTATGGAACTCGCAATATTTGGCCCTATTTCTCAGTTCCGGATTGGTCCTCAGTTTATCTGGCCACTTAATTTCTTCGTTATTCTTGATTTCTTCCAAAACATGATTAATACCCATTTTCAATGGAGTATAATTATCGTATTTCTTCAGGACTTTCCATGACGTCCTATTATTCTTGGAATGCTTGTCACCACCATTACCTTTTTGCTCTTTCTTCTTAGATTTGTCAACCTTCACCTTGATTTCTTTATCCATATTCTTCTTCGCGGCCATAGCCCCCTCGGCATTCATGACTTTGGCCGCTTTTGCCATCAACTCCGACATAATTTTAGGTGGATCTTTGGCTAAGGTGTAGTATAATTTGTTAGGCAACAAGCCACTCATCAAAGCAGTGATCTCTATCTTTTCTTCGTAATCTATGACTTCCAACTTCTCGTTATTGAAACGAGTTATGTAATCTCTAGTACTCTCACCTGATTTTTGTCTAACACTTAACAAGTGCGCTACTCGCTTTACCGACTTTGCTCCAAAATAGAAATTGCCAATGAACAACTTGGCTAACTGAATAAAAGTCGAAATATTACCCCGAGGAAGATTGTTGTACCATATCTGTGCAGACCCGGTAAGAGTTCCCGAGAATGCTCTACATCTCATCTCGTCGGGGACGGCATATATGTCGGCAGCAGCTTGGTATTGTTCTATATGAAGAACAGGATCTGTCTTTCCATCATACTTAGGGGTCACTACAGGTGCTTTGAATTTCGATGGTGTAGGAAAATTCACAATGGCCTGCACAAAAGGTGTCCCTTGAACAAAAGTTCTCTGTAAGGGATTCCTTTCTTTAGCCATTTCTCCAAGTCTATCCTCCAATCGCTGAATGGAACCCTTCCATGCTTCATTTCCTTCCTCGGGCTGCTTAGTCCGAACAATTGATTGCTCTGACGTAGCTTCCTGAGATCTATCTCGACGAGTAGCTGGTCTTGATTGTGCTGATCCTTCTCTCAAACCTGATGGTGGTCGAAAGCTTCTCGATGGGGCTCTTGGTGGGCTCATATTTCTCCTTGGTCCTAACCGACTGAAAGGAGATGCCCTGCTTAATCTTTCCAAGGCGCTAGTTCTCTCCGGAGAGAGGGTGATATGTTGATCTGTATCCGTAGCCCGTATCGATGAAGTTCGCCCAGGTTGATAAGAAAAATCATTAGATTCTTTATTACGATATGACCCGGTATGCCTGGATCGCGATTTCCCACGATCACTCCTTTGCCTTGAATGGGTAGGTGCACCGCCGTGAAGAGTTTGAATGAGTTGCCTCATTGTTTCTTGCATGGCGGTTTGTCCTTCAGCCAGATTCATCATAATTCCAGCCAGATCTGGAGGTGCAGATGGATTGGGAGGATTTCCAATATTTCCAGCATTTCGATTACTGGATTCTGGATTATCTGCCATTGATGATAAATGATTTTTGGTGAAAAACGATAGCAACAGTCGTTTCCCACAGACGGCGCCAATCTGTTGATGTAAAAAATTAGATCACTCTAATTATTCAATCACAGATAAATAAAATGAGACAAAGATTTTTAAAGTGGTTCAGCCTTATAAGAATGGCCTACGTCCACTGTTATGTTATTGCTGATTGTTTGGGAATTCTCGATTACAAGTTCACTCAAGAAATTCCGGTCCCTTTGAATGAGGGTGATACAAGGTATTTATAGCCCTTAGGCTGTACATGAATGGGTTGATACATTAAATGATATACATATGAAAGGGTAATACATTTAATGCAGCGTGTGTGTCAAGATGATAAACATTAAATGAATGATTGAACTGTTGATATTCTGGCAATTAATACTATGGCCGAGATACAGCTCGGACCGCCTTAGTTGCTCGTTTCTCAGGAGTTCCTCGGAGCGCTAGAGTACCTCGGAGCGCTGGAGTTCCTCGGTGTATCCTCGTTGCTTGGAGAGAACATGAGTTGGTCGGGGAAATGAACTTCCTCGTCGTTATTGTACCACGTAGATTGACAAGTGTCTTCGTATGATTCGTCCACATCAGCATATTAATTTTGGTATCAACACATAGGAATCATTTACAAATAGTCTTTAAAGAATTTATAAATCAAGGATTAATAATTAGTAGTAAGAAAATGCAATTAGAAAAACAAGAAATTGAATTTTTAGGATTATTTATAAAAGGTGGAAAAATAGAATTGCAAGAACATATAGTTAAAAAAGTTTTAGACTTTGCAGATAAAATTGAAGAAACTAAAAAATTGCAAGCATTCTTAGGATTACTAAACTATTGTAGATCTTTTATACCAAATTTATCTAAATTAGTAGGACCTTTATATAGTAAACTAGGTAAAAATGGACAAAAATATTTTAATAATGAAGATATAAAATTAGTGCAAAAAATAAAACAAATAGTTAGTAAATTAGAACCCTTAGCATTACCAATAGAAAATAGCTATAAAATAATTCAAACAGATGCATCAGCTTTAGGATGGGCAGGAATACTATTACAAAAACCAAATAAAAATAGCACTAAAAATAAAGAAGAAATTTGTAAATACTGTTCAGGAAATTTTAATGAGACGCAAAGCAGGTTACCATCCACGGACTTAGAAATACTAGGAGTAATAAATACGGTAGAAAAATTTCAATTATTTTTAGGAAAAGATTTTTTAATAAGAACAGACTGCGAAAATATTGTAAAACATTTTAATAAAACTAATCAAAGTAAATCAGCCACCAAAAGATGGTTAAACTTTATTGATAACATTACAGGAAAAGGTTTTACCCCCCAATTTGAACATATTAAAGGAAAAGATAATCAATTAGCTGACATTTTATCTAGATTAATTACTAACTCTTCTTAAATTTTGCAGATGTCTCATCAAGGCTCATCTTCAGGAACACAAGACTTTACTAACCAACTTTTTACTGTTCTTAATGAGAAGCAAAAGTTCAGATCTAAACTACCAGTAAATGAGGAACAACAAAAAATGCTAGATAATCTTTGGTTTAATAGGGAATATAATAAAGGATCTTTTATTCATACTATGAATTATGTCAATACCTATTTTCATAATATGTCAAGCTATGTTAAAACCTTAGAAGCACAAGTAAAATATTATAAAAATCGTAGTAATCCACAACTAATTAAAGATCATGAAACTGTTATCAGGCACTATAAATTATTGAACCTTAAAAATCAAGACAACGAAAAGAAAATAAAACAAGTAGATTTATATACTAATAGTAATTTTTTATCTTCCTTTGACCCATACTATAGATATGTATTAAGAACAAAAGTAGAAACTTTATTACCTAGTGACAGTAGAAAAAATATTTAGATTTTCACAAGAAAAAGATATATCTAATTGGATAGCCATTCAAAATGATTTTCGTTTTAATCCTGAACCTCTAGGATGTAAATATAAATATGAACATGTTCATCTAAATGCTATTAATAAGTATGAAACAATGATATTAATAGATATAGACTATAAATCTTTTGAAAACTTTACAATAAGTAGACCAAATACCATATTTCCTAATAACCCAAAAATCACAATAGAAGTAACTATAAGTTTACTTTTGGAATATGGAATGTTAGGCAGTATTTTAATACCTCCCCCTTGGAATAAAATAAATTGTAATTTTCCTAAAAGTTTAACAGACGCACTAGCTGATCAACAACCTAAAAGAGCTTGCTCTCCTCACCTTTTACTAATTATAGAAAGCTTACCACCAGAATGGGTTGGTTTAGGACAGATAATCCATAGTAGACATAATATTTTTATTGAACATAGAAAAGATAAAATATATAATTATTATGATCAACTAAGAGATGATGATACTTTAATAGAAGGCAAAGAGGCAACATAAAATCTATTACTTATGTATAAAGTATATATGATCATGAATGAAATTCCAGCAGACCCTTCATACATGATAAAAGAAAATTTTAATATGCGAATCTTTATTCCAAAACATCCTTTTAATCGTAATATAAATTATTTTAATAAATGCCAAAACTCTTTAGAAACTGAAGATGCACTATTTAATGAAAGAGAAAGCAATTATTCATATATGGATTATAGGCACACAGACTGATAATGACTCCATGGATTCCGTAACAAGGCAAAATATCGAAAATATGATGGAGCCATAAAAATTAAAATAAAATAACAGAAGCAAAAGGTAATTACGTCAACACCTCGTCAGCATACCATCAGCAATCAGAAAAAAACCAAGACGCAAGAGATGACGCAAGCAAGCGACTCCTACTGTGAGACCTTTACTGTGCAAATACTGTGCGACCCTTACTGTTCAATCACGCGGACGTTTTACTGTACACTTTTTGACAAAAATCAATTACTGTGCAAGATTCGTTCGAAGCAGCCCACGTGTTCACTGTACATAAATAAAATTAATCTTTCTTTGGGATCCGAGACATCTTTTCCCTCCTATAAAAGGAGACGTCCTCCTTCTCTCTAAAGACAGAGACCATTGAAGAGATAATCCAGCAATCAAGCATCCAAGCATCCAAACCTTTCACTCTCTCTAGTAAATAAAACCTCTCTAAGTTTTCAGTTCAACTTTCCAGCAACGCTAATTTGTAATATCTCTTGTAATAGTAAGTTTTCTTTTTACTCTATAAAATATGGCATGTATCTTTGTTTATCATCTGTAAATTAAGCTTGTAATCGCATGTTCAATTTCCAGTAATAAAATTTCAAGTTTTTATTAGAACTTTCGGGAAACCCACTCTGAGTACTTAGATAATATTCTTATTATGTTTTGATATATTATTAAAGGATCCTTGAGGATTTGTTTTTATGGTAATATTGACATAAATATTTTAAATGAACTCTGGAATGATCTTCTGTTTATAAATTTTTCGGTGTCCTGTGAGTTGCCATTGTCACCGTTGTTGCCGTGAATAGGCGTTTGTAGGCTTGACTGGGCTGCTACAGTTGTCTGTAGTACTGTGGACTTGATGACTATTACAAATATGTAGATTAGAATATATAGGAGATTATACTAGAAAATATGTAGAATATTGGACACAAACAGGAAGAACAACCGACCCTAGTTTATTAGATAGATATATACAAAAAATACCAGGTAAAATAGGTGAAAAAATATGGAAAAACTGGCAAAAACAAGAAGACGCTAGAACAAATGCATCTATAGGATCTCGAATTATATATATATATATATATATATATATATACAAGAGAGAGAAAATGACAGGAAACAGGTCAGAGCGTGAGTGTAAAATAGTTTAGCAAGTATTTAAAATGCTTACTAGCTAATATAACAACCATGTGAGTACGCGACCCTCTCTTGAGAATTCTCACCTCTCATCTAGTGTGAACTCCCACCGTACTACTAAAATGCATCATAAGTCTATCAAATTCATCTCCCATAAATTCTATTTCGAGAAGTCACAAGCCTATGATTTAAGTTTAGAGACCAGTCTCTTAATGATTACTTACGTCGATTATGTATTTCTCAATACTGTAGTAAAGTTCCCGAACACTTACTAAAATTTTGGAGCATTTATTCATTATTTATCTACTTATACGCACAGTAGAAGAATCCCATATACACACACACACACACACATATATATATATATATATATATATATAAATCACTCATATAATATATATACTATCGGCACCCCACATAAAATCTTTGGTGCTGGCATACTATGCTATCAAGTCCCCATATCTCTCATACCAAGGGAAATACTAGTTCGGAATCACTCTCGAACTGTATTAACACAATACACACAAAATGGAGGCGAGGCACAGTTTCAAGTCACTAAGAGGTCAGCACATACCCTCACGTCTCTTTGGACCATCTGACTATCATTCTCAGATAGCCTATACTAAAGAATCCTATGTTCTAGGGTACGAGCCAATATCCCCAAAAAAGGTTCCATCCAGATAAGACTGTCCCAGCGCGGTAACCTCCGTGATAACAAGTAGCACGGGTATGATTTTATATATATATATATATATATATATATATATATATATATATATATATATATATATATATATATATATATATATCTTTCAATTAGGTTCGCTCGCAACCTATAACAATGGTTTAACCGTAAGTAGTACAAATTATCCAATTCTTACGCATAATGAACTCATCTCTTTTCATTCTGAATTATAACCTTTTTATAATTATTTCTCGTCCCTAGAAGCGTTTTCTCTTCTTAAAGGTAGAATTTAGTAGGTACACCCTCACTAACATACTTGTCTAAGTCCTTCATAATTCTCTAAATTCCTTAGTTAACGTATGCACGATTTCTAATATGTGACATACCCCCGTTATCCCACAGTTACATCCCGTATAAAAATATTTTAAACGGAACCTACTTAGATCCTACTGGTCCTCTTCATGACCCATTATGCTCTTTAAATAATATTCAAGGGCTCCTACACATTTTATCCGAATTAAACAAAAAGTGCAAAAACATTCAGTTTCCAGGAGGGGTCGATCGATCGATGAAAGGGAGTCGATCAATTCTTGAGTTGATCGATCAACATTCTTGAGTCGATCGATCGAGCAGTTCTTGCCCAGATTCTGTTAATCCGTCCTACGAGTTTCATCCATAAAATTTCTCCAAAACACCATTAACGATTCACAATCTCCCAAAAAATTAAACCACTGATTATATACACCTATTTACATGATACCTACGTAAAGCATGTACGAATTCATCAAAGACATCGAATTTAAAAGCCAATTCAGCAGAATTATCAAGAACCCTAGTTTTGAATAGATTTACAAAATTCTCATTTTTCTTACAGATTTCTCTCTATTAAACCATTTCAAATGATAGGTAATCCTCTACCTGTGATAAGACTTCAAGATTTCATGAAGTACCCTTAAAACATGCTATTTTAATCTCCTAAATTATATAATTCTTCAATAAGAACATATATTCTTAATTCTATTCTAACATGGGTGACATATCAACTAGGAAATATCAAGATAGATATTTTCCTTAAGATAGTAGGTCTGATTCCACAAAGTTGACAGGTATAGATTTGATCCCCTCGTTCCAATATACGTTTTGGTGGTGGTGGTGCTGCAATCCAGTTAGTTCTTGGCCTTGAATTTTTGGAAAGCGTTTTCCTTTCTTCCTCTCACTACCGTTCTAAACTTTTGAGAGTGTTAACCCTAGAAGACTCTCTTAACATCTGATATTAATTCCCAATTTTCGTCATTTAACTAAGGCCTAATTTGGGAAATGACTAAATCGCCCTCCCGGGGTACCGATTAGGCCTAAAACGCTCTGAGACCCAAACTAAACCCCCGGGTACACTTTTCTGACTATCTCGACCCTTACGGACACGCTGGCTCACTCAAAAAGACCATACGGGTGACTTATAATTTCTTCACTTTTTATTATAATAATTTAATCCCGACATGACACAGGCGCATCTTGACTTAATTTCCATAATTGTCATATTATTCACTCATGACAATTTTAATAAATTTAATTCTACATATTACTTTACTGATTTAGTAATATTCAACAGATTCCCCATAATTACTAACTCTCGTCACGCTAGTAAATATTTAAAATAAATTTCTGGATTAATATTAAATTAATATCTCAATTAAATTTAATAAATCCCCAATTTAAAAGCCATAAAAATACAAGGTATTACACACTTCCCCCCTAATAATGGAATTTCATCCCGAAATTCGAAAAATAAGGCATACCTAGTAAAAATAGATCTGGATATTTTTCGCGCATATCTGCCTCGCGCTCCCAAGTGGATTCCTCCACGTTATGATGCTTCCACTGAACCCGTATAAGTGGAACTACCTTCAACCTCAATCTGCCACTGGTCTCTCCTCATAAGAACTGTCGGGCTATAAGTCAATCTCCTCTATCGCGATGTGAGTGTGGGTCGTATCATCCCGAAGATATCGTCTCAACGAAGAGATGTGGAATACATCATGTATACATTGCAAGTCCTCTGGCAACCCCAATCTGTATGACACCGGCCCTATCCTCTCGATAATGGGAAATTATCCTACATACCTCGGAGCCAACTTCCCCTTCTTCCTGAATCTCATTACACCTTTCATAGGAGACACACACAGTAATACTTGGTCCCCCACGCTAAACTCTCGGAAGGACCGCTTCGCATCATCATAGCTTTTCTACCGATCCTGGGCTACCCGAATGCGACTCCTGATTAGCTCAATTCTAGCTGACATTTCCTGAATCACCTCTAGTCCAAGCAAATTGTTGTCCCCCACCTATAGCCAACAAGAGGGAGAATGACAAGGTCTGCCATATAAAGCCTCAAATGGGGCCAGGCCGATCGTGAACTGATAGGATTTATTATAAGCGAACTCCACCGGTGGAAGATATGGCTCCCAACCCTTTCCAAAATCAAGGACACACAAGCGTAGCATATCCTCCAACATTGGATTAGTATGCTCTGTCTGTCCATCCGTCTGTGGGTGATAAGATGAACTTAATGTGACACCCCGACTAATTAAATACCGGGTAGCTACTCCTTTATTCAAATTAATACAAAATGTCAAGTTGGTTCAGTTCATAGCATCACTGTCGAAAACATTATTAAAAATTACTAGCCACCTAATATTTAAAAAGTGAGTTACCAAATTTTATTAAATTAAATTAACATGCAACCAATTAAATTATAAGCTAACTATACCACATTCACATCACAATCACAATGGAAATAATAATGGAATAATAATTGAGTCTGGAGTAACACTCCCCTAAATAATCCAAATACTAAATAAAAACCCAATACAAAGTCATGAATATTTAAATAACTCCAAATCTGAAATGAGACTGAAAGTAGGATAAAGCTGTCTCTAAATGAAAAGGGGCGACATGCCCTAATAGATAAATGACCCATAAATAGAATCATATGTATAATGTGGAGGCATCTACTACCGAGATCCAGTAACTTCCACAACAACTACAACACGTCAATGGAATGGAACTCCTATGCTTGGCGTTCCCGTGGCTGGGCACCTAAAAGATTTTACAAGAAAAATAGATTTGAAAGCAAACGGGTCAGAGCCCGAGGTGAAAACAGTTTAAAAATACAGCAAGTATTTAATTTAATTAAACAGTGAATATTATATACATGTTAGTTACATGCTCTCACATGAGTTCCTCACCCCTCAACTAATGTGCACGCCTAACGTATATCCTTAACCCGTCCTAGTTATGTTGTTAACTAACTAGTCTGTAACCCTTCTTATTCTACATTCTAATATATCCTGCATGTATCTCACCTTTTCATTAATCAGATTAATGTATAACAGTTACGATAGGGAATTATCATTATTAAATCCCATTCAAAAAGTTTCAATAATTTATACCCATACTTTAACAAAGAGTCCGTTATAATCACAAGTATATTATTCTGAGCATAAATATACGAATAGGGCACCCCTATTCTAAGCTGCGGTCCCAGATTTGTCCCAAAACTTAATTACATGATGTGAAACCTTAATATAAGTATATGGGGTCATTATACAACCTAATTACTTGATTCTTAACGTTCCAAAACTTTTAAATCATCAACAATTAGCCTTTCTAGGATCAAATCTTCATATTAACATAAAAACCCTATTTTTCTATTTTCTTCATGAAACATCATATATCTCTTCCTAAATCCATTTTTAATTCATCTAGGGTTACGATTTTGTTACTAATTTCTTCCAGTACTAATCTACATGCAGATCCTATACAAGGTTTAGGTTTCTTCTCCAAGTTTCATGAGTTTTCATCATTATTCAAGGCTATCATCAAATCCTACACTAGGATGGATAAATTATTTGCTGAAACTTAATGGAATCAAATCACTTGCCTTAGAATTGATGTTCTTGTCCGTTGGTGATGTTAATGGCTCGTTCTCCCTTTCTCTCAGGTGACAATTCCGGTGAAAAATGGTGGTGTGTGGTGGTTATGGCTTGGAAACCCTCTTTGTAACTTCTCCTCTTTCTCACGTTGCCCACTCTTGATATTTGGCTGATAATGGCCCTAGTAGCCCTAATATTGACTGATAAATAAGGCCTAAAATTCATGGGTCAAAATCCCTTAAAGATTAAAATGACTAAAATACCCTCCCGAGTTACCGATTTGGCCTAAAAATGCCCCGGGATCCAAACTATAACCCCGGCTAGTGTTATCTGACTATTTCGATCCCTCTAGACATGTTGACGCACTCAAAATGACCATACGGATGATAAAATTATAATTTACTTTTAAATTCAATGAAATTGATTCCTGACGCGTCTGACATGCGTGTCCCAACTTAATTCTTGAATTATCATATTTATGTCTCGCGATAATTTTAATAAATTCAATATATATTACCATATTTACCCAATAATATTCAACATTATCATCATAGTCAAATACCAACTCACGCCTCGCTAGTATTTAAATCCGGATTAAATTCTAATTAATTCCCATTTAAATTTAATTAATCCCAATAAATAAAGTCAATAAAATTACGGTGTATTACATACTTCCTCCCTAATAACAGAATTTTGTCCCAAAATTCAGAAATAAAATATACCTAGAAAAAATAACTCTGGATAACTCTTACGCATCTCATCCTCGCGTTCCCAGGTAGACTCCTCGACATTATGATGCCGCCACTGAACACGTACTAACGGTACTATCTTCGACCTAAGTTTCCTCTCGCTATGGTCTAGAATAGCTATTGGCCCCTCCTCATAAGAACTATCTGGCTGCAGATCTATGTCTTCTAACGCAATGTGAGTATGGGCTAAATTGTCTCGAAGATATCTCCTCAGTGAGGAAATATGGAAAACATCATGGACCCTATGCAAGTGTTCTGATAACCCAAGTCTATACGCAACTGGTACAATTCGCTCGATGATAGGGAAATGCCCCACATATCTAGGCACCAACTTTCCTTTCTTCTCGAAATGCATAATACCCTTCATAGGAGATACTCTGAGCAGCACCTGGTCCCCCACATTGAACTCTTGAACGAATCTCTTGGCATCAGCATAACTCTTCTGTCGGTCCTGAGCTACCCAAATACGACTCCGTATTATCTCTATCCTCGATGAGGTATCCTGAATCACCTCCGACCCAAGGAGCTTGTTATCCCCCACCTCTAGCTAACATGCTAGGAACGACAAGGTCTACCGTACAAGGCCTTGAATGGAGCCATACCAATAGTGAACTGGTAGGAGTTATTATAGGCAAACTTCACCAGATTTGATACTGCTCCCAACCACCCCCAAAGTCTAGGATGCACATACGCAACATGTCTTCCCACATCAGATTCGATCGATCGGTCTACCCATCTGTCTGTGGATGATACGCTGTACTCAATCGAAACTACCTTCCCATGGATTCCTGGAAACTCTTCCAAAATCGTGACACAAATATCTTGTCCCTATCGGATACAATATTGAGAGGCACCCCGTGGAGTCTCGCTATCTCAGCTATGAAGATCTGGGCATACTGTCCCGTAGTGTAGTCTGTCCGGGCTGGCAGAAAGTGAGAAACCTTTGTCAACCGATCCACGATCACCCATATGGAGTCATAAACTCTCAGCAATGTAGGTAATCCTGTGATGAAGTCCATGAAAATGCTCTCCCACTTCCATATAGGAATCTCTACTGGCTGTAAAAGTCCTGTCAGTCTCTGATGGTCCACTTTTACTAGATGACAAGTGGTACTTTTCAAAACGAACTCGACAACATCTCTCTTCATCCGGATCCACCAGTACTGTCACCTCATATCCTTGTGCATCTTATCCCCCTAGTATGTATCACAAATCGCGAACCATGCAACTCTATCATTACCTCGTGTCGCAAGTCTTCCCCCTCAGGAACAACTAACCTTTAATTGAAGCGTAAGCCCCTGTCTTAACTAACGGTATAAGACTCAACCCCCTCTGCTAACAATCGTACTATCTACTCTTAACAAAATGGGTCTCGGCTTGTATCACTCTCGTAATGATCTGAGGCGTAACTGTCATCACAAATATGAATGATCGGGCCACTGCATCCAGGTGTCCCAACTCCTTCCACTTTACTTTCCACACCTCGGCCACCTCACCTACTGGCATGCGGCTCAACACGTCTGCTACCACGTTAGCCTTTCCCAGGTGGTATTTGATAATGAACTGATAATCCTTCACAAACTCAAGCCACTGACGTTGACGTGAAGAGGTACCGAAGGGACTTGTGGTCTGTGAATAGACGGAATTTCTCCCCCAGGAGATAATGTCTCCAAATCCATAGAGCAAACATGACTGTTGTTAACTGCAAGTCGTGGGTGGGATAATTCTTCTCGTGAGGCTTAAGCTTACGGGAAGCATAAGCTATGACCTGACTCTCATGCTGTAGTACACCCCCAAGTCCTAGTAAGGACACATCAGTGTAGACTTGATACTCCACTCCTGGCCTGGGAAATGCTAACATTGGTGTTGAGGTCAACTTGTCCTTCCTCATCGAATGCCAACTGACAGGCATCGCTCCAGATAAATGGTACGCCCTTATGAGTCAAATATGTTAAAAGACCTGCTATCTTTGACAATCCCCGAATAATACTCCTATAGTATCTTGCTAAGCCCAAGAAACCACGTATCTCTGTTAGTTTCGTGGGATAAACCCACTCCCTCACCGCTGATACCTTCCCCGGATCAACAGATATCCCCCTGTCGGAAATGATATGCCCCAAAAACTGAACCTCCTTTAGCCAAAACCCACATTTCTCATATTTTCCATACAACTTGTTCTGACGCAATGTCTGCAAAACCTATATCAAGTGCTCGGCATGTTCCTCCTCTGTCTGGGAGTAAACCGGATTGTCATTAATGAAGACAATGATGAACTGGTCCAAGAACTCTCTGAACACCCTATTCATCAAGTCCATGAATACGGTTGGGGCATTGGTTAGGCCAAAAGGCATAACCCTAAACTCGTAGGAACCATATCTCGCCAAGAAGGCAGTCTTCGAGATGTCTTGCTCCCTGATACACAACTGATGGTATCCCGATCTCAAGTCAATCTTTGATAAGAAGGCAACTCCTCTTAACTCGTCGAATAAGTCATCGATTCAGGGCAACGAATTCTTATTTCGTATCGTGACTTTATTCAATTCCCAGTAATCTACACACAACCTCAAAGATCTATCCCTCTTTTTAATGAACAACACAGGAGCAACCCACGGTGAAGTACACTTACGGATAAACCCCTGACCCAATAGCTGCTCTATCTGATCCCATAGCTCCCTTATCTTTGCTGGTGCCATACGGTAAGGCACGCAGGCTATCGATCGAGTGCCCAGTGCTAAGTCTATAACAAAGTCTCTCTCTCTCTCTACTAGGAGGTAATTTTGGAATATCCTGAAATACGTCAGCAAACTCCCTAATAATTGGAATCGAATCAAGTTGTATCACCACCTCCCTAGAGGTCTCATCCTCTAAGTAATACAAGTGAGTGGACGATCCTCCCACAAGACGAGGCATCGCCAATAGGAACATCTCTTTCCAGGGTATGGCAAAATAATACTCCGACTGAAACAATCAATCATGGTTTGATACGCAACTACCCAATCCATACCAATAATCGCATCGTACTCAGACATATCTAGAACTAACATATCGACAGGTAAAGTAAACCTCCCAATCTCTACTCCTACACCTCTACATATAAGAGAAATCACAGAACCCCTACTCAACGGTGAATCTACACAAGTAACAATGCCCTTCGTGGTATCTAATAACCCCATGGCATGTGCAAATCTTGTGGCAATAAAACAACGTGTGGCTCCCTTGTCAAATATAATACGCCCCATAGTCCCCTAAATAGAAAACATACCCTCAATCGAAGATGGATCCTGTGGGACTGTTGCCTGCTGGAGTTGGTAAACTTGACCTTACTGAAGCTGTCCCTGCTGGACTAGGACTGCTAGTATAGGTGGCAATTCTAGCATCTGCGGTGGCGCTAGGAGGGCGGAGAGAAACATCGATCTCTGGGGCTCATGCCGAGCATCCTACTGCTGCTCTGGGGCCCTGCCCCTTTCAAGACACTCCTGGCATTTGTGGCCAATCTTTCCATATTTGAAACACTTCCCTGCAAAGTTTCCCCCTCTCTAACCCTACTGCCCACGGCCCTGATAGTCGTTAACACCCCTACCCTAGCCATGTTGGCGCTGCTGAAACTATGACTAGCCGTGCTGACCCTGCTAGCCATGCCAAAAACCTCCCTGGCTATGCCTGAAACCTCGTGATCTAAATCTCTTAGAATCCCCCAACTAGGAACTCTGATCACCCTGCCTGTGCTGACCCTGAGCTGATTGTGCCCTGCTAGCACCATTTCCCCCTGTTGGCTGGACTCTCGTGTTCACTTATCCTCTGATAAATGGAAGCAGTGGTCCTGGTAGTCAAGTAATATTGCGTTAACCATATTTGAATAGGTGGCCAACGAGATATTTCCCAGCAAGTGTTGACGAATCCTTCATATCAACCCATCCATGAACTTCTGGATTTTCTTCTCTTTAGTAGGAATCTCATCGGGAACGATGTTCAGAAGATTAGTGAATTCGGCCTCATATTCGGCCACTGTCCTCCCCTCCTGCTTGAGGTTCATTAATTTTCGCCTCATCTCGGTGTGAACTGCTGAGGGAAAGTATTTGTATTCTAATCATACCCAGAACTCCTGTATGGAAAGAACAACTCTCTCCTCTGCGGTGGTAATAGACTCCCACCACTGCAATATTTCTCTTACCAACTTAAAAGTAGCCAGTATCTGCCTTTGTACATCAGCACACTCATATATCCTCAAGTTCCTTTGGATGTCCTTTTTCAACTGACTACACATAACGACGTCGGAGCTACCTGCAAACTCTGGAGGGTGAGCCTTCTGAAAGGCATCACGAACACGTTCCCAAGAAGACGGGAATGCATGAATCTAGACTGGGGCTACCATCGGTGCCTGATGTGGTAATTGCTGCACAACTCCTAATGTGGAATTTATCGCCTGGGCTACAATGGCGGCAACTTCCGCAGCATTCATAGAACCCTGAACTGGTGCAGGCTGTGGCTCGGGTTGGGCACCCCTGGGAACTCGCTGTGCACGTCGAGGAGGCATATGAAATGAGAGAGAAATTTTATAAGTCCACAGTTAATATCTCAAAATAGCTAAAGACCGTCAGATACACAAAAGAGTACAACAATCCTAAAATATAGGGCTCCATATCAAAGGTCGCTACGCGGAAACATAACAAGCTGTACAGATCCTAAGGACATTAGAACCTGATGCTCTGATACCACCTGTGACACCCCGACTAATTACATACCGGGTAGCTACTCCTTTATTCAAATTAATACAAAATGTCAAATTGGTTCAGTTCATAACATCACTGTCGAAAACATTATTAAATAATTACTAGCCACCTAGTATTAAAAAAGTGAGTTGCCAAATTTTATTAAATTAAATTAACATGCAACCAATTAAATTATAAGCTAACTATACCACATTCACATCACAATAATAATGAAAATAATAATGGAATAATAATTGAGTCTGGAGTAACACTCCCCTGAATAATCCAAATACTAAATAAAAACCCAATACAAAGTCTGAATAATTAAATAACTCCAAATCTAAAATGAGACTGAAAGTATGAGAAAGCTATCTCTAAATGAAAAGGGGCGATATGACCTAATAGATAAATGACCCGAAAATAGAATCAAATGTAGGATGTGGAGGCGTCTACTACCGAGATCCTGTAACTTCCACAACAGCTACAACACGTTAATGGAATGGAACTCCTATGCTTGGATTCCCTGTGGCTGGGCACCTAAAAGGTTTTACAAGAAAAATAGATTTGAAAGCAAACGGGTCAGAGCCCGAGGTGAAAACAGTTTAAAAATATAACAAGTGTTTAATTGCATTAAACAATGAATATATACATGTTAGTTACGTGCTCTCACATGAGTTCCTCACCCCTCAACTAATGTGCACGCCTAACGTATATACTTAACCCGTCCTAGTCATGTTGTTAACTAACTAGTCTGTAACCCTTCCTATTCTCACGTTATAATATGAGGGTTTATTCATAACATTCTAATATATCCTGCGTGTATCTCACGTTTTCATTAATCAGATTAATGTATAACAGTTACTATAGGAAATTCTCATTATTAAATCCTATTCAAAATGTTTCAATAATTTATACCCACACTTTAACAAAGAGTCCATTATAATCACAAGTATATTATTCTCAGCATAAATATACGAATAGGGCACCCCTAGTCTAAGCTGCGGTGCACACATACTTTGCTATCGGATCCTAGTACATCACGTACATGAGGAATACGTGTTACAAATCTCTTGGAAACCATTTCAATAAGCAAAATTACACATATTGGAGGCGGACATAGTTTACACATACCTACGCTCTCATAGTCAACTGACTTATCAACTCACAAATAAGCCATTCACAGTCCTATGCCCTTAAGCTACCAATATAAATCCCCCCGTAGGCACACAAAGATTAGATGGCATGTTTCGAAAGCCGACCTCCCATGATAGCAAGCATGGTAGGTATGTCATACACATAATAATCAATTTACAAAGCATTAACACAACTTAGATAACTTATTATATTATTAAAGGTATATACTCAGCCTTATAGCATTAGTCCAATCCGTTCACTATTACAATTCCGAATGATACATAATATATTTTACCGATACATCTCACGTCGTATAATTTCGAGTACTTAAACCTACCCAAAAAGGTTACTAAGTCTCCTAACTTTCCCACCTATTAATTCATTACTCTTCTCTCCTTATTTATGTCCCAAAATCCTAACTTATCACTCCTAAGAATTTAGATCACGTTCTCGCATCATAAAATAGGAAATTACTCGTCGGACACTCATAAATTCAATGCTACATTCCAACCCAATTCTAATATGTTCCGGGTTTCAAATATATACCTAATGGTCTCCCTCAAGTCCTAATGTATTGACATAATCCCCAACTACAACGTTCGATGTCCGGAATCATTTAAAAATTAAAAAGGGAAAAATCACCATTTCTGGGAGGATCGATCGATCGATGGTCGATCGAACGACCTATGAATGTCGATCGATCGATTAAGTTGGAGAGGCTGTGGGTTTCTTCGTTTTTCAGTCACAGATTTGTCCCAAAACATTATTACATGATGTGAAATCCTAATATAAGTATATGGGGTCATTATACAACCTAATTACATGATTCTTAACGTTCCAAAACTTTTAAATCATCAACAATTAGCCTTTCTTGGATCAAATCTTCATAATAACATAACAACCCTATTTTTCTATTTTCTTGATGAACCAACATATATCTCTTCCTAAATCCATTTTTAATTCATCTAGGGTTACGATTTTGTTACTCATTTCTTCCAGAACTAATCTACATGCAGATCCTATACAAGGTTTAGGTTTCTTCTCCAAATTTCATGACTTTTCATCATTATTCAAGGCTATCATCAAATCCTACACTAGCATGGATAAATTATTCGCTGAAACTTATTGGAATCAAATCACTTGCCTTAGAATTGATGTTCTGGTCCATTGGTGATGTTAATGGCTGGTTCTCCCTTTCTCTCCAGTGACAATTCCGGTGAAAAATGGTGGTGTGTGGTGGTTATGGCTTGGAATCTTTGAAACTTCTCCTCTTTCTCACGTTTCTCACTCTTGATTTTTGGCTGATAATGGCCCTAATATTGGCTGATAAATAAGGCCTAAAATTCGTGGGTCAAAATTCCTTAAAAATTAAAATGACTAAAATACCCTCCCGGGTAGCTGGTTTGGCCTAAAAATGCTCCGGTACCCAAACTAAACCTCCGGCTAGTGTTATCTGACAATTTTGACCCCTCCAGACACATTGGCGCACTCAAAATGACCATACGGATGATAGAATTATAATTTACTTTTAAATTCAATTAAATTCATTCCTGATGCGACTAACACGCGCGTCCCAACTTAATTTCCCAAATTGTCGTATTTATGTCTCGTGATAATTTTAATAAATTCAATAATCATATATTACCATATTTACCCAGTAATATTAAACATTATCATCATAGTCAAATACCAACTCACGTCTCGCTAGTATTTAAATTCGAATTAAATTCAAATTAATTCCCATTGAAATTTAATTAGTCCAAATAAATAAAGTCAATAAAATTACGGGGTATTACATACTTCCCCCTAATAACAGAATTTCGTCCTGAAATTCGGAAATAAAATATACATGGCTAAAACAACTCTGGATAACGCTCGCGCATCTCATCCTCGCGCTCCCAGGTAGACTCCTCGGCATTATGATGTCGCCACTGAACACGTACTAACGGTACTATCTTCGACCTTAATTTTCTCTCGCTATGGTCTAGAATTGCTATTGGCCCCTCCTCATAAGAACTATCTGGATGCAGATCTATGTCTTATAACGCAATGTGAGTATGGGCTAAATCGTTTCGAAGATATCTCCTAAGTGAGGAAATGTGGAACACGTCATGTACCCTATGCAAGTGTTCCGGTAACCCAAGTCTATACGCAACTGGTCTAATTCGTTCAATGATAGGGAATGGCCCCACGTATCTAGGCACCAACTTCCCTTTCTTACTGAAACGCATAATCCCCTTCATAGGCGATACTCTGAGCAGCACCTGGTCCCCCATATTGAACTCTCGAAAGAACCTCTTAGCATCGGTATAACTCTTTTGTCGGTCCTGAGCTACACGAATACGACTCCGTATTATATCTATCATCGACGTGGTATCCTGAATTACCTCCGGCCCAAGGAGCATGTTATCCCCACCTCTAGCCAACATCTTGGGGAACAACAAGGTCTACCGTACAACACCTCGAATGGAGCCATACCAATAGTGAACTGGTAGGAGTTATTATAGGCAAACTCCACCAGTGGAAGATACTACTCCCAACCACCCCCAAAATCAAGGATGCACATACGCAACATGTCTTCCAACATCTGATTCGTTCGCTCGGTCTGCCCATCTGTCTAAGGATGGTACGTTGTATTCAATCGCAAATCCGTTCCCTTGTCTTCCTGGAAACTCTCCCAAAACCGTGACACAAATATCTTGTCCCTGTTGGACATAATATTAAGAGGCACCCCGTGGAGTCTCACTATCTCAGCTATGAAGATCTGGGCATACTGTCCCGTAGTGTAGTCTGTCCGGGCTGGCAGAAAGTGAGAAACCTTTGTCAACCGATCACCCATATGGAGTCGTGACCTCTCGACGATATAGGTAATCCCGTGATGAAGTATATGGAAATGCTCTCCCACTTCCACATAGGAATCTCTAATGGCGGTAAAAGTCCTGTCGATCTCTAATGGTCCACCTTTACAAGGTGATAAGTCGTATATTTGAAAATGAACTCAGCAATATCTCTTTTCATCCCGCTCCACCAGTACTGTCGCCTCATATCCTTATACATCTTATCCCCACCAGGATGTACCGCGAATCGAGAACCATGCGACTCCGTCATTACCTCGTGTCGCAAGTCTTACCCCTCAAGAATAACTAACCTTCCATTAAAGCGTAGTCCCCCATCTCAACTAACGGTATAAGACTTAGCCCCCTCTTCTAACAATCATACTATCTGCTCTTGACCAAATGAGTCTGCTGCCTGGGCCTGTATCACTCTCGTAATGACCTGGGGCATAACTATCATCACAGACATGAATGATCGGGCCATTGCATCCTGGTTTCCCAACTCCTTCCACTTTGCTTTCCGCACCTCGGCCACCTCACCTACTGGCGCGAGGCTCAACACATCTGCTACCCCGTTAGCCTTTCCTGGAAGGTATTTGATATCGAACTGATAATCCTTCACAAACTCGATCCACCGAAGTTGACGCATATTCATCTCCTTCTGCGTGAAGAGGCACTGAAGGGAATTATGGTCTGTGAATAGACGGAATTTCTCCCCCAGGAGATAATATCTCCAAATCCATAGAGCAAACACGACTGCCGCTAACTCCAAGTCGTGGGTGGGATAATTCTTCTCGTGAGGCTTAAGCTTACGGGAAGCATAAGCTATAGCCTGACTTTCCTACTGTAGTACACCCCCAAGTCCTAGTAAGGATGTATCAGTGTAGACTAGATACTCCACTCCCAGCCTGGGCAATGCTAACACTGGTGTTGAGGTCAAGTTGTCCTTCAACTCATCGAATGCCAACTGAAAGGCATCGCTCCAGATAAATGGTATGCCCTTGCGAGTCAGATGTGTCAAAGGACCCTCTATCTTTGAGAACCCCCGAATAAACCTCCTGTAGTATCCTTCTAAGCCTAAGAAACTACGTATCTCTATCGATGTCGTGGGCTGTCCCCACTTCTTTACTGTTGATACCTTACCCGGATCAAAAGATATCCCCATGTCAGAAATGATATGACCCAAAAATTGAACCTCCTTCAGCCAAAACCCACATTTTTCATATTTTACATACAACTCGTTCTGATGCAGCGTCTACAAAACCTATCTCAAGTTCTCGGCATGTTCCTCCTATGTCTGGGAGTAAACTAGAATGTCATCAATGAAGACAATGACGAACTGGTCCAAGAACTCTCTGGACACCCTATTCATCAAGTCCATCAACACGACTGGGGCGTTGGTTAGGCCAAAAGGCATAACCCTAAACTCGTAGGAACCATATCTCGCCAAGAAGGCAGTCTTCGAGACTTCGTGCTCCCTGATACACAACTGACAGTATCCCGATCTCAAGTCAATCTTTGAGAAAAAGGCAACTCCTCTCAACTGGTTGAATAAGTCATCGATTCGGGGCAATGGATACTTATTCCATATCGCGACTTTATTCAATTCTCGGTAATCTATACACAACCTCAAAGATCCATCCCTCTTTTTAACGAACACCACAGGAGCACCCCACGGTGAAGTACTCCTACGGATAAACCCCTGACCCAATAACTTCTCTATTTGATCCCGTTGCTCCCTCATCTCTACTGGTTCCTTATGGTAAGGCGCGCGAGCTATCGGCCGAGTGCTCGACGTCAAGTCCATTGCAAAGTATATCTCTATACTAGGAGCTAATCCCAGAATATCCTGAAATACGTCACCTAACTCCCTAACAACTGGAATCAAATCAAGCGGTATCACCACCTCCCTATAGGTCTCCTCCTCTAAGTAACACAAGTGAGTGGATGATCCTCCCTCAGGATGAGGCATCGCCACTAGGAACATCTCTTGCCCGGGTATGGCAAAAATAATACTCCTACTAAAACAATCAATCATGGCTCAATACGTAACTAGCCAATCCATACCAATAATTGCATCATACTCAGAGATATCTAACACTAACATATCGACAGGTAAAGTAAACCTCCCAATCTCTACTCCTACACCTTTACATTTAAGAGAAATCACATAACCCCTACTCAATGGTGAATCTTCACAAGTAACAATGCTCTCCGCGGTATGTAATAACCCCATGGTGCGTGAAAATCTTGTGGCAATAAAATAGTGTGTGGCTCTCGTGTCAAATAAAATACGCTCCATATTCCCCTAAATAAAAAACAAACCCTCAATCGCGTGTGGATCCTAAAGGACTACTGCCTGCTGGAGATGGTAAACTCGACCGTACTGAAGCTGTCCCTGCTGGACTGGGACTGTTGGGATAGGTGGTAATACTGGCATCTGCGGTGGCACTAGGAGGGAAGTGAGAAATATCGGTCTATGGGGCTCATATCGAGCACCCTGCTACTGCTGCTGCGGGGCCCTTCCCCTTTCAGGACATTCCTGGAGTTTGTGGGCAATCTTTCCACATATGAAGCTATTCCCTATGAAGTTTCCCCCTCTCTGACCCTACTACCCATGGCCCTGATGGCCATTACCACCCCTACCCTGGCCATGCTGAAACTGCGATAGGTCGTGCTGGCCCTGCTGGCCGTGCTGACCCTGCTGGCCATGCCAAAAACCTCCCGATAAAAATATCTTAGAACCCCCTGTTGGGAACACTGATCACCTTGCCTGTGCTGACCCTCAGCTGATTGTTCCCCACTGGCACTATTTCCCCTGTCCTGCCCTGGTAGCTAGACTCTTCTGCTCGATGGTCCTAACAGTTAAGTAATGTTGCGTTAACAACATTTGAATAGGTCGCCAACGAGAGATTTCCTAACAAGTGTTGATGAATCCTCCATGACAACAATCCATGAACTTATGGATTTTCTTCTCTTCAGTAGGAATATCATCAAGAACGATGTTCAGAAGATTAGTGAATTTGGCCTCATATTCTGCCACTGTCCTCCCCTCCTGATTGAGGTTCATCAATTTTTGCCTCATCTCGATGTGAACTGCTGAAGGAAAGTATTTGCGGTCGAACCGCACCCAGAACTCCTGTATCGAGAGAACATCTCTCTCCACTGTGGTGATAATAGACTCCCACCACTTCAATGCTGCTCCTACTAACTTAAAAGTAGCCAGTATCTTCCTCTGCATACCAGTACACTCATACATCCTCAAGTGCCATTGGATGTCCTTTTTC
Source organism: Sambucus nigra (assembly GCA_949130495.1). NCBI lineage: Eukaryota > Viridiplantae > Streptophyta > Magnoliopsida > Dipsacales > Adoxaceae > Sambucus > Sambucus nigra. The sequence continues at coordinate 340,797,352 of OX422224.1, forward strand.
CACTTACTAGACACAACGATGTCGTATCTACCTGCAAACTCCGGTGGGTGGGCCTTCTGAAAGGCATCACGAACACATTCCCAAGAATACGAGAATGCATGAGCCTGGACTGGGTCTACCACCGATGCCTGAGGTGGTGCCTGCTGCACAACTGCTAATGCGACATTTACCTCCTGGGCTACAATGACGGCAACTTCCGCAGCGTTTAAAGAACCCTGAACTGGTGCAGGCTGTGGCTCGGGCTTTGCACCTTAGAAACTCGTTGTGCACGTCGAGGTGGCATCTGAAATGAGAGAGAAATTTTATAAGTCCAAAGTTAATATCTCGAAATAGCTGAAGAATGTCAGATACACAAAAGATTACAATAATCCTAAAATATAGGGCTCTATATCAAAGGACGCTACGCGGAAACATAATAAGCCGTACAGATCCTAAGGACACTAGAACCTGATGCTCTGATACCACCTGTGACACCCCGACTAATTAAATACCGAGTAGCTGCTCCTTTATTCAAATTAATACAAAATGTGAAGTTGGTTCAGTTCATAACATCACTGTCGAAAACATTATTAAATAATTACTAGCCACCTAGTATTAAAAAAGTGAGTTGCCAAATTTTATTAAATTAAATTAACATGCAACCAATTAAATTATAAACTAACTATACCACATTGACATCACAATCACAATGGAAATAATAATGGAATTATAATTGAGTCTGGAGTAACACTCTCCTGAATAATCCAAATACTAAATAAAAACCTAATACAAAGTCTGAATAATTAAATAACTCCAAATCTGAAATGAGACTGAAAGTAGGAGAAAGCTGTCTCTAAATGAAAAGGGGCGACATGACCTAATAGATAAATGACCCAGAAATAGAATCAAATGTAGAATGTGGAGGCATCTACTACCGAGATCCTATAACTTCCACAACAGCTACAGCACGTCAATGTTATGGAACTCCTATGTTTGGCGTCCCTATGGCTGGGCACCTAAAAGGTTTTACAAGAAAAATAGATTTGAAAGCAAACGGGTCACAACCCGAGGTGAAAACAGTTTAAAAATATAGCAAGTGTTTAATTGTATTAAACATTGAATATTATATACATGTTAGTTACGTGCTCTCACATGAATGCCTCACCCCTCAACTAATGTGCACGCCTACCATATATCCTCAACCCATCCTAGTTATGCTGTTAACTAACTAGTCTCTAACCCTTCCTAGTATCACATTATAATATGGGGGTTTATTCATAACATTATAATATATACTGCATGTATCTCACCTTTTCGTTAATTAGATTAATGTATAACAGTTACGATAGGAAATTCTCATTATTAAATGCCATTCAAAATGTTTTAATAATTTATACCCACACTTTAACAAAGAGTCCGTTATAATCACAAGTATATAATTCTTAGCATAAATTTATGAATAGGGCACCCCTAATCTAAGCTGCGGTGCACACATACTCTGCTATCGAATTCTGGTACATCACGTACATGAGGACTACGTGTTCCGAATCTCTTGGGAACCCTTTCATTAAGAAAAATCACACTTATTGGAGGTGGACATAGATCACATACCTATGGGTCATGCACATACCTACGCTCCCATGGTCAGCTGACTTATCAACTCACAAATAAGCCATTCACAGTCCTATATCCTTAAGGTACCAATCTAAATCTCCCCGTAGGCACACAAAGATTAGATGGCATTGTTTCGAAAGCCGACCTCCCGTGATAGCAAGTATGGTAGGTATGTCATACACATAATAATCCATATACTAATCATTCACTAAACTTAGATAACTTATTATATTATTAAAGGTATATTCTCAGCCTTATACCATTAGTCCAATCCGTTCACTATTATAATCCCGAATGATATATAATATATTTTGCCGATAAGTCTCACGTCGTGTAATTTCGAGTACTTAAACCTACCCAAAGAGGTTACTAAGTCTCCTAACTTTCCCACCTATTAATTTAGTACTCTTCTCTACTTATTTATGTCCCAAAATCCTAACTTATCACTCCTAAGAATTTAGATCACGCTCTCGCATCATAAAATAGGAAACTAGTCGTCGGTCACTCGTAAATTCAACGCTACATTCGAACCCAATTCTAATATGTTTCGGGTTTCAAATCTATCCCAACTAGTATCCCTCAAGTTCTAATGTATTCACATAATCCCCAACTACAACGTTTGATGGCCGGAATCATTAAAAAATCAAAAAGGGAAAAATCACCATTTCTGGGAGGATCAATCAATTGATGGTCAATCGATCGACCTATGAATGTCGATCGATCGATCAAGCAGGTGAGGCTACGGGTTTCTTCATTTTTCTATCTCAGATTTGTCCCAAAACTTAATTACATGATGTGAAACCTTAATATAAGTATATGGGGTCATTATACAACCTAATTACTTGATTCTTAACGTTCCAAAACTTTTAAATCATCAACAATTGGCCTTTCTAGGATCAAATCTTCATATTAACATAAAAACCCTATTTTTCTATTTTCTTCATGAAACATCATATATCTCTTCCTAAATCCATTTTTAATTCATCTAGGGTTACGATTTTGTTACTGCATTTCTTTCAGAACTAATCTACATGCAGATCCTATACAAGGTTTAGGCTTCTTCTCCAAACTTCATGAGTTTTCATCATTATTCAAGGCTATCATCAAATCCTACACTAGCATGGATAAATTTTTCGCGGAAACTTAATGGAATCAAATCACTTGCCTTAGAATTGATGTTCTGGTCCATTGGTGATGTTAATGGCTAGTTCTCCCTTTCTCTCCGTTGACAATTTCGGTGAAAAATGGTGGTGTGTGGTGGTTATGGCTTGGAAACCCTCTTTGTAACTTCTCCTTTTTCTCACGTTTCCCACTCTTGATTTTTGGCCGATAATAGCCCTAATGGCCCTAATATTGGCTGATAAATAAAGGCTAAAATTCGTGGGTCAAAATCCTTTAAAAATTAAAATGACTAAAATACCCTCCCGGGTTGTCGGCTTGGCCTAAAAATGCCCCGGGACCCAAACTAAACCCTCGGCTAGTGTTATCTGACTATTTCGACCCCTCCAGACACGTTGGCGCACTCAAAATGACCATATGAATGATAAAATTATAATTTACTTTTAAATTCAATTAAATTGATTCCTGACGCGACTGACATGCGCGTCCTAACTTAATTACCCAAATTGTCATATTTATGTCTCGCAACAATTTTAATAAATTCAATAATCATATATTACCATATTCACCCAGTAATAGTCAACATTATCATCATAGTCAAATACCAACTCACCTCTCGCTAGTATTTAAATCCGGATTAAATTCCAATTAATTCCCATTTAAATTTAATTAATCCCAAAAAATAAAGTCAATAAAATTATGGGGTATTACACTTAATCTCAACTCTGTACCCATGGCCTCCCGAAAGCTCTCCCAGAAGCACGACACAAATATCTTATCTCTATGAGACACAATATCTGGGGGCACACCATGTAGCCTAACTATTTCGACAATAAATAACTGTGCATACTGGCCCGTGGTGTAGTCTATTCGTACTAACAGAAAATGATCTACCTTGGTTAACCGATCCACTATAACCCATATGGAATCGTGAACCCGCTGTGATTTAGGCATCCCAGTAATGAAATCCTTGGAAATGCTTTCCCATTTCCACTTAGGCATCTCCAACGGCTGAAGTAACCCTAGCGATCTCTAGTGGTCCACCTTTACCATCTGACTGGTAGTACATTGGACACGAACTTCGCAATGTCCTTCTTCATCCCACTCCACCGGTACTGCCGCCTCATATCTTGGTACATCTTATCCCCTCCGGTATGTACCAAAAATCTAGACCCGTGTGACTGTGTCATTACTTCATGACGTAAATCATCTCCCTTCGGGACCACCAATTTCTCATTAAACCTCAAACCCCCATAAGAACTCACTGAATAAGATTCAGCACCCTCATCTAAAAGTTATACTATCTGATACTGACACAACGTATTCGCTACTTGGGACTGTATGACCCTCGTAACAATATCGGGTGTGACTGTCATAACAGATATAAAGGAACGGGCTACCGCATCCTCATGTCCTAATTCTTTCCACTTTTCTCTCCATATTTCCACTACCTCACCTAACGACCTACGACTTAATGAATTAGCAACCACATTAGCCTTCCCCGGATGGTACCGTATCTTGAACTGGTAGTCTTTAACAAACTCCAATCACCTACGCTGACGCATGTTCAACTCTCTCTGAGTGAACAAGTACTGCAATGACTTGTGGTCTGTGAATAAGCGAAACTTCTCCCCCAACAAGTAATGCCTCCAAATCCGCAATGCAAACACGACCGCAACTAGCTCTAGGTCGTGGGTGGGGTAATTCCTTTCGTGAGGCTTAATCTTGAGGGAGGAAAAACCTATAGCCTTCTTCTCTTGCTGAAGTACGTGACGTGACTAAGAATGTATCTCAGAAGTGCGTACTCTCTAGGCTCAAGTGCAAGCCTGTCGCTCAAGTAATAATCCGATAAGTCGAGTATCGATCCTCAGGGAAATAGGACAATAGAGTTGTAACAACGTTGGACATACGAAGGAAACCTAACTTTGACTCTAAAGAAAAAGGAAAAGATGATCCAATTTGGGAAACAACTACAACTATACGCAATTTTGAAATTATGGACGTAATTATTTTACTATAAAATTTCGAATAACGTGACTAAAACTTGAACTATGAAATGGGAAAAATAGGTCGGGTTACAATCCCCCACACCCTAGTAATTCACTTCGTAGGATACTAGATTCAGAATTAAAGCTTTAAATGAATCCGACTTTTTAATACTCCTAAGTATTACATATATGAGGGATCGTAGCCCGCACAGTATGTAAGCAAAGGCTAAATTAAAATTTGGTCTTTATCTCTCCTAAGTATTACACATATGAGGGATCGTAGCCCGCACAGTATGTAAGCAAAGGTTGAAATAAAGATGTATCGTATGAACTATGATACAATTCATCTAATGTTTTGATTCCAACTCTATTTCCACTATCGTGAATTACATCGGGTGGGATTCATGCATCCCAACCCTTTAAAACTTAGCCGGACATACTAACCCTAGATGAAAACATATTTCGAATGAAAGAGAACATTTTTACTAAGAATGAAGAAGAAGGAGAATGAAAAATACTTACTAACAAAAGAACTGCTGCAATAATTAAAGAAGGAATTGGAAGAAATTTACTTGAATTGCAACTGGAATCAAAACTATCGTTTATATGTTATTCTCCTCTAAAACTAATTACAATTGCTTCCTTCACGAAGTAGAAGCCTCCTTTAAATGTTGGGAGGAGTGAAAATTTATAATCTACGAAATCTAAGAGTTTGAACCAAGCAGGATTCTAATTTTTACAAGTGGATAAGTTCGAATAATCGAGAATAGAACCGATCCTGTTAAGGAGTTCGGTTCGGTTCGGTTCGGTTCGGTCTTTGACAACCTTTACAGAGATTTCTTCAAGCATGGGATTGGTTCATTTTTCCGCTACTTCGGTTCGGTTCCATAGTAATAATGCTTTACAGGAAGTTTTCCAGGTGTAGGATCGGTTCTTTATTTCTTCCCTTCCCTTCGGTTCGGTTCTTTCTTGACAGTCTTTACAGGAACTTTCCCAGGATGGGATCTGTTCTTTTTCTTTCCACTTAGGTTCGGTTATGTCGTGACAGTCTTTGCAAAAACCTTTTCCTCTTGTACTTCTTTGAAGCTTTTGGTACGGAACTCGAATTAAAACACTGAACACCTGCGAAATTGATGAAGAAAACACGAAACTCGGCGTACTCATTAGAAACTTGTCACGAGCAAAGATATGATATAAGTCCACTAAAATTACACTTTGTGGAGCGATAAAAGACTCTAAATTAAGGGGATAAATGGGAAGAATTTATGCCTAATCAGTACCCCACCGAGTCCCTGTAAAGAGGCGTCAGTATACACCAGGTACTCCACTCCCTGCCTGGGTAAAGCAAGAACTGGTGCCGAAGTCAGCTTATCCTTTAGCTCGTCAAAAACCAATTGACAAGCATCATCCCATACGTACCGTACCCCCTTGCGAGTCAGATTCGTCAATGGACCTGCTATCTTTGAAAAGCCTTGAATGAACTGCTTGTAGTATCCGGCTAACCCCAAGAAACTACGCACCTCTATTGGTGTCGTGGGCTGTCCCCACTCCCTCACTGTCGACACTTTACTCCGGTCAACTGATATCCCTAATTGCGACACGACGTGCCCTAGAAATTATACCTCTCACAACCAGAATCCTCACTTCTCATACTTAGTATTCAACTGATGCTCTCGTACAGTATGAAGAACCTATCTCAAGTGCTCGGCATGCTCCTCCTCAATCTGTGAATAAATCAGGATGTCATCTATGAAGACGATGAAAAACTGATCCAATAAGTCTCTGAACACCCGGTTCATCAAGTCCATGAATACGAATGGAGCATTTGTTATCCCAAACGGCATGACTCTGAACTCATAGGACCCATATCTCGTCAAGAAAGCTGTCTTTGACACATCCTTCTCCCTAATCCGTAGATGATGGTATCCAAATCTCAAATCTATCTTCGAAAATAAGGCTTCTCCTCTCAGTTGTCCGAAAAGGTCATCGATTTGGGGCAATGAATATTTATTCCATATCGTGACCTTGTTCAACTCTTTGTAATCCATGCACAACCTTAGTGAACCATATCTCTTATTCACAAACAACACCCGAGCGCCCCAAGGTGAGGTGCTCCTACGAATGAAACCCTGGCCTAACAGTTGCTCTATTTGATCCCGTAACTCCCTCATCTTCGCTGGAGCCATATGGTACAGTGCAAATGCTATTGGCCGAGTGCCCGACATCAAGTCTATGACAAAATCTGCCTCTCTCCTGGGAGTTAGGCCCGGTATCTCCTGAAATACATCTAAAAACTCACAAATAACTAGATTCAAATCCAGGGGAATCATAATCTCCTTAGAGGTCTCCTCCTCTATGTAATACAAATGGGTGGAAGATCCTCTCTCTGGGTAAGACATCGCCACCAAAAACATCTCCTGACCAGGATTGGTAAAGATAATAATCCTACCGAAACAATCTATCATGGCTTCGTACGCAGTGAGCCAATCCATGCCAATAATGGCGTCGTACTCATACATGTCTAAAACTAGCATGTCCACATGTAAAATCAAGCTACCAATCTCTATACCTACACCCCGGCATATAAAGAAAATCAAAGACCCATTCCTCAGTGGTGAGTCTACACATGCCACTGTACTCTTTGCTATGTCTAATAACCCTATGGCCTGTGTAAAGTGAGTAGCTATAAAATAGTGCGATGTCTCAGTATCAAATAAAACAAATCCCATAGTGCCATGAATAGGAAACATACCCTCTATCAAGGGCGGCGCCTATGGTGCTACTGGCTGGTGGACGTTATAGACACGTCTATACTGTAATTGCCCCTGCTGGACTGGGGCTGCTGGGATGGCTGGGATCTGAGCTGGCACTGGGAGGGCGGTCGGAGTGGGGCCCTATCCCCCTTTGGGCAATCCTGGCGCCTATGGCCATTCTTGCCACATCCAAAACACCTGCCCCTAAAGTTCCTCCCCACTGTCCCTACTGACCATGACTCTATTGGCCGTTACCACCCTGCCACAAGCCCTGCTGAAAATGTTGTTGGCACTGATGGCCCTACTACTGACCCTGCTACTGACGATGTTGGCCCTGCTGATTGGACTAGCCTTACTGGCCCTGTCTAAATCCCCCAAATTCCTACCTGGAATCGCCAGATCGGAATCTCTTCGAAGGATACACCTTATGGTAACTCTGCTTACTGTAACGGGTCTGCTCCTGAGCTGATGGTGCTCCACCGGCACCACTACCTCCAGTCCGGCCCTGCTGGCTGGACTCCCCTGCTCGTTTGCTCCCCTGCTGATGGAAGCGGTGATCCTGGAAGTGCAACAGAGCGACGTTGAGTACGTCAGTATAAGTACCCAATAATAGATTACCTATGAGGTGCTTATGAATCCTCCAGGCCAATACATCTAAAAATAATAATATATTCTTCTCCTCAGTGGGTGCCTCATCCGGCACTATAGTGAGAAGTTTCGTGAACTCCTCTTCATACTTAGCAACAGTCATACTTTCATACTTAATATTCAGCAACCTCTTCCTCATCTCAGTCTGCACGACGGATGGGAAGTATTTGCAGTCAAATCGCACCCAAAATAACTGAATCGACATGTTGTCCCTCTCCTCCGAGGTGGTGGTGGACTCCAACCACTGGAAAGAGGCCTCCACTAGCTTGAAGGAAGACAATAACTGTCTTTGTACATCAGTGCACTCATACATACGCAGATGCCTCTGGATGCCCTTCTTTCATTGACTGGAGATCACGATGTCCGAGCTACCCGAGAACTCCGGGGATGCACCTTCTGAAAGGCATACCTAACCCGCTCCCATGCAGTAGGAAGATGTGCTGTCAATTACGCTACTGCCTGAACCTGGGGTGGAGCCTGCTACACCACCGCTAATGTGGCATTCACCGCTTGAGCAACGATGGCGACAACTTTAGTTGCATTCATCATTCCCTGAGCCGGAGCTGCTGGATGCTCGGCTGGTCATTCCTATCTCGGGGTGTTCGTCTTGGAGGCATCTGAAACGAGAAGGAAGTTTATTAGTCTGCAGTTATTCTCCCAAATAGATGAAGACGTAAACGTAAATACAAGAATACAACAGTCCTAAAATTAGGGCTCTATATCAAAGACGCTAAGCTGAAAGACAAATAAGCCGTACGGATCCTAAAGCACACTAGAACCTGATACTCTGATACCACCTGTAACACCCCGCCTAATTAAACACCGGGTGATCAGTCCTTTATTAAATTAAAATAAAGGTGAACTGTGTGGTTCATTCTTATCATCACTATCGAAAATAATTTTTCCATTTTAATCACCCTATAATTAATTAAGCTAAGTGTCAAAACACTTAAAAATATTATTTCATTTATTAGATTTCATCGTAAAACCTTTTTAAATATAAACCAGTTTAAGAATAACACAAATGCTAAGGATATCAATCATCCAAAAGAAACATGCCAACTAGATTATTCAAACCATGCCAATATCTATAAGTATGATCAACATGACATGACATAACCCCCAAATGAGTACTGAATATTGAAAACATAAATAAATACATAATCTCTAATAAGTCTAAACGGGAATAGGAAATCGGGCGACACATGCCCTAGCTATGAAAAACTCAATCAAGGAAGAGGACGTCTACTGTAAGAGCCTGCAACTCCCATGTAAGCTGCAGCATGTCCAATCCAAGGAACCTACGCCTGATGCCCTTGTGACTGGGCACCTGCAATATATATATATATATACAATAGAGAGAAAATAACAGGAAAAAGGTCAGAGCGTGAGTGTAAAATAGTTTGGCAAGTATTTAAAATGCTTACTAGCTAATATAACAACCATGTGAGTACGCGACACTCTCTTGAGAATTCTCACCTCTCATCTAGTGTGAACGCCTACCGTACTACTAAAATGCATCATAAGTCTATCAAATTCATCTCCCATAAATTATATTTTGAGAAGTCACAAGCCTATGATTTGAGTTTAGAGACCAGTCTCTTAATGATTACTTACGTCAATTATGTATTTCTCAATACTGTAGTAAAGTTCCCGAACACTTACTAAAATTTTGGAGCATTTATTCATTATTTATCTACTTATACGCACAGTAGAAGAATCCCATATATACATATATATATATATAAATCACTCATATAATATATATACTATCAGCACCCCACATAAAATCTATGGTGCTGGCATACTATTCTATCAAGTCCCATATCTCTCATACCAAGGGAAATACTAGTTCGGAATCACTCTCGAACTGTATTAACACAATACACATAAAATGGAGGCGAGGCACAGTTTCAAGTCACTAAGAGGTCAGCACATACCCTCACGTCTCTTTGGACCGTCTGACTATCATTCTCAGATAGCCTATACTAAAGAATCCTATGTTCTAGGGTACGAGTCAATATCCCCCATAAAGGTCCCATCCAGGTAAGACTGTCCCAGCGCGGTAACCTCCGTGATAACAAGTAGCGCGGGTATGATTATATATATATATATATATATATATATATATATATATTCACATCTTTCAATTAGGTTCGCTTGCGACCTATAACAATGGTTTAACCGTAAGTAGTACAAATTACCCAATTCTTACGCATAATGAACTCATCTCTTTTCATTCTCAATTATAACCTTTTATAATTATTTCTCGTCCCTAGAAGCATTTTCTCTTCTTAAAGGTAGAATTCAGTAGGTACACCCTTACTAACATACTGGTCTAAGTCCTTCATAATTCTCTCAATTCCTTAGTTAACGCACGCAGGATTTCTAATATGTGACATACCCCCGTTATCCCACAGTTACATCCCGTATAAAATTATTTTAAAAGGAACCTAATTAGACCCTACTGGTCCTCTTCATGACCCATTATGCCCTTTAAATAATATTCAAGGGCTCCTACGTATTTTATCCAAATTAAACAAAAAAAAGGAAAAACATTCAGTTTCCAGGAGGGGTCGATCTATCGATGAAAGGGAGTCGATCAATCGACATTGTTGAGTCGATCGATCGATCGAGCAGTTCTTGGCCAGATTCTATTAATCTGACCTACGAGTTTCATCCATAAAATTTCTCCAAAACACCATTAACAATTCCCAATCTCCTAACCAATTAAACCACTGATTATATACACCTATCTACATGATTTCCTACGTAAAGCATGTAAGAATTCATCAAACACATCGAATTAAAAGGCTAATTCAGCAGAATTATATAGAACCCTAGTTTTGAATAGATTTCCAAATTTCTCATTCTTCTTCCAGATTTCTTTCTATTAAACTATTTCAATTCATAGGTAATCCTCTACATGTGACAAGACTTCCATATTTCATGAATTACTCTCAAAACATGCGATTTAAATCTCCTAAATTATATAATTCTTCAATAAGAACATATATTCTTAATCCCATTCTAACATGGGTGAAATATCAACTAGGAAATAGCAAGACAGATACTTGTCTTAAGATCGTAGGTCTGATTCCACGAAGTTGACAGGTATAGACTTGATCCCCTCGTTCCGATCTGCGTTTTGGTAGTGGTGGTGGTGCAATCCGGTTAGTTTTTGGCCTTGAATTTTTGGAAATCTTTTTCCTTTCTTCCTCTCACTTCTGTTGTAAACTTTTGAGAATGTTAACCCTAGAATACCCTCCTAACATCTGATATTAATTCCCAATTTTCGTCATTTAACTAAGGCCTAATTTGGGAAATGACTAAATCGCCCTCCCGGGGTGCCGGTTAGGCGTAAAACGCCCCGAGATCCAAACTAAACCCCCGGGTACACTTTTCTGACTATCTCGACCCTTCTGAACAAGTTGGCGCACTCGAAAAGACCATCCGTGCGACTTATAATTTATTCACTTTTTATTATAATAATTTAGTCCCGACACGACACAAGCTTTTCCCGACTTAATTTCCATAATTGTCATATTATTCACTCATGAAAATTTTAATAAATTCAATTCTACATATTACTTTACTCATTTAGTAATATACAATGGATTCCCAATAATTACTAACTCTCGTCACGCTAGTACATATTTAAAATAAATTTTTGGATTAATATTAAATTAATTTATCAATTAAATTTAATAAATCCCCAATTTAAAAGCCATAAAAATACGGGGTATTACATGTAGAGGGAGGTCCAGAGTTAAAGTTTATCAAGCAATGCCAACACTTCACATGAAAGATTATGCATGGTCACTCGTACAAAACTGAAGCTACTCGAAGGGTCTCTTATAAAGATGGTCACTCGCATAAGAATGAATTTGATCGAAGGATCTCCCACAAAGATCAAGCCCCGTTGACAAACTTGGAAAACACAATTTGTAATAAGAGCTTTGATATACTTGTATTTAGCTTTCTTTATAAAATATAAATTTCAATTTGTAATGCTGAGAGGTTTCTCAGTACCCTCGAGGGACTATGTCTGGAAGGGCATGGGAGAGCTTACATGCTCTATTGAACAACCTTAGCTCTAGGTATCTTACAGGGATTTGGTTTAGAGGATTGAGTGCAAGGCAATGTTGGAAGATATCAACCCCTTTAGGGTCCTTAATCAAAACCTTGGTTTACACAACATAGCTTAGTAGTCCTCGAGATACCATCTCTGAGGACCCATTCGAGGGTCCCCAGTCTTAGAAAATTGACCAAAAAGTTAACCTTTGGTGTTTACACACAGATCACAAGTTACTTGGGCAATCATTAGTCGAGAAACCTTCAATTCGATGAACTATCTTTTTGAGTGATGTGACAGCACATCCTGTGCAGGTTACTTCTTACCAACTCTTTGACGTCAGCATGTCTGACATTCAGGAACTCGATAAAATAGTACTCAAGTGAAAATATTTCTAGGATGGTAAGTCCATAGCTGACACATCACGTCCTATTTAATGCTATCATAGCTCTAGGAGTCCAAACAATGTTCCCACCAAAATATCATATCTAGATCATTTAATGTAACCAACTCAACTGTGGGATCCCCCTCATTGATTATTTCGCTATTGAATTTATGTTGTAAGAACACATTTAATACATAACTTTTATACATTGAATGTGCTGATTTGGGACTTATATTTATTGCTTATTGATGATTTTTCTGAGGCCTTAATCACCATCTTGATAAGGTATTATGCCCCCCTTGACATTAATATCATTTCAAGAACTCACCTCTTATATTTGGCGACTCCGATGGGGAGGTATTCTCTTTTAAGAGATGGATAATCATAATCTGGAAAAGAACATTGATTTTGATGATATACGACGTGAGGAAGATGAGGATCTCACCATTTTGCCAGGTAAAGAGCAAGCATGGCGAAAGGAGACTGTTGCGCCCACCGGTAGTGGAACGGCCGATGTGGGTCCTGTGCAGATGGCGGAGATAATGAGTATGATCATTGAGTTCATCAAGACTCCAGCAGCTCAGGCGGTGTTAGGGGTTACAGTGGGTCCTAGTTCATTCATGACCCACCAGTGGCTCTACAAGCTCCCTTTATCTCGAGGGGAATGGCTCAGATGATGACCAATAGTGTTACTCTGGGCCAACACCATCGTTGGACGCTCCCGAGGGGGGACGCACAACACTACTACGCCAACTTTGGCTTTAGCTACATGTACAGGTAGTGACACACCGATTGCACCACCAATGGTGAACCCAGTGATGATGATCCCTATGCAGTATAGCTCAGCTCCAATTACAATGGAGGAAATGAAAAAGGATATTTTGAAAATGATGGTGGCCTCCAAGGTCGAAGGAGAAGCTTCTTCAGTGTATGATGATTTTTATATTCCGTACCCAGAGGAGTATAATAACGAACCCTACCTAGTGGGGTATATACCCCCTATCTTTGAAAAGTATATAGGAAAATGTGGGAATCCCAAGCAGCATATTAAAAGGTTCGTGGAGAATCTTGGGGTCCACTATAATAACAAGAAGCTGAGGTTGAGAGAGTTTTATAATTTTCTAACTGAAAAGTCTTACATATGGTATTCCCATTTGGCTCCAGGCAGTGTGCCCACTAAGGAAGATCTTTATGTTCACTTTGTACCGAAGTTCGTCTTGGCAGAAGATGAATTCACCCTTATGAAACTGGCTTGAGAGAAACAGAAGCCCGATGAGGATGTGGTGACGTACATCAGGAGGTTTCACGAGATATCTCTGGACATGAGAGAGGAGACACGAGAAGCTAAGATTTTATAGGTTTGCACAGAAGGCTTGTTGCTCAAATAAATATGCCATCTGATAAATGAAACTCGAGAAGGTACCTTCGCCCCATTTCTCAAATCCACAAGGAACATTGCCCTGGTTGTGAAGCCACTGCAAACACCATCACTAGCCATATCAAACTTATTATTAAAGCCATCTGGTAGCTGAAGGAGGGGGCTACCTCCTCGTGTGAACTGTGCCAATGATGAAGGTGGAAAGAAAGAAGGGGTGGTCAAAGAGGAAGAGGAAACAAGAGGATGTTTGACAAAGACGACCCCTCGGAGTTTCCTTGCTCTGTGGTACAGTCTATTGATACCTACAATCTTATGATTCGGGATAACATTTGTTGGCCCATTGGGACCGACACAACACCCATAACGTGAGAGGATAGATAAGGCCCAAGTATTACGTGGTACACAATAGGGTGGGACGCCCAACGATCAAGTGTTTTGCGCTCAGAAAAATAATATACATACATGTCAAGAAATGGGATATCTAGCTGCCACAAGCCAACCTGAATAAAAATCCTTTGCCAGCACATTGAGAGAACAGGGATAGTGCCTTTGATGAGGAGGTAGAATGGCTAATGATGGAGAATAGGTTCCAAGAGGAAGATTTTGAAGAGACCTTAGAGGACTATTTGTCCCAAATGTCTTATTTGACGTTGAAAGAGGAAATGGAAGACGAGTAGAGTTTGATCGATGATTTGAGAAGGAAACTAGAGTCTTGATCCTTAAGAGGAATAAGTGTGGTAATAGCATATGACGAATCCGTGTATAGAGGTGTTGAGGAAGTATACGAGCTATAAAAAGAATGAGATGACCCTTGGGTAGAATGCACTGCAGTAGCACAATCACAGAAGTTTAGCTGGTTCTTCGACCAGGTGGGACTGACGGAGGATTGTTGACCGGAGGTTACTCGAGAAATCTTAGAAATTGCCAAGAATAATATGGCCCCGAACCTGCGATGGGAGGGGAAAATGGCCAAGCTAGTGAAGAAATTCCTTTCGAAGGTTACCTTTTCGAAGGCAGATCGACTAGTTTGATACCTCGATAGACCACTTTATGTGACAACAAGTGTGAACTGGTGTAGCTTTAACCGTGTCTTAATGGAAGGGGGAGCCTCTATCAAAATTATGCCTAAGGGGTCATTCTATACCTGCATTATCTCTAAGACAAGGATTATTTAAAGTCCATTGTTAATCGCAGGATATGATAACCAGTCGAGCAAGTCGATTGGCTATGTGAATATGAAGATCACGATGGGGAACATCACTTCTCATATTAAATTCCATCTCATGGATTACGATCCGTCCTACCAGTTGATCGTAGGAAGGGTATGGATGCTTAATCATGGCTTGGTACCTTACACATATCACCGCTATGCAAAGGCAAATGTCAAAGGGAAGGAGATAGTCATTCGAGCATCTAACAAGACTTTTGAAAATAAGGAAAGCTCACTTGGTAGATGCAACATTATACACAAAGTTAACTACAAAATTTACTGTACTCACTCATTACACAGGGGGAATCAAGATCCATAGCACTAGGAAAAAGGTGCGTTCACCAACTAGCCCGATAGTGGCTTATGAGAAGGAATAGAGGGCGCGCGAGCTAGTTAGGCCTCTCAACCTGTCTAAACAGCATCGCGATTGGATGACGCCTTGCATTGATCCAATTGAACATTAAGTCCAGCAAAAGAATGTGCTCTATAGACTCTCAACGCGAGAGTTAGAAGAAAATGCGTGCAAAAGACCCCTCTAAGAAGAGAATACATGCCAATGAAAAATAGTGGTTTTGGCTAATGGTAAGATTATCTACAAACACTGAAGGTGTGAGCGGGTAGTTGAAATCCTGAATGATCAGTCTGACTCGATCTATAAATGTTTTTTGGTGGACAGTTTAGGCCAGTGCTTGGTGATTAACAACTCCAACATCCAAGAATTCGTGGAGGAGGTTAAGGAGGAACCAGAATGCATGAGGGATATGCCAAGATCCCAAGTTCAAGAATTAGAGAAGATAGACCTAGATGATGAAGAGGACGATCCCAGACCAACGTTTGTCTCGAAAGACCTTGATGAAGTTGCCAAAGGAGATTTAGTGGAGCTACTTAGAGAATTCAAAGATGTGTTTGCATGGAAATATACTTAAATATCGGGGCTTGACCAAGAGGTGAGCTGCCATAGATTGAATGTTATACCATCAGCAATACCGATGAAATAGTCCACTCAAATGTATAAACTGCGCTAGACTTGAAAATAAAGGAAGAAGTCCAAAGGTTACTCATTGCAGATTTTACTACGCCAATCCAATACCCCATTTGGTTGTCTAGCATTATACCTATAGGGAATAAAGATAAGAACCAAATTTGAATTTGTGTGGACCTTAGAGATTTGAATAGAGCATGTCCGAAAGATGAGTTCCCCTTGCCTTCTATTGATAGCCTGATTGATGCAACGACAGGACACAAGATGTATAACATCATGGATGGCTATGTGGGATATAACCAGATCAAAATGGACCTGAGAGATGCTGAGAAGATAACCTATCTCACCCCATTAGGTAACTTCATGTAAACTGTTATGCCTTTTGGACTAAAGAACGTAGGTGCTACCAACCAGAGGACCATGATGGTTATATTCCATGATCTCTTTCATGAGATTATAGAGTTTTACATTGATGATCTGGTGATAAAAACCAAGGTGGAGGCCACCCAATTAGCATATTTGAGGAGAGTGTTCACAAGGTGCATATAGTACAAATTGAAGATGAACCCCTTAAAATGTGCATTTGGGGTAACCAGTGGAAAATTCCTGGAATTTGTAGTCAACAGGCAAGGGGAAAATGGATATAGACAAATAAGAGGGCATATTCAACATGCCAAGATTGAAGATGACGAAAGATTTGAAGAGTTTTCTAGGGAAAGTTTATTACTTAAGGAGGTTCGTGCCCGGGTTGGCTGAATTCACTCATCCACTGATGGAGGTTCTGCGTGTGAAGGCCAAGTTCATATGGGAGTAGCCACAAAAGGCAGATCTAGATCAGTTTAAGAAGTTGTTAACATTGCGACAAACGATGGTTCCCCCTCGAGCAGGTATTCCTTTGCACCTCTACCTCACATACACTAAAATATCAATAGGGGCATTACTAGGTCAAAAAGTGTAGGGCGTGGAGAAACCTGTGTATATCTAAGCCGAATCATACATGGGCCTGAGGCTAGATATACAAGCATTGAGAGGAATTTCTTAGCTCTGGTATTTATTTCTCAAAAGCTTAGGCATTACATGTTATCTTTCATAGTTCACATCATTACTAGATGTGACCCTATAAAATTTTTGCTTGCTAGAATTGTGTTAATAGGCAGGGCTACTCGATGGTTACTAATTCTTTCGGAGTATGATCTCAAATGCGTGGTTCCTCAAGCGATCAAAAGATAAGCTTATGCAGATCTATTGGCCATATTACCTTTCGGGGACGTTCGATCCACCTATTGAAGAGCTCCCAGGAGATGATTTATAGGCCAACTACCTTAAGGAAAGTATAGAAGAATGGAGCACGTAGTTTGATGGCTCTTCGATTGAAGGTATAGGAGGGGCAGGAGTAATCCTAAGCCAAGGGGAAAAAGAGGTCCGATTATCCTTCAAGTTGATCTTCAAATGTTCAAATAATGAAGCTGAGTATGAGGCCTTAGTCTTGGGGTTATTGGAAGCTTTGCGCAGAAGCATCCATGTGCTCATGATAAAAAGGGATTCCATGTTGCAACAGGTGAATGATGAGTATGCTCTCAAGCACATGATTTTAGCTCTTTATCGAATAATTATAAAAAGGTTATCCACCCAGTTTTATGAAGTGAAGATCAAGAGGTATCCCAGAATGGTGAACAAACATAATGATGCCTACACCACGATTGCTCAAAAAATTGCTTTTGACGGAGAATCAATGGTTGTTTGAATCACAAAGAGAACGAAACCCTTAATGGTAATAGAAATATTGCCTTCTGATGATAGAAATGACTAGAGGGGGAAATAAGAAAACAACTAGAAACGGGTTAAGGGTCAATGATGTTGGTCGAAATGGCACAATATTTTACCACCTAAGGAAATCTGTACTAAGGAAATAAAGGGGGATGGCTATCTAGGTGTGTGGGACCTGAAGAAGCTAAGAGGAGGTTGATAGAGATCCATGATAAAGGCTGTGAGACCACATAAATTTCTTTGTACTGAAGAATACAAAGGGCAAGGTATTTCTAGCCTGTGATGAGATAAGATTCCGCGTTATTACAGAGAGACTGTGGGAAATGCCTGTTGTATTACCAAGTTATGGAGTGTAACTTCATAGATCAGCCATCATATTAGAGACAACCATATATATATAAGTTTGTCGACGGGATTACCCCATTGATAAAGATGACACCGTAAGATAAAAATGACGAGTGTCCAGATATTACATTCAGGAGGGGCAGCTATACCGAAAAGGTGTGACACCCCGCCTAATTAAATATCGGGTGATCAGTCCTTTATTAAATTAAATCAGAATTTCCAGTTGGTTCAGAATATGCATCACTGTCGATTTTTTTTATTAAAATACTAACCACCTAATATTTAAAAAGGTCGATGTCAAAATTTATCTTTTAATTTATGTAAAACCAAGTTAACGGATAATTAAAATTCACCATCCAAACCAAACTCATATGAAAGGAAATGAATGAAATAATAAATTCAGTTGGAGTAAACATATCCAGACTAAGTATCAAGTAAAATAATCCAATCGAAATAATCCAAAAGCTAAACTGAATTACTATATAAATCTATAAATATCTGACTGTCTAATAGGAAGGGGCAACATGCCCTAAAAGGAGTAAATATCTTGGAATGAAGAAGTGAAAAATATGGAGGCATCTACTACCGAGGTCCTATAACTTCTATAGCAGCTACAGCATGTCAAATGAATGGAACTCTTATGCTTGGTGTCCTTGTGGTTGGGCACCTAAAATGATTTGACAAAAGAGAAAATATTTGCAAGAGACGGGTCAGAGCCCGAGTATAAAACATTTAAAAATCTTAGCAAGTATTTAAATGTTGTAGTAAAGCAGAGAGTATGAACATGTTAGCTTTTTGAACACTCACTTGAGATTCTCACCTCTTAACTAATGTGCACGCCTAACGCACCTCTAAACCCATTAATTATTCTATCATCTAGCTAGACTATAGATAATAATTCTTCTAATCACTACCCGCAATACCAACCCACATTTTCCATACAACACTATCTTAAATGGTTTCACGAATGTTATTTAAATTTGGGAAGTATTTATAAATCACGTTAAGTGCTCGCTTACTTAAGTTATTCAGAGATCATCATCATTATATGTCTTATCCACATACTTTCACACAACAAGTATCACTACACACACACACACACACACACACACACAGATATATATAAGGCACCTCTAGACTCAGCTACTATGCCCTCATACTCTGCTATCAAGTCCCGATACATCTCGCACTGAATAAGGACAATGGGTTCGAAATCTACAACGAACGATAGATTTACAAATCACATATATTAGAGGCGAACATGGTTCCAAGCCTATGGGCTACACACATACCTACGCACCCATATAACTGTCAACACTATCATTCTTAGATATCCCGTACCTAGGTTCCATTCCCTTGAGGTATCAGTCAAATATCCCCCGAAGGCTCCTCAAGATAGGACTACCCCCTTTTCCCAACCTCTAGTGATAGCAAGTATGGTAGGTATGTCATACACATAATACATATCATTATAAGCATTCATGCAACCTACCAAGTTCATTAGGTATACACACAACCCGAATATTTAACTTATATGTAGTAGCTCTTAGTAATACTTGTATTACACATACTAGATTACGAATACTCTCTAACTGGTAATTTTTAGGGATAGCTTGTCTCTCTAATTATCATAAAGCATCATACCTATTACATTATCCACTAATTCTGTTCTAACCCAAATCCCAATTATACTACTAAACCTCACTGCAAATAAACCTGCTACCCATATTTGACACAAAAGAAAAATTCCCCAAAAATGGACCTGTCGTTTGAACCAGAAGCTATCTCATTTGAACGATATAGCATGTCGTTAGAATGACATATCGCGCGATAGGGATTCTCGTTCGAACCAGGCTCCATCTCGTTTGAACGAGATTGAGCAGTTTCGTCCCCAACACCTGCTACGTTTTTCCTCCATAAATAGTCCTATAGCCTCTATAAATCAGTCCCAAACTCCTTCTATTCAATTACAACTCAATTTCCCACATAAAAGAATGATTTCTAACATCTTAAACACATAAATTCATGATTAATTAATCCACAAACCAAAAATCCCCAAATTTCAGATTTATAAATCCTAGTTCATAAGATTTCCAAATAACCCTTTTTAATGCCAAATTTACTCCACAATTGTCAACATAAATTCATAGTTAAACTTCAATTTACAAGGACCATTCAACTTGGTATGAAATTAATTATAATCTATCGTTTAATCATGAATTCTTCATCAGATTACATGCAATTTAAGGGGGTTTCATCTCCTACACTAACATGAACACATTTAATGCTAAAAGAGCAAGATTTAAACACTTGCCTTATGAAAGATGGTCTGATCCTTTGATGTTGTTGATATAGTTACGACCCTCTACGCAATGGTGGTCTCGGTGGTGGAAGATGTGCACTTGTGTTGGCTCTTCCTTAGATCTTTCTTTCCCTTTCTCTCTTTTTGGTGTCTCTCTGTATCAAAATTTTCTCTCACGGTAGATAACCTAATCTAACCCACATAGGAGATATTTTATTTCTCTAATTTTCATCCTTTAATTTACTCCAAAAATATAATTTACCAAAATACCCTTCAGGGGTGTCGGTTCGACCTAAAACTTCCCCGAAACCCAAACTAAGTCCCCAGGTAGACTTTTCTGACTATTTTGACCCTTACGGACTTAACAGCGTGTTCGAACGACCATATGATCGACTTATAAACATTTTAATTTTTATTCCATTAATTTAGTCCTGACACGACTGACACGCATCTCCCGACTTAATTTCTATAACTCTCGTTGTTTTCACTCACGACTACTTTAATATATTTCCACAGTTATATATTACTTTACTCGTTCAGTAATATTTAACATAATTATCATCAATAAATACTAACTCTTGTCACGCTAGTAATTATTTAATTTAAATCCGAATTAATTATAAATAAATTTTCTCTCCATTTAAATTAATTAATCCCAGTCCCATCATTAAAATAAAATCTTTTAAAAGTGCGGGATATTACAAAACGTTGCCATGATAGACCTCTAAGATGCATCAGGATGGAGGAAGTAGATGAGGTAATAAAACATGCACACGAGCTAGGCCACATTGGGGGAGATAAACTCTATGACCAACTAATGACATTGGGGTATTTTTGGCCCACCTTGGAAAATATTCAGCGGAGTTTGTTCGAAAATGCAAGGCGTGTCAGCTCCATGGGAATATGATTCATTCTCCCTCGATGGACCTACGTTCCCTCTCCATTCCTTATCCATTTCACATATGGGCATTCAATCTAGTATGGGTAATCAACCCCTCCTTTAGGGGTAAGATCTGTATACTTGTGGGCACGGAGTGCCTCACTAAATGGGCAGAGGCTATACTATTGAAGAAGCGTACAACGGGGGTAGTTGCGCGCTTTATGAAGAAGTATATTTTGCAGATTTGGTATCCCAAAAGTATTTTTATCAGACAATGGGACCCCATTTATGAATAGTGATGTGCAGTTGCTAACAGAAAAAGTATTCTATTATTCACCACAAATCAACGGTATCATACCCTAAGTGCAATGGGCACGCTGAAGTTATAAACAAGACTTTGGTGAACATCCTTTCGAAAATGTTAGAAGACTTCTCAGGAACTTGGGATGACAAAATACCAGAGGTTTTATGGGCATATATAACTACAAAGAGGAAACCTACGAGGTACACTCCTTTCTCTTTAGTGTTTGGCGTTGAAGCAATTCTTCTAGTGGAACTCGAGGTACCTTCTGCTCGCTACAACCTACGAAGTGAAATGCTCCCCTATAGCCGACATCTACAATTAGAAGTATTGGAAGATCAGAGAGATAGCACGAAAAGGAATTTTGAGATGTATAGAGAACAGTTGTTCAGATATTATTACCAAATGGTGAAGCCAAGAAATTTCCAGTAATGCAACCTAGTTTTGAAGGCTTATACAAGACACACCCGGGGTCTCTCACTGCCTAAGTTCGAAGCAAATTAGGAAAGACCTTAGGTTGTACGAAAGGACCATGACTCAGGTTATTGTGAGATCTCGAAGGTTGAAGATGATGAAACTTATAAACTTAACAACAAATGGCTCAAAATATATTTTTTTTAGTTATCAATTTGTTTTTCCTTATCTTTTTTGGTTGAGCTTTTAGCTAGCACTGTAGATGTAATAATGTTGAAAAGAGAGCATGTTCTCACAACTTATCAAGATATAACATTTTTTGAATTATATATATATAGCATAAGGATAATGTTGAATCAAACACAAGTTTTTTTCTCATCGACAATCTATATAAAAATAAAAGGTAATTCAATTTAATGCATTCCAAAAACACTATTCATTCACAGTCACAGAAGAGGATCTACTGCCTCGGGTTACATAAAGGGGAAATAAAAAAAAATTAGTTATAAAGTCCCTACAATAATCACTTGGTTCGTCTATGACAAACCACAAGCTGGAAGAGTCTAAATTCCTATGGTGATAATGGGGTAGTAGAGAGGCCAAAGAAGACTCCTCGCTAGACAGATCTTCCATCTCTCTTGTTGAAGTGGATCAAACTTCATCTCAACCTTAATCAAACATTCCTTGATAGCTAAAACCTCCTCCTCAGCCTTATCAATCTTAGAGTTTAAAGTGGCCATATTTTCAGCTAGAGCAGTTTGCTAGCAGGTAGTAGCCTGGATCTTTGAATAAAAGGAGGGTAAGTCAGCTTTCGTTAAAGCCTTGAGCAAATTGATGAGACATTTTAAGGCAAAACCCTCGCCAACAAGTACATTGATCTGGCCCATCATCTCCTTGATCTTCGAGGGGCTTAAAGAGGGCAAAGGAGTATGTAGTACATCGACAAAGACTGTGGAAAATCCCAATAGCCTACAAGCCATCGTAACATGAATGTTTTGAATATAATGAGAGGTAGAGGTGGAAGGGTGGTGTTCCAACAGTCGATTAATCATCTCATTATAAGGAGGGGTTACAATATGTGAATCCTTCAAAGTCTTCCTTACAACATTAACAGGAGCCAATTCAGGAGGATACACACTAAAAGCGTTATCACGGGAAGATGGAAAGATAAAATTCGAAGACCTATCATCTTCTTGCAAAATAGGAGTGGTACCTCGCTGACCTCCCTCCACATTTTGGGATGTCATAGGTATGGTGCTTAGTTCAACAAAGTTCCCAACAAACTCCAGGGGAAAATTCTCAAGAGGCACTGATGAGGCATAAACTTTTTATTTAAAACACGTCGTTGGGTGTTTACGCCCTATACAAAATAAATACCACAATTTGGCACACTAAATGGAAGTGTAGCAGCAAGTAGGGATCGAATCCACAGGGAGTGTCGTATAGATTATAATCGATTTATTATTTCAGGAATAAAAGTGTAAAAAGTGATATGGAGTTATGGTGAAAAAGGGAAAATCAAGATGTTAACTCTAAACAATATTAATAAAATGAGAGTCGGGATTGCGTCTCCATAATGAGCTAAACTACTAATAATTAGAATTACGGTTCGAAAGCTATTTAACCGACATAATCAATTAAGCATAAACATCACACAATAAGGAATCCAATCAAAAGTTGCGATATTAAATATTTAACGAAAAATGATCACAAGCGGATTAAATTCAGATTATCACTGTAAACAGTAACGTCGCATGACAGAGAAAGTTAAACACATAATAATTCGACTTAAATATGTGAGGTTTCAATTAAACGCAATTTTACATAAAACCTAATTTTCGGAGGTCAATGCCCATCAATGGAAGACACATGACCCAAAACCTATTTAACTACTCACTATACATGAATAAACTAATTAAACAACTAATTAAAGATTAAAACAAGAAATAAATTAATTAAACTAGGCAAGAAATAAATATAAGGCAAGAAATATACACTAGAAAGCTTGTAAAAAAATGACAACATCAGAAAATAAGGAATTACAACTAAATTAATTGGTAGGGGTAATGAATAGTACACTTACAATCGACAAATGAGGCAAACCCAAATGAGAGAGAAAATGAGATCTCAAAAGCCTAACCCTATACTAATTAAAAAGATAGCTTTTCTCAAAATGAGAGAAAAGGTTATATATACAAAACTCCAAATGGTAAACATGTAAATAAAAGAAATAAGATATTTGTAGGGCCGAATCGATTCGAATGTGTTCGAATCGATTCGGAAATGGGAGACCTGAGCACTGTCTCTTAACAAATCGATTCGCTAAGGTGCGAATCAATTCACCCCTGATACTTGTGAATTCTTCCCCTGTCTATCTTCATCGAACAAAATAAACAAGGGCTGCCATGGTGTGATCTGAAATTCGTATGGAACACGTAACCTCCAACTATATGACCAAGACAAAATCAAGACCTTGATATCTATGTATTAAAGAGCAAAACCCCAAAGATCTGTGACTGATTTCGTGATAAAGGACCCAAGCCAAGCTGCTGCAATCTCGATAAATAACCATGACCTGCTACTGCGTAAAATGCCCAAGGTCAAGACCCATTTCGCAGCGCTACTATACGCCATATGAAGCACCTTATACTCTTGACTCACTTGAGTCTATACTGTATAAGTGCTTATCTAGTTTGGAAATAGTTATAAAATTGTGTCCAATCCTAGAATCCAAAGAGCCTCAGAGAATTGTTTACAATTAATTCCTCTTGTTTGATTGATCAAGGTATATTCACCAATCACTCACACACAATTAGGACTGCATACATGGGTCTTTTATTGCATAAATTGATTGCATATAGTTTGTGTGTATTAATTTCCCTCAAATTGATTTTTAATATTTTTTTGGGAATTTTAATAATTTTTAAAACAAGTTTTTTTAATAAAAATTGGTTTTATAAAGTACTGGGGTCTTTATGTAATTTTGGATTATTGGTTTTATTGGATGAAAGTTCACTTGGGAAGAATCTAAAAGCTCTATAGACATCAGGGTACGTTTGTAATTTCTTTTGTACGCGCATGTGGTATCCAGTCATAGCCCTACACCTGTCAGGCTGTCATCGAACCATTTTGTGTTTTCTCCGTGAGACATTAGCCATGGTTAGTACCAACTCTTGGATTATTTTTAATCGACGATCTGCATGCGTCCTTATACAATCCATGTGAACCTCTATAAGGCCAATCACAATCATTTTATCCACCGCTTCTCTTAAGCCCTTGGATCAAAGTCAATCTGCCTAGACTAAATCATAGCTATTGTTTTTAAACCTCGTTCTCGAATTTTCTCAGCCTCCTATATAAGGAGCCTTACCCTCAGCCAAATGGGACTTTTGCCACTTCATTTTATTCGAGTGAGGGAAGAGAGAAGAGAGAGAAGAGAGAGAGAGAGAAAGAGAGAGAGAGAGAGAGGGAGAGAGAGAAGCCAGAGTTAGGAAACTCTAACCCTAAATCGTCCTAAATATTTTTCAAACCATAACATCTTTCAAAAACCAATTTATACCAAACACAACCTTGAGTGTTTGAGAGTTTTGAGCGTTGGTTTGTTATTTGTTTGATGCTGTAACCTCTTCGTTCTCAGATCTTGTTTGCAATTTAAATATTTGATTAGATCTGTGTTTCTTCTTTTATAGAAATCTTAGATCTAGTCGTTGCATGTCATATTACACATAGATCTGCATTTAGAGTTTCTCATCCTGAAAAAACTTTTGTTGATTTGGTTCTGTAAATATTTTCATATTCAAAATTAACAAAATCATTTTCTGTTTCTAGTTCTTTTGAAACAAAACCTTTGACCTAGTTGGAATCGCACTTGGTGATTTTCAATCTCAAAAATATTTTCAAAACCTGAGATTGATTAAGATCTTGAAACGTCTTCCGAGCAAGATAGACGTGGATTCTGGGTTAATATTAAAGGTCAAATAAGGTTCAAAGTTTCCTAAGAAGAGAGAAATAGAAAATCACTGCATATAGATCTTATATGTAATTTGATAGGATTGTTTGTATAAATCAGCGTGAGTGTGTGCATGCATGTGTTAGAAATCACCTTTACAAACACTAATGATGTTGAGATTTAGCACCACCAGGTAAGTGATGATGAGATCAAACAGTAACAACAATGGCAACCATAGATATGTATGTGTGTAAGTGTATAGAAAGGGATGAGTATAAGAGGAATAAGACAATGATGTATAGTGGTTCAGCCAATTAGGCCTACATCCACTGTGAGTGTGTTATCCACTAAGTATGGGCACTAATGGCCTTGGATACAATGCACATAATCTCCCTCTCTCTCTACTGTGTGTACAAGAAGAATTTTAGCTAGGGTTACAATTATCGATCCCTTTGTAGGGTTGTAGGTGACAAGTATATATAGATTTTGGGGGGTGTAGTGTACCCCCCAAGCATGCATGGTGCATGTGAATGATGATCTAGCGAATCCCCTGCTGACACCTGTAGATGCCACCTATGATCAATGATGACATAATATTCCCTCACGTGAGGGGGTAATATTGTTATAACAATCTTCCACGTTCCAGGTGAGCCTCACGCACACTGTTCCACGTGTCTCCTAAACCACGCGCTGTGATGATGTCACCCTCGGCCTGTGATATGAGGCCGAGGGTAAAATTCCTTTTGGTAGTGAGTCTGGCCTAATTTAGCCTCGTACTGTCGTACCCTCGGAGGGTCATCCGGACCATGATGAGGGTTCAGCCCCTTGAAGGGTCATCCGGGCCTGATGAGGCGTTAGCCCCTTAAAGGATCGTCTAGGTCTGATGGGGGTTCATCCCCTCAGAGGGTCGTCCATACCATGATGAGGGGTCGGCCCCTTGTGGGGTCGTCTGAGCTTGATGAGGGGTCGACCCCTTATGGGGTCGTCTGAGCCTGATGAGGGGTCGACCCCTTGGAGGGTCGTCTGATATATGATGAGAGATCTTAGCCTCGTCCGGGTGGAGGACACCCTCAACCTGGCCGAGGGTATATGTGGGTATATCAATCACCCCCAGCCCTTAGCCATTGAGATTGTTGAGATGGGTGAGAGATAGTGTTGCTTTTGAGATGAGTGTATGGTCAGTTAGTTGAATGACACCTCTCAAGCTAATGTGACACTAGGGCAGATATCCATTATCGTCTCAGTTTCCAAGGTGTGGTGGCTGCACACTTGGCTTGGGATTTTGTGCCCTAATGATGCCCTCCTCGTGGGCCGTGTTTTGCCTTGGTTAGTGGGCCCACTCATTAGCAAGGTATTTAAATAATTTTTTGAAGTTTATTCCCCTTCTTCTTCTTCGCGTCTGAACTCTCTCTCTCTAGCTTCTCAACAGCTTCCATAGCCATTTATGTAACCTTTCTGTACGAAGCTTCATTCAGTCGTTGCTTTCGTCTTCAGGTACTTTTCTTTGCCATAAATTCCATTTTTAATCTTCATTTTCATTTCATGCATTGGGGTTGACGCCCCCTTGTAATGTTTCTAGGGTTTCCTTGTGTTTTCCAGTCCCTTCTCCGGCAAGTCGAGTTCTTTCCTTTCTTGAATGGTCTTGATAAAAACCTTTTCCTTATTTGGTATTGATCCAAAAGTCCAACTTAGTCAATTACCAACTTGTTTATTATTGGATTAGCAAAATTCTTCTAAGTGTAGGGTCTTCCCCTTAATTCTTAGGAGGATTTATGATTTAGCTGAGGAATTCCCATCCCTGAGAGAGTTCTTCGTAGAGATCAGTCGAGTAGAGGAAGAGGAGGAGAGAAGACGAGGGGCCGACCCTAATTGGGCATGACCCATCTTTCCCATTCCACTAGCCACTATCATACCCCCTGAGTCCTGTGGGTCATCTTTTCGTCCAGTCGAGAGTCAAACATACGAAGGAGAGATGGATGAGAGAGCATCATCATCAACAGGCGTTGGTCCTTCTGGGAGGAGAGAGACGTCTGATCGTAGCCCAGGCCGACAGGCCGAGGGAGTGGTCCTTTCCGAGGCTGTTCCCGTGACATTTTTATCCCCTCATACCTTCCAGATGGCCTTTCCTGATGGACCTCTGACAGGTAATGAGGTCGAGGGGTCTGAGGGAGAGGGGACTGAGGATGATGGTGAGGATTCAGACGCAAACCCAGTTGACACCTCCCATGCCTCAGCTTATGTTTCCACCATTAGGGATCGTGACCTCTTGCTGTGGAGGCATACATTTGGTGTGCACCCCAACTTAAGTATGATGGTTCCCTCTGAGTCTGAGAAAGTATTCGAAGGTGATGAGGGATAGATCACTGGATATGAACAAATGTTAAAGGTCGACGTTAGGTTCCCTCTGCACCCTGCCATAGTCAATATATTGTCAGTCCTCGGCGTTGCCCCCTCTCAACTTCCTCCTAACTCATGGAGGACTATCCTTGGCTATGTCTCCTTGTGGAAGAATACCTTCACTGATGAGCCTTCAGCTGATGTGTTCTTGGCCTGTTATAATATCACGTCCTCGTCCAAACAGCCTGGGTACTATCATCTTGGGGTGACGAAGTCTGATAAAAAACTTCTCCACGTGGCACAAACCTCTAACCACGACTGGAAGAAGAGATTTTTTTTTCATATCTGGGGAATGGGAGTTTTCTTCCAGGGCTCAGCCTTTGGACGACGATCCGAGAGTTCTAAGGAGATGTTCTAACCCCTCTATGAAGGCTAGGTCAAACCCCGAACTTAGTCTGGATGAAAAGGACAAGTCGAGTATCTGAGGGAACGAGGGAAAGAGGGTGAACTTGCAAAGTTTGAAGATTTGATGACCCCTCAGTTCCTCAAAGAAGCTGGTCTGAGGGTTGGCCCCTTGACAGAGCTATGTGAGTTATTATTATTTTTTGCTCAATCTTTGATTTTTTCCAAGTGTTTCATCTTTGCCTCTGTATTTTTTTTGATATGTCGTCTCCCTTTCAGGTCGTCCTGCAGGTATCTCTAACCATCTTTGGGAAATGACTGTCTTGAGCTTACTGTATGGTCTGGCCAAGAAGAAAGGCAAGGAGCCTCAACAGGCTCTGAGGAAGTCAAAGGCCATGGGGCTGACACCTGTTGAACCATCTGTCGATAGCCATAAAAGAAAGGGCCTCAAAGTTTCTACTGACCCTCGGTCGGATTCAAGGACGAGGGCGAGGGTGGAGGCGTCTGAGGGGTCTGGCTCCTGTTCCAGCATGGGGGACTTTTGGTCCCAAAACTTAACATTCTTGAAGGATGAGCCGTCTTCCCTGATATCCAATCTGAGGGCGGCCAAGGCTTCTATGTTCTCTGCCCCCTCGGCCGCTGACTACGACTTCCTGTGAAAGATGCCCCCGGCTAAGGTGTATGACTATGGTCTAGACACTCTGGCCCAGGTATTTTCTTTTACTTCATTTCCTTAGTTTAATTTTTCACTAACTGTTTCCTCGGCCCCTTAATAAGTGTCTTTTTCTGTGCAGTATGTTTGTGCCTTCACGTCTGCTACCAAGTGGATGGCTGAGAACTAACAAAAATTTCATGAAGCCGAGAGGGACATTCAGTATGAGGCTGACCTGCAGACCGATCTTGATACTGTAAGGGCTGAGTTGGAGATTGCGAGGACTGAACACGCAAGGGTCTTGGACGAGTTGACAAAGCAGCATGATGCTGATCTGAAGACGATGGATGAACTCTTCAAGGCGAAGGAAGAAGCCTTGAATGCCCAATTCAAGAGCGAGCTGGCCGAGGCACTAAAGAAGGCTGGGGATGATGCTTTGGAGGCCTACAAACTCTCAGATTAGTTTCAAGGCTTCGGTCTCGAATACTTGGAGAGTGGAATTAGGACGGCCTATCGGTGGGTCGTCCTTAAGTTCGCTGATGCAATATCGTCTGTCTGCCCCTCTCTTGAGGAAGTTCAACGGGATGATCCTCTTATTGATGAAGCCTTAGCTCAAGTGGAATCTCAAGTGCTTGTAGAAGGAACATGCACGTCTAAGGCTCGGCCTGTCTTGGTCGTAGAAGAAACTCCCATAATTAATGTTGAAACATTACCCTCCGACATTGCTCAATAGGGTGGTTGTCTGTAGCCCATACCCTCTTCCTGTAACCAATATTTTTGTACTCTATTTTTGTTGAACAAGCATAACATTTGTAATATAATGCCTTTTGCTATCTTCTATGCTTTTCGCTTGTATGCCTTATCTTATGATGTTTTAAATTAATAATCTCATCAGCTCCTCCCTCGTCTTTCTTGAGGGTAAATGAGGGGTCGTCCCCACCATTTGCCCTCATCATAGCCGAGGGTGGTTTCCCACCAATCTTAATGATGTTTGATATTTCAAGTTCCCCCTCGTCTTTCTTGAGGGTAAATGAGGGGTTGTCCCCACCATTTGCCCTCATCATAGCCGAGGG
Source organism: Sambucus nigra (assembly GCA_949130495.1). Lineage (NCBI taxonomy): Eukaryota > Viridiplantae > Streptophyta > Magnoliopsida > Dipsacales > Adoxaceae > Sambucus > Sambucus nigra. Next base: position 340,827,905 of record OX422224.1, read on the forward strand.
TGGTTACCACCAACTTAATGGTTTAAAATTTTAAGTCCCCCTTGTCTTTCTTGAGGGTTAATGAGGGGTCGTCCCCACCATTTGTCCTCATCATATCCAAGGGGGTTTCCCACCAATCTTAATGATGGTTTATATTTCAAGTCCCCCTCATCTTTCTTGAGGGTAAATGAGGGGTCGTCCCCACCATTTGCCCTCATCATAGCCGAGGGTGGTTACCACCAACTTAATAATGTTTTCCATTAAGTCTCCCCTCGTCTTTCTTGAGGGTGAATGGGGGGTCGGCCCCACCATTGACCCTCATTATAGCCAAGGGTGGTTACCATCAATCTAATGGTTTTAAATTTCAAGTCCCCCCTCGTCTTTCTTGAGGGTAAATGAGGGGTCGTCCCCACCATTTGCCCTCATCATAGCCGAGGGTGGTTACCACCAACTTAATGATGTTTTCCATTAAGTCTCCCCTCGTCTTTATTGAGGGTGAATGGGGGGTCGGCCCCACCATTGACCCTCATTATAGCCGAGGGTGGTTACCACAAACTTAATGATGTTTTCAATTAAGTCCCCCTTCGTCTTTCTTGAGGGTAAATGAAGGGCCGTCCCCACCATTTGCCCTCATCATAGCCGAGGGTGGTTTTAATGAGTATAACCCCAATCATACTAGAATTAATCAAACACAAAATGAGGGACCAATGTGACATTCTCATTAACATTCTAAGTGTTCTGTTGGAGCAAAACATTTATTACAACTGCGGTCCGATAGGACGTTACAACACTACTGATAGTATTTCTTCATATGATCTGCGTTCCAGGGGTTGGAAAAGGGTTCCCCTTTTAGGTTTTCTAGTCTATAGGTTCCAGGGATAACTTCATCAATGACCCTATATGGGCCATGCCAATTTGGGTGGAGCTTGTTAGGCTTTTTCCATGTCTTTTTGAGGACTCAGTCCCCCACTGCGATTGGCCTTTGCTTCACCCTCTGGTTGTAAAATCTGGCCGTCCTCTACTGGTAAGCATCTTGTCTTACCTCGGCGTCTTCCTTCCTTTCCTCGATCAGGTTCAAGTCAAGTCTCCTTTCTTCCGCATTTCACTGGGGGTCATACATTTGGACCCTGTGAGTAGGAAACCCAATCTCGGTGGGGATGACGACTTCTGATCCAGAAGCATCATGAACGGGGTTTATTCGATAGAGGTCTTTGCCGTCGTCCTGTATCGACCCATCCTTAGCCTCATCCTTAGCCTCGTAGGCTCCTAGTATCTGATTCACCACTAGTCTCGAATCACTATAGCCCAAGACCTGGTAGATACTAAGAGACTTAGCCAAGGAGAGGCCTGCTATTAGAGCCTCATACTCAGACTCATTATTGGAGGCTTTGAAGTTGAACCTTAGGGCGTACTCGATGTCTGTACTATCTAGTGCTAATACTATTAATCCAGCCCCACTTCCGCTTTCGCAAGACGACCCATCAATGAAGAGGTTCCACACTGTCTTTTCCTCTGAGAAATTTCTCTCGGTGAGGGAACCCTGTTTAAAGAGATAACTTCCCTCTTGTTTTCGGCCACTTTTTCTCTAGCGGTGCTTGTCTCCTCATTTTCAGCAGATGGGTCAACAATTCTACCTTGCTGTGTATCTCTCTCTTTGAGGCTCTCATCTTCAGCCTCATCATCTTCCCAAGTAAATTCAGCCATAAAATCTGCTAATGCTTTCCCCTTAATGGCCACCCTAGGTTGATACACGATGTCAAACTCTCCCAACTCTATAGTCGAGGCCATTAGCCTCCTCAATTTTTCTGGCTTGTGTAAGACCTGCCTAAGAGGAGAGTCAGTGAGGATGACCATTGTATGGGACTGGAAGTACGGCTTCATCTTTCTTGATGCATGGATCAAGGCATAGGCTAACTTCTCCATCCTTGGGTATCTTTGCTCTGCCCCCTGGAGTGCCTTACTGTTGAAATATACGGGCTTTTGTACCCTGTCCTCTTCTCTCACAATGGCTGCGCTGATGGCTGATTCTGAGATGGCCAGGTACACATATAGCCATTCACCCTGTACTGGCCATGATAATAGCAAAGGAGACCCTGAGTATGTCTTTAGCTCCTTGAAAGCCTCATCACACTCCCCACTCCATTTAAAAGCCTTTCTAAGGATTTTGAAGAATGGTAAACACCTGTCTGTGGCCCTGGACATGAACATATTCAAAGCAGCCACTCGCCTTGTGAGCCTTAGAACGTATTTGATGGTCTTAGGAGTCTTCATTTTTATGAGGGCCTTTATCTTTTCAGGATTGGCCTCGATGCCTCTTTGGTTGACAATGAACCCCAAGAACTTCCCTGCTCCGACCCCGAATACACATTTGGCCGGTTTGAGCTTCATTCGATACTTGTTCATTGTGTTAAAGGTCCTCTCGAGGTCGACCACATGATCCTCGACCTTTAAACTTTTAGTCAGCATGTCATCTACATAAACTTCCATAGACTTCCCAATTTGGTCTTGAAACATTTTATTCACAAGGCGTTGATACATTGCTCCTGCATTTTTTAGGCCAAAGGGCATGACCCTATAATAGTATGTCCCCTTGTCGATAATGAAGGCTATTTTCTTCTAGTTTCAGGGTTCATGAAGATCTGGTTGTACCCTGAATAGGCATCCATGAAACTCATGAGCTCATGGCCTGCGGTAGCGTCTACCATCTAATCAATGCGGGGGAGAGGGAAGGTGTCTTTGGGATAATGCTTGTTGAGGTATGTGAAGTCTACACACATCCTCCACTTCCCATTGGATTTTGGGACAATGACTGCATTGGACAGCCATTCGGGATAGACGACCTCCCTGATAAACTCTGCATCTTCTAGCTTTTTGACCTCATCCCTAATGACCTCATACTTCTCTCGAGAATAAATTCTCCTCTTCTTCTTCACTGGCTTTGCACCCTCTACCACGTTGAGCTTGTGGCTCATAATTTCGGGGTCGATCGTGACTCCATGCAAAGACACTCTGTCTTCTCCTTAGTAGCTTGATGAGGTCTTCTTTTATGTCTATCTTCAGAGCTTTGCCGACTTTGACGATTTTTTTAGGCTCATCCTCATTGAGGATAATGGATTCTATCTCTTTCGCGGCTTCTCCTTTCTTGAGTTTTTTCTCATCCCTGGGGTCAAGGGTGTCAATATTGTAAGTGGTTGTTGCCTTCTTGTGTGCCTCTCTTTCTTCGGCGGAGTTAAAATAACATTCCCGTGCTGTCATTTGGTCTTCCTGGACTTCCCTACCCCGTAAGGGGTTGGAAATTTAATCATCTGATGGACCGTAGACAGTAAAACTTCAAACCCCTTGAGGGCTACTCGTCCCAGTATAATGTTGTAGGCCAACAAGACATGTTCATCCATCACAAAGAAGCTGACCTTCTTGGTAAGCCATCTCGGCTACTCATCTCCCATCCTAACATCGGCCTCATATACTCCAAGGGGATGAACCTTTTCCCCACTGAACCCAATCAATGGGTGATGGTATGGGATGAGTCTAGCACGACTGAGGCCTAAGGCTTTGAAGCACGGCCAAAACATCACATCTGCAGAGCTACCCCCATCTACCAAGATCCTCGGCACCTCGCATCCGTGTACCCTGGTAGTGATGACGAGGGGGTCATCATGTGGGGATAAGAGGCCTTTAAAGTCCATTATTGAGAACCCCACTATCAGAGTATCCATATCGACCTTCTTCCTCTTTTCTGACTTTGCCTCAACAGAGGTTGAGTGTATAATTTTTATCACTACCTTGGCTTCAGCTACATGGGCCTTCCTGTCGGTGACCTCTGACCTTCCTCCTGCTAGACCCCCGGAGATCATTCCCACACTGAGCGAGATCATATTAAGTCTCTTGACAGGTCCGTGGTCGTCTCTTGGAGGGAGGTCAGGGTCGTCCTCATCATCAGAAGGGTCGTCCCCTCTTTTTGTCGAATCTTCTCTACATGCATCGCCTCGCTTCTTTCTGGGGTCGTCCCCTCGGCCCCTCTTGAAGGCACCTTTTTCAACGTACTTCCTTAACTTCCCTTATTTTAACATTTTTTTAATCTCATCTTTCAGAGCAAAGTACTTGTCTGTCACGTGGCCATGGTCTTGGTGAAATTCACACCATAGGTTTTTGTTCCTCTTGTGGGGGGCTTCCCTCAAGTTCTCAGGCCACTTCAAGGATCAGTCACTCTTTATCTCATTGAGAATATGTTCGCAGCTGACCTTCAGAAGGGTGTAATCAGCTAATTTGTCGTCTGCAGACCTCTTCTTCCCCTCTTTGTTCTTCTTATGCTACTTACCCCGCTGGTGCCTCCTTTTTCATCTTCGTATTTTGCTGCCATCGCCTCTTCGGCGTTCATCACCTTTCTTGCTGTTGACAGCAATTCATCTATTGTCCTTGGAGGGTCTTCAGTAAGCTTCCATAATAGCTTCACCTTATGGAGTCCTCCAATAAGAGCGGTCATGGCTATGCTCTCCTCATGTCTTCGACCTCTAACTTTTCTTTATTGAATCTAGCTATGTAGTCTCTTAGGCTCTCATTCTTCCCCTGCTTAACATAGTGCAGGTGGGTGGTTTAATTCTGTGGCCTCACCCCAAAGCAAAAGTTATGGATAAATCGGTCTGCCAACTGCTTAAAGCTTTTAATGGAGTTTTTTTGAAGAGACATGTACCAGACATGTGCAGCCCCAGCCAAAGTGCCAGAAAAGGCACGACACCTCATCTCATCTGAGATAGAGTATATGTCTGTCGTTGATTGGTATATCTCAATATGGTGGACAGGGTTGGTACTCCCGTCATATCGAGGGGTGATCGCTGGTGGCTTGAACTTGGATGGCATTGGGAAGTTGACTATCTTCGCCACAAAGGGTGAGCCTATAGAGTATGCTCTCTGAAGAGGGTCCCAGATCTTCAGAATATCGCTAATCTTATCCTCCAGTCGCTGGATCGAGTCATTCCAGGGCCTCGTAGGGTCGGCCTGGCCGATGTTATCCCCTGCCGCCTCTTTGAGGTGGACGGAGGGTTCTGCTGCGGCAGGCCTGTGTCGGCTGTTTACTTCTCCTTGATCATCCTCCCATCCTTGGGGTAGGCCCCCTTGGGGTCGGCCATCTGCTGCCTCCCTTATGGACCTTGCATCACTCCTTGATCTGGATAATTTTTCCCGCAGGTCATTTGCTGGGCCGATCCTCTCAAAGGCCGACCCCCCTGTTCAGACGATCAAAAGCAGAGCCCCTCGAGCGATCGTCTGGATTTTGACTTCCACACTTCCCTCTGCTCTCCTGGAGAGGTCGTAGAGTTTTGTTGGAGACCTCATACGGCTCCCAACATTTTATGGGGGCCTCCTCCCCCTCCAGATCATCATACCTGTCCTCAGGGCAATGGTTTCCTTGCCTCCCCAGGCGTAGATGTCGGGGGTCAGCAACATCCCTCCACCGCTGTGGAGGTGACAAGTTTTTTCATGGCGCCTGGGGTGGTCCCCTGGCCTTATGCTGCCCTGGAGCTGCTGCCGGAGTAATCATCTCAGGTGAGACCCCCGGTGGTCTTAGTATGTTTTGGCTTAGAGCTATAAACTGCTCCTGCATGATCCGCTGGCTTGTTGCCAGGGACTTCAAAATGGCCGCCACTTCAGCCATCTCAGACTGAGGTGGTGGTTGACTAGAACTGGGTCCTACTCCACTATCCGGTGGAGAAAGAGGTGGTGGTGGCATCTCCGGTGCCATGTGTTCGAGCTGTAGAGAGCTGAATGACCAAAAGACTAAAGAGCTTGGAAACCTTAATGGGATTCTTTCAATGGTGAAACAGTTCCACAAAGGGGGGATATGGTTCACCACCAGAGTGCCCGGTGAGTTCAAGATGTATACAGGAAGAGATGTCTTCTCGTTCCCACAGATGACGCCAAACTGATGATGCTGAGATTTAGCACCACCAGGTAAGTGATGATGAGCTCAAACAGTAACAACAATGGCAACCATAGAGATGTATGTGTGTAAGTGTATAGAAGGGGATGAGTATAAGAGGAATAAGACAATGATGTATAGTGGTTCAGCCAATTAGGCCTACATCCACTGTGAGTGTGTGATCCACTAAGTATGGGCACTAATGTCCTTGGATACAATGCACATAATCTCCCTCTCTCTCTACTGTGTGTACAAGAAGAATTTTAGCTAGGGTTACAATTATCGATCCCTTTGTAGGGTTGTAGGTGACAAGTATATATAGATTTTAGGGGGTGTAGTGTACCCCCCAAGCATGCATGGTGCATGTGAATGATGATCTAGCGAATCCCCTGCTGACACCTGTAGATGCCACCTATAATCAATGATGACATAATATTCCCTCACGTGAGGGGGTGATATTGTTATAACAATCTTCCACGTTCCATGTGAGCCTCACGCACACTGTTCCACGTGTCTCCTAAACCACGCGCTGTGATGATGTCACCCTCGGCCTGTGATATGAGGCCGAGGGCAAAGTTCCTTTTGGTAGTGAGTCTGGCCTAATTTAGGCCTCGTACTGTCTTACCCTCGGAGGGTCATCCGGACCATGATGAGGGTTCAGCCCCTTGAAGGGTCATCCGGGCCTGATGAGGCGTTATCCCTTTAAAGGATCGTCTAGGTTTGATGGGGGTTCATCCCCTCAGAGGGTCATTCGGACCATGATGAGGGGTTGGCCCCTTGAGGGGTCGTCTGAGCCTGATGAGGGGTTGGCCCCTTGTGGGGTCGTCTGAGCTTGATGAGGGGCCAACCCCTTGTGGGGTCGTCTGAGCCTGATGAGGGGTCAGCCCCTTGGAGGGTCGTCTGATATATGATGAGATATCTTAGCCTCGTTCGGGTGGAGGATACCCTTGGCCTAGCTGAGGGTATATGTGGGTATATCAAACACTATCGCTCTACCATACTAAAAGTGTTCATAATAAGATCTCAAGAACAAGAGTCGACATAAAGAACTGGAACAAATTGGATGTTAGCAAACTGGAGAACAACATCAACAAACAAAACTGCAGAAAATTTAGAAGGACGCCAGTGGGTACATTCCTAAACTTGTATAGGTCTGTTTTTTGTGCATGTGTGTTATATAGTTTGTAATTGTTATAATTTGTTTTACTGAATTTTTTTTGGTTTACTCCGTAGAGGGAGTTGTGGATGTTTCCTCAGTTGGTTGAGGTTTTACCACGTTAAAAATATCTTATCATTAATCTTTCTACATCTCCTCATCCCTTTCTGTTTGGTGTGCTGAATTAAAAATGATTTTAGTTTTGTTTTTCAAAACTTGTTAACCAATCTTGAACAGATCTCGTACATATTTTGTTAAACACATCTTGTGATTAATTTGATTTGATTTTAATAAAAGAGTTTCTTCAAAAAATAGTTGGGAGTTACTTAAATAGTTTAATCTTGTATTAAACAGCTTTAGTAACAGTTTTTCAATTGGTATTAGAGCTTTGGAAATATTTTTAAAAGATCCTGTATTTCTAAAATTCTTTTCTAAAAAACAAACATGGACGAAAAATGAAAGATTTGGTGACTTGACCAGACCTCCTCTCTTTGATGGAACCAATTTTGCTTACTGAAAAGTAAGGATGGTTTCTTTCATTCAAGGAACCTTGGGAGATGATGTGTGGGACGTTGTTGAAAATGGTTACATTTATCCTACTAAACCAGCCATTGAAGGAAGTAATGAGAGGATTAAGAAAGTGTTAAGTGAGTTCACACAAGAAGAGAAACAAGTTTCTCGCAACAATAACAAAGGAAATAATACCATATTTATGTCCATAAATGAACATGAGTTCAAAAGGATCTCATCTTGTGCCACTTCTAAGGAAGCTTGGGACACTTTGGTTACTGCTCATGAAGGTGACACTAGAGTTAAGGCTGCTAAAACACAAATGCTCATTCAACAGTATAACTATTTAACTATGTTTGACTCTAAGTCATTCGATGATTTTTATATGAATTTGACTGATATTGTGACCAAACTTCATGCTAATGGGATAACATATGACAAACATGAAATTGTATCTAAAATTATAAGATCATTACCACAGAAATTTGACAACAAAAGATATGCTATTGAGGAAATGTGTGATCAAAATCTCACTCTTGAATTACTCAATAGTAAACTTCGAACTGTGGAAATGGAATTAGAATTTAAGAAACAATTGACCCAGTCCCATAGGAAACAGACTAGTTCCAATCTGACCTTTTCTTCTAAACTGATTAAGCTTGAGCTTAACATTCCAAATTATGACTCTGATGAGGAATGTGACATAGAGAGTTTGGACAATCAGATTGCCTTGATGTCAAAACAGTTTAAGAAAATTGTCAAGTTTAGAAATAACATGCAAACAAACAAGGAAAGTCCAATTATCCAACTCAATCTAATCACAAACCTCTTGAGAAAGGTAAAGACAAACATCACAAGGACATTCATACTAGACCTAATAAAGACCTTAACAAGATTGAATGCTTTAGATGTGAAAAATTAGGACACATAGCACAAGGCTGTAGAGTGAAACTGAACACTCACAATAAGCATACTAGGGCCAAAATTTGCAAGACATGGGATGATTCAAGCGACTCTGAAAATGAGGAACCTGAGTCATCTGATGTTTTTTATCCTTACATGTCTTTCTTTGTTAAGATAATATACAATGATGATATGCCCATGTATGAGAATGATGATAGTATCTCTACTCTTGCTGTTGTGAATTATGTTGCTACTGGTTTAGATGCTTTACTTTCTGAGAATATTGTTAGTTCAACCACGGGGTGTGTGAGTCAAATGGAATGCGATAATGACGATGTCCATGGGTGCGTGAGTTCAAGAAATGAATCCTTAGGGGTCACTTCACACACCACACTTAGTGACTCGGACACTGAAGACCTCCCTGATATTCACACACTTTATGCAAAAACTCTCAAGAAAAGCACTAGACTAGAGAAGATAGTGAAAGGTCTCACTAAGAAACTAGAATATCTAAGCCTGATGGTCAAACTTAATGCTGAAGAGTATACTACCCAATGTATTACTCATGAAAATGAAATCAAAATGTTTGATCAAAAACTGAAAGATTTGACTGAAAGAAATGAAACTATGGAGAAAATATACAAAGGGACATTGTTAGAATTGGAACACACAAAAGAGAAGACAGCAACCATTTTCAAAAAATTTAAAAATAACTCAATCTGCTTTGATGGTTTTGTTGCTGATTCAAAAACCAATTCTGATGATCGAACTGGAATAGGATTTTGCCCCAATTTAAAGACAACCAAAATATTTTGAATCTATCAAGTTTGTGTCAGGAGGCAAAAGACCTATAAAAACTTGCCCAGACTTTCATTGTCTAAAAACTGAGTTTGATACAAAACAACAAAAGTTTGATATTGGGGAACCAAGTTACTCTAAGCATGAAAATTCACCTAAGGCTAAATATGTTTGCCCCCAAATTAGGAAGAGTGACTCTACCTTCAAAACTGTTCTAACTAGGAATAGGGTTCAACTAATAAATTCCTTAAAGCCTATGTTTAGAGACTTTAGTAAGGAGATACCCTCTTCGACCAATCTTTATTGCTCCTACTGTGATATATATGGTCATTCTTTTGATGGATCCTATGCTAGAAGACTTGTCAAACCTGTTTGTAACCCTCCTGTGTACCAAAACTTTAACTACTCTAGAAGGAGTCGTAACAATTATGTTCTGCCTAGACAACCAGACAAAAACTCTAACTATAGAAAAAGAAATACCAAACCTAAAATAACATTTCCTAGAAGGATTCCTAAACACTTTCCTAAACCAAATGCTCATGTGTTTCATAAAATTTAAAATCATGCGCAAAACATTTTTCAACAAAAATTGAATGCTCGCAAATTTTATCAAATGAGAGAAAATAAGCGCAAAATGAAAACAAGAGCTATTTGGGTTAGAAAAGATGATCTATTACCCCAGATGAAGTGTAATATTGCGATTACTGCTTTAAAAGCTGAACACACATCTTCTGGTTGGTATTTAGATTCTGGATTTTCAAAACACATGACTGGTGATGATACAAAACTTTTAAACAAAACCAGCTTTGCTGGAGGAAACGTTATTTTTGGTGATGGTGTATCATCTCAAATCATAGGTAAAGGAACACTCCAAGAAGAAGGATTACCTGTGCTTGAAGATGTCCTTTTAGTAAAAGGTCTTAAGGCAAACTCACTTAGTATTTCGCAATTTTGTGAATCAAATCATACTGTCACCTTTTTAAAGAATAATTACAAAATTTTAAATGAAAAAGGTGAATGCATTATTACAGGACTCAGGACTCTGGACAATTGTTATACTGTTCAAAATAGTGTTGAGGTCTGTAACATTGCTAGAATGGATGATAATGAGATATGGCATAATCGTATGGGTCACATAAATTATGAAATTATTATTAGATTGTCTTCTCAAGAAATAGTTAGAGGCATTCCAAAAATCAAACCTAATTCTAATATTATTTGTTGTTCTTGTCAGGAAGGAAAAATTGTTAAGGTACCTCATAAGAAAGTAAAAGATATCCTTACCTTTAACCCTTTGGAGCTCATCCATATGGACCTAATGGGTTCATTTCAAACTGTTAGTCTCTGTGAACACAGTTACATTCTTCTTATGGTTGATGACTTCACTAGATTTACTTGGGTAGCCTTCTTAAAACAAAAGTCTGACACTTTTCAAACTTTTTTAAAAATACTTCTTCGGATTGAAAATAAGGACACTATAGTAAATAGAATTCGTAGTGATAGAGGTGGAGAATTCAAAGACACTGGTATAATAGAGTATTATGACTATAATGGTTACAAACATGAGTTTAGTGCCCTTACGACTCCTCAACAAAATGGTATCGCTGAGAGAAAGAATCGTACTCTTCAAAAGATGGCACGTGTTATGTTACGTGCCAGATGTTCACCTAAATATTTTTGGGTAGAATATATTCGTACTGCTTGTCACATTATTAATAGGGTCTATCTTAGAAAGAACTCGAAACAAACTCCTTACGAACTTTGGTGTAGGAAAAAACACAATCTTAAGTACCTTAGAACCTTTGGTAGTAGCTGTTATGTCTGCAAAGACAGAGAACACTTATCCAAATTTGAGAGTCGTGGAGATAAAGCTATTTTTCTAGGATACTCGCCTAACAGTAGAGCCTACCGTGTGTATAATCTTCGCACTAAGTCCATAATGGAATCCATAAATGTAATTGTAAGTGACACTACTATAGAGAGTAAGACTGGGGAATCAACTACTATGGAAGAGCCTGCAAATGCTTTAGAAAATGACTCTTCAGAAGTAGATGATTCCTTACCAATCGAGACACCTGAAGTACCTAACTTGGTTTTTTAAAGACCATCCCATAGACAACATTGTTGGTAATCCGAGTGAGCTTGTGCGTACAAGATCTCAATTAAGAAATTATGCTCATTATGCATACTTTGTGTCCCTTGTGGAACCAAAGAATGTAAATGAGGCATTGAATGACTCTCACTAGATTTCTTCCATGCAGGAAGAACTTCTTCAATTTTTCATTCATGATGTTTGGTATCTTGTACCTAGGCCTAATCACAAAAAGGTTATTGGCACACGTTGGATATTTAAAAATAAATCTGATGAAAGTGGGATAATCATTAGAAACAAAGCCAGATTAGTTGCTCAAGGATATACTCAAATTGAAGGAATAGATTTTAACGAGACTTTTGCTCCTATTACTCGTTTAGAATCTGTTCTTCTTCTCTTTGCCATAGCTTGCTACTTGCACTTTACACTTTACCAAATGGATGTCAAATCTGCATTCCTTAATGGAATATTGACTGAGGAGACCTATGTAGAACAACTAAAAAGGTTCATTGACCCTCTATATCCAAATCATGTGTTTCGTCTTAAAAACGCTTTGTATGGCCTAAAACAAGCGCTTAGAGCCTGGTATGAGCGCCTTTCCAATTTTCTCTTAGATAAAGGTTTTAAGAGAGGTGGAAATGATCAAACCCTATTTGTTAAACATTTTGACAAACACATCATTATAGCTCAAGTTTATGTTGACGATATCATTTTTGGATCAACTTCTCCCTCAGAAGTTAAATCTTTTTCTGAAATTATGCATAAAGAATTTCAAATGTCTCTTATGGGGGAGTTGCAATTTTTCTTGGGTCTTCAAGTCAAACAAAATCCAGAAGGATTATTTATTTCCCAATCTAAATACGCATTATAGATTGTCAAAAAATTCGGCCTTGAGAGTGCTAAAGATGCTAAAACTCCCATGAGTACTACGGTAAAACTATCTAAAGATGAAACTGGAAAATCTATAAATTCAACTCTATATCATAGTATGATAGAAACCTTGGTATACCTTACTGCCTCGCATCCTGATATAATGTATGATGTTTGTGTATGTGCTCGTTATCAAAATAATCCTAAAGAGAGCCATCTAACTTCTGTTAAAATAATTATTAAATACGTAAAGCACTATAATTTGATACATTGATGCTAATTGGGCTGGGTGTACTGATGATAGTAAAAGCACATCAGGAGCATGTTACTATATAGGTAATAATTTGGTAGGTTGGAGTAGCAAGAAACAAAACTGCACATCTTTATCAACAGCTGGATCTGAATACATAGCCGCTGGAAGCTGCTGTGCCCAATTACTTTAGCTTAAACAAATGCTAAGTGATTATGGTATTCAAGAAAAACAATTGCATCTCTATTGTGATAATAAAAGTGCTATCAATATCTCTAAAAATCCTGTTCAGCACTCGCGAACAAAACAAATAAAAATACGACATCACTTTATACGCGAATTGGTTGAAACTAAGGAATTAGAAATTAATTATCTTCCTACTGATTTGCAACTCACAGATATGTTTACCAAACCTTTGGATTACAGTATATTTATTTCTTTGCGTAAATAAATAGGTATGATTTGTGCTTATTAAAGTCTTTGGCCTACATATTTTTCCCTTTGTCTATTTGAGACAAAATGGGAGTGAAATTTGAGTTTTTATAAGTTCATTTTTACTACATATTTCTAAAGAGCTTGATCTTAGTGATTATTTGCAGAATTCAGTACAGTTATTCTCAACAGTTGTAATAGGGTATTTAATTGTAATGAGTTGAGTTATGTACTTTTCGTTTCTAGGAAATGGGTAGATAGAATTTTTATAGAAATAGTTTTTTTATTTTTATTGCCCTACGAGTCCTAGATGAATCAAAGGAGATTTTGTCTCATATTTCTAAAGGGGGGGATTGAAGCACCTTATACTCTTGACTCACTTGTGTCTATATTGTATAAGTGCCCATCTAGTTTGGAAATAGTGACAAAATTGTGTCCTATCCTAGAATCTAAAGAGCCTCAGAGAATTGTTTATAATTAATTCCTCTTGTTTGATTGATCAAGGTATATTCACCAATCACTCACAAACAATTAGGACTGCATACATGGGTATTTTATTGCATAAATTGATTGCATATACTTTGTGTGTATTAATTTCCCTCAAATTGATTTTTAATATTTTTTGGGGAATTTTAATAATTTTTAAAACAAGTTTTTATTAATAAAAATTGGTTTTATGAAGTACTGGGGTCTTTATGTAATTTTGGATTGTTGGTTTTATTGGCTGAAAGTTCACTTGGGTAGAATCTAAAAGCGCTAGAGACATCAGGGTGCATTTGTAATTTCTTTTGGACGCGCGTGTGGTATCCAGTCATAGCCCTACACCTGTCAGGCTGTCATCGAACCATTTTGTGTTTTCTCTGTGAGACATTAGCCGTGCTTAGTACCAGCCCTTGGATTGTTTTTAATCGACGATCTGCATGCGTCCTTATACAATCCCTGTGAACCTATATCACGCTAATCACAATCATTTTATCCACCGCTTCTCTTAAGCCCTTGGATCAAAGTCAATCTGCCTAGACTAAATCGTAGCTATTGTTTTTAAATCTCGTTCTCGAATCTACTCAGCCTCCTATATAAGGAGCCTTACCCTCAGCCAAATGGGACTATTGACACTTTATTTTATTCGAGTGAGAGAAGAGAGGAGAGAGAGAGAGAGAGAGAGAGAGAGACCAGAGTTAGGAAACCCTAACCGTAAATCGTCCTAAACATTTTTCAAACCATAACCTCTTTCAAAAACAATTTTATACCAAACACAACCTTGAGTGTTTGAGAGTTTTGAGTGTTGGTTTGTTATTTGTTTGATGCTGTAACCTCTTCGTTCTCAGATCTTGTTTGTAACTTAAACATTTGATTAGATCTGTGTTTCTTCTTTTATAGAAATCTTAGATCTAGTCGTTGCATGTTATATTACACATATATCTTCATCTATGGTTTCTCATCCTAAGAAAGTTTTTATTGATTTGGTTCTGTAAATGTTTTCATATTCAAAATCAACAAAATCATTTTCTGTTTCTAATTCTTTTGAAACAAAACCTTTGACCTAATTGGAATCGCACTTAGTGATTTTCAATCTCAAAAATATTTTCAAAACCTGAGATTGATTAAGATCTTGAAGCGTCTTCCGAGCAAGATAGCCGTGGATTCTAGGTTAATATTAAAGGTCAAATAAGGTTCAATGTTTCCTAAGAAGAGAGAAATAGAAAATCACAGCATATAGATCTTATATGTAATTTGGTAGGACTGTTTGTATAAATCAGAGTGAGTGTGTGCATGCATGTGTTAGAAAGCACCTTCACAAACACTATCACTCTATCACACTAAAAGTGTTGGTAATAAGATCTCAAGAACAAGAGTCGACGTAAAGAACTGGAACAAATTGGATGTTAGCAAACTGGAGAACAACATCAACAAACAGAACTGCAAAAAAGTTTGAAGGACGTCAGTGGGTACATTCCTAAACTTGTATAGGTATGTTTTGTGTGTTATATAGTTTGTAATTGTTATAATTTGTTTTAGTGAATTTTTTTTGGTTTACTCCGTAGAGGGAGTCGTGGATGTTTCCCCAGTTGGTTGAGGTTTTACCACGTTAAAAATATCTTGTCATTAATCTTTCTACATCTCCTCATCCTTTTCTGTTTAGTGTGCTGAATTAAAAATAATTTTAGTTTTGTTTTTCAAAACTTATTAACCAATCTTGAACATATTTCGTTAAATACATCTTGTGATTAATTTGATTTGATTTTAAGAAAAGAGTTTCTTCCAAAAATAGTTGGGAGTTACTTAAATAGTTTAATATTGTATTAAACGGATTTAGTAACAGTATTTCACCATAAATCGAGACCACTCATTGTTGTAAATCGAAAATGGGACCAAAAAATGGTCGGACCTTATATGGAGTACAAACCAAATACCCATCATGCCAAAACACCAACACTGGTGGCATACACCAAACCAAGACCAAATCGAAATAGCATACACGACCCATATGCGTGCCTGGTAAAAAATCATGCTCCAATTTTGGACCCAAGGCTCCAATTTCATAGAAATAAAAACCCGAGCATAGCCCAAAATCTCCATTTCTGAATTTGACAAGATCTTGCTGCAAAAGACAAAGGGACGTGGATGGCAATAATTAAATTGTTGGTATAAAAAATAATAAATTAATTAACCTATAATTCTTCCCCGATTAAAGGTCCATGGAATCTTCGTTCGGAATCCAATTCGAGCACCGTTTGCGTCCACGTGAACCTTGGCCCGATAGATACAACTTCCGTCAAAACTTTGGTAAAAAATACCACGGCGTGAAAGTACTGAATTGCCCCTAAACGTGCAAACTTCTACGGAACTTTGTCGAAACGCGATGAAACTTCATACTAAGTATCGTAACACCTATAACAACTCAATAATACCTCAAATAACATGTTAACACATACAATGGAGATTTTATGATTAACAAGCATAGTTATAGCAATTACGGTACCCGAGGGGCCTAAAAATGCATAAATTAATGGGCGAAAAATGCAGTATTCGTGACGTATCACACCTCCTAGCTTAAACATTGCTAGTCCCTAGCAATGAAGTTCAAAGCAAGAAGAACTATAAGAAATCCACAAAATAGAAGATATATACAAAAGAGATAAAAGCCATGTTTGTGGGCGAATGATTGCATTTAGAGTATGTAATAAGCCGTTAAACCCCTAGGTTGCCTTAGTGGACAAGTGTCGTCTCGTTAGGGTTTTCATGGATGAAATCCACAAACATCATATTGTTTCCCTAAAATATGCCCAATCAACATGCGACAAACTCAATAATAACGAAAAATATTTCAAACACGTTATTAGAAAAGTGAATGAATTCACACAAAAGTCCGTTGTTATTAACAATATAGAACGAACTTCATAGAATTGAAACCTTAAAATGTGGGAGGGAAGCGAGAACATGCAAAGTATGATTTGACCAAAAATTAAATAAACTGTATAAAGATAAAGGATTGCATATATCAATCCTCATCAGATATTACACTCAACAAATGAAATCACTATGAAAATGGAGGTAATAAACGGAACATAAGGTCATAAAGAGTAAATGTAAATGGAAACTAGGCCGCGCACTTGTCACAAATAAAGAACGCTATATGGAAAAATAAAAACTTGTAATCTCAATGAAAGATACCGCTCATTAAAGGAGGAAAAAAAATTATTTTCACAGATTATCAAAAATATTATGACATTCAAATAAAATTTACCCTAGGGTCACATAGGATTTTATAGGGTTGTAATGTAGGTTTGGGGTTGAGGGTACGAAACGAAGGAAATATGTACGGATTCAAAGTGTTTGGGGAACTTGGGATAATTGTAAATTGTGGGCAATTTTAAAACTGTAAAATGATTTCCATAACAAGCATTAAATATAAAATTGGAGAGCGACTAGGATTATTGAACACTATATACAACATATAATAAATTTCTCTTTCTTTTCTTTTATTTTTTCTCATTTCTTTCTTTTTCTTTCTCACTTATCTTTTTCTTATCTTTTCCACTACTTTCTTCTCTACTTTTCTCATTATTTTGATGCTTAATTGAAACCATAAAATAGGTACATCATTCAATCCCGGGTATCAATCCAAACAGGGGTATGGAAGGTAATAAGTATGGTTTATAACTCCAATGTAGAGTTAGTTATGGGATTTTGGGGTTATGAAATGAAAGGCTAATGTTAAGGCTCAAAGAGGTTGACTAGGCAAATATTTAAGGTGAGCTCAAGGCCAATATGGGTGATATAACAAAGATGGCCTATGATCATTTCCTAAAGTTTACTCAATTCTAGAGTAAAAACAACTTTGAAAATCATGCTCAAGTAACACATTTAAAAAAAATGAACTCAATTAATGAACGATCAAATGAAAGAATAATGAGATTACCAACAAAATCAACGTTTTCAAGGAGGAAAGAGAAGTGTATAACACTCACAAAAGAAGAAAAGCCCAAAGCTCACTCGGTGTAAGTATATACAATGCAATAAAAGATTCTCGAGTTATAAAAATCTTAAACCAAATCAATATAACAAGAAAAGTTCATGTGCTCATGGGATAAAGTTTAATTCATGAAGTTATTCATAATTTCAATGATTTGAAGACTAAAGTCTAATAGCTTCAAAAATTGAAAACATGCATAGTTGAATTGTCTATTGGATCGGGCATTTATTGAAATTTATCATTGGAAACAAAGGCAAAATACCCAATAAAGGAGAAAAAAAATATGTTTGAAAATTTTAAATTTTTAACAAAATGCATGCTTTATAATTAACATGTGATCAAATCCATGGACTAAACATGAAATGGATAGAATATCCTACACCCCCTAACGTAAATGTTGCATTGTCATCAATGCGCATTAAGAACACAACACATAGATAAGAAAAGAATGATATTACCCAAAATTAGAACGATCCCCGATAAGAACGAGTCCAAGGAATCTACAAAAAAAGTTAGTACCGAGCATAACGAAAAGAAATATAAATTTTTTTAACTAATTACACTAGACTAAATTAAAAAGGAAAGAAAAACTAAGGAAAGAAAGAATAAAAAGTTAACTATTTACAACCTACTATTTGGACTTCTAACTAACTATACACTAGAAGTCTAAATAATTGAGGATCCACCCAAAATGGGATGTGATTTTGAAAGATCAATGGTGGACCCTCCAAAGAATACTTGTCTCCCGAAAGATATGAATTCCGTTTGAACAACGGAAGGCATGTGGGTGGTGGAAAAGGTGAACTACCGCCAATTAAAAAAATTTGGAGGACGATGGGGGATTTGGATAATAAGGGGGATAGGTACACTTGGGGTCAAAGAAAAGTAAATTCACCTCCCAAAGGTTTTTCAATTGGAATGGGAGGTGGTGCACACATGGGGGATAAATCTATCATGGAAAACAAGTACGATAAAGAGTCCTCATTGACAAAAGGTGTAGAAATTTCAAAACTTTCTACCGACTCATAGGAATCAATCGGTACCTTTAATGGTTCGATAACGGAAAACATATATGGTAATGAACTAAATTCAATATCAATCGACTCATTGTCGGAAGGAGATTGAATTTTAGGGGAGAAAGACTCACTTTCAATGAATTGTTCTTTAAAATTATGAGGTGAAACAGAAGTTTCCATTTCCTCATTAATTTGTGCAAAAGAATCAATTTCGTTGCAAAGTGAATCAAGTCTCAATCTAGTACCAATAATGCTATCCACAACTTGGGTGAAAAGAAGAAAAGTTTCTTCTAGAGTATGCTTCCTTGGCTCTAGAACCTCGGATTCCTCATTTGGTTGAAACTCTTCTTCGAATTCAAAAGTATTGGATGGAAAATCGTCATCGCATTCGAATAATGAATCCAACTCAAATTCCCCAAAATGATTTTCATCCCGATAAATGTTTTCAAGTCTTTCATTCTTAAGAAAAACTTGAAAATGGAAAACTTAAAAACCATTCCCAAAGTAAGAATCAATAGAATAACCGATATAACTATAGAATTAAGACATGATTACTGAATTATTTGTAGATGGAGAATCCAAGAAGGAAAAATCTTAGCGCTATAATGTGCTATCCCGCAAAAAAAGTTAAAACAAAGAATACAAACACAAAAGAAAAAATACTACGAAATAATAAAGCAATTACAATCTAAAACACACTCCCCGGCAACGACGCCATTTTTATGAGGTGTAAACTTTATATTTAAAACACGTAATTGCGTGTTTACGTCCTATACAAAACAAATACCATAACTTGGTATACTAAATGGAAGTCTAGCAGCAAGTAGGGATCGAATCCACAAGGAGTGTCATATAGATTATAATCGATTTATTATTTCAGGAATAAAAGTGTAAAAGGTGATATGGAGTTATGGTGAAAAAGGGAAAATCAAGAAGTTAACTCTAAACAATATTAATAAAACGAGAGTCGGGATTGCATCCCCATAATGAGCTAAACTACTAATAATTACAATTAAGATTCGAAAGCTATTTAACCGACATAATCAATTAAGCATAAACATCACATAACAAGGAATCCAATCCAAAGTTGCGAGATTAAACATTTAATGAAAAATGGTCACACGCGGATTAAATTCGGATTATCACTATAAACACTAACGTCGCATGAAAGAGAAATTTAAACGCATAATAATCCGACTTAAATACGCTAGGTTTCAATTAAACGCAATTTTACATAAAACCTAATTTTCGAAGCTCGACACCCATCGATGGCGGACACACGACCCAAAACCTATTTAACTACTCAACGCACATGAATAAACTAATTAAGCAACAAATTAATGATTAAAACAAGAAATAAATTAATTAAACTAATTAAACTAGGCAAGAAATAAATATAAAGAAAGAAATTTACACTAGAAAGCTTGTATATAAATGACAGCATAAGAAAATAAGGAATTACAACTAAATTAATTGGTAGGGGTAATGAATAGTACACTTACAATCCACAAATGAGGCAAATCCAAATGAGAGAGAAAATGAGCTCTCAAAACCCTGACCCTAAACTAATAAAAAAGATAGCACTTTCTCAAAATGAGAGAAAAGGTTACATATACAAAACTCCAAATGGAAAACTTGTAAATAGAAGAAATCAAATATTTGTGGGGCCGAATCGATTCAGGTGTATCCGAATCGATTCAAAAATGGGACATCTGAGCACTTCCTCTTAGCAAATCGATTCGCTAAGATGCTAATCGATTCACACATGACACTTGAGAATTCTTCCCCTGGTTATCTTCATCCAATAAAATAAATAAGGGCTGCCATTGTGCGATCTGCAAATCGTAAGGAGCCCACGACCTCCAACCATATGCCCAAGACAAAATCGAGACCTTGATCTCCATGTGTTAAGGACCAAATCCCCAAAGACCCGCTACTGATTTCATGATAAAGGACCCAAGCCAAGCTTCTGCAATCTCGATAACTAACCTAGACCTGTTACTACGTAAAATGCCCAAGGTCAAGACCCATTTCGCAGCACTACTACGCATCATAAACCAAGACCACCCATTGTTGGAAATCGCAAATGGAACCAAAAAATGGTCGGACCTTATATGGAGTACAAACCAATGACCCATCATGCCAAAACACCGACAATGCTGGCATACACCAAACTAAGACCAAATCGAAATAGCATACAAGACCCATATGCGTGCCTGGTCAAAAATCATTCTCCAATTTCGGACCTAAAGCTCCAATTTTGCAGAAATTAAAACCCGAGCATGGCCCAAAATCGCCATTTCTGAATTTGACAAGAGTTTTCTGCAAAAGAGAAAGGGACATGGATGGTAATAATTAAATTGTTAGTATAAAAACTAATAAATTAATTAACTTATAATTCTTCCCCAATTAAAGGTCCATGGAATCTTTGTTCGGAATCCAATTCGAGCACCGTTCACGATCATGCGAAGATAGTCCAGAGAGATACAACTTATGTGAAGACTTTGGTAAAAAATACCAAGGAGTAAAATTACTAAATAGCCCTTGAACATTTGAAATTCTATAGAACTTTACCGCAACGCGATGAAACTTCATACTAAGTACCGTAACACCTACAACAGCTTAATAATACATCAAAAAACATGTTAGCACATAAAACTGAGGTTTTCTGATTAACGAGCATAATTATAGCAATTACGGTATTCGAGGGTCCTAAAAATGCATAAATTAACGAACAAAAAATGCAATTTTTATGACATATCAGACGCTTGGTTGATACGAGGAACAACATCCACCAAAGTTTTTGGATGGCTCACTTCAACCTGAGAGAATGAGGAATAAAGTCAAGCTGGAAGAAAACAAAGTATGAATATCACAGATGTCCTCAAAAGCCCTAGTTTGCCTAAAGCACCTACATGGTTGCTCAACTAGGTAAACTATTGTCATTTTAAAACTTCCAGTTTTACTTAAAGGACCTTTATGATTACTTGACTAAGTAAGATTGTGCATCCTCAAGACTCAGTTGGCCTAAAGCACCTATATAGTTCCTCGACTAGGTAAACTGTTATCACTTCAAAAGCCCCAGTTTTGCTTAAAGCACCTTTATGGTTGCTCAACTGAGTAAGATTGGGCATTTTCAAGCCTAGGTTTGCCTATAGCACCTATACGGTTGCTAGACTAAGTAAATTGTTATTTCTTCAAAAGTCCCAATTTTTCTTTAAGCACCTTTTGTGACACCCCGCCTAATTAAATACCGGGCGATCACTCCTTTATTAAATTAATTCAAGGTGAACAGTTGGTTCATTCTCAGCATCACTGTCGAAAAATAAATTTTCCAATTTAACACCCTAATTAATTAAGCTAAGTGTCAAAACCATTTTCATACATAAATTTCCAAATTTTATTTTAAATTATTTATTTTATTAACAACACTCAATAAGTAAGAATCACACCACATTAATTCTGCAACATAATCCAATTAATATAAAACATTCGTCAATCGAATGTCAACATACCAAATCTGAAGTCATACATTCAAACTGAATAAAACCCATAGTAACAGTACTGAAGTAACTGAAATACAAATGTCTAATAACAACGGAATAATGGAAAGAGCTACACATGCCCAACTAAATGAAAGTACTAAGAGTGGATCCGAATGAACGAAGTCGTCTAATCAAGAGACCTGCAACTCTCACCTAAGCTGCAGCGCGTTCCTTCCAAGAGATCCTAAGCAAGACGCCCCTGTGGCTGGGCACCTGTAATATATACATATATATACAAAAGAGAAAAGAGAAATAGAAACGGGTCAGAGCCCGATAGTGTGTATGATTTAAAATTCGTTTAGCAAGTATTTAAATTGATACATGCCAATGCAACAACATATTAGTGCGGCACTCTCTTGAGAAATTCTCACCTCTCTTCTAATGTGCACACCTATCGCACTAACCTCCCAACGGTTTATCCTATCATTTTATCACTAACCTTCCCAACAATTTAACTTATCTTAAATCACTCGTAAGATTTCAAAACCGAACAATATCATTGTTTAAAGAGGATACTTCCAATTAGTAGCACAACTCTCGTTTTAGCTTCATTAATTTATAAAGTTTCCCAGTGTCATATTATACTATTCAAACAAGTATCTACAATTTGAGTCATCAAGATGTCCTACTTAACAAATCACCGTAGGCAGTTCCAAATCTCATAATTTCATATATATATTAACTACTCGTACAATATATATATTATAACGGCACCCCAAATAAAACTATGGTGCAGGCATACTCTGCTATCCAATCCCCGTATCGCTCACACTAAGGGATATACAAATTCGGAATCACTCTCGAACTGTATCAACATATATACACAAACAAGATTGAGGCGAAGCATAGATTCCAAGTCTCTAAGAGTTCAGTACATACCCTCACGTCTCTTAGGACCGTCTGAACTATCATTCCGATAGCCTGTACCAAGGATATCTATCTCCTAGGGTACAAATCAATATCCCCCATAAGGAAACACAGGATAAGATCGTCCCAGCGCGGTAACCTCAGGGATAGCAAGTAGCGCGGACATGGTTTTCACACGTATAAAATATATGCATACACAATCATATAAATATACCACTTGTTATCATATCAATATAGGTTTCTCTCATCACCCATAATTACAATATTTATCCTTACTTTTCACATTAAGTATTTCTTATAGGGGTTCGTCTCTAACCTTAACTCGAAGGGTTCTCCAACCCATTACGTGACACTCGTGGACCCTATCCTCCCAAGTATAAAAATCAGTAGGTGTCCTTATTATGTTCCAACGTAACTCTCTTACGCACCTCACCCTTTAATACATAAATTTTACCAACCCTAAAGTAAATATCCCATAAATACCATTCTCATCGTACTTTAAAGATCCCAACATTTATTCATATACCCTACTGGTCCCCCATGTCTCCCAAATCATTTTATTAAGAATGCCCAAGAATTATTTCACGATCACATGAATGTAACTCATTTAAAAAGGGAAAATAGGAGTCTGCCAGGAGGGGTCGATCGATCGAGGTTTGGGGCTCGATCGATCGAGCCTTCGATCGATCGAAGCTCTAAGCTCGATCGATCGATCAAGCAGGTATTTTGATTTCTGCAGAATTGCAGTTACGGGTTCTACCATCTATCTTCAACCAAATCCAAGTTTTACATTCCCAAACGTCCAAAATCTTGTACTACTAACATCCTAACATGATATGATACACATCCTACGTAAAGCATGTCAATTTACGTCACTAAACATGGATTAATCATACCGAAATTCATTTAAAACTCAAGAACCCTAAAAATCTCTAAATCATGGTTCTAATCTGTTTTACCCCAGAATTTCTTTCTTAATTACACCAAAATTTCATGGATTATTCTCCTACATCACAAAAGATTTCCAGAATAGGGTTTAAGTCTTTACTACATGCAAATTCCTATCACAATTTGGGTTTTCTTCCATATATTTCATCCCTAATCATTCATAAACTAATACGAAAATTGCACCAACGAAATAAGCAAGATAAACACTTGCCTGGGATTTTCAGAAGTCTGGATTACGGCTGATTTTGGTGTGGTCCCGTTCCCCTTCTCGCGATCTACGCGTTGGTGGTGGCGGCGGTGCAAACCGTTGAGTTTCGAGCCTTGGAATTCCTTGAGAGCTCTCTCCTCTCTTCTCCAATGGCCGTTCTAGGTTTTGGGTGTTCTAACCCTAGGTGACAACCTCAATATCAGATATAACCCTTCTAATTTTTGTGGGTTTAATTACCCAAAAATGTAAAATGACCAAAATGCCCTCCCGGGGTACTAATAAGGCCCAAAAACGCCCCGAGACCCAAACTAAACCCCCGGGTACACTTTTATGACTATCTCGACCCTTCGGGACGCGTTGGCACACTCAAAACAAACATACGAACAACTTATAAAATATTCACTTTTTATTTACCAAAATTTAGTCCCGACGCGACACGAGCACGTCCCGACTTAAATTTCCGAAATTATCATTTAATTCACTCATGACATTCAATATAACCAATATAATATATATTACTTTGCTCATTAGTAATATTCAACAAATTTCCCATAATTATTAACTCTCGTCACGTTAATAATTATAACATAATTAATTTCCGGATTTTTATTAAATAATTCACTCACATAAAATTTAATAAATCCCCAAATTAATATAGCATAAAAAATACAGGGTATTACATACTTCCCCCCTAATAACGGAATTTCGTCCCGAAATTCGGAAAATAAGGCATACCAGGTAAAAACAACTCTGGATATCTCTCGCGCATATCTACCTTGCGCTCCCAAGTGGATTCCTCCACATTATGATGCTCCCACTGGACCCGCACAAGTGGAACTATCTTCGACCTCAATTTCCTCTCACTATAGTCTAGGATAGCCACCGGTCTCTCCTCGTAAGAGCTATCAGACTGTAAGTCGATCTCATCTATCGCAATGTGAGTATGGGCCATATCATCCCGAAGATATCGTCTCAACGACGAGATGTGGAATACATCGTGGATGCGATGTAAATACTCTTGCAGTCCCAACCTGTATGCAACCGGCCCAATCCTCTCGATGATGGGAAATGGTCCCGCGTACCTCGGAGCCAACTTCCCCTTCTTCCCGAACCTCATCACTCCCTTCATAGGAGATACACGCAATAACACTTGGTCCCCCACACTAAACTCCCGAAAGAATCGTTTCGCATCGGCGTAGCTCTTCTGCCTGTCCTGGGCTACCCGAATGCGACTCCTGATCATTTCAACCCTCGAGGAGGTCTCCTGAATCACCTCTGGTCCTAGCAACTTGTTATCCCCCACTTCGAGCCAACAAGCTGGGGAACGACAAGGCCTGCCATACAAAGCCTCAAATGGAGCCATGCCAATCGTGAACTGATACGAGTTATTATAAGAAAACTCTACCAGTGGGAGGTGTGGCTCCCAACCTCCTCCAAAATCAAGAACACACATGCGTAACATATCCTCCAACATCTGATTAGTACGCTCTATCTGTCCATCTGTCTGTGGGTGATAAGATGAACTCAACCTCAACTCAGTACCCATAGCCTCCTGAAAGCTCTCCCAAAAATGTGACACGAAAATCTTGTCTCTATCTGACACAATATTCAGGGGCACCCCGTGTAATCTGACGATCTCAGCAATGAACAACTGAGCATACTGACACGTGGTATAATCTGTCCGTACCGGTAGAAAATGAGCCACTTTGGTCAGACTGTCTACAATCACCCAGATAGAGTCGTGGCCACGCTATGATGTAGGAAACCCCGTAATAAAATCCATGGAAATGCTCTCCCACTTCCACGCGGGCACTTCCAAAGGTTGAAGCAATCCTGACGGTTTCTGATGGTCCACCTTCACCAGCTGGCAGGTAGAACACTTGGACACGAACTCAGCAATGTCCTTCTTCATCCCAATCCACCAGTATTATCTCCTCATATCCTGGTACATCTTATCCCCTCCAGGATGCACCGCAAATCGGGACCCGTGAGATTGGGTCATCACTGCATGACGTAATTCTGCCCCTTCTGGAACCACCAATCTCCCATTAAACCGCAAACCTCCATCAGAACTAATAGAATAGGACTCAGCACCCTCGGCTAAAAGTCATACAATCTGCTCCTGGAAAAATGGGTCTGTGGTCTGTGCCTGTATCACCCTCGTAACAATCTCGGGTGTGACTGACATAACGGATATGAAAGAACGGGCTACTGCGTCCTGGTGACCCAACTCCTTCCACTTTGCTTTCCAGACGTCCGCTACCTCGTCTACCGGTCTACGACTCAACGTATCAGCAACTACGTTGGCCTTTCCCGGATGATACTGTATATCGAACTGGTAGTCCTTCACAAACTCTAGCCATCTACGCTGACGCATATTCAGCTCTCGCTGAGTGAATAGGTACTGCAATGACTTGTGGTCTGTGAACAAACGAAATTTCTCTCCCAATAAATAGTGCCTCAATGCAAAGACGATCGCTACTAACTCCAGGTCGTGGGTGGGGTAATTCTTCTCATGCGGCTTAAGCTTGCGGGAGGCAAAAGCTATAGCCCTCTCCTCCTGCTGAAGTACTCCCCCAAGTCCCCGTAAAGACGCATTGGTGTAAACCAGGTACTCCACACCCGGCTTCGGTAATGCAAGGACTGGTGCTGAAGTAAGCTTGTCTTTCATCTCGTCAAAAACCAACTGACAAGCATCATCCCAAACATACGGTACCCCCTTGCGAGTCAGATTCGTCAATGGACCCGCTATTTTGGAGAATCCCCGAATAAATCTCCTGTAGTAACCAGCTAACCCCAAGAAACTACGTACTTCCGTCGGTGTCGTGGGTTATCCCCACTCCCTTACCGCTGACACTTTACTCGGGTCAACTGCTATCCCCTGCTCAGAAACAACATGCCCTAAGAACTTTACCTCTCTCAACCAGAATCCGCACTTCTCGTACTTAGCATACAACTGATGCTCTCGTAGAGTCTGAAGAACCTGCCTCAAGTGCTTGGCATGCTCCTCCTCGAAGTGTGAATATATCAAGATGTCATCTATGAAGACGATGATAAACTGATCCAAGAACTCTCTGAATACTCAGTTCATCAAGTCCATGAAAACGGCTGGAGCATTTGTGAGTCCGAACGGCATCACCCTAAACTCATAGGACCCATATCTCGTTAAGAAGGAAGTCTTTGAAACATCCTGCTCTCTAATACGCATCTGATGGTACCCCGACCTCAGATCTATCTTCGAAAAGAAAGTTGCTCCCCTCAACTAGTCGAACAGATCATCGATTCGAGGCAACGGATACTTATTCCGTATCGTGACCTTGTTTAGCTCCCGGTAGTCCACACACAATCTCAGTGAACCATCTCTCTTCTTCACAAACAAGACTGGAGCGCCCCAAGGTGAGGTACTCCTACGAATGAAGCCCTGACCTAACAGCTGCTCTATCTGATCTCGTAGCTCTCGCATCTCTGCCGGAGCCATACGGTACGGTGCGAGTGCTATAGGTCTCGTATCTGGCAATAAATCTATGACAAAGTCTATCTCTCGACTGGGGGGTAGGCCTGGTATCTCCTGAAACACATCGGAATACTCACTGACAAATGGGATCGACTCTAAGGGAATCACGACCTCCTTAGAGGTATCCTCCTCTATGTAATACAAATGAGCGGTCGAACCTCCCTCTGTGCGAGGCATCGGCACTACAAACATCTCTTGCCCCGGAATGGCAAAAATAATGCTCCCACCGAAGCAATCAATCATGGCTCTATAAGCTGCGAGCCAATCCATACCAATAATCACATCATGCTCGTGCATGTCTAAGACTAACATGTCTGCAGGTAATACCAAGCTACCAATATCTACCCCCACTCCCCGGCATATAAAGAAAATAAGGGACCCACTCCCCAATGGTGAGTCTACACACGTCACTGTGCTCTCTGCTGTGGCTAACAACCCTAAGGCCTTCACAAAATGCGTATCTATAAAACAATGTGTTGCCCCCGTATCAAACAAAACTCGACCCATAGTACCATGGATAGGAAACATACCCTCAATCGCGGGTGGTGCCTGTGGAGCTGCTGCCTGGTGGACGTTATATACACGTCCATACTGTAACTGCCCTGTTGCACTGGAGCTGCTGGAACGGCTGGTAGGGCTGGCACCTAGGCTGGAGCTGGGAGGGCAGGTGGAAAAAGTGGCCTATGTGGCTCATTACGGGCACCCTGCTGCTGTGGGGCCCTCTCTCCCTATGGACAATCCTGGCGCCTATGGCCGTGCTTACCACACCCAAAACATAGGCCTCTGAAATTTCCTCCCCTCTGTCCCTGCTGACCACGGCCCTGTTGGCCGTTACCTCCCCGCCACTGGCCCTGTTGGCCCTGATTAGCACGCTGCTGGCCCTGCTGCTGACCCTGCTGTCGATGTTGGCCTTGCTGGCCCTGCTGACCCTACCTATAACCCCCAAATCCCTTCCTGGAATCGCCTGAATGGAATCGCTTAGCAGGGTCCCCCTGATGGGAACTCTGCTCGTGCTGACGAGTCTGTCCATGAGATAGTGCCCCACTGGCACTATTAACCCCGGTCCTGCCCTGTTGGATGGACCCTCCTGCTCTCTTGCTTCCCTGAAGATGGAAGCGGTGATCCTGGCAATGTAGCAATGCGGCATTGAGTACATCAGTGAAAGTACTCAGGGATAAATTCCCAATAAGGTGCTGACGGATCCTCCAAGCTAACCCGTCGACAAACAACATAATCTTCTTGCTCTCAGTAGGTGCCTCATCTGGCATAATGGTGAGAAGTCTCATGAACTCCTCCTCATACTACGCTACGGTAAGACTCTCCTGCTTCAGATTCAGTAATTTTCGCCTCATCTCTGTCTGCACTGCAGGTGGAAAGTACTTGCGGTCAAACCGCTCCCAGAACGACTGAATAGGGATCGTGTCCCTCTCCTCCAAAGTGGTAGTGGACTCCCATCACTGCAATGCGGCCCCCACCAGCTTAAAGGAAGCCAATAACTGCTTTTGCACGTCAGTGCACTCATACATACGGAGATGCCGCTGGATGTCTTTCTTCCATTGGCTAACTTTGACAATATCGGAGCTACCAGAGAACTCAGGGGGATGCGCTTTCTGAAAAGCATCCCGAACCCTCTCCCATGCAGATGGAAGCTGTGCTGGTACTGGCGCCACTGCCTGAACCTGGGGTGGAGCCTGCTGAATCACCGCTATCGCGGCATTCACCGCCTGAGCAACAATGGCGGCTACTTCATTTGCATTCATTGTGCCTGGTGCCGGAGCT
The DNA here is from genome assembly GCA_949130495.1 of Sambucus nigra. NCBI lineage: Eukaryota > Viridiplantae > Streptophyta > Magnoliopsida > Dipsacales > Adoxaceae > Sambucus > Sambucus nigra. The sequence continues at coordinate 340,857,163 of OX422224.1, forward strand.
GCTGGCTGCTCGGCCTGGGCGCGCCTATCCCTCGGAGCACGTCTCAGAGGAATCTGAAACGTGAAAAAGTTTATTAGTCTACAGTTATTATCAAATCTCAAATAGCTGAAGACTTAAACGTAAAAGCAAGAGTACAACAATCCTATAAATAGGGCTCTATAGCAAAAACGTCAAGCTGAAACCGAAATAAGCCGTACATATCCTATGGACACTAGAACCTGATGCTCTGATACCACCTGTGACACCCCGCCTAATTAAATACCGAGCGATCACTCCTTTATTAAATTAATTCAAGGTGACCAGTTGGTTCATTCTCAGCATCACTGTCGAAAAATAAATTTTCCAATTTAACACCCTAATTAATTAAGCTAAGTGTCAAAACCATTTTCATACATAACTTTCCAAATTTTATTTTAAAGAAAAATTATTTATTTTATTAACAACACTCAATAAGTAAGAATCACACCACATTAATTCTGCAACATAATCCAATTAATATAAAACATTCGTCAATCGAATGTCAACATACGAAATCTGAAGTCATACATCCAAACTGAATAAAACCCATAGTAACAGTACTGAAGTAACTGAAATACAAATGTCCAATAACAACGGAATAATGGAAAGAGCTACACATGCCCAACTAAATGAAAGTACTAAGAGTGGATCCGAATGAACGAAGTCGTCTAATCAAGAGACCTGCAACTCCCACCTAAGCTGCAACGCGTTCCTTCCAAGAGATCCTAAGCAAGACGCCCCTGTGGCTGGGCACCTGTAATATATACATATATATACAAAAGAGAAAAGAGAAATAGAAACGGGTCAGAGCCCGATAGTGTGTATGATTTAAAATTCGTTTAGCAAGTATTTAAATTGATACAGGCCAATGCAACAACATATTAGTGCGGCACTCTCTTGAGAAATTCTCACCTCTCTTCTAATGTGCACACCTATCGCACTAACCTCCCAACGGTTTATCCTATCATTTTATCACTAACCTTCCCAACAATTTAACTTATCTTAAATCACTCGTAAGATTTCAAAACCGAACAATATCATTGTTTAAAGAGGATACTTCCAATTAGTAGCACAACTCTCGTTTTAGCTTCATTAATTTATAAAGTTTCCTAGTGTCATATTATACTATTCAAACAAGTATCTACAATTTGAGTCATCAAGATGTCCTACTTAACAAATCACCGTAGGCAGTTCCAAATCTCTTAATTTCATATATATATTAACTACTCGTACAATATATATATATTATAACGGCACCCCAAATAAAACTATGGTGCAGGTATACTCTGCTATCCAATCCCCGTATCGCTCACACTAAGGGATATACAAATTCGGAATCACTCTCGAACTGTATCAACATATATACACAAATAAGATTGAGGCGAAGCATAGATTCCAAGTCTCTAAGAGTTCAGTACATACCCTCACGTCTCTTAGGACCGTCTGAACTATCATTCCGATAGCCTGTACCAAGGATATCTATCTCCTAGGGTACGAATCAATATCCCCCATAAGGCAACACATGATAAGATCGTCCCAGCGCGGTAACCTCAGGGATAACAAGTAGCGCGGGCATGGTTTTCACACGTATAAAATATATGCATACACAATCATATAAATATACCACTTGTTATCATATCAATATAGGTTTCTCTCATCACCCATAATTACAATATATATCCTTACTTTTCACATTAAGTATTTCTTATAGGGGTTCGTCTCTAACCTTAACTCGAAGGGTTCTCCAACCCATTACGTGACACTCGTGGACCCTATCCTCCCAAGTATAAAAATCAGTAGGTGTCCTTATTAGGTTCCAACGTAACTCTCTTATGCACCTCACCCTTTAATACATAAATTTTACCAACCCTAAAGTAAATATCTCATAAATACCATTCTCATCGTACATTAAAGATCCCAACATTTATTCATATACCCTATTGGTCCCCCATGTCTCCCAAATCATTTTATTAAGAATGCCCAAGAATTATTTCATGATCACATGAATGTAACTCATTTAAAAAGGGAAAATAGGAGTCTGCCAGGAGGGGTCGATCGATCGAGGTTTGGGGCTCGATCGATCGAGCCTTCGATCGATCGAAGCTCTAGGCTCGATCGATCGATCAAGCAGGTATTTTGATTTCTGCAGAATTGCAGTTACGGGTTCTACCATCTATCTTCAACCAAATCCAAGTTTTACATTCCCAAACGTCCAAAATATTGTACTACTAACATCCTAACATGATATGATACACATCCTACGTAAAGCATGTCAGTTTACGTCACTAAACATGGATTAATCATACCGAAATTCATTTAAAACTCAAGAACCCTAAAAATCTCTAAATCATGGTTCTAATCTATTTTACCCCATAATTTCTTTCTTAATTACACCAAAATTTCGCGGATTATTCTCCTACATCACAAAAGATTTCCAGAATAGGGTTTAAGTCTTTACTACATGCAAATTCCTATCACAATTTGGGTTTTCTTCCATATATTTCATCCCTAATCATTCCTAAACTAATACGGAAATTGTACCAACGAAATAATCAAGATAAACACTTGCCTGGGATTTTCAGAAGTCTGGATTACGGGTGATTTTGGTGTGGTCACGTTCCCCGTCTCGCGATCTACGCGTTGGTGGTGGCGGCGGTGCAAACCGTTGAGTTTCGAGCCTTGGAATCCCTTGACAGCTTTCTCCTCTCTTCTCCAATGGCCGTTCTAGGTTTTGGGTGTTCTAACCCTAGGTGACAACCTCAATATCAGATATAACCCTTCTAATTTTCGTGGGTTTAATTACCCAAAAATGTAAAATGACCAAAATGCCCTCCCGGGGTACTAATAAGGCTTAAAAACGCCCCGAGACCCAAACTAAACCCCCGGGTACACTTTTCTGACTATCTCGACCCTTCCGGATGCGTTGGCACACTCAAAATGACCATACGAATAACTTATAAAATATTCACTTTTTATTTACCAAAATTTAGTCCCGACGCGACACGAGCACGTCCCGACTTAAATTTCTGAAATTATCATTTAATTCGCTCATGACATTCAATATAACCAAAATAATATATATTACTTTGCTCATTAGTAATATTCAACAAATTTCCCATAATTACTAACTCTCGTCACGTTAATAATTATAACATAATTAATTTCCGAATTTTTATTAAATAATTCACTCACATTAAATTTAATAAATCCCCAAATTAATATAGCATAAAAAATACGGGGTATTACACCTTTATAGTTGCTCGACTAAGTAATATTGGGCATTCTCAAGCCTCAGTTTACCTAAAGCACCTATATGGTTGCTCAACTAGGTAAAATGTTGTCACTTCAAAAGTCTCAGTTTTACTTAAAGCACCTATATAGTTGCTCGACTAAGTAAAATTGAGCATTTTCATGCCCCAATTTTCCTAAAGCACCTATATGGTTGCTCGACTATGTAAACTGTTGTCGTTTAAAAAGTTTCAGTTTTACTTAAATCACCTATATGGTTGCTCGACTAAGTAAGATTGGACATTATCAAAGTTTTAAGTTTACCTAAAGCACCTATATGGTTTCTCGACTAGGTGAGCTAATTGCTGCTACAAAATCTAGTTTTTAATCAAAAGAAAGAAAGGGTTGTTTGACTAAGGAAACTAGGAGTAGGGGTATCAAGACCCATTTACGCATATGTACAAACATACCTCCTCAGGGAAGGATTCAGTAGAAGCTACTTGATCACGAGAAACTTCAGGAATCCCAACTGGGGCAATCACCGTCTTCCCCACTGTTTTGGCTTTATCTTTAACTTTTCCCTCCCCAGGGGTGGATGTTTTACCTTCCAAAATAGAGGACCCAAACAACCCCACCAAAAATTGGTCATAAATAATGGCCTTGGTAGGAATAACCACAAGGTCCCGATAAGTGTTCGCATTAACTCCTCGATGGGAGAAACCTGTGAAAATATAAAAAAATTGTAAGTAAATATATGTAATACCCCGTATTTTCATGGCTTTTTAAATTGGGGATTTAGTAAATTTAATTGAATTATTAATTTAATATTACTCTGAAAAATTATATTAAATATTTACTAGCGTGATGAGAGTTAGTAATTACTGGGAATTTGTTGAATATTACTTAATGAGTAAAGTAATATGCACAATTTAATTTATTAAAATTGTCACGAGTGAATAATATGATAATTATGGAAATTAAGTCGGGATGCGCCTGTGTCGTGTCGGGACTAAATTATTATTATAAGAAGTGAATAAAATTTAAGTTGCCCATATGATCATTTTAAGTGCTCCAACATGTCCGGAAGGGTCGATATAGTCAAGAAAGTGTACTCGGGGGTTTAGTTTGGGTCTCGGAGCATTTTTAGGCCTAACCAGCACTCTGGAGGGGCAATTTAGTCATTTCCAAATTAAGCATTAATTAAATGATGAAAATTGGGACATTGTTATCAGATATTAAAAGAGGTTTCTAGGGTTAACACTCTCAAAAAGATAGAACGGCTGTGAGAGAAAGGAAGAAAAAGTTTTCCAAGAAATCCAAGGGCAAGAACCAATTCGATTGCACCACCACCACCACCACCAAAAATAGATCGTAAGATGGGGAACGTAGCCATATCCTTTCATCAACAAATCAGACATTCAAATCCCAGGCAAGTATCTATCTTGCTTCTTTTCTAGTTAATGTTTCACCCATGTTAGAATAGGATTGTTAAATATATGTTTTATGGAAGAATTTGATGATTTAGGGAATTTAAATCACACGCTTTAGAGGAAATAAGTATATTCTGGAAATCGCAACACATGTAGAGGATTACCCACAAAATTGTATTGGATTATGAAAGAGAAATCTCGAAAAAGAATTAGAAGAATGGAAGTTTAATGTAAATTAGGGTTCTTGATAATTATGATGAATTACCCCTTTAATTCAATACTTTTGATGAATTTGTACATGCTTCACGTAGAAAATCATATATATAGGTATATATAACCAGTAGTAAATTTGTTTGGAAGTTTGGGGATCGTTAATGGAGTTTTGGTTGAGGTTGGAAAAGAAAACCCGGAGTTAACAATGGCAGAATTCAGAATACCTGCTTAATCGATCGATCGACCAAAGAGCGTCGATCGATCGATCGACCCCTTTCCTTGATCGATCGACCACTCCTGGAAAACTGCATATTTTTCTTCTTTTTGTTTAATCCGAATAAAATATGTAGGAACCCTTGAATATCATTTAAAGAGTATAATGGGTCATGAAGAGGACCAGTAGGGTCTAAGTAGACTCCGTTGAGTGAAATTTTATATGAGATGAAGTTGTGGGTTAATGGGGGGTTTCGTCACACATTGGGAATTGTACGTACACTCACTAAAGAATTGAAAGACTCGTGAAAGACTTAGACCAGAAGGTTAGAGAGGGTGTACCTACTGAAATTATATTTAGTAAGAGAGAATACTTCGAGAGATGAGAATTAAGTATGAAATGATTTTAATTGAGAATAAAAGAGATGAATCCTTTATGCGAGATAATTGGTAAAATTGTACTAATTACGATTAATAATAATTATGGGTCGTGGGCAAACCTAATTAACAAATGTGTATCTATATATATGGTCATGTTACTGTGTACATATATTAAATACTATATTTGTGAATAATCATACCTGCGCTAGTTGCTATCACGGAGGTTACCGCACCGGGACAGTCTTATCTCGATGGGACCTTTATGGGGGATATTGACTTCTACCCTAGAACATAGGATTCCTTGGTACAGGCTATCTGATAATGATAGTCAGACGGTCCTAAGATATTTGAGGGGTATGTGCTGACCTCTTAGTGACTTGGAACAAGGCTTCGCCTCCATTTTGTGTGTATTGTGTTAATACAGTTTGAGAGTGATTCCGAACTAGTATTTCCCTTAGTACGAGAGATACGGGGACTTGATAGCAGAGTATTCCAGCACCATAGATTTTATGTGGGGTGCCGATTATATATATATATATATATTATATGAGTGACTAATATATATACGTTTATATGGAAACTTTCTACTGTGCGTATAAGTAGTTAAGTATTGAATAAATGCTCCAAACTTTATAATAAGTGTTCCGGAACTTTGTAATGGTACTAAGATATTCTAAGTAACGTAAGTAATCATGAAGGGATTGATTCTTTAAACTAACTATCATAGCCTTGTTATTTCTCGAGATAAAACTTTATGGAGAATAAGTTAGATAGACTTACGAGTTTTAGTAGTACGGTAGGCGTGCACACTAGATGAGAGGTGGGAATTCTCAAGAGAGTGTCGCATACTAACATAGTTGTTACATTAGCCGGTAAGAATTTTAAATACTTGCTAAACTATTTTAAAACTACTTTACACTCGAGCTCTGACCCATCTTCTGCATTTTCTCTCTCTTGTATATATATCTGTATGTATTACAAGTGCCCAGCCATAGGGGCGTCAGGCATAGGTTCTTTGGATTGGACGTGCTGCAGCTTATGTGGGAGTTGCAGGTCCTTTCTTTAGAAGACCTCTTCATTGATTCAGTTCTTATTTTAGTCCTTCATAGTTAGGGTATGTGTCGCCCGATTTCCTATTCCGTTTGGATTTGTCAGATATTTGTATTTATTTATATTTCCACTATTCAGTACTCATTGGGAGTTAACTCTTGTCAGGATGATTTCATTTATGGTTCTTTAACTTGGTTTGGTTAATTTAGATGTCTTAATTCTTTTGTGTTGATTTCCATCCTTATCATTTATGTGAATCTTAAACTGTTGAGTATTTAAAAAGGTTTTCACATAGGAATTTAATAAAATGGAAATAAGGCTTTAAATTGTTTTGACACTTAGCTTAATTGTTTAGGGTGTTTAAATTGGAAACATTTATTTTGCGATAGTGAAGCTAAGAATAAACCAACCGTTCACTTTGATTTTTAATTTAATAAATGACTGATCACCTGGCATTTAATTAGGCGGGGTGTCACAGGTGGTATCAGAGCATCAAGTTCTAGTGTCCTTTAGGATCTGTACGGCTTATTTCGCTTCCAACTTAGCGTCTTTGATATAGAGCCCTATTTTAGGACTATTGTATTCTTGTGTTTACACTTACCTCTTCAGCTATTTGAGATTTGATGATAATTGTAGACTAATAAACTTCCTTCTCATTTTAGATGCCTCCGAGACATGCACCCTGAGACAGGAATGCCCGGCCTGAGCAGCCAGCAGCTCCAACTCAGGGAATGATGAATGTAACTGAAGTAGTCGCCATTGTTGCTCAAGCCATGTATGCCGCATTAGCAGTGGTGCAGCAGGCTCCACCCCAAGTTCAGGAAGTAGCGCCAGTACCATCATAGCTTCCCACTGCATGGGAGTGGGTCAGGGATGCCTTTCAGAAGGCACAACCCCCGGAGTTCTCGGGTAGTTCGAACATCGTAGTCTCCAACAAATGGAAGAAGGATATCCAGAGGCATCTAAGCATGTGTGAGTGTACTGACGTGTAGAGACAATTACTGGCTTCCTTCAAGCTAGTGGGGGCTGCTTTGCAGTGGTGGGAGTCCACCACCACCTTGGAGGAGAGGGATAGCATATCGATTCAGTCATTTTGGGTGCAATTTGATCGCAATTATTTCCCATCCACTGTGTAGACTGAGATGAGGCAGAGGTTATTGAATCTTAAGCAGGAGAGTATGGCCATTTCTAAGTATGAGGAGGAGTTCATGAGACTTCTCACTATAGTGCCGGATGAGGCAACCACTGAGGAGAAGAAGATCTTGTTGTTTCTAGATGGATTGGCCCAGAGGATTCGTCAACACCCCATACGTAATCTATCGTTGATTACTTACACTGACGTACTCAACGCCACTCTGTTGCACTGCCAAGATCATCGCTTCCATCAACAGGGGAGCAAACGAGCAGGGGAGTCCAACCAGCAGGGCCAGACAGGGGGCAGTAGTACTGGTGGGGCACTAGCAGCCCAAGGATAGACCCGTCATACTGAGTAGAGTTCCCACCAGGGGGACCCTTCCAAGAGATTCTGATCAGGTGATACTAGGAAGTTATTTGGGGGCTATAGACAGGGCTAGTCCAGTCAGCATGGCCAGCAGGGCCGACACCATTAGCAGCAGGGCCATCAGGGCTAACAGCATTTTCAACAGGGCCAGTGGCGGGGTGGTAACGGCCAACAGGGCCGTGGTCAGCAGGGATAGAGGGGAGTATACTTTAGGGGCAGATGTTTCAGATGTGGAAAGAATGGCCATAAGCATCAAGATTGCCCACAGGGGTATAGGGGCCCACAGCAGCAGGGCGCCCATAATGAGCCACAGAGGCCACTCTTTCCAGCCACCCTCCCAGCGCCAGTTCAGATGCCAACTCTACCAGCCATCCTAGTAACCCAATTCAGCAAGGGTAATTGCAGTAAGGACGTGTCTATAACGTTCACTAGGTAGCAGCACCTCAGGCGCCACCCACGATTGAGGGTACATTTCCTATCCATGGCACTATGGGTTGAGTTTTATTTGATACTGGGAGTCGCACTATTTTATAGCTACTCATTTTGTACGGGCCTTAGGGTTATTAGACACGACAGAGAGTACAGTGACATGCGTAGACTCACCACTGGGGAATGGGTCTTTGATTTTCTTTATATGCCGGGGTGTATGTATAGATATTGGTAGTTTAATTTTACCTGCAGACATGCTAGTTTTATATAAGCATGAGTACGACGCCATTATTGGCATTGATTGGCTCGCTGCGTACAGAGCCATGATAGATTGTTTCGGTAGGAGTATTATCTTTTCCATTCAGGGGCAGGAGATATTTTTGGTGGCGATGCCTCGCCCATAAGGAGGATCTTCCACCCATTTGTATTACATAGAGGAGGATACCTCTAAGGAGATTGTGATTCCCCTGGATTCAATCCCAGTTATTCGTGAGTTTTCAGATGTATTCCAGGAGATATCGGGCCTACCCCAGTCGAGAGATATATTTCATCATAGACTTGATGTCGGGCACTCAGCCGATAGCACGTGCACCGTACCGTATGGCTCTAGCAAAAATGAGGGAGTTACAGGATCAGATAGAGAAGTTATTAGGCCAGGGCTTCATTCGTAGGAGCACCTCGCCTTGGGGCACTCCGGTGTTGTTTTTAAAGAAGAGAGATGGTTCACTAAGGTTATGCGTGGATTACTAGGAGTTAAACAAGGTCACGATACGAAATAAATATTCGTTGCCTCGAATCGTTGACCTGTTAGACCAGCTAAGAGGAGCAACCTTCTTTTCTAAGATAGATTTGAGATCGGAATACCATCAGCTACGGATTAGGGAGCAGGATGTGTCGAAGACTGCTTTCTTGACGAGATATAGGTCCTATGAGTTCAGAGTCATGCCATTTAGGCTGACAAAGACTCCAGCCGTATTCATGGACTTGATGAACCGAGTGTTCAGAGAGTTCTTGGATCAGTTTGTCATCGTATGCATAGATGACATCCTAATTTATTCACAGACTGAGGAGGAGCATGCCGAGCTATTGGGACAGTTTCTTCAGACTCTACGAGAGAATCAACTATATGCTAAGTATGAGAAGTGCAGATTCTAGTTACGGGAGGTACAGTTTTTGGGACATGTTATGTCAGAATTGGGGATATCAGTTGACCCGGGCAAAGTGTCAGCAGTGAGGGAGTAGGGACAGCCCACGACATCGATAGAGGTGCATAGTTTCTTGAGGTTAGCCGAGTACTACAGGCGGTTCATCCAAGGCTTTTCAAAGATAACGGGTCCGTTGACGAATCTGACTTGCAAGGGAGTACCATATGTATGGGATGATGCTTATAAATTGGCTTTTGATGAGCTGAAAGATAAGTTGACTTCGAAGACAGTTTTTACCTTGCCCAAGATGGGAGTGGAGTACCTAGTGTACACTGATTCCTTTTTACAGGGACTCGGGGGAGTACTTAAGCAGGAGGAGCAGTCTATTACTTTTTCCTCCCACAAGCATAAGCCTCACGAAAGGAATTACCCCACCCACGACCTAGAGCTTGCAACGGTCATGTTTGCATTGCGAATTTAGAGACATTACTTGTTGGGGGAGAAGTTTCGCTTGTTCACAGGCCACAAGTCACTGTAATACTTGTTCATTCAGTGAGAGTTGAACATGCGTCAGCACAAGTGGTTGGAGTTTGTGAAAGACTATCAGTTCGAGACACAGTACCATTCGGGAAAGGCTAACGTGGTTGCTGACGCGTTAACTCGTAGACCGGAAAGTGACATAGCGGAAGTATAGAGAGCGAAATGGAAATATTTAATTCACCAGGATTCGGTAGCCCGCTCCTTTATATTTGTTATGTCAGTCACACCCGAGATTGTTATGAGGGTGATATAGGCACAAGCAACGGATACATTTTTCCAGGAGCAGATTGTACGGATCTTAGCTGAGGGTGCTGAGTCCTATTCAATGAGTTTTGATGGGGGTTTGAGGTTTAATACGAGATTGGTGGTCCCAGAGGGAGAAGACTTACGTCTTGCAGTGATGACACAGTCGCACGGATCCATATTTGCAGTACGTCCCAGAGGGGATAAGATGTACAAGGATATGAGGCGACAATTATGGTGGAGTGGGATGAAGAAGGACATTGTTGAGTTCGTGTCCAAATGTTCTACCGGTCAGATGGTAAAGGTGGACCACCAGAGATCGCCAGGGTTACTTCAGCCGTTGGAGATACCTACGTGGAAGTGGGAGAGTATTTCCATAGACTTCATTACTGGGTTGCCTACATCACAGCGGGGCCACGACTCCATATGGGTTATAGTGGATCGGTTGACCAAGGTAGATCATTTTCTGCCAGTATGGACAGACTATACCACGGGCCAGTATGCACAGTTATTCATTACCGAGATCGTTAGGCTACATGGGCCTTGGATATTGTGTCTGATAGAGACAAGATTTTTGTGTCGCGCTTTTGGGAGAGCTTTCAGGAGGCCATGGGTACAGAGTTGAGATTGAGTTCATCTTACCACCCATAAAAGGATGGACAGACAGAGTGTACCAATCAGATGCTGGAAGATATTCTACGCTTGTGTGTCCTTAATTTTGGAGGAGGTTTGGAGTCGTATCTTCCACTGGTGGAGTTCTCTTATAATAACTCCTATCAGTTCACGATTGTTATGGCCCCATTTGAGGCGTTGTATGGAAGACCTTGTCGTTCTCCCGCTTGTTGTCTAGAGGTGGCGAACAATAAATTTCTCGGGCTAGAGGTGATTCAGGAGACTTTAGCTAGGATTGAGCTTATCAAGATTCGTATTCGGGTAGCCCAGGACTGACAGAAGAGGTACACTGATGCAAAGCGGTCCTTTCTAGAGCTTAGCATTGGGGACCAAGTATTACTGCATGTGTCTCCTATGAAAGGAGTAATGAGATTTGGGAATAAAGGGAAATTGGCTTCGAGGTACGTAGGACCATTTTCCATTATCGAGAGGATAGGGCTGGTGGCATACAGATTGGGGTTACCAGAGCACTTGCACCATATTCACGATGCATTCCACATCTCTTCGTTGAGATGATATCTTTGGGATGATATGACCCACACCCACATCACGATAGAGGAGACTGACTTACAGCCCGACAATTCTTATGAGGAGAGACTAGTGGCTATCCTAGACCATAACGAGAGGAAATTGAGGTCGAAGGTAGTCCCACTTGTACGAGTTCCGTGGGAGCATCATAATGTGGAGGAGTCCACTTGGGAGCGTGAGGCAGATATGCGCGAAAAATATCCAGATCTGTTTTTATCAGTTATGCCTTATTTTCTGAATTTCGAGACGAAATTCCGTTATTAGGGGGGAAGTATGTAATACCCCGTATTTTTATGGCTTTTAAAATTGGGGATTTATTAAATTTAATTGAGTTATTAGTTTAATATTAATCCAAAAAATTATATTAAATATTTACTAGCGTGATGAGAGTTAGTAATGATTGGGATTTTGTTGAATATTACTTAATGAGTAAAGTAATATGTACAATTGAATTTATTAAAATTTTCATGAGTGAATAATATGACAATTATGAAAATTAAGTCCGGACGCGCCTATGTCGTGTCGGGACTAAATTATTATTAGAAGAAGTGAATAAATTATAAGTCGCTCATATGGTCATTTTGAGTGCGCCAACATGTCCGTAAGGGTCTAGATAGTCAAGAAAGTGTACCCGGGGGTTTAGTTTGGGTCTCGGGGCATTTTTAGGCCTAACCGGCACTCCGGAGGGGCAATTTAGTCATTTCCAAATTAGGCCTTAATTAAATGACGAAAATTGGGACATTATTATCAGATATTAAAAGAGTCTTCTAGGGTTAACACTCTAAAAAAGATAGAACGACAGTGAGAGGAAGGAATGAAAAGTTTTTGAAGAAATCCAAGGGTAAGAACCAATTCGATTGCACCACCACCACCACCAAAACATAGATCGTAAGACGAGGAACGTAGTCATATCCTTTTCATCAATAGATTAGACATTCAAATCCCAGGCAAGTATCTATCTTGCTTCTTTTCTAGTTAATGTTTCACCTATGTTAGAATAGGATTTTTAAATATATGTTTTATGGAAGAATTTAATGATTTAGGGAATTTAAATCACATGCTTTAGAGGAAATAAGTATATTCTGGAAATCTCAACATATGTAGAGGATTACCCACAAAATTGTATTGGATTAGGAGTGAGAAATCTCTAAAAAGAATTAGAAGAATGGAAGTTTAATGTAAATTAGGGTTCTTGATAATTATGATGAATTACCCCTTTAATTCAATACTTTTGATGAATTTGTACATGCTTCACGTAGGAAACCATGTATATTGGTATATGTAACCAGTAGTGAATTTGTTTGAGAGTTTGGGGATCGTTAATGGAGTTTTGGTTGAGGTTGGAAAAGAAAACCCAGAGTTAACAATGGCAGAATTCGAAATACCTGCTTGATCGATCGATCGACCAAAGAGCGTCGATCGATCGATCGACCCCTTTCCTCGATCGATCGTTTCCTCCTAGAAAACTGCATATTTTTCCCCTTTTTGTTTAATCCGGATAAAATATATAGGAACCTTTTAATATCATTTAAAGAGTATAATGGGTCATGAAGAGGACCAGTAGGGTCTAAGTAGACTCCGTTGAGTGAAATTTTATATGAGATGAAGTTGTGGATTAATGGGGGGTTTCGTCACACATTGGGAATTGTGCGTACGTTCACTAAAGAATTGAAAGACTAGTGAAAGACTTAGACCAGAAGGTTAGATTAATAATTATGCGAGATAAAAGAGATGAATCCTTTATGCGAGATAATTGGATAAAATTGTACTAAGCACGGTTAATAATAATTATGGGTCGTGGGCAAACCTAATTGACAAATGTGTATTTATATATATATGATCGTGTGACTGTGTACATATATTAAATACTATATTTGTGAATAATCATACCCGCGCTACTTGCTATCCCGGAGGTTGCAGCGTCGGGACAGTCTTATCTCGATGGGACCTTTATGGGAGATATTAACTTGTACCCTAGAACATAGGATTCCTTGGTACAGGCTATATGAGAATGATAGTTAGACGGTCTCTTAGTGACTTAGAACTATTCTTCACCTCCATTTTGTGTGTATTGTGTTAATATAGTTCGAGAGTGATTCTGAACAAGTATGTCCCTTAGTACGAGAGATACGGGGACTTGATAGTAGGGTATGCCAGCACCATAGATTTTATGTGGGGTGCCGATTGTATATATATATATATATTATATGAGTGACTAATATATATACGTTTATATGGAAACTTTCTACTATGCGTATAAGTAGTTAAGTGTTGAATAAATGCTCCAAACTTTATAATAAGTATTCGGGAATCAAACTTCATGGCTACTCGATAGGGTGAGTAGGATGTACAGTAGTTGGACCATTCAGTGCATGAAGGATGGTAGGAGGGAGTCAGCATCAAGAGAACTTTTAACGAAGGGAAATTGAGGGCAAAAGATTACTCGAGTTCCTAGACTTGTCAAGAAACACCTTAAAGGAAGCATTGGTGAAAAAATGGTCAGTGACAGAATAAGGATGAAAATTGAAGCGTTTAACATTGTCAATAAAGGAATGAAAATATTTCCTAAACTGCTTATGGTTCCAGGAAAGGATTCGGGGGACCTTGATTTCATGAAAGGTGGGAAGTAAATTAGCTAGGGCATAGTCAGGAAACCTGGCATATATGAATGTTGTGAGAAGAATGTGATTTGCATAGTTTGACATGTCAAAATGGCTAAGAGACCTGGCAGAATCAGTTTGTACCCTATCAAGCCAAGTATAAAGTGAACCAAGAGTAATGGTAGCTAGGGAGACTTTCACCCAAAATACAAGTCGAATATTAAGATTAATAAGATCCCTCCTCAAGTAGTCATGGGGTTTCCCGGGTAGGTAGATCCTCGATAGGATAATCTAAATATACCCACCAAGCTCAATTTTACTCCCATATCCTTCTCAAGTGGGGGCATCTCGAGCACATGTTTGACCTTTGGATCCTTCTTTGCGTGCTCGTGACCAAGGCACTCGCTCTATCTTCCATATAAAAGAAGTACCTGATAATTTATGAACAGGTACACTTATTGTATGTTTTTAGTAACTTCTTGTTACACCCTTCAACTCCTTGCGATTAGCAGCTTCCTCCTTAGAGAGGGCTTCCTAGAAATAAGTGTCAATACTAGCATCTTGCTGACCAAGGAACTTATATACACCCTCTAAGGTAATTGTGAACTCACCCCAAGTAGCAGAATAAGTATGAGTATGATGGCTCCAACGAGAAACCAACGTCCTCAGGGTGTTTTTATTTTAGGCCAAAGTAGAGTTACCAAACCTCCTGGTGCACGACAGGCCAACATTCAGTAACTCTACAACATATTGTCCATGAATATAATCTGTCCAGGTGCCCAGACCTTCATATGACCCACCGACTGATTCAAATTCCATATTGGAATAGGGATAGTCTCCCCGCTTAATTATGAACTTGGTAAGAGTAGAACCAGGGAGGTACGCATAATTCTCAATCACGTAATCTTCACCCATAAGAAGATTCAAATTTTCTCCCTTAAAAATAAGGAACCAGGAAATACATTTGCAAACTCCCAGAATTTCTCTACAGTGTCAAAATAGGGGGCACGACGGTATATTGTCCACTGCAGACGACAGTCAACAACTTCAGACGAAGTTTACCTGGTGGTGGCACCCATAACGGAAGGGGTTCTTCTGACAACAGGTGCTATGGCAAAGAATAGATAGAGACTCAAAGAGAAGAGAGGAGAAGAAGAAGATTTAGGTAACTTGGGAAATAAGGGAATATTGTTTGCTCTTGTAGTTAAAGAAACGCTTCTCTCAAAACCCAAGGGTTAAAAGAGATAGGTATGAGAAGAAACCCTTTTATAAGGGACATTTTTTTAAAAAAGACGTATCTGGTATGCAAACGTGTGCGTGGAGAAATGTAACCATCACAATAAAAAAATTTATCATCTCAAGTACCTCTCATGGATTACACGTGCGGACCATTAGCTGATGCATGTATGGCTGGGGGAAGGGCTGTCAGCTGAATTTAAAATGAAGTGGCACAACAATGATGAAATTTGGGGGGAAATTGAAAAGACGTTTAGATGAACTTTTATACCCTTTTACACTTGTGCATATAAATGGTTTTGGGGGAAATTTTATTACAAACCATTGTAATTCCCCAAGTTAAAAGACTTTGAAATATAAGTCATTTGAGGTGTAATATCATCCGAGTAGGAAGAGTTTTAAAGTAATTCGTATGCAGTACAAAGTTACTCCCAGTTTTATTCTGACATTCTGTGTAATTAAAGTATGTACGCAGCTCAGTTGAGATAGGATGTGGATTCATTTTTTCGTACAAATATTTCTTTAAATAAAAAAATATCTATATGAAGGGGAAAATTTAGAGCGAGGTCCAGTCTTAAAGTTGAATAAGAAATGCCAACACTTCACAGGAAAGATTAGGGATGGTCACTTGTACAAAACTGAAGTTACTCGAAGGGTCTCCTGTAAAGATGGTCACTCGAACAAGAATGAAGTTGGTTGAAGGATCTACCATAAAGATCAAGCCCAGTTGACAAACTTGGAAAACACAACCTATAATAGGAGCTTTTATATACTTGTATTTATCTTTCTTTGTAAAATATAAAGTTCACTTTGTAATGCTGAGAGGTTGCTCGGTACCGTCGAGGGACCATGTCTGGTGGGGCATGAGAGAGCTTACATGCTCTATTGAACAACCTCATCTCTGAGTATCTCATAGGGATTTGGTTTGGAGGATTGGGTGAAAGGCAATGTTGGAAAAAACCAACCCCTTTAGGGTACTTAGGCAAGATTAATTAGGTATATCTGAAAGAAACGACTAGAAATAACAACCCAATTACAATTTTAGAAATTACATTAGATGTAGATATGATATAAATACAGTGTAGTGTGTGATCAAAGTGTGCAATTGAAAGAATAAAAATCATAAACATTATATAAGACAGATATTGCAACGAAAACCCCCCACCTAGGGGTAAAAAGCCTTGACACAATCCAAATCTCATTTCTACTTGAAAAGTAATTTTACAAACGTTAGGAATATACCTGTCACTCATTCACTAATGAGTAGTTGCCTATAAAACCTTTAACTTTCTTCCATAGTCAATAAAAATCGACAGAAAGTTCCATGCCATTGATGAAGAAGTCCATTCTCTTCCTTGGAATCACGGCATGTATAGATCTCCTCAACAGATGAAGACGCCTCGACTTTTAGATCAAGGAGTGTTGGATAATAGTAATTGAAAAGTATATTTGAATAAACATAATCTAATGTGTTTTAATTTGGACAAAATCACTCTGAATTCTTTCACAAAGAACTAAGATAAAATATAAGGTCGAAGTAAAAGAGGGAACAAGTGGATTCTGATAGAAAGATAATGATAAAAGCAGTCAACTAAGAAAATAATCTTAGAAGTTTATTTTAGAAATATGGCTTTTAGATCTCCTCAAATGGGAGGGCAACCTTGGATAGTTATAAAAAAATCCAAAAAATTGTGTCAATAGTGTTCATAGTTCAATCTTCCAAGTAGAATGCTAGCAAACATGGATGGCATCTCACTAAAATTATGCGCATGGGCACACTTTGGATCCGTGTGAATGCCTATTGTGTGCAAGGGCAAACTTTCAGGGCGTGCGAGTACCACTGTTCAAAAAATGGTTTTCATTAATGAGCACGGGCATACTTTACATTAATGAGAACCTAGCTTAGAGTTATATTTTCACCTTCTTAATTGGGGTATCAATCCAGGAGTGTTATACAACCTTTCACCGACTGTCACAATATGCTCCAGATCAGTGGTCTTAGGTCTAAGTATTAAGCCTCACCCTAGGGCTCTAATGCCTCTCTAAACTTCTCGATTACCTCTGAGAGTCTTTATATTTGTTATGTCATTTTAACCCTCTTTCCTTCCTTTCTTTCTATCCACTTTTAGGAAATTTTCCTTTATTTCTTTTTTACAAGCCAATGAGGCCAAATATCCAGGCCGGGACTAGTCCATATACACTTTATTTCCAAGTTTCACACTTTATCCAAAGTGTGTTTTCATTTCACTTTAAAACTCGATATTTCACCTTTTGAAAACAACTTTATTTATAATTTCTTGTAAAACATAATCTTTTGAGTTCAAATGCCCAATTCTTATATTTTGTGTACATTTAACTATCACGCACACTAGTAAACTTGCATTTTATTCATTTAACAAAAATGCTTCTCTTCATATTTCCTGTCCAAAAATATGAGTTTTCGTCATATACTTTTAAAGACTAACTTTTAACCAGCGTGCTCGTACTTTAATGAATTTTCTCCTAAGTCCAACTTTTACACAAAATGACATTTTTTTTACTAAAGCGTTACTTTTGTCATTTTATGACTTGTAATGCAACTTATTTAATTTACACATTCTGCCTCGTTTCCTTATCTTTTTGCATGATAACGTTACACAATTTCAAGTTTTTTACCCAAAACATTTTACTACTTTCACATTTAGTCCTTTATGTCATTGTCTTTATGGACTTTATTCACATATGTAAGTAACATGTTATGTGATTAGTATTATGGAAATTTCATCACATATCATTTCATGTTTCAAGACTCCATTCAACATATTTTTAACATATTTAACCTTTTTTTCCCAACTACATAATCTTAAGTTCATGAATGTAAGGTTTTATACCTATATATGCTTCCTACTATTTCTTCAACAATTTCAATATAATATTTATCATGACATGAACAATTTTAACCTGATTTGTGTAAGAAATAACTAGCTTTAAACATTTTAAAATTTAACCATCTTTGAATAGTTAGCTTTCATCCACTTTTATCACATATTCTTCCTCATAACTTCATATATAGTGATAATAAGCATTTGGAATCATGTTAATTATACATATTTACATATATCGAAGATGCTTTGTCCTTAAACATGAAAATAGAGTGTAGAACCCCTACCTCTTAAGAAGACAATAATCTAACACTACTCCTAATAGCACCCTTCTATAACACTTGGAAACACTTTGAAAATGGAAGATAGCAATGTATTCTAATTTGTGTGAATATAGGGAGGATAATGAACCTTTGGGTTGAGTAAACAAGGTATAAAGAATAGAAATTTCAGAATTGGAATTAATGCAAAATTCCTCTCTCCATAAATGGAGGATATAAGGTTGGTGGTCCTCTTTAAACCTTTTTAAAGACCGTATAGCCTACATTAAATGTCCATAATCCTTTAGGGGAGTCCTCCCGAGCCTATGGCAGTCAAATTCTAAGTAAAACATAGTCTAACACTTATAGAAGTCATTTAACACCCTAAGCTAACACAACCAAAACATACAAGTGCCGAATCGATTCGATTCGAATTCTAATCTATTAGCATCTAGCAGGTGAGATTTTTTTTCAAGTGTTAGGTCTACACCAAGAATTATTATTTCACTTTTGAGTTTATCTTAACCCAATTTTTATGGTCAATGAAATTTTTTCTGAAATTTCAATTCTTTATTATTATACAAAATCGGGTGTCCCAACCTTCCCACCTTAGTAATATTCATCCCAGAAATTAAACACTAAACAAGATTATGTAAACAATTTGGGATCTTTCTTACTCATTTTATATTCTAACTCCTAAGTCACCCCCTCAATGCCATTGTTATTCCAAACAACCTTGATAAGGGGAATCATCTTCTTACGAAGCATCTTCTGCTTGTGGTCTACTATTGCCAACGGTCTACTCTAATAGGAAACATCATTTTGAAGGTCTAAATGACCCCAATTGATTATATAGGACAGATCTAAAATATAATTTCATAACATCGGTACATAAAAAATATTGTGCACATTGGCTGAAGCGATAGGCCTAAACGGTTCGATAATATACCAATCCTATCCAAAATCTCAAATAGTCCTATGTACCTTGGTGCCAACTTTACCTTCTTGCCAAAATGCATAACACTTGGTCTAGTCTTAATCTTGTAAAATACGTAATCACTTACACTGAACTCTAAAATACGAGATTCAAGTGTAGCTCGAATGACCTAAATCTTCTCAATGACCTCCTTAATGATCTCTGACCCCGAGATGTGTTTATTTCTGAACTCTTCCCGATAAACTAGTGAACGAAAAGGCCTCCTATATAAATCTATAAATGGTTCCATCCTAATACTAGCTTGAAAACTATTGTTGTAGGAAAAATATTGCTAACAGTAGATGATCAACCCAAATACCTTAAAAATCTGTAGTGCAAGCTCATAACATATCTTTGATTATTTGAATAGTTCTCTTGGTCCATCTATGTGTGATAGGTTGTACTAAGATTTACACTTATTCCCAGCTCTATTGAAGTTTCTTACAAAACTTACACTCAAATCTCGGATCCCTATCCGAATTAATGGACAAAGGTGCGCCCTGTAACCTTTTGATTTATAAGATGTAGAGTCTAGAAAGATTGGTCATAGTATCCGTGACTTTAATAAGAAGGAAATTAGCTTACTTGGTGATTCGATCAACCATAATCCAAACTTCATCATGTCCTACATGAGTCCTAGGAAAAGCTGTGATGAAGTCCATCATCATATGCTCTCACTTCCACTGAGTTACCAGAAGTGGTTGCTATAACCTTGTTAGTTTCTAGTTCTCGTACTTGACTTGCTGACAAATGAGACACTTTGCCATAAAAAATGAAACATCCTTTTTTATTCCCGACCATAGATAGTCTCGGCAGAAAACCATATACATCTTCGTACTGTCTATATGAATCCTGAAATGAGGAAGATTCGCTTCTGCCATGACATCTTCCCTGAGTTCCTCAATACTTGAAAATACCATTCTTACTCTAAACCTCACACCATTATCCTTGTCAACTGATAATTCCTTAATTGGCTCACCTAAAAATATACAGTTTTGGAAGTTCACTAAATCATCATCTAAAGTATGTGCATCAAGAACCTTATGTTCTATTATAGGCCTTTCCACCATCCCGTAGATGTAGGCGTGATCCCCGCTTGATCGTCAATTCATAAATTTGAAGGTATTGCATCATCTTATGATGGTAGCATTTTATTGCCGCCAAAGATACTCCTGTATTCCTACTCAATGCATAGGCTATAATATTGGCCTTACTTAGATGGTAATAGAGACCAAAATCATAATCTTCATGAGCTATATATATTGCCTCTACCTGAGATTAAATCTCTCTATGTGAAAATATGTTAGAGGCGCTTGATGATGCTGGAAATAGCACCACGGGTCAAGGTGTTTGTAAGATCAAACCAGTGATAACAATGGCAGCACAAGTGTATACTAAATATAAGAGATTGAGATTAGGAGAAGAGGATGAACACTAATATATAAGTGGTTCAGCCAATTAGGCCTACGTCCACTGTGCAAGTGAGTAAGTAAGGTCACTAAAATAAGGCAATAATGGCCATGGATACAATCTCTCAATCTTTCTCTCTCTTCTATATAAATTGATAGAGTTCTATCTAGGGTTGTAATTCTCGATCCTTTACAATGTTGAGGAAGACCTAAATATATAGTGCATGGGGGTGTAATGTACCCCCCAAGCATGCCATGTGCATGTGCATAGAGATCCATCCAGTGTAAGGATGACACCTGGCTGATCTCAACTAAGTAATGATGACCTCAATAGTCCTCCACTTGGAGGGAATGATTCAGTTATAACAGATTTATCCACATGCTCCAAGCCTTACATGTACGTGTAGAAGCTCAACTGTCTTTGCTTGGTACCAACCTCGGCCTGACTGAGTACGAGGTTGGTGAGGTACGACCCTTGCCTTGGATGGGAGTTATATGATGACCTTGGCTGGGATGTCAGCCGAGGTTAGATATACAAAACGTCGGCTAGGGCCGATGTTGACTTGACACTTGATGCTGAGCCTGCAAGGCTGCTGATTCTAGGTGAAACTTGTAACGTCGTCTAAAACCAATGATGGGATTATTCATTGAGCCTAAGAGTCTTTTTTTTATTCTCACGTGGCGCTTGTAACCTTGGACATGGCCGATCTTATAGGTAGTTGATCCAACAAAACATGCAGGCCTCGGTTATTGCCTAATTGAGGGGTCATTAGTAACATCGGCCATAGGCGACCTTATGAAGGGCGAAATTGCTGATCATTTGGATTGAGCCCTTATTACCTCGGCCGTCATGCTGTCCGAGGTTGGTGCCTCCGAATTAGCCCGTACACTTTGGGCATATCATCGCTAACGATCTGAGTACGCCTCAAATCGTCCCCTATACAAGTAATATCTCCAAATCTTAAGGGCAAAGATAACTTCTTCAAGAGCTAAGTCACGCGTCTGGTAGTTCTTCTTATGAACCTTTGATTACCTAGATGCAAGAACTACCACATTCTTACCTATCATCAATAATGCTCCTAAACTTACTCATGATGCATCACAATGCACATAATATTTCTTTCCTCTCTCGAGAAGGATAGGTAATGATACTGAAGTCAATCTTATCTTCAACTCCTAGGTAGACACCTCATAGTCATCTATCCACTCAAACTGAACATCTTTATGCATTAATGTGTGAATCAATCTGCGAGAATCCCTGGATAAAATGCCTATAATACCTAGTGAGTCCCAAGAAACTCCTCACTTTCGTGACTGCCTTCGGTTGTTCCAAATTCATCATTGCTTTGATCTTTATTGCATCTACTGTAATCCCTTATTCTGAGATGACATGGACAGAAAACCTGAACTCATTTATCCAAAACTCACACTTGTTGAACTTGGCATATAGATCATTTTCACGAAGCACTTGCAAGGTCGTACAAAGGTGATCCTTATGATCCACTCTTAAAGTCGATTAAATTAGGATATCATCGAGAAACACTATAACAAATCAACCCCAAGTACGGGGGATAAATTTGATTCATTAATTCCATGAACACTGCAGGTGCATTCGTTAACTCAAATGGCATCACTAAGGACTCATAATGCCTCTATCTTATCCTGAATATTGTCTTCTAAATATCCTCAACCATGATCCTCAACTGATGATAGCCGAACCAAAGAGCAATCTTCGAGAATACACTTATGCCTCGCAACTGATCAAAGAGATCTTCAATCCTTGGCATGTGATACTTTTCCTTAATCGTAACATGATTCATCTACCTATAATAGATACAAAGCATAAGGGAATTATACTTCTTCTTGGCAAAAGAATTGGTGCGCCCCACAATGACACATTTGGCCTAATGATTCCTTTGGATAACAAATCATCTAATTGTATATTCAGTTCGTTCAGCTCAACTGGAGCTTTATTTTGTAAAGAAATGTAAATAGGTTAGACATTTGTGTGCATCCCAATTGAAAAATCTATTTCCCTTTGTGGTCGTAACCCTGTAAGCTTTTTTGGAAACCCAGTCAGGAATTCCAGTACAACCTGATAATCAAGGACCATGCAGTCGTGACCATCTTACGCTATAAGGCTCGAAATATACCTAGAATAATTCCTATGCTCCTTGGTGCTAGTGTATTTACAAGGATGGTTCGTGAGCTTCTCAATGTTAAATCTATGACTGGGACCATCCGATAATAACACCAAAACATTATGCCATTGACATTTAATAGTTTCACTAAAGCATGAAAACCAGTCCATCCCAAGGATTACTTCAAAACCTTCCATGTCCATGAATTTAAGTCATATTCGAGCACAAAATCTCCCACAACAATGATACAAGCATGACACATGCGGTTTAAATAAACAACTCTAATAAACGTAAGTCCTGCAATGATAGAGGATACAAATAATATACCTCTAAGACCAAACTAGAAGGTAATGCACTTGATATAAAGTAATGCGATGCGCCAAAATTAAATAAATCTCAAACCCATGTATGGTAAATTAAAATCATACATTCTATATGTGGCACCTATAAGAACCGTGGATTAAGTAAGGGAATAGGCATGCTCTTGTGTGAACCTCCTGGTCCCTATTGGTTCCACATACCTTATTCACCATAATCCTAGTTGGGTCATAGACTATTAACATTTTTCTTGCCTTGCTGAAATCCACTATCCTGCTAAGGCTGTTGGGTGGGGGTTGTAAAGCTAGAGTTCTGTGTTTGTTGAAATTTAGAGCCCTGGTTGCTTGGTTGGGGACCACTACACATATGAGGGGATTCCCTCTTCTAATGGTAAGGTTACCCATATATTAAACACCATTTGCCTAGTTATTTTGATCCCTCATCTTGACTTTGTGAGGAACCATTGCACATTGTTGCCTTTAAGTTTGCAAAGAATCCCTTAGAACCACTGTCCCTATATTTCTTGCCCATAAGTTGCTTTGCTCATTACCAGCTATCATTTTCTTATCCTTGCTCAACATCTTATCTTTGTACTCTAACTCCAAACTATTGGCTTTGTTCACCGTCTCAAGGAACTGGCAAACATCTTGGCCACCGATAAGCCTTCGGATGGAAGGGTTGAGACCCTTTTTTAAAAGGTGGGTCTTCTCCCTCTCATCTCCACCCACATATCGATCATAATCCGATAAGCTCTCAAACTTCATCTTGTACTCCCCAGCGGTCATCTTCCTTTGGAACAAGTTTTAAAAATCCCCCCTCCTTATCATCATAGTATGCCTTTAGAAAGTAGCAATTCAGAAACTCCACTCGAAAGTCTTCCCAAATGGCAGTCCCATTTAGACTAGTCTAGTGGTATGTCCACCACTTCTGAGCCTGGTATGTGAATTGTAATGTGGTCAGTCGTTCCATATAAGTTAAATATATCTCAAGCACCTAAAAATGTGTGTGACATGTTTCAACCCCTTATTTTCCCCTTTGGGCTCTGTAATACCGTTGAACGTAGGTGGATTGAGTATTATAAACTCTTTAAGAATATTGGAAGACCTGTTTCTCTCTGTCGAGCTACCGTTGTCATCCTGGTGTTGCTATGAGAGAGAATCAACTGACTGTCTCATTGCTTACATCATTTGACGTAACTCATTGGTCTTTCGACCAGTGCGTCCGCCACCAGTTTGTTTACCTCCTCTACAAGTCAACACTCTAAGAGAAACAATTGATAGTTTAGTACGGAGAGAATATATAAGGATCCAATACTTAACGAAAATGAAACATAAGTGCACTCTTCGACGCTCACACAACCTATTTTTTTATACCAAGTTGTGATGCCCCGTTTTTGGGTGTCAATGCGAAAAACTTTTATTCATTGATTTTATTTAAGAAAATCCTCTTTTGGTTAATGTTATCCACTTATTAAAGTCATGAAAGTTCATATGAATATTTCTAATTAAACTGAACAGTGACAAGTCTCTATTGGCATGGATAACTCATTATTCTTTTTCGTTATCCTTATCGTTTCCTCTTCCTGGAATACTTAGGGGGTATGACAAATGGCAGGTATGAGTGTATGCCAAGTAGGAGAAATTCTAGCAGTTTATATATCGTACAAAGAGATATTTGTACATATAAAATGTATTTTAGAAATTATGAAATCATCCTTTATTTGAATAAGTGTTATCCTGCAAGATGTATCGCAACCATGCAATGTTCATTATCACCATGCAACTCGGGTGATTACTCCACTCACACTTAATCTTTGTTAAAATCGTTAATTTAACCATTAATGTGCTATCACATTTTTCAAGTTGATTCACAAACTTTCCTTTATATCAATGAGCATCGTGCTCAAAATCATCTTTTCAGTTTCTTAGTTGGTGTACCAATTGATGAGTATTATACGGCCTTTCACCGACTGTAGCAATCTGTTACTGATCAGGGGTCTTGGTTCTAAGAATTATGCCACACCCTAGGTCTATAGGCCCTCTTAAATTTTTTTTATTGCCTCCGAGTGTTTTTTACATATTACGTAATTGAGACCCTTTTTCCTTTCCTTCTTTCTTATCTTCTTTTAACCCTTTTTCCTTTATTTACTTTTTACCGGTCGATGAGGTCAAATACTTGGGACGAGACTAGCCCCAACAAACTTTATTTTCAAGTTTCACACTTTATCAAATGTCTATTTTCATCTCACTCTAAAACTCGCTAGTTAACCTTTTGGGAAAAATTTTACTTATAATTTCTTGTCTAACTTAATCTATTGAGTTCAAATACCCATTTCTTATATTTTTGTGTACTTTTCACTATTCACGCATACTAATAAACTTGCATTTTATTCATTTTGCAGAAAGTTTATCTTCACATTTCCTTTCCAAAATATGAGTTTTCATCATATACTGTAAACTCTAACTTTTAACTAGAGTCCTCTTAGTTTAGTGAATTTTCTCTTAAGTTCAACTTTTACATAAAATGACACTTGTGTACTAAAATATTACTTTTACCATTTTAAGACTTGTAATTCCACTTATTTAACTTACACTTTTTTCCTTGCTTCCTTATCCTTTTACATGTTTATATTAAACTAATTCATGTTTTTACACAAAACATTTGACTACTTTCACATTTAGTCCCTTATGTAAAAATCTCTATAGATTTCTTCATATATGTTTGCACCATTTCATGTGATTAGTATTCTAGAAATTTCAGTATATATAATCTCATGTTTAAAGACTCCATTTAATATACTTTAAACATATTTAGGCCTTCTTCCCCAACCACGTAAGCTTAAGTTCACGAATGGAAGGTTTTATACCCATAAAACCCATATATGCTTCCTACTATTTGTTCAACAAGTCCAATATAACATTAAACATGAAATCAACAAGTTTAACATGATTTGTGTAAGAAATAAATAGCTTTAAACATTCTTAAATTTAACATTCTTTCAATCGTTAGCTTTCGTCCATTTGTATCACATATTCTTCCTCATAAGTTCATATATGGTGATAATAAGCATATGGAATCATGTGAATAATACATATATATGTATATCTAGCACGATTTGTCTTCAAACTTGGAAAATAAAGTGTAGAACACCTACATCAAAGATAATAGACTTTTAAAAATATTATGAACAAGCTCCCAAGAAGCTCCAAACATTATGAAAATGTATTTTGCCAAAAATCCACTTCTACACCCAAGAACACCCTTGTACAACACTTGGAAACACTTTGAAAATGGAAGATAGGAATGTATTCTAGTTTGTGTGAATATATGGAGGATAATGAAGCTTCTGACTGAGTAAACAAGGTAAAGAGAATAGAAATTTTAGATTTGGCGGTAATGCATAATTCCTTTATGCATAAATGGAGGATCTGGGATTGGTGGCCCTCTTTACAGCCCCTTAAAGACCTTATAACCCACATTTAATATCTCTAACCCTTTAGGGGAGTCCCCCCCCCCCCCCCCCCAAGCATAGGGTAATCAAAGAATAAGAAAAAAGTGGTCCAACACTGAGAGAAGTCATCATAATAAAAACCCTAAGTTGACACAACCTCGATACGCTACAATTTAACAATATAGCAAGTACCACATCAATTTGATCCTAATCTGAATTGATTCGCCTTTAGCAGGTGCGATTTTTTTTAGTGTTAGGTTAACACTGAGAACTATTGTTTTAGTTTTAAGTTTATGTAATGCGAATTTTTTGGAAATTTCGACTCTTTATTATTTTACAAAATCGGTGTTACACTACATGACGAAGTGTAAGTCTACATGGACGGCGTGATCATTAAATCCAATGATTAGAAAGGACAATTTAGGAACTTCAAAAATTCTTCTAAAGGACACGCCTCTTCAAAATGAGGCCAAACTGGCAAAATTGTGTCTTTGGAGTCACCAACGTGAAGGTATTCAACTTCATCACCAACAAAATGGAATCAAGGTATACACCACCAAGGTCAAAGATATAAAGGAAATTACACCACCCAAAACAAGAAAAGGAACTCAGGGGGTTCTTGGGACAAGTACATATCATAAGTTGGTTCATCAAATAGTTCACCGCCATTTGTGAAACTATTTTCCAAATACTTAAGAAGGACTCACCTAAAGATTGGAACGCTCAATGCAAAGATGAATTTAAGAAAATACAAAAGTACCTCTCTCATCTACTAGTGCTAGTTCATCCTCAGCCTGGAAAACCATTCCTTCTCTACATGACTGATTAGCGCATGAAAAGTGTCACGTGTAAGTACGCTGATCGTTGTTTTAGTTTCACCGCGTTAATACAAAAACCTAAGTTACGACTACACTCAACTGGTGAGTACAGTGGTAAGTCGGGTATCGAATCCACAGAGAATGTTTGATAGATCGTAATGAATTATTAATTCAGGAATAAAAGTGTAAAAAGGTGATGGTTGGTTATAAATAAAAGAAAAGAGAAGTTAAGTCTAAATAAAGTAAAAGCGAGGATCGGGATATCATCCAACCATACGGATCAAAACAACTACTAATCAAGATTCCGGCTCGAAAGCAATTTAATCGAGCATTATCAATTAAACATAAACTTCACACAATAAGGAATTTAAGCCAAAGTTGCGAGAATAAAAACTTAACCGAAAATTGGTCGCACGCGGATTAAATTCGGATTATAGCTATAAACACTAACGTTGCATGACAAAGAAAGTTCCGACTTTAATTCGCGTGGGTTCAATTAAACGCAATTTTGCACAAAACCTAATTTTCGAAGCTCGGGGCCCGGAAATGGCGGAATGAAATCCCGACCCTATTTGTCTAGGGGCAATACATGAATAAAACTAAATTATGTTAATTAAACTAGGAAATCAATAATTAAAGCAATTAAACTAACTACAAAGCATGGCGACTAAATTACAAATCGAGAAAAAATGAAGAACAAAGCTATATTAATGGAGATGGAAGTGACTAGTTCAATCTTACAAAACCAAATGGTTGTCAATCTAAAAAGAGAAGAAGATGAGCTCTCAAAACCAAACCCTAACCTAAAATGTCTTCTAAAACTAAGTATAAAACTGAATGTCTGAATATTACTCAAAATTGGGTTATATAGTAAGTTGGAATAAAAGAAAAGAAGAAAAAAAAGAAAAGAAAATATCTGCAGAAAAACAGGGGATCGATCGATCAACCCCTTTGGTCGATCGATCGACATTTGAAATCATGGAAAAATTCTGAAGGGTCGATCGATCGACCCTTTTGGTCGATCGATCGATCAAGCAGGGCATACTGCAATTTCCCCTGTTTTGGTTTGCATTTCTTCTCCGCTAAAATCGCCGTAACTTCTTCGTTATGAATCGGATTCGCGCACCGTTCGCGGCCACGCGAAGCTAGCGAGGAGGGATACAACTTTCTTGTAGATGTCGGGCCAGGTGACCAGCTCAGAAATGACCGGATTGCCCTTGAACGTGCGATTGCGTACAAAACTTCACCGGAGTGCATCCGAATCCCATACTTAGTACCTAAATACCTACAAAAGCTCAATTATATCTCATATAGCATGTTAACAATATGAACCGAGGTTGTCTAGTTAACGGGCTTAAATATAGAGATTAAGGCACCTGAGAAGGCCAAAATGCGTAGGATCGACGGATGAAATACGCAATATTTGTGTATTATCACACCCCCTAACTTACACATTGCTAGTCCCTAGCAATGAAATAGGATGCAACAAGAACTACAAGAAAACCAAAAGTAGGAGATTGTTCAAAAGTATGGTATAAAAGCAAAAGGACACTTTCGCGGGCGATTCGATTGCATTTAGCGTATGCAATAAGCCGTTAAACTCCTAGGTCACCCTAGTGGACGAGTGTGGTCTCGTGAGGGTTTTCAAGGATGGTACCCAAAATCATCACTTGGTTTCCTCAAAATATGCCCAAACCAACATGTGACAAGCCCAACAATAGCGAAAAGGATTTCATATGCATTATTAGCATATTGAATGAATTCAAACAAAAGTCCAAATCAGTAACATTATAGAATGCACCTCATAGAATTAAAACCTTAAAATGTGGGAGGGGGATGAGCACATGCAAAGTATGATTGGGTGAAAAACTTGTATAAATCGGATAAGCGTAAAAGCAAGCATACATTCAATCCTCACGAGCATTACGCTCATCAAGTGAATTAACTCGAAACAGGGAGGTAACACACGGAACATGCGGGCATAAAGAGTAAATGTAAATGGAAACTAGGCCGCACACATGTCACATATGAAGAATGCTATATATAAACTAAAAAACTGTAATCTCAATGAAAGATACCGCACACTAAAAGAGGGGAAATATATTTTCACAGATTATCAAAACTATTATGACTTTTGAATTACATCAACCTAAGATCACATAGGACTTTAATAGGGTTGTAATGTAGGTTAGGCTAGGGTACAAAACGAAGGATATGTATGTACGGATTCAAAGTGTTTGGGATGGAAACTCGGGATAATGGGAAAATTCGGGCAATATCAAAATTGGAAAATAAGTTCCAAACCGGCATTAGATATATCATCGGGGAGAGTAATCAAAGCTTATTGAACTATATACAACATATACAACTTTCTGTTTTCTTTCTTTTCTTCTTTTTCTCATGTTTTCTTTTGTTTTCTTTTGCTTTTTGCTTTCTCTTTTTGTTCACTTTTTTCACTTCTTTCTTTTTCTTTACTTATCAAACTCTCATATGCCTAAATTGCAACCGACATCACAACAACAACATTCAATCCCAAGTAACATTCTAAACAAAGGTATGGAAAGTGTATGTATGGGCTAAAACTCCAATGTAGAGATGGTTATGGGAATGGGGTATGAAATGAAAGGCTAATATTTAGACTCAAAGGAGTTAACGAGGGTAAACATATAAGGGTGAGGTCAAGGCTAATATGGGTGATATAACAAAGAGGGCCTATGATCATTTCACAAAGTTTACGCAATTCTCGAATCAAAACAATATATGAAAATCATGATCAAGTAACACATTTCAAGTATGAACTCAATTAATGAACAGTCAAATGAAAGAACAGCGAGATTACCGATGAATTCAACATTTTCAATGAGAAAAGAATACTGTATACACTCACAAACGACGAACGGTACAAAGCTTACTCGGTGTCAGTATATACAATGCAACAAAAGATTACCGAGTTATAAAAATCTTAAACCAAATCAATATAGCAATAAAAGTGCATGTGCTCATGGGATTAAAGTTTAATTCATGAAGTCATTCATAATATCAATAATGGAGGACTAAAGTCTAATAACTTCTAAAATCGAGAACATGCATCATTGGGTTGTCTATTGGATCGGGCAATTATTGAAATTTATCATCGGATACAAAGGCAAAAATGCCCAAAAAAGGAAAAAAAAGAAAGAAAATCTTTTAGAATTTTTTTAATTTTTTAAAGAAAAGCATACTAAGTAACTAACATGTGAGAAAAAACATGGACTAAATGAAGAAATGGATAGAATATCCCACACCCCGTAACTTAAAACTTGACATTGTCCTCAATGTTAATTAAGAACCAAGTCAAAGAGAGGAAAATAGCGATATTACCCAAAACTGGAGCGATCCCCATAAGAACAAGTCCAAAGAATCTACAAAACAAGTTAGTACGGAGCATAGAAAAAACAAGTAATAAAAAGTTAACTAATTACACTAGACTAAAATAAAAAGAAAGAAAGAATAAAAAGCTAACTATATACAACCTACTATTTAGGCCTCACACTAACTATACACTAGAAGTCTAAATAGTTGAGGGTCCACCATAAGAACGATTTGACTTTGGAGGATAACCGGTGTACCCTCACTCTCAAGCATGCCCTCCGAAAAATATGGATTCCGTTTGAAAAACGGAAGGCATGTGTAAGGCGTAAGAAAGGAACCATCACCAATTAAAAGTTTTGGTGAGACGATGGGGGGTTTTGATTGAACGGGTGACAAAAACATGTGGGGACAGAGAAAAGACGAATATCCTCCCAAGGATTTTGAAGTTGGAATGGGAGGCGGCGCACACAAAGGCACGGAAGCGATTGTGGAGGGCGACTCGAGCAAGTACTCCTCATCGACAATAGGATTTAAAACATTAAAGTTTGAAACCGAATCATCGGGTACTTGTTCCAGTGTTATAATAGAGAATGAAAATGGGGATGAAAGAAATTCAAACTCATGAGATGAATCATCATCGCATGAAGTTTGAGTTTCGAATGAAATAATATCATTTTCAATGAAATGTTCTTCTTTGGGGGCCAAAGAAGAAATCATTTCATTGCAAATAGATATTACATATTTATCATCCTCACTTTCAATATCTATTACGCAATGGGCAAAGTCTAGAATGGATTGTTCCAAAGTAGGCATAAGTACCTCATTTGGTTCAAAACATTCCTCGACCTCGAAAGTCTCGGAAGCAAAATCGTCGTCGGACTCAAATAATAAATCCAACTCATGTTCCCACGAACGATTTTCTTCCCGATAACGAGTTTCAATTTTCTCATTTTCATACATACGCAAGCCCTCACCGAATGTCAGAGGTCGAGGTGCGGATGCATAAAAATGGGAACTTTTAAAATTACCATCGGACTTAAACGAAAACTCATTATTATAGGAATTTTGAAAACTATTCGAATTCGTTTCAAAATTCCTATTATAAGGAGGTAAAGGCCCAAAATCATTATCGTCATCATCAAAATTCCAATAACCCAAATTTTGACTTTCGTTATACTCGCCCAAAGTAATATTTGAATTTGTTACACTTTGGGATGCTAAGTATTCACAGAAAGTCATAGGCTTGCGAGAATTTTGAGGATTATAACAAGGATTACCGAAAGAATTGGAATAAGACATGCTTACCCCAAAAATGGCACGAAGTGGCGGATTCCACAAAGTAGTTGTGCGCGGGAAAAATTCGAGCGTTTCTAAGTGCTCAAATGTGGAAGTCCTGCAAAAAGTTAGCAAATAATACAAATAGAAAGAAAATACTATGAAATACTAAATCAAATAAAGTCTAAAACAAACTAGTCCCCTGCAACAGCGCCATTTTGATTAGCGCGTGAAAAGCGGCGCGTGTAAGTATGTCGATCGTTGTTTTAGTTTCACCGCGTTAATACAAAAACCTAAGTTACGACTACACTCAACTGGTGAGTACAGCGGTAAGTCGGGTATCGAATCCACAAAGAATGTTTGATAGATCATAACGAATTATTAATTCAGGAATAAAAGTGTAAAAAGGTGATGGTTGGTTGTAAATAAAAGAAAAGAGAAGTTAAGTCTAAATAAAGTAAAAGCGAGGATGGGGATATCATCCAACTATACGGATCGAAATAACTACTAATCAAGATTCCGGCTCGAAAGCAATTTAATCGAGCTTTATCAATTAAACATAAACTTCACACAATAAGGAATTTAAGCCAAAGTTGCGAGAATAAACACTTAACCGAAAATTGGTCGCACGCGGATTAAATTTGGATTATCGCTATAAACACTAACGTTGCATGACAAAGAAAGTTAAACGCATAATAATCCGACTTTAATTCCCGCGGGTTCAATTAAATGCAATTTTGCACAAAACCTAATTTTCGAAGCTTGGGGTTCGGAAATGGCGGAACGAAATCCCGACCCTATTTGTCTAGGGGAAATACATGAATAAAACTAAATTATGTTAATTAAACTAGGAAAGAAAGAATTAAAGCAATTAAACTAACTACAATACATGGAGACTAAATTACAAAGCAAGGAAAAATGAAGAACAAAGCTATATTAATGGAGATGGAAGTGAATAGTTCAATCTTACAAAACCAAATGGTTGTCAATCCAAAAAGAGAAGAAGATGAGCTCTCAAAACCAAACCCTAACCTAAAATGTCTTCTAAAACTAAGTATAAAACTGAATGTCTCAATATTACACAAAATTGGGTTATATAGTAACTTAAAATAAAACTTTCGTGTAGATGTCGGGCCAGGTGCCCAAGCTCTGAAATGACCGGATTGCCCTTGAACGTGCGATTGCGTCTCGAACTTCACCGGAGTGCATCCGAATCCCATACTTAGTACCTAAATACCTAAAAAAGCCCAATTATACCTCATATAGCATGATAACAATATAAACCGAGGTTATTTGGTTAACGGGCTTAAATATAGAGATTAAGGCACCCAAGGAGGCTAAAATGCGTAGGTTCGACGGATGAAATACGCAATATTTGCGTATTATCACACCCCTTAACTTATACATTGCTAGTCCCTAGTAATGAAATAGGATGCAACAAGAACTATAAGCAAACCAAAAGTAGGAGATTGTACAAAAGTATGGTATAAAATAAAAAGGCCACTTTCGTGGGCGATTCGATTGCATTTAGCGTATGGAATAAGCCATTAAACCCCTAGGTCACCCTAGTGGATGAGGGTGGTCTCGTGAGGGTTTTCAAGGATGGTACCCAAAAACATCACTTGGTTTCCTCAAAATATGCCCAAACCAACATGCGACAAGCCCAACAACAGCGAAAAGGATTTCATACGCATTATTAGCATATTGAATGAATTCAAACAAAAGTCCAAATCATTAACATTATAGAATGCACCTCATAGAATTGAAACCTTAAAATGTGGGAGGGGGACGAGCACATGCAAAGTATGATTTGGCGAAAAACTTGTATAAACCGGATAAGCATAAAAGCAAGCATACATTCAATCCTGATGAGCATTACGCTCATCAAGTGAATTAACTCGAAACAGGGAGGTAGCACACGGAACATGCGGGCATAAAGAGAAATGTAAATGGAAACTAGGCCGCACACATGTCACAGATGAAGAACGCTATATATAAACTGAAAAACTGTAATCTCAATGAAAGATACCTCACACTAAAAGAGGGGAAATGTATTTTCACAGATTATCAAAACTATTATGACTTTTGAATTACATCAACCTAAGATCACATAGGACTTTAATAGGGTTGTAATGTAGGTTAGGCTAGGGTACAAAACGAAGGATATGTATGTACGGATTCAAAGTGTTCGGGATGAAAACTCGGGATAATGGAAAAATACGGGAAATATCAAAATTGGAAAACAAGTTCCAAACCGGCATTAGATATATCATCGGGGAGAGTAATTAAAGCTTATTGAACTATATACAACATATACAACTTTCCCTTTTCTTTCTTTTCTTCTTTTTCTCATGTTTTCTTTTGTTTTCTTTTGCTTTTGCTTTTGCTTTTGCTTTCTTTTTTTCTTCACTTTTTTCACTTCTTTCTTTTTCTTTACTTATCAAACTGTGATATGCCTAAATTACAACCAACATCACAACAACAACATTCAATCCCAAGTAACATTCCAAACAAAGATATGGAAATTGTATGTATGGGCTAAAACTCCAATGTAGAGTTGGTTATGGGAATGGGGTATGAAATGAAAGGATAAAATTTAGGCTCAAAGGGATTAACGAGGTAAACATATAAGGGTGAGGTCAAGGCTAATATGGGTGATATAACAAAGAGAGCCTATGATCATTTCACAAAGTTTACACAATTCTCGAATCAAAACAATATATGAAAATCATGATCAAGTAACATATTTCAAGTATGAACTCAATTAATGAACGGTCAAATGAAAGAATAGTGAGATTACCAACGAATTCAATGTTTTCAATGAGAAAAGAATAGTGTATACACTCACAAACGACGAAAGGTGCAAAGCTTACTCGGTGTAGGTATATACAATGCAACAAAAGATTACCGAGTTAGAAAAATCTTAAACCAAATCAATATAGCAATAAAAATGCATATGCTCATGGGATTAATGTTTAATTCATGAAGTTATTCGTAATATCAATAATGGAGGACTAAAGTCTAATAACTTGTAAAATCAAGAACATGCATCATTGGGTTGTCTATTGGTTTGGGCAATTATTGAAATTTATCATCGGAAACAAAGGCAAAAATGCCCAAAAGAGGAGAAAAAATAAAGGAAATCTTTTTGAATTTTTTAAATTTTGCTTAGAAAAGCATACTAAGTAACTAACATGTGAGCAAAAACATGGACTAAATAAATAAATGGATAGAATATCCCACACCCTCTAATTTAAAACTTGACATTGTCCTCAATGTTAATTAAGAACCAAGTCAAAGAGAGGAAAAGAGCGATATTACCCAAAAGTGGAGCGATCCCCATAAGAACAAGTCCAAATAATCTACAAAACAAGTTGATACCGAGCATAGAAAAAACAGGTAATAAAAAGTTAACTAATTACACTAGACTAAAATAAAAAGCTAACTATATACAACCTATTATTTAGGCCTCACACTAACTATAAACTAGAAGTCTAAATAGTTGAGGGTCCACCATAAGAACGATTTGACTTTGAAGGATAACCGGTGTACCCTCACTCTCAAGCATGCCCTCCGAAAAATATGGATTCCGTTTGAAAAACGAAAAGCATGTGTAAGGCGTAAGAAAGGAACCATCATCAATTAAAAGTTTTGGTGGGACGATGGGGGGTTTGGATTGAACGGGTGACAAAAATATGTGGAGACCGAGAAAAGATGAATATCCTCCCAAAGATTTTGAAGTTGGAATGGGAGGCGGCGCACACAAAGGCACGGATGCGATTGTGGAGGGAGACTCGAGCAATTAATCCTCATCGGCGATTGGATTTAAAACATTAAAGTTTGAAACTGAATCATCGGGTACTTGTTCCAGGGTGATAATAGAGAATGAAAATGGGGATGAAAGAAATTCAAACTCATGAGATGAATCATCATCGCATGAAGTTTGAGTTTCGAATGAAATAATATCATTTTCAATGAAATGTTCTTCTTTGGAGGCCAAAGAAGAAATCATTTCATTACAAACAGATATTATGTATTTATCATCCTCACTTTCAATATCTATTACGCAATGGGCAAAGCCCAGAATGGATTGTTCCAAAGTAGGCATAAGTACCTCATTTGGTTCAAAACATTCCTCGACCTCGAAAGTCTTGGAAGCAAAATCATCATCGGACTCAAATAATAAATCCAACTCATGTTCCCACGAACAATTTTCTTCCCGATAACAAGTTTCAATTTTCTCATTTTCATACATACGCAAGCCCTCACCGAATGTCAGAGGTCGAGGTGCGGATGCATGAAGATGGGAGATTTGAAAATTACCATCGGACTTGAACGAAAACTCATTATTATAGGAATTTTGAAAACTATTCGAATTCGTTTCAAAATTCCTATTATAAGGAGATAAAGGCCCAAAATCATTATCGTTATCATCAAAATTCCAATAACCCAAATTTGGACTTTCGTTATATTCGCCCAAAGTAATATTTGAATTTGTTACACTTTGGGATGCTAAGTATTCACCGAAAGTCATAGGCTTGCCAGAATTTTGAGGATTATAACAAGGATTATCGAAAGAATTGGAATAAGACATGCTTACCCCAAAATGGCTCGAAGTAACGGATTCCACAAAGTAGGTGCGCGCGGGAAAAATTCGAGCATTTCTAAGTGCTCAAATGTGGAAGTCTTGCAAAAGTTAGCAAATGATACAAACAGAAAGAAAATAATATGAATTACTAAATCAAATAAAGTCTAAAACAAACTAGTCCCCGGCAACGGCGCCATTTTGATTAGCACGTGAAAAGTGGCGCGTGTAAGTACGTCGATCACTGTTTTAGTTTCACCGCGTTAATACAAAAACCTAAGTTACGACTACACTCAACTGGTGAGTACAGCGGTAAGTTGGGTATCGAATCCACAGAGAATGTTTGATACATCGTAACAAATTATTAATTCAGGAATAAAAGTGTAAAAAGGTTATGGTTGGTTGTAAATAAAAGAAAAGAGAAGTTAAGTTAAGTCTAAATAAAGTAAAAGCGAGGATGGGGATATCATCCAACCTTACGGATCGAAACAACCACTAATCAAGATTCCGGCTCGAAAGCAATTTAATCGAGCTTTATCAATTAAACATAAACTTCACACGATAAGGAATTTAAGCCAAAGTTGCGAGAATAAACACTTAACCGAAAATTGGTCGCACGCGGATTAAATTTGGATTATCGCTATAAACACTAACGTTGCATGACAAAGAAAGTTAAACGCATAATAATCCTGACTTTAATTCCCGCGGGTTCAATTAAATGCAATTTTGCACAAAACCTAATTTTCGAAGCTCGGGGTTCGGAAATGGAGGAACGAAATCCCGACCCTATTTGTCTAGGGGAAATACATGAATAAAACTAAATTATGTTAATTAAACTAGGAAAGCAAGAATTAAAGCAATTAAACTAACTACAATGCATGGAGACTAAATTACAAAGCAAGGAAAAATGAAGAACAGAGCTATATTAATGGAGATGGAAGTGAATAGTTCAATCTTACAAAACCAAATGGTTGTCAATCCAAAAAGAGAAGAAGATGAGCTCTCAAAACCAAACCCTAACCTAAAATGTCTTCTAAAACTAAGTATAAAACTGAATGTCTCAATATTACACAAAATTGGGTTATATAGTAACTTGGAATAAAAGAAAAGAAGAAAGAAAACAAAAGAAAATATCTACAGAAAAATAGGGGATCGATCGATAGACCTCTTTGGTCTCTGAAGGGTCGATCGATCGATCAAGCCGGGCAGACTGCAATTTCCCCTATTTTGGCTTGCATTTCTTCTCCGCTAAAATCATCGTAACTTCTTCGTTATGAATCGGATTCGCGCACCGTTCACAGCCATGCGAAGCTAGCGAGGAGGGATACAACTTTTGTGGAGATGTCGGGCCAGGTGCCCAAGCTCTGAAATTACCGGATTGCTCTTGAACGTGCGATTGCATACGGAACTTCACCGGAGTGCATCCGAATCCCATACTTAGTATCTAAATATCTACAAAAGTCCAATTATACCTCATATAGCATGTTAACAATATAAACTGAGGTCGTCTGTTTAACGGGCTTAAATATAGAGATTAAGACACTCGAGGAGGCTAAAATGCGTAGGTTCGACGGATGAAATACGCAATATTTGCATATTATCATACCCCCTAACTTACACATTGCTAGTCCCTAGCAATGAAATAGGATGCAACAAGAACTACAAGCAAACCAAAAGCAGGAGATAGTACAAAAGTATGGTATAAAAGCAAAAGGCCATTTTCGCGTGCGATTCGATTGCATTTATCGTATGCAATTAGTCGTTAAACCCCTAGGTCACCCTAGTGGATGAGTGTGGTCTAGTGAGGGTTTTCAGGGATGGTACCCATAAACATCACATGCTTTCCTAAAAATATGCCCAAAGCAACATACGACAAGCCCAACAATAGCGAAAAGGATTTCATACGCATTATTAGCATATTGAATGAATTCAAACAAAAGTCTAAATCATTAACATTATAAAATGCACCTCATAGAATTGAAACCTTAAAATGTGGGAGGGGGACAAGCACATGTAAAGTATGATTTGGCGAAAAACTTGTATAAACTGGATAAGAATAAAAGCAAGCATACATTCAATCCTCATGAGCATTACGCTCATTAAGTGAATTAACTCGAAACAGGGAGGTAACACACGGAACATGCGGGAATAAAGGGTAAATGTAAATGGAAAGTAGGTCGCACACATGTCACAGATGAAGAACGCTATATATAAATTGAAAAACTATAATCTCAATGAAAGATACCGCACACTAAAAGAGGGGAAATGTATTTTCACAGATTATCAAAACTATTATGACTTTTGAATTACATCAACCTAAGATCACATAGGACTTTAATAGGGTTGTAATGTACTTTAGGCTAGAGTACAAAACGAAGGATATGTATGTACGGATTCAAAGTGTTCGGGATGAAACTCGGGATAATGGGAAAATGCGGGCAATATCAAAATTGGAAAACAAGTTCCAAACCGGCATTAGATATATCATCGGGGAGAGTAATCAAAGATTATTGAACTATGTACAACATATACAACTTTCTCTTTTCTTTCTTTTCTTCTTTTTCTCATGTTTTCTTTTGCTTTTTGCTTTCTTTTTTTCTTTAATTTTTTCACTTCTTTCTTTTTCTTTACTTATCAAACTCTCATATGCCTAAATTGCAACCGACTTCACAACAACAACATTCAATCCCAAGTAACATTCCAAACAAAGGTATGGAAAGTGTATGTATGGGCTAAAACTCCAATGTATAGTTGGTTATGGTAATGGGGTATGAAATGAAAGGCTAAAAGTTCAAGCGTATCGAGCTACTCAACGTACCGAGCTACCTATCATACCGAGCATCTTGTTGGGAAAACTAAATGACCAAGACAGATTCAATGTTTATCGTATTACAGTCATTCCTTATCATGTACGGATGAATATGCCTATTCAAGAAAGGCGTATTATCCATTCACATTGACAGCCCAAGGGCTATAAATACATTGTAATACCCTCATGACAGGGTAAGCAATCATAAGCAAACATAATCGAGACCGAGGCAAGATACGCAGTAATACAAAACAATGGATGTAGGCCATTTTCCTTAAGGGTGAACCACTTTAAAAATATCTTATCTTATTTCTTTATTCACATTTATCTGTGATTAATTAATTAGGTCAAATCTAGTTTTTTACATCAACAAACATGGTCTGAATATGAGACTTACATCAAGGGTATCGAAATCACCTTGGAAATGAGAATCACCAACATAAAGCCCTATGGGAATAACATCCTAGTCATGATCTAAATATTAGGAAAAATGGAAGATTTGGGATGACAAACTACGACCATACCAGGCCTCATTAGATGAGATAGCTTTACAATTCGAGCATTTCTAATTCGGCTTCCTCCCGAGAGCTAAAAATAACTTCGTAAATGCTCTTTTCACCTTAGCCTCCATGATCGACATGTCGAAGGTCGGCATGGAGATTGTGTTAATCATAAATAGTTGGAACACCCCTTCGTATTTCTTTAAAGTCGATATGATTCAAGAAAAAACCATAGAACCCGCAGTCTGGTACTACGACATATGGAGCTCGCTCAACAAAAATCACTACACATCAGATGCCTCCTCCAATAATCGAGTTACCTTATGAAAATTGGCATACTAATTCATCATATATGGGGCCAACTATACAAAATAGGGTTTGACGGTATACACTTATGATGTGTCACAGAGTATGAAACCCTAAAAAATGGTCAAAATCCATATCGACGAATGTGGCTTGCACATGAGTGGGAACGCCCTCTCCAAAAAAAATACTTTGACAGTCATACTACCGGACCACCATGCGAAAGGACAACACTAAGTATGTCAAGAGATGCCTGTCAACGACA
Organism: Sambucus nigra; assembly: GCA_949130495.1. Taxonomy (NCBI): domain Eukaryota; kingdom Viridiplantae; phylum Streptophyta; class Magnoliopsida; order Dipsacales; family Adoxaceae; genus Sambucus; species Sambucus nigra. The sequence goes on from OX422224.1 coordinate 340,897,912, forward strand.
TCCTCCACCTCGAGAGATATATTGCATAATCTAACCCTGGACATTTTTTGCCTGGGGGATCGACATCATTCGGAAGGTCATTCCTAAGGCCTCCACGGGGCATGAGTTAATCTTAGCCTCTATTGAATACTTAACAAAATGGATTGAGGTTGACTCTTGAACCGTTCTAAATGCTCAGAAAGTGGAAAACTTCATACGGTGGAACATCATCTGCCACTTCAATGTATATTATAAATTGGTATCAGACAATGGATCTCACTTCAAAAAGTAGGTCTCTAACCTATTACATGAGTAGGCATAAGTCATCCGCTTATAGACCTCAAATTAATGGATCAATCAAATATTATAACAAAAAACAAAACAACCAATAAGGATACTTGATTCGTTCCGAATCATAGCACTCATTACCCTCGAACAGAGGCATTTTAACCCCCTCGGGTACCGTAATTGATATAATTATGCTCATTAATCAGAAAACCTCCATTTTATATGCTAACATGTTATTGGAGCTATTATTGAGATTTTATAGGTGTTATGGTTCTTAGTAGGAAGTTTGAGCACATTTTGATAAAGTTTCATCACGATTTGCACGTTCAGGGGCATTTTGTAATTTCACACTTTGGTATTTTTGACCAAATTCTTCACGAAAGTTGTAGCCCTCGAGACAAGCTTCTCGTGGCCATGAACGGTCATGAATCGGAGTCCGAATAAAGGAAACACGAACCTTTAGTCGGGGAATAATTATAAGAATTTATTTATTATTATTTTATTTATTAACTAACAATCTAAATAATTCCATCTATGTCCCTTTCTCTTTCAATTACAACAAGCTTCCATAGGCGATTTTGATTTGGCTTGAGTTTGTACTCGGGTTTTTCTTTCGTCCAAAATTAGAACTTGGGTCACGTGCGGAACTAGTTATGGGTCAGTTGGCTTGGGTTTTTGGAGTACCCATTTTGGTATTTTCATGGCTTTGGACATTTTTTATGGAGATTTGCAAGGTATCAGTTTTGACATGGTAGCAGGTGGTGACCTTGGTTTCTTGATTTTTATTGGAAGCAAGTCCGACATGGAGACACGGTTGGTTTTGTCCAACACGCTCATGGTTCCATAGTGGGTTTTGTCCAACACGCTGATGTGGGTCTTGATTTTCTTTACACACCATGGTAGCAGGTTTTGGGTTGTTTGTTGACTATCACGTAGCAGCTGGGTTGTGTCCATGGTGGCTGGTCTTACACGAGTTGGTGGTTTTGGTTATTTTGTCCATGGATGGTCCTTGCATGCTGCAGAATATTGGGGGCTTGAGCTGTGATGCCTGGTCGACCGCGCCTCTGCTGCCGGTCGATCGATGTTTGGATTTTATGCCTTGAGCCAAGGAAGTGTGCTCCTCCCCTTTTCTACGGTCGACCGACCTAAGGCCCCGGTAGACCGGTCCCCTGCTTCTCTTTGCCACGACTTTGCTGCTACCCCTTTTTATATTTTTTATTTTCTTTTTCATTTTCTTTTGTTGCTTTAACCAAAACTTATCCCCTTTTTATTTATTTTTTCTTTTTCTTTTAATTCTTTATTGTAACTTAGTATATAAGTGGGGAGACTTGTTTAACTCAAGATAGATATTAGATTTTTAGTTCTCTTCTCTTTTAAAACCTAGGGTTAGTATGCATTTGGGGATTTTTTTGGCGACCTCCCATCTCCACTATTTTCTTTGTGTAATCAACCATTAATGTAAGTTTTATTTATTATTCTAGCTTTTTTCCTTTTCCTTGTTTATTTATTTCTTTCATGCCTAGACAAATTAGTGTAGTTTATTTATTTATTGTTTTAATTATTAATTAGTTGTTTAATTTAATTATTCATGTTTTGTGAGTAGTTAAATAGGGTCGAGGTTGCGCTTTTTCCATTAATAGGCGTCGATCTCCGAAAGTTAGGTTTCGCGTAAAATTGTATTTAATTGAAACCGCGAGTATTAAAGTCGGATTATTATGCGTTTAACTTTCTTTGTCATGCAACGTTAGTATTTATAGTGATAATCCGAATTTAATCCATGTGTGACCATTTTCCCTTAAATGTTTAATCTCGCAACTTTGGCTTAAATTACTTATTGTGTGATGTTTATGCTTAATTGAGCATGTTGGTTAAATAGCTTTAGAACCAGAATTCCAATTAGTAGTAGTTTATCCCGTGTGGTGTAAATGTGCGATCCTGACTCTCGCTTTTAAATTGTTTAGACTTAACTTCTTCCTTTTTCTTTGTCAACATAACCCCTATCACCTTTTACACTTTTATTCTTGAAATAATAAATCAATTAAAATCTATATGACATTCCCTGTGGATTCGATACCCGACTTACCGCTATACTTGTATTGCAAGTGTAGTCGTAATTTAGGTTTCTTATATTAACCCGGTGAAACGGCACCCTTGTCCGGGAAGAAATGAAAAGGGAAAAAAACTAAGATATTATGAGGAAGAAATGATCCAAATGAGGAATTTTTGCCTACTTTGGAACAAACCATCCCTCACTTGGCCCATGGTACAATTGTGAATGAAAATGAGGAAGAAATGAACGTAGTATCCATTTGCAGTGAAATGGTTTCTTACTTAATTCTCAAAGAAGAAAGTTTCATTGAAAATGATCCTATTTCTTTCGAAATTCAATCTTCAAGCGATGATAACTCAACTATTGAGATTGGATTTCTTTCATCCCCGTCTTTATTCTATATTGTCAAACCATCGCAAGTACGCGATGAATCGATCCAAAACCTTAAAACGTTTAACCTTTTCACTGATGAGGAGTACTTTCTCGAGTCACCTTCCTTGAAATCATCTTTGCCTCCTTGTGCGCCACCTCCCATTCCAATTGAAAAATATTTCGGAGGAAATTCACTTTTTTTGGACCCCAACTGTACCTTTCCCCCTTATTATCCAAATCGCCCATCGTCCTTCCTAAATTTCAAATTGGCGATGGTTCAATTTCTATGACTTGCACATGCATTCCGTTGTTCAAATGTAATTCTCATTTTTCGGGAGGCATGCATGTTCTTGAGGGTACATTGTTGATCCCCCAAAGTCAAATTGTATTGTGGGTGGACCCTAAAAAAATTTAACTTCTAGTGTATAGTTAGTTAGAAGTTAAAATTATAGGTTGTAAATAGTTAGTTTTGCTTTATTTTTATTCTTACTTATAGTCTAGTGTAATTAGTTAAAATTTTAGTCTTTCTTTTTGTTATTCTTTGGTACTAACATGTTGTATAGAATCATTGGACTTGTACTTTCACGAGATCGCTCCATTTTGGGTAATATCGCTATTTTCCTCTCTTTAACTTGGTTCTTAATTAACATTGAGGACTATGTCAGGTTTTAAGTTAGGGGGTGTGAGATATTCTATCCATTTATTGCTAGTTTCTTTGATTTGACTATATGTTAGTTCCAAGCATGCTTTTCTTGAAAAAAATTAAAATTTTCAAAAAGATTTTCTTTCTTTTTTCTCCTTTGTTGGGCATTTTGCCTTTGTTTTCGATGATAAATTTTAATAATTGCTTGATCCGATAGACAACTCAATGATGAATATTCTCAATTTTAGAAGTTATTAGACTTTAGTCCTTAATCATTGATATTATGAATAACTTTATGAATTAAACTTTAATCCCAAGAGCACAAGCGTTTTTCTTGCTTTATTGATTTGGTTTAAAATTTTTATAACTCGGTAATCTTTTATTGCATTGTATATACTTACACCAAGTAAGCTTTGTAAATTTCGTCGTTAGTGAGTGTATACACTATTCTTTCCTCTTTGAAAACGTTACAGTCATTGGTAATCTCACTTTTCTTTCATTTGATCATTCATTAATTGAGTTCATACTTGGAATGCATTACTTGGGCATGATTTTCAAAGTTTATTTTGACTCGAGAATTGCGTAAACTTTAGAAAATGATCATAGGCCATCTTTGTTATATCACCCATATTGACCTTGACCTCAGTATGTTTCCCCTCGTCAACCCCTTTGAGCCTAAATATTATCCTTTAGTTTCATAACCCAAAATTCCGTAACCAACTCCACATTGGAGTTATATACCATACCTATTACCTTTTGTACCTTTGTTTAGAATGTTACTTGGGATTGAATGATGTTAGCATTATGTGGTTGCAATTTAGGCATGTGAGAGTGATAAAAGTAAAGAAAAGAAAAAGAAAAAGAAAAAGTGAAAAACATAAAGTAGAAAACAAAAGAAAACAAAAGAAAAAGTGAGAAAAAGAAGAAAAGAAAAGAAAGATAAAGTTGTATATGTTGTATATAGTGTTCTAATCATCTTTGTTTACTCTCCCGATTATTATATTCAATGCTTTTTATGGAAGTTGTTTTCCAATTTTTGGAATTGCCTGCAATTTTTCCTTATCCCGAGTTTTCATCCCCGAACACCTTTGAATCCGTACATATACCTTTTCTTTCATACCCTTAACCCCAAACCTACACTACAACCCTATAAAGTTTTATGTTATCCTAGGGTGAATTTAATAGTAAAGTTTTAATAGTTTTGATCATCTGTGAAAATGCATTTCCCCTCTTTTAATGTTTGGAATCTGATAAGCACCCAAAACTGTACATTTTATATCCCGAATAGACGTATTTTACTTGCTAATTCTCGGCAATATGGGTCTTATGTGCTTAAATGTTTATCTTGTAGGTCAAACGTCCATTTACGGTGTCAAAAGCTATATATCGAGGCAAATGCGTGTTGAATGAAGCTAAATACCTTATCCCATAACCCTAACCTACCCTAAACCTACCCCAAACCCTGTGTGTGTTTTGTTTGTCCCTTTTTAATATTTTTTAGATTTTTAGTTTGAGTCGTTTTATTTTTAGTATTTATTTTAGATTTATTTAGAATTTCTAGGTTTTATTTTCTATTTTATCTTTATTAGTATAATTTTATTTTATTTTGATTTTTATTAGTTTTTAGTTTTTATTAGGATTAGATTTTTAGGATTTCATTTATTTTTTAGTTTTATTTGATTCTACATTTATTTAGGATTTTAGTTTTAGTTTTATTAGATTCTATTTTTATTTTTATTTTTATTTTTAGTTTCAATTTTTATTTGAGTCTTTGTTTTATTTTAGAATAGAATTTTTTTTTAGGTTTTTATTTTATTTTATTAATTTTATTTTATTAGTATTATTTTTAAGTGTCCGAATTAAACACACACATTACTCACACACACACTTATCCTAAACTCACTCACCTCACCCACACCAATCTCCCCTACACACTAACCCCACCCAACCCATCTTCAACCTCTCACCACCACTTTCCCATCTCTTCCACCATAACCCATATACCTCCATCTCTCACCATAACTTCAAAGATCCATTTACATAAACCACCTTATACCACTTGCTACCCCCAATCGGAATCCATCTCCGGCCACAACTGGTCGGCGACCCCTCGTCCATTACGACCACACTCTGGCCAGCCAAGACTCACCCCCTCTCCGGCGTCATCCTAGGCAGCGCCCCCTCGTCAACTCGCCAGCGATCCTGCTTATACCACCAAGTCGACCTCCGGTCCGGCCACAACCCCAGGTGAGAACCACCGCCGACCCATACCCGATCGCGGCCTGCTACACGACATCCACCAAACCCAGCGGCCACCCCATTTACGACTCCCACGTACCCTCCATTGGACCTCACCGCCGGCGACCCATGACCCATTTTTGAGTTTGCCCCACCTCATATCGAATCCGGGCAGACCCTCGAAACCCGACGACCAACCCCTCTCGACCCGATTCCAGACCTCCATGTTCGATCAACAAACATGGCCACACCCAAACTCGGGTCTCCCACTTCTACCCGAGACCCCAAACCGAAATCAAGACCCATTCCAACCCTTTGTTCAAACCCACGATTTATCTCCTGTTAACAAACCAAAAACAAAAACCAACTCATTTATCCCACGTGTCTAATAAACCCCATTTACCCCAATATACCCTTAAACCCCAACTTCCCATATGTCTTATACCAAAGTCCAAAATACCCTCATTCTCTCCACTATCATGACCTCACACCCAAACCACATGCACCCTCTAATAATTCCCTAAACACCCTCACGTCAATACCTTCCATATCCCATACACCATTGTCCTCCCATTTTTATCCCCATGATCCATGCCTACTATTTAAAGAATGGAAGACTCAATTTGAAGGGGAGGCTTTATATATCAATTTGTAGAGAGAATTCTAGAGAGAGATAGGTTAGATTATAAAATAAATTGGGAAATTATTTTTGTAAATAGTTTTTCTTTTTCCTTTTAGAGATTATTGAGTGATAAATTGTGAGTAATTCAATTGAGTATTATATTGAATTGATTATTGTTGGATGCTCATATTGGATGGATTGTGCTTGATTTCAAGAAAATAAGAGTTCAATTTCACTTCAAGAGATTGGGTTTGATTGTTCTCTTCTCATTTATTTTATGCCTTTGATTATTAATTTGTCAAATCTCATACCATGTTAGGCTAAATCCCCTTTCAAGGGGTGGGGGGAACCCTTATTTGATGTTATTTTAGTTTAATTAGTTTGATTACTTGAAAATTTCCCTTTGAATGTTAATTTTGATCCCTCGCCCTTAAATTTACGCCTTGAGAGAGGGTAAATGATTTTCGAGAGAAAATCGAAATTCTAGTTATAATACCCATTTTAGATTCGAACTAGAGATAGGGGTTTCTTAAGTGGGGTATTATAACTTGAATTTCAACTCTAAATTTATTTTCTAAGATTTACATAAGTTTTAATTGATCGATCCTAGCGGGTGATTAACTAAATGGAGTGTAGATCAATTTTTCTAGAGTTGTGGGGTGTTGAACTTAATTTTCTAAAAGGTTACTATTAAAATTACATTTTCAATGAGAGTTGATTTGTAAGTTTGATATTAATTTGGGAGAATTCAATTAATTAAATTAATTAATTAGAATAGCTAAAATTTGTGGTGTAATCCCACTCCTTGATTGTTCTCAAATTTATTTACCTCAATTGTCTCTTATTTTTGTATTAGACTATGTTTTTATTTTAGTAACTTTTTAGTTAGTTGTTATCATCTCTCATTTAGTTTAGTTTTGTATTATTTCACCTCACCTCACCCAATTGTTTTAATATTGAAAAAAGCTAAAAAAAAATTAGAAAAAGTGAAAAAGCACAAAAAGAAAATAAAATTTGAATTACAATTGAGTTTGTCTCTAGTTTACCCCCTTGATGTGGATTGATACCCTTACTTACCTCTACACTTGAGATTGTTATATTTGTAGGTAATTGAGGATTTTGATTAGAGGATCTTTTTAAGCAACGACGATAAATACAAGCAAAAGTTACTCTATCAAATGGCGTCATTGCCATTCTTGGGAGCGTGAAGCACTTGGAGTGGATTCAACTTATAGTTCATTTATTTTTTGCACTTTATTATTTTTTTTGTACCATTTTTCTTTATTTTAGAAGGATTGTATTAGGTTTATTTTATCATTGCTTGTATTGCGATGTATAGAGACACCTTTATTTTATTTTTCATTTTAAAAATTGTAATAATCGAAGAAAGCATGATAGGGAAACCGGACAAGGTAGAGAGAGGGCTTCCAAAGGTGAGGATTTAGAAGCCTCTCTACCTTGGGTCGGTAGGACTCCCGGGGCCGACTGAGATAGGCGTGATCTCCCTCCGGTCGACTCAAATTTTTCAGCACCCCATGGCGTAAAAAGTGTGGGAGGTACATTTCTCAAACACTCGCGTTCTCTCCTGTTAGCGAGTCAATTCTTTTGTGTGCCTTGTGCGCTCTTATGTGATTTTATTCTCGAATTTATTTTTTAATGGTGTGATGAATTAATTGACTAAGACCTACACCCGGTCACTCACGAGAAGGGATTTCATCACCCGACTCACTCGCTTACCAATTGTGTGCTACCCTAGCCATCACTAAATTTAAAATCAATCAACTAGGTAGCCCAATGGGAGAAAATTTTGCAAAAGAGATCACTCAAATAAATTCCATGATTTTTATCGCTCGCGGACTTAATTAAAATTGGACTACCCCTTTCACTAAATTTTGAAGATAAAATTGGCTATGTGCTAGTTAGGAATTCTCCTTGACTTGTGTGTGTCCAATTCAATTTTTTGGTAGTCGAGTTTTAGTTAGTTCGTCCCAAATTTCTGAGTCCATATTTTTCCGCACCATTCCTTCCAACAAAATCCAAAAATATTTTCTTTCTTTCATTCTTCGAAAATCCAAAAATATTTTCTTTCCTTTTGAAAAAATTTTAAAAAAATATATTTTTCTCCTCATGGCCGAAGAACGTCCCTTACGGGACTACTTTGGTCATTTTCCATTGTCACGCGACACGTGTGAGAGTGATCCTGAGCCGTCTCTTTATGATATTCTTAGTGGTCACCGCTCCCTCACGAGTACCATTGGTACTCTTGACCCATCTATGCACGCACCTCATTTTCCATCACCCTCGGTGTCAAGTGTCGACGTGTCTCATCCTTTGTTGTGCACCCACTGTTATTATGCCGATCACATGTCCCATGAGTGCCCTTACTCTTCATATCCCTACGAACCCACCATGGAACATGTGTATCCATATGACATTGTTTTGGAACGCACTTCGTCCTATTATCCCTATATACCTAATCCCGAGTTGTGTGAGAACCCCAATTATTCGTGGAGGCCTGATCACCCTTCCACGCAATAAGAATCCCAACCCGGTGTTATGGATTCTCCCACGTTCCAACAGTTGTCACGGCAACCTTGTGCACCTATTCACGATCATTTTCCTCACTACGTACCCCATGAGCATCAACCAATTTTCCATCACGAAAGCGATCCTTTCGTGTATGATGAACTTGTCCCTACTCCACCCACTTCATTTGAATATTCTTCGTACACTCATGATAGTAGCGAGTTGTGTCCACCTCACCCACCGCCACCACACATCACTCACCCACCACCATCCACATTCGCTCTCGAAAGCCTCTTTCAAAAGTTCATACTCGAGCAAGAGCAAGCCACTCAAATTCAAAATGTAGCCCTCCAACGGCTTGAACAAAGATTTAATGAAATTGAGTGTGCGAGAGAGTCGGACATTCCTATGGATCCACCCATTATTGCGCCCGAGTGTGATGATGATGTGTCCTCTTGTGACACAGATTTTGAGTGTGACCAACCTCACCAATCCGAGAATCTCAAAGTTGGGACCATTCCATGGTCCGGGTCCCAAGTCGACAATTGTGTTGACTTACCTTTCATTAGTGAGCCTGATCCAATCCCACCATGTCCACTTGAACCCCCACTTGAGATCCATATTCCTTTTCCCGCCGAATCCAAAAAAAAGCCTGAGTCTACACCTATCGAGTTCTCAAGGAACAAATTCATCCTAGGTTAGCTCCGGCTACGAGTGCTCACCATTTTTTCGAGATAGAATCCGTGATAGTTCCTAACTATTCGGATATGGATGATGTCCCATCATGCATGGCTCCCATTGACCCCGATATTTCTAGTGATTCCCCTATCTCAGATCTTGGTGCCTCATCTTACCCACCTACCACATTCCCCGATGCTACTCTTATGGAGAAACTTCCCACTCCATCTTTAGAAACCACACTCCCTTGTGAGTATTCCTTTACTCCCCCCAATGAGTGTGTGTCTCCCACGCTTGAGTTGGATCATCTTCCTCCACCATCTATCCCACCCGACCCACCCATTGCCCCTTCCACCCCACCACCTGGTTTGGATCTTGATTTTACACATTTCAAGTTTCCATATACATTTTTTGATCCACACCTGAAACCATCCCCCACCTTCTACGAGAGTTATGGTGCTACTCTCCACTTCCGTGACACCAAGCTTGTTACTCTATACTCGCCACTCTCTTGTGGTGTTGATTTTTCCACTCGACATCTCCCTGGTGTGTCACGGCGCGACCATTATCATTGCCCATTTATAGAATGGTCGTGTGATTTTTATGAGGCCCATACCATTCCACTTACCAAACCATTTTGCCTTCCTCACCAATTTGAGCACCATGCTTATAGGGCCCTTGTTTCCCTCACATTTTGGCTCAATAAGGCCCGCGATCGATGCTTCATCACCCATGCCCTTCTCACTTTTACCCTGATCCCCACCCACCCATGGTCCACCGATGCTTTGCATCGTGTGATGCACTTTGCCATACAAGTGCATTGACACATTTTAGCCTCTATCCAATAAGATTGACACTTCAGTCTTGTTTGGGGGTGATTCTCATCACCCGAATTTTCTGCCGCCCCGCGCCATTATAGTTCCTATCCTTAGGGTGATATCCCTTCGGTCTGGCTGAAGAAATTAAACTTAGCGCTACTGGGAGGCAGCTCGCATTTCTTGTACTAGTCTCATCCTGTTTGGGTGGTGTTTCACAGCACCCTATGATTTACATGCTTTATAGACTTGTACACCTTTTTTCTCTCTTATCATTCATTCAGGTTTATTCTTGGCTATATATTTGTCCACTTCATTAGCGATTCATTCTGGTAATCTCTTTCCTACCTTATGATCTCAATTTTAAAAATCATTTCACTTAACATTGAGGACGATGTTCCTTTTTGTTTGGGGGTGGGGAATCTTATCAAAATCGTACCTCTTTTGAAAATTTTTGATTTCTAAACCCGATTTTTAAAATTTCATGTAGTTTCTTTCATCTTACTCATTGATGTGAACTTTCAATCATCCATTTTTTAAAGTCTAGGAATCAAGATATAGAATATTTTTTCTAATAGCTTATGTAATACGTATCAAGGCATGTTGCACCATGAATTTCTAGACTCAACAAAAAAATTTCACTTATCACGTCACTACGGTTAGAGTTGAAGAGTACTAAAATTCTAAAGAGAACCTTAAGGATCACTAGTAGAGATTTTAGCCCGTGAGATTTGTGCCTTTCACCCCTTTAGAGTGTTTTACGCAATCTCCGAGTCACAAGTTGATTCAACTTCGTTTGGGTCCGCACTTTAATTGTTGTATGATCTCATTTTTCTTCTTTAAAATTTTGGCTTGATCATTGAGAACGACATCATTTTCGAGTTGTAAGAAACACGTGTCTCAAAATTTATCCTAAATACTATATTTTCATCCATACACCTACCATTTACTATTTACTTCACCCATATTCCCATTTATTCCCCACTCCATTCATATATCATCCATCATCATTTTTGAGTAAAAGAGTGTTGTTCCAAATGTTAAATGTTTTCAGTGTTGAGAGTATAAAAAAAAAGAAAAAAAAAATATAGAAAAAAAAAGAGAAAAAGAAAAGAAAAATCGAAAAAAAGGAAAAAAAAGAGAGGAAAGAAAAGAAAATAAAGAGAGTTATAATTAGTTCTTGTGTAAAAAAGACATTTGTTCTTCAAGTGCTATACACTCTTCTCACATATCGCATCCATCTTTTATCCATTACACATCCATCACTCATTATTCATCCATACATCACCATCCTACCTCATATCATCATATCCTTTCCATTTCATTTCCCCCTCACCCATAATCATCCATATTTACCCTAGGTGTTCGGGCAAATGTAAGTCAACGTGATGAATAACTCGACATTCTCACTATAGTGATTAGCATTTCTTTCATGAGATCATTTTTCTTTCTAATTGTTTGTTCTTTCTTATGTGTGTGTGAGACTTTTGAACTTGCTTACATTTACTCACCTCCTCACACACAAAAGCGATACACTAACCCAAATCTCGAGAGTTCGATTGAGAGAGTTATATCCAGATAGATTTTGAAGTTGAAGCGTCGATTTCGAAAAGGCAATCTAGGAATTACTCTTGTGATACTCGACCCGTTTTTACTGATTCACACCACACACATTGAGTTCTAGGGAGGATGTGCCTTGTGTATTTACTTAGCTAAACTTTTTACGCTTCTAGCTTGTATTTCTCAAAATATTTCTCATGTGATGGATTGTGCGACTATTCTACATCCAATAAGAGATTGACTACCTTTTTGCAAATAAAGAATTTTGTGGGTATATTCCCAGCAAACCCTCACGAGACACAACTGGTCCTGTAGGGAAACCTATATGTTTAAAGGCTTATTGCACATGTTATGTGCAATCGCAAGTGCCCACGAAAGTGCTACACTTTTGGTTACTTATCTTTCTCTTTCTCTCTATCTTATTGCTCGAGGACTAGCAACGCTTTGTTTGGGGGGATATAAGCACCCAAAACTGTACATTTTATACTCCGAATAGGCGTATTTTAGTTGCTAATTCTCGGTAATATGGGTCTTATGTGCTTAAGTGTTTATCTTGTAGGTCAAACGTCCATTTGCGGTGTCAAAAGCTATATATCGAGGCAAATGCGCGTTGAGTGGAGCTAAATACCTTATCCCATAACCCTAACCTACCGCAAACCTTGTGTGTGTTTTGTTTGTCCCTTTTTAATATTTTTTAGATTTTTAGTTTGAGTCGTTTTATTTTTAGTATTTATTTTAGATTTATTTAGAATTTCTAGGTTTTATTTTCTATTTTATCTTTATTATTATAATTTTATTTTATTTTGATTTTTATTAGTTTTTAGTTTTTAATACGATTAGATTTTTAGGATTTCATTTATTTTTTTGTTTTATTTGATTCTACATTTATTTATGATTTTAGTTTTAGTTTTATTAGATTCTATTTTTATTTTTATTTTTAGTTTCAATTTTTATTTGAGTCTTTGTTTTATTTTAGAATAGATTTTTTTTTTAGGTTTTAATTTTATTTTATTAGTGTTATTTTTAGGTGTCCAAATTAAACACACACATTACTCACACACACACTTATCCTAAACTCACTCACCTCACCCACACCAATCTCCCCTACACCTCACCTACACACTAACCCCACCCAACCCATCTTCAACCTCTCACCACCACTTTTCCATCTCTTCCACCATAACCCATATACCTCCATCTCTCACCATAACTTCAAAGGCCCATTTGCATAAACCACCCTTATACCACTTGCTACCCCCAGCCGGAATCCATCTCCGGCCACAACTGGTCGGCAACCCCTCGTCCAGTACGACCACACTCTGGCCAGCCAAGACTCATCCCCTCTCCGGCGTCATCCCAGGCAGCGCCCCCTCGTCAACCCACCAGCAATCCTCCTTATACCACCAAGTTGAACTCCGATCCGGCCACAACCCCAGGTGTGAACCACCATCGACCCATACCCGATCGCGGCCTGCTACATGACACCCACCAAACCCAGCGGCCACCCCATTTACAACTCCGACCTTCCCTCCATTGGACCTTACCGCCGGCGACCCATGACCCATTTTCGAGTCTTCCCCACCTCAAACCGATTCTGGGCAGACCCTCGAAACCCAATGACCAACCCCTCTCGACCCGATTCCAGACCTCCATGTTCGATTAACCACCATGGCCACACCCAAACCCTAATCTCCTACTTCTACCCGAGACCCCAAACCAAAATCAAGACCCATTTCAACCCTTTGTTCAAACCCAGATTTATCTCTTGTTAACAAACCAAAAACAAAAACCAACTCATTTATCCCATGTGTCTAATAAACCCCATCTACCCCAATATACCCTTAAACCCCAACTTCCCACATGTCTTCTACCAAAGTCCAAAATACCCTCATTCTCCCCACTATCATGACCTCACACCCAAACCACATGCACCCTCTAATAATTCCCTAAACACCCTCACCTCAATACCTTCCATATTCCATACACCTTTGTCCTCCCATTTTTACCCCCATGCTCCATGCCTACTATTTAAAGAATGGAAGACTCAATTTGAAGGGGAGGCTTTATATATCAATTTGTAGAGAGAATTCTAGAGAGAGATAGGTTAGATTAGAAAATAAATTAGGAAATTATTTTTGTAAATAGGTTTTAATTTTCTTTTTGAGAGATTATTGAGTGATAAAGTGTGAGTAATTCAATTGAGTATTATATTGAATAGATTATTGTTGGATGCTAATATTGGATGGATTGTGCTTGATTTCAAGAAAATAAGAGTTCAATTTCACTTCAAGAGATTGGGTTTGATTGTTCTCTTCTCTTCTCATTTATTTTATGCCTTTGATTATTAATTTGTCAAATCTCATACCATGTTAGGTTAAATCCCCTTTCAAGGGGTGGGGGAAACCCTTATTTGATGTTATTTTAGTTTAACTAGTTTGATTACTTGAAAATTTCCCTTTGAATGTTAATTTTTATCCCTCACCCTTAAATTTGCGCCTCGAGAGAGGGTAAATGATTTTCGAGAGAAAATCGAAATTCTAGTTATAATACCCATTTTAGATTCGAACTAGAGATAGGGGTTTCTTAAGTGGGGTATTATAACTTGAATTTCAAATCTAAATTTATTTTCAAAGATTTACATAAGTTTTAATTGATCTATCATAGCGGGTGATTAATTAAAAATAGTGTAGATCTATTTTTCTAGAGTTGTGGGGTGTTCAACTTAATTTTCTAAAAGTTTACTGTGGGTACCTCGATTTGTCATCACGGGCCCAGACGAGTAGCCCAATAGAAATGGCCCAAAGTATGGGCTACTCGCATCTTTCTGAATTTGGTTGTGACTTAGTCTACTCCTAAAATCTCATAAAGAGATATTCTAGGAGTAGAAGATGGACATGGGGGAGTCCAACACCCCCACTCCCTGAGAACAAACATGTATATAAAAAAACCCTAAGCTTGGGGCAAAAGGCAGGCATTGTATTCTCTGTAAAACACTCCCCGAAGTATATAGAAATAATACTGAGAGCACCACCATGGATGTAGGCATTCTTGCTGAACCAAATACATATTGTGTTATGTGATTGGCATTGGTTATCTTCTTTATTTGCTTGGGTGATTGTGCTTTTCTCTTTTATTTGTGTTGAATATAATTGTCACCACAATTGGCGCCGTCTGTGTGAACGTTTGTCTTCCTTTAAGAAAGCTCTCACCAAAAAAAGAAGCTAGAATGTCTGGTCACAGTAGCAATGCCCCTCAAGCAGGAGATATCCAAGAACAGCCTGCCCCACGCAGGATCAGATCTCAAGTTCGGCGTTCAGACCAGAGAGCTCGCCCTGAGCGACAAGCCTCAGAAGAAAGTCAGGGACCAGCGAAGTCCACACAAATCTCCCGGATTATCGATGCCTATGAGGCAAGGCTCTAAGAGCAAGGAGAGACTGCTCTAAAGAAGAGGATGAGAATGCTCGCCTCAAAAGGAGATTAAAGAGGATGGAGAAAGAACTCCATCGCAGTACTAGGCGACGTCCATACCGCACTCCTAGCCCTCAGGAGAGCAAGTCTCGTAGTCAAGGAAGGAGCCCCAAATGAGGATCCAAAAGAAGTAAGAAGCTCGAGTCAGATGACGACTTCCTCGAGCAACAGTGACCAGCTCTCCATTACAGGAGCCCAGCTCGAGGTGATAAGGATATACGAAATTTGTTCCGAAGAGAAATGGACCAGCACCCAGCACATCGGGGTGCCAGATCAACCAGAGGTCTTGCTCGGTGATCTTTCAGGACCCAGATGAAATCCCCTTTCTCAAGGGAGATAGAATAAGAAGAAGCCCCCAAGAAGTTCACAATCTCGAGATTCAAGATCTATGATGGAAAAACTGACCCTATCAATCACGTTAGGCAGTACAGGCAGGCAATGACTCTCTAGAGCCACAGAGATGCACTGATGTGCCGGATATTTCCCTCAAGCCTCCATGATGTGGCCCAGAAATGGTTCGAGAGGCTCCCCCACAGGTCCATCAGGAGATTTGAATCCCTAGCCGAACTTTTTACGGCTCACTTCATTACCAACAGCTCCCATCCGAAGAGGATGGATGCTTTGCTAACAATGAAGAAGATGCCCCAGGAAAGCCTGCGGGGCTATGCAAAGAGATACTGGGAGTTGTTCAATAAGGTCGAGGACTGGGGGTAATAATGGGGGCAAGAATGGCTCCAAGAATGGAGGCAATAATGATGCTTCGAAAGCATTTCAGGCAGTGAACACTGTCTTCAAAGAACCAATCTACAAGATCCTAGAGAAGATCAAAGACGAGCCATTTGTTAAGTGGCCCAGAAAGATGGGAGGAGATCCCTTAAAGAGAAATAATGCGCTGAGATGCGATTTTCACAAGGAGGGAGGACATAAGACTGAGCATTACAAGGCTCTTAAGTCTAACCTCGAAGAACTAGCCCAGACTAAGCACCTCAACGAGTTTGTGGAGAAGAAGGAAGAGAAAGTCGCTACCAATGGAGAAACAAGACCCGATAACATACTTGAAGATGATGCTAGCCATGAATTTGCAGTTATTCATGGGGCATATGATATGAAACAGATTCAAGGGAATTCAACCCGGATGGAAGTGAAAAATCTTACGACGGTAATGTAAGCTTTTCAGATCGATCCAGTGAAGACACAATCAGGAAAGCATCGATGAGCAGATGATGTCGACTATAGCAAACATATCACGTTCATAGATGAAGATCTGGTGGGGGTAAGAACCCCACATCATGACGCCTTAATCATTACGCTCAGGATAGCCAACTATGATGTCGACAAGTTGCTCGTCGACTAGGGAAGCTCATTCGAGGTAATGTATCTCAACATATTCAGGAAATTGAAGTTAAGCATTGCCGACTTGAAGGAAGCCACTGTCCCTCTAGTTGGCTTCGCTGGAAAAGTAACTATTCCATTGGGAAAGATCGTGCTGCCGGTAAGGGTAGGAAGTGTCTCCAAGATGATCGAGATTCTGGTGGTCGACATCGACTCTCCATATCAAGCTATCCTCGGCAGGGGGTGAATACATGCAATGAAGGCAGTCCCTTTGACATACCATCAGAAACTTAAGTACATGACTGATCGAGGAGTAATAGAGATTCACGGAGATCAAACGATGGCAAGAAGGTTCTTCATAGCAGCCATCCACCCGAAACCAGAGAAGAAGGTCAAAAAGGCCAAATAGAAGGTCGAGGAGCAAGAAGGTTTGATACCTTCAAAATAGCAGTTAAGATATGGAAGGCCCGGAGTGAAGGAGACCATGCTCCTCCCCTCTGAGCGAGTCGTTGAAAACCTAGAAGAGATAACAACCGATGGAAGCAAGAAAGATAAGAGTTTCTTGATCGGGACTTATCTTACAGATCAAGAGAAGAAAAAATTGATGATTCTACTGAGAAGCAACCTAGACATTTTTGCGTGGGAACTATACGAGCTGCCTGGCATTGATCCTAGTATGGTTTGCCGTCGGTTTCATGTCAACCCCACTTTCAGTCCTATCGCGCAGAAAGCATGGCGAATCGCGCCCGAGAAGGCTAAGGCTGTGGAGAAAGAAGTTGAAAAGATGTTGGATGCAGGATCCATACGGGAAGTTCAATTCCCTAAATGGATATCCAACCCAGTAGTAGTTCCAAAGAGCAGTGGGAAATGGAAAGTCTGCATTGACTTCACTGACCTTAACAGGGCGTGCCCTAAGGACAGTTTCCCTCTCCCAAAGATCGACCAATTGGTGGACGCCACAGTAGCCCACGAGAGAATGAGTTTTTTGGATGCATATTCGGGGTATCATCAGATTACTCTATATGCCCCAGACCAAGACAATACCGCATTCATTACCACCATCGGTTTGTACTGCTATAAAGTTATGCCCTTTGGGCTCAAGAATGCGGGAGCAACTTACCAGTGGCTAGTCACAAAGATGTTCAAAGACCAAATGGCGACTACCATGGAAGTCTACATTGATGAATGCTCGTCAAGAGCAAGCGCAAAGAGGACCATCTCTCAGACCTATCAAGAACCTTCAAAAACCTCAGGAAGTACCGAATGAAACTCAACGTGAGCAAGTGTTCTTTCGGTGTCCAGTCAGGAAAGTTTCTCAGGTACTTGGTCAGTAAGAGAGGCATTGAGGCCAACCCGGACCAGATCGATGCAATCAATAGGGTACATCCCCCTCGCATAATAAGAGACGTACAGAAGCTCACGGTCATGATCGCTGCTTTGAATCGTTTCATATCAAAGTCCTTTGAGAAGTGTAAGCCATTCTTCCAGATCTTGAAAGGAAACAAGATAGTATAATGGAATCAAGATTGCTCATAAGCATTGGAAGAGCTCAAGGCTTACCTTAGCTCACCGCCTCTGTTCGTTATACCTCAAGAAGATGATCCCCTATACTTATACCTCGCTGTCTCCAGTTACGTCGTCAGTTCTGCACTGGTGTGCGAAAAAGCAGGAGTCCAACACCCAGTTTACTATGCGAGCAAGACCTTATTGGACGCCGAGTAGCGCTACCTACCACTAGAGAAGCTCACTTTTGCACTAGTGATAGCTTCGAGGAAGCTGAAGCACTACTTCGAAGCTCATACTATCATCGTCCTCACATCGCACCCCCTTATAGCAGTCCTGCGGAAAGAGGATTTGTCTGGAAGACTATCCAAATGGTCAGTCAAACTCAGACGATTTGACATCCAATTTCAGCCCAGGAATACAATCAAGGGGTAGGTCCTCGCTGATTTCATCGTAGAATTCATAGGCGACCAGCCTTGCGACCATCTTTAACCCATGAAGGAAATGGAATATCATCCATCAGTAGGAGTCTGGGGGCTATTTTTTGATGGAGCCTCCAACTCAAAGGGGGTAGGAGTAGGCATTGTGCTCGTTACTCTGGAAGACACAATCCTTGAGAAAGGGATTAGTCTAGGATTTGAAGCCTCTAACAACGAGGCATAATACGAAGCTCTGATAGCCAGCCTGAAGAAGGCACAGGCACTGGGGGAAAAATAGTTGTAGGTGTTCGGCGAATCGTAATTGGTCTCCAATCAGATAAGTGGGGACTTCAACGCAAGAGACGAAAGAATGGAAGCCTACCTCACCTTGGCAAAGAAGCTAATATCCATCTTTGAGGAAGTCAGTGTCCAACAGTTTCCCAAAGGATAAAATAGCCATGCCGATGCCCTGGAAGCCCTAAGTTCAGCAATCGATTCCGACTTAAAGAGGACGATCCCCATCGACTTCCTCGCCCATTTAAGCATCAACCAGAGTAACGAGCTACCAGACGTGGGGCATATGCTCCATATTGAGTCATCACCTAGTTGGATGGACCCCTGAGGGACTATTTGAAGGATGGTGCACTTCCAGACGATAGGAAGGTCTCTCATCAGATAAGAGTCAAAGTTGCCCGCTTTCACTTATCTCCTGAAGGCAAACTATACAAGAGATCTTTTATCGGCCCTTACCTTCAATGTGTTCACCCGAAGGATGTAGAGAAAGTTCTACACGAGCTTCATGATGGAATTTATGGAAGCCATATTGGAGGAAGGTCATTAGCTTTCCGAGCAATGAAGGAAGGCTACTGGTGGACATACATGCAGAGAGATTCTGGGATATATGCTCGTAAGTGCGAGAAATGTCAACTACACGCTCCTATGGTCCACTAACCTACTAGTGATCTAAAATCACTTACCATCCCCCGGCCTTTTGCTCAATGGGGAATGGACATGGTAGGCCCTCTTCCTAGCGCTGCCGGAAATCGCAAGTATCTGTTGGTCGCAATGGATTATTTCACCAAATGGATCGAGGCAGAGCCACTGGAGAACATCAGAGATATAGATATGATGATATTTATATGGAAAAATATAATCACCCGCTTTGGAATCCTTAGAAGCATCATTACCAATAATGGAACGCAGTTCGAAAGTGGCCCCTTCTAGAGCTTCTGCAACGAACACGGGATAAGGCACCATTTCAGCTCGGTGGCCTACCCCAGTGCAACGCCCCTATTATCACCCTCACTATCCTCACTAGAGCTGCTCTCTTCCTTGACCAATTGGATAAGATCTGCAGTAACTTCTTCAGTGATATCAAGCTCGGGGATACTGTCTACAGGTCGTGCGATGAAACTAGACCCAATACTTTTATACTCGAGGAGAAAAGCAGCTAATCGAGGATGTTCACCGTCAGCCAAAGGTTCTCTGATGTTCCAAGCTTTGATCATCTCGGCAGCTCGAACCTCACTAAGACTAGGTTCCAAGTTCTTTATCCTCACTGAAAAGAAGAGAGAAGAATATTAGAGAAATCACATATTAATAAGAAAGTCGAAGAGCAGAACAAAAATTAAGCCTACTTATGTACTCCTCCCCATAAAAGGGGACCGTGAACCTGTCAGACCTCGACCCCTCGGTATGGAGAGGAAATTGCCAATTTCTAGCAAAAAAAACCCTCTTGCCAGTAATCCTTGTGGGAATCAGGTAGATTTACTACCAGTACCCTGTCAGGACTCCTGGCCTTGAGGTAAAAAAGACCAGATATTGTTCACGAGAAAGAATAGCAGAAGCATATTTCAGCAAGCCCTAATTTAGTACCATAGAGTTCGTTTATCCTATGGACACCATTAACTATCTTCCAAACATTTGGTGAACACTGCGCAGGAACGATGTTGAAATAACCAAAGAAATGTAAAAAAAAATTATTGGGAGGGAAAGTGAGGTCCCCTTGGGACAGCAACAGGACATGAATCCAATGAGCATCCTCTATCTCTCTAACATTCTTAGGGATAGAGGCGCACTCAATCTCTACCCAGTCCGGGATATTTAAAACTTCCTAAACTCAGGCACTGATCTATTGCCTATCTTTGCCATTTATAAACCCTAATTACAAATCCGAAGAAAACTCAACAGAAAAAACACAGAGAGAGAGAGAGCAAAGTTTGGCTTGGACGACGTAAGATCACAAGCCCAGACGATAAAGAAGATTGAAATCAAAGTAAACGAAGACCTGGAGAGGAGGGCGCAACAGCTAAAGCTTGAATAAGATGAGAAAATATGAAGAAGCTTGAAACGACGGTATGGAAATGCTGCTCCAAGTGACCTTTTAGACATTTCTAATCATATCGCACGAGACCCGAAGCAGGCTCCCGCCAAAATCAAGTAGAGAACTCCAATCTTGGGAAGAGTTACACAATTTACAAGAGAACCATATTGACAAACCATTTAGATTTTTTGAGCCCAAATTGTGGCCCAATAACTTTAGGGGCAATTGTGGGTACCTCGATTTGTCATCACGGGCCCAGACGAGTAGCCCAATAGAAACGGCCCAAAGTTCGGGCTGCTCACATCTTTTTGAATTGGGTTGTGACTTAGTCTAGTCCTAAAATCTCGTAAGGAGATATTATAGGAGTAGAAGATGGACGTGGGGGAGTCCAACACCCCCACTCCCCGAGAACAAACATGTATATAAAAAAACCTAAGCCTGGGGCAAAAGACAAGCATTGTATTCTCTGTAAAACACTCCCGGGAGTATATAGAAATAATACTGAGAGTACCACCGTGGATGTAGGCATTCTTGCTGAACCACGTACATATTGTGTTGTGTGATTGTCATTGGTTATCTTCTTTATTTGCTTGGGTGATTGCGCTTTTCTCATTTATTTGTGTTGAATATAATTGTCACCACAGTTACTATTAAAATTACATTTTCAACGAGAGTTGATTTGTAAGTTTGATATTAATTTGGGAGAATTTAATTAATTAGATTAATTAATTAGAATAGCTAAAATTTGTGGTGTAATCCCACTCCTTGATTGTTCTCAAATTTATTTACCTCATTTATCTCTTATTTTTGTATTAGACTTTGTTTTTATTTTAGTAACTTTTTAGTTAGTTGCTATCATCTCTCATTTAGTTTAGTTTAGTATTATTTCACCTCTCCTCACCTAATTGTTTTAATATTGAAAAAAGCTAAAAAAAATTTAGAAAAAGTGAAAAAAAGTACAAAAAGAAAATAAAATTTGAATTACAATTGAGTTTGTCTCTAGCTTACCCCCTTGATGTGGATTGATACTCTTACTTAACTCTACACTTGAGATTGTTATATTTGTAGGTGAGGATTTTGATTAGAGGATCTTTTCAAGCAATGGCAAAAATATACACAAAAATAAACTCTATCGGTATCTTTCATTGAGATTACAGTTTTTTATTTGTTTTATATAGCGTTCTTCATCTGTGACATGTGCGTGACCTAGTTTCCATTTAAATTTACTCTTTATGCCCGCATGTCCAGTGTGTTACCTGATGCAACAGACTATATATCACCTATATCTTTGCAAGTCTTATGTTATTCAAATCAAGTCATCTTGACTTTGAATACACGTTTGAAAACTTTCTTTTCTCTTTCTTTAAATCTTTGAACACTAGACTTGTTCAGATATTACACAAACAAAGATGTGTCTACGTGAATACAACGTGAGTGATTATATGTAAGTGATATGAAATGAAACAATTTCTGAATATCACTAACACAATCAAGTAATCATGTTCACAGAATATGACTTCAAATATATTCAATAAATTCAGACAGTCAAATATTCCCAATCTTGTTTTTCAGAAAACAAATAATAGATTAAATCAGATTTTAATCTAAAATCTTATTAAGACTACTTTCACAACTATTTCAAATTAAATCAAAACAGTCTTAAACACACAAGCAAATAATATTCAGTTCAGATTTTAAATCTTCCACAAATCAGATCTCAAAAATCTTAGGTTTAACTTTCTAAACCTCAAACAATACAAATCTGAATATAACCAAAATATTTTCTGAAAAATCTGTTTTAAAACAAAACGTTTTAAAAACATACAAGATCTCACAATTAAGTCACAAGCAGAATATTCACACAATAATTTCGTGAATAGTGTGTGTTGTGTACAAATATTAGATCTAAAGACTGATCTAAAAATACACACAAAGAGAGAACTCACTTACAAAAATAATGTGTTCTTGAAAAATCGTAAGTGCAGATTTACAAAGAGAGAAGTCCAATCTTTATTTTAGTTTTGACAGAAATCAATACTTGAAGATGACATACTTGAAGATGACACAAAAATAATCTGGTTTAATCTCTCTCTCTCTCTAGAAATTTTGACAGAGTTCTGCTACAAAATTATTTTCTCAGCTCTTTTAAAAATGAATACCCAAAGGGTTCTATTTATAGAGTGCACAAGTGTGTGCAGATTGGTGTAAAATAGAATCACATGGATCACTAAAGAATTACACACAACCGTAGATAAAATATAATCTGAGGGCTCACAAAGAAACACAAAGTATAGTGTTAAAAATGTGACACGTGGTGTGCAAGCTGTTACACACTAACAGATTCAAGAATCAGATAGTTATATAAAACACAGTCATTTTAAAAGTTATCTTGAAGGCCAGCTGTGAAACATTGCGTACTAAAGACGCATCAAATATTACCGTTGTAACAAAAATTACACGGCGTCGTTTTAAATGAAAATCCAAAAACCATTTTTGGTTTTGATAGAAATCGTGGGCGTAAAAAGTAACCTGACGTCGTCGTTCAAAACCATCTTTTATTTAAATAAACTGACCACGAAGAGAAACCGTACTGGTTTTAAAAACTAAAACCGTGAACTGTTTATAACAAAAACCACACGCCAACTTAGGACAAATGAACCTGCAAAGGTCAAGTCGGTAGCAGGCCTAAGGCTATAAAAGCTAAGGCTACATATATTAATATATATATACAATAAATCGAATATACCAACAGATATGAATGTGGTTAACTAATAACATATTCCAACAAATATATATTAAATAAGTCATGGGTCAAAAGGTTCAATTCTACCTCATGCCAACATATATACCTGCTACTAGAAAGGTCATGCAACTATAAAGTGATTGAATGGTCAAATCGGCATGGGATAACCAAAAGCTTTTTAAAAGCTCATGATAACATAATATACCATACATATCATATAACATATATAATATATATAACTCATATATGCGGTCAAATATAGTATATAACATAAATGCATGCATACATATATAATATACTAATATACAATATACACGCATGAACCATATGCATATATAATATCACACGCACATGCAAATAACAAAATGTATTTTTAACTTCAAAAAAAAACTATTCTGCAACTTTTATTAAAAAAAATATTTCGTGTCAAAATTATTTTCACAGAAATATTTTTCTTATAAAAATTCCAAATTAAAATTTTTGAACTCAAAAATAATTTGATTATGACGAAACAAAATATTATCATAAGATATGATAAATGAAATGCACATGCAACGTGGTGTTGTGTCCTATGTGACAGAAATTCCTATGAGCCATAAAAATTACCTTTCTCTGAGATGGCGGACTGAATGGAGTGCACATTTGATGTAGATGGACAAAGAGAGCTTGGAGTCGATATGGGGACACGCAATCCTAAATTACAAAAATATTTTGTCAAAATTCTAGTCCAACTAGATGAAGTCCTATATAGCTAAAGCACGAAAAAC
Source organism: Sambucus nigra (assembly GCA_949130495.1). Lineage (NCBI taxonomy): Eukaryota > Viridiplantae > Streptophyta > Magnoliopsida > Dipsacales > Adoxaceae > Sambucus > Sambucus nigra. Next base: position 340,922,238 of record OX422224.1, read on the forward strand.
AAATCCTATGTGTGCTCTATATAGGGCCTTCATTACCTCCTTGTTTCGAGTGAATTCATTTGATGAGTGTAATGCCCGTAAGGATTGACTTATATGCACGCTTTTATTTTTATCTGGTTTATTTAAGTTTTTGCCAAATCACACTTTTCATGTGCTCACTCCCCTCCCACTTTTTAAGGTTTAAATTTAACGAAGTTCATTCTATAATGTTAATAATACAGACTTTTGTGTGAATTCATTCATTGTGCTAATAATGTGTATAACATCTTGTTCGTATTGTTGGTCTTGTCGCATGTTGATTGGGCATATTTTGAGGAAACCATATGATGTTTGTGGGTTTCATCCCTGAAAACCCTCCCGAGACGACACTCGTCCACTAGGGTAATCAAGAGGTTTAACGGCTTATTGCATCTGCTAAATGCAATCGTTCGCCCGTGAAAGTGGCTTTTATCCTTTTTATCGCTTTTGTATATGTGGGTACCCGGATTTGGCATTACGGGCCCGGACGAGTAGCCTAATTAAAGCGGCCCAAAGTCCAGACCCCTTACCTAAACTGAATAGAATTATGATTGAGTCTTCTCCCATGTTCTCGTAAAATATGTTTCAGGAGCAGATGGTAAACGTGGGGGAGTCCAACACCCCCACTCCCCGAAGAGATACATGTATATAATAAACCTTAAGTCTGGGGAAAAAGACACGCACTGTATTACGCTCCCCAGAGTATATAGAAATAAAACTGACTGCACCACCGTGGACGTAGGCATTCTTACTGAACCACATACATCTCCTGTCGTGTGATTGGCATTTTATCTTCTTTATTTTGCTTGGTGATTGCGCTTCTCTTATCTATTTGTGTTGAAAATATTTGTCACCACAATTGGCACCGTCTGTGGGAACGTTTATCTTCCCTGAGAAAGCCCACACCAATAAAGAAGTTTGAAATGTCTGGTCACAGTAGTAATGCTCCTCAGGCAGGAGATATCCAAGAACAACCTGCTCCTCGTAGGATCAAATCTGAAGTTCAGCGTTCAGATCAGATCGCTCGCCTAGAGAGGCCAGCCTCAGAAGAAAGCCAAGGACCAACGAGGTCCACACAAATATCCTGGTTGATTGATGCATATGAGGCGAGGCTCCAAGGGCATAGGGAGTCTTCTCGCAAGCACGAAGCTGAGAATGCTCGCCTCAAAAGAAGGTTAGAAAGAATGGAGAGAGAGCTCCATCGTGGCACCAAGAGACGTCTGTACCACACTCCTAGCCCTTAGGCGAGAAAGTCTCGAAGCCGAGGAAGGAGCCCTAGACGCGGGTCCCAAAAAGTTAAGGGAGATGAGTCAGAGGACGACCTTCTCGAGCAATAGCGACTAGCTCTCCATTACAGGAGCCCAGCTCGTAGCAACGAGAACATTCAAAATTTGGTCCGAAAGGAGATGGACCAACACCCTGCGCATCGCGGTTCTAGATCGACCCAAGAGCTCGTTAGGCGAGCCCTCAAAACTCAGATGAAATCACCTTTCTCAAGAGAAATAGAAGAAGAGGAAGCCCCCGAGAAATTTACTATTCTAAGGTTCAAGATTTATAATGGTAAAACTGATCCCACTGATCACGTTAGGCAGTACAGGGAAGCCATGACCCTCTGGAACCATCGGGATGCACTGATGTGTCGAATTTTTCCCTCGAGCATGCATGACGTGACGCAAAAATGGTTCGAAAGGCTCCCCCACAGGTCCATCAGAAGCTTTGAGTCCCTGGATGAGCACTTTAAGGGCCGCTTCATTACTAGTAGCTCCCATCCCAAAAGGATGGATGTCTTGCTAACAATGAAAAAGACACCTCAAGAGACCCTTCAAGACTACACGAAGAGGTACTTGGAGTTATTCAATGAAGTTGAGGACTGCTCGGAGCAGGTAGCGGTGGCCTCTTTTAAAATTAGGCTACCTAGCTCTTCCCTTCTATACCAGTCCCTAACGAAGAAAGAGGCCATGACCATCGACGACCTGATGGCTCGCATTGAGAAATACGCCAGGGTGGAGGATGTCACTCGCCTCAGCACGGGAGAGAACGATCGAACCAAGCTCGCTGCGAAAGGCAGCGACAGAACTGAGAACCCGAAGAAAGGAGGAAAGAATGGGGGCAAGAATCGCTCTAACTACGGAGGCAAGAATGATGTGTCGAAAGCATTTCAGGCATTCAATACTGTCTTCAGAGAACCGATTTATAAGATTCTCATTAAGATCAAAGACGATCCATTTATTAAGTGGCCCAAAAATATAGGAGGAGATCCCTCAAAGAGGAACAACACGCTGAGGTGCGCTTTTCATAAAGAGGGAGGACATAAGACCGAGCATTGCAAGGCTCTTAAGTCCCACCTCGAAGAACTGGCCCAGTTTGGGCATCTGAACGAATTTGTGGAAAAAAGGCAGAGAACGTTACTGCCAATGGAGAAGCGAGGCCTGACAACGTGCTCGAAGATGATGCTGGCCATAAATTCGCAGTAATTCATGGGGAATCTGATGCGAAGCAGATTCAAGGAAATTCAGCTCGAATGGAGGTAAAAAATCTTACAACAGTGATGTAATCTTTTCAGATCGATCTAGCAAAAACACAATCAGGAAAGCGTCAGCGAGCAGACGACGTCGACTATAGTAAGCATATCGTATTCATAGATGAGGATCTGGTGGGAGTGAGAACCCCACATCATGATGCTTTGATCATTACCCTCAGGATAGCCAACTATGACATCGACAAGTTACTCGTCAACCAAGGAAGCTCATTCGAGGTAATGTACCTTGACCTATTCAAAAAATTGAAGTTAAGCATCGCCGACCTAAAGGAAGCCACTGTCCCTTTAGTTGGCGTAGCTGGGAAAGTGACTATGCCCTTGGGAAAGATCGTGCTGCCAGTAAGGGCAGGAAATGTCTCCAAGATGATTGAGTTTCTATTGGTTGATATTGACTCGCCATACCAAGCTATCATCGGCAGAGGATGGCTGCACGCGATGAAGGCAGTCTCCTCGACCTACCATCAGAAGCTCAAATATGTGACCAAGCAGGGAGTAATGGAGATCCATGGCGATCAAGCGATGGCAAGAAAGTGCTTTATAGTGGCCATCTGCCCAAGACCAGTGAAGAAGGCAGACAGGCCTAGTGAAAAAGTTGAGGAACAAGAAGGTCTGATACCTTCGAAATAGCAGTTAAAGTACGAAAGACACGGAGTGGATGAGACCAGGCTCCTCCCCTCTGAACGGGTTGTCGAGCACCTGGAGGAAGTTATAGCTGGAAGTAGCAACGATGACAGGGTTTTCTTGATTGGAGCTTATATCACAAATCAAGAACGGAAGGAGTTGACGATTCTGCTAAGAAGCAATGTAGACATTTTCGCATGGGAACCATACGAGCTGCCTGGGATTGATCCTAGTGTGGTTTGTCATCAGCTACACGTCGACCCCACTTTCAAACCAATCGCCCAGAAGGCACGACGAACTGCACCCGAGAAGGCAAAGGCCATGGAAGAAGAAGTTCAAAAACTACTGAATTCAGGATCCATACGGGAGGTCCAATTCCCCAAATGGTTATCCAACCCAGTAGTAGTTCCAAAGAACAACAGCAAATGGCGAGTCTGCATCGACTTCACTGACCTTAACAGGGCATGCCCTAAAGATAGTTTCCCTCTTCCAAAAATCGAACAACTAGTGGACGCCACAGCAGCTCACGAGAGAATGAGTTTTCTGGACGCATACTCAGGGTATCATCAGATCCCTCTATACGCTCCAGACCAGGACAAGACATTATTCATCACCACCATTAGATTGTACTGTTACAAGGTCATGCCCTTCGGGCTCAAAAACGCAGGGGAAACCTACTAATAGCTGGTCACCAAGATGTTTAAAGACTAAATGGGAGACACCATAGAAGTATACATCGACGATATGCTTGTCAAAAGTAGGAAGAAAGAATACCACCTCTCAGAGGCCTAGAAGCGGTACCTACCACTAGAGAAGCTCATCTTTGCACTAGTAGTGGATTCAAGGAAGTTGAAGAACTATTTTGAAGCTCACACTATCATCGTCCTTACATCGCACCCCCTTAAAGAAATCCTGAGGAAAGCGGATTTATCGGGCAGACTGTCTAAATGGTCAGTCGAGCTCAGATGAATTAATATCCAATTTCAACCAAGGAACGTAATCAAGGGGCAGGTCCTTGATGATTTCATAGCCGAATTCACAGGCGAGCAGCCTCTCGACCAATTTCAACCTGTGAAGCAAAGATAGAATCACATGACAGAGGGAGTCTGGAAATTATTTGTTGATGGAGCCTCCAATTCAAAGGGGGCAGGAATAGGCATTGTGCTCGTCAGTCCAGAGGATACAATCCTCAAAGAAGGAATCAGGCTTGTATTCGAAGCCTCCAACAACGAAGCGGAATATGAGGCTTTAATATCCAGCCTCCATAAGGCACATACTTTGGGGGCAAAGCAGTTACAGGTGTTCAGCGACTCATAATTAGTCTCCAATCAAATAAGTGGATACTACAATGCAAAAGATAAAAGAATGACAGCTTACCTCACCTTGGTAAAAAGGCTAATGGCCAGCTTTGAGGAGGTCAGTGTCCAGCAGTTTCCCAGAGGATAGAACAGCCATGCTAACGCCCTATCATCCCTGAGTTCAGTAATCGATTCCGACTTAAAAAGAACAATCCCCATCAATTTCCTCGCTCATCCGAGCATTAACCGTAACAACGAGCTGCCAAGCGTGGAGAATGTGCTCTAAATTGAGTCAGCACCCAGTTGGATGGATCCTTTAATGGACTATTTGAAGGATGGCTCACTTCTAGATGATAAGAAGACCGCTCACCAGATAAGAGTCAAAGCTGCTCGCTTTCACTTATCTCCTGAGGGTAAGCTATATAAGAGATCGTTCGCCGGTCCCTACCTTCAATGGTTCACCCGAGAGATGTCGAAAAAATTCTACATGAACTCCACGGGGGAATATATGGAGGTCATATTGGAGGAAGGTCATTGGCTTTCCAAGAAATGAAGGAAGGCTATTGGTGGCCATATATGCAAAGAGACTCTGCAGTGTATGTTCGCAAGTGAGAGAAATGCCAACTTCATGCTCCTATAGTCCATCAACCTGCCAGCGACCTAAGATCACTTTCCAACCCATAGCCATTTGCACAATGAGGAATGGACATCGTAGGACCTCTTTCTACCACTGTCGGCAAACGCAAGTATCTGTTGGTCGCAACTGACTACTTCACCAAATGGATCGAGGCGAAACCCCTGGCGAACATTCGAGACGCAGATATGATAAGATTCATATGAAAAAATATAATCACCCGTTTTGGCATCCCCAGGACCATCATCACTGATAATGGAACGCAGTTCGAGAGCGGTTCCTTTCAAAATTTCTATAATGAGCACGAAATCAGACACCATTTCAGCTGGTGACCTACCCTCGGAGCAATGGCCAAGCTGAGGCTTCCAATAAGACGGTGATCGATTGGTTAAAGAAATTATTAGAACGAGCCAAAAGCCCATGGGTGAATGAACTATCACATATTCTGTAGGCCTACCGTACTGCCCCCCATCGAGCAACGGGGGAAACCCCATTCTCATTAATGTATGGAATGGAAGCGGTCATCCCATTAGAAGCAGGCTTACCCACTATGAGGTCCACCCTCGTCGACCAAGGCCAGAATAATGCAGCATTGCTCGCTGAGCTTGACCTAGCCGACGAATGCTGAGAACTTGCCTTAGTGAAACTAGCGAGCTATCAGTAACATCTCGCAAAGCACTATAACAAGAAGGTCAATCCAAGGTCATTTCGAGTTGGGGACTATATCCTAAGGAAAATCCTAAGCAGCGCAGTAAAACCATCAGACGACAAGTTAGGGCCAAACTGGGAAGGACCATTCAAGATAACAAGATATTATCTGTGAGGAGCCTATCACTTAGAAACGCTGGAAGGCAGAGAGATACCCCGAGCATGGAATGCAGCCAATTTTAAGAAATTTTATTTCTAAATTCTTCTTTTGTTCTTTACTTATGAAACTGGAAACTCATTTCCTTATCATTAGTAAAAGTTGTTTTGCAGTTGCATTCTATGAAGTGTCAGTTAACTAGTACATGAACGTTATAACTCACACACCCTTTCCAAGTGATAGGCACACTAATCATTACACTATAGTAGGGACATCCCCCTCCTCGGGTTTTCGTTATGAAATATGAAAAACCTCTTAGCATTTCCCCTGGTAATATATGAAGCCCTACAGTTGATCCTTAGGCAATATGGCCAGTTCAAAATTGGTTGCCAAATAATGTTTGGTTAATAAAATCCTGATAAGATAGAGCATCCAACACCAGGTGTGTCCTCGCCAATTGCCACACTTAGGCCTAAGGGAGTGTGACGACATAACCTAAAAGGTAAAGTGGGGCAGAATGGTATCTCATAAACATACTGGACTGGAGGGACACTCACTTAACAATGCAAACTTACAATTCTAGTCATCCAAGAGAGGCCCGAGATCATTGAGCAAAGTCTAAAAGATGTGGAAAATATAAAACACTTGTTTAGTCGGCAAATTCGCCCAGAACATAAATTTTATATTACTTCATCACATTTACAACAAATACAACCCATGTTTAGTCAGCGAGCTCGCCCAAAACATCAACATTACATTACTTCATTACATATGTATACAGAGTTACTACTGGCAAAATCTCAATGAGGTCGAGGCCTCTGAATGAGATAATCATCCACTTGAGCTCTTCAACCATAGTCGGGATGGGGAACTAGCTCCTCCTCGACTTCATTTGCATCCGACTCCAATAGCTGTCGAGGGATGGCATCGATAGGGATCCACTGATCATCTCTCCAGAAGGGGTTAGGCATTAGAGTGGAAGGAGAGATCTCATGACGATACCAGAACATTGAGTTCCTTGGGGCTTGTAGCTTCCTCAGGGCACTCAACCATCCCCTGATGAAGGCGAGCTCTTCAAACTCTGTCAGTTTCGTCAGAGCATCTAGCCAACCTTGGTCATAACCATCAGCCCATACTCACCGAGGTCCTCTTTTAAACAGATGCCTCAGCCGAGTGACGTCCCTTTGAAGCCCAGTAGCAATCACATATGCTCGTCGGACATCATCATGAAGCTCTTCCATTTCCCTAGCTGGACTTCTTGCATTTGTAACAGCTCGCAAAACAGTTGACGGGGTAGAACCTCGCAGCACCGAAGGAACATCGCTTGGTCCAACTCCAGCTCGTGACGAGGAGGAACCTCGTAATACTGCAGGAGCAGTGCTCGATGCATGCTCCCTAAGTCGCGAGACTTCCCTCCTCAAAGCTTCATTATCCTGCTGAAGAATTTCTCCAACCTGGTTGATCTCAGAAGCATCTAGAAGCCTTACCCTTAGGGTATTCACCTCTTCTTGGACTGAGGCACCAACTTCTTCCATCTCTTAGAGCTTGTCTTTCAGTTTAACAATGAGCTCAGTCTGCTCTATAAAATGCTTGTTCCTCAATCACAGCGATTTGTAAATCCTCACAAAGGTATGACGAACTTCACGACTTACATCAGGACCAAGCATTCTTCTCAATTGATAAGTGGCTGGTATATAATCATCAACATCAACCAACTACAGGCCATAAAAGAGCAATAAAGGAGAAAATAAATCAGTACACTGGGGGAAGAAACCTTCTCATTTCATTAAAAGGATTAGATTACATCGAGGAACAAAAAGGAATATTATAAACAAAAATACAAAAGGGACCCTAAAGGTAAATTAACTGACGACCTCGGGTTACCCAGAAGAAGCTAGCTGCTTCCCCTTGTCAACAGCAGTAGGAGCACCTCCTTCAGCAGGGATAACCTCTGTCGCCTGAACAGGAAGGGCATCGGCAGGAACTGATTGGGAGGCAGGGTCAAGACCTTCGATGGCTGGGATATGGGATTCATCCATAATTGGCTTTGGGACTGGATCGTGCTCATCGAACAGGGGAGAGGCAACGTCCACACCAGCAGCTAAAAGGCCTTGTTCCATCCCTTCTTGAAGTTCAAACCGCTGATGTAGCCTATCTTAACCTCAACGTCTTCATACACGATAGCCCATCCAGAGTTATATGAGTCCTACTTAACGGTGGTTGCCTGAGACTCCTTCTCCTTCAGCTGCTCAGTCAGCACTTTATTCTCCTCCACAACAGCCAGCTTGCTCGAGCAGACCAGATTGTAGGCTTGCCACAGTTCATTCAGTTCTTTATCCACTGCCTCCCTATCTCGTTTGGCTTTGACTAGGGACAGGTCAGAGGACGTTCGGGCAGCATCAGCAGCCTTCAAGCTAGCATCGAGCTCGATAATCTTCACTCTCAAAGCAGCATTCTGCTTATCCATCTCGCCATTCTTATTGATCAGCTAGTCGCGAGAGCGATAGAGCACAACAAAATCAGTCACGAACTGCAAGTAGAAGAAGATATTAGAAGAAGGAAACAGACAGAATTTGACAAACATTAGAAAAGAGAAATAGGCTTACCAAGGCTAGCCTCTGACTCGCTTGCAAGGCTAACTGGTCAGTCCCCATCGCCCTCTGGCGATCAGTAGGAAGGACTACTCTCTCGAGCAGTGCGGGGGCAATTGAGGAGAAGTGGCAACCGAGGCCCCCTTTGGCAACGTGGACACCGGCACTAAGGCTTGCCCAGCCTTTGTCCTCGCCTCCATTTTTCTCCTCTCTTCCTCCTTTTCCTTCTCCTTCTCTATCCTCCTCCTTTCCTCGACCTTCTTCTTCTCCTCAATCTTCTTCTTCTCTTCTTCCCTCTTCCTCTCTCTCTCTCTCACCTGCTCTTCTTCCTTTATCTTCTTCTCCTGCTCCTGAGCAGCAGACCGAGAACCAGTAGCAACAGCCCCACTGCTGGACTTCTGCTTCTTCGACCTTTGAGCAAGGAGCACATTATCATCATCATCATCACGGATCAAGTTTTTCTTGGGGGAACTATTTCCTCACTAGAGCTGCTGGATGTACTTGAAGGTCCTTGGGCTTCAAAAACTTCTTCTGAGCTAGAAGAACTGTCACTGCTAGAGCTCTCCTCGTCGAGACCACCTTCAACACGCCCCTGATATCACTCTCAGAACTACTCTCTTCCTCGTCCAACTGAATGGGATCGGTAGCAGCTTCTTCAAAAATATCAAACTTGGGAATGCTATCCACGGGCCTCGATATAAAACTAGACCCAATGTTTTTATACTTGATAAAGAAAGAAGTAGACCGAGGATGTTCATCGTCAGCCAAGGGCTCCCTGATATTCCAAGCTTTAACCAACTCTGAAAGTTGAACCTCGCTGAGGGCGGGTTCCAAGTTCTTCGACCTCGCTGAAAAGAAAACAGGAAAGAGGAAAAAAGATCACACATTAATAAAGAAATTGAAAGGATAGACCAAAGACTACCTATGTACTCTTCCCCATAAAAGGGAACAGTAAATCTATCAGACCTCGACCCCTCAGTCTGGGGAGAGAACTGCCAATTTCTAGAAAGAAAGCTATCTTTCCAGTAATCCTTGTGGCAATCAGGTAGGTTTACTACCAATACCCTATCAGGATTCCTGGCCTTGAGATAAAGAACACCAGAGCTAGTTCGAGAAAAGGAGTAGCAAAAACAAACTTCGGCGAGCCCTAATTTGGTGCCATAAAGTTGATTTATTCTATGGAGGCCATTGATTATCTTCCATACATTGGGTGAACACTGTGCAAGAACAATGTTGAAATAACCAAAGAAATGCAAGAATAAATCATTTGGAGGAAAAGTAAGCCCCCCTTGGGAAAGCAACACGACATGAATCCAATGAGCTCCCTCTATCTCTCTAATATTTTTAGGAAGAGAGGCGCACTCAATCTCTACCCACTCTGGAATATTGTAAAATTTCCTAAACTCGGACACTAATCTATTACCTATCTTTGCCATTTGTAAACCCTAAACTATAAATTCAAAGAAAGCACATAGATAAAGCAAAGAAGACTTACGAGATGAAAGTTTGACTTGGACAATGCAAGATCACAAGCCCAAATGACGAGGGAGATCGAAAGCGAAGAAAATGAAGACCTGGAGAAGAGGGCACAAATTGCTAAAACTCGCAGACAATGGAAGAACACTAAGAAGCTTGAAACGGCAACTATGAAACGCTTCTAAAAATTACTTTTAAATGTTACTAATCATCGCGCACAAGACACGAAGCAACTGCCACCTAAATCAGTCCTCAAACTTTGGGAAGAGTTACGCGACATGCAAAAGAGCCATTATGTCAAATCATTTAAATTTATTAAGCCCAACTTGTGGCCCAACAAATTTAGGGGCAATTGTGGGTACCCGGATTTGGCATTATGGGCCCGGACGAGTAGCCTAATTAAAGAGGCCCAAAGTCCAGACCCCTTACCTAAACTGAATAGAATTACGATTGAGTCTTCTCCCATGTTCTCGTAAAGAGATGTTTCAGTAGAAGATGGTAAACGTGGGGGAGTCCAACACCCCCACTCCCCAAAGACATACATGTATATAATAAACCCTAAGTCTAGGGGAAAAGACACGCACTGTATTCTCTGTAAATTCTCCTCAGAGTATATAGAAATAAAGCTGACTGCACCACCGTGGACGTAGGCATTCTTACTGAACCACGTACATCTCCTGTCGTGTGATTGGCATTTTATCTTCTTTATTTTGCTTGGTAATTGCACTTCTCTTATCTATTTGTGTTGAAAATATTTGTCACCACAATATATATCTCCCATTTTGCGGTCTTCTTATAGTTCTTCTTGATTTGAATTCATTACTAGGGACTAGCAATGTGTAAGTTAGGAGGTGTGATTCGTCTCGAATCATAGCACTCATTACCCTCGAACTTAGGCATTTTAGCACCCTCGGGTATCGTAATTGCTATAATTATGCTCATTAATCAGACAACCTCCATTTTATATGCTAACATGCTATTTGAGTTATTACTGAGCTTTTACAGGTGTTATGGTGTTTAGTATGAAGTTTGAGCACGTTCCGATAAAGTTTCGTCGCGATTTGCACTTTTAGGAGCATTTTCATAATTTCACACTTTGGTATTTTTGACCAAAGTCTTCGGGGAAGTTGTAGCCCTCGGGCCAAGCTTCACATGGCCGTGAACGTTGCATGAATCGGAGTCTGAACAAAGTAAATACGAACTTTTAATCGGGGAAGAATTATAATAATTTATTTATTAACTAACAATCTAAATAATTCCATCTATGTCCCTTTCTCTTTCAATTATAGCAAGCTTCCATAGGCAATTTTGATTTGGCTTGAGTTTGTGCTCGAGTTTTGCTTTCGTCTGAAATTGGTGCTTTTCGTCTGAAATTGGAGCGTGGGTCGCGTGCGGAACTAGTTATGGGTCAGTTGGCTCGGGTTTTTCGAGTAAACATTTTGGTATTTCCATGGCTTTGGCCATTTTTTATGGAGCTTTGCTAGGTATCAATTTTGACATGGTAGCAGGTGGTGGCCTTGGTTTCTTGGTGTTTATTGGAAGCAGGTCCGACATGGAGCCATGGTGGGTTTTGTCCAACACGCACATGGTGCCATGGTGGGTTTTGTCCAACACGCTTATGTGGGTCTCGGGTTTCTTTACACACCATGGTATCAGGTTTTGGGTTGTTTGTTGACAATTGCGTAGCAACTGGGTTGTGTCCATGGTGGCTGGTCTTACACGAGTTGGTGGTTTCGGTTGTTTTGGCCATGGATGGTCCTCGCGTGCTGCAAAATATTAGGGGCTTGAGCTGTGACGCCCGGTCGACCGCGCCTCTGCTGCCGGTCGATCGGTGTTTGTATTTTATGCCTTGAGCCAAGGCAGTGTGATCCTCTCCTTTTTCGCGATCGACCAGCCTGAGGCCCCAGTCGACCGATCCCCTGCTTCTCTTTGCCACGACTTTGCTTCTACCCCTTTTTCTATTTTTTTTTATTTTCTTTTGTTCCTTTAACCAAAACTTATCCCCTTTTTATTTATTTTTTTCTCTTTCTTTTAATTATTTATTGTAACTTAGTATATAAGTGGGGAGACTTGTTTAACTCAAGATAGATATTAGATTTTTAGTTCTCTTCTCTTTTAAAACCTTGGGTTAGTATGCATTTGGGGATTTTTGTGGAGACCTCCCATCTCCTCTATTTTCTTTGTGTAATCCACCATTAATGTAAGTTTTCTTTATTATTCTAGCTTTGTTCCTTTTCCTTGTTTATTTATTTCTTTCATTCCTAGATAAATTAGTGAAGTTTATTTATTTATTTTAATTATTAATTAGTTGTTTAATTTAATTATTCATGTTGTGTGAGTAGTTAAGTAGGGTCGGCGTTGCGTTTCTGCCATTAAAGGGCGTCGATCTCCGAAAGTCAGGTTTCGCGTAAAATTGCATTTAATTAAAACCGCGAGTATTAAAGTCAGATTATTATGCATTTAACTTTCTCTGTCATGCAACGTTAGTATTTATAGCGATAATTCGAATTTAATCCGTGTGTGACCATTTTCCATTAAATGTTTATTCTCGCAACTTTGGCTTAAATTCCTTATTGTGTGATGTTTATGCTTAATTGAACATGTTGGTTAAATAACTTTCGAACCGGAATTCCAATTAGTAGTAGTTTATCCCATGTGATGCGAATGTGCGATCCCGACTCTTACTTTTAAATTGTTTAGACTTAACTTCTTCCTTTTTTCTTTGTCACCATAACCCCATATCACCTTTTACACTTTTATTCCTGAAATAATACATCAATCAAAATCTATACGACATTCCCTGTGGATTCGATACCCCACTTACCACTATACTTGTATCGCAAGTGCAGTCGTAATTTAGGTTTTTTGTATTAACGCGGTGAAACAAATTCAACGATTAGCGTTTTGACGCGACACTACTTTTCACGCCTAATCAATTCTGACATCGTATTGTCCGACCATTTAATAAACGAGTGAAGAAATGAAACATCCAAGAGGGCGACCTAATCCTAAAAGGAAATCTCAAACCTGCCCAAACTCCCGAAAGGTAAATTCGCACCCAACTGGGGAGGACACCATATAGTCACGAAAACAAACTCTGGTGGTGCAGCTGCTTTTGTTGATCTCGATAGAGTAATATTTTCCCAACTCTTTAATCTCAACTAATTAAAGAAATTATTTTCTTCTACCTGATTAGGGTGAAAAGAATGGACCAAACAATCGGTCGTCGGGAGAAGGGAAGACTATGAAATCCCATACACATTCTCGTCCCTACATCAAAAATCCCATTTGAGCCACCAACCTTTCGATTGAAGTCAGTTAGAACGCTTTAAGCCCCTAACCTTTTTCTCCATTTTTATAGAGAATTATGTAGACATGATTCTTCGCTATATTGTTATTGGAGACGTTCAACACTACGGGCACACCATTACGTTTGAATCGGAGATATATAGGCAAACCTAAGATATCACTTTAGGCCCTATCTAACTAAACAAAAAAAAACGTGTTACAAGAAGACCCTATTTATGGTCATTGTTCCCTCACTCTAAAAGGAACATCGTAGCGTACACAAAATTGGCTAAGTAGTGCTCTAAGGACTTTTAAGGCTCTACAGAGTCAACCTTATTTAAACTATATCCAAAGGCTAATGGTACAAAAAACAAAAAATAAACCAAAAAGAGAAAACATGTTACCCCTATATACTTCTACCTAGAAAATGAAATACCAAACACCTCTCTCAAATACCTTGCATCCCGGGGCAAATCAATAAAACAAACAGACTCACGCACTCAGGGCTCCCCACAAAAGGCATAACTTTATTTTTTAATAAAAATGTGACACTTCGATTCCAAGGCTATATCAAAAAGAGATCTTACCTGTTCAAAACCAAGGAAGGGGATTTATTTCCATCTAACATCAATACAAACAGAGAGACTTACTAAGGTTCCTCTGCAAAATGGCACCACATTCTTATTAGAAGAACGATACTCTGACTTCAAACTACATCAGAAGACTCCTTCCTTATCGTAGACAGATGAAAAATCGGTTTTCTCCTCCCTCTCCGATATTTATTCAAATAACGTGGCTTGTTGTCAAAGCAAATGAAGTTTTCTCTCTCCAAAAATAAAAGTCCCAAAAGGACAGGAAACCTTTGTTTCCTTATTTTACCTCTTTATGTTATTATCTTACGTTTTCTTTTATTTTTTATTATGGTTTTTGTTATCATTTGTCCCGGTGCAAAAGGGTCTATGTAAGTGTACCATCACTATTCTAATAAAAATGCCCAGGATCACTCTATTTTGTATGCATATGTAGCATTAATTATCCTGTGAATAAAAGTAAAATAGCACATATGGTATCCAAATATCATCCAAAGGAAAATACATGGATGGGAATGTGGGTCAAATCTCGCTAAAAGGCATAGAGGATCTATTAAAACACCAAATCAATACTATTTAACCTCCTAATAAAAAAAACATGTATAGTAAAGAAATAATCGAAAGAAAAAGTCTAACGTATACGAATCAGTGGAAACAATCCTTCCTCATAGCCAATAAAAGCAAAAACTACAAATGATGAGCCTTATTGGCTCGTTCAGCACCATCACTAATCGAATCGGCGACATCGAGAGCTGCAAGACACTTGGGACTTGTCTAAGCTATGGTAGGAGGCATACGAGTGACGCCTTGAAGTTGCACTGACCATATAACCAACTCTGTATTATCCTCACGACGTATGGGCTCATGGGTATGAGAATGACACTGAGACTGGGAATGGGGTGCCACTTATTTTTCCAACCCGACTCCGTTGAAAAGACATAGGATCGTAAACCATGATGGTGTAAGACAACTACCAGTATAACGAAGAGCAGTGAAGCATCACCCTTTGTAAAGAAGAAGTTGAAATCAATACCTAATTAAAAATGCCAAAATAAGGAAATCATCAATATTGAAGAAAAAAGGAGAAGAAAAAAAAAGTAAAAATAGGAAAAGTACTAAACATAAAGAAAATGGAAGAATAGCTCGTCCTCTCCCAAATGTCGCCTAAACCTATTGGCCAAGTGGACCAAATTATGAGCATATGAAGAAAGAGGAAACGAAGGAAAGAGGCCAAAATCATGGGAATCCACCTTAAAAAGGAAGATAGGAAGATCCACCCTCCTAAAATTTACTTTTTGGATAATAACTCCCACCCGATCTTGCCATGATGAATCCCCCTCTTCCAAGGAAGAATTACATCAATAAACCAACCTCTCCACCCTAACCCACCCTCGTGATACCCCGTCCTCCACTGCCCTATCCCCCTCCTCCAAAGCTAACTACCTTCCCCAAAAATCCAGATCCACCGCACCTATCCTAGAGCTCGACGCCGGGAATAAACTCTCGAGATTTATGAATAGACCAAAAGAAGGAGTCCCCATACTCTCTTGAGCCTGCTCCGATATGCCAGTTTCCTATGAGCCCAACTAAAAATATGTGCCCATCGTATCCCTCGATCCAAGCGAATTTATATGTATTAGAGGGAAAGATCTCAATGAAGGACCAAGAACCCACACACACCCCTGTGGCACTACCACCTGATCTTTGGCCCTTACATAGGCACCCTCTCTTACTCCTCTATCTAACCCATGAGAATCGAATGATCCTATCCTAACACCCCTCCCACCGGAACCTCCCCCGCTCAGGCTATCAAAGTCTCCCTCAGCACAGGATGAGGCATCATCATTATCACATGTTGATCTAGAAAGTGCTGGCAGTCGAGGTCCTCCCTAAGTATACCTACCATAGGCACACCCTCCATAAACATCTGTCGCTCCTCTGCCGACAACCCATCGGTATGCCTCATACGGTAAGGAGGAGGAAATGGCACCCGAATCGGTACATCCCTCATATATTGGAAACTCAAACTCTCACCCAGGTAAAAGAAAGCCCCATACGACTCCTCCATAAATAACAATAGCTCAGATAGCTCCCACGCAGTGATACCCACCCCTAACACATGCCAGGTCAGATCCCGGGGTAACTAAAAAAGAAGAAAGCACCAAAAAGAGGAGTGAGTCCATATGAACATCTAAAGACTAAAAATAAAGAAGAGGGAACGACATGCTTACAGTCTCAACAGTCATTCCACTAAAATAATATCGAGCTGATGCTAAAAGCATAGATGACCTTGTCCTCAGTTTACCCTGTGCATATTGTATAAACAAAGGGAACACACCAGCCATCAACTCCATAGTCCAAGGCCTCTCAAAATAGGTTGCTACATATGGAAAAAAACACATCTGCATAAAGAGAAAAATAAAGTGCAGCATGAGTAACATATAAAAAATGCCTTTAATCCTCAACAGGTAAGAACTGATAAAAAGTAAACGTGTACACCCCATAAATATACAAAGTCGGTAAATTTGTTCGTACAAAATCTCAAATAAAGGGATATAGATCAGTACATCTTGACCAAAGCCATTCGCCCCCATGCATATCCCGAAATACGATAAAAGTCCATTAAAAATGAGAACCAGCAAAAATGAATCCCACTCGAGCCACCTCGCATCAAAAGTACTCCAATGGTCGAAAATAATAAACTCTCAGCATATCACCTCGCTACCATCACTTGATCCCTAGATTCGATAACCCCTCTAAGTAAGTGGTCCAACCACTAACTATAAGAAATTCCCCCTAACTAAGAGGTAATTGTATTCTAAAGTCGCCTTCAATCCCTTGATAATAATAGTCAAGGAATGATCCACCACCAAGGTCACTCCAGCGAATGGGAGATTTGTAAAGGCATAGAAATATTGGGGAGTCATAGTCATCTCCCCCATCGAGAAATGAAAATTACTGATCGTATCCCACCAATGCTCCCCCAAGGCCGAAGTACTAATGTAGGTCATCCTAAAGGAAGTATCAGTAATACAATCCATTTGTAGGCCGAATCCCACAATATGAACAAAGGGAGTGTCCCTTACCCAAACCTTAGCCAACGGTGCCACAAAAGCCCTGACTCGCTGAGTAGTCCCGACAGTCTACAAGAAACAAAACACAAAAAAGGCATCAACGATCCATAGAAAAATATCATCTATATATATTTGATTCACTATGCATAGTCACACTTAATCTTCCCACCCTCGGTTAGGATGGTAATCGATTTTAACAAAGTCAAGAAACCGAATTGAGCCTTATCCCTCCCCGATTTTTGAGTCGCCCCACACTCACACTTAAGCTAACTCTCTTCATCTAAGAAGGTTAACCAGTCACGAAGTGATCCTACACCTAATAGACTCCGCTGAAACCTTGAGTTTCGACTTCTTGTCTCCCTAGTGGCCTAAAATAGAAGGGATAGAAATATTTTAAATCCTTGCTAAAACCAAAGTCGAAAATCAAGGTACTTTATACCCACCAGATCTTTCTCCCTCCTCGTGTTTGAGTATCCCTACACTCACACTTAAGCTACCTCTACTCAACCAAGAAGGATAACCAGTCATGAAGCACTCCTATACTTAATAGACACCGTTAAATCCTTGTTTTTCTATGTTTGCCCCCCTAATGGCCTATAATAGAAGGTATTTAAACCAAAGTTTAAAATCAAATTACCCAATGCCCAGCGAAGCTCTCTCCATCCCCGTGTTTGAGTCACCCCACACTCAGACTTACACTACCTCTCTTCAACCAATTAGGTTAACCAGTTGTGAAGCGATCCTACACCCAATAGATGTTGCTAAAATCCTGCGTTACTACATCTGGTCCCCCAAACAACCTAAAATATAAAGGATGGGAATCTTTTGAATATGTATTAAAACCAAAGTCAAAAATCAAGGTACCCTATACCCACCAGAGATTTATCCCTCGCCGTGATTTGATTCACCCCATACTCAAACTTAAGCTACCTCTCTTCAACCAAAAAGGTTAACTAGTCGTGAAGCGATCCTACGCCCAATAGACGCTGCCAGAACCCTGTGTATCTAGGTTTGGTCCCCCTAGCAATCTAAAATATAAGGGATGGGAATATTTTGAATTTTTTCTAAACCCAATATAAAAAAAATTAAGATCCCATGCACCCCACCGGAGCTTTCTCCCTCTCAACATATTTAACACTATACATCTACATCACTCTATCTTTTCGCCAAACCAAAAAGGATGGATCGAAGAGTGACCTAGCCCCCCACCCCTACTAGGATCCACATTAATCTCAAAACTAAATCAATGTAATACTATCCTCATTACAAATAGTATAGGAATCACCCCTACTCATTTCTATATACATATTTTTCTTATCAAAATTAGATAGGTATCCATGGTCAGTATTTTTTAGCCCCTCCACCACCAGGTATTTATATATCCCCTAAAATAACTTCCTTTATTCCAAAATAATATGTTTATTTTATATAAACATGTGATATGTATTTTGACCTACCACGTTTAACGCTATAAGAAAGAAAATTAACATGTGCCCAAAATAAGAAATTACAAAAGAAAGACATGTACAAGAATAAAGGAAACAGAGGACTTACATGAGGAGCATTATCAGGATGATATTCCAAAATCCGATGGCCCTCACATTACCGTAAGAGAACCTTTGTGTCCCCCTCATCCAAAGTTATCGGAGGGTCATAAGTCACCCACTCCCCGAGAGCTGTTATATCTCCTCGCCAATCCACCCTATCCCCATCATCATAAGGGGCTACACCCTGATACCTCGTAGGCCCCGAAAGGAACAGCTTCGGACAAAGTTTTGCCTTCGTTGTCCCATCTTGAACTAGTGACACTACAATGTCCCCCACAACCTCCTTCGCTTGGTCCGGCTCTGAAGCGTGAAACTCATCTTCATCAACCTAAACATACTCCATCGAATCCATAAATAAATGGAGAAAAGAATACTCACAGAAGAAGACAACAATATTGTTTTGAGAGATAAAATGAGAGAAATGAATGAAACCAAAGGGAATAGCCCTTTTATAGGCTTCAGATGGCAAAGATGTCCTACTATTCGCTTAACCATGGATCGACATATACCAAAAGTTATGCCGAACAATTAACCCTTAAAACCGCCGTAAATAAATCAATCCCAGTTTAACAATCGTACGGCTAAACGCCCCGGACCAATACAGGTAACCTTGTTCCGTACAATCAAAGCCTCCACCAAATTTCCTAAAGTCCAACATTTTCCCCTAGGTTTTTCCACTATCACCCCTTAGACCCCCATTTTCCCAAAGATTGTCAATCCCATTTTAGGCCTTTCAATTTCAATGAGAGTGTTCACATGCACACACTCTTAGTTAATCGCCTATATGAACACCCCAATATGTAATCGGGGTGTAGCTCATTCAGTCCCACCCGAAAAAATGCCCTAAAAATGGCCTCGTCTAAGTTATCAAGGGTGAGAAAGACATAGATAACCTAAACCTGACCTTACTTAAGTCACGGACCCTAAGCTCGGTCCCACCTAAATCCTGAAGAAAAACCACCCCAAATGGATACCAAACAAAAACAGAAATTTATTATACCAAAACTATTAGGGTCTAAATAAAAATAAATGTAATTATAAAAATGCCTAAAAACTTTCACGAGGAACATCTGTTGAACGACAAAAGGCCTAGAGCCCCTTTAACCGATCACTAAAAGCCATATCAGAGAGAGTTATCTTAGTCGCCTTCCTGGCGGCCTTATCTAAAAATAACTTACCTCATCCTTCTATCGAGTGATAGAAGGAGCATCTCAGTTTCCTATAAATAGAGGCGCCCACCTCTCATTTTAAACACTTTGAAAATCACCGAGAGCCCAAAACCTGATAATGATATGGTTTTCTAACTTTCTTCTCCTACGAGCATCTGAGACACTGGAGCTCATTATGAATGTCTTAAGGAAGCTCTTACTTTAGAAAAGTCATTTTTCCTTAAAAAAGAAAACTCGTACTTCTGTGAAGTCGCATTTGAGTCCCCAATAGAGTCAAACCTCTGCAAAAATCTCGTAAAAACAAAACATCTCTAGCTGAAGCTCTGCCCAACCGAGGACATAAAAAATGTAAAATTCAAGACTTCGAGATGAAGCTATGACAGAATGACAAACACCAAAAAGGGGGGCACTCTCCTCGACCAAAAAAGTCAGCTTTTGTCGCGAGGGTAACGTACCTCTACCCAAATTTTGGAGCCATATCCCCTTACGTATATATTGAAATAAATTGTACAAATATATGTATTTCATTTAGTACGGCCCCCATTTAGGGGTCCTGGTATGCAATTTACAGCGCTTATATTTTAAAGTTTGTTTTCTAACCCAGCAACTTTGTTAACTTACTTGACATACTCATGTGTTATTATAAGGTTGTGTGCCAATATTAGACATCTTTGGGTCAATACCTTTCGTCTAGTAATCACCTAGTTATTATAAGGTTATGTGCCAATATTAGACATCTTTGGGTCCATTCCCATTCTGATATTTTATACACTACCCCTCCCCTCCTAAGCCAAGTCTTACACTTTTACACACATCATGTCAGAATACGTACACAAATGAACTATGTAGGCTTTAATATAGTGGTCACACGAGTACGTAGGCATAATATTGAGTCCTTCTCGTGTGCTCAAGTCTCGACAATATTTCTCTTAATATTTTTTCTCCACCGAGATGCACCCATCTCTTAACTCCAATACCTTGCATATACATAACTAAAATGAAATATTAAACTATCTTAAGGAGGAATAATATATTCCGTTATCAAATGAATACCCGTCAAGTACATAACCGAACTATATATTCTTTTATTCTTCTCGAGACATGAGTACGTAGACACAATACCTATTCTCTCTCGTGAGCTCGAGCCTCGACAATACGTCTCTTGGTATATTTTTTCCACCGAGATGCACATGTCTCTCAACTTCCATCTACTAAACCTAAGTAATAAAAATGATATGTCAAACTATCTTAAAGAAGAACCTCCCAAACATATCCCTACGTACAAATGCTCCATTACATAAAAACATAAAAGCACGTATAAGTTAATTATAACATAGATGCACCCATCTTTCATCTTACTATATTTCCTCAAACTTCGTACGAGGTATCAAACTATCTCAGAACCGAGTTTTCTCGCATACCTACATTCATAATAATGTCCATTGGTTATACAAAAATAAGCACAGATTCATACACAAGCAATATTGTGTACCTGCACCGATTGAAGTGACGTTCTTACACCTCGCAATAATTTCATTTTCCAACCTAAGCTCCTCTCTATGTTTAAGGTATTCTCAACCTAAGGTTTCTAAAAAAATTCTAAAATAACTGACAAAGTAATTAATTAATGTAAAAAGTAGTAATAATCATAGAATTAAGAAATCATAAAGAACAAGTGGGGTGCCTAATACCTTCCTTGCTTGTAACCCGATTCCTAAACCCATACTATAAGAATCTCTAGATAAACCACAAACTTAAAACATACCTTAGGATTTGCCCGAATCTTTTGTTTATTTCTATATAAAACAAACTGGAGATCATGAACAAACTAACTGAACCCCTTATCGCACAAAACACACATAGGACCAAGCCAGAGAACCATGGGTGTGCGGCTCAAAATGGACATGGCATCATACATCTTATAGGGTAAAGTCACCGAGTTTAACCTCATACCAATAACCCGCCCTTGGGGGAAGGCGATAGATAAGGAGATAAGAACTCTCGCGCCCTCCGTTACATGAAGTCCTCTTTCCCCCCACGCCCAGGGCCCACAACGCCAAACCCACATAATTGATTAACAATTAATGTACATAATAATCAATAATGAAATATACTATTTGGTTTAGTTATTTTTTGGATTACTTGCTTTATGTTCAATCATACTGAGGGTGTGTGCGCGCTCATGAGTAACCTACTAGAAGGAATTTGATGGGGTGCGTACGATGTTGACCACCCTTGGTACCCCGGTGATTGAGACAGGTTTTACCTAGGTCCTATTTACCCCAATCTTATATGTTGAGGTATCCATCCACCGAGTTAGGACAATTGGATATTATCCTCTCGTATAGCCTTGGGTATGGGTTATACATTTGGTGTGATGTTGTAATGATTTCCCATTCTATTTTTTTTGAGACTATATTATTGGGACGTCCTATAGCTATACCTAGTAGTGGCACGAGTGATCCTCAAAGTCATTAGGGATAGGCCTTTGCACATTTATTTTCAGGATTGAGCACAACCCATATGATTTGGATTTGAGCGGGGCATATTAAAATGGATATGGGATTATGTGACTCTCTCCATTATGCATTGTGATTTATTCTAGAGATTTATAATTGTGACTATAACTTGGAAGTTATTAAAAGCAATGAACAATTGAGTTAAAGATATAATTGTGTAATATGGGCCTCATTTGGGTTTGGGATTAGAACTGCATGTTTTATTTAGGTTGCGTGGGTGGGAATAACTAAAAATCAAATAATATATGGGAGGAAGAATTATTATTATTATTATTATTATTGTGGCCCAAATGTAATTTTATTCTTATTCAATGTAGACTTATTAAGTTTAATCTTGTTTGTGAAACTGGGACTTTAATATGTAAAAAGTTGTGATTTTATGTATTAAGGATGTTAAAGTAGCAAGTAAGAAAGTGAGGTAATTGTGATACTGAACAAGTGTTAAAATGGTTGAAAGGTGTTTAAAATGTTAAGTTGTAAACTTTATAACCTTTTTTGGGAAAATAACACTTGTTAAAGGATTAAATTGTAAATTTGGCACGAAAAGGGTAAATTGGTAATTTACTTAAAATGGCACATTTTTATGGAATAAAAATATTAATGAATGTTTTTATATCAGTATGGTTGAAATCGAATTAAGTCCTAAAAGGCATAAATGATTTTGGCATAAAATTGACGTGTATGTGAATAAAGGACTTAAGAAGAAAGAAATCATTTTCCAAGTGTTAATGGAAAAACGGACGGTTAAGTCCAGACTTTTGGCTTCGACCGGTAAAAGTGGAAGGATGTGGATAAATGTTAAATGTTAAAACACATAAAAAGGAACTCAGATGACACCGAAATAAAGCAAGAAGGGCCCGGAGCCCTTGGGTGAAAAGCCTAAATCACTGGCAGAGCATATGGTGCGCATAGCTATCGGTGTGGAGCTTGTGTAAGTATGTAGTATAGGAAGATTTAGAAAAAAGATAAGTAAAATATGGAACATATTAAGAAATGGGTTGTGTAGTAAAATGTGTTAATACAACCTAACTTGAATGAATGTGATAAATGTTCTAATAAAAGTAAAATGGACAAGTAAATGCGTAAATCTATTAATGTCCATAAAGGAATGGGAAAAGGGTTAAAGAAAGTAAATAAATGGGTGGTTAAGCAACCTAAATGGTTAAATACACATTTAACACAAGAATGTACTGTAAAAACGATTTTCAAAGATTAAATAAGTATATTCTGACACGGTTAATGCGTGTGTTGAAATGGTGATTTTCAATGAAAATACTAAAGTGTAATGAAATAAATGAAAGGGGTTAAATTCCGATAAAGAAATGGTTTTGAATCAAATCAAATGTAATGGTTTCAAGTGTTAAGTCGGTGTGTTAAACAAGGTGAAAATCCTAAGTATGAATAAAGGAAGTCTTTAGTAGATTAAGGTAAATTAATCTGGATAAGTAAGATTTTTCGAAAGTAAAACGGTTAATGCATTGGCATGTGAATTCACTAAAGGTATACGTATGTACATATTTTCGTATGCATGTGGTTATAGCATGTGATTATTCCTTTTTGCCATTCGTTTCTATACTGTTGGTATAAATTTCACTAGGCATAGGCTCACATTCCCACTTTGTTACGGTAGGTTGGGAGCGATTTCGTATATTGAGGGCGTTATACAGGTAAGTATATTATATTTATGTTTACGTTAATAGCTCTGTTTACTCGGACTTCGAGGTGCTTCCCACGGGTCCCTCACGTAGTGTACCGTGAAACTGGTATCACATGCTAAATAAGTGAAACTTAAATAAAATAAAACTGGATTAGAAACATTATATAGGTTGTTCCATTGCACTTCACACCTAACGCTCGATTCGGACCGGGTTGACTCACGGGTAACCCATAAATCCTGGTCGGGGGCGTTACACACGCAATAGCTAGCCTTCCGTGCCGACAATAATGTGAAATGCGCCCAAGCGCATATTTATGTTGTTACTCTTTATATATTCTTGGATATATTCACCCTAGATAATGAGTGATGCTTTATTTTATGTTATTTTCATGGACATTGTCCAATAATTTAAAACAACACTCGCACCGCGGTATGGAAAATTGATGAGTGGAGCAAATCATCCAAAAATTTGAGAATTGTGAGGAAATGCCCTCATAATACATGATATTCATAGGCTGAGGGAAATGCCATGGAGTTGAGTTGAACCCACATATTTATTACATTGTGGAGAGGAAGATGGCAACTAGGAGAAGCCCGCTCTTATGCATGCTCATGTGCCAACAGTAGGAGTTAAACTTAAATATCACTACCGACATAGGAAACTTTCGAAGTTGGACAAATATATGTAGTCATTTTAGTTTTTAAATTCCATATATTATTATGTTAAATGTAATGAATTACAATTAACGAAATGAATTTCACAAAAATACTGAATGATGCTATAGAAACTCCACAAATTCTCGATCAAGTCATAGTGTACAGGAAGGAATTTTTCTTGTATAACCACGAAGGTGCGCATGTGAATTGATTTGGGTTGCAACATTAACGCCCTTGCAGTTAAGCAATTAAACAGGCTTCATAGGGTATTTCGTGGAATATGATTGCCATAACTCGAGATTTTCATCTCGTTCATCTTCCACAATCATGTTATGCAAGATAATTCAAATTACCACAATGCAATTGTTACGGCACCGAAAACGAGACGTTCCTTTGACCAGTGCAAAATGATCTTTTTAAAAACATCGATAGTCCATTCCATATCCTTTCATGAGTGGCACTGTGTGAAGTGTTTATATTTGTAATATGTGGTTAAGAGGTCCACTTCGAGTATATGCCATCATTAAGTTAGTCGTTTGTGTCATACAAACGTTCGCTAACAAAATAATTGCATTGATGGACTATATAGTGCAGAAGCTTCTCAACAATGTCCTAGTCGAGAGCATTCAAACTATTGTTTAACCCGAACATACCAAAACCATTGATTATGGTCCGCCGCGACCATTATACTCATAGGCTTTTGTGATAGCCTCATTATGACACAACCATGCCACTAAAACATTCTTTCATTCCTCGTACATACATTTTATGCTACCAATCATGCTCGGAAAACCCATTTGCTCTCCTTTTATGAGCAATCATTGGACATCTTCAGTCGCACGTGTTCTCAAGTCGTCACTTTGAATATATGACGCACATCGCGTCAAAAAACTATTTAATGTCTCAATGTAAATAATCTTTGAAATGTGGACATACTGGTAAATTAAATCAACCGAGCACCCACATAAGAGCATTTAGAGAGCTGTAATCATTTTCTGCGGTAAAAAAAATCTATTTTTGCACGTGTAGCTTTTTTATGAAATAATCACTGTAAGAAATAATCATTCCAAGCATGCAAAGGAACAATGAGTGCCTCATAAGGAATCAATAACATATGACCTTATGCACGCAGTTGGTATGCCACAGGAGTTCCCAGTGCACGACAATCCATATCTGTGAGAAACACTTATATGCATAAGTATTGAATCTGTGAACATATCTAGAGAGAGGAAGATAAGAGTTGAGAGAATATAATGGAAGCATGAATCATATAATCTTATTAAATGTATAGCCAACAACCACTTTATATATACATGAAGTAAAGTAACTAAATAACAAACTATCAAAAAAACTAACAAACTAACAAACGTTGTTACAATAATGCCAACTCAGCTCAGCACTACTAACTATTTAACTATCCTAAAACTCCCCCTCAATATGGAGTGTAAATGTAATTGACAACTACCTTGGACAAAAGCAAGAACAAAGAGGCAGCTGGTAAAGCTTTAGTAAACAGATCTGCTAGCTGATGTTGTGTTCGAATTGACATAAATTTGACAAACCCTGCAGTAACTTGATAACGAACGAAGTGACAATCGATCTCGATGTGCTTAGTGCAATCCTGAAACGTAGGATTAGAAGCAATATGAATTACAGTCTGGTTGTCACAGAAGAGAAGTGCATGAGATGAGGAAGCAATAGAGAAATATCTGAATAATAGCTTTTAACCAGACTAATTCTCTTGTGGTGGAAGCTAAAGCTCGATACTCAGCCTCAGCCGATGAGCGAGAAATGGTTGGTTATTTTTTTATCTTCCAGGAGATTAAAGAGTCCCCTAAGAACACACAAAACCCAGTGGTTGACTTGCGAGAGTCCGGGCAGGAACCCCAATCAGCATCAGAGAAAGCTTTAAGTTGCAAAGAAGATAAAGAAGAAAAGAATAACCCCTGACCAGGATGAGCCTTGAGATAACGCAGGAGGTGATGAACAGCTTGTAAATAAGGAGTCCGAGGTTGGGAAATAAATTGGCTCAAGCGATGAACAACATAGGTAATGTGTGGTCTTGAGAGAGTGAGATAAAGTAAGCAACCTACGAGCCGACGATATTGAGAAATGTCAAATAAAAGTTCTCCATCTATGGCTAAGAGCTTTACATGAGGATCCATAGGGACTGAAGTAGGCTTTGAGGCTAGAAATCCAGTGTCTTCAAGTAATTGTAAAGTATATTGTCTCTGCGAAAGCACTATGCCTTTAGTGGAACGAACAATTTCGAGGCCTAAGAAATATTTTAAACTTCCTAAGTCTTTAAGCTTGAACTGGCTATGAAGGAAAACCTTAAGAGAGTTGATGATGCCTAAGGATGGCTCGGTGATTATTACGTCGTCCACATAAACTGATAAAGCCACAAAAGAGGACCCAGACCCTTTTGTAAATAAGGAATAGTCAGAGTTGGATTGAATAAAACCAAATTGCAGAATTGTTGTAGAAAACTTAGAGAACCATTAGCGTGAAGCTTGTTTAAGTCCATAAATGGACCTGTATAGCTTGTAGACAAGCTTCTTATCCTGCTTAAGGGTCTCCATCTTACTATGATAGCCAAGTGGAAGATCCATGTAAACCTCCTCAAATAAATCCCCATTAAGGAACGCATTATTGACGTTGAATTGAACCATATGCAGGATTGACTCACAGCTAAGGCCAGTAAAACTTTAACGGTCACCAATTTGGCTACAGGGGAAAACGTGTCAAGAAAATCCACGCCCTCTTGTTGTGTATACCCCTTGGCAACCAATCTGGCCTTGTGACGTTCAAAGGATCCATCAAACTTGTACTTGATCTTATAAATCCATTTACAATCGATGGTGTGTTTCCCTGGAGGTAGAGGAACTACAGACCATGTCTTGTTGGATACCATGGCTTCTAATTCAGCTCTCATAGCTTCCCTCCAATGGGGATATTTAACTACTTGATGGTAAAATTGTGGCTCAAAGTGAGATGAGACGGTCAAGGCAAAGGTTTTATGAGAGGGTGGAGTTTTAGGCAATGTATTTGGATAAAGGATACTCATGATGACAACGGAGAATTTTAGGTTGATGAGTGAGGAAGTGGTAGTGATAATCATGGAGATAAGATTGAGGTTTAACATCTCGGAAGGAGCGTCGGGGAGGAGTCATGATTGAATCTTGTGGGGATATATTATGGGATGGAGGTTGTTTTGGTGGATGTGAGTTCTAAGGTGAGAGAGAAGAGGAATACTCAAGGATTGGCTTTGGAATAGCCAGATCAGGAAAGGGATCAATGGGAGATTATTTGGAAGTCAATTGATGAAATGGAAAAACATCTTCATGGAAGACGACATCTCTCGAGACAAACACCTATTTAGATTGAATATCAAGTAGTTTGTAACCTTTAACCCCTGTTGGATATCCTATGAATACACATGGTCGAGCTCTAGGTTGAAACTTGGTGCGATGAGCTTGCAGAGTAGATGTAAAGACCAAACAGCCAAAAACTCTAAAGAAAGAGTAATCAACCGGAGACTTGTATAAAGTTTCATAAGGGGTCTTCTTTTGGAGCAATGGTGAAGGTGTCCGATTGATTAGATAAGTAGCAGAGAGAACACACTCAGTCCAGTAAGAAAGTGGAAGACGTGATTGAAAATATAGGGCCCGAGCAACATTGAGCAGGTGTTGATGTTTCCTTTCTACTACAGAATTCTGTTGAGGAGTATCTATGCATGAAAACTGATGCAAAACACCTTTCTCAGAAAATAAATCAGCAAACACTAATTCTTTAGCATTATTAGACCTGAACTGCTTGATTTTATTATTAAACTGAGTTTCAATTATGTTGAAAAATTTGGGAATTACATGCGCCACATCTGATTTCTATTTAAGTAAGAAAACCCAAGTAAACCTTGTACAATCATCAACTAAAGTAAGAAAGAATCTATGTCCTGAATGAGCGGTTACATGATATGGCCCCCAAATATCACAGTGAATCAAGTCAAAGGGCAACATAGACATGTTATTATTTGAAACAAATGATAAACGTTTTTGTTTAGCTAAAGGACATATGTAGCATGGATCGGAATGGTCCAACTTGAAATGCCCATAGTTCAGCTGGTCTTTAAGTAATGCCAATCTTTTAGGAGATAGGTGGCCAAGCCTATTATGCCATACACGAGCTGAAACTCAATTGACTGAAACTGAATTGATCGAGAGTGGTGAGCTTGACTTCAAGGTGTTCGAATCAAGAATGTAGAGATTTGTCATCCTTTTACCCTTGACAATCATCATCTGATTGTTGGCATCCTGGATCACAAAATGATCAGGAAAGAAAATGACTGTAAGCTGAGTATTGGAAGTAAGAGCACTCACTGAAAAAAAATTAAACTTGAATTGGGGAACATATAAGACATCCCTGAGAATTAGCCCTGAGTTCAACTTAATATCTCCACTGAAATGTATGCCAATGCTCATATGGTTCTGCAAGGTTGCAGTCGAATTGGTTATTGGCCTTAAAGTCATAAAGGCATGTGTTTCGCAGCAAATGTGCCTAGATGCACCAGAATCCACAATCCAAAATCTTAAAGAAGAAAGAATGGAATTGAGAGAAATAGAGAAACAGGTACCTGCGGGATAAGATGTTTTGGCAAAATTTAGTTCATCTGCAAGAGTGACATAATGGACCAAGTGGTTCGAGAGTAGTGCCATTAACTGCTAACATTGGTTACTGTTGAGATGGTTCAAAAAATCTCCAGAAGGTATTGCTGGTTGAGTCTGTTGTCCCAATTTGAGATACAACTTGGTTGGCAAATGTTTGAGTAGTTTTCTGACGTTGTTTGAAGCCAGGAGGATAGCCATGGATCTTATAACACTTCTCCACAGTGTGACCATGATAATTACAATGCGTGCAAAATGGTCTGTCCCTCTTTTGATACTTTTGACCTCCATTTGTAGAACTTGAAGTATTCCGATTCCCTCCAAAACGCTTTTAGTTGTCATTTTTAACAGTAAAAACAATAGTATTGGATTTGTCAGTGCTAGATAAAGTAGAAATCTTCCTTTGACGTTCTTCTTGGGAAATCAAGGAGAAGACCTTGTTGATAGCAGGCAATGGATCCATTAATAGGATTTGGCCACGAACTTGGGAAAACGAGTCATTCAATCCCATGAGAAAGGCCATGATATACTCCATTTGATAATAGAGATTGAGTTATTCGACTCCGCCACAGGTGCATTTCCCACAAGAACATACAGGCCTGAAATTGCTTAACTCTTCCCATAGAGTTTTTAATTTTGTGAAGTAAACACTAACAGAATTATGCTCTTGACTGTGATTTGTTAATTCACGTCTTAACTGAAAAGTCCTTGGTCCATTACTTTGTTGGAACCGATCGTGGAGATCAATCCAGATCTCACGAGCAGATTCAGAGAAAATTATGCTAGCACAAATCTCTTTGGAAACTGAGTTCAGAATCCATGAAATTACAATGTTATTGTTCCTAATCCATGAATTAAGAAGAACTAGGTCATTACCTTCTAGTTTCTCAATAGATCCATCAACGAATCAATGCTTATTCTTGACGGACAGCGCAATGATCATAGCTCTGCTCCAAGAGGCGAAGTTATCTCCAGTGAGTGGCTGTGAGACTAGAACTAGCCCAGGGCTATCAGAATGATGCAGAAAATAAGGATTTGAAGGATCGTCAATGGTCGACTTTCCTGTGGACATGAGACTCTCAGATCTTGGAGTTTCCATGGATGAGCACCAACAATGACATATTGGAGAAGAAGATCTAGAATAGAACCAAAAAATGAACGAAACTTTTTTACTTCTAATACCATATTGAATCTGTGAACATATCTAGAGAGAGAAAGAGTAGAGTTGAGAGAATATGATGGAAGCATGAATCATCTCATCTTATTAAATGTACAGCCAACAACCACTTTATATATACAGGAAGTAAAGTAACTAAATAATAAACTAACAGAAAAGCTAACAAACTAACAAACGTTGTTACAATAATGCCAACTCAGCTCAGCACTAATAACTATTTAACTATCGTAAAAATAAGGCGTTGAAGTGTGAGCTGTTTTGGTGGAACAAACAAACTAGCACAAGCCTTAGTAAAATGCTCAAATATTCTAGAGATGATCTAAAGAATACATAATGTGAACTAAAAAAAACAACGATTTTATATCACACATATTGCTAGTAGGATGGTTCAAGAAAGGCAAAACTCAATCGAAGCCCTATTTTAACTCAGCTTATTTGTATAGCCCAGCACATTCTAAAAGGTCTATAACATGAGTCCAGAACTCGTACCAAAGAATAAAGTTATACTTAGCAACAACTAATGTCGAAAATTTACCAAAAGTATTTGACATGTATTGTGCCATAAAACACGTAATATGTTACAAAGCATGTAAAGCAAGTTCAGATAATTTTCGGTAGTTGTTTTGTAGGTAGGTGTATCACTAGTCTTTACCAAATGTACAACACATCGGGGTTTCTCTTCGGTAAATATAGCTGCAGTGGAAAAAAATAATTGCTTATGCAACTAAACTAAACAGACCATAAAGCTTTCATCATTGTTTTATGTATATACATAGTGTAATGAACACCATGGAAAAAGATTGCACCATTGCTACCAGAAGCACCCAACCCCCAACAGAGATGAGATTTCATAATATACAGGGTAGATGATCACCCTCACCCTCCCCCCCCCCCCCCCCCACCCCCCCCCCCCCCCCCCCCCCCCCCCCACACACACACACCACCACCACCACCACCCTAAAAAAAAGGGAAAAAATATGTAAAGTTCCAAGAGGACTTTGCAACAGATTATCTGCAAGAACTTGAAAGTTCAGTTTTTTTTTTTTTTTTTTTGCACATATATTATCAAACAAGCACTATATACAACTCCAGTTGAACATTTCCATCTACGAAGGAGATTATTACAAATAATAAAAAGGTCAACTAGTTTGAAGGTGGATCAGAAGCTGGTTTTAAGCTTTGACTGAGGTTTTATGCAAGGGCTTACACTACCAGTGATCTCCTCTTTCATTACATCATAGGGTCTGTCAAACTAATTCATTCCTACTTTTCATCTTACGGAGGAGCTAGCTGGCAGTTATTCATTTTTCGCAACCTCTGGTTCATCCGTCTTTGCAAACCTTCCTCGGATCCTTGGCTGACTATCAGCCAGAGCCTTCCTGCAAGCATACTGCAAAAAAAAATCAAATTGAAAAGAATTAAGAAGCAACTTATCAAGGGGAAAAGGTACCAAGAGCGCGTGGCCATTTTACATGGCCAATATGTATGAAGCCCATTTTACAAAAGGGGGTAATTCAAGACATCTGGGCATTTTTTCTCCATGGGCTTGTGCCTCCATACTAATACTCAACTCAATAAAGCCTTTTTCCAATTATTTCGAGTCGGCCATGAATCTTATTTGCTGCCTAGAGTAAAAAAAAATCAAAAAAAGGAAATTGCCTCGAGTACGACTTACGCTCAGCTCGCCAAACCCAAAATATTGAGCAAAATGGCTACCGAGTTGAGTTTGATAATGAATTTCTCTGATTTTCGTTTGGCCAGGATTTAGTTTGGCTAGGCAAGACGGGTTTTAATCCTTTTGGGTTTGGAAATGGTCTAATGGAAAGGAGTGGCGTTTTAGGGAACTTTACTCGATTAAAAAGGGTGGGTCTTAGTGCAATGGTAATGTTGTTTCTGTTAAGTTGCGACTTAAATTTCCATCTCTTGGACATGTTAACTTGACGTAGTATCTATGCGACTGGATTAAGCACAACTGGGCTGAGTCCCTTGAGGTGGAGAGGCAAAGTCGTGCCATTTTTTATATTTTGCATTTGTGGAGGGCAATTTCGTTTTATATTGGAACATATTGTAACCCTAAAATTTCTAGTGATCCTTGTATTATTAGCATTGAGAGAGGAAGGAAATCAGAGAGAGAAATTGTATGCCTGTAACGGTAGATTCTCGAAAATAGTGAAACCCCCTGTTTTACCCTTGGACGTGGGTCAATTTTGGGCGAACGACGTATATCGTCTCCTTTTGTTTGTGTCATTGTGATTGTGTTTATGTTTAATTGCTTTCTTGACACTGTTTCTGTGCTTTGTTGGGACTTATTGCAACAGTTCCACTCTGAAACGATGAATTGATTGGTATTTCCAGTGAACTCGATGTAAATCCCACTAGTCAATGCTTTGCCAACACCTCACAATCCTAGGACGACATAGAATTACTCATAATAGATTTGAATTGCATTTTCCGTTAGTCGTAGGTTCTTATGAATATTGGTTAAGTTTATAATAATGGGTTTTAGAAAGCGCCGATGACACCATATCTTAGGTTTGAGGCACAAGATGACTACCCAGGTGAGGACCTGCTTGGTATAGCGGTGAGAGTTATCTCATGGAAGAAAATGGACTATCTTTCTGAAATTGACTTGACACATCTCATTGCTCATTGGTCAAGTTCGTAAATTTATACAACAATTAAGCAAGAAAGCACTGTGTTAAATCATCAAGGAGACCAGGCATCCACAACAAAACATACGCATAGAAATACCATCTTGCCAGAGTCTGTATAACAGTGGGGTAAGTGCCCGTGTGGTTCGAGGTGATGTATTTAGTATCATAAATTAAGTCAAGTTAAAATTTTGTTCACTATTTCATCCAAAATCACATAATATTATCGTGTACATTTAATTACTATTTCGTACTCAAATTTTTTAACTCTCAATAGGTATACATATATGTTTTAGCATTATATTATTCACCCGGAAGAAAACATTTCTCTCCGAATTAAAACGGACTGAATAAAGGGTATAGTGAAGCTCATAATATGTCCACAAAATGTCATTAATAAATGGATATCACGGAGTTTATTAGTTTATGATTGTTATATAGGGTGTAATAAATTATGGAGACAAGAATCTCTTAACAAATGGTGTTATTGCAATAATGAAGAAATCGTGGAGCGTCAGACACGCGTTAGCAAACTGTCGTATGCATGTCGGAGTGTCGTACACGTATCAGAAAGTATTACTTTTATTGTATGGGTTGATATTGATGCAAGTAATTATTTATATGACATATCAACATAAAAACAAAACGAACCTCCCTAAAATATGAATAGAACATATAAATAAATACTTGATTCAAAATCAACACATACAATATAAGTAATATCTTCTTAATTTAACATGTTAAACATATGGGATACATGGATCAGTTCAACACGTTTTATTAAATATCTTAAATGGTGTAACGTTGTTGGAACTTTTCCTGATCAGGCATATTTATTACATGTGTTAAACAGGTTCATTGCATGGACCATAGGACCTCAACCCAAAGCATTTGACTTCGCAACATGTTCGGCTCGTGTTTGCAAATTGGGTGTTGTGTGTTGGTAATCACCACAACTAACTTAAACTATGTTATGAGCAATCGAGGGAATAATATATTGGGTCTTTCACAATTGTCTCTGGAGTACTAAACTAATAGGATGTGGTCCAGATACTTTTAACTGATAGGATGCCAAGATTCCTTGAAATGAGGCACGTAAGGTATTTGTGATTTCGTCAAGGTCACATCCATCAAGGGTCCGCATTCAAAAAACTTCTCTACACCAAGGGACTTATTTGTGAAGCAAAAACTTAAATAGACTTCATTCAGTTAATTAAGGTTTATAAATGACCCTTTTCTAATTTTCTAGGATTTTTTCCCAGCCAAGAAAACTGCTACTGAGGCAGTTGATAGCAACTCAACTCAACGCAACAAAGCCTTTTCCCAATTACTTGGGATCGGCTACATGAATCCTGTTTTTCCAGGCAGTTAATAACAGTAATAACAAAAATATAGGAAAGGAACAGATGGTCATAGAAAGTACCTTGATTTTCCTGCCAAAATTCCTCTTTGATTTCTTGTTTCTGTATCTGGAAAGCTTTTGGCTGCGATCTTCAGTGGTGCACATAAATTGTGGCTGCCTAGGGGGAGAATGGATAACGGGGATGCTCACATTTCCATTATCAAGAGCCTGTCATAAAAACTCAGTATCAATGACCTATCCAACCCTGTTGAAATGACCAGAAACATCTGAACATTTCTCAGTTTCTACACTTTGTGCTTCGTCACAAAAACAATAAATCCCAGGGTCCCTATAAATTAGGAGTGGACTCGGGCCAGGCTTGGGATGGGCTTACACTATCTAATAACAGAATGGGTGGCTGTCCTAGCCCCCATTAGACCTAACTTCACTTGTCCACCTAGACCTGCTTATTATAAAATAATATTAGTTTCTTTTAAACACGATCTTAACAGATAATTTCATATTATGTGTCGTAGTTACGTGCCACGCTAGCAGGACGCATAAAGTATAATAATCAAGTAAAAAGATATTTTAATCGTCCATTTTAATCTTTGCTTCATTATTATATTTATATTTTTTTCTTCTTCATCCCTTTCCTTTACAAGCCTATTATGAATTCCTATCTAAGAAACAATGATCCATTTTAATCTTTGCTTCACGATTTTATTTATGTTTTCTTCATCCTCCTCCTTTTGCCCTTTACAAGCTGTGATGGCATAATATTTTCCAAGTCCATAGACAATATCCCTATAACACAAGTTGTTTAATCCTCATATTTCCTATAAAAATAAACACTTAACAAGATCCAAAAAAATATAAGCCGTATAAATAAAGATAAAAAGGTGATAAAACGAGAGAAAAATAACAACGCAAGAGAGTGATTAAACTTGACCTTTATGTCCCCATCACTGAATGCCCTTCGCATCCCATAAATAACCTCAAAGTCCATTCCAGGAAAATCCAGAAAATTTGAGCTTAGACACCCTGAGCTAACACTTTTCAGGAATGGCCCCTGAGGAAGCGATTTTTCCCCTGCAATTGTGTCTTCATATGTGCATAAAACAGGATTAATCTTGATGTTAAGGACCTCAGAAAGCGGTGTTTCTGTTGCTTCTTTTGCCAAAAGATCCTTCTTGCATTCATAGAAAACCTCACTCTGAATTGATTCCATATCCGCGACCTTGAGTGCTTGCAAGGAGATGACATCATCTCCACCAGAGATCATTGAAATGGCGGCTGTCATGGGATCAAGGTCCATCATTGGTTCTTCAATAATTGGTTCTGGAGCTTTAAAAAGATCACCTTCTCCCCCAAGGTCGTATTCCAATATAGTGGAGGTCTGAACCAGGTTTCCCTGTATTTAAAAACAAAACCATTAGTGGCTATAACAATACATCATCACCATTCAGCTAGATCTAGGCGATGAACTGTCACACTAGATGCAAATACTTCACTAAACACATAATTTTGCAAAATAACACTTGAACTATACTCACCTGTTGAAAATTCACATCTGTCATTTAAAAATATTTTTTTGAGACACATGAGGGGCTGTTTGCAACGCTACGAGGTATTTGCAATCAGAAATATAGTTTTGAAGGTTTCTTGCATCTTTCCCTAAAGAATATATATAATCTTACGCCACACCTTACATTAAAAAAGGATTCAGGATCCAAAGGTGCCGAAATCTATCATCCATGAAAGTACTTCAACAACGACCAATCATTTTCTAAAGATCTATTGTAGTATATAAGAAACATGAACATACTACGCAACGCTTATCGACAAAACATCATTCGTGTTCTTTATGGGTTGGCATAACATACACATCAAACAAGCACTTTTTACAGTAGGGTCTTATTTGAGATTACAGATTGTTGCGTAGGAATCAGGATGATCTTTAAAACCGAACCGTGGAAAACCATACTATAAAACAGTGTCTAACAAGTATTCTATGGGATAGATAAATAGTAACACTTGAAAGAAAAGTGCATGTAGATATGTACTGTTGGATGAATTGGTTTATAACCCAATTAATGTTTTGACTAAATTAGACTTTGGTAAACTTTGAAGCTTAATTAATATGGGACCCACATCATAAAAATGTCGGGTAAAGCTACCAACCCGTTCCCTTTGACTTGGTGAATAACGTCATATATTCATTTCATCAAAACGGAAAAGAAATGAATGAGAAATTTGATCTCATAGTATCCTTTTCGCTCATAAACTACCTTGGTGTAGTTGGTGTAGAAAGTTTGTCCCACATAGAAAAATTACAAGAAATGTATGCCCTTGGGGTATCCCAAGCCTTATGCATGGTTTCGGCTTTGGCCTTAAACCCATACGTGTGCCGCCGCCGGCCAGCCCGGGTCCGTGGATCCTGGGTTGTTCTTGAGCTAATATAATTTTTTTTGTACAAAATTTATTTGGGCTTTCTACTAAATTTTTTGGGCTGAAATAGTTTCCAAATGCCAGACTTTTTATTGTTTAAACCGTCGCTGAAAACGTCGTCGTTTTAAATAAAAATTAAAACGTCAAAATTCATCACTAAAAAAAAGGTCGCCGTTTTAATTAATTACATCGGTGAATCCTAAAGCGTCGGCTATAATCAATTAAATCTGGGTCATTGGTTATGTTTGGTCACGAACAAACATGACTTTTTTTCGAAAAAGGCACTTCAGGGCTATAAATAACAGTCATTTCCCTCCTTTTCAAATATTCTGAAAATCCTTTCCTTCTACGATTCTTCTTCTTCCTTAGAGTCAGAGAGTATCACCATTTTTGGTTCGTGGAGCAAGCACCGCTTCTTGCGCTTGCCAAAGACCATTTCTTCCTGCGAGGGAGGCAGAAGAAGAGAGCGTCCACCATCCAACTCGATTATCTTCTACAAACATGAGTGGTTATAATAATCCCGAACTGTAAGTTCTTCTATATTCCTGTTATTTCTGTATTCATAATTATCTGCATTATTTAGTAAAAAACACACTCCCGGAATAACATGTACTTGAATAATTTGCAGAGCATACACTCGTTTTATAAACTTATAAGAGTTCACAAATGTCAAATGCACATACTAAAAGAAACTAAATGACTTGCAAATAAATAATTTAGGTGAATAAAATGCCCCCCAGAAAGGAGAAGCTTGCAGTTTTGCATTCCAGGCAACAACAAATTCCATCCCCGACAAAATACCTAGGTCAGTCTCATAAGTGAAAGACTCTATAAAGGTCATAATAGTCTCTCAAATTGTATGTAGACACCCACAAAGGCCAATCTTCCCTAACAAACCAGAGACAATTAAATATTGGGCCAACAAATTTAGTTTGAATATTTCTTCTCTCTCTCTCTCTCCATACATGGAGCAGAAGAAAAATATAGCATGACTTCCTTCTGATGGAGTTAGGGGGCCAATTTTTAGATTTTATATCTTTTCTTTTGAATAAATATTTTTTTTTGTTCGAGTATGTAGTAGTGCTAATAGTAAGTGTAATAGAGGGGTTGGTACTCCAGAGAAATATTAGATTTAGGCAACGAAGAATCGTAGAATTTTATTTTGTTTACAGATGGAGTAATGTTATCTCCTGGTTTGATTTGCCTTCTGCAAAAAAGATAACTACTTTTGCTCAAACAAAAGTTATAAAATTTGGAAATTGTGGCTCAAAATCTTATGAGTAATACTAGGGAGACCCTTTTTTGTGATTTTTTTTCTTACCCCTATGATGTGGCAAACACACATTGAGTGGCATTACAAATGGACCCATGTGAATTACAAACACCAGGTAACAAAAAAGGGTTTCCCTAATATTACTCAAATCGTATGTATCTTCTATTTAATCTAGAACCAATATTCAATGGAAAATATGATTTTAATGTTAAGTTTGGCTTTTGGGGGGTAGTAAGATTTTTGGATCAGTATCATAGTTTTTTCTCACATAAATAAAAAATGGTCCAGTCACCGAGTTGGCAGGTTTAACCCAAACCGTTACTCAACCCGTTCAGAACTTGCCCAGTTTTGGCCTGAGCCGTCTCGAGCCCGCCCAAATCCGCCCATTTGTTAGGTCTAATTGTAGCACTAGTTCAAATTTCACTCTTGAGAGCTGAGATAACTCTTTCATGTCATATACATATATATATACATATATACATATATATATACATATATATATATATATATATATATATATATATATATTGATTTTATGTTTAGAAAATATATGATTTGCAATTCTAAAGAGGTTTTTCATAATAACATTCTTCAAGATTCAAATAAGAATCGTTCCCATACTCAAATGAAGTAGGTCAAACATGAAAGAGAGTGAAATCATGCTGTGATCCACACGCCATCGCAAGAAACTTTTGGAATCTAGAATATGTTGGGACAAGTGCTTTGGGATGAAATAAAATACATAAAGAACCAGGAAAAAGACAGACAACTAGATGCAATAATAGAGGGAATAATTCATGACTCGTGGCACTAGCAAATGCAAATATGGTTCAATCCAGCCTTATAAAATTATCCGAATTCATAGATGTGGCAGAATAATAGGCCACTGGTCAACGCTTGACGTTTCAAAACATCTAAGTCGATTTTTTCTCAGTTTATCTTCTATTGGATCTATTATAGTATTTACGAAACATGAACATACTACGCAACGCTTATCAACAAAACATCATTCGTGTTCTTTATGGGTTGGCATAACATATACATCAAACCAGCACTATCCACCGTAGGGTCTTATTTGAGATTACAGATTGTTGCGTAGGAATCAGGATGACCTTGAAAACAGAACCGTGGAAAACCCTACTGTTGGATGAATTGTTTTTTAACCCAATTAATGTTTTGACTAAATCATATTTTGGTAAACTTTAAAGCTTAACAAATATGAGACTCACATCATAAAAATGCAGGGCAAGCTACCTACTCATTCTCCTTGACTTGGTGAATAACAAGGTGTATTCATTTCATCAAAACGGATACGTTGGTGTGTCCCACGTAAAAAATTGCAAGAAATGGATGCCCTTGGAGTATCCCAAGCCTTATGCATGGTTGGGGCCTTGGCCCGAAAACCCACACGTGTGCCGACACCAGCCAGCCCAGGTCTATGGGTCGTGGGTCGTTCTTGAGCTAATATATTATCTTTTTGTACAAAATTTATTTGGGCTTTCTACTGAAATTTTTGGGCTGAAATTGTTTCCAAACATCAGAATTTTTGTTGTTTATATTAGAGTTTTATTTAGCATTGAGGGTATTTTAGTATTTTCCCTTCTCCTATTATTATTAGGTGGTTGTAGTAGGTTATATATATTCTCTCTTCTTCTTTTTATTCTAAGACATTCTAGTGTATGGCAATATGAAACTCTAGCCCCTCTTTTTCTCTCTTTCCATTTGATTGTAGATCTTTGATATATTATCATGGTATCAGAGCAGGATCAAAGCTTAATCTCATCAACATAGTCCGCGGTACTTTTTTTCGGAAGTACTTTTTCTGTTCGCTCGACTGTTTTGAAGGTAATTATGGTCGTTTTCCTCCTGTTTGTTCGATTAATTGTTTAGTTCGTTCGATTTGGTTCCGTTTGGGTACTGTTTGATTGTTTATTTTCGCAATGGCTGGTGAAAGAGATGATTCGCTGCAATCAATTAGTGTCAGATTAGATGGAAAAAATTATACGTATTGGAGTTATGTTATGAAGAATTTTTTGAAAGGGAAGAAGCTTTGGGGTTACATTAATGGCGATTTGAGTAAGCCTAACGATAAGACGAACGTTGAAAAATATGCAGAGTTGTTGGATGTTTGGGAGGCAAACAACTCGAAAATCATCACTTGGATCAATAACTCCGTTGCACCTTCTATAGGTATGCAGTTGGCTAAGTATGATTATGCAAAGGATGTTTGGGATCATTTGGGCAAATTGTATACCCAATCTAATTTCGCAAAAAAGTACCAGTTGGAGTGCAATATTCGGGCTCTTGAGCAAAAAAATTTGAGTATTCAGGAGTTCTATTCTGCTATGACGGATCTATGGGATCAGTTGGTTCTCACAGAGTCGGCTGAATTGCGGGCCTTTGCACCATATGTTGCCAATAGGGAGGAACAACGTCTGGTTCAGTTTCTGATGGCTTTGCGTGATGATTTTGAGGGTCTTCGTGGGTCGATTCTTCATCACAGCCCACTTCCAACTGTTGATTCCATTGTTCACGAGTTGTTAGCCGAGGAGATTCGTCTCAAGACTCAGTCAGGGAAGGTAATTTCTTCGGACCCTAATCCATCTGTTTTCGCACCCTCCTCTCGGCCTCTTTCCAGTAATCAAAACAAGCCTTATTCGAGAGTTGCAAGTGATGAATGTAGCTACTGTAAGGAGAAGGGTCATTGGAAGTCTCAGTGCCCTAAGTTGCGAGCACAACAACAATCAAATAGTCGACCACCTCAGCAGCAGTTTTCTAGTTGGAAATCCAATAACCAATCTCAGCAGCGTTCATATAGGCCTTCACAGCCTAATACTGCAGCAGTTGTACTGCCATCAGACTCATTTGCATCAGGTTCTTCATCATTAACTCCATCCCTGTCTTCTCTTACTGAGCAGTTTCAAAAGTTTCTTGCCACACAGCCTCACGCCATGTCCATCTCTTCACCAGGTAAGTCCTCAGGTATTTGGATTCTAGACTCCGGCGCTTCTAATCACATGTCACCAAATTTGTCCTCTTTTGGTTCTTTTTGTCCCACTTCTTCGTTGCCCGTTATGACTACTGATGGTACTCCCATGCCCTCAACGGGTGTTGGGACTATTGACTCACCCAACTTATCTCTCTCTAATGTTTACCACATTCCTAAGCTTACAATGAATCTTATCTCTGTTGGTCAACTATGTGATGCCGGTTACTCAGTTTCCTTCTCTTCTACCTTTTGTCATGTGCAGGATCCACAGTCTCAGAAGGTGATTGGGACAGGCTGTAGGCAGGGGGGATTGTACATCATGGAGAAACTTAATGTACCAATGGTTGCAGCTTCCAGTGTTGACTTGTCATCGTTTCGTTTGAGTTCAGATTCGTCTAGCTTTTATTTATGGCACTCTCGTCTTGGTCATGTCTCAAGTTCACGATTAAAATATTTGGCTTCTACAGGAAAATTAGGAAATTTGCATTGCCATGATATCTCTGATTGTAGCGGTTGTAAACTTGCAAAATTTTCAGCTTTACCGTTTAATAGAAGTATTTCCTCTACTTTTGCACCCTTTGATCTTATTCATTCTGATGTGTGGGGACCGTCTCCTATTATTACAAGAGGAGGGTCTCGATATTATGTCTCCTTTATTGATGATTATACGCGTTATTGTTGGGTTTTTCTCATGAAACGACGTTCGGATTTTTTTGATATTTATAATAAATTTCGTGCCTTTGTCAAAACTCAACATTCTACTATTATAAAATGCTTTAGATGCAATTTGGGTGGGGAATATACTTCTCAAAATTTCGATGAGTTGCTTGATTTAGATGGAACTATTCAGCAATCATCTTGTACTAACACTCCTGAGCAAAATGGTGTTGCTGAAAGGAAACATCGGCACATTGTTGAAACTGCTCGCTCTCTTTTATTATCCGCATATGTCCCTAGTGAGTTTTGGGGAGAGGCTATCCTTACTGCTGTTAATCTGATTAATAAGATCCCGACCTCTCATTGCTCAGGCTTGTCACCTTTTGAAAAGTTGTATGGGTGTGCCCCTAA
Organism: Sambucus nigra; assembly: GCA_949130495.1. Taxonomy (NCBI): domain Eukaryota; kingdom Viridiplantae; phylum Streptophyta; class Magnoliopsida; order Dipsacales; family Adoxaceae; genus Sambucus; species Sambucus nigra. The sequence goes on from OX422224.1 coordinate 340,964,336, forward strand.
TTATTCTTCCTTAAAGGTGTTTGGTTGTACTTGTTTTGTTCTTCAACCTCGTGTGGAACGTACCAAATTATCTCCAAAGTCAGCTATTTGTGTCTTTCTTGGTTATGGTGAGGGTCAAAAGGGATATCGTTGTTATGATCCAGTTACAAAAAAATTATATGTCTCTCGCCATGTTGTGTTTCTTGAGCATATTCCTTTCTTTTCTATTCCTGATAGCCCTCATGAACTCACTAAATCTGATCTCTTCAATATTGATCCGTTCTCTGATAATGATGAGAGTGTGCCATCTGAAGTACCTTGCACCACCGATAGTGTGCCACCCCATGTTGCTCCTATTCCTATTATTTCTACTGATGCAGGTACTTTGCCATCCGATGTTCCTGATGCTCCCCCTTCTCGTGTGGCCACCCAAGCACCTGCTGAAACGGTGGAACCTCCTTCTCGCTATCCAAAACGTCCACGTAAGTCCACTCAGTCACCAAATTTTGTTTATTCTTGTTATTCTGATTCTTTTGCTTCATTTTTATCCTCTGTTCACTGCCTCTCTGAGCCTTCGTCTTATAAAGAGGCAGTTCTTGAACCTCTTTGGCAACAGGCTATGGCTGAGGAACTCTCTGCTTTGCATCAGACAGATACTTGGAGTTTGGTCCCCTTACTTGCTGGTAAGCGGGCAATTGGATCTCGTTGGGTATATAAAATCAACACCAGGTCAGATGGGTCAATTGAGCGGTACAAAGCAAGATTGGTTGCTCAGGGTTTTTCTCAGCAATATGGTATGGATTATGACGAAACCTTTGCTCCTGTTGCGAAATTGACTACTATTCGTACTCTTATTGTTGTTGCATCTGTTCGTCAGTGGCATATATCGCAAACGGATGTTAAAAATGCGTTCTTGAATGGTGATCTTCAGGAGGAGGTTTATATGACTCCTCCTCCGGGTGTTCCACATGGTCCTGGTGAAGTTTGTAGGCTTAAGAAAGCCTTATATGGTCTCAAATAGGCACCACGGGCTTGGTTTGAGAAGTTTACTGCCGTGATTACCTCTCTTGGGTTCATTCCAAGTGAGAATGATTCAGCTCTCTTTATCAGGTGCACCTCCAGTGGTCGTATTCTGGTCTCTTTGTATGTGGATGATATGATTATTACTGGGGATGATGTTTGATGGAATTACAGCGTTGAAGTCTGAATTATCTCGTTGTTTTGAGATGAAGGATTTGGGGCCCCTACGTTACTTTTTGGGTATTGAGGTAGATCATTCTCCAAAGGGTTATCTTCTCTCACAATCTAAGTACATCGGGGACATTCTTGAGCGTGATTGTTGATACCCCTTTGGAGCTTAATGTTCATCTTTCCCCGTATGATGGTGTTCTTTTGCCTGATCCCACCTTATATCGCACTATTGTGGGCAGCTTGGTCTATCTCACTATTACTCGTCCAGATATAGCTCATGTTGTCCATGTTGTTAGTCAGTTTGTTACTGCTCCTACTACAGTTCATTGGGCAGCTGTTCATCGTATATTGCGATACTTGAGAGGCACTCGATTTCAGAGTCTTTTACTTCCTTCATCTTCTTCTTTGGAGCTGCGTGCATACTCTGATGCTGATTGGGCCGGTGATCCTGCAGATCGCAAATCAGTTATTGGATTTTGTGTGTTTCTGGGTGATTCTCTTGTTTCTTGGAAGAGCAAAAAGCAAATTGTTGTTTCTGTGTCTTCCACGGAAGCTGAGTACCGTGCTATGGCTTCTACCACTCGCGAAGTTGTTTGGCTACGTCGGTTACTTGCAGATATGGGTCTCTCTTTCTCATCCCACTCCTATGTACTGTGATAATAAGAGTGCTATTCAGATTGCTCACAATTCAGTTTTTCATGAGAGGACTAAGCACATTGAGATTGATTGTCATATTACTCGTCATCATCTTACGCATGGCGCCATCACTTTGCCTTTTGTTTCTTCTTCTGCACAGATAGCTGATTTGTTTACGAAGTCTCATCCAGTTCAGCGTTTTCGTTTTTTGGTTGGCAAACTCTCAATGCTTCTCACTGCAGCATCGTGAGTTTGAGGGGGGGTATTAGAGTTTTATTTAGTATTGAGGGTATTTTAGTATTTTCCCTTCTCCTATTATTATTAAGTGGTTGTAGTAGGTTATATATATTCTCTCTTCTTCGTTTTATTGTAAGACATTCTAGTGTATGGCAATATGAAACCCTAGCGCCTCTTTTTCTCTCTTTCCATTTGATTGTAGATCTTTGATATATTATCAGTTTAAACCATCGCTGAAAATGTCATCATTTTAAATAAAAAATAAAACGTCAAAATTTGTCACTAAAAAAAGCGTCGCAGTTTTAATTAATTTTAAAACGTCGGTAAATCCTGAAGCGTCGACTATAATCAATTAAATCTGGGTCATTGGTTATGTTTGTTCACAAACAAACATTGACTTTTTGAAAAGGCACTTCAGTGCTATAAATAAGAGCAATTTCCCTCCTTTTCAAATATTCTGAAAATCCTTTCCTTCTATGCTTGTTCTTCTTAAAGAGTGTATCACCATTTTTGGTTCGTGGTGCAAGCACATTGCATTGCGTCTTGCGCTTGCCGAAGACCGTATCATCTTGAGGGGCAGAAGAAGAGAACGTCCACCGTCCAACTCGATTATCTTCTACAAACGCCAATGAATATAATAATCACGAAACGTAAGTTCTTTTATCTTCCAATTTATCCTCTTTTTTTCTGTGTTCATAATTATCTGCATTATTTAGTAAAAAATATACTCCTGGAATAACATGTACTTGCATAATTTGTGAGGCATTCACTCATCTTATAAATTTAGAGTTCACAAATGTCAAATGTACTAAAAGGAAATAAATGACATGCAAATAAATAAGCTAGGTGAATAAAATGCCCCACACAAAGGAGAAGCTTGCAGTTTTGCATTCCAAGCAACAACAAATACCAACCCTGACAAAGTACCTAGGTCAGTCTCATAAGTGAAAGACTCTATGAAGGTCATAATAGTCTCTCAAATTGTAAGTAGACACCTACAAAGGCCAATCTGCCCAAACAAACTAGAGACAATTGAATATGGGATCAACAAATTTAGTTTGCAGATTTCCTCTCTCTCTCTCTCTCTCTCTTCATACATGGAGCAGATGAAAAACAGAGCATGACTAGGGGGTCAATTTTTAGATTTTATATATTTTCTTTTGATTAAATATTTTGTTTTGTTTCGATTATGTAGTAGTGCTAATAGTAAGTGTAATAAAGGGGTTGGTACTCTACAGAAATATTAGATTTAGGCAAGGAAGAATCTTAGAACTTTATTTTCTTTACAGATGGAGTAATGTTATCTCCTGGCTTGATTTGCCTTCTGCTAAAAAGAAAGGGACATATACCAAATAGTCCCTCGGACATTTTTTAATATCCATTTAGTCCAAACTTTTTTATTTTGCCTCAAAAAGTCCTTTTGCCACATATTTTGGAGAGGGAGTGCCGCTGGCGCGGACCTCTAAAAATAAGAGGATATTGAGTGCTTGAGGGACAAAATGGGTTAAACTAAAAATATGTGTCCTTTTTAAAAAATATATATTTATAGTAGGGACTATTTAATAATTGACCCAAAAAGGAAAAACTACTTTTGCTAGGTCTAATTGTACGCACTAGTTCAAATTTCACTCTTGAGAGCTGAGAGAAGTCTTGCATGTTATATATATATATATATATATATATATATATATATATATATAGAGAGAGAGAGAGAGAGAGGTTCAAAAGTGAACCAAAAGAATGAACTTTTTAATGAACCTGTTAAGACATTGAAACATAATCCAATTAATTTTAATTTCTTATTGTAATTGGTCCGCGCCAGCGGCAACGGACACGCGTGTGATACAAGACCCCCTTACACGTGTCACACGCGTGTCCATTGCCGCTAGCGTGGACCAATTATAACAAGGAATTAAAATTGAATGAATTATTTTTTAATGTTTTAATAGGTTCCTTAAAAAATTCATTTGTTTTGTTCACTTTTGAACCTCTCTCTCTCTCTCTCTCTATATATATATATATATATATATATGTATATATATATTATATATATAAATAAATAAATATATATATATTGATTATAAGTTTTGAAAATCTATCAGTTGTGATTCTAAAGAGGTTTTTCATCATAACGTTCTTCAAGATTCAAATAAGAATCATTCCCATACTGAAATGAAGTAGGTCAAACATGAAAGAGAGTAAAATCATGCTGTGATCCATACGCCATCGCAAGAAACTTTTGGAATCTAGAATATGTTGGGACAAGTGCTTTGGGATGAAATAAAATATATAAAGAACTAGCAAAAAGACAGACAACTAGATGCAATAATAGAGGGAATAATTCATGACTCGTGGCACTAGCAAATGCGAAAATGGTTCAATCCAGCCTAAATAAATTATCCGAATTCATTGCTGTGGCGGGATAATAGGCCTGTAATCCAAGAAATCTGGCTACTTTTTACGCAGAAACTTAGCAAAGATCAACACCAAAATATAAATTAAAATCAACAAAAGTTAATATAAACATATAAATAACTAAAGACAAATATCATGATTAACCATGCAAGCATGGCTTCAGAAATTTTATATGGTGTTAGGTAAACAGGACAAGAAAGAAGATTTGACAAAATAATTAAAAAATTTGAAAAAATAAATATCTGCTGTCAGATCAGGGCCTAAAATTTGTTACATTCACAATCAGGCCAAATTTGTTCCAAACCCTCACAGTGTTCCCTCAACATAAACCAAGCTTAATACCATATAAATACAAACCCTTGAACACTTGAAATTCATGGTTTATAAAAAAAGTACCCAACTTTTAACAAGTGAGAAATCAAAATTAAAACTTTTTCCAATGGGGATTCCACTTTCTCAAAATTAGCATCCCAACAAAAACTACAAAAACAACAACGATTAAAAGGGGTAGCTCAGCTTTTGCTTTTCTCCAACCTTTTATTTTTCTTTGATATCCAGAAGTGCGCTGAAAAGTGGATCTTTAACACCAAGTTGGCACAAGAAAATGATAAAAATAAGAGCTAAGAATGGAATTCATGGCTAAATATATCTTTTCCTTTGCCGGAAAATGAAAAATAAGAGCAAACCAAACAAAACCCATGATTCTCATATTATTTCCATTTTCCCCATCTTTCATTTTGAGATCCAGCTCATAGAATGAACCACAATTCTTTCAATATTTTTTAACTTAAATCTTAGATCTTTATTTCATTAGCCAAAGCCAAATTTAAAAGTTTCTATTTTTTCCTAGTTTCAAGTTCCAAAGTCTCTAGTGAACCAGAAGCTCAAATTTTGCATTGAAACTAATGTAAGAAAATGCCACCCAGTTTGATAAACAACATACATATACATGCACAGTTACACACACACACACACACACATATATATAGAAAGGAAAGTTATTTACCATTGAGCCATTGGAATTATGAGAGCGACAAAGCTCTTCAAATTGTTGGACTTGTGAGAAGTTTTGAAAACAAGGGAAAAGAAGACCAGTCTCAGCAAACATGTCTGTTTTAAGTGTTGGTTGAACTTGAACTCGAACTCGAACTCGAACTCGAACTTGAACTTCAATGGTGAACAAGTGTTTTTATTATATAGTAGTAGTAAGTAGTAGTACTGTAGTACAGCCGTGGCAAATGAGAGAGAGATGGGGGGGAGAGTGAGAGAGTGGGTGAAAAGAATCTGGTTTTGTTTGTTATGGAGGTGTTAATTCTATAGGAAAAAGATTTGGCAGCGTTTGGTTGGTTGAAAATATATTCTAACCTTTTAATACATTAAATTTTCATGCTAACAAACATTCACCTCATCAACAAGCCCAACCCAAACCACTTTATTAAGGACATATTTGCCCTTTGCCATTTTCCCTTAAATATCTTATTTCGTCTGTTTTGAGTAAATCTTAAGAGAAGATTGCCTACGTGCCCCTAAAATATACATTTTCGTTGTCAACTTTATAGAAATTATGGTGAAAATGGTATTGCAAGCTAATGATAATTAAAATAATCATTAAAAGGGTATTTTGTAGATAAAAATAATTAAATATTTATTAAAAATAGTTTTTGTGCTCATAATTAATCGTGAGAACAATATTTGTGTTATTTTTCGTACATGATAATTAGATAATTGTAAAAATGGTATTTGGTTCACATAAAAAATGATAGGGATAAAAAAAATCGTTAAATTATAATACATTTTTTTATTTTTTTAAGTAAAAATAACAAGGATAAAAAAGTAGTTTTTTTTTAATAAATAAAAACTCACATGAAAAAGGGAACAAAAACAACTTTTAGTTTTTTAAGAAATAAATTTTGGGACAAAAGAAGAAGAAAAAATAAGCTCATAGCTTTTTATTAATAAAAATTGTGACAAGAGACAACAAAAAACAGTATTTTTTTTTTTTTGTAGAATTGTTAAAAACTGGAATGAAAAAAAAAACATTTTTTTTTTTGTAAATAATAACAAGGATGAGAAGGAGAAAAAAAATAGTATCTTTTTCTTTTATGTAATTAATTAGGGAAAACGAACTATTTTTTTTTTAAGTAGATAAAAAAAAGGAACAACAAGAAAATGTTTTTTTATAAATAAAAATTGAGATGAATAAGACAATAAAACTAACAATTTTATTCCATAAATAAAATGGTTTTGAAGAAAAAAACTATTGTATATCACGTTTAATAAGAAATTAGGACAAATTCTAATTAAAAAACCAAATGGGTGGTAAAGTTAAAATATCCCTAAATATAATATTTTACTCATATATAATAAGAAAAAAAACTCACTTTATATGGATTACCCAGTGGTAAAATTAAATTTGTAATTAACCTATGTGAAAACAATCTCATATTCTCCAAAATTGCCCATTTTCTTAGTATTTTATTTATTTAATTAACTAATGCCATATCAAGGAAAACGGAATTATTTTTTTAACAAGTTAATTAATAATATAACTATATTAACTTTTACCCCCTCATTATTTCTGGGTACAAAATGTCATTTTTTAGAATTATTTAATTATCTTGTACACATCATGTCACGAAATATTATTCTCGTGATATTCACGAAACACCATTTTGCATAATTAAATAATTATAGTGGGTACAAAATATCATTTTACACCTAATTTTGTTAAAGTTAATGGTCAAAGTGGATGGAAGGGCCAAATTGAAATCATATAGATTTTTTAGGAGTTTAATAAGAATCAATAATGCTTTAAGGGCTCAATAGAAACTATATGTATACCTTATGGGCTCGATAGGTAATTCACCCAAATTTTAAAATTAAATATCTCCAAAAGTTTAAGCCCATTTGAAATGCATTTTATATATTTGAAAAGATCTCGGCGAGATCTATCAAAAGAAATCCATGAAGGATATGTAATTTAGAAGTTTGAAATTAGAAAGTTCACAATTCAATTTCCAACATATTTTTCGAATTCAAAATTTCACTCAAATTTTGAAGTGAGAAATTTCAATGTTACTAAAATTTTGTTAATATACATGTTCGGCTTTTATTAATTTACTATTCTTTTAATGATTGTGTCACTACACTAAAATAGTTATTTTACAATTAATATAAAATTTAATTTGCAAGTGTTTATAATATTTACTAATTTTGCAGCAGTTTATAACACTTGCACATGTTAAGTGTCTAAAATCGCTGCTATGTGTGCATTAATAAACCCTAATGTTAAACTCAAGTGTGTTAACCACCAAAGTCTAAAAACAAATTGGCCAAAATAAAAAGTTGCGTGCTTCACTTTGCGCTCTCGTACCCTCACCTCACTTCGACGTCACTAATATGTTTAGGGCTTTCCCATAGCCATGAGAGCCAAGGTATGATTCCTCGATTTTGTTGCATTTAATCCCCATCTGTAGTTGAGTTTCCTTATTCTTTAATTAAATGAATATTTCGATTCGATTTGTTCTTATTTTTTATTTCTAAAATTTATTTATAAATGATTTATACTTGTGAGTTTTATAGTGGAAAAAGAAGCGACTGAGGAGGTTGAAGAGAAATCGCATAAAGATGATTCATATTTGTGAGTTTCATTTCATCTTTTTAGTTTCGGTATCAATGAAACATTTGATTTTGTTATATTTGGTAGCTTGGTTTTGAATGACTTTTCAAATTTAAACTCGTTTAGTTTAAACTCGTTTCATTTAGTTTTAAACCATAGATTTAATTGATTACCTTCTTATCTAGACCTACATCTACATAGGATAGAAAGATAATGTGTTTTTGAACGAAGTCAGTACAAACGTTTTAGGTCTTTTTAGTTTCAATGTGGAGTTTCAAAGGCATATCAATATGTGTTATGCATTTCATGGAGATAATTATAACTCGTGTGTTTCCGTGATTTATAATTGGACATGTTTTCTCTATTCATGATTTACTAAGGTTTGGAGCTGAAACAATATGATCTAAAAAATATTGTTTAGATAACATTGGGCTTTTACCAAGCAATGCTCAATCTTTTTTAGCATTTAGGATCAATTGATTTTTTTTATATGGTCCCCTAAAATGTTTAAACATCATATAAAAAAATTCAGGCGAAAAATATTTTTTTACTATATTAAAACAATTGATATGTATACTTGGTATGTACTATATATATATATATATATATATATATATATATATACACACACACACACACACACACACACACACACTCTAGTGATTACTTTTCTTCTCTTTTGGATTCTAAAATGGATTAGGATTGAAATTGATAATTGGAAATGGAAGTCCAACTGATAATTTTCATTGGAATTGGTGGAAGCAACATTGGTTATAATTTCTTCATCTAGTCTATATAATATTGGTGATTATAGATGTTTATGGATGTTGGATATGGTTTTACCTTAATTCATTGTTGGTAGAGGTTTTATTAGTTGATTAGTGGTAGTTGGGTATTTAAAGTTGAATTCACGTAAGGACACATGGTACGCATGCGATGAGATTTTATATATGAATTGTTGACTTGTTTGTGTTACTGGTTACACATGTTGATAATATGTGGTACATATTATACTTTCTAAGCTTTACATCTCTATAAAATTATTGGTTTCTCCACTAGTTGCCAATTGATTTTAGTTTCGGTGCTTTTATTAGAGCATCCATTGTTCAACTATCGGACTCACCTAGTTTCATTATATTAGAGCATCCATTGTTCATCCATTGCACCTATTCATTAAGTTTACAAAGATGTACAATCTACATCGCTGTAAAATATTTTTCACTACAAGTTTTCTTAAAAACTTTTGCTAAATTAATTAAAAATTAACATATATGTGAAGTAAAAGGGGAAGAAAAAAAAACTGATCAAGTGACGTGATCTTGAGAAAAATTGTTTTATCAATACTTCAATGTTCTCAATATCAAGTTTTCTTGTTATTTTAATTTCGATTGTTTATCAACAATATAGTGATGTGCACTAAAATTGATAGACATTTTTAACTTCGATCATTTATCAAAAGTTGTTTCTCATTCCTACAATGTTCATAATCTATTGTTTTCTTGATATTTTCACTTCAAACATTTATCAACAATATAGTGATGTGCATTAAAAGTTTATAGACATGTACAATCTACATCTCTCTAAAATGTTTTTAACAACATTTTTACTTAAAATAGGTGGCTAAATTGAGTAAGAAACTTATGTATCTGCGAAGTAAAATGGGAAGAAAAAAAATAATCAAGTGAGAGGATCTGGACAAAAGTTTTCTCATTACTTCAATGTTCTCAATGCACTTTTTCTTGATATTTTAACTTCGATCGTTTATTAACAATATAATGATGTGCAATAGTTGACTCTACTTATCTTGCGAATACTATTTATTTTATTACTCGTAAGAATTGATTATTATTTATTTCTATTTTATAGGTTGGAACTCATTGTCCTTGGGAACAACTCATATGCCCAAACAACAATGATTATAACAGGGCTATAATACATTTTGCATGGCAAGGTAAGTAACCAATTTGTGAACTTGAAGAAGGAATACAAGGGCATATACTGGCAAGAAGATATCGTTACATTCTTCCAATCTGTTACCCTCCCTAAAGATTGCAACACTCTACAAAAGTGCTACACTCAGCCCTCAAACACGTTAAAGATAATTGGGCTCTCAAAGACGGACATTTTTTATGACATCTTTCTCCACCGTTTGAGTGCTTTATCTTCACTCATTGGCATCGTTGAATCACCCTCTCACATGTTGTTAAAGTGTACTACAAAAAAATTTAGCACAAAATCCTACATTTAGTGCTACTCAAGACATAGCCACCGCTTGAAACCCATTTTGCAAATGTCAACTTTTATCTCGGTGTCATAATCCCAAAGCTTTACGCTCACACCCTCTTGAGTTTATGTCCTATCAATGCGATTAGTATCCTAATACTCCATTATTTTCGTTCTCCACCATTTTAGTGTTATAAGGTCCGAGGTCATCAACTAAGATGTTATCCCCATAAATAATTTTTCACCAAATTAATGGTCTGAGGTCATCCAAGTATGATATCTCACCTCAGACCTTGTCACCAAATTATGATGTTATAGGGTTTGAGGTCATAAACCAAGATGTTATCCCCATAAATAATTTTTCACCAAATTAATGATGTCTAAGGTCTGAGGTCATCCAAGTATGATGTCTCACCTCAGACCTTGTCACCAAATTATGATGTTATAAGGTCTGAGGTCATCAACTAAGATGTTATCCCCATAAATAATTTTTCACCAAATTAATGATGTCTAAGGTCTGAGGTCATCCAAGTATGATGTCTCACCTCAGACATTGTCACCAAATTATGATGTTATAAGGTCTGAGGTCATCAACTAAGATGTTATCCCCATAAATAATTTTTCACCAAATTAATGATGTCTAAGGTCTGAGGTCATCCAAGTATGATGTCTCACCTCAGACCTTGTCACCAAATTATGATGTTATAAGGTTTGAGGTCATCAACTAAGATGTTATCCCCATAAATAATTTTTCACCAAATTAATGATGTCTAAGGTCTGAGGTCATCCAAGTATGATGTCTCACCTCAAACCTTGTCACCAAATTATGATGTTATAAAGTCTGAGGTCATCAACTAAGATGTTATCCCCATAAATTCTACCACTAGATCATAATGAACCAAGAATTGACGCAGTAACTGATCTTCTCATTAATAATATCTTCATAAGATGACACATTTACATAGAAACTCTTACAACATCATATGTAATACTTTTTTAGATGATCAGTATTCCAAGGATTGGATAAAGGTTCCCCTTCAAGGTTTTTTAGCCAGTAGGTCCCGGGTACAACCTCCTCGATCACTTTGTAAGGGCCATGCTAATTTGGGTGAAGCTTGTTTGCCTTCTGTAACGTCTTCTTCAGCACTAGGTCTCCCATGGCTATGGGTCTTAATTTCACCCTTTGATTGTAGAATTCTGTTGATCTCTGTTGGTAGGCTGTCTGTCTGATCTTTGTGTCTTCCCTTCTCTCTTCAATCAAATCTAGGTCAAGTCTTCTCTCCTCCCTATTCCTCTCAGGATTATAAGTCTGAACCCTGTAAGTAGGGAGTCCTACTTCGGTTGGTATAACGGCCTCTGAGCCATGTGCTAACATAAATGGGGTTTCCCCCATTGGTGTCCTAGTCGTTGTTCTGTAGGCTCATAACACAACATAAACCTCTTCAGTCCATCTTCCCTTAGCTTCTTCTAACCTCTTCTTGATCCCATCGAGGATTGTTCTGTCTGTGACTTCGGTCTGACCGTTTGCCTGAGGTCGTCCAAGAGAAGAGAAAAATTGCTTTATCCCAACTCTTTCGTAATATTTTTCTAAGGAATAATTCTTGAACTGGGTGCCATTGTTCGAGATGAGGGTGTTTGGGAGACCATGTCTGCATATGATGTTCTTCCAGATAAATTGGAAGGTCTTCTGCTCTGTAATCGTGATCATCGGCTCGGCCTCTACCCATTTGGAGAAGTAATCAATGGCCACTATCATAAATCGATAATTATTTGCAGCCTTTGGTAGGGGACCCACCAAGTTAATCCCCCATACTACGAATGGCCAAGGGGAACTGATTGACGTCATAGGCTGATGAGGTTGATGGGGTATAGTGGAGTATCTTTGACATTTATCGCACCTCCTCATGTAGGCTGCAGTATCTTTGGCCAAGGTCAGCCACCAGTATCCTTGCATAATAATCCTCTTGGCCAGAGGTCTTCCCCCTATGTGACTGGAGCAAGAACCCTCGTGTACCTCCTTAGTTTCCTCCTCTCTAGCTTCGATTTTGGCAGTTCTCCCTCTTTGATATATCTGATAAGGGGATCCATCCATGAGTCCCCTAGGTTCAGATTGAGGCAAGGGTTACTAACCTATTCTTCTTCAATGGTCGCCTTGGGCAGGATCTCAATTGGAACTATCCTTCTGATGTATGTCCTTGTTGCTGAAGCCAACCTTGCTAGTGCATCTGCGTGGCTGTTGTTTTGCCGAGGTATTCTCTTCATCTTTACCTCTTCGAAACCTTCTAATATCACTCTTACCCTCTTCAGGTATTTGGCTATCCTTTCAGCCTTGGCCTCATAAACCCCCAACATTTAGTTAACAACCAACCTTGAGTCACTGTGAAGCAGGAGTCGTCTTACCCTAAGGGTCTTTGCCAAAGAGAGGCCTGCTATCATGGCCTCATATTATGACTGGTTGTTGTTTGATTCCTTGAAGTTAAACCTTAGGACATATTCAACGTTGGTACCATTCGGGGCTGAGAGTATCAGCCCTGCACCGCTTCCACTTTCACAAGAAGACCCATCAACAAAGAGGTTCCAGACGTCTTTATCTGATGAGAAGCTCCCTTCTAACATGATTCCTTGCTTGAAGAGGTATCGATCTTTCTCATTCTCGACTATTCTGTTTCTGGCTCTGTTGGATACAACCACTTCTGGGTCTCGAAAGACGTTGTTGTTTGATCCCTCTGCAGTCCCTTGGTTATTCTCAACCTCGGCCTCATCCCATGTGAACTCAGTAATAAAATCTACAAGTGCCTGCCCTTTAATGGCCACCCTGGGTTGGTAACTAAGGTCGTACTCTCCCAACTCAATGGCCCATGATATACCCGTTTATATCCTCAGCCTGGCTGAAGATTGTCTCCACAACGGATGACCCTACGAGGGGCCGACCCTTCATCAGGCTCCGGACGACCCTACGAGGGGCCGACCCTTCATCAGGCTCCAGACGACCCTACGAGGGGCCGACCCTTCATCAGACTCCAGACGACCCTACGAGGGGCCGACCCTCCACTGGGCTCCAGACGACCCTACGAGGGTACGACAGTACGAGGCCAGAATTGGGCCAGACTCGTTGCCGGAAGGAACTTTGCCCTCGGCCTCGTCTCATAGGCCGAGGGTGACATCATCACAGCGCGTGGTTTGGGAGACGCGTGGAACAGTGCGCGTGAGGCTCATATGACACGTGGATGACCGTTATAACCAAATCACACCCTCACGTGAGGGAATATTATGTCATCCTTGGGCATCTACAGGTGTCAACAGGGGATTGGCTAGATCATCATTCACATGCACCATGCATACTTGGGGGGTACACTACACCCCCCAAGACCTATATATACTTGTCACATACAACCCTACAAGGGGGATCGATTCATTGTAACCCTAGCTAAAATTCTGCTTGTACACACAGTAGAGAGAGAGAGAGAGCTTATGTGCATTGTATCCAAGGCCATTAGTGCCCATACTTAGTGGATCACACACTCACAGTGGATGTAGGCCAAATTGGCTGAACCACTATACATCATTGTCTTATTTCCTCTTATACTCATCCCCTCCTGCATACTTATACACTTATACATCTCTATGGCTGCCATGGCTACTACTGTTTGAGCTCATTATCACTTATCCGGTGGTGCTAAATCTTAGCATCATCAGTTTGACGCCGTCTGTGGGAACGAGAAGACATCTCTTCCTTTGTACAGCTTGGCCTCACTGGGCACTCTGGTGGTGAACCAACCCTCCCCCTGAGAGGAGGTGTTTCACCATTGAAAGAGACCCACTAAGGTTCCCAAGCTCACCAGTCTTTTCTTCAGTTCAACTATTTTAGCTCAAACACATGGCACCTGAGATGCCACCACCGCCACTTCCCTTGCCGGATGAGGGGGGAAGAGCCAGTTCCAGTCAGCCACCGCCTCAGTCTGAGATGGCTGATGTGGCGGCAGCCCTAAAGTCTCTGGAAGCAAGCCAGCGGATGATGCAGGAGCAGTTCACAGCCCTAAGCCAGAACATACTGAGACCACTAGGGGTCTCACCTGAGATGATTACTCCGGCAGCAGCTCCAGGACAGCATGAGGCCAGGGGACCACCCCAGGCACCACGCAAAGACCTGCCACCCCCTCAGCGGTGTAGGGATGTTGCTGACCCCCGGCGTTTACGCCTGGGGAGGCAAGGAAACCCTTGCCCTGAGGACAGGTATGACGATCTGGAGGAAGAGGAGGCCCCAATAGAATGCTGGGAACTTTATGAGGTCTCCAACAATACTGTACGACCTCTCCAGGATAGTAGAGGAAAGTGCGTGAGACCAAACCCTGATGATCGCCCGAGAGGCTCCGCTTTTGATCGCTTGAGCAGGGGGTCGGCCTTTGAGAGGCTAGGCCCTGTAAATGACCTGCGGGATAAATTATCCAGGTCAAGAAGTGCTGCGAGGTCCAGGAAGGAGGCAGCAGATGGCCGACCCCAGGGACGGGATGACAGCCAAAGGGAAGTAAACAACCGACACAGGCCTGCTGCAGCGGAACCCTCCGTCCACCTTCAAGAGGTGGCAGGGGATAACATCGGCCATGCCGATCCTGTGAGGCCCTGGAATGACTCAATCCAGCGGCTAGAGGATAAGATCGGTGACATACTGAAGAGCCGGGACCCCCTTCAGAAGGGATACACCATAGGCTCACCCTTTGTGGTGAAGATAGTCGACTTCCCTACGCCATCAAGGTTCAAGCCACCTGTGGTCACCCCAAGATATGATGGGAGCACCAACCCTGTCCACCATGTTGAGATGTATCAATCAGCAGCAGACATATACTCTATCTCAGATGAGATGAGGTGTCATGCCTTCTCCAGAACCCTGACGGGGGCTGCACATGTTTGGTACACGTCTCTTCCAAAAAATTCCATTGAAAACTTTAAGCAGTTAGCAGACCGGTTCATCCACAACTTTTGCTTTGGGGTGAGGCCACATAAGAAGACCACTCACCTGCTCTATGTTAAGCAGGGGAAGAATGAGAGTCTGAGGGACTACATAGCCAGATTCAATAAAGAGAAGCTGGAGGTGGAAGACTACGAGGAAAGCATAGCTATGACAGCCCTGATTGGAGGACTCCAAAAGGGGAAGCTGTTATGGAAGCTTGCTGAAGACCCTCCGAGGACGATGGCTGAATTGCTGTCGACAGCAGGAAAGGTGATGAACGCCGAAGAGGCGATGGTCGCAAAATATGAAGACGAAAAGGGAGGTATTAGTGGGGGTAAGTACCCCAAGAAGAACAAAGAGGGGAAGAAGAGGTCCACGGATGACAAGTTCGCTGGTTACACCCCTCTAACGGTCAGCTGTGAACAGATTCTCAATGAAATAAAAAGTGATTGGTCCCTGAAGTGGCCTGAGAAGCTTAGGGCAGCTCCTGGCAAGAGAAATAAGAACCTGTGGTGTGAGTTTCACCAAGACCACGGCCACGTAACAGACAAATGCTTTGCTCTGAAAGATGAGATTGAGAAGATGCTGAAAGAAGGGAAGCTCAGAAAGTACGTCGACAAAGGTGCCTTCAAGAGGGGCCGAGGGGACGACCCCATAAAGAAGCGAGTCGATGCCTGTAGAGAAGGTCCTCAAAAAAGAGGGGACGACCCTTCTGATGATGAGGACGACCCTGACCTCCCGCCGAGAGACGATCAAGGCCCTGTTAAGAGGCTTAATATGATCTCACTCGGAGTGGGAATGATCTCCGAAGGTCTCGCAGGAGGAGGGTCGAAAGTCGCAGATAGGAAGGCCCACGTGGCAGAAGCCAGGGCAGTAACGAAGACGGTACACTCGACTTCTCTGGAGGTCAAATCAGAGAAGAGAAAGAAGGTTGACATGGACACACTGATAGTAGGGTTCTCAAGAATGGACTTCAAAGGCCTTTTAGCCCCGCATGATGACCCTCTCGTCATCACGACTAGGGTGCACGGTTGCGAGGTGCCAAGGATCCTGGTGGATGGGGGCTCATCTGCAGATGTAATGTTTTGGCCATGCTTCAAAGCCTTAGGTCTCAGCCGTTCCAGACTTGTCCCCTACCATCACCCATTGATTGGATTTAGTGGGGAAAAGGTTCATCCCCTAGGCGTGTATGAGGTCGATGTTAGGATGGGGGACGAGTGGCCGAGGTGGCTTACTAAGAGGGTCAGCTTCTTTGTGATGGATGAGCATGTGTTTTCTTCCTACAATATCATATTGGGGCGGGTGGCCCTCAAGGGGTTTGAAGATGTGCCGTCTACAGTCCACCAGATGATTAAATTCCCTACCCCCTACGGGGTGGGGGAAGTTCAGGGAGACCAAATGATAGCTCGAGAATGTTACTACAACTCCGCTGAAGAAAGAGAGGCACACAAGAGGGATACGACCACTTACAATATTGATACCCTAGACCCCAGGGACGAGATGAAGCTCAAGAAAGGAGAGGTCGCTGAGGAGGTAGAACCCATCATCCTCGATGAGGATGACCCGGGAAAAACCGTCCAAGTTGGCAAGTCTCTGAAGCCCAATATCAAGGAAGACCTCATCAAACTGTTGAGAAGAAGACGAAGCGTCTTCGCGTGGAGTCATGCAGATATGTCGGGGATCGACCATGAAATCATGTGCCACAAACTCAATGTGGTAGAGGGAGTGAAGCCGGTAAAGCAGAAGAGGAGAATTTACTCTAGAGAGAAGTATGAGGTCATTAGGGACGAGGTCAAAAAGTTAGAAGACGCTGAATTTATCAGAGAGGTCATCTACCCTGAATGGTTGTCCAATGCAGTCATTGTCCCAAAGGCCAACGGGAAGTGGCGAATGTGTGTGGACTTCACAGACCTCAACAAGCACTGCCCCAAAGACAGCTTCCCTCTCCCCCGCATCGACCAGATGGTAGACGCTATCGCAGGCCATGAGCTCATGAGTTTTATGAATGCCTATTCGGGGTACAACCAGATCTTCATGAACCATGAGGACTCGGAGAGGACAGCCTTCATCACTGACAAGGGGACATACTGCTATAGGGTCATGCCCTTTGGTCTAAAGAATGCGGGGGCAACGTACCAGCGCCTCGTAAACAAAATGTTCGAAGACCAAATTGGGAAGTCTATGGAGGTCTATGTTGATGACATGCTGACCAAGAGTTTGAAGGCAGAGGATCATGTGGCAGACCTGGAGAGGACCTTTGATACAATGGACAAGTACCAGATGAAGCTTAATCCGGCCAAGTGCGTCTTCGGGGTCGGAGCAGGGAAGTTCTTGGGGTTCATTGTCAATCAAAGAGGCTTCGAGGCCAATCCTGAAAAGATAAAGGCCCTTATTGAGATGAAGACCCCCAAGTCCATTAAAGACGTTCAGAGGCTCACAGGGCTAGTTGCTGCCTTGAACAGATTTGTGTCAAGGGCCACAGACAGGTGTCTACCATTCTTCAAGACCCTCAGGAAGGCCTTCGAATGGAGTGAAGAGTGTGATGAGGCTTTCAAAGAGCAAAAATCATATCTAGGGTCTCCCTTGCTGCTGTCACGACCCGTGCAGGGTGAGCGACTTTACGTGTACCTCGCCGTCTCAGAGTCGGCCATCAGTGCAGCCATTGTAAGAGACGAAGATGGAATACAGAAGCCTGTGTATTTTAATAGCAAGGCACTCCAGGGGGCAGAGCAAAGATACCCGAGGATGGAGAAGTTGGCCTACGCCTTGATCCATGCCTCAAGGAAGATGACGCCGTACTTCCAGTCCCATACTATGGTCATCCTTACTGACTCTCCTCTTAGGCAGGTCCTACACAAGCCTGAAAAATCAGGAAGGCTAATGACCTGGGCTATAGAGCTGGGGGAGTTCGATATTGTGTATCAGCCTAAGACAGCCATTAAGGGATAGGCGTTGGCGAACTTCGTGGCTGAGTTTACTTGGGAAGATGATGAAGCTGAGGATGAAGGCCTCGTGGGGACAGATGCCCAACAAGGCAGACTCACCGACCCCTCTGCAAATAAGGCTGAGACAAGCACCGCAAGGAGGAAGGTGGATGAAAATGAAGAGGGAAGATACCTCTTTAGACAGGGGTCCCTCACTGAGGGAGGTTTCTCAGAGGAACACAGCGTATGGAGTCTCTTCGTCGACGGGTCCTCTTGCGAAAGCGGGAGCGGAGCTGGGATAATAGTATCAGCACCCGACGGCACAGACATTGAGTACGCCCTGAGGTTCAGCTTCAAGGCCTCCAACAACGAAGCTGAATATGAGGCCTTGATGGCTGGCCTCTCCTTGGCCAAATCTCTTAGTATCGGCCAGATTTTGGTCCATAGTGATTCAAGGTTAGTGGTGAATCAGATACTAGGAGCCTACGAGGCCAAGGACGAGAGGATGGATAGATACCTCGAGAAGGTGAGGTCATTACTGAAAGGCTTTAAAGTAGTAAAATTCAAGAGGATACCTAGGCTCGACAATGGCCGTGCTGACGCCCTTGCGAGGTTGGCCTCGGCGACTAGGACAGACATAAGGAGGACAGTCCCGGTAGAAATCTTGCTTCGACCAACTATTGAGGATGCCGAGGAAACACTTGGCAATTGCCTGAATGTTTCTCAAGAAACCTCATGGATGGACCCTCTGATCAGATAGATTAAAGAGGGAGAGATGCCAGAAGCAAGGCAAGAAAGGAAGAAGCTGAGATACAGGGCTGCAAAATTCACTGTCATCGGAGACACGCTGTACAAAAAGGGGTTTCTGCTCCCCTTACTTAGATGTGTGCATCCCTCAGAAGTCCCTTCCATTTTGCAAGATGTGCATGAAGGGTCATGCTCAAGCCACATTGGGGGTAGATCCTTAGCGAAGAGGGTGATCATCCAAGGCTACTGGTGGTCGACTTTGGGGAAAGATGTCGCAGCATATGTAAAAAAGTGTGATAAATGCCAACGATTTGCTACCATCCCTCATCAACCTCATCAGCCTCTTACGTCCGTTACATCCCCATGGCCGTTTGCAGTGTGGGGGATTGACCTGGTAGGACCCTTACCGAGAGCAGTCAATAACTATCGGTTCCTCATTGTAGCGATTGACTACTTTACAAAGTGGGTAGAGGACGAACCAATGATCACGATTACAGAGCAGAAGACCTTTCAGTTCATCTGGAAAAATGTGATATGCAGATATGGTCTACCCAACACCCTCATCTCGGATAACGGGACTCAATTCAAGAATGCCTCTCTACAGAAGTACTGTGAGAGGGTAAGTATCAAATAATTTTTCTCCACCCCAGGCCAACCTCAGGCCAATGGGCAAACCGAAGTTACAAACAGAACAATCCTAGATGGAATCAGGAAGAGGCTTGAGGAGGCAAAAGGAAGATGGGTCGAGGAGTTATATGTCGTGTTGTGGGCATACAGGACGACAGTGAGGAGCTCTACCGGGGAGACCCCATTCATGCTAGCTTATGGATCAGAAGCCATCATCCCCACCGAAGTCGAGTTTCCTACTCATAGGGTCCAAATGTACGACCCCCAGGGAAATGCGGAAGAGAGGAGACTCGACTTGGAACTGATTGAGGAAAGGAGGGAGGACGCTGAGATAAGGCAGGCTTCCTACGAGCAGAGGACCGCAAGGTTTTACAATCAGAGGGTGAAACAGAGACCTATCGTAGTACGAGACTTGGTTCTCAAGAAGACTTGGCAAAAGCCCAACAAACTCCATCCTAATTGGCACGGCCCCTACAGGGTCATCGATGAAGTTGTCCCTGGGACCTATAGACTAGAAAACCTAGAAGGCGAACCTTTTTCCAACCCCTGGAATGCAGATCATTTGAAGAAATACTACCAGTAGTGTTGTAAGGTCTTGATAGATCATAATTGTAATAAGAGTTGCTCCAACAGGACACTTTGGAAAATTAATGAAAAGTGTTTCCCCTCACCCTATGGTTATCAGTTCTAGTATGCATGGAAACATCTTCAAAAAACCATTAATTTGGTTATTTAAACCCTCGGCTATAATGAGGACCAGTGGAGGGGACGACCCCACCACTGTCCTAAAAAAAGACGAGGGTAGACTTCATTAAAATCATTAATTTGGTTATTTGAACCCTCGGCTATAATGAGGACCAGTGGAGGGGACGACCCCACCACTGTCCTAAAAAAAGACGAGGGTAGACTTCATTAAAATCATTAGTTTGGTTATTTGAACCCTCGGCTATAATGAAAACCAGTGGAGGGGACGACCCCACCACTGTCCTAAAAAAAGACGAGGGTAGACTTCATTAAAACCATTAAGTTGGTTATTTAAACCCTCGGCTATAATGAGGACCAGTGGAGGGGACGACCCCACCACTGTCCTAAAAAAAGACGAGGGTAGACTTCATTAAAACCATTAATTTGGTTATTTGAACCCTCGGCTATAATGAGGACCAGTGGAGGGGACGACCCCACCACTGTCCTAAAAAAAGACGAGGGTAGACTTCATTAAAATCATTAGTTTGGTTATTTGAACCCTCGGCTATAATGAGGACCAGTGGAGGGGACGACCCCACCACTGTCCTCAAAAAAGACGAGGGTAGACTTCATTAAAATCATTAGTTTGGTTATTTGAACCCTCGGCTATAATGAGGACCAGTGGAGGGGACGACCCCACCACTGTCCTAAAAAAAGACGAGGGTAGACTTCATTAAAATCATTAATTTGGTTATTTAAACCCTTGACTATAATGAGTACCAGTGGAGGGGACGACCCCACCACTGTCCTAAAAAAAGACGAGGGTAGACTCCACTATAAGTTGGTTATTTAAACCCTCGGCTATAATGAGGACCAGTGGAGGGGACGACCCCACCACTGTCCTAAAAAAAGACGAGGGTAGACTTCATTAAAATCATTAATTTGGTTATTTAAACCCTCGGCTATAATGAGTACCAGTGGAGGGGACGACCCCACCACTGTCCTAAAAAAAGACGAGGGTAGACTCCACTACAAGTTGGTTATTTAAACCCTCGGCTATAATGAGGACCAGTGGAGGGGACGACCCCACCACTGTCCTAAAAAAAGACGAGGGTAGACTTCATTAAAACCATTAAGTTGGTTATTTAAACCCTCGGCTATAATGAGGACCAGTGGAGGGGACGACCCCACCACTGTCCTCAAAAAAGACGAGGGTAGACTTCATTAAAACCATTAATTTGGTTATTTGAACCCTCGGCTATAATGAGGATCAGTGGAGGGGACGACCCCACCACTGTCCTCAAAAAAGACGAGGGAAAACTTCATTACAAGTTGGTTATTTGAAACCTCGGCTATATTGAGGACGCATGGAGGGGACGACCCCACCATGATCCTCAAGAAAGACGAGGAGCTACTTGGTTTTCATGTTTGGTTTTTATGACCCTCGGCTATGATGAGGCCACGTGGAGGGGACGACCCCACCTTGGTCCTCATTATAGACGAGGGAGAGGTTAGTGGCATTAATAAAAATTCACAGCACAAGCATACAAATACAAAAAGCAGGAGTATAGAAGACAGTAAAGAAGATGGTATTAGTAAAATGCCAATGTTATACAAATTGCAAGTGTTTTACAAGAGAGTACAAAAATGGTTTTACACAAAGAGGGTATCGGCTACAAACAGCCACCCTATTGAGCAAGATCAGAGGGAAAGGCCTCGACATCAATGGGAGGCTCCTCTAAGAGTATGATAGGATGACCCTCAAACGTTCCCATGCCTTCGACATGCTGAGACTCCACTTGGGCCAAGGCTTCAGCAATGAGGGGATCGTCCAGCTGAACAGCCTCAAGAGAAGGTCAAACAGATGACACTGCATCAGCAAACTTTAAGACGACCCATCGACAGGCCGTCTTAATTCCTCTCTCCAAGTATTCAAGGCCGAAGCCTTGAAACTCGTCTGAGAGTTTGTAGGCCTCCACAGCATCGGCCTCGGCCTTCTTGACAGCTGCTTCCAGATCAGCCTTGTGCTGAGCCCCTAAGTTGAGTAGGGCCTCACCCCTCTCCTTTATGATCAAATCCTTGGCTTGCTGGTCGGCATCGTGCTGCCTCGTCAGCTCATTTAGGACCCTAGCATGCTCAGTCCTGGCACTCTCCAGTTCGGCCCTCGCAGTCTCGAACTCTGTCTGTAAGTCAGCCTCGTGCTAAATGGCCCTCTCAGCTTCATGAAACTTCTGTTGATTCTGAGCCATCCACTTGGTGGCTGAGGTGAAGGCACAAACAGACTGCACAAAAAATAAACAAATGTCAAGAGGAGCCGAGGGAACAGTTAGTGAAAGAATGAAATTAAAAAAGGTAGGTCAAGACCAATACCTGTGCAAGGGCATGCAGACCGTAGTCATACACTTTGGCTGGAGGCATCTTTGACAAGAAATCGTAGTCGACAGCCGAGGGTGCAGAGAACATCGAGGCCTTGGCTGCCCCCAAGTTGGAAATGAGTGACGAGGGGTCGGCCCTCAGGTGGGCCAAGTTTTGAGACCAAAAGGCCCCCATACTGGATGAGGAGGTCGTCCCCTCAGAGGCTTCGACCCTAGCCCTCGTCCGAGAATCAGGCCGAGGGTCAATTGGGGCCTCAGGCTCCTTCCTTTTATTACTATCGGTGGTCGACTCCACCACCGTCGGCCCAGCGGCCCTTGTCTTCCTCGGAGCCTGCTGAGGCTCCTTACCTTTCTTCTTGCTCAGACCAGACAGCAGGCTCGGAGCAGTCATATCCCAAAGTTGGTCAGATATACCTTCAGGGCGACCTGAAAAGAGGATGACATGTCAGAAAAATGCAGAGAAAGAGAGGAAACACTTCAAAAATAAGTAAAGAGTGGAGAACGTTCAGTATAACTCACATAGTTCAGTCAGAGGGCCGACCCTCAGACCTGCTTCTTTGAGGAACCGGGGGGTCATCAGGTCTTCAAACTTTGGAAGTTCACCCTCTCTCCCTCGTCCTCGCAAGTAGTCAACGATGTCCTTCTCTTCCAGACTAAGTCCAGGGTCTGACCTGGCCTTCATGGAGGGGTTAGACCATTTCCTGGGGACCCTCGGACCATCGGCGGTGGGCTCCCACTCCCCAGAAATAAAAAAGAACCCCTTTTTCCAATCATGGTTGGAAGTTTGTGCCACATTTAGGAGTTTCTTCTCAGACCTCCTTGCCCCAGATGATAATATCCAGGCTGTTTGGACGAGGAGGTGATGTTGTAGCAGCCCAAAAATAGGTCGGCCGAGGGCTCATCGGTGAAAGAGTTCTTCCACAAGGAGATATAGCCCAGGATCGTCCTCCAAGAGTTGGGGGGAAGTTGAGAGGGGGAAACTCCAAGGGCAGATAGGATATCTACGATGGCAGGGTGCAGAGGGAATCTGACTCCGACCTTGAACATTTGTTCATAGACTGCAACCTCCCCTACTGCACAATAAAAAACCCTCTCAGACTCAGAGGGAACCCTCATAGTTATGCTGGAGGGCACCCCATAGGCATGCCTCCATATCAGGAGGTCACGATCCCTAACAGAGGAGATAAAGGACGAGGCGTGGGAGGTATCAACCTCGTCATCTGTATCATCGTCCTCATCCTCATCCCCCTCCCCCTCATCACCCGCAGGAGGACCCTGGGGAAAAGCCACTTGGAAGGCATGAGGAGACAGGGTTGTCACAGGGACAACCTCAGAGGGGGCCATACCCTCGGCCTCTCAGCCTGGCCTTAGGTCGGATGTCTCTATCCTACCAGAAGTTCCAACACCAGTTGGCGAGGATGCTCTCTCGTCCATTTCACTTGGTTTGGGAGTCTCGGCTGGACGAGATGACGACCCACAAGACTCAGACGGTTCAGATGGTCTTATGGTGGTAAGAGGAATGGGAAAGATGGGTCGTACCCAATTAGGTTCGGCCCCTCGTCTCCTCTCTTCCTCTTCCTCTATTCGTCTGATCTCGGTAAAGAGCTTCTCTCTCAAGGATGGGAACTCAGATACTAAGCTATAAAGCCTCCTAAGCATTAAAGGGAAGACTCTACACTTGGAGAAATTACACCAAACTTAGCTAACTTAGCTACAAATAAGTGGGCAGTTGACCAGGTTGGACTTTTGGATCGAAACAAAGGAATTCAATGGTTTTGGCCAAGAACACTCAAGAACCAGTTACCGGAGAAGACACCGAAAAAAGTTATGGCACAACCTAAAGAAAATGCAACCCTACGAGCCTAAAAAGCAAACAAGAATGAAGGAAAAAGAGAGCGCTGGGGAGAAAGGATTACCTGATGAAGAGAGAGCAAGAACTGCCCAAGTTGCTAAGCTCGAAGACTGCAGAAAATGGCGAGAAAAACTAGTAAAGGCTAGAGAGAGAAGGCTTGGGCGCGAAGAAGAAGAAGGAGAAGAGAGAGAGTTTGAAAATCTCTTAAATACTTTGGTAACAAGTGGGCCCATTTTCCAAGAAGGGTATAATTAGGGCACAAAGCCCCATGCAAAGTGTGCAACCGCCATACCTTGGAAACTTGAACAACAATGAGTATCTGTCCAGGTGTCACTCACCTAACTGATCATGCACGCATCTCAATTCCAACACTATCCCTCAGCCATCTCAATGGCACCTATGGCTAAGGGCTGGGGGGTGATTGATATACCCATTTATATCCTCAGCCTGGAGGAAGATTGTCTCCACAATGGACGACCCTACAAGGGGCCGACCCTTCATCAGGCTCCGGATGACCCTACGAGGGGCCGACCCTTCATCAGGCTCCAGACGACCCTACGAGGGGCCGACCCTTCATCAGACTCCAGACGACCCTACGAGGGGCCGACCCTCCACTGGGCTCCAGACGACCCTACGAGGGTACGACAGTACGAGGCCAGAATTGGGCCAGACTCATTGCCGGAAGGAACTTTGCCCTCGGCCTCGGCTCATAGGCCGAGGGTGACATCATCACAGCGCGTGGTTTGGGAGACGCGTGGAACAGTGCGCGTGAGGCTCATATGACACGTGGATGACCGTTATAACCAAATCACACCCTCACGTGAGGGAATATTATGTCATCATTGGGCATCTACAGGTGTCAACAGGGGATTGGCTAGATCATCATTCACATGCACCATGCATACTTGGGGGGTACACTACACCCCCCAAGACCTATATATACTTGTCACCTACAACCCTACAAGGGGGATCGATTCATTGTAACCCTAGCTAAAATTCTGCTTGTACACACAGTAGAGAGAGAGAGAGTGAGCTTATATGCATTGTATCCAAGGCCATTAGTGCCCATACTTAGTGGATCACACACTCACAGTGGATGTAGGCCAAATTGGCTGAACCACTATACATCATTGTCTTATTTCCTCTTATACGCATCCCCTCCTGCATACTTATACACTTATACATCTCTATGGCTGCCATGGCTACTACTGTTTGAGCTCATTATCACTTATCCGGTGGTGCTAAATCTTAGCATCATCAGCCCACATCATCAATCTACCCGACTTCTCAGGTTTGTGGAGGACCTGTCTTAGTGGGGAGTCAGTGAGGATGACCATAAAATGGGCTTGAAAGTAGGGCTTCATCTTCCTAGAGGCATGTATCAAGGCATAGGCCAACTTTTGCATCCAAGTATAATTCTATTCAGATCCTTTAAGGGCCTCACTGTTGAAGTATACAGGCCTTTGAACCCCAACGTCCTCCCATACTATGGCTGCACTTATAGCTGATTCAGAGACTGTTAGATAAACATACAACTTCTCTCCCACTATGGGCCGAGATAAGAGCAAGAGAGATCTGAGGTAGGAATTGAGTTGGTTAAAAGCCTTATCACACTCTCTGTCCCATTCAAAGGCCTTTCTAAGCACCTTGAAAAACGGAAGACACTTGTCCGTCGCTCTAAAAATAAATCTGTTGAGTGAAGATACTCTTCCAGTGAGCCTCTGAACGTCCTTAATACTTCTTGGTGTCTTCATGTCAAGCAAAGCCTTAATTTTCTCAGGGTTCAGCTCTATTCCCCTCTAATTGACAATGAATCCAAGAAATTTCCCCGCTCCTACCCCAAAGACACACTTCGCGGGATTGAGTTTCATTCTGTACAAGTCTATAGTATCGAAGGTATTTTTTAGGTCTGCCACGTGAGTGCAAGCCTTTAAGCTCTTCGTTAACATATCGTCTACATACACCTCCATAGTCTTGCCTATTTTATTTTCAAACATCTTATTCATAAGATGTTGATACGTTGCCCCCGTATTATTCAAGCCGAAGGGCATAACCTTGTAGCAATATATCCCCTTGTCAGTGATGAAGGTTGTCTTCTCTGAGTCTTCAGCATCTATGAAGATCTGATTGTAGCCTGAATACGCATCTATGAAGCTCATGAGCTCATGCCCTGTAGTGGCATCTACCATTTGATCGATCCGAGGTAAGGGATATCTATCTTTTGGGCAAGACTTATTTAGATCGGTAAAATCTACGCACATCCTCTGTTTTCCATTGGCTTTGGGCACAATGACTGCGTTTGATAACCACTCCGGATATATGACTTCCCTGATAAACTCAGCCTCTTCCAACTTTCTAACTTCTTCCCGAATGATGTCATACTTCTCCTTAGAGTAAACCCTTTGTCTTTGTTTGATTGGCCTAGCATCCTTAGTCACGTTGAGCTTATGGCACATAACCTCATGGGTAATGCCAGGCATGTCCGCGTGGCTCCAAGCGAAGACACTCTGCCTCTTCTTCAAGAATTTTATCAGATCTTCCTTGATCTTCTCTTTTAAGGCTTTGCGGACCTAGACAATTTTTTCCGGTTCGTCCTCATTGAGGACAATGGATTCTACCTCTTCTGTGGCCTCTCCTTTCTTTAATTTCGGTTCATCTATAGGGTCAAGTGTATCAATGTTATACGTGGTAGTTGCTCTCTTATAGACATCTCTCTCTTCGGCTGAGTTGAAGTAACATTCTTGTGCTATGGTCTGGTCACCCTGCACTTCCCCTACCCCATAGGGGGTTGGGAGTTTTAGCATCTGGTGGACCGTCGACGGCACGGCCTCAAACTCCTTAAGGGTTACTCTTCCTATGATGAGGTTATAGGCCGAGAAGATGTTTTCATCCATAACGAAAAAGTTGATCTTCCGGGTCAACCTCTTAGGCCACTCATCGCCCATTCGCACGTCCATCTCATACATGCCCAACGAATGGACCTTTTTGCCACTGAAGCCCATTAACGGATGATGATAGGGTACCAGCCTAGCTCTACTAAGGCCCAGGCTTTTGAAGCAGGTCCAAAACATCACATCTGTTGAACTTCCTCCATCTATGAGAATTCTCTGTACCTCGCATCCATGCACTCTTATTGTGATTACCAAAAGGTCATCATGCGGAGCTAGGATGCCTTTGAAGTCGAGTCGGGAGAAACCGACTATAAGAGTGTCCACATCCACCTTTTTTCTTTTCTTCTTGGTTTCGAAAGACATCAGATTTATCACTTCTAGTTTGGCCACTGACTTGGCCTCTGCCATATGAGCTTTTCCATCAGCCACTTCAAAACCACCCCCCTGCGAGTCCTCTGCATGGTGTTAACACCAAAGGTGATCATACCAAACCTCTTCACTGGGGCGTTATCATCTTTTGGTGGGAGGTCTGAATCTTCTTCATCATCACCATCCGAGTCATCGTTTCTTCTTGTTGGGGTATCATCACGACATCTGTCGTTTCTCTTCTTTTTAGGGTCATCTCTTCCCCTCTTAGGAGCTTTGCCATCAACATACTTCCTCAACTTTTTAAATTTCAACATCTTCTCGATCTCATCCTTTAAAGCGAATCACTTGCCTGTAATATGTCCATGGTCTTAGTGGAACTCGCACCATAAGTTCTTGTTCCTCTTATGCGGAGGAGCCTTCAGTTTCTCTGGCCATCTCAGGGACCTGTCATTCTTGATCTCATTGAGGATGTGTTAACAGCTTACAGTTAGAGGGGTATAGTGCGCGAACTTGTCTTCTGCTGACCTCTTCTTTCCGTACTTCTTTCTTTGGAACTTACCACTGCAACCTCCATTGTCATCCTCATACTTTTTAGCCATGGCCTCTTCAGCGTTCATGACCTTTCCCGCAGTTTCCAATAGCTCTGCTATGGACTTGGGAGGGTCTTTCGTAAGTTTCCACAATAACTTCCCTTTCTGAAGACCTCCTATGAGGGCAGTCATGGCTATATGCTCTTCGTAGTCTTCAACCTCAAGTTTTTCTTTGTTGAATATAGTAATGTAGTCTCTTAGGCTCTCGTTCTTTCCTTGCTTGACATACAATAGATGGGTGGTCTTCTTTTGAGGTCTTACCCCAAAACAGAAATTGTGAATGAATCGTTCAGCCAAGCCCTTGAAGTTCTCAATTGAATTCTTCGAAAGGGAAGTAAACCAGATGTGTGCTGCTCCCGTCAGAGTTCCAAAGAAGGCCCGACACTTCATATCATCTGGTATTGAATAAATATTCACCGCTGACTGGTACATCTCAATATGATGTACAGGGTTGGTGCTACCGTCATACTTGGGAGACACCGTGGGTAGTTTGAACTTCATCAGGGTTGGAAAACTCACTATCCTAGCCACGAATGGGGAGCCTTCTGAGAAACCTCTCTGCAACGGGTCCCGGCTTTTGATGAGATCTCTTATTTTTTCTTCAAGACGTTGGATGGAGTCGTTCCATGGCCTCGCAGCGTCGGCATGATCGAGGATGTCCCCAGCCACCTCCAAGGGGTGGATTGAAGGTTCCCCAGCTACAACACAACGTCGGTTGTTGACCTCTTCCTGGTATCTAACTCGTCCTATGAGGGGTCATCCTTGATGAGGCCAACGTTTCCCCTCTTCCCTTTATGAGATGGCTGCACTTCTCGACCTTGACAACCTCTGTCTTAGGTCATTTACTGGGCCGAGCCTTTCAAAGGCCGACCCTCTGCTCAATCGATCAAAAGATGATCCTCTTTGTTGGGCTTCTTCACCTCTTCTGCCTCCACAACCTCAGCTCTGCTAGATAGGACGAACTGTGTTATTTGAAACCTCAAACGGCTCCCAACAATCTTCTAGAACATCTTCTGCCTCCAAATCATCATACTTATCCTCTTTGCCTCCCCAGGAGTAAACACCTAGGGTCAGCAATGTCCCTCCTCCGCTGGGGTATAGGTTGGTCTTTTCGTGGTGCCTGGGGTGGTCCCCTGGCTTCAGGATGGGGCTGAACAGCCGCCGGAGTAATCATCTCCGGTGAGACCCCAAGTGGTCTCATTGTGAAAATTGCTCCTTCATTGCTTGTTGCGTTACAGCCAAAGACCTCAAGGCTGCTGCCACCTCCGTTATTTCGGACTGAGGCGGTGCCTGGATGGAACTAGGCCCTCCAACACCAGGTGGTGGAAGAGGTGGTTGTAGTTCTGGTGCTATACGTTAACACTAAAGAGCTGGTGTAGGTGATGAGCTTAATACCTTAAAGGACCTCTTCAAATGGTGAAATAGCTCCACGCAAGGGGTGAGGCCTAGTTCACCACCAGAGTCTCCGATGAGGTTAAGCAGAAAAAGAGGAAGAGACAGCTTCTCGTTCCCATAGACGGTGCCAAAATGATGATGTTGGAAACAACAACACCCTTCAAGGTGTTTGTAAGCTTAATTCAATGTTAATAATGGCAGCATAAGAGTATTTGAATATATATAGTAGAAGGAGATGAGGAGAAGAGGATGAACACAGATGTATAAGTGGTTCAGCCAATTTTGGCCTACGTCCACTGTGCAAGTGAATGAGTAAGGTCACTGGAATAAGGCACTAACGGCCATGGATATAATCTCTCAAGCTTTCTCTCTCTACTATATATTTGGACAGAGTTTCAGCTAGGGTTCTAATTTTGGATCCCCCTCCATGTAGGAGAAGGGAAGCATATATAGTGTGTGGGGGGTGTAATGCCCCCCCCATGCATGCAATGAGCATGTGTGTGTTGATTTAGCCAATCTAATGAAGACATCTGTCACTGTCACATGTAGAGAATGATGATGAAATATTCCCCCACGTGGGGGGATTTATTTGTTACAACTAATTTTGTACACGTATTCTTATCCTTGCATACGCTTGTGAATGCTCGTATGTCTTTGATTGATGCAACCTCAACCTGTAAGAATACGAGGTTAGTGAAGTCTGACCGCTACTCAATCCGAGGTTATTTATGATGATCTCTACCCAGTAGGTAGGCCGAGATAAGACAAATGGAGTTATAACATCGGCCTAGGTCGGGGTTATGTAGGAGTAGTTGGAACGTCGACTGATTCCCAGCCGAGGCTGATTACGATGATTGTGTAGTCACTGCTTCCTCGACTTACACCCAGCTGAAGTTGCTGTATGATGTAGGCGTGATGTCGCCTCTGGCCGACCTGATGGATAACTGTCCCCATGGATCACGAAGACCTCAGTTGTTGTCTGACTGTGAGGCAACTAGTAACGTCGACCATGGATGACCTTGCTTAGGACGAGACCGCTGGTTGCCAATCTGGGGCCCTTCTAACCTCGGCCATCTCCCTGGTCGAGGTTGGTGTCTCTGAGCTGTTGGGTACATATAGGGCATATCACTCATCTTCACTAATTGGCTACAAAAAAAATTCATTAACGGAATGAGCCTCTAACATGTTGACAAAGGGGACTGCAAAAAATTGTTTGAAACCTGGCAATCCTATTTATGTTGTTGATATCTAGTTAGGTGTATATTACTGGTATCATTTATTATCACTTAATTTTCAGCTCTTGGCTCTTTAATTTCTTTCTAGCTTTCCATATTTTGAATGATTATTACATGGGATATTATTTTCTACAATTACGCACTTTTGGATGGCTTGAAACTTTATTTATACCTAGATGTTGACTGTTGATCATATTTTCTTGTTCTTTTTTATTTATTTTTTATGAAATAATAAACACGAAGCCCAAAATCAGGATCAAACTTTGCTTACTGGATAGTTGTTCGTCATCCTGTATAAATGTCAGTTTATGTTGGGATTAACCCATTTTATACACTCCATGTTATTAGACCAAGTTACTTGATGCAAACATTTTATCTTAAACAAGTGAGGCCTAGACTTTAGTCATATCTTTCAAAATTCATGTTATTCTTGATGAGGTCTTGTAATATTCATTTTAGTGTTAAACTATAATGATCAAGTTTCTTTTAAATCTTTGAAAGAAGTTTGGTCCTATATATAAACTGGGACAAGTCTTCTCTCTAGATATTATGGTTTATTGGGACAAGTATTCTCTCTTATTTTAGGGACTTCTTTTCTACATATTAGTTTATGATATTCTCACCTTTTACACTTATGTGAGCGTGAACATAATATATATATATATATATATATATATATATATATATATATATATATAGAGAGAGAGAGAGAGAGAGAGAGAGAGAGGCCCTCTCCTGTAAGGGCTCCTTATGGTGCAGACTCCGGTACATACCATTTTTTTAAAATAGTAAAAAAATAAAATTTTTGATGAAACTTCATAGATATGATCTCCATGGTGGGAATATCATCTTCAATGTTTTTCATAAAAAAATCGTTGAGATGAAATGATATGTAAAAAAATGGTATAAATATGCATTTTTGACCGTTGAAATGTTGGCGATCATCTCACCACTTTTTGATTGAATTTTTTTATGAAACTTCCTGGATATGATCTCGATAGTGAGAAGATCATATCCATGAAATTTCATCAAAAAATTCAATCAATAAAGCGGCTGGCTCCGACCCAACATTTCAACGGTTGAAAATGCATATTTATACCATTTTTTTACATATCACCTCATCTCAACAGTTTTTTATTGAATTTTTATACGATAAAAATTGGAGATGATCTTCTCACCAAGGAGATCATATCCATGAAGTTTCATCAAAAAATTCAATTTTTTACTATTTTAAAAAAATGGTATGTACCGGGGTCTGTACCATAAGGAGTCTTTACAAGAGACTTTCTGTATATATATATATATATATATATCATGATCTAGTACTTGAAACTATTATGAACATGTATGCAGTGTTTATTAGGAATAATTAATGCTCAAGTGAACAACTATATTAATTCTTTTCATTCGTATAAATGACAGTTGGATGAATGGGTTATATGAAAAGTATATAAGAATTCAAAGGACAGAGAAAAAGAAAATGAGGATCATGCGGATGTTGACTAAATCGTGCCAATCTGGTATTTTTCGCTAAGTTTTTAAATGTCCCTATCGAGTTTCTAAACTATGCACGTCCCATCCATGTCATCCTCCATTAAATGAATCCGTAAATCAACATTGGATCATTCTAAATTGATCATCTAATTGTGGAAGAAAACTAATCCAAGATGCCCATGTGTGTTAGATGAGTCGTTGTTAGAGGTTAAAGTCCGTTAGAGTGTGTATAAACATGCTCCACTGATGTATATGGTACGCCCATTATAAACTAAAAACTCCCCACCTTCCTCTTATACTTCATTCTCATTTCCCTATATAACATTTTCCCCCTTGAATCAGAAAACAACTTGTTTTGGCTGAAAAGATTTAATAGGTGTATACCATATTTATGTTGAATAGGTAAGCAAAAATAGTTCAGGGGATTCCGTTTAAAGTAAAATATGCTTAACTTGGGTGTGTCTTTCTTTTTCTTCCTGCATCTTCTTCTTAGTTCTTGGATTTCATTTGTTCTACATTACAGTTATTGCTCCTATGCTTTGTCTTCTGTACATTTACCTATTTTTCAATGGCAATTTTGAGGTACCTCGTGTTTGGTTCAAAGTTACACTCATAAATTACTTTGAATCTCCCAACCAAAAAGATCAACTCAATAGTGGCCATATACACTACACTGGCCAACCCAATGCGACACCCTGCTTATTAAAATAACGAGTGGTCAGTAATTTACTAAAATAAAACAGGAATCCCATTTGGCTCATTTTTAGCATCACTGTCGAAAACTAAATACTTACTAACCGCTTGTTATTAAATTAAGTCGCGTGTCAATTTTAATCTTTATTAAAGTGACATAACAACACCATACTCAAACCATAACTCATTGACACAAGTACTAAAGTTCCAAAATCACATAATAAGTCTGGAAACAAAAATCAATTACATGCAAAACTTAACTGAATAAATCATCGATATAACATCCATAATATAATCTCCAACTGAAATAAAATAAAATGGAATAAAACTGTCTGACATGGGCAACATGCTCAAATACTAAAAGAGTCTTGTCTAGAATATGAGAACACAAGCGACGAAATCAAATCCTGCAACATCCCACATCTGTCACATCTTCGATACTTGGAAACATAATCACGCTTGGCGTCCCTGTGGCTAGACACTTAAAAATGTTTTTGAAAATAAATTTGATACGGGTCAGAGCCCAAATCCTTTTGAAAATATTTTGCAAGTAATTAAAATGCATAAATAAATATGTGTACATTCTTCTATATTTAAATTGGTACGACACTTTAATGAGATAATACTCACCCCCCAACTATAGTCTGTATCTAACGTATGCATTTTAACCACCTAGTTATGGTATCCCGCTTAACTAGTCTCAAAATATCCTTATGTCTAGACGTTAACCCGCCACTCTTATTTTATAAAATTAGCTTCCACATCAGCTCACCATTATAATTTTTTACTTTATTTTTAATAAATTTCACTAGTTATTTAAACATTATTCACACTTAATGTCTTAAGCCCGTATATATTTCTTTCACATTTATATACGTAATTTTCACATCACAATACACATATATATCTCTTTATATATATATGTATAGACGTCATTCCTCTCGAGTTAAGACTCTTTGGATATAATTTTGTTGTGTGTTATTCCGCTTCAGGGCACCATTTTCTCACCCTGAGCTACTGGGACAGAATCTTACCACTGAACCTAAAATCGTAAACTCATTGGAGGCGATCACAGTACTGAGATAGTGAGTTATAACCATACAAAAATCACCTCACTCGACTCCAACCTCACCAGGGTATGCATGGCTCTATGACCTGGGATCGATACTTAGCCTGCTGTTTTTCACTAGTGAAGATCACCCAGATCGCTCAACCTCCACTGATAGCTTCCACTAGAATGGTATGTTCAAACAATTATACCATTCACACAGATATAATAATAGATATATACTATCTCTATACCCGTGTATATATATATATATATTCTCAATAATTTCATCTAACCGTGCCTATTACTCGTAACACTAGCCCAACATTTTCGATTACCATTTTCAATCTCAATTATTTAATTATTCAATTTATAAAATAATTGATTTTAAAAATATTAATTATGTAAATGTATAAATCTCAATCAGCCCACATCCCTAATTCACCAAAAATTTCATCACAAATTCACAATAAATCCGCGAGTATTAATCACCCCAATTATTCTAACATTCACCCCGAATAAGAATACCAATTAATCTATGCCATAATATCAATTAACATACATTTTTCTAAAAGTCCTAAATTATCATCGGACATCATAATTTAATCCCCGAATTTAAATGACGAATATTTTCCATCAAATAAGCAAATTTAGGAGTAGCAGCTGAGCTAAACTAGTTCGACTAGGTGGCGACCAGTTCTCCCCTACTGACTGCCCAAACCATCACCAAAAATTGATTTTTTATACAATTCAGACCTCAACAATATTTATCAATTCTCATGAATCTTAAGCATAAAACAACTTCAATTTTATCTAGAATTCAACAACACATGATGGTTATGTGGGATTTATGCTTAATCTGCAGTTAGCATTGAATTCTCATAATATCACCTTAAATCATATTATCTAAATCATTCAAATTATAGAATTTACCTACCTACATGGGATTTAAATTTTCAGATTTCAATTATAATATATCACAAATATTTTTCTATGAGACCATTAATCCAAAACCTGATTTGTATACAAATCCCACCAAAAACCCAAATCCCAATTATGATATGAATTGAAATTGAACTCATAATCAAATAGCAAGATAGTCACTTGACTTTGAATTCGTAGAGTCTGAATTCAGCGAAAATGATAATTAAAAATCCTAAAATTCCTTTCAATTTCTTCAATCCTCTAGATTTTTTGAGTTTTCTTCTACTTTCTCTTCACTTTCCTCTTGGACTCTTGAGTTTTTCTTCAAATTTCTCTACACTTACTCTCTGACCTTTTTTACAACTCAACTAAAACCTTTGGAATTGTAAAATGACTAATTCTCTTACCTTACTCTTCATTATATAATTCAAATCTCGAAATTGACTATTCACCTTCCATTAAAATGACTAAAATGACCATATAATAGTCCCGACTAGTCTAAAAGCCCCCGAGACCCGACCCACACACTACCCTCGAATACTTGATTTTGACTATTTTGACCTATTCCGGATAAAGCGTGCACTCGAACTCATCATCTGAGTCACCCATCATAATTATCGCATCTCAAACTAATATAACTTACACACGCGTTATGATTGAGATACTGTCAAAGCCCGTTGTGTTTACTCACTTACG
Source organism: Sambucus nigra (assembly GCA_949130495.1). Classification (NCBI taxonomy): domain Eukaryota; kingdom Viridiplantae; phylum Streptophyta; class Magnoliopsida; order Dipsacales; family Adoxaceae; genus Sambucus; species Sambucus nigra. The sequence continues at coordinate 341,000,128 of OX422224.1, forward strand.
ACATAAATACCACTTAACATAAATTTATTTACTTTATCACACTAGTAAATATTAAATCACATTAATCTGAATCCCTTTCACATTAATTAATATTTATTTTATATTCACATTATTTTCTAATTTATTTTAAATTATTTGCACACGTGTAATTTAAATGCCAACTTATAACTATTCCAAATTACGGGGTGTTGCATACTTCCTTCATTGAAAAGGAATTTTGTCCCCAAAATTTGGGCATACCTGGAATAAAGAGCTCGGGACATTTCTCATGCATATCATCCTCCTACTCACACGTCGACTCATCGGGGTTGTGATGTCCCCACTGAACACGAACCTAAGGCACCACTTTAGACCGCAACTTACGCTCAAAAAGTTCCAATATAGCAACCAATTTTTACTCATACGATATATCGAGCTTCAAATCAATCTCTTCAAGTGGAATATGCTAGTAAGCCATCTCACTCTACTTATACTTCTTCAAGGACAATACATGAAACACGTCGTGAATCCTCTGTAATTGCTCTGAAAAAATGAGCCTATTTGCCACCGACTCTACCCTCCCAATAATTGGAAAAAGGTCCCACATATCTCGGTGTGGGTTTTCCCTTCTTTTCAAACCGCATCACTCCTTTTGTAGGAGACACCTATAATAATAACTAGTCACCCACCTCCAACTCTACATGTCTCCTATATGCGTCAGCATAACTCTTTTGCCTATTCTGAGAAATCCATATGTGACCTCGAATCAACTCAATCTTGGCAGAAGTATCTTGGATCATCTCGGGCCCAAGGAGTTTCTTATCCCCACCTCTAACCAATAAGCAGGCGAACGATAAGTTTATCCATATAGTGCCTCATAAGGTGCCATCCCAATGGTAAACTGGTAAAGATTATTATACTCAAACTCCACCAGTGGAAGGTACTACTCCCAACCTCCTCGAAAGTCAAGTATACACATTCTGAGCACATCTTCTAACATCTGATTCACCCACCCAGTCATCCCATCACTATGCGGGTGATAGATTGAACTCGATTCTAACTCAATTCCCAAAGCCTCCTAAAAATTCTACCAAAAATGAGATACAAAGATCTTATTTTGGTCGGACACAATATTAATTGGTACCCCGTGCGACCTCACTATCTCGAATATGAAAAGTTGGGCATACTGTGCCGTCATATAGCCTATCCGCACCAATAAAAAGTAGGCCACCTTGGTCAACCGATACACTATCACCCATATAGAATCATGACCCCTCTATGATGTCGGTAGTCCTATGATAAAGTCCATCGCTATGCTTTCCCACTTCCATACCGAAATTTTTAACGACTATAACATCTCGATTGGTTTCTGGTGGTCTACCTTCACTAACTAACATGTAGCACATTTCTAGATAAATTTTTCTATGTCTCTCTCTATACTTGCCTATTAATATTATTTGTGCATATCCTGGTACATCTTATCCCCATCAGGATGTACAACAAATCTAGACCCGTGGGCCTCTGTTATAACAACGTGCCCTAAATCCCCATCATTTGGGACTATAAGTCTCTAGTTAAAGTATAAGCCTCCCTCAAAACTAATCAAGTAAGACTCAACCCCCTTTGCCAATAACTGGCATACCCTATCCTAGAAAAACTGATCCCTTACTAGTTCTTTCGCAACCCTTATCACAATTTTGGGTGTCATAGTCAACACTGCCATACATGCCCTGGCAAATGTGTCATCCTATCAAAGCTCACTCTATTTAGCCTTTTAGATTGCCGTTAACTCCACCGTGGACTATTGTGTTAATGCGTCTGCTACTACGTTAGCCTTCCTCGGGTGATAATGGATATTAAACTGACAATCCTTCATAAATTCCAACCATCTACACTGTCGCATGTTGAGATCCTTCTGAGTGAATAAATACTACAGTAACTTATGATCCGTGAACAGACTAAATTTCTCCCCCAGGAGATATTGTCTCCAAATTCGCAAGGTAAAAACTATCGTATCTAACTCCAAATCATGCATGAGGTAGTTCCTCTCATGGGGCTTAAGCTTGTGAGAAACATAAGCCATAACCCAATCCTCCTGCTTAGCACACCTCTAAGTCCCCATAAGGCTGCATCGATAAATACAAAGTACTCCACTCCTACCCTAGGCAGTGCAAGCATAGGTGATGAGGTCAATTTGTCCTTTATCTCATCGAAATCTAACTAACAATAATCATCCCACACAAGTGATACCCCTTGCAAGTCAAATTCGTGAACGGACCCGTAATCTTTGAAAATTCCTTTATGAAATGGTGATAATACCCTGTCAGTCTTAAGAAACTGTGGATTTCTATCGGTGTCATGGACTGTCCCCACTCCTTCATCGCTAACACCTTACTCGGGTCCACGGATATGCCTCCGTCAAACATTACATGACCCAATAACTACACCTCACGTAACCAAAATTCACACTTCGGGAACTTGGCATACAACTAATGATCCCGTAATGTCTGTAAAACCATACACAAGTGCTCTGTGTGTTCATCCACATCCAAAAATATACCAGAATATCGTCTATGAATACGATCATGAACTGGTCAAGAAAATCTCTGAACACCCGATTCATGAGATCTATTAATAATGTTGGGTCATTGGTTAACCCAAACGACATAACCAGAAACTCATATGGCCCATACCGTGTCAAGAGTGCGGTCTTAGGGACATCCTTCTCTCTAATGTGCAACTGGGGATACCCCAATCTCAAGTCTATCTTTGAGAAGTAAGTAACTCCTCTGAACTTGTCAAATAATTCATTAATTCGAGGTAATGGATATTTATTCTGAATCGTCAACTTGTTTAACTCTTGGTAATCAATGCACAATGGAAGTGAACCGCCCTTATTCTTCATGAACAACACTTGATCACCCCACGGTGATGTACTCCATCGAATAAAACCCTACCCCAAGAACTGCTCAATATGGTCCTGCAACTCACACATCTCTGATGGAGCCATGCGATAAGGTGCACGTGAAATTGGCCTAGTCACAGGTGCTAAATTGATAACAAACTCTATCTCTCGACTCGATGAAAAACTCGCTATCTCCTGAAATACTTCCATAAATACCCTAACCATTGGGATCAAGTCTAATGATATAACCACCTCCTATGTGGTCTCTTTCTCAATATAATACAAGTGAGTGCTCGACCCTCCCTCGGGAAGAGACGTCGCCATTAAAAATATCTCCTGCTCTGGAATGGGTAACACAATGGTCCTACCAAAATAATCCACTATTGTCGATATTCCTCCAACCAATCCATACCCAAGATAACATCATACCCAATCATATCTAACACAATTAAGTCAACTTCTAGACTCAGTCTCTCGACATCTATCCCCACCCTTCTACATACGAAGTGAATAAGTGCCCCACCACCCAAAGACGAATCTACACACATGATAATGCTATCGGATGTCTCTAATAAACCGATCATACATGAAAATCTAGTAGCTATAAATGAATGCGATTCTCCCGTATCAAATAATACCCAACCCATATAACCATGGATAGGAAACGTACCCTCAACTACAGGTGGCGCTAAAGGTACCTATAGGATTACCGCTTTACGGACGTTATAGACACACCCATACTGTATATGTTCCTACTGTTGTGGAACTACTGGTGCTAGTGTTGCAAATTCCATCTGCGATTACTGCCCTTGTTGGGCCCCCTACTGTTATGCCTGACCCTGCTGTGGATAATCTTTCTTCTTATGTCCGATTTCTCCACACTGAAAACATTGCCCTAGAAACTGTGACAACCCGCAATCCGAATCATGGATAGATATCATTCGCTGCATCATAATAAACATACAGAGTATCAGGAATAACCACACAATATTCCAGAAAACGGGTTATCAAAAATTTTAGTTTTGAAATTTAAAGAAAACATTTTCAACAACCCATAATAGAAAAGGGGGTGGAAACTCTAACAAGTATATATATATACCAACAATAATAAGGAAAGGACCGAATGAAACATCGGTCAATAGAATTTATACAATACACAATAGGTTTCAGGTGTTACATAATACATCCATTATACAATTACAACGGTTTGGGCCACACGCCCGATTAAATACTGATCTTAACTAGAAAACAATAATAGAGGCGTCTACACAAAATATCCCGTGATACCCGCAAAATGTCACGGCTCCTCAAAAGACTCAGAGAAAAGAAGGTCATTACGGTCGACCTTGCGGGGGAACACCTGGACGAATAATATATATACATACACAACAAGAAAGAAGAACCGGTCAGAGGCCGGTTTAATATGATCACTAGATAAATGACAGGTATGACAATAATGTACAAGTAAGCATGGATGATATTCTAGCATGGTAACATCATATAAAGAACTAAGACAGATAAATGATTATAAAAATGAAATCCAATTATACAAGAATTAAAAGTACTTATAAGCCTTTTTCATCTTTCATCATTTTCAATTCCATCTTCTTTCCATTCCTTATCAGGAATGCATTTATTACCATGTGCTCTTTATGGCACTTATCTCAATAGTATGCTCTTTGTGGCATATCCTTTGCTCTTTATGGCATTAATGTTCCATTGAGTCCAACTCGATAATAGAATAGCTATAAATATAAATATAACGATTCTAAGACCGCCCCTCCGGGTTTCCCCGCTGTGCACGTCCCTAAATAACCATCATCTTCCAGGGCCTAACATAAGACAACCTGGGATCCTATTGCAAACGTCGGGAAGCGGCCATATGCCTGCGGGGTAGTCAAGACCACACCCAGAATCTCCTACCCATCGCAAAAAAATATAAAACAAGCGCTCATATGGCCTAGGACTATATCCACCCTGCATTCACTAGCCAGGGGGCTTCACCTCATGCACGGACTTCCCTTAAGATGGTATTTAGAGAGGTGTGTAACACCCATTTTATTATTCTCCATTACATGGTTTAGTAAATTATCATTTACTTTATCCATTTCACATTTTATCAAATGTATTAAGGTTATCCGGAACTATACGTATTTCGTATCGTCATAACATCCTCGATAAGGAATCAAACTCCCAAGTTATTTTTCAAAGCCTCCTTTTAGGCTTTATAATAGACCATCAAGTCAAACCTAGCTCACGTTAACTCCTAAAGTCTCCAAATTTGACCTTAAGATCCCCTAGATGTTTATACAACTATGCGAAAGAAGTAATGCCTGAACATTACTTTAAATCCCCCCCTTAAAAGAACCCTAGATGAACCCCTTCGAGTCTAGGGAGTCGACCCAACTCAACTAATACTCTAAAATCCTATGTTTACTTCATTTAAGAAGGCCCCTAAACATTACTCCTACAAAAAGGGTTTAAAATTGCAAAATAAAATTTTTAAAAGTGCAGGGTTTCCGAATCGATTCGGCCTGGCCGAATCGATTCGGTCAGAAGACCTGAGATTCTGCATAGTTTCCGAATCGATTCGGTAGGAAAGTTTGGGTTTCTGCATAACTGCTGAATCGATTTGGTCCAGTCCAAATCGGTTCGGTTCACTAGACCTGGGCACTGAACCTAAGCGAATCGATTCGCCCAGAGGGACGAATCGATTCGGGCCTGCGATTTTGCCAAGTTTTGGCTATGGAGTCTTGGACTCCAAATATACTCCCAACCAAAATCTCCTCAAACCAATCTCATTTATCAACACCAATAGACCATTAACCCTACTAGTGACCACTTCAGTCCTCATCAATCAACCCAATCATCTTTGAATGGATCAAAACCCACAAATACATAAAGAAAACCCTAAAATAGCTAAACCATGATCAATACATCATTATCATAACAAATCATTTATCTTAAACCATAAGTAGCAAGTAGAAACTTGCCTCAATTCAGCAATTGCAGATTTTCTTGGTGTAGGAGCAAGAATCCCTCTCAAATCTCCAATCTCTTTTCTTTCTTTCTACCCTTTCTCTTCCTCTCTCTACTTCTCTATAGGTTTAGGAAAGAAAATTAGGTGAATAGTGATTCCCACAAGACATGAGTCGTGCCTTTAGCCAAAATTCCAACTCAATTTATAAATTATTGCGATAAAATAATACGCAACTACATAATTGAGGTATAATCAGTCAAAAATGCCCAAAACCTCAAAACACAATATGGTACATTATTTGACTATCTCCAACATTCCGGATTCAACTGCAACCTCCAAATTATCATTTGGACATTTTATAATTTAATTTAAGTTCCGGTCTCTTTATTAAGTCAAATATCATTTTAAATTCATATGATATTAATAACCATAACATAGCAATATTCACCCATAGTTAGGGTATATATGCAACTCATAGTGAATATTAACTTTTCTTCATTAAATTAGCATTCAAATCATAACCCAACGCTTATATCTAATTACCATACCTAGTAATTAATATAAAATAAGTTCTCATAAGCGAGGGTTATTACATACTCCCCCCCTTATGAGGGAATTTTGTCCCCAAAATTCAGGCGTACCTTGTAAGAAAAGATGTGGATATTTCTCCCGCATCTCGTCCTCACGTTCCCACGTTGATTCTTTTGCATTGTGATGACTCCATTGGACTCTTACCAAGGGCACCACACGAGACCTCAACTTGCTCTCCCCATACTCAAGAATAGCAATCGGTTGTTCTTCATATGAAACATCGGGTTGCAAGTCGATATCTTTAAAAGGGATGTGCCAAAGGGCACCCTCACATCTTCTATACTTCTTCAAATAGGAGATATGGAATACATCGTGGATTTGTTGTAAAGGCTCCGGTAAAGCAAGTTGGTATGCCACGGGACCAACCTTTGCAATAACTGGGAAAGGTCCAACAAAACGCGGTGCAAGCTTTCCTTTCTTCCCGAAACGTTTAATGCCCTTCATTGGGGACACTCGCATCAACACTTGGTCTCCAACCTCTAACTCCATGTGTCTCCTACCCGCATCGACATAGCTATTTTGACGGTCTTGGGCTATCCGAATGCGATTTCGAATAAGTTCAATCTTTGAAGAAGTGTCTTGGATCATTTCAGGTCCAAGAAATTTGTTATCACCCACTTCCAACCAACAAGCGGGCGATCTACATGGTCGGCCATACAAAGCTTCATAAGGCGCCATTATAATAGTAAATTGGTATGAGTTGTTATAAGCAAACTCAACCAATGGGAGGTATTGTTCCCAATCGCCCTTAAAATCAAGTATGCACATACGAAGCATAACCTCCAACATCTGGTTTACCCTTTCAGTTTGACCATCTGTTTGAGGATGATAGGAAGAGCTTAACTTCAACTCGGTCCCCATGGCTTCTTGAAAACTTCGCCAAAAGTGGGACACCAATGTTTTATCTCGGTCAGAAACAATATTTACAGGTACCCCATGAAGTTTAACAATCTCCTCGATGAACAATTGGGCGTAGCGAGCGGTATCATAATCTGTACGCACAGGCAAGAAGTGTGCCGACTTAGTCAAACGGTCGACAATCACCCATATCGAATCATGACCTCTCTGTGATCTAGGTAAGCCCGTAATGAAGTCCATCGAAATTCTTTCCCATTTCCATACGGGAATCTCCAGCGGTTGTAACAAACCTGTCGGTCGTTGGTGGTCAATCTTAACCAACTGACAAGTAGTGCATTGGGATACAAACTCCGAGATATCCTTCTTTATACCAGCCCACCAATACTGACGACACATATCTTGGTACATCTTATCCCCACCTGGATGCACCGTAAACTTTGACCCGTGAGATTCTACCATCACAGCTCGTCTCAAGTCCCCATCTTCGGGAATAATAAGTCTTCCATGGAAGCGTAGTCCGCCCTCAGAACCAATCGAGTACGACTCCGCTCCCTCGGACAACAGTCGGTGTATATGGTCTTGACAACCTTTATCCCTTCCCTGGGCTTCCACAATTCTCACTATAATCGTAGGAGTAACGGTCATCACAGAAATGAATGCTCTTACCCCTGCATCCTCCTGGCTGAGCTCTCTCCACTTAGCTCTCCACACCTTAGCTAAGTCTCCCTCGGGCTTCCTACTCAAGGCATCCGCTACTACGTTCGCCTTTTCAGGATGATAATGGATATCAAATTGGTAGTCTTTCACAAACTCCAACCAATGACGCTGACGCATATTCAAGTCCTTTTGGGAAAATAAATATTGTAGCGATTTATGGTCGGTGAAAAGACTAAACTTTTCCCCCAAGAGATAATGCCTCCATATCTTCAAGGCAAAGACAACTGCGGCAAACTCTAAGTCATGCACCGGATAGTTCCTTTCGTGAGGCTTCAACTTACGAGAAGCGTAGGCAATAGCTTGTCTTTCTTGCTGAAGAACACCTCCTAACCCTTGAAGAGATGCGTCGGTGAAGACTAGATATTCCAATCCCGGTTTTGGCAACACAAGGACTGGAGCCGAAGTTAATCTCTCTTTGAGCTCATCGAATGCATCTTGACATGAACTGTCCCAAATGAATCTCACTCCCTTTCGGGTTAAATTCGTCAACGGGCTAGCGATCTTTGAAAAACCCTTAATAAATCGACAATAATAACCCGCCAAGCCCAGAAAACTACGAACCTCAGTGGGTGTCGTGGGTTGACCCCACTCTCTCACCGCAATCACATTGCTAGGATCCACAGATACACCCTGGGATGACACCACATGACCCAGAAATTGAACTTCCTTCAACCAAAAGCCACATTTCTCAAACTTTGCATACAATTTGTGATCCCTCAATCTCTGCAGGACCAATCGTAAGTGAGTAGCATGATAAGACTCTGTATGAGAATAGACTAGGATGTCATCGATGAATACAATAACAAACTGGTCAAGGAAATCCTGAAACACCCTGTTCATAAGATCCATAAACACAGCAGGAGGATTGGTTAGTCCGAAGGGCATAACCAAGAATTCATAGGATCCGTAACGGGTCAGAAATGCAGTCTTGGATACATCTTGTGCCCGTATCCTCAGTTGATGATACCCCGTCCTCAAATCGATTTTGGAGAAGTATGACGCTCCCCTAAGTTGGTCAAACAAATCATCGATGCGAGGTAAAGGGTATTTATTACGGATAGTGACTTTATTCAACTCCCTATAGTCCACGCATAACCGGGGAGAACCGTCTCTCTTCTTTACAAATAATACCGGAGCACCCCAAGGCGATGTACTACACCTAATAAACCCCTGCTCCAATAGCAATTGAATCTGATCTCTCAACTCCCTCATCTCCACAGGAGCCATTCGATAAGGAGCTTTAGCAATCGGTCGAGTTCCTGGCATTAAATCAATCACAAACTCTATTTCCCGACTTGGAGGTAATCCCGGTATCTCCCGAAAAATATCTTCAAAATCTCTAACAATTGGAAGAGAATTTAGGGGAACCAAAACATCCCTAGATGCATCTTTCGCAATACAATATAAATAAGCACTCGTACTCCCTTCCATACAAGGCATAACAACCAGGAACATTTCTTGTCCCGGAACTGCGAAAACTATGCTTTTCCCGTAACAATTTACTATCGCGCGGTATTTCACTAGCCAATCCATACCCAATATTACATCGTACCCGACCATATCAAGGACGAGCAATTCGGCCTCAAAACACAAGTTACCAAGATTAATCCCTACATTTTTACAAACAAAGAAAATCAATGAACCATCACCCATAGAGGATTCAACGCTAGTGAAAGTACTTTCAGCAGATTTTATCAAACCTGTGGTCTGGGCAAAACTTCTAGAAATAAAGGAGTGTGTAGCACCCGTATCAAATAGTACTTGACCCATATGCCCATGAATGAAAAACTTACCCTCGATCGCTGGCGGTGCCGGAGGAGCTGGAGGAAACATAGCCTCCTGAATATGGTAAACCCGTCCATACTGCAATTGCCCCTGCTGAGGAGGAGCAATCGGATTAGGTGACTGGGGAGGAAACTGTACATACGGCTGTTGTGGGGCCCTAGGAAGATGCCCTCCAACCAACTGAGGACACACCCTTTTATAATGGCCCAACTTCCCACACTGAAAACATTTATTAGCCGCATTCTCCTGATTCCTACCTTGGTTGTTTCAAAATTTCCCCGCACCTCGGCCCTGCTGGCCCCTACCTCCATTTCCACCTCTACCTCCCTGTTGTTGTTGTCCGCCTTGACCCGACCTGTTATTATTGTTGTTGCCACCAGCATTAAACCCACCGAAATGTTGACGCTTGGAAAAATCCCCTTGCTGAGGATCCCTCTCTTTCTGCTTGTTCCCCGAGGATTGGGAAGAAGAAGATGTTCCCCCTCCGCGCCCATTTCCTCCAGGTCTCACCACTTGCCCTATTGCTGCAGCCTTCTTATTGTTTTGTACAAATAATCTATGTTCTTGACAGTGAAGTAAAGCATCATTCATCACATCCCCAAAGGTTACCAAAGATAGATTTCCAAGCAAATGTTGTTTTATTCGCCAGTGCAAACCTCCTACAAATTTGGAGATCCTCTTCGCTTCCGGAGTTACTTCATTCGGTATAAAGCTTGCTAACCGGGTAAATTCCTCTTCGTACTCGGCAACCGATCTCTCCCCTTGTACTAAATCTTGAAGCTTCCTCTGCATCTCCCTTTGAACTGCGGGAGGGAAATACTTTCCATCAAACAAAGCCCAAAAATTGGTGATTGACATTGTATCTCTTTGTTCGGGTGTCGTTATTGACACCCACCAGTGTAAGGCCGATCCGACAAGCTTAAAGGTAACGAGGATTTGCTTTTTCTCCTCACTACATTCCACCATCCTAAGATGACGTTGCATGTCATTCTTCCACTGGTTTGCCTTTATAACGTCCGAACCTCCCTCAAATTCTGGGGGATGACCCTTTAGGAATGACTCTCTTACCCGTTACCACTGAGAAGGTCCCGTAGGAACTAGTACTTCTTGTCCTCTCGCTTGAGCTTGTGGTATTTGTTGTGCCACTGCAGTCAACGCTGCATTAACAGCCTGGGCCACGATATTTGCCACATCAGCAGCACTGATATTCCCCGGTGGTGGCGGTGGAGGACCAACCTCATCCTCGACAACCCTATTGCGTCTAGCGGGACGTCCTCTCTTTGGCGACATCTGAGATAGAGAGGAGATAGAGTTAGAATATTATATAAAATAATCTATCTAGCAGAAGATTGCATACGTAAGCAACAAGAAAATCCTAACATTAAGCTCTATATCAAAGAACGATACGGTAAAACGTGACAAGTCCGCATAGATCCTAAAGACTCTAGAACCTGATGCTCTGATACCATCTGTGACAACCCGCAATCCGAAATAAAGGGTGGCCAGCCCTATACCCCGATGAAACAGGAATCATGGATAGATATCATTCTCAGCATCATAATAAACATACAGATTATCAGGAATAACCACACAATATTCCAGAAAATGGGTTGTCAAAAATTTTAGTTTTGAAATTTAAAGAAAACATTTTCAACAACCCATAATAGAAAAGGGGGTGGAAACTCCAACAAGTATATATATATACCAACAATAATAAGGAAAGGACCGAATGAAACATCGGTCAATAGAATTTATACAATACACAATAGGTTTCAGGTGTTATATAATACATCCATTATACAATTACAACGGTTTGGGCCACACGCCCGATTAAATACTGATCTTAACTAGAAAACAATAATAGAGGCGTCTACAAAAAATATCCCGTGATATCGGCAAAATGTCACGGCTCCTCAAAAGACTCAGAGAAAAGAAGGTCATTACGGGCGACCTTGCGGCGGAACACCTGGACGAATAATATATATACATACACAACAAGAAAGAAGAACCGGTCAGAGTCCGGTTTGATATGATCACTAGATAAATGACAGGTATGACAATAATGGATAAGTAAGCATGGATGATATTCTAGCATGGTAACATCATATAAAGAACTAAGACAGATAAATGATTATAAAAATGAAATCCAATTATACAAGAATTAAAAGTACTTATAAGCCTTTTTCATCTTTCATCATTTTCAATTCCATATTCTTTCCATTCCTTATCAGGAATGCATTTATTACCATGTGTTCTTTATGGCACTTATCTCAATAGTATGCTCTTTGTGGCATATCCTTTGCTCTTTATGGCATTAATGTTCCATCGAGTCCAACTCGATAATAGAATAGCTATAAATATAAATATAATGATTCTAAGACCGCCCGTCCGGGTTTCCCCACTGTGCGAGTCCCTAAATAACCATCATCTTCCAGGGCCTAACATAAGACAACCTGGGATCCTATCGCAAACATCAGGAAGCGGCCATATGCCTGCGGGGTAGTCAAGACCACACCCAGAATCTCCTACCCATCGCAGAAAAATATAAAACAAGCGCTCATATGGCCTAGGACTATATCCACCCTGCATTCACTAGCCAGAAGGCTTCACCTCACGCACGGACTTCCCTTAAGATGGTATTTAGAGAGGTGTGTAACACCCATTTTATTATTATCCATTACATGGTTTAGTAAATTATCATTTACTTTATCCATTTCACATTTTATCAAATGTATTAAGGTTATCCGAAACTATACGTATTTCGTATCGTCATAACATCCTCGATAAGGAATCAAACTCCCAAGTTATTTTCCAAAGCCTCCTTTTAGGCTTTATAATAGACCATCAAGTCAAACCTAGCTCACGTTAACTCCTAAAGTCTCCAAATTTGACCTTAAGATCCCCTAGATGTTTATACAACTATGAGAAAGAAGTAATGCCTGAACATTACTTTAAATCCCCCCTTAAAAGAACCCTAGATGAACCCCTTCGAGTCTAGGGAGTCGACCCAACTCAACTAATACTCTAAAATCCTATGTTTACTTCATTTAAGAAGTCCCCTAAACATTACTCCTACAAAAAGGGTTTAAAATTGCGAATTAAAATTTTTAAAAGTGTAGGGTTTCCGAATCGATTCGGCCTGGCCGAATCGATTCGGTCAGAAGACCTGAGATTCTGCATAGTTTTCGAATCGATTCGGATGAAAACCGAATCGATTCGGTAGGAAAGTTTGGGTTTCTGCATAACTACCGAATCGATTCGGTCCAGTCCGAATCGGTTCGGTTCACTAGACCTGGGCACTGAACCTAAGCGAATCGATTCGCCCAGAGGGCCGAATCGATTCGGGCCTGCGATTTTGCCAAGTTTTGGCTATGGAGTCTTGGACTCCAAATATACTCCCAACCAAAATCTCCTCAAACCAATCTCGTTTATCAACACCATTAGATCATTAACCCTACTAGTGACCACTTCAATCCTCATCAATCAACCCAATCATCTTTGAATGGATCAAAACCCACAAATACATAAAGAAAACCCTAAAATAGCTAAACCATGATCAATACATCATTATCATAACAAATCATTTATCTTAAACCATAAGTAGCAAGTAGAAACTTGCCTCAATTCAGCAATTGCAGATTTTCTTGGTGTAGGAGCAAGAATCCCTCTCAAATCTCCAATCTCTTTTCTTTCTTTCTACCCTTTCTCTTCCTCTCTCTAGTTCTCTCTAGGTTTAGGAAAGAAAATTAGGTGAATAGTGATTCCCACAAGACATGAGTCGTGACTTTAGCCAAAATTCCAACTCAATTTATAAATTATTACGATAAAATAATACGCAACTACATAATTGAGGTATAATCAGTCAAAAATGCCCAAAACCTCAAAACACAATATGGTACATTATCTGACTATCTCCAACGTTCCGGATTCAACTGCAGCCTCCAAATTATCATTTGGACATTTTATAATTCAATTTAAGTTCCGGTCTCTTTATTAAGCCAAATATCATTTTAAATTCATATGATATTAATAAGCATAACATAGCAATATTCACCCATAGTTAGGGTATATATGCAACTCATAGTGAATATTAACTTTTCTTCATTAAATTAGCATTCAAATCATAACCCAACGCTTATATCTAATTACCATACCTAGTAATTAATATAAAATAAGTTCTCATAAGCGAGGGTTATTACAGAAACATCCCCTGTTTTGGACCTTATTGGCTCTACCGAGGATATTCAGGTCACTAACCCTAGTGACCTCAACCCTGTTGGCCACTGCCATTGTTCCCTTTGCCCTGTTGGCCCTGGGGTACATGCTGTTGGTGCTATGGGACTTGCTGACCTTGCATGAACCCACTTCCATTAGGTATAAAACCTCCTGAGCGGAGTCTCTTAGCAGAATCCCCCAGTTGGAAATTCTGCTCCTAGTGATGACAAGTTTGCTCCTGTGGTGCCCGACTAACACAATTTCCTACTGACTTTCCAATTTAGATAGAGTCCCCCACTCTCTTTTTCCCCTTTAGATAGAAGTAATGATCCTGACAATGCAATAAGGTGACACTAACGATATCAGTGTACATATGTAATGTCGGGTTTCCTAATAAGTATTGTTTAATCCTCCAATTCAGCCCATTCATAAACTCCTACATCTTATTTTCCTCAGTATTCACCTCTTCTAGCACAAAGTTTGATAAGCGAGTGAATTCTTCCTCATAATCAGCCACTATATGATTTACTTGCTCAATATCTAGAAATTTCCTCCGCATCTTAGTTTAAATAGCTGAATGAAAGTATTTTCGATCAAACCGCACCCAAAACTCTGTAATAGTCATCGTATCTCGCTCCTCTATCGTGGTGAGTGACTCCCACCTCTATAACACCTCACCTACAAGATGAAACGTCGCCAACATCTTTCTTTGAGTGTCATTGCACTCAACCATGCAGAGGTGACGTTGCATGTCCTTCTTCAACTAACTGGCAGCTATAGCATCAAAACTGTCCTTGAACTTTGGTGGATAACCCTTATGAAAGGCTTCCCTCACCCTTTCCCACACAAATGGCCCTGGGTGGGCCTGGACGGTTGGTGACACCGACTGCTGCTGAGCCTAAGTCACAGCGATCATTGCGGCATTGAATGCCTGAGCAGCAATGATTACCACTTCTGCGACTGTCACGGTCCCCTGCGGTATCTGTGGCTCATTCTAAACCTATCCAACATTCGCCCCTCCAGCAGCCCTAATCTGTCATGCTCTCCTAGGTGGCATATGAAACTAGACCGGATTTTTATAAGCCCACAATTAATACAAATTATATTAGTAAAAGAACGTAACTACGCCAATGAGTAAAATAGTCCTAATAATTAATAGGGTTTTATATCAAAGAACGCTACGCTGAAATAGTAATAAGTCTGCACAGATCCTAAGGACTCTAGAACTTGATACTCTGATACCATCTATGATACCCCACTTATTAAAATAACGGGTGGCCAACCCTCTACTAAAATAAAATAGGAATCCCATTTGGATCATTCTTAGAATCACTATAAAAAACTAATTGCTTATTAACCAACTTCTTTTAAATTAAGTCATGTGTCAATTTTAATCTTCATTAAAGTGACATAATAACACCATACTAAAACCATAACTCATTTAGTCAATCACTAAAGGTCCAGAATCCCATAACAAGTTTGAACACAAAAATCTACTACATACAAAACTGGACCGAATAAACCATCAGTATAACATCCATACAATAATCTCCAGCTGAAATAAAATATAATGGAGTAAAATTGTCT
Source organism: Sambucus nigra (assembly GCA_949130495.1). NCBI lineage: Eukaryota > Viridiplantae > Streptophyta > Magnoliopsida > Dipsacales > Adoxaceae > Sambucus > Sambucus nigra. The sequence continues at coordinate 341,015,745 of OX422224.1, forward strand.
GACATGGGCAAAAATACTAAAACAGTCATGTCTAGAACATGAGAATAAAAATGACTAAATCAAACCCTGTAACATCCCATATCTGTCGCAACTCCGATACCTGGAAAAATAATCACTCTTGGTGTCCTTGTGGATGGACACCTATAAAAAAAATTTGAAAATAAATTTTATATGGGTCAGAGCTCAAATCCTTTTGAAAATATTTTGCAAGTAATTAAAATACATAAATAAATATGTGTACATTCTTCCGTATTTAAACTGGTACCACGCTCTCATGAGATAATGCTCACCACTCAACTATAGTGCGCACCTAACGTATGCATTTTAACCACAAAGCTGTGCTACCCTGCCAAACTAGTCTCAAAATATGTTTATGTCCGATGATACCTTGTCACCCATATTTTATAAAATTAGATTCCACATTCGCTTCACCATAATAATTCTCAATTATAATTTATTAATTTATTTCCAATAACTGTCACTAGTTATTTAAACATTATTCACACATAATGTCTTAAGTCCGTTTATATTTCTTTCACATTTATATAAATAATTTTCACATCACAACACACACACAGACACACACACAGACACACACACACACACATACACACACACATACACACACACACACACACACACACACACACACACACATATATATATATATATATATACATCAGAATGAGCTACTGGGACAAAATCTCACCACCGAACCCAAAATCGTAAACGTATTAGAGGTGGTCAAAGTCCTGAGACAGTGAGTTATAACCATACCAAAATTACCTCACTCGATTCCAATCTCACAAGGGCATGAATGGTGCTATGACCTGGGGTCGATACTTAACCTTCCGTTTTTCGCCAGGAAAAATCACCCAAATCATGCAACCTCCATCGTTAGCATCCACTAGAGTGGTATGTTCAAATAATTATACCATTCACACAGATATGATAATACATATATGCTGTCTCTATGTCCGTATATATATATATATATATATATATATATATATTTTTTTTTTTTCTTAATAATTTCGGCGAACCGTGCCTATTACTCGTAGCACTAGCGCTATATTTTTTAATATCAAATACATTCTCAATTATTTATTTAATTAAATAATCGATTCTAAAAATATTAATTCTGAACACGTATAACTTTCAATCAACCCGCATCCCTAATTCCCAAAAATTTCATCATAAATTCACAATAAATCCGCGAGTATAATTCACCCCAATTATTCTAAAATCACCCCGAATAAAAATACGAATTAATCTAAGCCATAATATCAATTAATATAATTTTTCTCAAAAGTCCTAAATTATCTCCCCGAATTTAAATTATGAACATTTTTCATCAAATAAGCTAAGCTAGGAGCAGTAGGTGAGCCGAAACGGTTCGACTAGAGGGCGAACCGGTTCTCCCCTACTGACTACCCAAGCCATCCCCCAAAATCATTTTTTATCCAATTAGAATCCAGCCACATCAATCATAACTCACATCTCAACAATATTTATCAATTCTCATGAATTCCATGTATAAAACAACTCCAATTTTATCTAATATTCAATTACACATGACGGTTATATGGGATTCACGCTTAATCTCCAATTAACATAAAAATTCTTATAATATCACTTTAAATCATATTTTCTCAATCCTTCAAATGGTAGAATTTACCTACCTTCATAAAATTTAAATTTCCAGATTTCAGTCATAATATATCACACATATTTTGTAATGAAATCATTAATCCAAAAAACCATTTGTATATAAATCCCACCCAAAATCCAATTCCCAATTATGATACAAAATGAAATTGAACACATGATTAAATAGCAAGATAATCACTTACCTTTGAAATCGTGTAGTCCGAATTTCGTGAAAATGATAATTAAAAATTCTAGAATCCCTTTCAATTTCTTCAATCCACTAGAGTTCTTGGGTTTTCTACTTTCTCTTCACTTTCCTTTAGACTCTTGAGTTTTTCTTCATATTTCTCTTCACTTTCTCACTAAATCGTTTGTAACTCAACTAAAGGATTTAGAATTATAAAAGGACTAATCCTCTTACATTACTCTTCATTATAAAATTAAAATCCTGAAATTGACTATTCACCTTCAATTAAAATTACTAAAACGCCCCTACACTAGTCCCGACTAGTCTTAAAAGCCATTGAGACCCAAACACTACCCCTGAGTATTTAAATTTGACTATTTGACCTATTTCGAATCAACCGTGAACTCAAAATCATCGTCCGAGTCACCCATCATAATTATCTCATCCCAACCTAATATAACTTACACACACGTCCCGGTTGAGATACTGTCAAAGCCCGCCATTTTTACTCACTTATGACGTAAATACCATTTGATATGAATTTATTTACTTTATCACACTAATAAATATTAAATCACATAAATCTTAATCCCTTTCATGCTAATTAATATTTATTTCATATTCACATTATTTTCCAATTTATTTTAAATTATTTTCACATGTGTAATTTAAATGCCAAATTATAACTATTCCAGATTACGGGGTATTACACCCAATAGCTAAAATATGAACTTATGGCTATGACACCCCGCCTAATTAAATACCGGATGATCAGTCATTTATTAAATTAAATTAGAATATCCAGTTGGTTTAGATTATGCATCACTGTCGAGAACTTTATTACTAAATACTAACCACCTAATATTTAAAAAGGACGATGACAAAATTTTATCTTTTAATTTATTTAAAACTAGGTTATGAATAATTAAACATTCACCATTCGCATCAATCTCATATGATAGGAAATAACTGCAATAATAAATGAAACTGGAGAAAATATTTTCAGTCTATGTCCCAAATACAATAATCCAACATAAATAAACCAACAATTGAATGAAGTAAATAACTAAATCCAAAATCTCTGAATAGAAGAGGGGAAACATGCCCTAACTAATGAAATAACTCAAAAGGAAGAAATGATATACATAGAGGCTTCTACTACCAAGGTCTTGTAACTTCCACAGTAGCTACAACTCACCGAGTGAATGGATCTCCTATGCTTGGTGTCCTTGTGGCCAGGCACCTAAAATAATTTGACAAGAAAAATAGATTTGCAGAAAACGGGTCAGAGCCTGAGTTAAAAACTGTTTAAAAATCAGTAAGTACTTAAAATGAGTTTATAGCACATATATTAAGCAAGCTAGATTATCGTACTCACTTGAGATGCTCACCTCTCATCTAACGTGCACGCCTAACGTTCCATCAAACTCTACTAGTTTCTATTCCCATGCTAACTAGTTCTTTCCCATATAACATCTAATTATATCCCAATATCGTTCCCATGTATTTCCCTCGCAATATACATAATACCTATAATCAACTTCTCTTTAACATGGATGAGTTCCTTTTTAATTTAATATAGGTAAATTGTTCACCAACTTAGTTCATTTCATATTTCATTATTATACACGTCTACTTAATTCACACAGTAGATAGTATCACAAGTATATATACATACGCTCTATTATATATATATATTCAATACTGCACCCCTAGACACAACTGCGGTGCATGTATACTTTGCTATCATGTCCTGGTGCATAGCTCATTGCATAAAGGACTAAAGGTTCAATATCTCACAAACCATCAAAACAACCACACATATTGGAGGTGAACATAGTTTGAAGACGATGGGCTACGCACATACCTACGCACCCATACGACTGTCATCACTATCATTATCTCAGATAGCCCGTACCTAGGTTCTATGCTCTAGTGTTACAAATCAAAATCCCACCCGAACGCTGCTCAAGGCATGATTGTCCACAACTCGCAACCTCCGCTCGATAAAAAGTAGCGTAGGTATGTTGTACACATAATAGTTCAATCAATAAGTATACACATAACTTATTATATTCATTAAGTATTCACGCAACCTAAGTTCCCAAAATTATATGTAGTATATTCGTCCCTACTACCCATAATGCTTTAACTACACGATTTACCTCTCTATCGTATATACTCTTTAAGGTTCTCTCATTCCAATCCATTCCCTTAGTAGTTACACAATTTCCCCTCACTACTACATTATGAAAAGAAGTTACTCTAGAATAACGTAGGTCCTATTCTCTCACTTAAAGAAACCTAGAAGGATTTTTAACTCATTTGGGCAAAATTTGGAGTTTCTAAAATCTCATTAGAACATAGGGATTCTCGTTCGAACGATATCGTTCGAATGAGGACGTTTAAACGAGTTTCTCACTTCGAACAAACTCGAAAATATCGTTAGTAATCTCGTTCGAACGACCTGGGCAGGTCTTCGAACGAAAATTCAGGGTTTGTCCCTGACTTCTAAAAGTTACATTTTTCCTATTCATTCAACAGGCAAATCACCCAAAACTCATCCTAATCCAAATTTAACAACTCTAAACCATATCCCCTAGTATTAGAACACTTTCCCATCCGTTTTAACATCAAATCCCTAAATTTATAACATAGATTTCGATTTATTTCTCAAATCTTCAACAAGCCCTAATTTTACATAACCTCCATTAACAACCATTTAATCCCAGATTAAATTTCGTGAAATTAACATATAAAACCCCAAATTATCATACCCAGAACATGGTTATTCAACTACATGCAAACCTATACTCCCAATTAACAACTCGAAACCATATCCCCTAGTATTAGAACACTTTCCCATCCGTTTTAATATCAAATCCCTAAATTTACAACATAGATTTCGATTTATTTCTCAAATCTTTAACAAGCCCTAATTTTACATAACCTCCATTAACAACCATTTAATCCCAAATTAAATTTCGTGAAATCAACATATAAAACCCATAATTATCATACCCAGAACATGGTTATTCAACTACATGCAAACCTATAATCCCAATTAAAGATTAATACCCAAATTCAATCCCAAATTCATAATATCATGGTTATTCCAACAACTACATTAACATGAATCATATATGCTCTAAAAATTCAGCAAGATAAACACCTGCCTTTTTATGAAGTTCTGATTCGCTGGATGAAATTGGTATAGGGGCGATCCTCTCTTCACGATCTACGCGTTAGTGTAATTTTTAGTGTGAGAGCTTGAGTCTTTATCCCTTGGCTCCTATGAAGTTCTTTTTCTTCCTCTTTGGTTCTCTCTCTCTCTCTCTCACGTAGGTTTGAAAACTCATAGATAGCCTATTACCCACATACTCTTACTTTTTTATTTTCTATTTTTGTCCATTTTAATTCCCTAAAATCTCAAAAGACTAAAATACCCCTTCGGGGTGTCGATTTGGCCTAAATTGCCCTAAAACCCAAATAAAACACCGAGTAGAGTTTTCTGACTATCTTGACCCTTCCGGAATCATTGGCGCACTCGAAATGGTCATATGAGTTACTTAAAACAAATCATCTTTTTAACCCAATAAAGTAATACTAACACGACTCACATGCGCGTCCCAATTAAGTATATTGTAACTGCCGTATTTTTCGCTTCCGACCATAATAATATTTTCTTAATCATATATTACCTTACTCGCAAAGTAATATTGAACATATTTATCATCAATTAATTCTAACTCTCATCATGCTAGTAATTATTACATTTAAATCCGGATTGGCGGCATCATAATGTAAAGGATTCTACCTGGGAGCGTGAGGATGACATGCGGGATAAATATCCAGAGTTATTCCTACCATGTACACCTTAATTATATTCTTTTCTGAATTTCGGGACAAAATTCCATTATTAGGGGAGAAGTATGTAATACCCCGTATTTTTGAGGGATTTTATTTTAATTATGGAATTTGGATTAATTAAATGAAAATGGAGAAAATTTATTCATAATTAATCCGAATTTAATTATTTTTAATAATTAAATATGTTAGTTTGTATACTCGAAATTCAGAAAGTTATCTTAAAAGACTCCTTATATGAGTATATATACGTCATGGGGCATTTAGAAGAGTCCTCAAAATATAAAACTCTCTAAGAGTCCTCGAAACATCAAACTCTCTTAGAAAAAAATATATAAAAATATTTGACCGTCCGATCGAGCTGAAATTTTTTGTACAACTTCCTCTCTTTTTAGCTACTACGCTCTTAAATTTCAGCCAATTACAACCACCCAATCATCCGGAATATTTTTTTAGTGTTTGTATCTGATTAAAACTCTTTCCTTAATCAAACTCTTAATCCTTTATATATCACAACAAATTCGTGGCTTGACTTTTAAAATTACTTTTTCATCAACTTTTCCACCAGAAGACCTCTCCAAAATTATTCCCTTTCATATACAAACTTTAGCTCCAAACTTAATCAAGTGCTTGACTTTATATTTGAAGGCTCATTTGGTGTTTTCTCGAGTTTGGGCTAAAATAAATTTTGATTATTTTCGCGAGAGGAACATGACGGTGCAATCAGATTTTTGGGTTAAAATTTATGTGATGATTTTGAGGTACGGAACTTACACAATATGCTTCTAAATTCTCTCGAGAGTATTCCATTTATTTTCTATGTCAATTGTACTCATGTTGAATTTTGATATTCAATGGAATCCTAAAAAATTGTTGGAATCTATTATTTGATTCATTGAGATATATTATATTGTTGATTTGAGCATACTGTCATGAGATTTTAATATAGCACAGAGAATGGGCACCCGCTAATAGTCCAAAAACTATTATATGGCTTTGAGAGGCCTAGGGGAGGTGAGGTGAGCCCTGGTGATCCATTGATGTGTTGTTGAGAAATTAATATTGATATAATGCTTGAGTATTGCATTTGATTTGTATATGTGCATTCTTATTGTTGTGATTTATTCATCGTGCTAATTATTTTTGAGCATCTATTACTGTCATATTGTGTACTTCCTGGTATTTTCTTTTAGTGGCAGGCTAGCGTGGATTGGGACGCTATGGACTAATTTGGAGGATTATTTTAGAGCTTGAATTGGAAGATTTAATTTTTATGTATAAATTAGTGGTGTAATTTTTATTGGAGAATTGTGTATTTTGGGAGAAACACGATTGTAAATCATTATTGTGAAAATAGAAGAATTGTGGTTTTGTTATATTTAAATCGTGTAATTTAGATGCTCTATACTTATTTTGGATGATTTTAGCGTAGGTTTTATTGTAGTAGCACGTCGTGTGTCCTCTCGCGCGCACGGGATGTTACAATGGCATAATGATCCACACTCTCATTATTGCTCTAGCCATTCCATTTTTCACATACCTCATGTCTTCTAGTTGGAGCAGTTCTAAGTGTCACGGCTTCTATTTTACTTCCCCGTCTTTGTTACTTGAAGATTTAAGGACCTATAAGATAATTGGAATTGAAGTGATGGTTATAGTGAGTTTTATGGGCATTTTGATTACAATATTTGGTACTTACACATAGATGTTGCAAATAAGACAACATCTGTAAGTGGTAGATTCGTCATCATTGACTAAATTTTTTTATTTTTAATCCCCTAATATTTTAGTAAGAAGATAAGTGTATTAACATTGATTGTTTTGTAATACATAGACACTTGCAGATGTGATTTTCTTTTTTTTTTCTATTTCGAATTTGTAAGTTTTTAGACCATAAGAGTGTTTGGGATATTATAAATTAATGTAATCATGCTACTTTACTTATGGTAACATAGTGTTTGATCGTTATAATTTCATTGCGTTATAGCTTGTGATTATATCCTGCAGTAGTTGCACGAAGGAGTGGCGATGAAACTTGGTTTGAAGTAGGCTGCTCTAGAACTTATACCCTAACAGTTGATGATATTGGTCTTACCATCATGTTTTAATGTGTTATGGTAGATGTAGAAATTAAACAACCCGCAGGACATGCCAACACATTATTGACGTTTTGTGTGATTCCAGCTCCGTGTCTTAGTCCACGTTTCTTGAATTCGAACAACGGAGTTGACCTGGCGGGCATTTGGTTTTGGATGGCCATGTTTGTCCGCATGGATTTTTACTGTGCTCTCGTATAACATTTTATCCGATGCCTATGATACAAGTGTTGCCCTACTTCAGGCAGAATTTTCTTCAAGAAATAATCTGTTAAACGGTTATAGATTACGTTTGGTAATTATTAATTGGAGTATCTAATATATTTTCATCTCTAACTTTTATGTGTTGAGATATGCTTAAACGATTCCAAGTCCTTCTTGATTTGATTGACTGTTATTATTCTATTAATTAAGTATAACTGCTATTCCATTTTAACTCTTTATTAGGACAAAACTATCAAAAGGTTTCTTGTGAGGAACATAATTGAGCAAGCTTCTGTTAAGGATGTCTAAGAAGCTTCTATGTTTGAGTGTAACTTTCAAGCATTATTACCTTTTCTATTGTTCCTCTTAGACCATCTGTAGTGGTGATGCTAAAAAATGAAGTAAAGGGAGACTTTGCAAATCGGTAGGCCTGCAATGGTGTACTCAAATTAACAAATTCAGCAGTAGAAATGGTAGGCGTTTTGCAAAGTTACTATTTGCCAACTGAATTTGCAAATGCTTCCTACGAACTTCATTTGCTCATAGGAATTTCCTACGAACTTCTGAAGTTCGTTGGAACTCCTATGAACAAATGAAGTTCGTAGGAAGCATTTTTTTATTAGGTATCTGAGTTTTTACATATTCCTACGAACTTATATTGTTTGGAAGAATTTTTTTTCATTTTCGACGAGCAATATAAGTTCGTAGGAACCTGGCTTGCAAATTTCTGTTCATCCACCACTATATGTGATGAAAGTAAAACCCATTTTTCAGTTTGCAATTATAACTTTCGTTTATGTCCACCATTGGACATGCTCTTATATATCTATTATCATTTGGTTGGGTAACACAGATAACTATTATTAACGAAGTGACAATTTTCGTTGTTTTGTATCATATAACTTCCTGACGTTGTATGTAAAGATGCAGTATTGTGTTTCATTTGGAATTAACTCAAAAGTTATAAGCGTCCAAGAGTATGCAGTCCTATCTCTTTCTAACTATATATACTATTATATTTTTGAGGCCTCGAGTTTGCTTGTTTGCAATGTACATGGTAGTTTAATAGTGCTATTATCCATTTAGCATGTTGTTTTTGCTCGATGTTGCCTGTGCTACAACATCTTCTATGAATAATTACGTCCATTTAGCATGGTGATTCTGTTCAATGTTGCCTAGAATATAATTATATACCTCCAATTAATAATTACCAAACGTAATTATTCATAGAAGATTAAATATTAGACCCCTCTAATTAATAATATATTGACACCCATTTTTCTAGATTAAACTATATCATGAATTTCGAGGACATGTTTTGTTTTAGTTTTAACATGTTCATTTTGTGCGTCATTATTATTTTTGTTCAGGTATACAGTTATAATATCATGCCATTTATGGTATTACTATAAATTTTGTAAAATTGATCGCGTTAATATAAATTTTGTGCTTCATATATGATGAGCTACTGTAAAATTGATGGAATTACTGGGAAATCCACTTAATCTTAAGTCATCATCAAAAGAACTAAAGATATACTTTGCCATTTTGTCTCTATGACTATTTATAGACGATGTCATTATACATCAAGCTTGGAGATTCATTAATTGACTGTTACAATTTCTTTTATATTTTTTAGTCTATATAAATGTTCTTGTCCATAGTGATATATTTACACACTCATGCAATCGTTGTTGTATTATAATATTATTTTTCATATCTACTCCTACGATTTTTTTATTATTAGATTTTTTGGCACATTTTTTTCTACTTTAGCGTGAGCTATAAGTACATTTATATTATTGAGATTGAAAGAAAACGACGTATTGTTGGAGGGAAATGGTATGTGGTGAATAATTTTATTTGTGTTATATTTTTAGCCATTTTTATTGTTTGCTATATGTGAGGGTGGTGTCATGTCGTGGATAATTTTTTATTTTTTTGATATTTTAAATAACACTTAGAAAATGAATATTTTTTTCTTATATATTACTATTTGTAAGTGTTTTGAACCATTACAAAAAATACATATTTTTCATTTGCAAGCTTTTATAACCGTTGCAAAATAAAGATGCTTACTCAATTTTGCAACAGTTATGAGCACTTGCAAATGAAATTTTTTGCAAGTGTTTTAAACACTTGCAAAATTTTAATTTGCAAGTGTTCAGAACCTTTGCAATTTTTTTTTGTGACGGTTATCCAGAACGGACATTTGTTCCCAATAAATCGTTGCAAATAACATATGTAACGGTTTTGAACACTTGAAATTTTTTTACAATGCGCTAATTTGCAAGTGTTTAGAACCGTTGCAAATGTCACTTGCAAGTGTTTAAAACAATTCCAAATTCCCTTTTTTGGTGTAGTTATTATTTATGAAACGATTTTAGTATCAATGCGAATTTTGTTTGAATATGAAATTTCGCATTAGGAAAATGGAATGCGAAATTTCACATTTTAAACTTCGCAATGTGAAATTTTTATAGACATCGAACAATATATAGAGATTTCAGTCCTTTGTTTTTTTTTTTTTATCTTCCATCACTTCTCATAATAATTTAAAGAGAGACCTCGCTTACTATGTCGATCAAACCTTCCATCTCTGTATACCCTGCCCTAGAAATTAGGCATTTAACGTTATTTGAGGTGTTTTGTCCAAAGAAAAATTCGAGTAATGAATAATTCAAGTGTAAAATGTAAAGTAATACGTAAGGTGGTGTATTACGTAAATCGTTTAAACAAGAAAAATCCCACGATGCTGGTATTGCATGAATGCATATTTAATCTCTAATAGTATTGCATGAATGTGTATTTAATACCACGATGAAGAAAATTGGTAAGTCAAAAAAAATATTCCAACCATATATTTAGACTCATAAAATTATAAGGAATATTAACAAGTGAAGAAAAATCGAAAAAAAAACTATTTTGTACGGCGCTCTCGATTCTTGCGCTCCTTGTATATGACAATTCAGGAGGCCAAACGACTATTGTAAATATGATTTTTGTAGCTAAAAAATGCAAGGAATATGATTCTTAAGTTAAAAGTTAAAAAAAGAAAGTTTTTTAGAGCTGGTACCAAAAGTGACACAAATCAACATTTGTGGGTGTTTTAGGGTATTTTTCAAATGGATTTTTTGGGTAACATGTTTGATGTATGTGTAGTCTCTTTCAAGACTTACTATGAATACCTTAGGGAACCAAATTACTTCCATTTGGGAATTAAAAATCTTGGGTTTGTTGGTCAAGGGTGGAAAGCTTCCGTAATTGCATTATAAGAGAAATGGGAGGGAAATACTTGGAGCTAAAACTCTCAAACATTTTCAGATTATATGTCCATCTTCTAGCTCTTGCAAGAGTTTCTCTTCCTTCAAAATTCGTGGTCCTTCTTTGCCACCCATTTTCCACCATCAAAACACCACCTTGGAGGTCCCAAAACTCCATTAAAACACCTCTCAAAGTTAGGAATGCTCATATGAGGTTTTGGGAGAAGTTCTTGGAGCTCAAATGAAACCTTTTAGGGAGTTTTTAAAAAGGTTTTTTCATGGATAAAGAAAAAGTAGTTCATGGATCTTGAAGATTCATTTGGGATCTTTAAGAATGGCCTATTGTGACTCCCTTTAGGTCTATCTTTAGAGGTGGTGGAGTCACCCACTTCTCTAGCATTATTTAAGGACATTTTGAAGTGAAAAATACTTATCTCTTATTAAGTTAAGTTGATGATGATATTAGTATGAGTACTTCGCATCTTGTTGATATTAGGTGTGTAGAAATAGCCATCCATGATTAAATATTGAATACTACATGATTTCAAGATATAGTTTAGAAGAAAATGGGATGTTCTATCTTTGAAATGGGTCTTGTAGTAAACCTATATTTAACTTGATTTTTCTACATATAAAATACGTTGATTAAGGTTTTAAATGTACTAATAGACTTATTAGTATCATTCTTACTATTTTCTATGAAAATGGGTACTTAAATGAATGATTGAATGGGTTTTAAAAATGGATAATTTTCAGCTCACTACTTATAGATATTTTATGAAATAAAATATTTTAAACTCATGTTTTAAGGTGAATAAATGATTTCTTTGATGTGAAGAACATTTGGTATGTATATGCCCTTTTATGAGTTTACTAGAGTGACTTTAATGTTGATGAATCATTATGAAATTAGCAAATGAATTTTCATTTACTAAGTGTACAATTTAGTATGTTAAACAAAGTTTTGGGATTAAAAGTGTAAATATGTGAAAGTGTAGTCTTCTTGCAAACTTTGGGTGAAATGTAAATAATGAAATTGTAGACGACTAAGTGTGAATAAAATGACTAAGTATGGGTCTTTATGCAAAAAGTCATAATCAAAGTGTGTAACACTAAGTTTGAAATGTAAAATGTCAAATGTTTAAATGTTGACTAAAATGGATTTTTTAGTGCGAAAACTCATAAATATGTGTGTAGAGTTTAATATGTGAAAAGCATGATTTTATGTATAAAAAGGATTAATGTACAAAAATGTGATTTTCGACAAAGTGAGAAATTGAAAAAGTGTCATAGTGACTAAAATGCCTACATGTAAACTTAAAAAGTTTTTTTTTTTTTTGTAAATAACACTTGAAAACAAAAGTGAAGATGCATATTTTGATATAAATTGGGTAAATTGGCAATTCACTTAAAGATTAACATATTCAGGAATTAAAAATGTTAGAGAGTGTTTTGACATATATGTAGAAAGAATGAAATGAGTCCTTAAACGGAAATGATTTTCGGCGTAAAGTCAACATGTGTGAAAAAAGGACTTTAATGGAATATAATGATTTTTCCTAAATGAATAATGGAAAAATGGACAGTTAATTCCAACACTTTGGATTCGTCCTGAAAAAGGAAAATTAATGTGGACAATATGAAAATGTCGAACACATTGGCAAGATAAAGATATTAGATGATGCCGGGTTAAATAATTAAGTAGAGCTATGATGTCCCTAGGCTGAAAAAATCACGGGGAACTGCAGTTTACTCGGTGCTTGGTGTCGAGCGGTGAAATTCTGTGAAACCATGGGTGTGCGTGTGTTGTGACGGGTGTGTGTGTCGATGGAATCCCTAAAGAAAATTCTAAGTAATGAATTGAGTATTCACGAAAGAGGCATAAATCAATGGAATGGGATGGTTAAATAAGATGAATTAATGATGTTTAAGCTACCTAATGAGGTTTGAATCATAATAAACACAAGCGTGTGTTATATGAGGCTTTCAAAGGAAAATGAGTATTTTTTTTAAACACGGTGTGTGCGTGTGTTGAATGGAAGTCCTATAATATGGTTAAGTAACTCTGGCGAGAGTTAATGAATGTTTGAAAGTAAATGTAATGTTTTTTCCTAACAAATGTCATTTTTTTCACGGTGCGAGTTAACGGGAAGGAATATGCTCGTTTTATGCCTAATGATATAAAGTGACTATTTTGTAAAAATAAGGAAGTATATTGGAGTGAATAACATTTTTGAATAAAATGGTTTAATACATTGGGAGATGTATTTTCAAGGGTATATATGTAGATATATATGTACTTTCACATGCATGTAGTGTAGCATGTGAGTATTCTTTTCTGTCGTTCATTTATATACTGCATTGTATAGTTCCCACTGAGCATTCAGCTCACTCCCTCCTTTTGTTATGAAAGGTTCCATCCTGTTTCGTATTTTGAGCGCGTTATACAAGTAAGTATTTACTTGCATTTACGTTAGTAGCTCTATTTACTTGTCCTTGGGGCACTTCCCTTAGGTTATATCATGTAGTGATTGTAAATTAAACTCGCATGCTAATAAGTGTAACGTTAAGTAATAATAAAATTGAATTAGAAACATTATTTAGGGTATTTTATTGCACTTTACAATTAACTCGTGAAACGGGTCGGGCTAGTCCTTTAATAACCTTTAAACCCGAGTTGGGTGTTACAAACTTTCTCCTTCTTCCCCTTTTCTCTTTTAATGCATGTAATGCTCGACGTCTTGGTGTCATGAATAAGGACCCTGAAAAAGATCACTCCTGTCCAACAAGTTTCTCTAAAGGTAAAACCTTCACATTCAAACAAACTTGAAGGAGATAAAACTGAGAGCATGGTGCAGAAAATTGGGGTTGATGTTAAGCATAATAAAATGAAAACGGATCCAAAGGTCATTCCAAAAGAGGTGATTCAAAGCCAACTATGGTTTAACCTCGACTACGCACCACTAAGGACACACCCTCCATCTTACAACCAACTCATCTTTCTTATATCATCCATCTTAGGGGTAAGGTTCATACATATAATGACTTTAACCTCATAAAAAATTGTAGTAATAAATTTTATAGCGTGAAAATTTATAATGAGAATTTTTATCCAACAGTTGTCAAAGACTCGCTGGAGGATCATTAGAGACTCTTCGAAGCCACTGGTGTTCCATTGGAGACTCATTAAATGGTAGTTAAAGACTCATTGGATGTCTACTAGAGTCCTGTGGGTGTCATTAGAGTAGTGTCAGAATATCGTTGGAGTGGTGTTGGAGAGTTGGTGGCGATATAGCATCAGAGGGTTGATGGAGAGTCGTTGGAGATCTAAAATAGGTTGAGTTAGATAGAAAAAATAATTTAGTATTGGGTTGTTATGGTGAAGTGTATTTTGGTCTAGTCTAAAAGACTTTGTAACCTTGCGATTTCATAATGCACATGTTTTTTATTAGGGGAAAAAAGTGAACATCTCTATTATTATTTGGGTCTTAAACGCTTCAGTACATCTTCAAAAGATTTTGGACACTTATGTCCATTAATAGATCAAATAAATGCTTAAACTCTTAGGTCCCTCACACACAAAAACAAGTGAATGTCACATTTCTTGATTGTGTGGTTCTAAAACTATCCTTTATTCGCAACATCGTTTATCTTCTTGATTGTGTTCTTTCACTGTGATTTTCTCATCAAGAATAAAAAACACGATTTAAGAGACATTTATTACAATTTTCCATTAAAAATAATCTAATATAACAAAACTCGATTTAAAGCATATGACCCCTGATTTCATAAAGACAATAGCTCAATCGATTTCAAAATAAACTTAAACATTGTGTAAATAATGATATCTAATATATATTTAATATGATGTCCCCAATCAGAGATTTACCACGTGGATTCAAAATGAATCTTTAATAAAGACTAACCCACTTTCACGCTTAGATCCAATTTCTCATTTACTCTAAGAGATGCATAACTCGAGAGAACGTATAACCTTTTAATTCTTCCATCCTCTTCATATACCATTTTTTAATATTAAAGGTTCCCTCACTACTAACTTTTTCTCCACTTAGTTTTTGAGTCATTACTCTTTATTTCCATACCCCCCCTTTCTTTCTCTCTCTTTGCTATGCGAAGGTATTGGATCTTTCCCTCTACTCTCCCTTCATTCATGTCCCTTTTCCCCAAAATCTCTTCCTCTTCCCTTGATAATATCTTCTCCAGATAGTCCCCTACATCTCTCTCTATATAGTATATCTAAAAGAAACAACTCCCTTCAGACTCCCGCAGTTCTAAAAGCATTGACAAAATATCATATAGGGAAAATATTCACGACATCACTAACCCAACAATTCTACGTCTATAAGTGTGTAATAGAATATATAGATATATAACTCGATTAGAATATTTTAATATTTTATTTCTATGATATCATCAATTTTCTTGGTGGTTGTTTATATCTTTTAATTTTTTTTTTGCAGTGTGTTATTTTTAATTTTGATTTATTGATTATATTTTCTTATCAATTCGCCACGGTGCATACTAACTATTTGATGAAATTCTATAAAGAAGATAAAATTTATGTTATCAGCTTAAGTATCCCTTTTAGTGTTTGAGAACTTTTAAATTTTTTTATAGAGTATGGATAATGACTATGCAACTACATGATAGTATTTGGATAAGAAGTACTTATTTTCCCATGTTGGTTTATAATTTTGGAATTGACAATGCTATGACTTAAGGTTTCTAGAATGTAGTTATAACCATCTTTACTTAAGTTTCTAAAAATGATGCCTATGGTTTTTGGCATGGATTTTTTGGATAGTAAAAAGTAGTTTGATTATGGTTAAAGTTTGTCTAGCACATTGTTGGTTAATATTGAATAAATAATTCCTCCAAAACAAAACTACACAGTGAACATAATTAGATATGAACTAATTTATTGTCTCTATTTTGTTTATTTTTGCATCTAAACTTCAAACCACAAAATCTTCATTTTTGTTTTAAATCGCGTGTGAGTTGCATTCTTGTTTTAATTTGTTTCTTTTTATTTTAATTTGTGCATGCCAAATATTTGTTGAAATGTCTTATAATGTCCAACTTATGTAAGGCATGGTTTCTCAGCTAGACAAAGAGATAGACATATGGTTTTTCTGAAGAGGGTGGCTTCAACTTTGTAAATATGAATGAAATAGAGAATATTTATGTGTCTTGCATACTTTTATAAAGAAATTGGGAAAGGATAATATCAGTGAGAGTTGGATTTCATGACAGGGAGAGAGAATGCTTGTGTGTATTGCATACTTCCAATGGTAAGGATGTGTGAGAGAGAGAGAGAGAGTTTACAAGTTTGGTTTGGGTCGCATGAGGAATAAGTTTGAGTTATTTATGAGGTTCAATTTTACTGTGGTTATTTTTTATTGTTTAATATATATATATATATATATATATATATACACTCTATGTTTTTTGTTATTTTTTGTTATTTAATAAATATACATAAGCGCACACACATTGAGAGAGAAAGAGGGGAGAGATAACGAAGGTAGGTTTAAGAAGTGGGGGTATATATGTGATGTTGTTTTGGAATGGATTCACAAGGAGAGGTGAGGGATGCTTTGGAGTCAAAATTATGTCCTGAGGTGATTTATGAGGTATATGAGAGATAACGTACAAAATTTATCATGTAAATTTCAAATATTATGCCATTTATCTTTGTATTATCCCGTTGTTTTAACTTTTCACCCCTAACTTGAGAAATGCTATTACAATACAATCGTTTATTTTAAAATTTTGGATTTACATTTCAAATTGTGTATCTAATCAGTGTTAAATAATTCAAGGTAGAGATCGTCATAATTCCGTGTTCAAATGCCTTACTTTTTTACTTGTTAGATCTTTTGGTAAACAACCATTCTTATACAATTCCTTTGAATACTATAAGTATTACTTTCAATGAACTTTACAGAATTATAGTTGTTTTTAGTCTCTTTATTTATATAAAGACATTCATTTTTATAGAAATATAATCATAATTTTTTTTATATATTTTTTTTTAACAAAGCCCGCTTAGCGTGTGGAGTTAAAAACTATTATCATTAGGAACTCAAACTATATGTATCGATTTACAAAAAGAAATACATAAATGTAGGTAGTGAAATCCTATTGATTAAAGTTCAACACAGTTCAGTTGAACATAATATAAAGATCATACACACAAGAGAACAAGTTGTATGTGGTTTGAAAATATGCCTACGTCCACGGGAGGTTTTATCTTGTTATTGATAGAGAGTTCTAGTACTCTTGATTACATTCCCTGGGGATAGGTTTTCATTTGTAAAAAATTGATTGAGTCTTTGGGATCTCAATGCAATTATCCCCAGTTGATAGGTCATATTTTTTCCTTTGATGTTCACAGGCCGGTTATCTTTAATAGTCCTTATCTACATGATGGGGTTTATTGATCGGGTACACATGCTCCCTTCCCACACGTGGTAGATTATTTTCCCGCAATTTCCCTTAAAGTTATGTAGTTTATTGAGGCTGCAGAGGTTTGTTTTGACTTTTGAAAGAATGTGTGTTGTGGTCATGGATAGCCTTGATCGCCCAGTTATGTTCTGGTTAGACGAAAATAATGTAATATAATTTTTATAGTGAAAAGACATTTTTCCTGTGTAAATTCTGGGGGCACACTAGTGTTTTAACCCATTTGTGTGAGGGGTGTAGGGACAAAAGTTACCTTAGACTGAATATTTATTTTATTTTCACTTAGGATAGTTTGGCATATCTCGATACAAACCGTCACGACAAATCGACTCCAAGATTGAAGACTTCTTTGCATCCCACAAAGGTATAAATCGACTGGTGTTTCAATTTATTGATGAAATTTAATTTGGGATGTTTTATTTTATTAAAACATAAACATGATTTTGTAAGTTTAAAAATCGAGGCATTTTTTATTAAAGAAATATCAAAGTTCGCTGACCTCATTCAAAAGAGATGGCAATCTCGTTCGAATAAGATGTCGAAGTCGTTCGAAGTATCACTCGATCATTTCATCAAATGTGCATCTAACGAGGGCGTACTGTTTTTAATCGTTTGAAGGTAGTTCAAAACAGATGGCCTTATCGTTCGAACGAGTTTTTGTTTTGGTTTGAACGAACCACCACCTCAAATCTTGTACACGAGATATCAATACCTGTATTGTTTCCAAATTTCGTTGTACTTTTGCCCAATTGATTGTTTCTCATCTGTTGCAAAGGTTTTTTTTACCCATTTTAGTTTATAAAACACTTTTGATTCACAAACACATTCCCAAATAGATTTTGTGAATTCTTTTAAACCTTGTTAAAATATACTCATTATGTAATGATCATCTCTTCGGATAACTTGTGAACCTCAAAGGATCACATCTAAAGACTGAAGGCTAAATGCTGATTGGTGGATACAGAGGATGTACCGTCACATGTGGATTGCTCAAGATTGAGGAGTATTCTTTTGAGATTCTGCGAAGACTGCGCATTGTACTTGTGAGTCATATCAAGTAGCATTGTATGTCGACTGTCTTGTAAAGTTTCTAAAGTGTAGAAATAAAGGTTTTGCCCCAAAAAGGGATTTTCCCTCACTTATCGTGTGATTACATGTTTATATATCCAATTTATAACTTACATGCATGTCTTAGGATAACAAGATAAAATTGGATTTGTGTGTGGACATTCAATCATATAAATCATTCCATTAAGATCATGAAAGTGCACTCTCGAATTGTTATCAGAGCAGGTTGCACCAAATTATCATGTGATCTTGATTTTCAAAGAATGTTTCTCGCTGATACCAACTCTAACAAACTGGTATCAGAGCAGGTTACACAAAAATAAAGTGTGATCCTTTTTACTCATTTTTTTTTCTTTTATATCAATTTTTTTTGAAAAATTGTTGATCTTTGAAAGGATGGATTTTAAGGGATAATTTGTATAATCGATTACCCATATTTGATGGTTCCAATTATGCTTATCGAAAAGATAGGATGATATTTGCCTTAAAATCCATAGATGAACGTGTTTGGTCAGTTTGTGAAAGAGGGTGGTCTCGTCCCACTATGACAATAGATAATATCGTTGGCCCTAAACCCGTCTTTTCATGGTCTCACGGACTTAGTTCTATTTCTAGAGCCATTACCCCTGACGAGTTCCATCACATTATAACTTGCACTATGTCTAAAGAAGCTTGAGATACTCTCCAACTCACACACAAGGGTACCAATGCTGTAAAGGCATCCAAGCTACAAAATTTGACCATCCCATTTGAGACCATTACCATGCTAGAGTCGAGCCCTTTGATGAGTTTGGGTGAGAAAATTTTAAAAACGAGAGTTATGAAGAAAATTTTGAGGTCGCTCTTGCCCGCTTTAGTCCTAAAGTCACCGTACTTAATTCGTCAGGGATCCTAGACACTCTTAGGTTAAAAGAACTTATAGGAGATCTTCAAATGTATCATATAGACATGTTCCCTAAAACCATTAAACCTAAGAAAGTAAGGATTGGTTTAAATACTTAAACTAAGAAAAATAAGAAAGAAAAAGTTTTCGAGTTCGAACCTGATATTGATTTTGATGACTTGGCCCTTTTTACAAAAAAATTCAAAAACTTTCTCAAATTTTCAAAAGATAATTATTCCATAGAAGATATTTTTGAGAAAAATAGAAATAAAAATAAGGGCATAAGCAGGGGAGAGAAAGAAGAAGAGATTAGATGTTATAAGTGTGAAGGAAAAGGGCACAAGGCACATGAGTGTGCCACTAGGCTTAAGAGAAAGGGCAAGAAGTTATGAATAAATCCACTCTTAGTGATAGTGACATCAAGTCGATTAATTCAAGGGGAAAATCACCACATGAACCGTGTATTGCGTTTATGGCTAGTCATATTATCACTTTTAATTTGTCCCATGTCGATGAGGACATATCTAAACGTGAGAGCCTCGATGATGTTTCGAGCCATTCTAGTGATATTGAGGATGATTTTGAGTGAGGGAGAAGGTGATATCCAAAAGGAGTTTAGTGATCTTTACACTGATACTTTCAAAACTAAAAATCTAAACAAATATTTGTCTCTTATGGTGTTAGATTTGGAGAAGGAGGTGAAATTTTGGAGAGAGTGTGAGGCTTCGGTGTGTCAACTCGAGAAGGTGAAGATTTCTTTATGTGAGTAATTGATCATTTTAGTCCGGGGACATACGAATTTGACTGACATCGTGGCTAATCTTACGAGAGATCTTTAATATTTATTAGAGACTCACGAGAAACTTGAAGCTCGTGTATACTAACTTGAGAGCGATCTCGAATTGGCCCGGGAGGTCAAGATCACTTTAGAGGACACATCTAAGAAGGTAGGAAATATGATCCTTGGTCCCGCTTTAGGTAACTTCGAGAGTTAAGAAATAGGTTATGACGATGCATCCACTTCCCATCTCATACCCGAGCCGATTCCTGAGTTTTTGTTAGATCTTTACGGCCCTTGACCTAACCCGCCAATGAGAGCTCGTTTTGAACATTTCGAAAAAGTTGGACCCAATCCCATTTATGTTTGTACCCATTGAAAACAAAGAGGCCACCTTAGAGAGTTTTATTTTAATCTAGAGAGAGCGTCTTATCGGTATGTTCCCCGATTTTCTCGCACATAAGTTCTCGTACGCACTGTGACATATGTTGCTTCGCATGCTCCTGCACATCACTTGAGAGATTTTGAGAGTTTCGAGAGCATGTAGAGTGTTTAGTCAAGACTTTACAAAATTTGCTGAAGGTTTTTCATAGGATGCCATCTCCTTTGGATAACTCCTCGGGGCCTAATGATCGAGGTTGTGACTTATTACTAGAATAGGGTATTTTCATGCTCATATCTTATATCCCTATTGCTAGTATATACTATCATTATACTTATGTTTTTCATTTTGATATAGTTTTTGAAAAATACAAAAAGACCTTTATTTTTCTTGAAAAATTTTGAAAAAAAAAGATTGTTGCTTTCTTTTGAGAAAAGGTGAAAAGGCAAAAATATTTTATTTAGATAAAATTTTGAAAAATACAAAAAGAATTTGTTAATTTCTTTTACACCTTATGTGGATAAATATTAAAGATGTCCGAGTCACCTATTTATTCCATATCCACGTGACTATTTTGTAGTGTTTTGAGTTGTGACATCATTTCATAGATGTGCTTTATAATGTGTGGAGTCATTAAGATGTGATTTGATGACAACTTTCTACATGTTTGACTCATTTTCTCCTTTAATGCACACGATCAGGAGCTTATATGAGTATTGCACTTACCTATAACATGTCGATCCTAGTGTTTTCATCTCAATTTTTCTTTAAAGATGAACCAAATGTGAAAAATGAAATAATAAAAAGTTGTGCATGAAAGATCCATTGCTCGGATTTAAAAAATCATTCTTCTAGTAAAATTGTTATATTTTAAACAATAAAATCGACTGTGAAAGACAAAGTCTTTGTGTGAAAAGCCACAATTTGCAAAGAAAAGAGCCTAAAAAGATTAGAGACACGTAAAAACATAAGTTCTAGACCATTTTCTTGAACATTGATGCTTTGCTACAAATAAGAATTACTTTCTTCAAAATAATTGAGAGTATAATTGCTATATGTGAGATTTTGAGCAAGTTAAGTCGAATATCAATGGTTTGCACATACTATAAAAATCCCGAATTTTTTGATTAGGTTAAGTCAATTTCACACGAGTTCACCATTTTTACACCTAAGATAGACTTTGAGATCTTTCGTTAGTGGTGTCTCAATCCTTCATGCACGCGTGTTATGTTTGTCTATGTTGATTAACCTACGGAATATATTCACACCCATACATTCCATTTCCATGATTCGAGTATTTTGTGTTTCTCTATGGTGTGTTGTATTTGTTAAATTTTAAACTTGAAAAATTCTAAAAATTTTCAAAAATAGTTGGTGAATGTAAGCCTTTGAGATTATCATTGCATGTGTGTTATTTATATCTTTTGTGATGATATCTTCTTTCTATGTGATGCTTTGTAATTTATGATTATGTTTACTCCTTTGTCTATTTTGTACAAAAGGGGGAGACTTATTGATTTGATGATGAGTTTGATTTACGGGCTTTATTACTTTATGAGTTTTTTGTTTTCTATTTCAAACTCGATGCATCACGAGATATTTTTCTTTACTTAATGTGTGTAGGTACTTTATACAGAAATCATGACACACTGGATGAAGTAAAAAAATATAAGGGAAGCTCCAGAAGAGAATGAAGACAAATAATCTCATTAGGATATTTTGTCATTTATGGGTATATTTTATGTAATTTAGAGTTTGATTAGGTTTGTATAGTTTTGTAGCGGAATAGCCAAAGGGGGGTATTTGTAAGGGCAAATAGTTTAGTTTAGGATGGATATTTATTTTATTTGGACTTAGGATAGTTTGGTGTAGCCCGATACAAACCATCATGCACCGTCACGACAAACCGACTCCAAGATTAATGAATTCCTTGCATCCCACAAAGGTATAAATAAACTAGTGTTTATATTTATTTATGAAATTTATTTTGGGATATTTTATTTTTGTTAAAATTGAAACAAGATTTTTTAAGTTTAAAAATCGGGGAATTTTTTATTAAAAAAATTTCAAAGTTTCCTGACCTCATTAGAACGAGATGGCAATCTCATTTGAATGAGATGTCAAAGTCATTCGAAGCATCGTTCGATCATTTTATTTAATGTGCATCTAACGAGGGCGTACTGTTTTGCATCGTTTGAAGGTCAATTGATGCTTGCTCAAACGAGGTGTCCTTATTGTTCGAATGAACTTTTATTTTCGTTTGAACGAACCGCTGCCTCGAATTTTATGCATGGGATATAAATACTTGATTCATTTCCAAATTTCACGGGACTTTTAACAAATCGATTTCTTCACATCCGTTGAAACGTTTTTACCCCTTTTGGTATATAAAACACTTTTGATTCACAAACACATCCCTAAATAGATTTTTTGAATCCGTTTGAACCTTGTTAAGATATAATGATTGTGGAGAGATCGTCTCTATGGCTGACTTGTGAACGCGGATGGATCATAACTGAAGATTAAAGGCTGAAGCCTGATTGGTGGATACTGAGGGTGGATTTCCACATGTGGACTGCTCATGATTGAGGAGTATTATTTTGAGATTCTATAAAGATTACGCATTATACTTGTGGCTCATATCAAGTAGCATTGTAATTCGACTATTTAAATGTACGTCGGTCCTATGGATTATTATAACGTTGATAGAGGCCATTGGATTTATCCTAATTGTGGATAGGTTGGGGATACCTTCCCCCAATTTGTATCTTCTTAGATTTATGTGAATACTTTAACATTTTCCCTTCATATTTCTCGCCCAATACGTGGTTAATCGTTAATGGAATCAATCACCTAAATGAGATTTATGGGACTCGTCTAAGGATCTCAAAAATTTATAATTGCTACATAAGGGTACTGACCTCTGAGAAAGTTTACTACATGGAATTAAGGAAGGTTGAGAGAGCTTTGGTCATCAACAAAATAGATTCTAACAAGTAATAATAGCCTCATGGCTTCACGATTTAGAAATGGGAGCATTTGCCCATTTTTGGGGGTGGTAAATCTTACAACGGCTCCAAATGACCCGGTAGGGGCATGAAATAGGTTTATTCTCATTCCTTAGGTTCAAATTGCCTTCTTTTGAAATTCCTCTTTATAATTATATATCTTGTGTTTTGGCATTGTTGTAACACTTTTATCTTTTTGATTGTGTAGTTGCGCGGAATAAAAAAGATCCCAACCCAGACGAAGCTAACGTTTCTTCATTGAAGAAGATTTGAGCAATCAAATAGAGGCTTGGAGATTCTAATCATCCTAGGTCATAATTTTCTTTATTTGTTACACTTTATCAACTACATCATTAGTCGCCCAACCAGTTGATAGTAGTCCTAAGATCCCATAGGGATATGCGGACCACCATCCTTCGTGTGGTAAAACTTCTAGTTCCTTTAAGTCCTTAGATATTTTTCAGTATTTATGTCACCATCCCTACCTCATCTAAAGATGATATGGAACCAATAAGTAAGATCCCTAATCTGATGGTGGCATTATCTACCCAATTTCCCCCACTGCCCACTGAACAGAGAGGAAGGAGGTAGAGGGGCCTTCATATCTACTTATTTTGGGATATTCCTCGAACAATACACAAGTCAATCCTTTGTAAAAGAGTAAGTTGAATGATGGAATTTTTATCCATACCCCAACTTCCAAGTTGGGGGATGTTGTCCTCGAAAGGTGAAGGCCCTTATTGATGGTTCAGCTACCAAGTAGCTAAAACTGGCTCTTAGACTTCTGAGTGGATCTTGCCTCCCTAGCGACCCACCTTTGGTCGCTAGTCTGACCTTAAAGAGGTTGGTTGCATGCCTATCAGGCGTTATATCTAGTAAGTTCTAAAACTTTTCCTTTTTACCTGTGGTAAATTTTATATACTGACTAGTGTTTTCCTCATTTTTTCTGTTTGCTTGATGGTTCATCATGGACTTCATCAATTTGCTTAACAAGAGTGTCGATTCAAAAGAAGGAAGTCTATGACCTAACGGTTTCCTTAAACACAACCCAAAAGTATTTTAATATTTCCAAAGGCAATGTGACCTAGAGGGAGGCCGAGCTAAAGGCCCAAGATGAATAAATCCTCCAGCTAAAGGCTAATGTTGTGACCTTGGAAAAGGAAAATCAGGAGTCCACCCAGAATTTTATTGTAGCATTGGAAGCATATAACATTGGCTTTGACAAAGGCTGGGATAAAGATTTTGATAATGGTAAAAAAAGTTGAGCTTTTTCCATAAGGCCTTTTTCAAAATGGGTTATGATGAGGCCTTAGTGAAGGCTAATGTTGTTGGGGACTCAGAGCTATTTGCCAAGAATAATCCTAGTACTCCTCCCAACTTGGAGGAAATAGAAGAAGAAAAAGAATAAGCAGACAACCAGGCTGTAGAAGATCCCAAAGAGAAGACTCATCCACCTTAGTATTCTTTAGGGGTTTTTTTTATAATTTTAAATTTTTTTCTTTTACTTCTTTACTCTATGTAAAGGCCTTGCCCCATATACAATTTTGGAATGAAAATGAACTTTTGACTTTGCCTCCTCTTTGCATCGATTGTTCACTTTATACATTTCCTATGTATGATTTGTTCCTTTTAAATAATGAACTAACTTCATCTATTTCTGTAATCTGGTGATTGAGTGGCCTGTGTGCCGATGGATTAATATGATGATGCCTTTGATTTTGTTCTTGGGGGGACTCCTCTGGTTAGGCCAGGATGTCCTTCTTAGCTGTTCGCCAAGAATTTTCCAAGATGATGTCACTTCATGGAAATAATAATGAGAAGTTTGCGAGTCTTCAAGCCGAGCTCGAAGAAATAAGGGACATTGCCAGCCTGCTACAAAATGAGAATTTTCGCTTAAGACGAGATCGTGGAAAATTCAAACAAGCTTTTTATGAAAATAAATTGATTAAAAGGGTTTAAACCAAAGGATCATGAGGATAAGATATAATTTTAGGAAGCAGCCTCACATAGTTTTGATCAATGAATATTGCGACGGTTGTTAAATGCCCCAATTCATCTTAAGGAAGCCAATGACCTGTCCTATAAGCATGACTAGTTAAATGCTTTAATTATCCTTAAAGCCCCCCATGATTTTGAGTTGTGGTACTGGTACTTTATAGAATCCCCCTATTATAAGATTCCTCCCTTTGGGAGTGAGGAATCATGATAATCAATTGATGTAATTCCTCTATGGTTGATCGAGAAGTTTTTTAGTTGACCACGGTAGCGATGATGAGATTCCCCATTGTACCCCATAGACTTCCCATTTGATGTCCAAAGTTGGGATATCTTGTGGTTCTCAAAGATGATGTAACTATTTTCACTTGTAAA
This sequence comes from Sambucus nigra, assembly GCA_949130495.1. Lineage (NCBI taxonomy): Eukaryota > Viridiplantae > Streptophyta > Magnoliopsida > Dipsacales > Adoxaceae > Sambucus > Sambucus nigra. The sequence goes on from OX422224.1 coordinate 341,041,987, forward strand.
TGACTTGTAATTAATGAACACTTGAGTGAAATGAAAAAAGTATTTTTTTCATTTGTATTTGAATCCCCCCTTTTATTTCCCAGTATGTTTGATCCGTTGAGATTTTATTCGACCAATATTGACGTATTGCTAAGCACCCAGGGATCCCCCATTTTTTATGGGCAATTTTGTATGATTTCTTATTATATTGACAAAACATGTAGCCTAACAGTAGAGATTAGGAGTGAAATCAATTCAATAAGGCATAATTCAAAGTAAGTAATAAACAAAGTCTGGTCGGATGCATATAATGAGATAATTTGGTTTATTATTGGCATTTCACTTGGAACAATCAAAGCTAATTGAATTAATAAACTAGCGAAACTTAACTACCAAGTATAAAGAATTAAAAACTAAAAAAGACAAATTTAAAGTTGGAATTAAAAATAAATTTCTTGAGATTGGTTGCATTCCAACCCCAAGGTCTCTCCATTCTCTTAATTGTTTTCAAGTGATAGGATCCTTGCGGGTTGTTTCTAATGACTCTGAATTGACCCTCCCAGTTTGGTTTTAATTTTTCGTATAATGGCTTCCTCGCACTACAGATGATCTTTCTTAGCACATAATATTTGAAACAGCCTAAATGCATGCCTTTATTGTACTATCTTATCAATTGTTGTTGGTAGGTTGCCAACTTGATCAGGGTGTGTTCCGTATTCTAATTTATTAGGTTAAGCTCCATGATTATCACTTTATTGTTCAACCATTGGTCAACTATGGTCATTCTCATAATCGATAGTCTTGAGTTTATCAATATAATGGATTCTATCCCACAGGCTAAGGTGAAGGGAGGTTCCACTTATCGACCGTTTGGGAGTTATTCGATGTGCCCCGAGGATGTGGGAGAGCTCTTCCAACCAAGCACCTTTTTTCCTTTTCTAACCTTTTCTTCATTCCCACAAGGACCATATTATTAGAAGCCTCTACTTGTCCATTTCTTTTACGGTAAGCTATGAACTCTAATAGTGAGTTATTACATGACTACTATATAAATCTTGGAAGGGATTGCTTTTTTAAATATGCCCCATTTTCGGTGACGAGGGTTCTTGGCACAAAAAATGGGTTATGATGTTTTTCTAAACAAAACTGATTATATCAGTATCTCTCATGTTTTCCATTGGCTCTGCTTCAATCCATTTAGTGAATTAGTTTATTCCAACTAGAAGGAATTTTATATTGACAGATGCAGTAGGCAGTAATCCTATGATATCCAACCCTCACTGATTAAATGACCATGGGTTGGTGAGAGACTTGAGGTCAATAGCTGGCTAGTGGAATAGTGGCGAGAATAATTAGCACCCTTTTACATAAGATGTAGTTTTTTTCTTCATATAGGACCACTAATACCCTTCCTTAATTTCTCACAATACAAGAGACCTTCCACCGGCATGAATCCCATAAATTCTTTCGTGTAGCTCGTACAGTTTCTGATCGATGTCATTGGGATGGGCACATTATAAATATGGTCCAATGAATGATCTTCTATAGATATTTAATTCAAGGGATAAATTAAAGTGAAAAACTTTCACCCTAATTTGGTGGGCCTCTCTTATTTCTTGGGTAAATACATCTTCCTTAAAATATTTTACTATTTAGTCCATCCAACTAGGGTATTTTTCCATGGCTAATATCTGGTTGCCATATTATTTCCATTGGGTGCATGGTTGAGCTAGGTATTCCATATGTGTCTCTCCCTTGATGTTGGATTCGATAGATAAATCCAAAGTAGTCAAGGCATATGCATGGTTTTTGTTCCCCATGAGAATTATTGAACCAGGACATGTTATGATTGAGTAATTAATCCCCGAGCCTTTTTAAGATAAGCCGATATATGTTTATCTCTAGTGTTGTAGTCTATTAATACTTGATTGGATACCAACCTTCAGTACACCAAAACGCTCATTTAGTAACAGACTATTTTTGGTATTACTAACAGTATTATACCATTACTATTTCTCACAATATATTACCATTAATAATATGAGATAAGTGTTAGTAATATTAGTTTAATATTTTAAAAGAAATTTTTTCTTAAAAAAGATTAATTTTCCTCTAAGCCAAAGAATTTCCCCGACTATACACAAGCTCTATCCAAATGTGACCTCTTCCTTTTCCTCTTGTCCAAATCGTTACATTCTCCATTTCTCCAAATCGTGACCTTCTCCCTCTTACTCTTCTCTAAATTGAAACCTCTTCTCCAAATCGCGACCTGCTAGACGCCTAGGTTTTCGAAGAACTGTCACCTAGGGTTTAGGAGAATCACGACCTAAGGTTTGGAAAAACTGTCACCTAGGTACTTTTTTCTCTCCCTCTCTCTCCCTTTTTACACACACACACACACACACACACACACACACACACACACACACACACACACACACACGCGTACTTGTTTTGGATTTGGTAAGTTAGGTCTTTTTATAACTGTTTGATTTTATTTATTTTTTTCTTAGATCTGATGTTTATGAGTGTATATGTATATATTGATTGTGGGGGACTGCAGGATTTTAGTTTGGAAGGGGAGAAATGTGGAATTACGTTTTTTGACTGTATATGTATATATTAAGTTGATTTTATTTATTTTTTTGCTTAGGTCTTTAGGAAATGGGCATTTTGAGAACAGTGGTAATTCTTCTATCGTAGAGAACAGTCAACAGACTGACGCCTTAAATCTTTAAAAAAGTAGGTTGGTTTAAAGTTTTATTTATTTGAGTTCAATAACTTCTTGTGTTCTATGAGTTTGGGTATAAAAAATTGATGCTTATGTTGCATATTTAGAGAAATGATGCTTATGTTCTTATACTAAAGTGATGTTTATGTTATATTATTAATAGTCACTATTTGTCAAGCTTGAAGCATCACTTTCTAATTGGATTTTGTCTGGTTCTCCAATTCTCATTTATGTAGGGGCACGGTTTTGTTTTGGTGGGAAAGACTATTTATTTATTTATGTTCTAGTAAAGTATTTATGTTATAGTAAAGTAAGGTTATACATTATTTTGTTTGGGAGTGAGAGATAATCATAGAAATGCGGTAGGTATTGTTATTGATCACTATATGAAAGATAAAGTGGTGGATGTTAAAAGATGGGGAGATAGATTTATGAACATTAAGCTTGTATTAGATAAAATAATATTGAATGTTATAAGTTCTTATGCACCCCAAGAAGCGTTAGATGGACATGTAAATAAAATATTTTATTGTATGAAGTATTACAACAAATTCCTACACATGAAACATATTTTTAGGAGGTGACTTAAATGGACATGTAGGAGTAGAACGGGACAAAATTTAGACGGTTATTCAAGGGTACACGTAGGTTGTGGTTTTGGTAAGAGAAATGAAGAAGGGGAAACTATTTTAGAATTTGCTAAGGCATATGATCTAGCGCTAACAAAAATATTTTTTTAAGAAAGGGAAGAGCATTTATTAACATTTAAAACATAAGAGAATAAAACTCAAATATATTATTGCTTACTTAGAAGAAGAGACTTGAACACATGCAACGAATGTAGTGTTATACTGGGTGAAAGCTTAACAAATTAACATCGCTTATTAGTAATATATTTAGTCATTTAAGGATTTAAGTATATAAAAGAGACAATAGGTATCAAAATATAAAATGTAAGTATTTAAAAGGAAACAAAGAGATAGAATTGAAGGAAAAGGTTCCATTAAACATGAAGTGGAATTGGGACGAAAATGTTAATGACATTTGGTCAAGAACAAAGAATAATATTAAGAAAATGGCTAAGCAAATTTTAGGTGAGAATAAAGAAAAAAGATTCATTAAAAAAGAGATTTGGTGGTGGAATGAGGAAATGAAAAAGATAATACAAAAGAAACGAGTAAGTTTTAAAGAGTGACAAAAGAGTAAAAATCAAGAAGATTTAGAAAGGTATGAGAAGTTAAAAAGTGAAGTAAAACATATGATTAGAAATGCAAAACAAAATGCACTCGATAATCTTTATAGTAAATTAGGTACCAAGCTAGGTGAAAAGGAGATATATAAATTGGCAAAGAATAGAGCTATATTGACAAGGGATATGGGTCTAGTTAAGTATATTAAAGACATAAATCAAAATATAATAATTAATAATAAAGAAATTATAGATAGATGGGAATAATATTTTCAAGGATTATTGAATGAAGGATACCGCCCAAAAAATGTCGAGAACATAGAACTGAATATAGGAATGGTATGTCCGATTACTGAAAATAAGTAGATATGTTAATAAGAAAAATGGGAAGGAATAAAGCAGTTGGCTCGGATAAAATAACCATAGAGGTATGGAGGACCCTTGGAAGTATAAGGATAAAATGGTTAACATGTCTATTGAATAAAATTTTAAAATAAGGAAACATGCTAGATGAGTGGAGAAAAAGCACTATAATATCTTTGTATATAAATAAAGGGGATGTACAAACTTGCGTTAATTATAGATGAATCAAACTGATGAATCACATTATTAAATTAGTGAAAAATATTATAGAACAAAGATTAAGAAATGAGTTAACTATTTTGGACAATCAATTTGGATTTAGGCCAGGAAGGTCCACCACATAAGCTATTTACTTATTAAGACAGTTAATGGAGAAGTGTAAAAGTAAGAAAAAAACTTACATATGGTCTTTATAAACATAGAAAAGGCATATGATAAAGTACCTAGAAATATAATATTGTGGACTTTAAGGAGGAAAAGAATCCCTATGAGTTGTATTAAAGTAATTGAAGATATGTATAATATGCCTTTACTTATTAAGACTTTACTGTGGTCTTTATCATATGCCTTTACTTATTAAGACAGTTAATGGAGAAGTGTAAAAGTAAGAAAAAAACTTACATATGGTCTTTATAAACATAGAAAAGGCATATGATAAAGTACCTAGAAATATAATATTGTGGACTTTAAGGAGGAAAAGAATCCCTATGAGTTGTATTAAAGTAATTGAAGATATGTATAATAACACAAAGACTAGAGTAAGAACTATTTGTCGAGAAACTAATGATTTTACGATTAAGGTGGGTCTACATCAAGGATCTGCCTTAAGTCCTTACTTATTTTCCATAGTATTAGATGAGATTAGTAAGATCATACAAGAAGAAGATGTTCCATGGTGTATGTTATTTACGGATGATATAGTTTTAATAGACGCTTTAAAAGAGGCATTAGCGATGAGAATAGATACTTGGAGAAATGCCTTAGAGTCTAAGGGGCTCAAAATCAGTAGAAATAAAACTGAATTTATGGAATGTAAATTTAATAATGAGCTGTAGGATAACATAATGTTAAAGATTGAAGAAAAAGTGATAAACCAAACTAATAAATTTTGTTATTTAGGTTCAGTTATACAAAGTAATGGGGGTATTGATGAGGATGCTACGAGTAGAATATCAACTGGTTGGATGAAATGGAGATAGGCAAGTGGACTGTTAATAAATTAAAAGGAAAATTTTATAGAACAGTTGTTAGGCCAGCGATCCTATATGGAGCAGAGTGTTGATATTTAAAGAAAAATATGAACACATTCTCTATGTTTGTGAGATGAGAATGCTCCGTTGGATGATATGAATTACTAAAATGGACACGATTAAAAACCATTATGTGAGGAAAAAGTTAGGATTAGTTCCCATTAGTGATAAATTAAGAGAAAGTAGACTTAGATGGTATGGACATGTGTTGCGTAGACCAATAGATGCACCTATAACAAGAGGATGATTTTTAAAAATACAGGGTAAAAGAGGAAAGGGGCGCCCTACGCTATCGTGGGAGGAAATTATTAGGAGAGATCTTAAGGCATTAAACTTGAATGATAATATTGCCTATAATATATTAGAATGGAAAAGAAAAATTCATGTGGCCAACCCTATGTGATGGGATTAAGACAAGGATGATGATGATGTTCTAGTAAAATATTTTTGCTCCCGCAATATTATGTTTTACATATTTGAAGAGAAATTAAATATTTGTAAATTCACAAGGATGATGATGATGTTCTAGTAAAATATTTTTGCTCCCGCAATATTATGTTTTACATATTTGAAGAGAAATGAAATATTTGTAAACTCATGCATGTTGATATTATGTATTTGACTTTACTATGAAATAAAGATTTAGACGATAACTCTTAAGGGGTAAGAGATAATTGATTGACTAATACTACATGCAAATGACATCTTTAGTATGTTATCTAAGTGCAGGCCTTTTCTCGGATTGACACATGGTAGTGATACGTTTTCCATTTCTTTATCCTTATTCTCTTTCTATCTCTAGCTCCTCCCGTCTCTATCTACCAAAATTGTTTATCTGGTAGGACGATTGGAAGATTTTTCCTCTCATCTCCATTTATCTTATTCTCATTTCCATTAGGAGGCGGTCTTTACCTCTTCTCGAAGTTGGATTCTACTAAATTTTAAACTTAAAACAAGATAAGTAAATCGTCATTTGGTTTATTAATGCACCAATATTGTTGGATATATTGGTATGTTGTGGCACCGTTTGTTGAATAATAATCTGAATGTGGAAATTTTCTACATTCGAATCATTTTTAGTTCTTGCGATATGTATTCCATGGATTTCTTTCCTCCGTCGATGAGAAGAATCATCGTCTTTGGTCCACCAAATCATGGCTCTCTCCAATGAATCGAAAACCCAAGACATGTTCTCCAACCACTCAGGTAACTTGTATGTTTCTACCAGTGCCAGTAATGTCGCCACGACTTCTCCATTCTCTATTAAAAAGAGATATTGATAAAATGTAAAATCTAAGGTTAAATCAATAACATTAACTATCTTTGATGCACCAAACAGTCTTCTTTAACAAAATCACTCTACAATCCTCGCTATTTTTGGTATATATAATTGTATTTAATATATAATGTTATATTATATTATTGGTTGATTTTACAGTTATTGTAGATCTTATGGTTTGATTTATTTGTAGTGGAGTTATGAAAATGTTAGCAAAGGTTTTGGATGTGTAAATATGGAGATCCATTGATTTTACATTTGTTTTTATGAAGTAAAAGAAACACAAAGTATTGTTGTGTTGACAAAAATTGCTCTCTGTTAGGTTTTACTTAATTTAAAATTTACTATTAATGGGCTCAATATTTTCATTATTAATGTTTGAGAACCATTTGTGAGCTTTTTTTTTGGGAGGGGGGTTATGATGGGTATAAGTATCTTCTAATTTAGTGCATCTCCATTTGGTTCGCTTTTATGTGAGTAAATGGCTCAGAGAGCTTCAGTTTATCTCTGTTGTATTACTTATCAATTTGGTGTGTCTGTTCCGTATTATATGTGGCTTTAAGTATTTAAGTTCTTATAATCATATACTTTAGTCATTTTATTTACAATTTTCTTAACCAATTTGAAGATGATGTATGTGTGTCTCTTTTTATCTGTCTATGCAATCCCAAGTAAAAAGTTGTAATTGTTTTACATCCTAGTACTACTTGAACTTATTATTGCAACATATCTTATATCATCATAAATCGGGGTGATGCGGTGGGCCTACTAGATCACTAAGAAGAAAAGTATTTTCTTTGTACTACTACAAACATATACATTACCACAAAGCAGATCACATAAGGTAAAATTTTAATCGTAAGTTAACATCTAACTTTCTTACTTTATATGGTTGTGTTTTTATACTATTTCGTTTTTTGTATATAATATTCAATTACTAATGCATGGAGCCTGTTTGTGATATAGTTACCATGCCTCACAATTGAATTTGAAAGAATCATTAACTAAAATCGTTGGATGCAAAAATTGCAAAAGGTATTAGGTCCAAACTTTGTTTTAATCTCATGCTTATAAATAGAAATAATAATTATTTATTATTTACTCTTTTGAGATTGATGGGGGAAAACTTGTCTGGAATTTTGGAAAAAAATCAACTTTATTTCAGGTTTCTTTTCACTTTTTAAAAATTGCATTTGCACTCACCATCCATGTGCAATAGGTTATACAAATCCGTGTGAGAAAACAAACATAATATTGATACACCCAAAAGGTAGAAGACAAAGTATTCGAGTACTCTAGTGTGTGATTATTGTGAGATCAATTTCTCAATAAGAAAAGGCATATGGTTAGATTCGTTGCATTTGATTTGTAGCCAACTGATGTTTTTACATCTGACTTTATGTGTGTTTGTGTATAAGTTGGTTGTTTATCAGTTGGTGAATGCTTGTTGAATGCCTTGAACGAAATGTAATTTAATTTATCATTCAATTTTACATGATTTAATGCTTGTTGTACCATAACTATGGTGTGCTCTGAAGACCATACAGGGACTCATAAAAACTCCTCATAGATATAAAAATGTGCTCTGCTCAGATATCATGTCGGTCGACACCAGAATGATAGGCGATCATCCTAGCTTGGCTAAGTCAAAGGGCCATTTATACTTTCCTAAGGGTGGACACCTTTTAGTGGGGTGATGTCAACAACAATCAAAAGATAGGTTTGAGGAATTCCAGGATACTTTATCCCCCATTATTGATGGGAAACGTGTGCCCATACCCCTTTCCATAAAAGCTTGTAAAAAGATGGGCCTGCCTAATTTATAAAGGTAGGCCACCTATCATCAAACATTCTTTTTGTCTCCACTACATTCTCTCTTAGGCCTAAGTGTGTAGGCATATATAACGATCCTTTGTCTTCCTTAGGTGGATTGAGAGTTTTATCCTACTGCCATGCTACCCAATTCTAGAGAGAGAAGTAAGCTTGTAATATTACCACCATCTATAGTGGACGTAGGCACCGTATTAGGACAAACCATGTAAATATGTTTTCATTCTCTATTTTCTCTCATCTATTCTCTATTACTTAAGCTTTAGAAATTATTTCATAAATCTATCTTTATTTATCTGTTACATGACTGGAACTTGTATATTAAGCTAAGATATAAACATATATACTAGTTTTGGGAGTTAACGGATTAACGCAGTTTGTGGGAAAGTATTGGCAAGATTGTTACTTCTTTCTACTAGTATTTTCTCTTATACCTCTAGGAATCCCAGTCCTGGATTACATCCTTTCTTCATTCCTTTCCTAGTGGTTGTAAACACCTTTTCAACCATTAGTATAAACTTCGTCTCCACGACTCCCATCCATTAACGTGTCCTTCGCCTTAACTTTGCTTGTTACTTCAATCTCTGGAATGACACACTACATTAATGGATGAAAATCTTGAAAGCAGCACGACTGTGGAAGAGGCTACCTTCCATGCCTGTAAATGCTAACAATCTACAAGGTATACTACTACATCTAGCTCGAGGTTAGGAGGCTATATAGTAGAGCTTTAGGCAATTAACATAAAGCATACTTACGGGGCAAAGGAGGATAGAGGAAGATCTAGCCACCCCAACGGGGGTGAGAACCCCGAACAAAGGCCGAAAATCCCTCCTCCATCATTACTACAGGAAAGGAGTCAGATGTACCTCGAGAGGGCAGTGGAAAATCCCTAATGACTAGATTGGGATTTGCCTGGTGAAGCCAGCAAATCCAGGCATCGTGCATCCGAACAAGATGATAGGTCTTACAAATAAGGAGTGACGTCCATTATCCTAACAGATGGATATGATTGAGATGATCAAACTTATTCTCTAGAATGGCGGAGAGTTTTGGAATGATTGAGCTAGGGATCTCCAATTGTTCGTTTGGGATCGTAGGAAGAAAGGTCCTTACAACGCAGGGGGCTCAGAGAGGACAAAGATGAGGTTAGAAGGCTTGAGTTCTCATGCTAGTCAAGACCAAGTGTGGGCATCAGCTAGGGTTGGGAAAACTTCCCAGGAGGAGAGATTGATTGGAAGTCGACGAGGAGTAAGTAAAATAGTGATGGTCAAGGCTGGTCAGGACAAACAACCATGGAGAGGCTCAATCCAGAGATTGGAAGATCACTTAGGAGAAATCATAAAAACCAAAAACCACCTGTAGAGAGGGTTCATAAAAGGCTCCCCTTTCACTTCATCAATTGTAGGGTATCCAATGCCTATAAAGTTCAAACCTTCCATCATTACTCCCAAATACGATGGCACAATGGACCCCACGTTGTACATGGGGAAATACCAAGATTCCTATGGTATCTATTCTATTTTGAACGAGATACGTTGTTGAGTTTTTTTTGCACAATTACAGGATCAACCCTGATATAGTATAACGGACTGCCAAGAGGTTCGATCTATAACTTTTGGCAATTATCCGACCTCTTTGTCAACAATTTTTACTTTAATTACAAACCTGGAAAATGAGTCACCCACTTATTAAACATCCGTTAAGGGATAAATGAGACAACTAGGGAGTTTATCACCAGGTTCAATACAGAGAAATCGGAAGTAGCTGACTATGAGAAGAAAATAACTACTATCTCTCTCTTGAGTGGACTTTGATCTGGAAAATTATTCTAGAAATTGGCCAAGGATCCACCTAGCACAATTCTAGACCTATAGCTAAAGCTTGGAAAATTATGAATAATGAATAAGCCATGGCAGCGAAAGAAACCAGCCATTCCAGGGACGATTTCCCCAGGAGTTCGAAGAAGAAGGAGTTCAAGGATAGAAAAAAATCAATAAGGATGATCGACCTAGGAAGTTAGACGAATACACACCACTAATTGTGGGGATGTACCACATTCTTGAAGAAATCCGTGGAAGTAATGACCTAAAGTGGTTGGGAAAGCTGAAGTCTTCGATGAATAGGATAGATAAAACTAAGTACTACGAGTTCCACAAGGATCACGACCATAATATGGACAGCTACGTAGCCATAAAAAATGAGATCATAAACCTTATTAGGAGGGAAACCTGACGAAGTTTGTTGACAACGATGGTAGATCGGATATGTGAGATGAGAAAAAACCCAAGAGACGATCAAAGTCCCCTTGTAGGAAGGAGGACGAGAAGAAACGAGGTCAGGATGATGATTCATACGACCCAGACCTGCTCAGAAAACCTAAATAACCCATACATGAGTTGCAAATGATCTTCTTTGGATGCACCTTCATTACAGATGGAGATGCTGGAGGTGGAGATCAGCCAATAAAAAGAGAGGCATATTAGAACCAGACAAAGGCTTCTGCTCACATCCGACAACTTGACCTCATTACCTCCAATGCATATTGACCCTTGAAGGTAAACAAAGATTTCCTTATAGTTGGTTTCTCCAAAGATGATCTGTGAGGCGTGATCTACCCGTTGATAATCACTATGGTAGTGTATGATAACAAAGTAGCAAGGATACTAGTCGACAATGGAAGTTTGACTAATGTCCTTTTTTGTAGATATTTAGAGAACTTGAGGTCAAGGGAAAAGAAATTAGAGGCATATCAGAGTCATATCAGAGGCCTCCAATAGGTTTTGGGGGGAGAAGGTGTTCCCCCTAGGAATAATATAATTGGAATTTGTGATCGACATCTGGATAACCCATCGAACATAAAAGATTCATTTCTTCGTAATGGATGAGCATGTTCATTCGTCATACAACATCATACTTGGAAGGGTCGAATTGAAGAAGTTTGAATATATTCTATCTACTGTCCATCAATACTGAATGTACCCCCACCAATTATGGAGTTGGTGTGGTGAAAGGGAATATGGTGGAGGCCCACGAGTGTTATTACACGTCAGAAGAATAAGAGGAATAGAAGAATCTAACTTCAACTTACCAGATTGAGGCAGTGGATCCTCACAATGAAGATAAGATGGTCAAAGACAGGTAAATTAAGATATAGAGAAGATCATTTTGGACAACGAAAACACAGAGGGGACAACGCAGATTGACTCGTAACTCGATCTTACCTTCAAGAAAGAGTTAGCCGAGTTTTTTCGAAGGAGAAAAATTGTATTCACTTGAAGCCATGAAGATGTGCTCGGCATAGACCCGAACTTCATCTACCATGAGATCAGCATAACGAAAGATGCTAGGCTTGTAAAACTAAAATGCTGTATTTTCAGCCAGGAGAAAAATATGGTGATCTAAGAAAAGGTGGAAATGTTGTAGAGAGCAAAATGCATCAAGGATTTGAAATATCCAGAACAGCTTTTAAATGTCATCATGGTCAGAAAGAAGAATGACAAGTGGAATATGTTCATGGAATTAACTGACCTCAATAAATCCTACCCAAAAGACCACTTTCCATTACCCAAAATAGATCAACTAGTTGATGCCATGGCAGGAGATGAGCTCCTCAACTTCATAGACACTTATTTAGGATATAAATAGATAAAGATTAAGCCAGAAGATCAGGAGAAAACCTCATTCATCCCAAGTTGAGGTATGTACTACTATAATGTTATGGCTTTTGGACTAATGAATGAAGGGGAAACATACCAAATGTTGGCGAATAAAGTATTTAAAGATTAGATCAACAAACCATAACCAAATGAACTTAAATCCATCCAAGTGTGTGTTTGGGGTCAAGGAGGGAAAATTCCTCGATTTTATAGTCAACCGAAGGGGCATAAAAGAAAACCCTTACAAAATTCAAGCACTTCTGGACTTGCAATCCCTCGCAAATAAGAAAGACATCCAAAGATTATCAGGATGAGTAGCCTCCTTAAACAGGTTCATGTCTAGAGCTACGGATAGAGGCCTCCCATTCTTCAAAAACCATTGGAAGACCTTCGAATGGAATGTGTAATGAGAGATGACATTCTTAGAACTGAAGAGGTACATGGGATCAACACCACTTCTATCTAGACCAATCCAAGGTGAGAAGCTCTATTTCAACCTGGCAGTATTATAATCTTTTGTCAACTCGGCACTGGTTTAACAAAATGTTGGAGTGCAGAAGCTAGTCTATTACACCAGTAAATCACACTACGGAGTGGAGATCCGGTATCCCAAACTGGAAAAGTTAAACTTGGCTCTAATTGAGGCTTCCAAAAGAATGAAACCGTATTTCTAGGCCCTCACCATTATCATATAACACATACCTTACTTTTCGGTAAGCCATTCATAAGCCAGAGAAATTTGATAGACTAATGTCCTGGGTAGTAGAACTTGGGGAGTATGATATCCATTATGAGCCCATAACAGTAATCAAGGGTCAACAGTGGATAACTTCATAGCGAAGTTCACTAACAATGAAAAACCAACAGAGTAGACTTTTTCAGAAAAGATACCCAGGGGAATAAGATCAAGCAGACTTTTACGGAAGATAGCTCGACAAGCAGGCCAGTAAATTAGACTCCTATGGAAGAAAGATCAGATACCCCCACACCCGAGAAGACTTTTCCAAAAGAGAGATCAATCGCAATACATATCGAGCAAAATTCCAAGGAAGATATCTCAACTGTAATCCCAAACTTCTTCACAAGAGCGCTCAATGACATGAATAGAGGAGAAGACTTTCATAAAAGATAGCTCCATAGAAAAAGAAGCAGAGAAACTCCTCTAGGAGAGAGCTTAACTGCCCAACTAGCAGAGAAGACTCCCCCGGGAGAGAGCTCAAGGGTCCCACCTTCCAAGAAAACTTCTATGGAAGATAGTATGGAAGTCGATCCAATAGACCAAATTATTACCACGTCATCCACCTTGCTCAAACAGGAAAAATGAGCACGCGATGTTGAACAGACAATGAAAATATTTAGATTCGGGCAACTAATAGAATGAAGTTTTATAGAAGAAATGTCGATTTGGCATCTATTCGTAGATGACTCGTCCTGCGCCAATGTCAGTGGAGTAGGTCGGATAGTCATGATTCCAGACAAGATTAATATATAGTATTCCCTAAGTCCTTGGAATCTACGAAGCGAAAGAGGATTTGAAGATGAAATACTTGACCAAGGCCAAAGGTTCACCATTAAAATTCTCTTGTACAGATGATCAAGACACCTAAAATAGAGTACGTCTGAGAAAATGCACTCGCTCGTCTAGCATCAACCACAAGAGCTACATTACGAAGAACAATACCTATAGAAGTCCTAATTCACTACAGGACATACGAAGTAAGTGTGTCTAAATTTTAGATAAACATGGGTCCTTCCTGGATGGACCCACTTCGAGCATATCTGGAGTTTGAAATAGTCCTAGCTGATCCAAAGGCGATAATAAGACTTTGATATAAGGTAGTAAGGTACTTGATGAAATGAGGGAATCTATTTAAAAGAGGATTCATAATATCACTTCTCCGATGTGTTCATCTGTACAAAGTTGACAACCTGATCAAGGAGGTATATGAGGGATCGTGTGGAGTTCATTAAAGGGGCAAAACACTAGTCAAGCAGGTAGCCATCCAATGTTATTATTGGCCAACGATGAAAGAAGACTGTGCTGACTATGCTAAAAGGTGTGATAAGAGTCAAAAGTTTGTAGTTTTCTATAAATGCCCAGGAGCAACACTGGCACCGATTAAATCACCTTGGCCTTTTACTATGTGGGGAATCGATCTGGTCAGCCCACTACCAAAGACAAGGGGAAGACTCCAATGTCTATCGTAGAGGTGGATTAGTTTACCAAATGGGTTGAGGCTAAGCCTTTGGTCAATATGTCATACGAGAAATTATTACACTTTATATGTATGAACATAATATGCCGTTACACAATGCCATACGCGTTCATCACTAAACATGGGACCCAGTTTGATAACAAAGGCTTTGAAGAATATTGCATATGATCAAATATCCAAAAGTTGCACTCCACACCAGGTCACCCCCAATGTAATGGGAAGACGGAGATAACGAACCAGACCCTACTCATCGGGATAAAAAAGAGGTTGGATGATGAAAAGGGGAATTTAATCAATGAGATACATAACATGTTGTGGGCATATAGGACCACACCTAGAGCGGCGATAGGTGAAACCCCTTTCATGATAGCATTTGGCACCGAAGCGGTAGTACCCACTATGATCGAACTACCCAACTACTGGGTACTCAACTTTGACTCATCGAAGAGTGACTTTATGAGAAGACTTGACCTGGACTTAGTTGAAGAGGTTAGGGAAAACGCTTCTTTGAGAGTCGTCGCCTACTAAAAGAGGACTGCTAGGTTTTACAATAAAAGAGTAAAACTGAGCATTCTAAAAGAGGGAGACTACATGCTGGAAAAAGTCATCCAAAAGAATAACAAGTTGGAAGCCAAGTGGCACGGGCCATACAGAGAATCTGCTATCATCCGACCAGAAATATATAGAATTAAAACTCTATATGGCGAGAAATTAAAACATTCTTTGAACTCTGAGCATATGAGGAGATACTACCAATACGCTCAAGCGACGCACTGTGGAAGAATAAACACGTGATCCTTATTTTACGTACCTCCGTAAATCTCAATAAATGATTAATGAAAATAATTCTATTTCCTACATTTGTGGTTTAAAATTTTATTTAAAATTGATCACACCCAGATCCGCAATCAGAAATATAAGCTTGCAGTCAAAGATAACTCCATGCATGATCTTGTCTAGGATAGATCGCGAATAAATAGCCATCCAAAGTACAAGAAATATAGTTTAATTATTGTGAACGATAAGATCCGAACACAATCTACTTACACAAGGATATATCCAGTTAATCTCAATGACTCTGGTAATATATGATGATGCATTGTCTAGATGACAAGATCCTTTAATACGACCTGTGAACCAACACAAACATGGATAAAACCTAGGCCAGGACAACTTAGGCTCGCCCAAAACTTCATGTAGGATCTCTTATAGGATATATCAAGAATAAGAAGTCGTCTCAAGTATGAAAGATCCAGTTTAGTGTTGTGAACGATAAGATTCGAACACAATCCAATCACGTAACCAATAGTTTAATAAATTGAGAAGGTAAACATATAATATACTATAACTTAATTCAAAGCTAACTCAACAACAATATGATCCAGATAAGTAAATATAAAAATCTCTAAAGATATCATAAGTAAATGTGCACACATGAAGGGTATGAGTAAGGAAATGAAGACCGATCATTACAAAACAAAGTTAATTATGTTCATTACATAGGAAATCAAGTTTAAATACAATAAATATAATAGCGAAAAGTGCATAAAGTTAAATGAGGTTCACAAAAAGACTGGAGCAAATGGGCTTCAAATGCCAGGAACATGGTCGACAATGGCTTCAGGTGGGGGAACATCAGTAGGGGAATTTGTTTGATATCCTGCTACCGCAACCTGCTCGATAACAGTTTCCACTCCTTCAGAGGCTTCACATTCAGTCACAAGCTCCCTAGCCTCCTCTCCATCACCCTCCTAGGCCTGAAGGGCTTCAATAATGTTTGGATAATGCCAGCGACCCTATTCTCCAGATCACCACAACCGTCCATGAAGACTATTAGCATGTCGACATTGTATTCACTGGAGGATTTATACTTCCTCAAGCCCTCCTCCTTAGCCTATTCTAGGGAAGAAGTAGCCTTATTCAATGCCTCTGTGAGTCTCTTTACCTCCTTATTAGCAGTGTTTATCTTAGTGGCTTTCGTCTCAGTCTTTTCCTTTAGCCTTTTGTTCTCCTCCTCAGCCTGGCTCAACACCACCACCACCTTCGCCATGAGTTAATCATCCCTATCTTTCAGCTCACTATTGGACTTGCTAAGTTCGTCCTTGACATCATTCAGCTCACTTAGTAGGATGTTATTTTGAGAATGGAGCTCATCATAATTAGTCTTGAGCGAGTCATAAGCAACCTGGTAAGAAGCCACCTGCTCCCGCATAATAGTAGAGCCCATAGCATCTCGAAAACACGGAATATGAAAAAATCAACATGAAAGAATGAGAAAATTAAGAACTTAAGTCTGAAACAAAACCTACCACCATCATGCTGTGATGGGTCATATTCTAGAGCTCGCCAACATGGAATTGCCTCAGCTGCTGGAAATTACGAATGTGGCCATGATACCCCCAGACGTCGGTAGCATTATCTCAGTTGTAAAGGATTGAATTTTTATCTGCTTAAAACTTCTCCCTAGTCATCGAATTCTCAGGTCCCAGTTGAATGGAGGCACCTCCCAACAGGGTGGGGCAGATCCACCTTCTTGCACCAATCGACGAGAGGGAGCCCCATCGATTGTCACCTTCTCATCAATGTGACCCTCTCAATCCTCGACCCCGTCTTCCTCTGTTTAGGACTAGGGTGATGAGGATTCTCAAGAGTCCATCTTGTGCTTTTCTTTGGCGGGAGTAGATGCTATATCAGCTTACCATTGGGCCTCATACTCAGCATTTTTACGGGCCTCAGCTTTAGCCCGCTTCTCTAATTCTCACCTTTTCCTCTCCTTAGCCTCAGCATGAGCCCTTTTCTTCCTAGCCTTGACTTCCAATCTCCTCTTCCTAGTAAGATACATCTCCACCCAGTTGAGAATTGGAGGAGCCATCGAATTGGTTGTCTCTTAAGAACTAGAAGAGGTTGCATAGAAATGGGAAAATGTGAGGAAAATTGAGCAAATAAGTAAATATGGTTAGTCCAGATGACCAAATGAGCAGATTACCTTCAGAGCTTTCCTCGGAGTATCCTTGAGCCTCTCCACCAGCAGCAGACAAGTCTACCTACTCATCATGAGGAGGGGAACCAGATGGAGGAGAGTAATCGCCCAACCTGACGAACTCCTCCACAGAAAAAAGCTTCATAATCAACAGGGTTGGGAGTGCAGGATGTTCTGACCAGCTCCCTCAAGATAACACGAAGCTTGGTGGCTTTCTTTACTGCAAAAAAGGAACAAAAATGATCTCAGTTCAATAAGAAAAATACACAAAGAAGAAAACAACATAAGCGCTAGGAGATGTACCAATATGGGTGGGTGGGCACAACTCACGAGGGTTATTGCATGACCTATCCCTCTTCTCAGACTGGAAATCCTAATCACCTCTTAAAAAGATGAATTGGTTCTTCCAACTATGGTTGATCCTTTACACAACGCTGACCATCTTCTGGTAAACCTTTTATGGGGAGAAGTAGTAATAACCACCGGCTTTAGTGTTGTCCTTCACACCGTAAACCATGAAAAAAGGTCCACGGTCAGGTTAAAGCCAAAATGATCTCGCCAATAAACCATTGACCTAAGTATGGTAGTATAGGCGTTAGGAGGGAGATGGGTGGGCCCCACACCATATACCCTCATAATAGAACGAATGATTGGGTAGAGGGGCAATCGAACCCCCACCTACAAGACCTAAATAAGAAAATAAATTTCCTCGACATTATGCCGGTCGTAAAATCTCTCCTCAGGATCAGGAAGACAGAGAGAAATGATAATATGGATATTATACCTAACCTCAGGTCATCCAAACCATCCTCTGTAATGTCCAAGGATGGTTTGCAACGTCAGTAGATGTTGGGTCTCAGGAGTCAGAAGCCCTCGAAGTCCCCTCATCACTGGGGGGTACAACAACAAGGGAGGTTGAAGCCCATCCATATATTGTTCATATATATCATACTTGTAATTCATATTTGCATCTTATCTAACACATATTATCATTTCATTATAACGATCAATATCTCGATAAGCTCACATATCAAATTTTTAATTATTATTTTGGGAACATTCCTATGGATGACCTTATTCCATTTTTTCCATGATGCGAGTCGAGCAATTCCGATATCAACTTATATATACACGTACACACACTTCATGGAGAAATTAAGATAAATGGTCACATTTGCCCATAAGATACTGAAAGGGTGGGATGGGTTCCTAATACCTTCCCATAACTTAGCCCCCCAATCTAATTGGCTGTTTTATACATAAGAGGTTGGTGACTCTACCTATTTATATCACCCCATGTCAATGAAGACCGAATAATTCCTAGAAAAGGATGTAAGACCTATCTCTCTCCACCACATGTGCGAGCACTAATCCCCGAGAAGGAGAAGGAGACAAAAAGGGAAACCCTCGAAAGCAGCCCCAAGGGAGGGATGGACACATATACACTTTCGACATAGGAACATGCAATTCGGTGTACTCCATTTTGGCAGGGGTGGGATGACTTTGAGGTGTCCAAGAAGTGGCAAGCTTGGATATGGTGTTGATGGTTGAGACTAAGGTGCTGGTCAACTTGTCATACATTCACAGTGCAAACTACCTGGTTAGCCTCTTCGGTTCAGATTCTACTTTGTGACTGGAAACCCCTTATTCAATTTTTACGCCAGCCACTCGGAGGAGGGATTTGAAGTGAGGGTATTACGAACCTCTAATAGAAACTCATATATAACGTAATAAAATTTTCTTTACAATGATCACTTGTTCTTCTTCTGATGGTCTGTTAGTCACGGTAGCTGCTTTATTTCTCCACCTCTCGATGAAGCTACTGATTGACTCCCCTGGATTTTTTTGAGTAACTCTAAGTCTCGGCGGGTGACTTCCAACTCCTCATTATACTTATACTGCGCCATGAGCTCTCTGGACACGACTTCCCAACTGCAAATTCTGGACTCTTTGAGGGACAGGAACCACTCGAGGGCACCTTCTTTAAGGGTTTGCTTGAACATTTGTGTCATTATCTCTTCCTACGCCCCAAGGAGAGTCATAGAGAGATGATAGCTATGTACGTGCACAATTAGGGGTGGCCATGGGCCGTGCTTAGGAGGGAACAGTAGGGCTCAGGTCGGGCTTATAAAATTTTAAGTTATCCCAAGCCTGTCCAGGCCCGGATCAGGCCTCGTTATGTAATCCCAAACTCGCCTAGTTTTGAAATCATTATACCAAGGCTCGTTGCCCAGGTCCGGATCCTTTTTTTAATCTAAACACTCATTTTTTTAATCAAAAGAATTGTTTTTTAAATCAAAGACCCGTTTTTTCAATTAAAGACCTATTTTTTAAATCAAAACTTGTTTTTTTAATTAAATAAATGAAAACAGTGGTTAGTTCCAAATAGTGGCTAATTCTAACAAAAGTGACAATGCAAACAGTGTCTAATTCTAACAAAATAGTTTTCACCTATATGAAAAATTAACAGAATAAAAATACTTTTCACCCGCATGAAAGATATTTCAAATAGTGGCAATGCAAATAGTGGTTAATTTTAACAAAAGTCAATAAAAAAATCTTATAAAACAGAACATAAATTAAATCCAAAATCTAGCAGAATTTAAAACCCACTTGGATGTTCCATACATTAAACGAAATAGGGTTTAATTTCTTCTATCATTGTTTGTCGGATCTCATAATGGAAAAAAAACGTTCATAATGTTCCATAAAGCAAACAAAATTAAACCCAGAAATTACAACTGCTATTAGAAATTAGCTAACAAAATTAGCAATAATGATGAACCCATAAATTAGCACTAGTGAATATTTACTTTAAAACTTATTTATTCAATTTGTATAGCTTCCACACCTTCTTAGCAATAATGATGTTAACAGAAATTAAACTCAGAAATTAAACCCAAACATAAATTAAACAAAAACCAAGTTTCCATTGTATGTTAACAATATAAAGCAAACTAAATTCAATTATTTAAACCGAAAAAACCTTGAAACCGAACATAAATAAAACCCTAAAACTTATTACTCTTATCTACTTGAACTCCTTCTCTAGTATTAATTGAATCCATTGGGTGCGATTGTAGAGAGAGAGGGGCATATCAGGGTTTCAAGGTGTAGAATAAAGAAGACGTAAAATGATATATATATATATATATATATATATATATATATATATATATGTTAAAGTTTTTATATTTATAAAAGTTCCCCACTTTATATATTTATTTATAACTTTATAGTCTTAAACCTTAATAGTAAACTACTATTCACATAGTTATGTATATAACATATATTAATATTATATAAATAATTTTCAGGCGTCGGGTCTGGCCGGGCCTTACCGATCTTACGAATTCATGCCCAAGCCCACCCCCAGAAAAATCAACCTATAAAATTTTGCGAGAACTCTTCATGAGCCTATTCACCTTACCCATGTCCTACTTTTTGGGCGGCCTGGGCGAGCCTCGGGCCTATGGCCACTCTTAGGCACAATTGGAGGCCAGTTGCCTTCGAGCTTCTCAATGTTCAGCATTTTTATATTCTCTAGTAAACTAGCCTTGGGTTAGGAGACATGTGGGTGTTGTCCATATACTTACCTAAGATCTTCACCTGGTTGAATCTCTCAGGCAACAACTCAAGGTCCT
The DNA here is from genome assembly GCA_949130495.1 of Sambucus nigra. Classification (NCBI taxonomy): domain Eukaryota; kingdom Viridiplantae; phylum Streptophyta; class Magnoliopsida; order Dipsacales; family Adoxaceae; genus Sambucus; species Sambucus nigra. The sequence continues at coordinate 341,063,107 of OX422224.1, forward strand.
CCTTAACTTTGTTCAATTCTTCTTCTTTGGGATCCACTGACATTGGTAGATGGATGACTAGGCAAGATTCGGTATTGGCAATTGATTTGGTGATGGACCATTGGTAGGTGGGGCATGCAGAGCATGATGATACTCTTGTAGAAACCATACTAGTTCAGGAGCAGGTGGAACCATGGCAATGGAAAAGAGGATTTTGGGCTCGGGAGCCTCGAGAGTTTGAACCCGATGTTGTTGCATTTCCTGCACTTCTTCTTGGAGGTTGTCAATCTTATTATTGAGCTGGGAAAGTATTTTCATTAGATCTGGTTGAGAATTCCTAGCATGGTTAATGTTCTCAATGAATAACCTTTGGTGGGATATCTCGAACTCCGTATAAGAAGCATAAGAAGGAGTTGAGCTTCGAGGTGGTTTGGCAAAAGACCAATGCTAATAGGAGGCTAGGTTATGAATCAGGGCACGCGATTGCACTTGAGAGGAAAAATTATTTTGGTATATTTTGATGGAAAAAGGAATATTTTTGGTATTTTCTTAAAAGGAAGAAAATATTTTTATTATTTTTTTTAAAAGAGGGAGAAAAGGAAACTCCTCAGCATGGTTATTATTATTATTATTATTATATTATTATTATTATTATTATTATTATTATTGAAGAGGGTGGTTATCCCAATTAAAAAATATTTAATTTCCTTTTAAAATAAAACAATAGAGCGATGATGCGGAAGCGTTGTAAAAACAGGTGATGGTTCAACTTCCAAAAATAAGCATAAACATAAGTGAATAATTAAAGAAACACACCAAATTAATTATTACTCACTTAAACCGGTTAAGTCCAATTAATTAGATCCAAGTCCTAGAATTTGCCTAAGTCATAATTTTCAATTAATCAAAGTTAGGCGAAACCAATTTTAGCAAATGACATGAATAAACCAAATTTACCCAATATTTAGTTTAGTCCCAAATTAAATGAGTGTGATTGTTAAACCAAATTTTATCTGGAAATTAACCTAAGCATGCGTTCTAAATTTTGTGCAAGATAAAATAAACAAAATCACACTACGCCGAGATGTACGAGGAAAAACCCAAGACGGGAAACAACCTCGGACGGCCCTAGCCACAAGTCCACTAGATACGGAATTACAATTACAAGACAGATAGACTTACAACGACTGACTCGATCCCTCTCAAGCCTCGACGCTTCTTCTCGTAGAAACCTCTTCCTAGCGAACAACCTCGGAACACCACCGCGGTCTCGGAATCCACCGATGGGACTTTATATGGTCACCGTCACCCAAGCATGGAGCCTTTCTCCGTGTGGGTAGAATCTCAACAAAAGTCTTCTTTGTGATGGGATGTAGAAGCAAACCCGCAACGTCTCTTGAATTCGGTAGAGAAAACCGGTGCCAAAACTCCAAGCAATTGATATGAATATAGAAACTTGGATAAACAACTATTGGGTGTAAAACTAGAGTGTGTATGATTTTTCTCTTTAAAAATAACACTCAAAAATGAACATTTTCCTTTTTGTAAAATAATCTCTCAACTCTCTCTAGGAGATGTATTAGGATGGAAAAGTTGTCTTGGAAAATGTGTTTCCCGCACATAATAATGTATGAAAAAAGTTGGTTGAAAACCAAGTGGAGAAGTGGGGAAAAACTGTAAAAAACTGCCAAATAACTGTTCCCGCTGGAATCTCGTTCGAACGAACTCGATTCTCATTCGAACGAGACTTCTAACGAGCGATCAGCCTGGTCTCGTTAGAACCTCGTTAGATACCTCGTTAGAACGAGAAAATTCGTTCGAACGACATATCGAACGACTGACCAGTTAGGGTCGTTGGCAAAACTCGTTCGAACGAAACCTGGTTCGAACGAAAAACTCGTTCGAACGAAAACCTGGTTCGAACGAAAAAACTCGATCGAACGAGACTTCGAACGACTTTCAGAAATTTTTGATAAATTCAATTTATGGCCCAGAAACTTTATGTACTTTAATTTTAAAGTTCCAATTAAATTATTCTGAAAGTAAGCATGGTTTTTATTAAACCTAACACCCATTAAACTTTGTTCCAAGCTCTTATATAAATATAATTACATTCATACCTTGGGAGCATGGAACCTTAGTTGATGACGTAGAAACGAGGCATGCAAACCGGCATTTTGATGAAGCTTTATATTCTTTGCCGCTACGTCTTCAACACACACTTCATAGGCTTGAGAATATTACAATTGAATACTATCCTATGAATAAATGTTTTTGTCCGGAATTGAGCCAAAACTATATATGGACTCAATTGGAAATTTGTGTCCTTACAAATCTCCCCCTTTGGCTATTCCGGGACAAAAACCAAACAAAAATCCTAAAGGGCCGTCAAGCTCACTAGACTCAAAACATAACCTGCCCAAACTTGACTCAACCCAAGGATCAAACGCTTTGCCATAGAAAGATGCCGCTTTAGAATAATTCCTGCACACTTAAGCAAACTCATCAAATGCATAGGGAATATTAAAATATTAAATGAAATTAATTAATTACTCCCCCTAAATTAATTCTCCCCTTTATCAAACACATGACCTACTTAGAAAGACGTCTCCCCCTAAGATAAATCTCCCCCAAACTAGGATACGATAATAATAGGATTAGATACCATTTCTCCCCCTATCATCATTCTCTCCCTTTTTGTTCAGGAATAGGCAAAGGATTAAAGAACTAATAAATAGCATGTTGAAGCTTAAAGTGTTAAGACATGAAAGCATATGGACAATTAAAGCAAGGCAAAGACAAACAAATATCATATATATATATACTATAAATATACCAATAAGTACGAGCATATATAGATAGATATAAACACACACATGACACAAAATACAATAAGTTTGCACACTCGGATGGCAAAAATGTGTCATATGGAAACGGAAGTGTAGGGGTGTGAACTAGATTAATTAAATTTAGACCCAAACACTTAAGAAATGTTCACGGAGTTCTCATTTGATTGCAAACTTCATCACAGTTAAATATAACCTCATGTGACAATATAAAGATTGAACTCAATGAACAAACATACACAATGCATACAAGCCTAGCATGATGATGATTCTACAAACCAAATAGAGTCATGACATTAAAGACAACTAGGATAAACGGACATTGTGCAAACCGTTGATATACCATCCAATTCTCCCTCAATGAGCATATATATTCTTTTGTTTTTGAATGAATATATCAAACAAACATAGGCCTTGGCAATTGCTTTATTTTAAATGCCAAATATTCTTTTTTTAGGCCTTTGGATCACGTATTTCTTTTAGATCCAATCAACGGTGGCTTACTATCGCAAAGGATTTAATTCATCCTTTCGGAGCCCTTCCCCGTGCATATATTAATTTATCATGTTTTCATTTTTCGCACAAATCTCACATGCAACGGATTTTGACATGCACTAGTCCTCCTAGGTCAAAGATATGTAGATGACTAGATTGATAGGAGAACACCTCAAAAAGCTCAAATATAACATGTGATATTAAGATTTCAAAAGAGCTCGTGCATGTGTGAAAAGAGGCATATAGAAATAGAATCCATTTAAACAATACAAAATACAACTACTCCATATAAAACATGGTAAATAACATTTTAAGGATTGAAAATCTAAACCAAAAGTTCTAGCCACGTGGGAGCGTAAATGATGGGATTCAAACACAAATATATGCCACATAAAGTGTGTCAAACTAAAATACACACACAAAACAAAATCTTTTTGAGTTTTTAACATTTAAGCTTAAATGAAATAAATAAAAACACAAATGATAAACAAAAATCTTTTTATATTTTTCAGTTAAATCAAACACAAAATATAATACAAAAAGATAAACAAGTCATGATTTCTAGCATGTGATATGAAATAAGGCAATGACTAGAAAATGACTAAACAAGAATACATTTAGCATATGAATATGGCATGAAGAACAAACGCTAAAGTATGCAAACACTAACACATTTATCCTTTAGATTTAGCAAGGGAGGAAGCATGTGAAAGTAAATGAGAATCAAAATCCCTATTTTGTAAGGCAACCAAGTCGGATTTCCTAACCCAAATTAATGAAGAATTACTATCTTGGGGTGTAGAAACGTTAGCTATCGTGGTTACTTTACTATGGGATTTTCTAGGAATTCGTTTAAGATCTAAACAAAATTTCCTAAGATGACCTTTTCGACCACAATGTGTACAAGTAAGAATATGTCGAAAAGATTTATCTAAGGAGTGATCATTAAATGCATTCCTAGAAGATTCTCCTAAAACATTGGTTTTGACTTTAGGGTTAAAATCATTACAAGAATTGAAGCCTAAACCAAAAGTGTCATTTTTAATTTGGACCGTTCCTAACATTTTATCTAGTTTTTCCGAACGACACTCCAAATCAAATTTGACATTACTAGAATCTTTTAATTTATTTTCCAATTCTAAAATTTTAGATTCTAGTAAAACATTTCGCTCTTCAAAAGCAAGAAGCTCCTTTTTCAAGGATTCCATTAAACCCCTCAGGCTATCTCTCTCGCCTTCTACATAGTTAAGCTTCTCTTGAAGAGTCCTCTCATGTGTCCTAAGGTCTTCTATTACGGCACTTTCATCAATGACCTTGACACTCTCTCTTAAACTCGCTTCTAACTTCAAATTAGCTCTTTTCAATTTAATAGATTCTTTATATAATTCATGAAAAGCATTTTGAAGTTCACTCTCATCAACCTCTTCTTCATTTTCACTCTCTCTTTCTTCTTCACTCTCACTATCATAAAAAATAAGAGAATCATGTACAATGACCTTGGAAGTGGCATGTGCTATAATTTCATCATTCGATGAGTTCTCACTATCACTCACATGTCTAGCCATAAAAGCCACAAAATTTTTCTTAGTGGGGGAATCGGGCTTTTCTTCCTTATCACTATCACTAAGGGTTGATATGAAATGGGTCGCTTACCATCTTTCCTTAGTTTAGTGGGGCACTCAAAAGCCCTATGGCCATAACCTTCACAACCAAAACACTTATCAGACTCGTCCCTATCTAAATTTTCATTACTAGGTTTAGGGATCTTTTCGGCTTTAGAAAACTTCTCGCTTTTATCATGTTTAGAAGTATCAAATTTCTTAAAATCATTTTTAACTTTATCTTTGTTAAATTTAAGAAATTTTCTAAATTTACGAGCAAACAAAGCCATATCTTCCGAGTCACTATCACTATCGCTCTCTACTACTTGTTTGACCTCTTTGCGGGCTTTTAAAGCAACGCCCTTTTCAATTTTCTTTTCATTTTTAGAGGGAAACATATCCAGTTCATAGGTTTGTAAATCACCTACCAGCTCTTCTAATTTCATAGAGGCTAAAGTGGGTAAAGAATTTAAAACGGTCACCTTTGGAATAAATCTATCGGGTAGGGACCTTAAAATTTTCTTTACTACACGGTCGTCAGGTATTTTCTCTCCCAAGTTAAAGGATGAATTAACAATATCATAAAGTCTAGCATAAAATTTATCAAAAGTTTCTTTTTCATCCATTTTGATAGTTTCAAATTGAGTGGTGAGGTTTTGGAGTTTTGAAGCTTTAACGACACTAGTTCCTTCATGAGTTAATTGTAAAATATCCCAAGCTTCTTTAGCGGTTTCACACGTCATAATACGTCGGAATTCATCCGGTGTGACAGCGCTAAACAAGGCATTTAAACCACGGGAATTAAAGTTAGCAAGTTTAAACTCATTTTCTGTCCATCTATCAGTGGGTTTGATAACACGTTCATTTTCAACTAAGTAAGTTGGTGGGGAATACCCGTTAACAACAGACATCCAAACTCTCTCGTCGATAGATTTTAGTGCCGATCTCATTCGCGCTTTCCAATACGCGTAGTTTGAACCATCAAAAATAGGAAATTTTGAAAATGGGGAAAAATCCATTTTAGCCAAAAATTAAAGGATCTTTAACGAAATAATTTATCGTTTTTGGCTCTGATACCAATTTGAAGAGGGTGGTTATCCCAATTAAAAAATATTTAATTTCCTTTTTAAAATAAAACAATAGAGCGATGATGCGGAAGCGTTGTAAAAACAGGTGATGGTTCAACTTCCAAAAATAAGCATAAACATAAGTGAATAATTAAAGAAACACACCAAATTAATTATTACTCACTTAAACCGGTTAAGTCCAATTAATTAGATCCAAGTCCTAGAATTTGCCTAAGTCATAATTTTCAATTAATCGAAGTTAGGCGAAACCAATTTTAGCAAATGACATGAATAAACCAAATTTACCCAATATTTAGTTTAGTCCCAAATTAAATGAGTGTGATTGTTAAACTAAATTTTATCTGGAAATTAACCTAAGCATGCGTTCTAAATTTTGTGCAAGATAAAATAAACAAAATCACACTACGTCGAGATGTACGAGGAAAAACCCAAGACGGGAAACAACCTCGGACGGCCCTAGCCACAAGTCCACTAGATACGGAATTACAATTACAAGAAAGATAGACTTACAACGGATGACTCGATCCCTCTCAAGCCTCGACGCTTCTTCTCGTAGAAATCTCTTCCTAGAGAACAACCTCGGAACACCACCGCGGTCTCGGAATCCACCGAGGGGACTTTATATGGTCACCGTCACCCAAGCATGGAGCCTTTCTCCGTGTGGGTAGAATCTCAACAAAAGTCTTCTTTGTGATGGGGTGTAGAAGCAAACCCGCAACGTCTCTTGAATTCGATAGAGAAAACAGGTGCCAAAACTCCAAGCAATTGATATGAATATAGAAACTTGGATAAACAACTATTGGGTGTAAAACTAGAGTGTGTATGATTTTTCTCTTTAAAAATAACACTCAAAAATGAACATTTTCCTTTTTGTAAAATAATCTCTCAACTCTCTCTAGGAGATGTATTAGGATGGAAAAGTTGTCTTGGAAAATGTGTTTCCTGCACATAATAATGTATGAAAAAAGTTGGTTGAAAACCAAGTGGAGAAGTGGGGAAAAACTGCAAAAAACTGCCAAATAACTGTTCCCGCTGGAATCTCGTTCGAACGAACTTGATTCTCGTTCGAACGAGACTTCTAACGAGCGACCAGCCTGGTCTCGTTAGAACCTCGTTAGATACCTCGTTAGAACGAGAAAATTCGTTCGAACGACATATCGAACGACTGACCAGTTAGGGTCGTTGGCAAAACTCGTTCGAACGAAACCTGGTTCGAACGAAAAACTCGTTCGAACGAAAACCTGGTTCGAACGAAAAAACTCGATCGAACGAGACTTCGAACGATTTTCAGAAATTTTTGATAAATTCAATTTATGGCCCAGAAACTTTATGTACTTTAATTTTAAAGTTCCAATTAAATTATTCTGAAAGTAAACATGGTTTTTATTAAACCTAACACCCATTAAACTTTGTTCCAAGCTCTTATATAAATATAATTACATTCATACCTTGGGAGCATGGAACCTTAGTTGATGACGTAGAAACGAGGCACGCAAACCGGCATTTTGATGAAGCTTTATATTCTTTGCCGCTACGTCTTCAACACACACTTCATAGGCTTGAGAATATTACAATTGAATACTATCCTATGAATAAATGTTTTTGTCTGGAATTGAGCCAAAACTATATATGGACTCAATTGGAAATTTGTGTCTTTACAATTATTATTATTATTATTATGTTCCACTTGTAATATGTTCTACCTAGGGTGCAAGAAAAATGTTGGACAAGACTTGAGCCTGGAGGAAAGATAGGGTACATGATGCAAGACACGATTTGACTTGTTTCCAGACTCACGAACATGATCCCATTGTGACACCCCCATTCTAATCCTGGGTGATCAGTCCATTATTAAATTAAATAATAATCATTAATGGTTTCATTCTTAGCATCACTTTCGAAAAACAATTATATTACTAATACCCAAATGGCCTGGTGTCGAACTTTTAATCTTTTTATTAACATGCAAGAATATAAATTACTAAACCACATTCAACATTCCAAATAACAACATAATAAATACTAGAACATCTGAATAAATAAAGTTGACTAGAATAAACAATCTAGACTAAAATCCGAATACAATTATCCATAATATAAAACCAAATCCAATATTAAAAATAAAATGGAAATACAAAGTCTCTCAAATAACTACCAGCTGAAGATGGGCGACATGCTCGACTAAGATCATCAAATAATGGAAAAGTACTGAAGGAAGTGGAAGCGTCTACTACTGAGGTCCTACAACTTACAGAGCAGCTGCAACATGTCAAATGACCGGTTACACTAATATACTCACAAGTAGTGCTCAATCCCTACGTTCTATGTTCTGAGGTACAAGTCTAAAATCTCGCAAATGGTTGATCATGATAAGATTGTCCATGATGCGAAACCTCCCGTGGCAGCAAGTAGCGTAGGTATGTTCATTACACATAATAAATCAAATAATAAGTATTCACACCACCTATATATATTTAGAATAGGTATACATGTAGCCTATAATATATCCCATTCATAGAATATAATTCTCAAATATCCTACGCATTAACCATTTACCATTATACGCCTTATCGTACCTTCCAGAGTATTTCCCATTACTCTAAGGTCATCAAATAACCCTGAATTTATTTCAGTAGTCATGACTCAAACCCTACTGGTCCAAGTCATAGATCCCCTCGATTCCCCGTGACACGATATTATTCACCAAATTAGGTTTTATTAACCAATTATGCCTAATTCACCTTAGCCCTAAATTCTCATCACGTGACTATGTCTCAATCCCAACATTGTCCTACTGGTAATTGAAATATCTCCCATTATATTTTAAAATTACTTCAAAAGTTAACCCGATCATTTCCCATGAGTTCTAAGTAAAAAGAGGAAATATTGTCCAATTATGGGAAACCGAATCGATTCGGCCTTTGTCCGAATCGATTTGCCTATAGCAGGTCTTGTCTTCTCTATATTATAACTGTTACGAGTTTCACCATTTTTAACCCTTAAAACCTCCATTACACAATCGCAAACTCCCAAATAAGTGTACCAAACATCATAGTAACATGTATAAACTATCTCTAATGTAAATGAATCATTAAATCGTTAAGGAATTCCTTAAAATGGAATTAATTCAACATTTAATCCCCCAAACCCTAGATTGTCATAATTGCTCAAGAACATCAACAAGAACTCAGATTTCTTCAGAAGCACATAACACTATTTCATCAAATTTTTTCTACATGCATAAGGGATTAAATCCATCTCAATTGCTACCTAGGAACATGATTTACATCTTCTAAATGAAGGCCCAAAATCCATGAATTCAAGAGATTATTCATCCTATGCTAACATGGATGGTATATCCATTAAGAATGTAGCAAGATAAATACTTGACTCAATCAGTAGGTCTGAATCTCTGCAAAATAATGGTATGGTTGGTTTCCTTTCCTCCCAATCTATGCTCCGGTGGCGGTTGTGGTGCAAAATGGTATGGAAAAGCCTTTGAAACTTGTCTCCTTCCTCCTCCTATGTCCTCTCCGTGGTTTGATAACTTTTAACCCTAACTCCCTCAACCTACCAATTGATATAAACTTAGAAATATCATGATTCCTTCTACTCCAAAAATCCAAAATACCCTCTCGGGGTGCCGGATTGGCCTAAAAATGCTTCGGGACCAAAACTAAACCCCCTAGTACACTTTTCTGACTATTTCAAGTCTTCTGGACACATTGGCACCCTTAAAATGATCATTTGGATGAGCCATAAATAAATTACCTTTTATCTCATAAAATTAAATCCCGACACATCTGACACGCGCATCCCGACTAAATTACTCTAACTGCCGTATTTTTCTCCCATGACAACTATAATGCATTCTTAATAACTTATCACTTGTTCACTAAGTAATACTCAATATAATTAACCTAAATAAATATTAACCTTTGTCTCGCCAATTAACATCTATTTTAATCCGGATTAATTTTCCAATTTAATTTAAATTAATCCCGATATAAAAATCATTAAAAATATTGTGTGTTACACCTGTTTCAAAAATGGGAAAAATAACACACAAAATCAGGTGGTAAGGCAACCCAAAATTTTGGCTAAGTTTTGTATTGGAATTAACAAACTAGGTCCCCCCCCCATTGGCATGACTTCCACGATATACGTCTTGCATATAAGGGAAATCATTCATCGATAAGTATGGACAAACCATTTGATAGACTTGAGTGTGCGTGATTTGTCTTAAGATATACCTCATGGAAACGGTACGTGTGAGAGAGAATTCAATACACTAAACATATGTGAACGAATTCCCTATTATATACCTCCCGTCATGAGTTCGGTAAATAATTACGATGCAGGGAGGATTTTTTGATTTATGTCGAAGAAATGAGTCCAGTGGAAGGTGAGAATCATTTATCTTAGGTTAATTGCGCCCCTCAGGATCGACAACCATCTTGAAGTGACCCCCCAATACGGGATAAAACTTTGGTCAGTATTGCAATGCTCAAGATACGTAGTGTGAAAGAATGCATGAGTATTAATTAGTAGTTTATGGAAAGTTTTATGTATTCTAAGGTAGATAAATACTACTGCTATAAGGGAGAGCATAAGATATTTAAGTAGCATGGGGGGATAAACATGGAGAGTAAAATTAGAAATTATGTACATGGAGCATGAAGACTACAAAGCATGGTGATAGATACAAAGTGTGAGGCACATGAGTATACACAAGTTAGTGGGAAATATGTGAAAAGTGAAAGAAGACATGCGAATATGTAAGAGTGAAGAGAGTACCTGGATATATATAAGTGAGAGAAATGTGGAAGTGTAAGCTAGTGAGACTAATCATGGATTTATATAAGTGGTGGGTGAAACATGTGAGTAAGCATGAAGATATATACAAGTAAGAATAATATGAGAGTGTGTGCTACTATCACTAAACATGGATATCTACAGGGATATAAACATCATGATATAACAAGGCATATATACAGAACTATGATAGTAATAACAAGTTATAAGTGGAAGCATATGTACACATATAGAATGGTTTAGAGAGAGGAGAAGCAAAGGAAACAAAACCCATGTGAAGTGAAGTCTAGTCATCCAAAAACAATCCCCAACGGAGTCGCCACTATGGCCATTCAGGTTGAATTCCTCCGATGCGGGCTGCGACCGAAATTGGAGAGGAGAGAAAATTGTAGAAATATCTCCCTCAGTGCATGCGAGGATTTAAGGATATAAGAGTCATCTTTTCTCCATTCGTGCTGATATTCATGGGATGCCTCGGATATAAATCGATCATTGTCAAAAGGGGATAATCATGAAGGAATGAGTCACCAACTTGTTTTGCTCAAAATAAGCGAAAAATGTATCCGTACCGATGAGAAAACGTACTGATGAGTATGAAACAAAATGAATCAAGGGTTAGGGGACTAAGTTATAGAATGGAAAGGTTTTAGGCACCCATTATGCCCTTTCGGCCTCTCATGGGCTATGATAATATTCTCATTTTCTCTAAAATGTGGTACGTGTGTACATGTGTGCGTTGTAAATAATGAGATAAAGGAATTATCTAACCCACATGATGGAAAAGAAGGGGTAAAATCATTCTAAAGAGTGTGCAAAAGAATGAAATAAAAATATAATGTGAGTGTCTGTTACATCATAAATCACTGTGAGGTAGTGAATGTGTATATCGAGTGAAACACAAATATGTAGGAGTACGTGTATCCACAATACTACTAACCATGAGAAAGCATAAAATTAATAAATTAGAAAATATGACTCAAATCCTAAGACTGGCTCAGGATGCCTACATAGCCTAAAGGCATCAAAGTCCACGTAGTTCGATAACACACAAGGGTGGGGTTTAACCAATACCTCCTAAATTATAACTTCCTGTAGTTTGTTTTTAGACAAAGTGCGCAAGTGTAAGGAGTGTGGAAATTAAGGAAATTCTAGTTTAGGGTTTATAGAAAAACCCTCTTTTTGGATTTTTTAGATTTTATGAAAATAAGTTTTGTGTGTACTAAATAATAAAAAGGGAGATTAGTTTTGAAGTAAAGAAATGAAATAAAAGATATATCAAAAGTGGAAAAGGAAAGTATATGACTAATACAAATTAAATAAGTTATAAAAGGATAAGGGTAGGCCTTCTATAGTACTTTAATTATGATTTTGTAGGAGTAAAGGATAATTTTTAGGTGGTTGGATGGTGGCGAGGTAAGAGTAAAAAGTGTGGTCAAAGGTGGGTGAGAATGATGTAAGAAATGGAGAGAATGTTTGGAAAAATGGAATTTTAGCGCACTGATCTCTAGGAGAATGGTTTGAGTTTAGAAATGGACCCTTGGGAATGAGGTCATTGTCTCCTTAAATAGTAAAACAATTAGGGTTTCAAGGGGCGTCGATCGACATAGCCCATGGCCAGCTTATCGGCATAGCCTTGTCCTGCTGGCCAAGGAAAGTACACCTTCTCAGTAGGCGGGGGTCTGGGGTGCCTAGGGTCTGGGGTGCCTATAGGCAGTCCAAAATGGAATTTTAAAAAAAATGAGAATAAAATACGAATGGCAAGTTCGAATTATGCATGATCGGAACCATTGGAAAGGATATTTAGAGCCTCTCTTGGATTCGATAGTTGAACAAAGTCAAATGGCGCTCGAAAGAACCCGATGGCCTCTAGACAGGTTTTCTCAGAGTAAAAAGGCAAGTATATACGAACCTTGAGGATGATTCATGCATGGTATGGAGCGTTGGAAAGGAGATTCAGAGCCCTATGAAAGTCCAATGACCTTCACTCATGTTGAGGAGTTGACGGAGATAAAATGGGGCTCGGGATCATCCGATGGCCTCCAAATGAGGGCTCGAAGTTGGACCTAGGGTCTTATGGTGGGAGAATAAGTGTTGGAAACCTAAGGAGGCATTTGGGTGTTGGTTACTAGGATTTGGTGTCTACAATCATTAACATGGAGTTTAAAATTAGTTTAACCACTAAATTAATTACAAACATTAGGATTTTAATGATGAGATCAGATTATCATAATTTAAATAGTTTAAATTTAAATGACTAACTATTTTTATAACATAAAGATAATCAAATTCCTACACTAAGTAAACTCTCCTCAACCAAATTATGTGAATTCAAGCTTCCAAACCTCCCTAGCTCTTTCTCTCTTGATTGCCTTTTATCTCTAATCCAAAAAGTTCCTTTTCAAACATTCTAATGAGTTTTAGGTTTAGACTAATGACCAAATAACACTAATACCCACGAAATTAATCTTGGTCCCAATATGGGCCTCAACCCAATGAGCCCATATACTTCTCTAATTGGCTAAAAAATGCACTCGAACCATATACTAACCCAATAGACTTAAAACCCAATATTTTAAGTAAAAAACGAACATTCTAAATGTCTCAAAAGTTGACCCGAATTATGATAATTTCTAACACAACAACTATCTCAACAAAACAACACATAAGTTAACACGATTCCAATAAGTCGATTATTAATCAATTTATTAACTTTGCATAATACGACATTATAAGAAACTACTTCACGATTAGTGGAACCCGACACCGAAGGAATAATCTAGACAAGGAAACTCCCGACATTTAGTGCTTGACCATTTCATAGTTACCAATAATACACAGTTGTTGGTGTGAAAATCTGAGCATGCACACTCAACATAATAAATTTATAATTTCAATGCCAATAAAGTGAAGGTGGTGAAAAAAGAGAGAAATAATAAAAATATGTGGTTTGGCAGGGATCAGCCTATGTCTAGGGGGTAACGAGGTGAAGGATTTCTTTGATTACCTTGGGGGAAATAATTAGAAAAGGTTAAAACCTACTCAACGTTATTTCGTACTACAAAAGGCTTTATATACTCAGCCTTTAAAAAATGTTCCCTAATTCATATCATGCACATTGGAGATATTTGAATTTGGGGAAGACATGTGTTCGTCTTTGGAATCTCCATGCACTCTCACATTTCTTGTTCACTGGGATTTTGGATCGCGTTAGTAGGGAATATATTAGTTGTTTGAAGTAACGGCATGATGATAAAGTCTTAGATATTTAAATATCTTAGTGGGTTTTCGTCTGATGAAGCTGATCGTTCGACTAACTGTGATAGGTCATTTGTCTTCATAAAGTTATTATATTTTCCACATTATTTCTATGCATCTAGTAACTCATTTGGTCACTAATTCAACACTACAACCATTCATATGTTGATTATTACTTCACCCACCGAACGGTAATGCCTTTTCATGATGACCTTCATTCAGCTTTGATCTAGAAAAAATACCCCTCATCAGTGATAGATTTTCTATGGTGCTTATTAATGAGCCTGACAACTAGTTTGCTCTTGATTCACCATGATATGTTTATGATCTTTACTGACGTCAACATCTATGGAAGATTTGGATTCAGCGTGAACTATTTTCAATGTAAGATGCCAATCGGGAAAAGAGTTGCAATCATTTCTTATTAGACGGAGTGAAATTTCTTGAGGTGCGCGTGGGCGTATGAGCCCACCCCACGTGCCCAGGCCACTCCTTCCTTCCACTAAACCTTTAATGGTCATTTGGACTTTTTTCATCCATCGTTGAATTTGAACGTTCCCCCCCCATTTTTTTATAAAAGCCTCCATACTCCTTCGCTTCAAATTATTGTGTTTTGCACTCTCGATATAACTAGAGTCTTCCCTTTAATTCTTCTTCTCTACCAATGAAACACCGTCCCATTTCCCATTACTCTATCAAATTTCATCTGTGAATGCTTCATTCCTTTCCATAAGGACCCTGCATTGGTCTATTTCAGGAGTGTACGTATTCCTTGTTCATGTCTTGTTCTTTATCGGTATACATTGTTCTCTAATTTTTTTCTTCAAATCTTTAGAAAGATTGGCGTATCATAGTTTATTTTTTTACTTTACTAGGATTTGCAAGTTTTTTCTCAGTTTCCATAAGCTAAACCTCACATTCCTAGATTTGTCCCTTTTGATTCCACCTTTCTTCGATATCTTGAGTGGCTTCAGCCACTCAGTCCATCCCTTTAACTGGCCCAGTAAGAAAGTATCTAACATTAATGAACTCTTGCAAATATGGTGGAAATTATTGATGCCTTTAGGCCTGAATATAACGAACATAGTGCTTCCACCCAAGGGATAATGTGAACCCCCATTCCAACAGACTAGGGTTACTGAAGTGTTTCATCCCATCAGCGTTGTTGAGGATACGCCACTCATCCAGATGGTGTATGATGAGTCTCTCTAGAGGAGGAAGCATGAAGAAATACAATGGGAGATCGAGGCCAGGACTGAGACCACTCTTATTTCCATCCACCAAAGGTTAACTGTTGAAGAAGAGGAGGAAAATGTGGAGGGAGAATGAGTGTATGTAGATGCGTAAAGGTATGGGATCCCCCATTTCCTTTACGATGATTTGAAGGAGAACTGCTTGGCCTTAAAAAATGCCTATTTTTCTGATGACAATGATCGATTGAGTAGGGGCCATATCAGCAGTGCTGAAGAAATAATGCAATTGGGGTTAATGGTAGCTGCCTATTCTTTCTTTGTAAACTTCCATTGTCCATAATTTCATTTCCTTATCATGGTTATGTGAATCCATTGTACGTATGTTTCATGGGAGTTTACATGAACAAGAAGTGGCCGCAAAGGAAGGATGAGTCCAAGAAACTTCCAGGGTTAAAAGATGAGTTAGTGATCTTGAAGAAAGCTAAGATCGATGCTAAAAAAATCGTATAATGGACTGAGGAGAGAGAGACACCGAGAAGAAGACCAAGGATCAAGACATAACAGAGAAAAATAATATTATTGGGGAGAGAGATCAACTTTTGAATGAAGTCACTGAAGTAAACCGAAAACTTATCGAGAACGATAAGGAGAATGCCTAGGTAGTCAAGAACGAGAGGGATCTGACTCCGTTGACCAAGTTTAGGTACTTAAAGTCTTTATTGACTTCAGAGTACTGTGTGGTGTTGTAATATCAATCCTTTATCAATGGCTACACTGAACTGGTTAATCGGGTCAAACCGACTCATCCTGACTGGGACATTTCTTCCTTCAACCTCGATGACTATAAAGGTGAAGAGGAATCGATGATTTCACCCTCATATATGGATTAATATATGTATGACCAGTATTCGGGGCTTCTACAACTCCCTAGCCTCTAGTAGATTCCAAAGGTGGAAATCTTTGCATTTTAAGACATGAGGAGATGTGGTAAATTTTATGTTATTTGTCTCCCTTTTCTCCACCCCCTACTCCATAGTCTTCTCTTTGTCAGATAAACATTTTAATTTTTATGGATATGTAATATTGTCTTCAACCTTTAAATATCTATTTTATCTACTTTTGCCTGAATATTTATTTTGCATGTAATCTAAATGGCATGGTTGTGCTGGCCTTTTTATGTTTAAGTTTAAATGATTTCTCCTTATTTTTGAATGCATGCTTCAAATACTTCTTCCTTTGTTAAGATTAGGATTATGTTGTAGATTAGTTTCTCCCATTGTTCCTCAAAAACTGCATTAATCCTTTATACCCTTATTCAATTACTCTTGACGTTTGTTCTGTGATCGGTAACTAACGAGATTTTTTTTGTACTCAGTTGATAAAACGCGTTAATTTGAAATGTTATTAATACTCTCATGACGAACCTAGTTGTTCATACATGTTGTTTATACTCTAAAGGTCAATTGTTAGAGGTTGGTGAGAAGGACCATTTATGTTCCGATTACTAGTTTTATTAAAATATAATTTTTGCTCCGAATTTCAGCACTTCTACCTTATTACCACCTTACATCAACTCTATTATTTGAGAATAATTGAGTGATTGGAGATAACCTTTATTAACTCATAGTTAACACAATTTATATCCGCACAGACCACGCTACACATACCTGATCAGATCTGAGGGGGGAGAGAGTTAACTTGGTAATCAAACAAGTTATTTTTTAAAGACCTTTGAGTCTGGAAGGTGTGATCTTTCTCTCGACCTAGTGATTTGTTTATAATCTAGCATGACTCGAATTCTTTGGTGGGCATCCGACCACTATACTGGTGCATAACTGCATACTTCGAGTGAGGTGGGTATGAGAAAAGTTACATTAATGGAGATAAGCCAAACAAGGGAGAAAAATATATCACATGGAGAATAATGCCCTTTTATTAATCGCAGTGGTGCATGGAGTTACATATTTAATAAAACAAAAAAAGGAAATACATTAATTAATAACTATAATGAAAAAAAAGAAACAACGGATATTTAGTTCGTTGATCGTCCACTCATTTTCGCTCAGTAATCATCCTCGCTGGTAGTAAAGCTTCGGATTATCAATGTTCCACGGACGAGGAAGGATGCGACCCTTATAGTATCGAAGGCCATATGTCCCTGGTCATATGATTCATGCCAAATCATAATGTCCATCACGATTGGAGGCTAACTTTCATGTCTAGTATTTTTGGTTGATTGCATCATCTTCTCAAGGACAGGGTCACCAACCTTGAAGGATCATTTTTTCACTCTTCGATTGTAGCACTAGGCTACCTTATGTCTTGTAATAGACATCCTTGATGCTTCTTCCTCCCTGTGTTTGTCAAGGAGGTTGAGGTTTGGATCCATTCATCATTATGCCCATTATTGAAACAGTGTACCCTCAAAGTTGGCATTCCTAACTGTAAGGGAAAATAGTTTAGCTTAGTCTTGTTATTTGTTTTATTTTCACTTTGGCATATTTGGCATATCCTATTACAATCCGACACGTGCTAGACGATGAACCGAATCTCCAACATCTCCAAGTTCAAGACTTCTCTACGTTATGCAGGTATAAATCTTTTAGGAGTTCAAATTTATTTGCATTTATATTTGGAAGATGTATATTTATAAAAAATCAAGGCAACATTTTTAAAGACTAAAATGAATTTTTTATTGACCTCGTTCAAACGAGATGAGAATCTCATTCGAAGGAAATGCCAATTTTGTTCGAAGGCTCGTTTGATCTCTACAGTGAATGAACATCCAACGAGGGCATTTCGTTAGAATTTGTTTGATGCTCCTTAGAAAAGATTGTTTAAACGAGATATGAAGTCTCATTTGAACGAACTGGGTTTTCATTCAAACGAGATGCTATTCTTATTTGAAAGACTTCTATTTTTGTTGAAACGAAATCCCCTCCTCAAACTTGGTGCTCGACCTATATATACCTGTTTTGAAAAGATTTTTATACAAACTTTTGATAAAACGTAACTTGCATAGCGGTTGCAAAAGTCCTCAAACTTTTTAGGTCTAAACACCTTTTTGATAAAAAAAATATCCTCCCTAATATAATTGTGAATTCATTTGAAACCATAGAAGTTTCATACCTGATATATTCTGGTGGAGAGAGATCTATATTTCCAACCTTGTGACCTAAGGTATCACGGTTGCAAAAAAGAAGGAAAAAAGGCTGATTGATGGATACTGAGGGTGGACCGCCGCTTGTGGACTTCTATGGATCTGAGTAGTATTGTTTAGACATTTTGTAAGTAGGCTGTCTTATAAAACTTTCTAAAGTGTTGAATATAGGTTTTTTCCCTAAAAAGGGATTTTCCCTTATTTTATGTGTATGATTGCGTGCGTAGTTAATTTCTATGATTGGAAATTTTGTCATAAGCAAATCTAATTTAATCAGAAATTAAAATTTGGTAAAATTGGACTTGTGTTTGTGTCATTTAATTAAATAAATTAATCCATTAGATTGTGCACACTCTCAAATTATTATTAGAGCCGATTATACAAAAATATCGTGTGATCTTTTTCCACAATTTTTTTATCACATTTTTTTTAAAAACTTGTAGGTCTTGAAAAAGGCCAAATTTTAATGGATAATTTGTATAATCGAATGCCCATTTTTTAGGGTTCCAACTATGCATATTGGAAATCTAGGATGAGGTATACCTTAAAATCCATTGATGAACATGTTTCGTTAATTTGTGAAACAGGGTGGTTTCCACCCACAATCACTGTTGATTATCCCATGGACATAGGACGATTTTAAGTGGAGTAATTTTAAAACTCGCGCCTTAAGTGCTAATTTCGGATCCGTTACCCCTAACGAGTTCTGCCACATTATGACGTATACCATGTCTAAAGAAGCTTAGGATACCCTCCAGCTCACTCACGAGGGAACCAACGTTGTAAAAGCATCCAAGCTACAAAATTTGACCACCTAATTTAAGACCATTACCATGCTAGAGTTCGAGTCTTTTGATGAGTTCTATGCATGTTTGACGGACATAGTTAATTCTAATTTTAATTTGGGTGAGAAGATTCCAGAGACAAGACTTGTTAAGAAAATTTTGATATTTCTCCTGCCCATTTTATTTCTAAGGTAACTGTACTTAATTCATTAGGGATCCTATACACTCATAGGTTAGAAGAACTTGTAGTAGATCTTTAAACGTATGAGATTTATATGTTCCCTAAAACTATTAAACCTAAGGAGGTTAGGATTGCGGTAAAGACTCAATCTGAGGAAAAAAAGAAAGAGAAAGTTTATAAGTCTGAATCTGAAGATGATTATGATTTTTATGACTTGGCCCTTTTTGCAAAAAAAAAAAATTATAAAGTTTCTCAAATTTTCCAACGAAAATTCCTCCAAAAAAATTATTTTGAAGAAAAATAAAATTAAGAATGAGGGCACGAGTCGGGGGGGGGGGGGGGAGAAAGAGGAAAAGATTACGTGTTTTGATTGTAAAGGGAACAAGGAACATGAGTGTCTCAATAGGCTTAAGGGGAAGGGAAAGAAAGTTGCAAATAAAGCCACTCTTAACAACAGTGACATCGAGTCGATTGATTCAGTGGGAGAATCACCACTTGAACTGTGCGTTGCGTTCATGGCTAGTAACGTTAGCACTTTTAGATTGTCTCATGCCGATGAGGACATATCTAAATATGAAAGCCTCGATGATGTTTTGATTCATTATGAAGATAATGAGAGTGAGGATGGAAATTTAAGTGAGGGAGAAGGTGATATCCAAAAGGCTTTTAGTGATCTTTACACCGAGACCTTAAAAACGAAAAATCTAAATAAAGATTTGTCTCTAAGGGTGTTAAATTGGGGAAAGAGGTGAAAGTTTTGAGAGAGTGTGAGGCATCGGTGGATCAACTTGAGATGGTAAAGATTTCTTTATGTGAGGAGTTGATTGTCTTAGATAGGGAAAATACCGATTTGATCAACACCGTGGCTAGTCTTATGAGAGATCTTCAATATTCATTGGAGACACGTGAGAAAATTGAAACCCATGTACCCCAACTCGAGAGTGATCTCGAATGCGTTCGGGAGTTCAAGGTCACTTTAGAGGACACATCTAAGAAGGTATGAAAGATGCTCCTCAATCCCGCATTAAGTAATATCGAGAGGCAAAGAATAGGCTATGACGATGCATCCACTTCTCATGCCGCACCCGAGCCAGTTCTCGAGTTTGTGTTGGATCCTTATGTCCATCGTCCTAACCCACCTAGGTGACTGACCCACCGAGTAGAAATCATCCTAGACGTTTTGAGCAAGGTGTGCCCAAGCCCATTTATGTTTGTTTTTATTGGAAACAAAGAGGTCATCTTAGATAGTATTTTTTTAATATATGGAGAGTTTCTTATAGGTACGTTCCCCGGTATGCTCATACACGAGTTGCCACATGAGTTCCTATACGCACTCCCACACATGTTACTCCACATACTCCCTCACATCACTTATGCGATTTTGAGAGTTTTTGAGATCAAGTAGAGTATCGAGTCAAGACTTTACAATGTTTGATGTAGGAGTTTCATAGGATGTCGTCTCCTTTTGAGAATTCCTTCAGGCCTAATGATTGAGGTTGAGACTTGTTTCTAGCATAGGGTGCTTATCATGTTTATATCTTATATTCCTATCGCTAGTGTTTACCATCACCGTATTTATCTTTTTCACACTATATATTATTTGAAAAATCCAAAAAGAGTTTTTTTTAAAATTTTTTGAAAAATACAAAAAGATTTTAGGTTTCTTTTAAGAAAAAGTGGAAAAAGGGGAAACTATTTTATTTTGATAAATTTTTTGAAAAAGATAAAACGAGTTTTTTACTTTTTTTTATGTCGTATATGGATGAACATTAAAGATTTTCAAGTCACCCATTCATTCCATATCCACGTGACTGTTTTGTAACTTTTTGAGACATGATCTCATTTCATATATGTGGTTAATAATGTGTGGAGTCATCAACTTGTGATCTGATGATAACTTTCTACATGTTTGACTCCTTATCTCTTTTAATCCACATGAGCATGGGCTTATATGAGTATTGCACTTACCTGTCACATGTCGATCATAGTGTTTTCATCTAAATATTTCTTTAAGATGAACCAAATGTAAAAAATGAGATTAAAAGTTATGCATGTAAGAACTACTGTCCGGATTTAAATCATATTTTTCAAAAAAATTGTTAAGTATTAAGAAATGGAAAGGGGATACAAAAGACAAAAGTCTTTGCATTAAAAGTAGATGTTTGCAATGAAAAGAGTCTAAAAAGATTAAAGACACATAAAAACAGAACATTGATGCTGTGCTACAAATGAGCATTAATTTCTTCAACAATAATTGAGAATATTTTGAGTTATGTGAGATTTTGAGGGAGTTTAGTTGAAGATCAATGGATTTGCATAAACTGTATAAATCTCGAAAAGCATTACATAGTTTTGGGCGTCATTGGTGTGAAAATCACTTACAGTCTTAAGTTATTGATTAATTTAAGTCAATTTCTCACGAGCTCACCATTTTTACACCCAAGGTAGATGTTTAGATCATTCGTTAGTGGTATCTCAATCCCTTATGCACATATGTTATGTTTGTCTACATTGATTAACCTCTGGAATACGTTCACATCCCTACATTTCACTTCCATGATTTTGTGTTAATTTATGGTATGTTGTTTTCATAAAATTTTATACTTGAGAAAAATTTTGAAAAATTTCAAAAATAATTGGTGAAGCCTTTGAGATTATCATTGCATGTGCGCCATTTCTATATCTTTGTGATGATATCTTATATCTTATATGTGACACTTTACACTTCATGTTTAGGTTCTACTCCTTTATCTAATTCGGACAAAAAGGGGGAGAAAAAATTAGGGGGAGTTTGTTTTTTTGGGAGATATCATTATGAGTTTTTATTTTCTATTTCAAACTCTATGCATCGCGGGTATTTTCGTTATTTCATGTGTGTAGGTATCTAAAATAAGGAATATATTGCACTGCATGAAGACAAAGTTGCCGAAGGGAAGAACAAGTGATTGATGACAAGTTTATCTATGTTGTTCCATTTCTAGGGTTTGGGAAGGGTATTAGAATTTTTGTCATAGAGGGCGATTTTGTAATTTGGGTTTTGGTTAGTTTTGTACCAGAATGGCCAAATGGGGAGATTTGTAAGGGTAAATAGTTTAGCTTACGCTTGTTATTTATTTTATTTTCACTTTGGCTTATTTGGCGTATCCCGTTACAATTAGACATGTGTCGACACGATGAACCGAATTTTCAACATCTCCAAGTTCAATACTTCTTTACATTTTGAAGTTATAAATCTTTTAGGCGTTCAAATTTATTTGCATTTATATTTGGGAGATGTATTTTTATAAAAACATGAGGCAAACTTTGAGATAAAAACTAATTTTTATTGACCTCGTTTAATTGAGATGATAATCTCGTTCATATGAAATGTCAATTATGTTCGAAGGATCGTTTGATCTCTACATCGAACTAACATACAATAAGGGCGTTCTGCTAGAATTTATTTGGAGTTCAATAGAAGCTTGTTCAAACAATATATGCAATCTCATTTGAACAAACTGGGTTTTTGTTCAAATAAGATGCTATTCTCGTTCGAACGACTTCTATTTTTGTTTGAACCAAATCTCTGCCTCGAATTTTGTGCCCGACCTATAAATAACTGTTTCAAAAATATTTTTATAGAGACTTTTGAAAAAAATATAACCTACATATCTGCTGTAAAATTTCTCAAACTTTTTAGGCATAAAGACCTTTTTGATTCATAAAATCATCCTCCAGAATATGATTGTGAATCATTTTGAAACCCTAGAAGTTTCATACCTGATATATTCTTGTGGAGAGAGATCTTTACTGCTGAACTTGTGACGCGAGGGATTATGGCTGAAAAGTAGAAAGAAATGCTAATGGTGGATATCGAGGGTGGACAGATGCCTCTAGACTGCTCTGGATCTGAGTAGTATTCTTTAGAAGTTTTGTAAGTAGATTGTCTTATAAAACTTTCTACAGTGCTGAATGTAGGTTTTTCCCTGAAAGGGAATTTTTCCCCATTGCTTGCATAGTTAATTTATGTGATTGAA
This sequence comes from Sambucus nigra, assembly GCA_949130495.1. Taxonomy (NCBI): domain Eukaryota; kingdom Viridiplantae; phylum Streptophyta; class Magnoliopsida; order Dipsacales; family Adoxaceae; genus Sambucus; species Sambucus nigra. Next base: position 341,086,521 of record OX422224.1, read on the forward strand.
ATTTTTATCATATGCAAATACAATTTAATCAGAAATTAAAATTTGGTAAAATTGGACTTATTATTGAGGCATTTATTTAAATAACTTAATCCTTTAGATAGTGCGCACTCTCACTAACTCAATCGGTATAATAACTTCGGTGCCTTGAGTAAGTGAAAATGGTTTGGATACCATTGGTCCTCTCATCATTGTTCTGTCAGCCCATACTACGAAGACCATCTTTTTAAACTTGAGTCCTTTGGAGTTGGCGAGTTATATTTTAATACCATTGAGGAGTGTTCGGTTCATTATGGTAGGACAACTCAACACCAATCCTCATGATTAGTGCTCCCCCACCATATTGGTACACACTTAATGTGACAACCCGATCATCAAAATAAGGGGTGGCCAGCCCGATACTCTAATATAACAGGAATCTTGGATGGAATCATTATCAGCATCACAACAACATAGTAAGTATACGGGATAACCACTCCATAATTCAGAAAAACGGGTTGCCAAAAATTTTTGGTTTTATAAGTTAAAGAAAGAAATTTAAACAACCAAAATTGAAAAGCAAGTGGAAACCCCAAAAGAACTTATATTACACAATAGCAAGTATACAATAAGGGGACCGAATATGCTGTCGGTCAACAGTCTATACAAACCATGTAGAACAAGTTCATTGAGTTACATAGTACATTACATTAGACAGTTACAAAATCTTGGGCCACACGCTCGAGTAAATAACCCGATCGTAACTAGAATACAAAAATGAAGGCGTCTACACAAAATATCCCGTAATATCTGCAAAGTATAATGGCTCCCCAAAGACACCGAAATAGGAAAGTCAGAATGGACGTCCTTGCGGCGGAGCACCTGAGCGGATACAAGATTCATGCACAACAAGAAATATGAAAGGGTCAGGGCCCGGTTTTTATATGATCACCAGATGAATAAAGAGTATGTCATTTATGAACAGTAAATCATGATAGATAAAGATGAGAATCTACCTACCCCGTTTTAAAGCATAAACTAAGGAAATTAATTGATCATAAGTTTAAATTCAGTTATACGGGAGAACATGAATAATTAACATTAATTAAAAGCCTCCATCATTTTACACTGTTCCATTTCATCGTTCCGTTCCTTATCAGGAAACATAATCACAATTTTATGCTCTTTCTGGGATTTATAATCCATCAAGTCCCACTTGATTAAGAATAGTTATATTCATATACATATAACGATTCTGAGACCGTCCCTCCGAGTTTCCCTACTGGACGCACCGCTAAATGACTATCATCTTCCAGTGCCTACTAACAAGACAACCTGGGCACCTAATGCAACGTCGGGAAGTGTCCATATACATGCGAGTGAGTCATAACCACACTCAGAATTACCTCACTAGCGAAATAAATACAACATACATAATACCCGGTCATATGGTCGAGGACTATAGTCTCCATGCATTCACTAGCCAGGGGACATCACCTCATTTGTGTACTTCCCTTATGATAGCATTTAGAGAGATATGTTTAAGTAAATTATCATTTACCATTTTCATTTCCAATTGCCATGTGCATGTTTCATTTTATCCGAAACCATAATCATTGAACATCATCCTTTCTTTCCTCATTCTAAGTTCCCAAATTAGTCTCAATGAGATCACAATATTCCTACGAGTCACAAGGTTTTATATACCTCAATTGAGCCCCTAAAATCCCCCAATATATAGCTTTACAACTCCTAAACTCAAGCTAACTTATTTGGGAAAATAACCCTTTTTCATATATTTGTAAGCCCCCTAAATAACCCTAACTGAACCATTTCTAATCTAGGGTAGTTAACTAAATCATCTAGGACTCTAAGTTTACTTCATACAAGAAGGTTACTAAGTCCTAAGCCTAAGGAAAAAGGATCAAATTTGAGTTAGAAAAATAACTCAAAACCGCAGGATTTTCGAATAGATTCACCCTGGCCGAATCGATTCGGTATGGAAGGGAATCAATTCGGACCATCCGAATCGATTCGGATAGGAAAACCTGACTTTCTGCATAATTTCTGAATCGATTCGGACAGGCCGAATCGATTCGGTCCACTCAGACCTGTAAGCTGCCCCTATAGCGAATCGATTCGCTAGGGGTGAATCGATTCGCCCAGCCCAAAATTGCCTAATTCGGCTATGGAGTCTTGGACACCAAATTCCCCCCAACACATTTCTACCCAAACCAAGATCATTTATTGCAACCAACTACACATAAATGCATCTAGCAACTATAAATTACACCAATAAACATCTCAATCAACTTCCAAGGGTTCAAAACCTACAATCCCATTTCAAACCCTAACATTACTAAACCATAACCAATCCACAACAATCAGTACAAATTATTCACCTTAAACCATATATTAGCAAGTAGAAAACTTGCCTTGAGGTAGAAATCTTAGATTTCTTGTAGTAGCAACAATCTCCAATCTTTAATCTTCAATCTCTCTCTTTTTCTCCTCAATTCTCTTCCTCTCTCTTTCTCTCTAGGTTAATAAATACACACTTAAGAAATGAAATGAGGCGTAAGACTTAAATCATGGCTTTCTCCTTAATTCCCAACTTAATTGGTTAATACCGCATTGAAATGACTCACAACTACACATTTAATCTATAACCAGTCAAAAGTGCCTGAAACATAAAAATACAACATGGCACTTATTTCGACTATCTCGCACATTTTGGGACTAACTACGCCCTCTAATTTGGAATACGGCAATTTTATAAATCATTTCAAGTTCCGGTTTCATTTAAACCATAAATGTCATTTTAAAGCATATGACACCATAAAATGCAACATGATTGTATTTACTTACACATACAGTAAATATGCAACAATCTAGTAAATATTAACTTTCAACCCATTCAATTAATATTTACTCCATTTTCTCAACCTTTTATATAATTACTTCATACTGTAAATTAATATAAAATAAGTTCTCAAAAGCGAGGGTTGTTACATACCCCCCCTTATGAGGGAATTTTGCCCTCAAAATTCAGGCGTACCTTGTATAAAGAGATGCGGATATTTTTACCGCATATCATCCTCACATTCCCATGTTGATTCCTTGGCGTCATGATGACCCCATTGAACTCACACCAAGGTCACCATTAGAGATCCCAAACGTCGCTCTCCGTGCTCTAAGATAGCAACAGGTTGTTCTTCATACAAAATATTGGGTTACAAATCAATATCTTCCAAAGGAATATGCCAAAGGGCTCCTTCACACCTCTTATACTTCTTCAAAGAGGAAACATGAAACACATCATGGAGTTGTTGTAAGTGTTTTGGTAAGGCAAGTTGATATTCCACTGGACATACCTTGGCAATGATGGGAAAAGGTCCCACATAGCGCGGCGCGCTTCCCTTTCTTCCCAAAACGCTTTATACCTTTCATTGGCGATACACGCACCAAGACTTGATCTCCAACTTCCAACTCCATATGCCTTCTATTTGCATCAGCGTAACTCTTTTGGAGATCTTGAGCTATTCGAATGCGATTTCGAATAAGTTCAACCTTGAAAGAAGTATCCTGGATCATTTCAGGTCCAAGAAACTTATTATCCCCCACCTTCAACCAACAAGTGGGCGACCTACAAGGACGGCCATAAAGTGCTTCATAGGGTGCCATCCCAATAGTAAATTGGTACGAATTATTATAAGAAAATTCGACCAAAGGGAGATATTGTTCCCAACCTCATTCGAAATCAAGCACACACATTCGGAGCATATCTTCCAACATTTGGTTGACTCTTTCTGTCTGCCCATCTGTTTGAGGGTGATAAGAAGTGCTCAATTTCAATTCGGTTCCCATGGCTTCTTGGAAACTTCGCCAAAAGTGGGAAACAAATATCTTATATCTGTCGAAGACTATATTTATTGGCACCCCGTGGAGCCTAACAACCTCCTCAATAAACAACCGGGCATAACGAGCAGTGTTGTAGTCCGTACGTACCGATAAGAAATGTGTCGACTTAGTCAAACGATCAACGATAACCCAAATAGAATCGTGATCACTCTGCGATGTGGGCAATCCCGTGATAAAGTCCATCGATATACTCTCCCACTTTCAAACCAGAATCTCCAAGGGTTGAAACAAACCCGTCGGTCGCTGATGATCTATCTTGACCAATTGATAAGTAGCACATTGGGATACGAACTCCGAAATATCCTACTTCATGCCCACCCACAATAGTGACGACGCATGTCTTGGTACATCTTGTCCCCACCAGGATGCACTGAAAATTTAGACCCATGAGATTCTGTCATCACGACCCGTCTCAAATCCCCTTCATCCGGGACAACGAGTCTCCCGCGAAACATAATCCACCCTCCGAGCTTATAGATTAGGATTCCGCTCCCTCGGTCAACAATTGGCGTATACGGTCCTGACAACCTTTATCCCTTCCTTGGGCTTCTACAACCCTTGCCACCATAGTAGGCATTACGGTCAATACTGACATGAACGTCCTAGCAACCGCGTCCTCCTGACTAAGCTCCTTCCATTTGGCTTGCCATACCTCCGCTAGCTCCCCATCGGGCTTTCTACTCAAAGCATCCGCTACCACATTAGCCTTGACAGGGTGATAGTGGATGTCGAATTGATAGTCTTTCACAAACTCTAGCCATCGGCGTTGACCCATATTTAAATCTTTCTATGAAAATAAATATTGCAATGATTTGTGGTCCGTGAAAAGACTAAATTTCTCCCCTAGGAGATAATGCCTCCAAATCTTCAAGGCAAAGACTACTGCGGCAAGTTCCAAATCATGCGCCGGATAATTCTTTTCTTGATGCTTTAGCTTGCGAGAAGCATAAGTAATAGCCCGTTGCTCTTGTTGAAGTACACCTCCCAATCCTTGTAGAGATGCATCGGTGAAGACCAAATATTCCAATCCCAGCCTTGGTAACGCAAGGACTGGAGCAGAAGTCAACCTGTCCTTAAGCTCATCAAAAGCTGACTGACAAGAATTATCCCAAATAAATCTCACCCCTTTTCGGGTTAAATTTGTCAAAGGGCTAGCAATTTTAGAAAAACCCTTGATAAATCGGCGGTAATAACCCGCCAAACCCAGAAAACTACGAATCTCGGTAGGTGTCGTGGGCTGACCCCACTCCTTCACCGCAATAACTTTACTTAGGTCTACCGAAATACCCTGGGCTGTCACAATGTGACCCAGAAACTGTACTTCCCGCAACCAAAAACCACACTTCTCGAACTTAGCATACAATTGGTGATCCCTCAACCTTTGTAGGACCAACCGCAAATGAGTAGCATGATCGGATTCTGACCGAGAATTCACAAGGATGTCATCAATGAATACGATAATAAATTGGTCCAGGAAGTCCCGAAACACCCTATTCATGAGGTCCATTAACATGGCGGGGGCATTGGTTAGTCCGAAAGGCATAACCAAAAATTCAAAGGACCCATATCTTGTTAGGAAAGCAGTCTTGGACACATCTTGCTCCCGTATCCGCAACTGATTGTACCCCATCCTCAAATCTATCTTAGATAAGTATGATGCTCCCCTAAGTTGATCAAATAAATTATCGATCCGATGCAATGGGTATTTGTTCCGGAGAGTGACTTTATTCAACTCTCTATAGTCAACACATAACCGGAGAGAACTGTCCCTTTTCTTCACAAATAACACTGGAGCGCCCCACGGAGACGTGTTTCTCCTAATAAACCCTTGATCTAGCAAGTCCTGAATATGATCCTTAACTTCCTCATCTCAATATGAGCCATACGATACAGAGCTCTCGCAATCGATGTCATTCCCGGCGCTAAATCAATTACAAACTCAATCTCCCGGCTAGTAGGAAAACCCGGTATTTCCCAAAAAATATCTTGGAAATCTCTAACAACAGGAATAAAAATCTAAGGAAACTACTACATCTCGAGAAGTCTCTTCCGTGATACAATACAAGTAAGTGCTAGTACCTCCTTTTGAATGAGGCATAACCACTAAAAACATTTCTTGCCCCGGAATGGCAAAAACTATGCTCTTCCCTTAACAATTAACTATCGCATGATACTTCACTAGCCAATCCATACCCAAAATCACATCATATCCGACCATATCCAGGATGAGTAAATCGGCCTCAAAACACAAGTTACCATGATTTATTCCTATTTGTTTACAAACAAAGAAAATAAGTGAGCCATCACCCATAGAAGAGTCAACACTAATGAAGGTACTCTCTGCGAATTTAATCAACTCTGTAGACTGAGCAAAGCTTCTAGAAATGAACAAGTGTGTCACACCCGTATCAAATAAAATACGACCCATGTGCCCCTGAATGAGAAACTTACCCTCAATAGATGGAGGCACGGGTAAAGCCGGAGGGAGCATAGCATCCTGAATGTGATAAACACGCCCATACTGTAGCTGTACCTATTGTGGAGGGACAACCGAGTTAGGTACTTATGGCGGTAACTGAACCTGTGGCTGCTGTGGGATCCTTGGAAGCTGACCCCCAACCAACTGAGGACATTCCCTCTTATAATGACAGCTTCCCCACATTGGAAGCACCGACCCATTATATTCTCCTGATTTTGGCCCCGATTATTTCTAAACTGGGTAATGCCTCGGCCCGGATGGCCCCTACCCCCGTGACCACACCGACCTGATTGTTGTTGAGGGGCACCCTGACCGTGCCTATTGTTGTTGCCACCCACATTAAACCCACCAAAACGTTGCCTTTTAGACAAATCCCCTTGCTGGGATCCCTTTTTTCATTTATTTCCCGAAGATTGGGATGAAGGAAATGTTCCTCCTCCAGTCCCATTGCCTCCAGGTTTCCCAGCTTGCCCCATCACTGTAGCTTTCTTACTACTTTGGACATACAACCGGTGCTCTTGTCAATGAAGCAATGCCGCATTCATCACATCCCAAAAGTCTGCAAAGCTGGATTACCCAGCAAATGTTGTCGGATCCTCCAGTTCAAACCTCTCATAAACTTCGATATTTTACTCTCTTCCGGAATCACCTCGTCCGGTACAAAACTTGCTAACCGGGTGAACTCCTCCTCATATTCCTCAACTGACCGCTCCCTTTGCACCAAATCTTGAAGTTTTCTTCTCATCTCCCTTTGTAATGCGGGAGGGAAATACTTCTGATCAAACAAAACCCAAAAATTATTGATAGTCATAACATCCCTCTGCTCTGGAGTAGTCATACACTCCCACCAATGTAACGCAGATCCGACGAGCTTGAAAGTAGCAAGGACTTGTTTCCTCTCCTCACGACACTCTACCATACGTAGATGGCGCTGCATAGCCTTCTTCCACTGATTGGCTCTAATGACATCGGAACCTTCTTTAAATTTTGGGGGATGGACCTTTAAAAAGGACTCTCTAACCCTCTCCCATGGAGAAGGTCCCGTAGGAGCTTGTACATCTGGAGCCCATGGTGGTTGGGCTTGTGGAAATTGTTGAACTACGACGGTTATAGCAACATTAACCTCTTGGGCAACGATGTTTGCGACATCAGTAGCATTTATAGTTCCCTGTTGTGGCGGCAGTGGAGGACCAACATCCTCTTCTATGACTCTATTCCTTCTAGCGGGGTGGCCTCTCTTAGGCGACATCTGAAATAAAGAAACAAGAGAATTATATTACTATTTAGATCAATCTATTATGCAGAAGATCGCAACATAGGCAACAAAGCAGTCCTAACAATAATCTCTATATCAAATAACGCTACGGCAGAATGTGGCAAGTCCGCATAGATCCTAAAGACTCTAGAACCTGATGCTATGATACCATATGTGATAACCCGGTCATCAAAATAAAAGGTGGCCAGCTCGATCCTCTAATATAACAGGAATCTTGGATGGAATCATTCTCAGCATCACAACAACATAGTAAGTATACGGGATAACCACTCCATAATTCAGAAAAACCGGTTGCCAAAATTTTTTGGTTTTACAAGTTAAAGAAAGAAATTTAAACAACCCAATTTGAAAAGAAAGTGGAAACCCCAAAAGAACTTATATTACACAACAACAAGTATATAATAAGGGGACCGAATATGCTGTCGGTCAACAGTCTATACAAACCATGTAGAACAAGTTCATTAAGTTACATAGTATATTACATTAGACAGTTATAAAAGCTTGGGCCACACGCCCGAGTAACTGACCCGATCGTAACTAGAATACAAAAATGAAGGCTTCTACACAAAAGATCCCGTAATATTCGCAAAGTATCATGGCTCCCTAAAGACACCGGAATAGGAATGTCAGAACGGACATCCTTGCGGCGGAGCACCTGAGCTGATACAAGATTCATGCACAATAAGAAATATGAACGGGTCAGGGCCCGGTTTTTATATGATCACCAAATGAATAAAGCGTATGACAGTTATGAACAGTAAATCATGATAGATAAAGATGAGAATCTACCTACCCCATTTTAAAGCATAAACTAAGGAAATTAAACGATCATAAGTTTAAATTCAGTTATACGGAAGAACATGAATAATTAACATTAATTAAAAGCCTCCATCATTTTACACTATTCCATTTCATCGTTCCGTTCCTTATCAGGAAAAATTATCACAATTTTATGCTCTTTATGGCATTTATAATCCATCAAGTCCCACTTGATTAAGAATAGTTATATTCATATACATATAATGATTCTAAGACCGTCCCTCCGAGTTTCCCCACTGGACGTGCCCCTAAATGGCTATCATCTTCCAGGGCCTATTAACAAGACAACCTGGGCACCTAACGCAACGTCGGGAAGTGGAAATATACTAGCGAGTGAGTCATAACCACACCCGGAATTACCTCACTAGATCAATAAATACAACATACATAATACCGGTCATATGGCCGAGGACTATAGTCTCCCTGCATTCACTAGCTAGGGGACATCACCTCATTCACGTACTTCCCTTATGATAGCATTTAGAGAGGTGTGTTTAAGTAAATTATCATTTACCATTTTCATTTACCATTTTCATTTCCATTTTCATTTCATTTACATTTCCAATTTCCATGTGCATGTTTCATTTTATCCGAAACCATAATCATTGAACATCATCCTTTCTTTCCTCATTCTAAGTTCCCAAATTAGTCTCAATGAGATAATAATATTCCTACGAGTCACAAGGTTTTATATACCTCAATTGATCCCCTAAAATCCCCCAATATATAGCTTTACAACTCCTAAACTCAAGCTCACTTATTTGGAAAAATAACCCTTTTTCATCTATTTGTAAGCCCCCTAAATAACCCTAATTGAACCATTTCTAATCTAGGGTAGTTAACTAACTCATCTAGAACTCTAGGTTTACTTCATACAAGAAGGTTACTAAGTCGTAAGCCTAAGGAAAAAGGATCAAAATTGAGTTAGAAAAATAACTCAAAACTGCAGGATTTCTGAATCGATTCACCCTGGCCGAATCGATTCGGTATGGAAGCGAATTGATTCGGACCATCCGAATCAATTCGGATAGGAAAACCTGACTTTCTGCATAATTTCTGAATCAATTCGGACAGGACGAATCTATTCGGTCCACTCAGACCTGTAAGCTACCCCTATAGAGAATCGATTCGCTAGGGGTGAATCGATTCGCCCAGACCAGAATTGCCTAATTCGGCTATGGAGTCTTGGACTCCAAATTTCCCCCAACACATTTCTACCAAAACCAAGATCATTTATTGCAACCAACTACACATAAATGCATCTAGCAACTATAAATGACACCAATAAACATCTCAATCAACTTCCAAGAGTTCAAAACCTACAATCCCATTTCAAACCCTAACATTACTAAACCATAACCAATCCACAACAATCAATACAAATTATTCACCTTAAACCATACATTAGCGGGTAGAAAACTTCCCTTGAGGTAGAAATCTCAGATTTCTTGTAGTAGCAACAATATCCAATCTTTAATCTTCATTTTGTCTCTTTTTCTCCTCAATTCTCTTCCTCTATCTTTCTCTCTAGGTTAGTAAATACACACTTAAGAAATGAAATGAGGTGCAAGACTTAAATCGTGTCTTTCTCCTTAATTCCCAACTTAATTGGTTAATACCGCATTAAAATGACTCACAACTACACATTTAAGCTATAACCAGTCAAAAGTGCCCGAAACATAAAAATACAACATGTCACTTATTTCGACTATATCGCACATTTCGGGACTAACTACGCCCTCTAAATTGGCATCCGACAATTTTATAAATCATTTCAAGTTCCGATTTCATTTAAACCATAAATTTCATTTTAACGCATATGACACCATAAAATGCAACATGATGATATTTACTTAAACATACAGTGAATATGCAACAATCTAGTAAATATTAACTTTCAACCCATTCAATTAATATTTACTCCATTTTCTCAATCTTTTATATAATTACTTCATACAGTAAATTTAGGGGTGGCAATTCGGGTTAGTCGTGTCATTTTCGGGTCGCATTAATTTTTATTTTAGTATAAGTTTTGGGTACTCTTAAATCTATACAAGCTAATCGGGTCATATTCGGATCATTTCAAGTTATTACCGTAAACGGGTTATCGGGTAAAAAATTGCCAGCTCTAAGTAAATTAATATAAAATGAGTTCTCAAAAGCGAGGGTTGTTACACTTAACATTTCATTATGTAATACTTTCTTTCATTTATGATTAATAACCTCATTTCATGTTCATCTATTTAATGTGAAAAAATCTCCAAAACTTCCACCTACCTTGAAGTAGTTGGTTAGGACCACTTGTATCCCCAACCCCATAGAATTAGAGAAGCTATGCTCTATCCAGAAGTTCATTGAATGGGATACTACATCCCTTCAGGTGGTTTCCTTCTAGAGATCGAACAGGTTAACTTGGCTACTAATCGAGAGGTCCACAAGGGCTTCACCGAAGAGGAGATAGCGGATGGTATGATGTTGAACTTGTGATCATATTTTATTAGAAAGTTTACTTGGTTTATTCATCATCCAAAATTATTATCATACTTCTTTCTGTATATCCTCTTCTTCCAGTTCATTTGACTTAGCAAATATGATGGCACCTCCAGTTCTTATTCATGCAGTAAGGGATATTGCCAAGAAAAGGAAGTTTGATGCTGAGGCTGACAAGAGGAAGGTTGCTGCGAATACTGAATCCAAGGAGAATATGAGGGTTGGGGAAAAGAAAAAGTCCAATGAAGAAGCCCAAAAAATACTAAGTATGCAGCTAGAAGATAATCTAATGTTGAGGCAACTATTACCGCCAAAGGCAAAGGCAAAGGCAAGATTATGGCTTCTGATGATAGGCCAGTATTTTACCAAAAAATATCGATGGAGAACCCCCATCCTAGCCTAGAACCAAATAAAAAAGGACTAGGTCTAGGGTAAAATTTCAAATTCTAGGGGCACCTGCTCTCCGACTAGTCCTAGGTTTTAGGTCTTTTAACCTTTATGGAGAGGTGTATCCTTTTACCTAAGACCTCGAGAATCCATTCACTAAGGAATAACTGCGGAGTGAGAAGGATTTTATTCTCTCCCATAAGTAAAATTCCACCGATGATATCGGGTTCCATGGTTATGTCTGTGATTTCCAATATCCCTCGAAGTTCAATACTGATGAGCTCTGGTGCATGACTCAGCATAACATGATGGTGGAAAGATCTAGAGCATACTCTTGGTTTTAAAATTCATCCATGCCTTATTTAATTTTAAGTTGACCTCTTTATTTTTAGAGTACTACTCTTATGAGGGAGTAGGTGGCCTCGTACTAGAATGCATACGATGAACTGAAGGATGGATACAATGATCTCCTTGGCCACTGTGAGACCTTGTGTAAGGAAATACAAATTACTAAGGATAATCATGACAAGGTCTGTTCTGGGATGAAAGAGAAGGATGACCAGTTGGTTTCCAACGTGAGTGCCTTGAGCTAAGCATAGGAGGAGATCTAAATACTGAAGGAGCATGTGCAAATGGATGCAGCTAAGCCTGAGTCCTTTGATGAAGAAATTTCTAAGGGAGAAAAAGACCAGAAGCTAATGAAGCTCTAGATAAAGCCACTACTACCCTTGCACTTGTTGAAGAGGAGGGAGTTAGGAAATGTGAAAGTTGTGATCACTTAAAAAACTTTGATACCAATTTTTGAATGCAAGGACACCCGCAAAGGGCGATTTCAACAAAAAATGCAACACCAATTTTAATTATGCGAAAGCGACTTTTTAAACCGATTTTATCTTGTTTATCCTGATCATGTACTTATGTGATAAAACAGATAAATAAAAAACACAAATATGACAAGGCCAAGTTTCAGGAGAAAAACCAAAAGGGAAAAACCTTTATTTCACTATGAACGGTAAATTGCAACTTACAAAGTACACAATGAAATATGCAATGAATTAACCGTAAAAAACCCATAAGAACACACGGTTCTGTCTTCATCCAGGAACACCCATAAGTACTCCCAATAACACGCAGCCGTCAGCCAGCCTCTGACTTTATCAGCATTAAATTCCCCCTAGGTATCATAAGTCAGCAATATAGAGCCTCTCCACCAAGGTATATGCAAGAGATACAAAAATTTTCTAGGGTTCTGAACTAATTCACAAGAATAATATTCAAGGATGATTTTTGTGAATTAACACAGTGTTTTGGAACACAAAAACTTGAAGAAATTTTGTTGCGGATATGCAGAAACGTCTTTTGCAAAATTCTTGGAAAACTCAATCACGCAATATGTATTTATAACAAAATTGATTTGGCGCATCGCTCGAAAAAAAACCCAGGTCGCTCGAACGAGTTGAGATGTTTCTCTAACAGGACATCGCGCGACAAGCCTACGTCGCTTGAATAGTGCTTCGAGCGACATTAAATATTGTTTGAATGACCCAAATGTTAATTTTTTTTAAAACTCCACCTCTTGACTTAGAAAAACTTGTTTTCGCAAAGAAAAAATCTTGTTCGTTATTTTTTATAAAAACCAATCATCCTAAATATAATTCCATGAATTAATTTGAACTCTAAATTCATTTTGCACCTTTCGGGATGTCAGGAAGTTTTCAAACTGGGAGATGCTTGAGTTCAGTTCATCTTCTGATTCGCGTGACGATTTGTAATGGGATGTGCCAAACTAGCCTAACGATATGTTATGAACAATGACAGAAAAATTATTCTTACAAATCTCCCCATTTGGCTATTCTAGACAAAACAAACAAAATGACCGAACACCAAATTAAAATCAAAATCTCCTATAACAATTTAGAAAAAGGTACTAGCACCCTTCCCAACCCTAGAACGGAACGACATAAGTCTCTTTGTCTTCAAACTTCATCTTCTTCCCTTTATCCAAACTTTGTCTTCCTTAGTGTGTCTTGAAATATGCAAATAGTTACCTACACACATGAGACAACAAACATATACCTTCGTGACGTATCGAGTTTGAAACAAAGTAAATAAAAAATATATTCTCCCCCATAATTCAAACTCATAAAAAAAACTCCATTTTAATTTTATCTTCCCCTTTGTTTTTATCGAAATAGATAAATAGTCAAAGAAGTAGAAACAATAAACATGAAATACAGAGCATCGCGACTAAGAAAATATATCATCACAAAAAGATTTAAATCAATCAAGTGTACTGATCATCTCAAAGGCTAACAAAAACCAACTCTTTTTGAAAATTTTCAATTTTTTTAAACAAAAACAAATACAACTAATATAACAAACGTACCATATATAATATATGAAAAATATATAAATTCAAATACGACACACATATATAGGTATAAACGACTACAAATCATGACACAAAACACATAAGCTTTACACACTAGCATAGTATCGATGTGTTCAAACGTGTGGAATGGAATGCATGGGTGTGAACTGGAAACAAAGGAATTATAACCCAAACACTCAAATATATTCAAGAAGTTCTAATTGATTTCAAAACTTTATCAAACTAAGCTTTACCCTTAAGTGATAATTAAAGTTGAACTTAATGAACAAAATAAGCACAATGCACACAATCCTAGACTTTTAATGATTCTACAAGTCAATAGCGTCATGACGAAATAAACATAACTAGGATACATTATCATTGTGAAAACCCGTTGATATTTCCATCCAAACTCCCTCAAAATAATTCTTTACTATTATTTTGAATGAACATATCAAACTAAAAAAAATGGCCCCTTTTGGAATAATTTTCTTTTTATTGCCCTTATTTTTTCTCGGGCTCTTTTCAAATTGTGGCTTTGACGATGAGTTAATTTTGTACTCTCATAGCCCTTTCCCGTGAACACTCATCATTTGTTCATATTTTAAATAAATTCCTCATGGGCAACGATTTTTACATGCATAAATCCTTCATAGTCAAATAAATATGTAGATGACTAGATTGATAGGTTAACATATCACCAAGCTCAAATGTACATCATGAAATCAAAATTCAATAAGCTCGTGCATGTGTGTGTGGAGTCATGTACAAACTCGAATTGCTAAAGCAAATCAATGTTGAAATAACTCCATAAACATGGTTAAAAACAATCTAAGCATCCAAAGTCATAATCAAATGTCCTAGCCACTTGAAAATTGCATATTGAATTGAATTCAAACACACCAATGTGCAAAACTAAAATACACAAAGAACTGAAAATCTTTTCAAAATTTTCAAAATAAGTTTTTTAAAAACAAAATATTTTTGTATTTTTCAAAAAATATATAAAACCAAAAATCTTTTTTATTTTTCAAATATGATTCAATAAAAAAAATATAATACAAAAGTATACATGTCATAACATTAGAAAAAAAGCACAATTAGTGTATGACAAACATGCGCACACAATCATCTATATGATATAGAAAGAGAAGAATCATGTGCAAGCAAATAAGAATCAACTAGTCTACTATATAGTGCCTCCCAAAACGATTTCCTAACCCAAATAGGTGTGAAACGGTGAATAAAAGTTTCAGGAATCGATGGAACACTAGACTTCAACTTCCTACGACCTATTCAAAGATCAAAACAAAAGCGTCTAAGGTGGCCTTTCCTACCACAGTGTGAACATGTATTGACACGGGAAATGGTACCTCTGGGTTGAACTTTTCTAACGTCCTTGGTTTTGGTTGACCCTATAAAACAATGGTCTTGATTTTGACAAGGAAGTATTATAACATGACGAGTAACTATCGTTGCTACAACACTACTCGAGTCTTTTCCTCCAGCAAATAATTAAACTCTATTAATTTTAGGGACTCATTCTCTAAATTTTCACTTATTCCTACTAGTTTATCACATTCTCCCTTAAAATATGTACACTTATCCCTAAGAGTCTTTTCACATGTCACAAACTCATCGATTAAAATATTTTTATCCTCTTTGGCATTAACACAAACCATAGAAATTTTAAAGTCCTCAAATTCTTTTGCTAAAAATAGGACTCTATCATCACTCCCCTTTTTGGACAATTCTAATTTTCTAAAGTCATGGTCTAAGGCAATAAATTTCTCACGATACTTTAATTTTGAACCGTTTATAAAAGATACACAGTGGATTTAAAATGAGAATTTTCTTTTTCCAAAAAAATTATTTTTGCAAACTTCAAATTCAAACTATTTAAATCGTCAAAGCAAATAGAATCCATCAAGAGACAAAAACACAATCATAGCAGTGATGGTAAAGAATCACCCAAAAGCAGGCTAACAAGATTAAACGTGATAAATTAGCATAATCTGCTCTGATACTTGTGAAAGTGGTGATCGCTTAAAAAACTCTGATACCAATTTATGAATGCGAGGACACTCGCAAAGGGTGATTTTGATGAAAATTTCAACACCAATTTTAATTATGCGGAAGCGACTTTTCAACCTATGCAGTTATGTGATAAAGTAGATAAATCAAACACACAAAAATGACACGACCAAGTTTCAGGAAAAAAAAACAAAGGGAAAAACCTTTATTTCACTATGAACAATATATCGCTACTTACAAAGTACACAACTAAATCTAGAATGGATTAACCATAGCAAACCCATAAGAATAAAAAATCCTTTCTTCAGCGAAGAACACCCACAAGTACTCCCAATGACACGTAGTCGTCAATCAGCCTCAACCTTTATTAGTAGTGAATTCTCCACAGGTATCACAAGTCAGTAATGGAGAGCCTCTCCACCAAGGTGTATGCAAGAGATATAAAACTTTTCTAGGGTTCTAAACTTATTCACAAGAATTATATTCAATGATGCTTTTTGTGAATTAAAACAGTGTTTTGGAACACAAAAACTTGAAGAATTTTTGCTGTTGATATATATAAACGTATTTTGTAAAATTCTTATAAAACTTAATCACGCAACAGGTATTTATAACAAAATTGAGTCGTCGCATCGCTCGAACAAAAAAACCAGTTCGCTCGAGCGGGTTGAGATGTCGCTTGAACGAGGATATTACGCGATATGCCTAGATATATTGAACAGTGCTTCGTGCAACATTAAATGTCATTTGAACGACCCAAACATCAATTTATTTTGTTTAAAACTCTGCCTCTTGACTTAGAAAAAACTTATTTTCGCAAAGAAAAAGTCTCGTTCATCATTTTTTATGAAAACCAATCATCCCAAATATAATTCAATGAATTAATTTAAACTCTAAATTCATTTTATACCTTTCGAGATGTCGGGAAGTCTTTAAACTTGGAGACTCTTGAGTTCAGTTTGTTTTCTTATTTGCGTGACGATTTGTAATGGGAGACGACAAACTAGTCTAACGCTATGTTATGGACAATGACAGAAAAATTGTTCTTATTGGAAGTTCAAAAGTTCTAGCGAATATAATATCGACCTGATGACCATCTTCATAGAAGGCTACAACGATATCAAGAAGAGGGTCATCAAACACTTTCCTAACATTGCTGAGACAGTTTAGTCATGGAAGAGAGACGATAATGAGGATAAATCCCTAACTGTCGAATGTGAGCTATGGCAGTGGAGGTTGTTGCGGAAGTTATTATAGATGAGCAAGCTAAGATTACTGCTGATCAAACCAGTGCCTCCAATTCCCTTCTTGCCTTTATTGAGGATGTTCAGATGGTAGAGGCTAAGGCTGAGCATACTCCCGAGGCATAAATTTCTTTGCCTAGATACTTTGTAAAGATTTTATATTTGCTCCTCTATTTTTTGACATGAACATTTTGTAATATGTGATTAATAAATTTGTGCCCTTTGTTGTAATGATCAATCCCTTATCATATTTGTTATCTTCATGTTCATCCTTATTTCGTTGAATTTAATGCCAACATTTTCATAAATTTGACTAGATCATATCATAATATTCAAATATTTTAGGCAAATAAATGTAGTCGTATGTCTTAAAGCATATTAGTTCTAGTCTTATAAAATTATTGTGGCACTTTGAATATTAGCCATATCAACTTACTAACTAATTTGATACTTGGGATAATCCCACTAATAGTTTAGTCTTAGGATCATGTGGTCGACTTATTACCAACTTTATTTACCTTACTAACTATCGGTTTTGGACGAACCTGAGTTGTCTTGACTTAGGATCTACCAATGCTCGTTCTATCTTCTTGATTGTACGGACAAATCTTATTGTCCTAAATATGTGTCATCATTGGTTACTAGAGTTGACCAAGTTTACTAGGATTCATCCTCGTGTTAGTCAATTATGGTCGGATCTTGTCGTACATAAGACTGTATTGTATTTCCTAGACTTGGCAAGACTTCCTGATCGTGACATATTTCGCAGACGAGGTCATATATGAAATATTTTATGTTAGGCCTGCTAATAGTTTAGTCTTACGATTATGTGGTCGGCTTGTTTCTAACTTGATCTGCCTTACTAGACACTAGTTTTGGATGAACCTGAGTTATCCTGACTTGGAACATACTAATGTTTATTCTAGCTTACTGGTTGTATGAACGAATCTCTTAATACTGACCAAGGGTTAACATTGGTTACTAGAGTCGACCAAAATTACTGAGATCTATCCTTGTGTTTGTCAGTTTTGGTTGGATTCTATCATCCATAAGACTGCACTAGATTTCCCTGACTTAGTTGAAAGAGCTTGATCGTGACCCGTCTAGAGGTGAGGTCATTCATGAAGCAAGTTTTTTGATTTTGAATATTGATGTGCTTGGATCTGAGGTGTCTTCGGCCTAAGTTTCTTGCCCACCCCACATACCGACGAAACAGAATTGAATAATGTGTAAAGCTTAAAATGACTACATATGTAGAGGATGAAGTTTAGGTTCTCATTAATCACTCAGTTAAATTATAAAAGAGTGAAGAAGAAGGTCTACATATGATTTTCTTCTCAATTTGGTATATGTTGGTAGTACTTCCTCGGGTGCTCGGAGTTCCAAGGATTCTTAAAGGGCTCACCTTTTAGAGTCTCAATCCTATAAATTCCTTATCATATCAAAATCTATCCTCTCTGCGAATTGTGCTAGTTGGGTTCTAGATAGTTCATTTTCTGAATTACCTTTTTTAGCACGTAGCCTCCTTCCTTTAAAGTGATTGATTTTACTCTTTTATTGTAAAATCAAGAAGTCCTCTACTTATAGGCCACCTGCAGTGTTGCGCACTCCCTGAATTCTTCGACTAGGTCTAGATCAAGTCTTCTCATTATATAGATCTTTGGTGAGTCAAAGTTGATCACCCACTGACTGGGAAGGCATCTCAATGGACACTTATGCTTCAGTGCCAAATGCCAACATGAATAGAATTTTACCCGTCATCATTCTTGGTGTCATTATGTATGCCAACAACAAGCTTTTCAGTTCATTAATCCAATTCCCCATAGAGTCATATAGTATTTCTTTATTCCGCTGATCCGGGTTCCGTTTGTTATCTCTGTCTTCCCATTGCACTACGAGTGACTAGGTGCTGAGTGTAGTCTCTGGATCTTTGAGCAAATAAAATAGTCTTCAAGTTCTTTGTTATTAAACTGGGTACTATGATCTATGATGAAGTCATTTGGCATTCCATAACGGAAGATTATGTTCTTTAATATAAAGTGGAAGACTTTTTCGTATGTCATCTCAACCAGAGGTTCGACCTCCACCCACTTAGTGAAGTAATCAACTGTTGCGAATAAATATTTGGACTTACCCCTTGTCTTTGGTAGTGAACTGATTAGGTCAGTTCCCCACATGGTGACGGGACATGGGCATGTCATCGAAATTAGTGTTTTTCCTAGATTTTTATGGTTCATGACGTATTTTTGGCACTTATCGCACTTCTTTAAATAGTTTGCGCAATCTTCTTTCTTAGTGGGACAATAATACCCTTGAGTACCAATCGTTTTACTAATGATCTACCTGTCGAGTGGGCTTTGTAAAAGCCTTCATATACTTCATTTATCAAGTCATTTACTTTTTCTAGGTGAACACATCCGAGTAGTGATATGATGAATCATCTTCTAAACATAATTCCGCCTCCCAACTCGTACCTTGATGCCTTATAATGAAGTTTCCTTGCCTATTTTAGATCTATTACAACTGTATTGACTTCTAAATATGCTCAAATGGGATCCATCTAGGGGTGGAAATTCGGGTCAACTAGTCATGTTTTGGGCCGACATGACACGATACGACAAGGTTTTTTTAGACACGAACACGACACGACACGAATTCGTGTTTTTTTAGTAGACACGAACACGACCTGAATAAAAATAGCACGGCATGACACGACAACCAAAATTTCTTAAATTTTAGGCCTAAAAGACACGATAACCCGACACGACTCATAATTAAGACACAAACACGACACGACACGACTTCGTGTAAAAAAAACACGACATGAACACAACACGAACACGAAATATCGTGTCAATTTTGGGATTTTATTGCCTTAGCATCCTTCATTATGCTAAGCTCGTGGCAGATGAATTCTGGATCTATACTTGGCATGTCTTCAAGTGAATACATTTTTTCTCCTTCTTAAAAACTCAACTACTTTCTTCTCGAGAGTTGGCTATTGATGAGCCAATATGGGAAGTCCGCTCTTTGTGTTAGTCATCCAGCATCACTATCTCTACCTCGTAAATTACCTGTCCCTTGACTAACTTATCTTCATCTCGAGGATCCATAATCTCAATCTAATAAGTGGTGGTTAATTTTTTCTGTTCTTCATATTCTACTGATGCATAGTAGCACTTTCGAGCTTCCACTTGATATCCTTTCACCACGTCGTCCCCATAATTAGTAGGGAACTTCTTTCATTAGTAAATAGTAGATGAAATAACTTCGATTTTTTTTAATTTGACCCTTCTGAATATAATGCTGTAAGTCAAATGCACCTTCTCGTCCAAAATGAAAAAGTGGATCTTTTCTGTTAGGCATGTTGGCTAGTTGCCGACCATAACTTCCAGCTCTATAGTTCCTATAGGGGACACCTTCTCCCTTAAAAATTTAATGAGAGGCCTGTGATATGCTTCTAATTTTCTCACTTTCAGCCTTAGATTCTTAACACAACTGTAAAAAAAGGAGGTCGATCGAGCTGCCATTTTCAACTAGGATTCTCACCACCTAGCTATCATGAACCACCATGGTGATGGCCAGGGGTTTTTCGTGTGGATTGAGCGCACGAGACAAATTAACTTTAGAAAAAATAACTATAATACAATATCTATTTACCTTTCTAGGGCGAGCTACCACAGTTCTAGCTAGGTTGAGTTGTCTAATATAAGCACAAGCCTTCGCCTCATTAGGCAGGATTCTCTCTCCACCATTTCATATCCACTGCAAGCGTCTACTCACTCTATGAAGTTTCACCCAAAGAAGATCATCTTGAACTCATGTAATGTCTCCTTAAGTTTTTTAGGATGGTCTATATCGTCCTTTAAATCGTTGTTTTGACCCCGTTTCTTCTCATTTTCCTTTCTACAAAGGGACTCTGATAGGTGTCTTCTTAGTTTTTGTTCTTAATTTATGTTGGACCGACCACTTTGTCAATAAAATTTTATAATTTATTGCGCCTGATGAGAATATCAATATTATTTTTCAATGCCAGACAACTATCCGTTTTGTGGTCATGGTCTTTATGGTACTTACAGTACTTTGTTTTATCTCTCCTGTTAGGGAGAGCCTTAAACTTTCCTATCCATTTTCGATCATTACTTCCTCAAATCTCCCCGAGGATGTGGTGCACTCTCATAGTCAATGGGGTATATTCATCAAACCCCCTTAGTTAGTCAACCATTTTATTGTCCATCAAATCTTTCTTCTTATCCGAGATCTTATTGATGTCGACCTTAGAATGGATTAATTCCTTTACTGCCTTAACTTATTCAGCATTTATAATCTTACCAGCTTTGGCTAAAAGATCAAACATTGTGCTCGTATCTCCTTGGCCAATGTCCAAAATAATTCTTCATAGAACACACCACTCACGAGTGCTATGATCTTCGTCCTCTCTTTGTAGTCAATGACCTCTTAATTTTCAATATTAAGCGTATTAATAAACTCCCTCGTCATTGCGTTAGTTCTTTGATGAACACTTAACGGGCCACCCTTTTTCCTATCTTCTAACAAAAATAGAAAATACTGACGAAGAGGCCGACCAGTTTCAAAAGTTTTATATTTGACCTCTTGTTAAACTATTGTACTAAATTTGGACCGGACCAATAATCGTACTAGAGAAGGCTTGGCAATGCATCTCATCGAGGACAAAGTAAATATCCAAAGTTGTCTGGTACTACTCTATATGCAACATAGGATCTAATGTACCATTACATTTCGGGGTGATTACAAGCGGTTTGAGCTTTACGGGTGTTGGATAACCCACAATTGACGATGTGAAAGGTACCCTTGCACGAAACCTCTATATAAGGGGTTCTTAATCTTTATGATCTCGCCCATATGATCCTTTAGGCATTGGATAAACCCTTTCCATGGTTCTTATTCCTTGTTGGCCTTAACCGACACTATTGTTTATGCTCATCCTCGGCTTTTGGCTGAGTTCTCATCCCAGGAAGTCTGATTGGCCTTGGATGACCCTCGTACACTTAGTCTAGACCTGTCTAGAAGTTTAACCCTTCTAGTTTGAGCTCCTCTTTTTTTCTTTCTATGCTCCCTAATCTCCTTATTTTGGTGGGCTCTTATAGATGTTAGGCCCAAATGATCAAATGGGGACCCTCTGCTAAGCCTCTCTAAAATAATTGGGAGCTCAAGGGAGTAAGCTTGTGCATCATAATATCCACCTATTTTGATGGTGGATGTGGCTCTTGGATGATAAGACCTATCATATCATTTGGATCCATTGTAGCTGGACCTCTTAGCTTCCTCATGTGAACCCAAATGTAATCGTATGGGATTTTCTATATCCCTCTCACGATACATTCACCTTTGGTCTCTATGTTGGTCTAATGGAGGCATATCTTGACTCTGATCAGGGTTTTCACCCCTAATGGGATAACGGGATTCTCTTTTAACCTTCTTTGCTTGATTAGGATGCTTTGCATCAGCTGCCTGACGCTCTCTTGCACAACCTCTTAGCCTCTGACCAAATACTATAATATTCCTTATATGTCACTCAAGCCTATAGACGTGGGTGGAGGTGCTTCCTCAAAAGCCTTACTACTTTCTTGATTTTTACCCATTTTTATGAAATTCCCAGAAAACAGAGTATTGTGACCCAAAACTCAGATACGTAGCAAGAGTTACGGTAAAAAATGGATCTAGAGTTGAAAAGACCAAGTATGATAATGGACCCTAGAGGTAAAAGAGCATTTAAAAGGGGGTTTGTAAACAAACGGATAGGAATCCATTGAAATAGTGGTGAATCAAAACTGGATTATTGGAGTGTGAGAGAAAATATCAGTAGAAAGCAAAAACAGGCTTGTCAATACTTTCCCATAGATGGCATCAATCTGTTATCGCCTAAAAATGGTATATGAATTTGGGACTTAGCTTAGATCGACTAATCTTAAACTGTAATATATATATAGAGATGAGTATCCATGTTATAGTGATCTACAACAAGTATCGTAGAGAAAAGATGAGAGAAAAAGAAATGGAAATCGTGTTTACATGGTTCAACCCAAAATGGTGCCTATGTCCATAGGTGTAATAGTGATTATATAGGTTTCAATAGGAAAAATCCTTGGATCAATTTATGATTATAGGCTCTCTATTTCACTCTAGAAATGGGCAGCATAATAGTAGGAAAATAATCTCTCAATCCCTTGCATGAGGGATTGTGTTCCATATTCATACGTGATGTGGGTGAGAAGAGGAAGAGTATAATGGAGACAAAAAGAATAGTAGGGTGACATGTGTCATGAATTTATAGGGTACACCTTTACATGCATAATGGAGGAGTATAATGGGTACACGTTGCCCATCAATAATGGATGAGTAAACTACCTTAAACTCCACATGCGTGACTTCTGAATGTTGCTGACATCATCCCCACTACATAGTGCAATCCTGTATACGACGTTAATCAACACTGTCAATATCCATATTCTTAGTGAGTTAAAGTTAGTTCATATGACACTGATGCTGAGCAAAATGGCAGAGGACGAGCAGGTTATAGGTTGAGCTGATCTCTTCCAGGTAATGGCAGATCTAGCCGTCGCTATGTAATTAGTTCCCTTACTATACCATATTTACAGTACAACAATGGGTTTCCCTTAGTTTAAAAATGGTAGAGAATTTATTTATTTTCCTAAGAATATAACATGTGTAGATCGGAGTTTTGATTTCCAAAATTTTATGGGTTTTGAAATTGTTTTGCTGCCCCCAAACTTTAAAGAGTTAGAAAATATTTTATTTGGGCTCCAAAAAATTCAAAAAAAAATATTTTTGGCCCCAATAAAGGATATAATATTTTAAAATATTTGTTTTTTTGACACGACTTCACCCATTTCACCTTTAAATATTTGGGTCGAGCTGAGGCCCCACAGGAGGAAGATCACCTCGAAGTTAGAATTGAAGAGCAGACTCTCATCACACAAGTAATAGTTCATCCGTAGACCGAAGGGATAGCCCTCTAAAGCTCGAGGGAAATATTTCTCTCACGAGGGAAGAGTGTGGTGGCTGGAAAGGGCATTCAACCTAATGGAATACAAAGGGAGAAAATAATAAGTTTTCCATTTTTATTTAATATCAACAATCATCTCTCCATTTTTAAATTAGGTAGTAGTTATCTTTTATTTTAGGTAATTATATTTTAGTTTCTTTTTAGGTGAGAAGTCCTTCCTAACAATCTTTGGCTATAAAAATAGGGTTCCTTTCTTGTAATTAGTTATTCAATAATTAATCAAGATTTTTGCTTTGTGCATTGTTTGTGTTTGAGTAATTTCTCTTCGACTTGTTTGCATTACTTAATATGTATCATTTATTAGTTTTGGTCCAATGTGCCCATCACTTATTGGATAATGTAATAAATTTTATCACATAAAAAGTCATATGAGCACCTTTGTTAAATCTCATTATGACAACGTAGACTGAGTAAAATTAAAATAATTTTTAAAATTCGGGGTTTACATTATTATTTTGATACACAAATAAAAGGATTTTTTTTTTATTTTGATACATTACTAAATTTTGATTTTAGACTCTAATCCAAATATATATAAATTTTGTATTCTTATATAAACTTATTTATATTATATATATTATTCTCTCGTTTTGACTACACATTGTATCTCGACTCTTGTGTAACTCTACACTACACAAATATTATACAAAAATCCGAACAATGTTTTCTTTTATATAATGCTTTCATGTTTTGATGGGACTAAACACCGGATATCTATGTCGGGGTAACTTAAAAAATGTAACAAAGACAAAGTGCAAAGGACATCAACATATAATATGATTGTTAACCAAAACAACAAAACAAATTAATATTGTTATTACTACTATTAATAAGCGGTGTTCCTTTCTCTCTTTAAATCTCAATATTTATGTCAGTTTATATAAGAATATGTGGATTAAAAAATATAACATATTTTTTCAGATACACTAACGTGTAATATTTGCATTAATTTGTGTTTAGGTTCCGTTATCATTGAATTCAGGTACGAGCCAGTACGGATGCGATATTAAATTCGGGTACGAGTCAATACATTGCGATACATCAGTGTGTCACACCAAACTGTTTCCCATTTTTTATAGTCGGACTAAAAATATTTTTTATATAATATAAAGTTGTAAAGTTGAGTGCGCCAAGCTAAATATTTAATGCATATGTGGAGGGGTTAAATAGTAAAGGAACACTTTGTCGGATCAAGTTTTGTATAATAATTCAATTTGTTGTTCTTTTTTCCTAAGCTGAAAATAAAATAAAAAAGACACTGTATATATAAATTTGGTAATGCAAAATTATTTGTACCAAGTTTAACCCTTTGTGTTTTTTTTTCATGCTCCATACTTACAATATAACTGAATTTTTTTGTGTTTACCCTCCACCTTTTATAGTTAATTTTATATTAGTTTTATTTTTTTCTTAAAATCCTAACTAATGCTAATCAAACTCCTAGGTTTAACACGTGACTATTTACTTTTAAATTTTTTATTTCAAATTATAAATAGAAGAGTATCATAAATATAAAAAACTTATATTAGAATAATGAAATAAAAAAACACGATTTAAATCCTAAATCACAATTTGGGTTTGGTTCCCCAAAACAAATATGAGGCCAAAGTAAAAAGAAATATTTTAGACAACGTATATATAATTTCAAAAAGGGATTGGCTATTCTAACACCCAAATAATACTCTCCCACTCCATTTTCATGTATAAAGGCTTTATAAGTTCTTAAAATCCATTTGACTTCACTTTACTTAGCCACTCCATTTTTTACCATTCATGCACCTTCTCTCAAAACCCCATTTCGTCTCTTCATTTTCCACATTTCATCTTCATCTCGTTCCCTCCATTCTTTTCTTTTTTATGAGTTTTTTTTCAAAAATGGTTCTCACATATGAAGAAACATTTGAATGGGAAGTAAGTAATCAACTTGCTTATGAATATTTCACTGAGTTGGATGATATTATCAATTTCACTATAACAAACAATGTTGAAGAGATCAAACAGATATGCAAATCATCTAAAAGCCCAACGGATTCAAGCAATTTTGTTTAAATTTCATTTCGAATTGTATTTTAGTTTTTATTTTGTTTACGGAATAAGTACATTAAGTTTTTAGTATATATTCCATTACTTAGGTTTTGTAGATTATTTTATTTTTTAGCTATCAATTTTCAAACACGTACATGTGTATTTGGGTACATGTACATGTATATTTGCAAAGACTATGGGTTTACCTTGTGCACATATGATAAAAATTATGAAAGAAGATATGTTACAACTTGATGATATATATCCACAATAAAGAATTAATAACAAATCATTTTCTAGTACCCAATGTGACTTGGTTAGCTGTGATGATCAAAATGAAAGTCATTTAAAGGAGTTTCGTAGCAAGTGCGAACAAATGCCTCTTAGATAAATGGAAGATAGTCGAAAGAAAATAGCTCAACTTGTTTATTCATTACTTCCTTTGAAAATTGAACCTACCACTCAACCTCACAAAGGTTACCCATTATGTTCGAAGAAAAGAGTGGTAATTAACTTCACAAGTCGTGATCCTTTCGCCTTTGAGATTGTGAAAAAAACTCGAAAATGTAGTATTTGTCAAGGACTTGGGACAAAGTAGCCGCACTTGTGCCGATAAGGTTAGTAACACTAGCTTGAAATTTCTTGAAGGACGCTTATAATTCTTCATGGTAAGTATTATATTATTCTTTATTTAAATTTGTTTTAATTTTTTATTGGTTACACTTATATTTTTCTAACACGTTAGTAAATGAGTAGAATTATAACCACTTTTTCTTTTGTAGATTTATTTTTTTTTGCAGATTTATTTTGGGTGGTGGGTGCTGTGATGAGTAGATTTTGGTTGGATGCATATTTACCATTAAGCGGTAATGCAAATTTATTTGGGGATTTTTTATGAGCATTTTTTTTCGTTTTATCAATTCTTTAATGAAAATGAAATTAGATGAATGGATTAGACATTATAAACCTGACTCTTTTTGGGGTGATCTATTCTAAGGTAGAGAATTGTTAATTTTTATGACATTTAATCAAATTAAAGTTACATGCTATATCGTTAAAGTAAAGTGGCTAAGTAAAGAGAAGACAAGTGGGTTTTAAGGGTAATAATGTCTTTATACATGAAAATGAAGAGTACACACACACACACACACACACACACACTATTGTAATACCCCGTATTTTTATGCTATATTAATTTGGGGATTTATTAAATTTAATGTGAGTTAATTATTTAATAAAAATTCGAAAATTAATTATGTTATAATTATTAACGTGATGAGAGTTAGTAATTATATGAAATTTGTTGAATATTACTAATGAGCAAAGTAATATATTATATTGGTTATATTGAATGTCATGAGTGAATTAAATGACAATCTCGAAAATTTAAGTCGGGACGTGCTCGTGTCGCGTCGGGACTAAATTTTGATAAATAAAAAGTGAATATTTTATAAGTTGCCCGTATGGTCATTTTGAGTACGCCAACGCGTCCAGAAGGGTCGAGATAGTCAGAAAAGTGTACCCGGGGGTGTAGTTTGGGTCTCGGGGCGTTTTTAGGCCTAATTAGTAACCCAGGAGGGCATTTTGGTCATTCTACATTTTTGGGTAATTAAACCCATGAAAATTAGAGGGGCTATATCTGATATTGAGGTTGTCACCTAGGGTTAGAACACCCAAAACCTCGAACGGCCATTGGAGAAGAGAGGAGAGAGATCTCAAGGGATTCCAAGGCTCAAAACTCAATGGTTTGCATCGCCGCCACCACCAACGCGTAGATCGCGAGAAGGGGGACACAACCACACCAAAATCAGCCGTAATTCAGACTTCTGAAAACCCCAGGCAAGTGTTTATCTTGCTTATTTCGTTTGTGCAATTTCCAAATTAGTTTAGGAATTATTAGGGATGAAATATATGGAAGAAAACTCAAATTTTGATAGGAATTTGCATGTAGTAAAGACTTAAACCTCATTCTGGAAATCTTTTGCGATGTAAAAGAATAATCCACAAAATTTTGGTGTAATTAAGAAAGAAATTCTGGGGTAAAACAGATTAGAACCATGATTTAGAGATTTTTAGGGTTCTTGAGTTTTAAATGAATTTCGGTATAATTAATCCATGTTTAGTGACGTAAATTGACATGCTTTACGTAGGATGTGTATCGTATCATGTTAGGATGTTAGTAGTACAAGATTTTGGACGTTTGGGAATGTAAAACTTGAAATTGGATGAGAATAGGTGTTAGAACCCGTAACTACAATTCTGCAGGAATCGCAATACCTGCTTGATCGATCGATCGAGCCTAGAGCCTCGATCGATCGAAGGTTCGATCGATCGAGCCCCAAACCTCGATCGATCGACCCCTCCTGGCAGACTCCTATTTCCCTTTTTAAATGAGTTAAATTCAATTTGTTGTGATATAATTCTTGGGCATTCTTAATAAAATGATTCGGGAGACATGGAGGACCAGTAGGGTATATGAATAAATGTTGGGATCTTTAATATTCGACGAGAATGGTATTTATGGGATATTTACTTTAGGGTTGGTAAATTTATGTATTAAAGGGTGAGCTGCGCAAGAGAGTTACGTTGGAACATAATAAGGACACCTACTAAATTTTATACTTGGGAGGATAGGGTCCACGAGTGTCACGTAATGAGTTGGAGAAACCCTTTGAGTTAAGGTTAGAGACGAACCCTTATACGAAATACTTAATGTGAAAATTAAGGATAAATATTGTAATTATGGGTGATGAGAGAAACCTATAATGATACGATAACAAGGGGTATAGTTATATGTTTGTGTATGCATATATTATGTACGTGTGAAAACCATGCCCGCGCTACTTGCTATCCCTGAGGTTACCGCGCTGGGACGATCTTATCCTGTGTTGCCTTATGGGGGATATTGAGTCGTACCCTAGGAGATAGATATCCTTGGTACAGGCTATCGGAATGATAGTTCAGACGGTCCTAAGAGACGTGAGGGTATGTACTGACCTCTTAGAGACTGGGAATCTATGTTTCGCCTCAATCTTGTTTGTGTATATATGTTGATACAGTTCGAGAGTGATTCCGAACTTGTATATCCCTTAGTGTGAGCGATACGAGGATTGGATAGCAGAGTATGCCTGCACCATAGTTTGTATGTTGGTGCTGTTAGAATGTATATATTATACGAGTGCTTAATATATATATCTGAAATTTGGGAAATTTAAACTGTTGCTGTGATATGGCAAGTGAGAAATAATTCTGGACTATAAATCGGAAATACTTGTTTGAAAAGTATAACATGACACTGGGAAACTTTATATATTAATGAAGCTAAACTAGAGTTGTGTTACAAATTGGAAGTATCCTTTTTAAACAATTATATTGTTTGGTTTTGAAATCTTACGAGTAATTGAAGATAAGCTAAATTGTTGGGAAGGTTAGTGATAAAATGATAGGATAAACCGTTGGGGGGGCTAGTGCGATAGGTGTTCACATTAGAAGAGAGGTGAGAATTTCTCAAGAGAGTGTCGCACTAATATGTGGTTGCATTGGCCTGTATCAATTTAAATACTTGCTAAACGAATTTTAAATCATACACACTATCGGGCTCTGACCCGTTTCTTTTTCTCTCTCTCTTGTATATATATGTATGTATTACAGGTGCCCAGCCACGGGGGCGTCTTGCTTAGGATCCCTTGGAAGGAACGCGCTGCAGCTTAGGTGGGAGTTGCAGGTTTCTTGATTAGACGACTTCGTTCATTCGGATCCACTCTTAGTACTTTCATTTAGTTGAGCATGTGTAGCTCTTTCCATTGTTCCGTTGTCATTGGACATTTGTATTTCAGTTATTTCTATTTCTGTTACTATGGGATTTATTCAGTATGGATATGTTACTTTAAATTTTACTTGTTGGGATGAGATTGACGAATGTTTTAAATTAATTGGACTATGTTGCAGAATTTAATATGGTGTGATTCTTACTTATTGAATGTTGTTAATAAAATAAATAATTTTTCTTTAAATAAAATTTGGAAAGTTATGTATGAAAATGGTTTTGACACTTAGCTTAATTAATTAGGGTGTTAAATTGGAAAATTTATTTTTCGACAGTGATGCTGAGAATGAACCAACTGTTCACATTGAATTAATTTAATAAAGGAGTGATCGCCCGGTATTTAATTAGGCAGGGTGTCACAGGTGGTATCAGAGCATCAGGTTCTAGTGTCCATAGGATCTGTACGGCTTATTTCGCTTTCAGCTTAACGTTTTTTCTATAGAGCCCTATTTTAAGGATTGTTGTACTCTTGCTTTTACGTTTAAGTCTTCAGCTATTTGAGATTTGATAATAACTATGGACTAATAAAAATTTTCACGTTTCAGATCCCTCCGAGATGTGATCCGAAGGATAGGCGTGCCCAGGCCGAGCAACCAGCAGCTCCGGCACAGGGTACTATAAATGCCAATGAGGTAGCCGCCATTGTTGCTCAGGCGGTGAATGCCGCACTAGCGGTGGTTCAGCAGGCTCCACCCCAGGTTCAGGCAGTGGCGCCAGTGCACAGCTTCCATCTGCATGGGAGAGGGTTAGGCATGCTTTTCAAAAAGCGCATCCCCCTGAGTTCTCTGGTTGCTCCGATATTGTCATAGTCAGCCAATGGAAGAAAGACATCCAGCGGCATCTCCGTATGTATGAGTGCACTGACGTGCAAAAGTAGTTATTGTCTTCCTTTAAGCTGGTGGGGGCCGCATTGCAGTGGTGGGAGTCCACTACCACTTTGGAGGAGAGGGACACGATCCCTATTCAGTCGTTCTGGGAGCGGTTTGACCGCAAGTACTTTCCACCTGCAGTGCAGACTGAGATGAGGCAGAAATTACTGAATCTGAAGCAGGAGAGTCTTACCGTAGCGGAGTATAAGGAGGAGTTCACGAGACTTCTCACCATTGTGCCAGATGAGGCACCCACTGAGAGCAAGAAGATTATGTTATTTGTCGACGGGTTAGCTTGGAGGATCCGTCAGCACCTTATTGGGAATTTATCCCTGAGTACTTTCACTGATGTACTCAATGCTGCGTTACTACATTGCCAGGATCACCGCTTCCATCTTCAGGGAAGCAAGAGAGCAGGAGAGTCCAGCCAGTAGGGCAGGGCCGGGGGTAATAGTGCTAGTGGGGGCACCATCTCATGGACAGACTCGTCAGCACGAGCAGAGTTCCCATCAGGGGGACCCTGCTAAGCGATTCCAGGCAGGGATTTAGGGGTTATAGGCAGGGCCAGCAGGGCCAGCCTAATCAGCAGGGCCATCAAGGCCAACACCGACAGCAGGGTCAGCAACAGGGCCAGCAGGGCCAACAACGTGCTAATCAGGGCCAACAGGGCCAGTGGCGGGGAGGTAATGGCCAGCAGGGCCGTGGTCAGCAGGGACAGAGGGGAGGAAACTTCAGAGGCCGATGTTTTGGGTGCGATAAACATGGCCACAGACGTCAAGATTGTCCGGAGGGTGATAGGGCCCCACAGCAGCAGGGTGCCCGTAATGAGCCACATAGACCACTTTTTCCACCTGCCCTCCCAGCTCCAGCCCAGGTGCCAGCCCTACCAGCCATTCCAGCAGCTCCCATGCAGCAGGGGTAGTTACAGTATGGACGTGTATATAACGTCCACCAGGCAGCAGCTCCACAGGCACCACCCGCGATTGAGGGTATGTTTCCTATCCATGGTACTATGGGTCGAGTTTTGTTTGATACAGGGGCAACACATTATTTTATAGCTACGCATTTTGCGAAGGCCTTTGGATTGTTAGCCAGAGCAGAGAGCACAGTGACGTGTGTAGACTCACCACTGGGGAGTGGGTCACTATTTTCTTTATATGCCGGGGAGTGGGGGTAGAGATTGGTAGTTTGGTGTTACCTGCAGACATGTTAGTCTTAGACATGCACGAGCATGATGTGATTATTGGTATGGATTGTCTCACAGCTTATTGAGCCATGATTGATTGCTTCGGTGGGTGCATTGTTTTTTCCATTCCGGGGCAAGAGATGTTTGTAGTGGCGATGCCTCACCCAGAGGGAGGTTCGACCGCTTATCTGTATTATATAGAGGATGATACCTCTAAGGAGGTTGTGATTCCCTTAGATTCAATCCCAGTTGTCAGGGAGTATTCCGATGTGTTTCAGGAGATACCAGGCCTACCCCCCAGTCGAGAGATAGACTTTGTCATAGATTTATTGCCAGATACGAGACTTATAGCATGCGCACCGTACCGTATGGCTCCGGCAGAGATGCGAGAGCTACGAGATTAGATAGAGTAGCTGTTAGGTTAGGGCTTCATTCGCAGGAGTACCTCACCTTGGGGCGCTCCAGTCCTGTTTGTGAAGAAGAAAGATGGTTCACTGGGATTCTGTGTGGACTACCGGGAGCTGAACAAGGTCACGATACGGAATAAGTATCCGTTGCCTCGAATCGATGATCTGTTCGACCAGTTGAGGGGATAAACTTTCTTTTCGAAGATAGATCTGAGGTCAGGATACCATCAGTTGCGTATTAGAGAGTAGGATGTTTCAAAGACTGCATTCTTGACGAGATATGGGTCCTATGAGTTCAGGGTGATGCCGTTCGGACTCACAAATGTTCCAGCCGTTTTCATGGACTTAATGAACCGAGTATTCAGAGAGTTCTTGGATCAGTTTGTCATAATCTTCATAGATGACATTTTGATATATTCACACTCCGAGGAGGAGCATGCCAAGCACTTGAGGCAGGTTCTTCAGACTCTACGAGAGCATCAGTTGTATGCTAAGTACGAGAAGTGCGGATTCTGATTGCGAGAGGTACAGTTCTTGGGGCATGTTGTTTCTGAGCAGGGGATAGCAGTTGACCCGAGTAAAGTGTCAGCGGTGAGGGAGTGGGGACAACCCATGACACCGACGAAAGTGCGTAGTTTCTTGGGGCTAGCTGGTTACTATAGGAGATTTATTCGGGGATTCTCCAAAATAGCGGGTCCAATGACGAATCTGACTCGCAAAGGGGTACCGTATGTTTGGCATGATGCTTGTGAGTTGGATTTCGACGAGCTGAAAGACAAGCTTACATCAGCACCAGTCCTTGCGTTATCGAAGCTGGGTGTGGAATACCTGGTTTACACCGATGCATCTCTACGGGGACTTGGGGGAGTACTTCAGCAGGAGGAGAAGGCTATAGCTTTTGCCTCCCGCAAGCTTAAGCTGCATGAGAAGAATTACCCCACCCACGACCTGGAGTTAGCAACGGTCGTCTTTGCATTGAGGATATGGAGGCACTATTTATTGGGGGAGAAATTCCGTTTGTTCACAAACCACAAGTCGTTGCAGTACCTATTCACTCAGCGAGAGCTGAATATGCGTCAGCGCAGATGGCTAGAGTTTGTGAAGGACTACCAGTTCGATATACAGTATCATCCGGGAAAGGCCAACGTAGTTGCTGATGCGTTGAGTCGTAGACCGGTAGACGAGGTAGTGGACGTCTGGAAAGCAAAGTGGAAGGAGTTGGGTCACCAGGACGCAGTAGCCCGTTCTTTCATATCCGTTATGTCAGTCACACCCGAGATTGTTACGAGGGTGATACAGGCACAGACCACAGACCCGTTTTGCCAGGAGCAGATTGTGCGACTTCTACCAAGGGTGCTGAGTCCTATTATGTTAGTTCTGATGGAGGTTTGCGGATTAATGGGAGATTGGTGGTTCCAGAAGGAACGGAATTACGTCATGCAGTGATGACCCAATATCACGGGTCCCGATTTGCGGTGCATCCTGGAGGGGATAAGATGTACCAGGATATGAGGAGACAATACTAGTGGAGTGGGATGAAGAAGGACATTGCTGAGTTCGTGTCCAAGTGTTCTACCTGTCAACTGGTGAAGGTGGACCATCAGAAACCCTCAGGGTTGCTTCAGCCATTGGAAGTACCCGCGTGGAAGTGGGAGAGTATTTTCATGGATTTTATTACAGGGTTGCCTACATCACAGCGGGGCCACGACTCTATCTGGGTGATTGTAGACCGTCTGACTAAAGTGGCTTATTTTCTACCGGTGCGGACAGATTATACCACGGGTCAGTATGCTCAGTTGTTTATTGCTGAGATCGTCAGATTACACGGGGTGCCCCCGAATATTGTGTCAGACAGAGACAAGATTTTTGTATCACGTTTTTAGGAAAACTTTCAGGAGGCTATGGGTACTGAGTTGAGGTTGAGTTCAGCTTATCACCCACAGACAGATGGACAGACAGAGCGTACTAATCAGATGTTAGAGGATATGCTATGCATGTGTGTTCTTGATTTTGGAGGAGGTTGGGAGCCACACCTTCCACTGGTAGAGTTTGCATATAATAACTCGTATCAGTTCACGATTGGCATGGCTCCATTTGAGGCTTTGTATGGCAGACCTTGTCGTTCCAAAACTTGTTGGCTCGAAGGACCAGAGGTGATTCAGGAGACCTCCGCGAGGATTGAGATGATCAGGAGTCGCATTCGAGTAGCCCAGGACAAGCAGAAGAGCTACGCCGATGCGAAACGGTTCTTCCGGGAGTTTAGTGTGGGGGACCAAGTGTTATTGCGTGTATCTCCTATGAAGGGAGTGATGAGGTTCGGGAAGAAAGGGAAGTTGGCTCCGAGGTACGTGGGACCATTTCCCATGATCGAGAGGATTGGGCCGGTTGCATACAGGTTGGGACTGCCAGAGCATTTACATCGCATTCACGATGTATTCCACATCTCGTCGTTGAGACGGTATCTTCGGGATGATATGGACCATACTCACATTGCGATAGATGAGATCGACTTATAGCCTGATAGCTCTTACGAGGAGAGACCGGTGGCTATCCTAGACTTTAGTGATAGGAGATTAAGGTCGAAGATAGTTCCACTTGTGCGGGTCCAGTGGGAGCACCATAATGTGCAGGAATCCACTTGGGAGAGCGAGGCAGATATGCGCGAGAGATATCCGGACTTGTTCTTACCAGGTATGCCTTATTTTTTGAATTTTGGGATGAAATTCCGTTATTAGGGGGGAAGTATGTAATACCCCGTATTTTTGTGCTATATTAATTTGGGGATTTATTAAATTTAATGTGAGTTAATTATTTAATAAAAATTCGGAAATTAATTATGTTATAATTATTAACGTGACGAGAGTTAGTAATTATATAAAATTTGTTGAATATTACTAATGAGCAAAGTAATATATTATATTGGTTATATTGAATGTCATGAGTGAATTAAATGACAATCTCGATAATTTAAGTTGGGACATGCTCGTGTCGCGTCGGGACTAAATTTTGATAAATAAAAAGTGAATATTTTATAAGTTTCCCGTATGGTCGTTTTGAGTGCGCCAACGCGTTCGGAAGGGTCGAGATAGTCAGAAAAGTGTACCCGGAGGTGTAGTTTGGGTCTCGGGGCATTTTTAGGCCTAATTAGTAACCCGGGAGGGCATTTTGGTCATTTTATATTTTTGGGTAATTAAACCCACGAAAATTAGAGGGCTATATCTGATATTGAGGTTGTCACCTAGGGTTAGAACACCCAAAACCTAGAACGGACATTGGAGAGGAGAGGAGAGAGCTCTCAAGGGATTCCAAGGCTCAAAACTCAACGGTTTGCACCGCCGCCACCACCAACGTGTAAATCGCGAGACGGGGAACACAACCACACCAAAATCAGCCGTAATCCAGGCTTCTGAAAATCCCAGGCAAGTGTTTATCTTGCTTATTTCGTTGGTGCAATTTCCATATTAGTTTAGGAATGATTAGGGATGAAATATATGGAAGAAAACTCAAATTGTGATAGGAATTTGCATGTAGTAAAGACTTAAACCTCATTCTGGAAATCTTTTCTGATGTAAAAGAATAATCCACGAAATTTTGGTGTAATTAAGAAAGAAATTCTGGGGTAAAACAGATTAGAACCATGATTTAGAGATTTTTAGGGTTCTTGAGTTTTAAATGAATTTTGGTATAATTAATCCATGTTTAGTGACGTAAATTGACATGCTTTACGTAGGATGTGTATCGTATCATGTTAGGATGTTAGTAGTACAAGATTTTGGACGTTTGGGAATGTAAAACTTGAAATTGGATGAGAATAGTTGTTAGAACCCGTAACTACAATTCTGCAGGAATCGCAATACCTGCTTGATCGATCGATCGAGCCTAGAGCCTCGATCGATCGAAGGTTCGATCGATCGAGCCCCAAACCTCAATCGATCGACCCCTCCTGGAAGACTCCTATTTCCCTTTTTAAATGAGTTAAATTCAATTTGTTGTGATATAATTCTTGGGCATTCTTATTTGGGAGACATGGAGGACCAGTAGGGTATATGAATAAATGTTGGGATCTTTAATATTCGACGAGAATGGTATTTATGGGATATTTACTTTAGGGTTGGTAAATTTATGTATTAAAGGGTGAGGTGCGTAAGAGAGTTACGTTGGAACATAATAAGGACACCTACTAAATTTTATACTTGGGAGGATAGGGTCCACGAGTGTCACGTAATGAGTTAGAGAAACCCTTTGAGTTAAGGTTAGAGACGAACCCTTATACGAAATACTTAATGTGAAAATTAAGGATAAATATTGTAATTATGGGTGATGAGAGAAACCTATAATGATACGATAACAAGGGGTATAGTTATATGTTTGTGTATGCATATATTATGTACGTGTGAAAACCATGCCCGCGCTACTTGCTATCCGTGAGGTTACCGCGCTGGGACGATCTTATCCTGTGTTGTCTTATGGGGGATATTGAGTCGTACCCTAGGAGATAGATATCCTTGGTACAGGCTATCAGAATGATAGTTCAGACGGTACTAAGAGACGTGAGGGTATGTACTGACCTCTTAGAGACTTGGAATCTATGTTTCGCCTCAATCTTGTTTGTGTATATATGTTGATACAGTTCAAGAGTGATTCCAAACTTGTATATCCCTTAGTGTGAGCGATACGGGGATTGGATAGCAGAGTATGCCTGCACTATAGTTTGTATGTTGGTGCTGTTAGAATGTATATATTATACGAGTGCTTAATATATATATCTGAAATTTGGGAAATTTAAACTGTTGTTGTGATATGGTAAGTGAGAAATAATTCTGGACTATAAATCGGAAATACTTGTTTGAAAAGTATAACATGACACTGGGAAACTTTATATATTAATGAAGCTAAACTAGAGTTGTGTTACAAATTGGAAGTATCCTTTTTAAACAATTATATTGTTCGGTTTTGAAATCTTACGAGTAATTGAAGATAAGCTAAATTGTTGGGAAGTTTAGTGATAAAATGATAGGATAAACCGTTGGGGGGGCTAGTGCGATAGGTATGCACATTAGAAGAGAGGTGAGAATTTCTCAAGTGAGTGTCGCACTAATATGTGGTTGCATTGGCCTGTATCAATTTAAATACTTGCTAAACGAATTTTAAATCATACACGCTATCGGGCTCTGACCCGTTTCTTTTTCTCTCTCTCTTGTATATATATGTATGTATTACAGGTGCCCAGCCATAGGGGCGTCTTGCTTAGGATCCCTTGGAAGGAACGCGCTGCAGCTTAGGTGGGAGTTGCAGGTCTCTTGATTAGACGACTTCATTCATTCGGATCCACTCTTAGTACTTTCATTTAGTTGAGCATGTGTAGCTCTTTCCATTGTTCCGTTGTCATTGGACATTTGTATTTCAGTTATTTCTATTTCTGTTACTATGGGATTTATTCAGTATGGATATGTTACTTTAAATTTTACTTGTTGGGATGAGATTGACGAATGTTTTAAATTAATTGGACTATGTTGCAGAATTTAATGTGGTGTGATTCTTACTTATTGAATGTTGTTAATAAAATAAATAATTTTTCTTTAAATAAAATTTGGAAAGTTATGTATGAAAATGGTTTTGACACTTAGCTTAATTAATTAGGGTGTTAAATTGGAAAATTTATTTTTCGACAGTGATGCTGAGAATGAACCAACTGTTCACCTTGAATTAATTTAATAAAGGAGTGATCTCCCGGTATTTAATTAGGCGGGGTGTCACAACTATTTTGTGGGATTTTCTTCTAAATAAATTTATAATCTGGAACCTCCACATGAACAAGCCCGTTGTACTCCCCATACGACCTAAATAGGGGAACGTTGTGTAAATCCACCATAATACATGCCCCTCTTAAACTGTGGTATTCGTGGGGGGTTTCGAACTCAAGGCCTTTGGCCTAAATAGGCATCCCCTTACCACTTGAACTACTCAAATATCTAAATTACCATTTAAATATCAATTACCATCATTTTAAACAATAATAATTTTATTTTCTTTTTTTTTTGTCGTTTTATGGTTTTTTTTTTTTGGGGGGGGGGGGGGGTGGTGTGTGTGTGTGTGGGGGGGGGGGGGGGGGGGTCTCTACAAGTAATATGGTCAAATGTGAAATTCAACAATCTTGGTATTCTACGAGACATATCATATAAAGGTATTTTTGTATGGGGAATTAAATTGAAACAGAAAGTCTCGTAAGAAAATAGCTTCATATGAGATATGACCCGTACAATTTTTTTAGTACGGGATGACCTCATATAAAGGAAATTTTACAAGAAAATCATACAAGTTTATCGTTTGTAGGAGGTCTCCTTCATTCATACGAGAATAACTTTGTTCAAAAATCATATTTCTTAACGTTATTCTATTTTCCAATAATAAAATATAAATAAAGTCGAAAAACATATTTCGAATGACGACCATATTTTTCTCTCAAAACTCTACTTTAGTTTTCAAGAGTTTCCATGTGAGTTAAGAGGTCCTATCAATTTTAGAACTGTGATAGAACTAGTTTATACAAATAACTTTCCTTTTCACATCAATAGTTATGGCACGTTGATTTATTGGACTGATAGTGTTACTACTTGAGATCGCGGATATCAGGACCGGATAATTGTGCAATTTGTTGTCATGAAACTGAGTCTTAATTAAGTTGTGTTGGAATTTTTTGGAAGTGTTATAAAAATTTCATTCAGTCCTAGTGGATTTGGAGGTTTGGGGTTCAATAGTGGGTTTTTCTACAATGATCTTCACTCTAAAATCACTATGTTCATTATTTACTTGCTTTTCATATTTTCTCACTATTTTATTTGCATACATATATGAAATTAGGACAAAATAATTTAGAGTCCTTTTTTACCTTGCAATAATAACATATTTTGACACCCCCTCCGAAGTTAAAAAATTAGATATAACCTCATAAAATCTAACACTGTTACTTTTCCATTAAAAAACTCAATAATATGTATTTTGAGTTACCTCCAATATTTTTTGGACAAAAATACCCTATTCTTCGTCTTCCTCACCTTCATAGCAAGGTCCCTAATAGTCACCCTCCACCATTTCCAACCAACCAAAACCACCACCCTCCACCAGCAACTACCCTCTATACTCTTCAAACTCTGTCCTGTAACTCCAAATTAAACCCACCACTAGAACCACCCTAGTCTCATATTTTCTTACCCTTTTTCTTTCAATACTCACAATACTATTTCACCGTTAACCTCAAAATTATGGTAAACAACAACATGCATCATTATATGTCTTAATCGGGACCAAATATTTCCCGTTAGTTTCGAAAGCAAAGAGTTCTTTAAAAAGATAAACGATTTGGATGTTTTAAGCTCGATCAAGGTCATTAATTGGAGGACGTTTTGGGGTGTGGACAGTGTGGGAGGCGACGGGGGTGATGTGAAGATGAGAATATGTTTGTTTACGGCTACCTGAGGATTCGTTGAAGATAAAAGGGTCAATTTTGGGGATGCTAATATTGCCATACTGGCATGGGTTTTATTGGGAGGAGAGAGGGGGAGAGTTCTAATTGAGAGAAAAAGGTAGAGATTCATGGTTCGAATTGAGACTAGGGTGTCATCAAATGGAGGGGATTAACAAAGAAAATTAATTTTTTAAATTAGGATTATGATTTATTAGATTTTCGGGAAGAAAATGAAGCGGGGAAGAAAAATGGCATTTTTGTCTATATAAAAATGGGGGGTAAAGTCAAATTACAATTAATTGTGTTTTTTAAGAGAGAATTAAACTCATAATATTTTAGGGGGTTATGTCTAATTTTTGAACTTCCAAGGAGGAGGGTATATATCAAAATATGCTATTATTGCCGAGGGTAAGTCTAAAAAGCCCATAATTTAATTGGTTATAATTAAAATTTGATATTAATGGAACCATTTTTTGGTATTACTGTGTTTTTTGGGTAGTATCATTTAGATCAAACTTTTGGGGTGACATCGATGTTCGTTTATTTATTTTTATCGCTTTAAATTGGCCCCGAGGTAGGTATACCCTTAGGAGAGATTTTGGGCTATTTCGAGTAGCATTCCGGGCTCTTTTAAGGGCCCGAAATGAGGCCTTATGGCGGATAAACGCGATTAAGGTTTTAAAAAGCGATCTAATCACCTCATTTAGGTAATTTTTATCAATTAACTTAACCCTAGTAGCCATAAACACTTGGGGGAGAAATTGGGCAAGCATGGAGAGGAGAAAGCAAGGGGGAAATTGAAGAAGAGTTCTTCAATCCTTTAAAGCAAGAATTTTCTTGCAATATCTTTAATAATTTGTTTCTTGATTTATAATCGTTATTTCTCATAATGATTTTTGGGGTTTTTGATTATATTTAAGACTAATTCATATGATGATTTATGAGTTGGATTACTTAGGAATGATATGAATCTGTCCTTCATTGAGTTGTTGTATCTTGATGATTAAAACATAAAATTGATAGATTAAATGATATAGATATGAAATAAAATTGATAATTTAGAATGAAACTTCACTATTATGAGTTATCCCCATGTTAATTTGAGTTTTAGGGATGCTATAGATGATGAACAAACCCTAAGTTATTTTAAAGATGAGCTATGTTACAAAGTTTGAATATTTAAGTTTTAATCTTAGATTTGATATTTTTGGGACCCATATTATGGTGTAAAAAGGTTTAAACACATGTTCCTATACTTATATTGGGTTAGGGTATCAATTGACTACTATTTTGGAGCTTAATTTAGGCATTAATAGAGGTTTTAGAGGCCTCACCTTCATCCTTAGGTCATTTTTGTTTCTGTCTGAAATCTAATCGAATCGTTCTAGTGGCAAAACAATTCGGGTCATGAAATTTTAGATATTTTTTATTGAACGCGTGACCAACAATTTCATATTTTTTTAATTATTTTTAAATTAGTTATGAATTTTCAATGGAAGGGTGTGCGTGATCGAAATCTTTAGTGGGTAATTCTTGGAAGGACTTTATTTTTGGCACAATTATATTTAGAGTGATTATAAATATTGTGAATGCATTCTCTTAGTTAATATGAATTCATAGTTGATGAAATTGAGGTTAACCAATTTTAGAAGTCGTTAATGCAGATTAGGAAAAATGATTATGGAATTATAAGGAAGAAACCCATATTGCAAATTTGAAAATCTGGGCTTACTGCCCGTATCAAATCGGTTCAGCCTTCATGGAAAATCAATTCATCTTGGGGTGAATCAATTCGGCCCCAAAAGAAAATAGATTCATCTCCAGAGCTTAGGTTTGGGTTGGACCGGGGAAACATTCGGAGAATTTTTATGAACTAAAGCGATTATGTG
This sequence comes from Sambucus nigra, assembly GCA_949130495.1. Classification (NCBI taxonomy): domain Eukaryota; kingdom Viridiplantae; phylum Streptophyta; class Magnoliopsida; order Dipsacales; family Adoxaceae; genus Sambucus; species Sambucus nigra. The sequence continues at coordinate 341,128,254 of OX422224.1, forward strand.
GGAAGTCGTCCAAGTGATTAGATATTTAAATAAAAATAGTTTTGTGCCACTATTCATTATTTGGAGAAATTAATAATTAACTAGATTGTTAATTCTTAAGGCAGGGGAATAATCTGGAGATTGATGAAACTCAACTGAAGGGTAATTATAGGTATAATTACCTATACATATTATGTGTTACTGATTAGGCATAAATTCTTCACATTTATCCCCTTAATTTCGGTATTTTTATGATCCCGTGCGATGTAAATGGCTTGTATTTGTCTCATATTTATGATACTAACCCTTTTTGGCAAGTATTTCGTATTTTGTGTATCTCTTATGTGTTTTACAGGTATTTCATGCAAGTTAGTGCCGAATAGAACTCAAAACAGTGAAAGAAAACCAAGAAATGAGGAGTTAAAGGGCATTTTTGTAATTTTTCAGCCTTAGTCTGGAGGTGGGGCCAACTGGAAAGTTTAAGAGCTTTCAATTACAAGAACATTAGAAAAAACGGCACCTCAATCCGAGCTATGGTGAAGAAGTTATGCCCATTTGAAGTTGAGAAAGAAATTCAAGAAAAATCGGACCCCGATCCGAAATACAAAATTCCAGAGAACCCTGGACTGAAGACGGATCGAAGTTGATGAAAATTAATGAACTGATCCGGATATTTAGCCACGCTCATAATCCGTTACAAAATTTGTCACGCTCCAGATCCGTTACAAAATTTGTCAAGCTTTTTAAGTGTGACAAATTGCCGGATACGGGATTTTTATTTTGTCCTTATCTTTTAGTCAAAAGAGTTTTGTGTTTTGGGGACTCTTCTAAACGACCTCTAGCCTATATATTTAGTCATTTGGACTCTTTTTAGTCAGATTTCATTGATTTAAAATCTCCATAACAAGTAGGAATATCTAGGAGAAGAATTTACATATTTTGCACCATTAATTCAAGAGCTTTTCCGGTTTTTCTTCAATCTTTGATTTCTTCTTGCATGTTCTTGTTCTTTAATCTTGGTAACTTTTATTTCCATCACTTTTATTATTATTTCTCATGTTAGTCTAGGTTTTTAAAGGTTGGGATGCATGAACCCAACCCGATGTGGTAGTTGCATGTGTATAAAATTAGTCCTCTAAATTTAATGATTTATTATTACCGTATTGCGTAGAAACGTGACAATTATAGATCTTTGGATCTCGTTTTCTTTACGGTAACCGAGATGCTTCAGAATGCAATTCGAGTGTAACTATCGCAATACCGATTTACTCGTCCTCTGATTAAGTATGGTGCGGGCTTGAACCTCATATACGTAATGCTTGGGAGTACTAAATTCTGGGTCTAATTAATCACTTAAATTTATGATTAGTTTTATACCATCAATACTCTAGGGTTGGGGGATTGTGTCCCTATGTTAATTTTCCAATTAGTTTTAGTTAACTTCTTTATTTTTCCCTTTTCCCTTTCTCACTCAATCATCATCTTTTACACTTTATTTTTTGAAGTAATAAATTAATTAAAATCTGTCAAACATTACCTGTGGATTCGATACCCTGACTCGCCACTATACTCCATAAGAGTGTAGTTAAAGTTTAGTTTTTTTTGTATCGTGGTCGGAAGCCGATAACAACGACTAACGTATTTTCACGGACGTTTGATTTCCACCTCGATCAGTTACAAATATAAATTTATTATTTTTGTGAACGTACTCATGTTCATGGAAGGCCTATCGATTGCGATTTTGTACATTTTTCGGACCGTAGCATGCATCGGCATTGGTGGAATCGACGTTGTCTAGATCGTTATTTTAGGCCATATGTGGCAGAACCACTTACGGTGAGGTAGGTGGGATAGTTTGAATCCATTATCATCGTTGGGGGTATGGACCTTGCAATGGTGTATCGCGTAGGGACCGCCCCGCCTATATGTGTGTTGATATGTCTGTTTGGTGAGGGGCTCATCCGGACTTATCGATAGAGAACAAACTAGACACCGAAGGTTGATGCCTAATGATATAGAAAAATGTTTATTAACATAATGCTACGTAATATATATGATGTGATGAGATTGTATTTTTGTGGGATAGTATTGTGGGGTTTGTCTTTGGGACTGAGGTCATATGTGTAGATAGTTCCCTCCCAATTATATGTGAGCTAGTTACATTCCTTCGTCGAGGGTATGTAGTTGCGATGTATCCCTTATGGTAATTGGATAATAATTCATTTAATTAAAAGATATTTAAACATGTCGAGCATTATGTTTATGAGGATAAGAATACCTAATATAAATATACATGTGGCCCTTGGGGTGAAATCCTATTTAGGTTATTGATAGATCTCCATGGTTGCTTTTCGTTATGCAATAGTGCTTAATTGCCAAGATATAGAGACTTTAGCATAGTTCTTCCTTGGATTGGGACATGCGTGTAGTATTGCACTTAGGTGAGATACTCATTGCATGTGAGAGATGATGGGTGGCATGTATTGTGAATTGATTGCATCATTATTTATTAGTATTTAAAGTTAATTCTTGCAACTTTAGGACGATGAACCAAATTATAAAATATTTTCCCCCCAGGTATTATGATCATATAAATAGGTTAACAAGACTAGATGGTCAGATTTGCGATTGTGGCGATTCGGCTTGGTATTTGCAGATTTGGTGTCGCTGGTTCATTATAGCTGTCAACATATTCAGAGTTACTTGGAAGGGTCAACCTTGAACTCTATTTGTATTTTAGTTTGAATTTTTTAGCCAAAGGAAGTTCAGTTTTACTAATTTATTCAGTTGAACAATTGTAATTAAAAAATTTTATATAGTAGATTCAATTTTCGTAGTTTTGCATTTGTTTCCAACATCTCTTATTGAATCCTTTATTGTGGTTGTTTTAAGTTACTATGGCGTTAATGCTGAGAATGATATAAATTGTTTAGACATCCCCGACATTTCATATGTGGCTTGATCAATCGAGCGTGGAAAATCGGGGTTGTTACAGATGACTTGGTTTGACTACATGATTAATCTTTGAATTAATAAATTAACTTGACTTAGGCCAACATAAACTTTTTAAGACTAAAAGTAATTAGGGAGTGGTGGTGCAATACAAATTTTAGGAAAAAAATTTAAATAACATATAAAAAACTACAAAAGTGAGGACTAAATACAAAATAACGTCATTCTAATCTGGTAAAATAGGAATTTCTATAAATGCGGGACATTTGAGCAAGTAAGTTGATTGAAGCTAAATTTATTTTTTCACAACTTATCTTCAAGCGATAAGTCTAATGCCATGTGCTTTTATAGGCTTGTTCAACCTTGTTATGACTTTCAACATAACAAATACATCAAATAATCCATGTACTCCTAAATAATCATTCAAAAGGTCATTCATAAAATTTAAAGGTATTCACAATCAGAATTGAAAAAAGTTTGGGAAGAGGTTGAGATCCCCAAGTTTTAGTAAAGTTTTGTTAATGAGACATACTAGTCTGAGGTGAGTAAGTCCTTTAGGTTCGAACTCTATTGGATGATTCTAAATGATAACACAAACATAAAACAATAATAATGTGGTACAATCCCTAAAAAATTATGCAATCCCCCCAAAACTAACATTGTACGGTAAAATAAATGTGCACTTTACACATTATTAAGGGCTTGTTTGGTTATGTATTTATAAAACTGGATTTAAGTATAGTTTTATGTGTGTTATAATATTGTTGTGCGTTTGATAAATTTGTTCCTAAATCCAGTTTTTTTAAATTGAAATACAAACACACACAAACACACAGACATATATATATATATATATATATATATATATATATATATATATATACGTATGTAGTAGGAGCATTGAGAAGCCTCCAAAAGGTGAATCCTAAATTCTCAGATTTTTGAGTTTTTTTAAATATATATATTTACATGTGGCTCCTTTTAAACTCTCTTCCCATATTTTCGTTTCAAACTCACGCACAGGTTCCTTCCACCTGTTATTTTCAAAGCCCACTACTTTTTAACTGCCATCCATGCACTACAAACCACCCACTCCTTCTCAATGTCTTTTTACCTCAAAATCGTTCACATACTTTTCACTCAAAAATCGCCCACTTCATTGCCTACCATTGCCACACCATCACAATCACCTTTACCATGTTCCTTTCATTAACTCACAATTCTACAGTTTTGAAGAATACCAGGCTGCTACATTGACACGGGACTATTTGGTTAACAATCCACTGAGCATCAATCCTCTTTCGTACGTTCATTCCTCTATCTCATAGTGTCTGAGTTATTTTTTTATGTGCATACGTGTTTTTTTGGTTCTCATGTTCTGTTTAAATAGTTCTCATGTTCTGTTGAAGACGGTTTTTATACATTAGTATCATTACCAGGTATACTTTTTTCATAGTTGGGTTTACGAGTTTGCATGGGTTAGATTGATTGTACGTGTTTTTTTGGTTCTCATGTTCTGTTGAATACAGTTTTTATACATAAGTATCATTAACAGGTCTACTTTTTTCATAGTTGGGTTTACGAGTTTGCCCGGGTTAGATTGATTGTACGTGTTTTTTGGGTTCTCATGTTCTGTTAAAATAGTTCTCATGTTCTGTTGAAGACAGTTTTTATACATAAGTATCGTTACCAGGTCTAATTTTTTCATAGTTGGGTTTACGAGTTTTCCCGGGTTAGATTGATTGGTATTGAACCGGGTTGGCATGTGGGTTTTGGTTAGGACGTGTTTTCAGTTTGTTGGGTTTGTCGTTTGTGTTGGAGAGTTCTGGTGTGGTGCAGATAAGTTATGGTTGTGTGTGTATATATATGTAGTACGTATAGTTTTATATAGGGTACAATGTGCTTTTGTTTTATAGAGTTTTTTAAAGGGAGTCGTACAAATGATTTATGTACAAGTTTTTTCAAGAAAAAAAAACAGCTCAGTTAAACTTACCTATTTTTTTTTCATGTCTTGTTAAATGAAGTTTTTACAGCGTTTTTTTTACTGTTTCTGTGTATACTTACGCATATTTACTTACTGTTTCTGTGTAGACATACACAAATTATAAGATGTTTTTTATATTCCTCTCATATTGTATTTGCTGTTGTGTTTTTGCATTCTACCGTATAGATTTTTCAAGCTGTTATACATGTGTTCTGTGTTAGTGTGTTGTTAAGTGTTATAGTCTCAGCCGAGTTTAGTATGTCAATAGCGTTTTTTTTTCTCATTACAGCATTACCAACGACCATCCATATTTCAGCGTTTACACTGGCCCTTCACATTTTTAGGGAATCATTGCAACTCTCCATCCTGTTTGTTTCTGACTCAATATTCATTCCGTTTTTTCACACTCAATATTTATGCATTTGATCTTCACATGTTCACTGTATGTTATTTTTCTTATGTTTATGTTCATTTGTATATCCATTACTGCATGCTCATCATGACTCAATCTTAATACTTATTGCATTCTATGTTTCATTAGTTTAAGAATGTGGTTGAAGTATGTTGCTGGGTTCGTTAGAGAGACAAAACAACCTTCCACAATTAAACCCCACGTTCATTCAGTTTCAATACTGAAACCCACTTCTTTTATTCTTATAACGATAGCCATGAAGTCCTGAAGTCGAGTTAAATAGATGTAGAGAGGGTATAACTTATGAACGATAGTTTGATGAGAGAAAGAGAGACTTGGATGAGGGAGAAGATAGTGAAGTGAGAAAAAAAAACCATAATGGGTTACTGAATTTCTTCCCCCATGCGTAATATTTAATGCATTGGATGTTCATTAGTTTAAAAATGTAGTTTAAGTATGCTACTGGATTCATTAGAGAGGATGATAAAACCCAGTAAAAAAAACATATCATTACTGACTTTATGGTTTGTTTTTTAGATTTTCTGTATTTTGTAGTAGTTTCTTAGATTTTTTTCCCCGTTCGTGAAGCGTGTATGTCCATTCTTAATTTTTTAGCATATAAACAATCTAAAATATCTGATAAGTGTTCATGGGTTTACCTGAAATGTGTGAACAAACAAACACAATTATGAATTAATAGTGCGTAGAGCCTAGCTGCGACTTCATTATTTTCGCTTCGTACTTTTAAGTAGGGGTGACAATTCGTGTTAGCATGTTGTGTTTCGATCCGACATGATTCAACACGACACGACACGATAATATTTTTTCGGACACGAACACGACACGACATGAATTCATTTTTTTTAGTTAACACGAACACGAGCCGATTAAAAAACAATACGACATGACACAACACGAATACCAAAATTTGTTAAATGTCACGTATAAAAAATACGATAACACGACACGACATGACTCATAATTTATACACGAACATGACACGACATGACTTTGTGTAGAAAAAATACGATACGCACACGACATATCGTGTCAATTTCATACTCCTTCCCCGGAAAATTATATAGACAAAAAAATAAATAAATTATTAGATCATTTTTTTTTCACTTACGGGTCTGTTAACCTCCTCCATCACATATACTATTTCTTCGTTAATATCCACCGATTCTGGGCATGACTGTGTAATATATTATCTCCCACGATGCTCCAAACTTGAAATCAGAATTTAGTACAATTCTTATTTCGAAAAATCAATTAATTATTCTTAAAAAGTAATTAATGTCTTACCAATGTTTCTATCTACATTTTTTTCATATCTTCTTTTTTCTACACGCAAGTGTCATCTTCTTTTTCACTGCATTCTACATCCCATATTTCGTACAATATCTCACGACGCGGTATGTTACTTACTCCTCGAATATATATAGATATAGAAAGTATAATTTATAATGTATTCCGAAATATATAAACACATTGTATATACATATACATGTTATCTGTCTACATTGGAATGATTTTTTTTGAAAAAAATTGTGTTGATTTATTATGTTTTTATTTCCACAACACCTGTTCTGTTTTCATTGCTAAATTTGTTACTTTTATTCGTAGAGATAATTCTTATTATTGAAAAAAAATTATTACCGTTGAAAAACGTTTCGCCATCACAGATACTATTTCTTCGTTAATAACCATTGATTTTGGACATGACCGTGTAATATATCATCTCCCACGATGCTCCAAACTTGAACTCAGAATTTATTACAATTTCGTCAATGACATGAATAAATTACCATATTGTAATTTTTTTATATTCCTAAAAAATATTTTTTTCCTCGAAATAATTAAATACTTTAGAAAATCATTTTCTGTTCGCCTGAAATCATTTGCCAGTAATTATCTGTTACTGATGAATCCATTTCATATTTGATGCAATACATTTTTATACGCTGCAAACAATCTTATATAGCTGCAAATCTTTTTTAAACTCCTCAAAATAATTATTAATTGCTTGAAAAAATTACTATTGTTAAAAATCATTTTCCAATTGACCAAAATTATATTTATAATCTGAAACTATTTTATTACTGCTAAAATTCAATTTTTTATTTGCTATAAATCATTTCTATAACCTGGAAATATTTTAATACTGTTGTTAAATCATCTCTTTGTTCCTGGAAATATTTTTATTTGCTATAAAAAATTTATTATTATCGAAATGATTTTATAATTGCTTAAACCATATTTTATTATATCACAATAAAAATAATAATGATGACATATATATTAAGAACATAAATATTAAACGATAATATTGATTAATTAGTAACAATACCTCATGCCATTAACTTTTCAACAAATAATAAAGTGCTTCAATCGCATAAATAATATACCACATTCTATTTTTTTTAACCTTTACTATTAACAAATTAAGAATTATACCTATTCTCAAAAATAAATTCGAATCAGGATGGAGACTTTTACAAGCATACGCTCAATCGAACAACGACATGCCCTCTTATCTATGCGGCGACGCCTTCTCATTTCACGCAACTCAAATCGTACTGATCAAGTCTTCATAAGCCGTCTTCGATCCATTGAGAGAGAGATGCGATATGTTACATTGTCACTATTGCGCCTTAGACGACTACAAGGTGTTCAAGTACCACATGCACCCAACATCAACGCTACTAATGCACATTCGACTAGCGGTTTACTTCCACCAAACGGTAGAGCTATACACACAACTTCATTTCCTTAACTCTAAGGATTTTACAATTTATCAACATGTCTTTCCTATTTATTAATCCTTTGCGAAATTGCAGTTAATTGTGATGATCAATCAAACATTCGCGCATCCACAGATGTAAACGTCGTAACAAATATCATGCGTCGTACGGATAGGTCGACTTCCGCCGGTAATCGCGTTACGATAGTTATATAAATATAAGATAAATTTAAACATACAAAAAGTTATACATAAAACTCGATACCTGAACTAATCTTATATCTTCTTTACAGCAAACACATATCAATTACGTTCAAGGCGTCGTAATATTATTGCACGATCGACTTTCGGTCAACCCACATCAAAATGCTCCCACTGTAATGCAGTTATGTGGGTTGAAGAAAAAACACGAGACAACCCCAAATCATGACCTAAATTTTCATTATGCTGCAAGGCCGGTCAAGTGATGCTACCTGCCCTTCACAACACACCGGAGTATCTAGAGGCTCAATTTTGTAATGCTAGATTCAAAGAGCATGTAAGAGCGTATAACTCAATGTTGTCATTCACGTCAATGGGAGGAAAAATAGATCACACCATACTTGATGGAAGGGGTCCTTATGTTTTTCGAATTAGTGGAGAAAATTACCATCGAATTGGTTCTTTACTCCCTGATCCTGGAAATGCGCCAAAGTTTGCACAACTATACATCTACGACACCGAGCATGAAATATCCAACAGATTGAGGTGTATCAATTCGAATGGGGCTAATCAAATTGACCATGATACATTAGCACGATTACAATTTATCTTAGATTCAATGAATCCTTACGTTGGAGTGTTTCGGAAAGCACGTGATACGTTAAATGAGAACGATACGAATAACCTCCACGTTAGAATTTTACATTCAAGAGATGGACGACAATACAACAGACCTTCCACAAATGAAGTGGCGGCACTTATCATTGGTGATGGATCTGAGGATACAAATAATCGTGACATTATTGTCAAGAAAGTTGATGGAACACTTAAAAGGATAGATGAGACCCACCCATCCTACATGCCTCTCCAATATCCATTACTTTTTCTTTACGGGACATATGGGTGGCGTAGAAATATACAATTCACTCTCGGTTCCACCAACAAGAATACTGGTGTGTCAATGAGAGAATTTTATGCATATAGAATACAATTCTGTGCCAACGAAGGAAAAATGATACTACAAGGTGGTCGTCTATTCCAACAGTAAGTTGTCGATTGCTATGCAGCTATTGAACAACAAAGACTCTGTTATGTACGTTCCAAACAGAACAAGTTCCGTTCAGATCTGTTTAAAGGACTTATGGATGCAGTTAGAACCGGTGATACTAATGATGCAACGATTGGAAGAAGATATGTTCTTCCCTCATCTTTTACTGGTGGTCCACGTAATATGATCCAACACTATCAAGACGCAATGGCAATTTGTCGATCAGTAGGATTTCCAGATTTCTTCATAACTTTCACGTGTAATCCAAATTGGCCAGAGATCCAGCACGAGGTATCCATGTTGCTAGATCAACGCACTGAAGAGAGGCCCAACATAGTTGCTAGATTATTTCAATTGAAGTTGAAGAAACTGATGGACGATTTAAAGAAACGCAATTTCTTAGGCAAACCATTGCAAGTACGATCGTCGAATGATATTGACAAATTTTATCTCACTACTCTTCTGTATGCACTCTTTTCCATTAATCATAAATGTATTTCCTGCATTAACAATTCAATAACTATTTACTGCGAATAGATATTCATGTTATAGAGTTCCAGAAGCGTGGCCTGCCACACTCCCACATTATTCTCACCTTAGCTGAAGATGATAAACCACGTTCTCCTGAGGAAAAAAATACCATTATCTCTGCCGAACTTCCGGATGAGGCCACAGACCCTCAAGCTTTTGAAACTGTGTCGCGGTGTATGATACATGGTCCATGTGGCGCTATTAACCCCAGCGCTCCCTGTATGGTCAACGAAAAATGCTCGAAAGGCTACCCAAAGAAATTTGTTAACGAAACTGTTGTTGAAGAAACTGGATTTGTTCTTTATAGGCGCCGTAATACTAACAAGATATACATGATTAATGGCTTCGATGTGGATAATCATTGGGTTGTTCCGTATAATCGGGATCTAATTGTAAAATATAATGCCCATATAAATATCGAACGTTGTGCACAAGATAAACTTATTAAGTACCTATACAAGTACATTAATAAGGGACCCGACCGTGTAACGATTGTTATTGAGGATAACGAGACACACCATAACAACGGTGGAGAACGTCGCGTCCAAGATGTTGATGAAGTGAAACAATACCTCGACTGTCGATATGTATCTTCTATTGAGGCATGTTGGCGAATCTTCAAATTTGATTTGCAATCCCAGTATCCAGCGGTTGAACGATTACAATATCATTTACCGGGTGAACAATTCATCGTCTTTGAAGAAACATCTGATGTCGGATCCTTAGTCAATCGAGAAGGAATCCACGACAAAATGTTGACCAAATGGTTCGAAGCTAATAGGGATCATCCAGATGCAAACAACTTGACGTATGTAGCATTCCCTAAAGAATGGTTGTGGGAAAGTGATGTAAAAAAATGGAGGAGAAGACGACAACGTGGCAGTATAGGGAGACTACCATATGCGCCCCTGAGCTCTGGTGAAAGGTATTACATAAGAATGCTTCTTTATAAAGTTCGAGGATCTAAGTCTTTCGATGATGTCAAAACATTCAATGGTATTGTGTACCCAACCTTAAAAGCGGCATGCATTGCGCGAGGATTAGTTGACAATGATAACGAATGGGACGAAGCACTTAATGAAGCTGCAATATGGGCTACGGGTTCCCAATTACGGAACATGTTTTGTTCCATCCTCATGTTTTCTGAGATTTCAGATCCAACAATATTGTGGGAGAAACATTGGTGTAACCTCACCGATGACTTACAAAATCGAACAAGAAGGGAAGTTGTTGACCTTGATATGCATCTCAATACTGACGACTTGAAAAACTTGGGCCTACTAGAGATCGAACACATATTGAACAAAAATGGAAGATCCCTTTCTGAATTCCCTCCCATGCCGCTACCATCTTCACGTGCAGCTGAGTTTGTTACCAACAGGGTTCTAAGAGAAGAGCTTGATTACGACAGTTCTAATGAGTTATAACTGTTCAAGTCATTGCATGTCGGCTTAAACGATGATCAACTTGCAGTTTTTACCATAATTATGGAATCATCCTTACGTCAATATGGTGGACTTTACTTCGTTTACGGTAGTGGTGGAATTGGGAAAACTTATTTGTGGAAAACGTTAATATCAAAATTCAGATCTGACAGGAAAATAGTTCTTAGCGTTGCATCATCGGGCATAGCTTCTTTACTCATGCCAGGAGGACGAACCGCCCATTCCCGTTTCAAAATGCCTCTTAGTCTAGATGAATCATCAAGTTGTTCCATTAGTTTAAGGACGGATTTAGCATTTCTGATACAAGAAACATCATTAATCATCTGGGATGAGGCGCCAATGATAAGTCGTTACGCTATCGAGGCAGTCGACTTTAAAAAATACAATTAACTTTACTGCAGATCGACCGTTTGGTGGTAAATTATTTATGCTAGGTGGCGATTTCAGGAAAATATTGCCTGTTCTACCCAGATCTGGACGTGAACAGATTGTTGGGTCTTCGTTGTCGAGGTCATCGATTTGGAAACATTGCAAAGTTTTTCACCTCAAGAAAAATATGCGTGTCTCATCGGACTTTGTCGATGGCATAACACAACAATATCTACTCGATTTCACAGAATGGATTAAACTGGTTGGCGAAGGAAAGGTACCTTCAAAATCACTCGGTACAGACATTGAGCCAAATTGGATACAAATCCCCGAATAATTTCTCATAAAAAATGGTGAAACGGGACTAAGAGAATTAATTTCAAAAACATATCCTAATCTTCATACAAACTTTAACGATCTAACATACCTGAATGAGCGTGGAATTATGGCCCTAAAAAATACCGATGTGGATGAGTTGAACTTCATTATGCTTTCGATGCTTCCAGGACCACTTAAGGTATATAATAGCGCGGAGAAATTATGTCCTTCCGAAGAGGATGGCACTGGCCCCGCCATGTATCCTCCCGAGTTTCTTAATTCATTACAATTCCCCGGGCTTCCAAATCATATATTGCAACTCAAAGTTGGTGCTCCTATAATTCTCCTACGAAACCTTAACCAATCTTTAGGGTTGTGCAACGGAACTCGATTAGTGATCACCAAGATGGGGGAAAAAGTCATAGAAGCTAAAGTAATTACGGGGTCTAGGATCGGTGATGTTGTGTTCATCAACCATGTCGACTTATCACCTACAGTTGGTAGTTCGCCCTTCATGATGAAACGACGACAATTTCCAATCAAGTTGGCTTTTGCTATGACTATCAACAAAAGTCAAGGTCAAACTCTCCGTCATGTTGGCCTTTATTTAACAAACCCAGTGTTTTCTCACGGGCAGTTGTACGTAGCCTTATCCAGAGTTAGTTCTCCAACAGGGTTGAAGGTTTTGATAAAGAATCCACAAGGAGTTCCTGCAGATTTCACAAAAAACATTGTGTATAAAGAAGTTTTCAATAGCATTGCTACATAAAAAAGTTTGTTGCTGAACGAATGCGAATGTATTGCTATGACAAATCTATGAAAATTAATACTGCATTTCCTATACTTCTTTACTTGCCAGTTGTTTTTTCTTTTCAAAACATATGTTGAATCACTGTCAACTTAAAATTCTTTATCCTTTAAATACTTTGAACTGCAACGTTACAATGACTCATTAGTATATCAACTCTTCCAAATTAAACAAACTTATCCTATACTCTTCACAGGTTATTATGGAACGACCACCTATTAATCGGTACCCAATGCGGTTTTACGATATTCTAATTGCTAAACACGAATTCTATAACTGTAACATATTAGTCGAGGGAACTTCTGTTCACAAGCATGCAACAAAAATTGTTGAATTGGGTCACAAAATACAGGCTTCCGGACGATCCATGTCTGAACAACTAATTATGGATAAAATAATAGAGACACTACCACCACCATGGAAGACTGCAACAAACATTATTCTTCAACAAAATAAACCAAGCAATTCAAGTGTACTGATTAAACTACTAGAGGAGGCTGAGAGAGATATCAACACGTTATGGATACAGTTCGAACGAGAAGAAATGGATCCAAATATGTGCGTTCGTCACCATATTTCTAAAAAAAAAATACAAGGAGAACTGTACAAAAATGGTTTCTTCCCACGAACTGATATTCTAACATATGCTATAGTAAACACTCTTCCACCGACATGGCCACTACAAACTATCCAAGACAAGGTGACAAAAGAGACACTAACTATTGACGATTTATCCGACTATTTAACGGACACAGAAGATGACGTCATATGCATGGAAGCATTCAAGATTTGGGAGGATCAACAAATAATACAACATACGAATAATGTATCGTCCAGTGATTCCCAGGTACTAACACGATATGGTTATACGTAACGAGTACTATTTTTTAGATTACACACAAATAAGCAATGATTATAAATGATTATTATATAACCATAATCATTTCTGCTTATATCTGTATTTTCAAAGATTAACTTTGGTAGAGAAGTTTTCTTTCGTAGGAAATTAATCAATAATAATGTTCTTATAACTTATGAACATATTTTAACAACAATTACTGCAACTAATTTCATTATTTTTTTCCCTTTCGCAAGGTTTTGTGATGAAGAACGTTAGGAAAAAATACATAACAGTTTATGGCCAGGTATTCAACCATTACATGTATTCACATATTGCTATTTAACATGCGTTTTGTCTAACAACTTTTATATATTATGCAGATCGACTTGGACCTTGCAAACACTGTAAGTATTAAACAACATATTTATTACTACTTAACACAAATTATTTCACATTTATCATCTAAAAAAATGACTACAAATTTGATTGTAGATTCATTTCCTACAAAATCAAGGGGTGAAGGTTGATCTACGATCTGCTAAGGTGTGTGGTGAAATAATATTGAACCAATATTTTATTTACCATTAGATTTCATTAATGTGAAAAATCTAACTTATTTTCTTCATTCCCAAATCTACAAAATAGACTGATAAACTCCCCGTCATGAAGAATGAGGTATCAATTGCCCACATCTTACAACATTTGTAATCCCATATGGTGTATTAATATTTACTTCTCATTCAAATATACTAATGTCTGCTCCACTAACGATGACATAACAGATTGCAGTTTTCATCCCGCAACTCAAGAGATGCATTCACATCAAGACATGGGAATTTCGAAAGGCTATGTTCAGGAAATATGGATTTACCCACTACGAGTATACAGATAATCCATATTTGGAGTGGCTCAAATAAAATGAATATCGCTTTCATTTCTACAAAAATTAGTTCCTGACAGTTTTAACTACTACTTCATTTTAAAATTCACTTTGTAATGTATTTTTTTTTCTAACTTGGATTCTCCGACTATGGTTTGATCTACGATATTATGGTTCTTACCATTTATTTCCTCTTACTCATTTTAAGTCGTACTCTTTACTCACCACATTACTTATATTTACATTATCATGTCTATGGTTACGATCTTCTTTCGAAATAACGATAATAATTATATATTAATTTACATATTTAAACAAAATAATTCAGAACGCGTTACACCCGCCGTGCATCGCACGGGTCACCACTTGTATATATATATATATATATATATATATATATATATATGTGTGTGTGTGTGTGTGTGTGTGTGTGTGTGTGATATTACATGTATAATGCATAATAAAACTATATACATACATGAAATGATAATATATTTTTTAATACATATGTACTAAATTTAACCTTTACATTATTATATACATGTATAAACTATAGATATGTATCATGTATGTAATGATACTACTATTTTACATATAAATCTTAGTAAACCATATATATACATGTATGTAATTTAGTGTACATGTACATATATAATTTTTATTTATTATAACTATACACATTTTTCTATATTATATCTATATTGTATAATTGGGTATAAATGCATGAAAACATGGCGAATGAACTATTCTAAGTTGGAAAACAGAAAATAGAATTTAGAAAACAACAAGTTGTTTTTGAAAATAGGAATTAAACAAAGAAATATATTAATTTTGTTTTTAAAAATATATGTGTCAAATGAAAATTCTTGCCATAATTGTATTTAAACACTGAAAATAGTATTATAATTCATAACCAAAAAAACCATAAGTTATCAATAATTTTCACACTAATCATGAGAACTAATACTTTTACATATTTTCTGTTAATACACATGATTCACTTTTGCACGACTAATAACTATGATTTCAAGATGTAACCACGCATTGTAATCTCCACCTTTGCATTTGAGTTTTGATAATATTGGAAACTAACCTCTTTTAAAATTGTAAAAAATATGAATAATTTATTTTGCATTCGTATTTTTTTAATTTCCTATTCAGTATAAAATTTCAACATTTGTAATTCTATAATATTGTGATAGTTATCAAAACTATATGTACTTTTTAGGAAATATTTAAATTTTTTCTCAATTGACTAATCTATGATTTAAACACATTATGCATTATATTTAATATATGTTTCTTATGCAAATGATTCACATCATTCTAGAAAAATAATTGTATCTAAATAATATATATATATATATATATATATATATATATATATATATAGAGAGAGAGAGAGAGAGAGAAGTTCTCTCTTAAACAGACGTCCGTTTTTGGACTAAAAATAGACTAAAACGGTCTATTTTTTAAAAATAGTAAAATGCATTTTTTTGAGTTGATTTTTTATAAGATATATAGACATACATGGGTACCCCCCCCAAAAAATATCAGCTCAAAATGAGTTTGTTTGCTATTTTAAAAAAATCTTTCAAATTCTTTCAAATTTTGCTGGCGCAAACCCAAACATATATTGAAAGATTTTGAAAGATTTTTTTAAAATAGAAAAAAAAATCATTTTGAGTTGATTTTTTTTGGGGTACCCTTGTATGTCTATATATCTCATAAAAAAATCAACTAAAAAAAATGCATTTTACTATTTTTTAAAAATAAATCCATTTTAGTCCGTTTTTTTGGAGGTCCTCTTAAGAGAATTCCTATGTGTGTGTGTATATATATATATATATATATATATATATATATATATATATATATGTGTGTGTGTGTGTGTGTGTGTGTGTGTGTGCGCACGTGCGCGCTAAAAAATGTCAATCTATGTTTGAAATAATTGGCCAAATACTAAACTTTTGAATTTCTTGAGATGCTTTGCAATTCAAAAGTAATTATCTATAAAAACTCTAATTCAGAAAATCTGTGTTTTACAAATAAAAAAAAATAGGTTTACTATTCTAGTTGTAGCCTTAGCCATGTATAGATTATAAGTCAAAGTAATTTTTTCATTAACATTAGTTTATCTATATTTTTCATATATGTTCATTGATTTTATTCATTATTTTTAATTTTAGTATTTTAAATTATTGTCTTATTAAAAAAATATCCTTAAAAGTCAATTAGATAAGGCGAGAGTTTTCTAGGAAATCCCTCATAAAAATTATTATTTAGGGTTAACTCTACTGACGTATGTAAATAATGGAGAAACATAAACGAAAACTAGGACAATGATGTACATGGTTTGACAACTTGCCTACGTTTACAAGTAATGTTCTCCTTTTTTCTTTATTAAATTGAATTCCCATAATACGATTTAATGGGGGTATTAATGGTCTCATAATGTGTCCCTAAGTGAGTATTTAGGCCTTTATTTATAAGTGTAGTTAAAATTGTTAATGGAATGAAACTACTTAAGGGTTCTGATCGGAATACATTTATCTTAATAAAAATCCTTATCTTGTAGATGTTAATCCACATCCAAAACTCTTATACACCCTTTGACGTGTTTCCTATGTAATCTTAATATATTGATCTCATTTGTTATAGACAACTTGGGTTTTCTAGGGCTTGATCAAGCTTAGGTTGGCCTGATTGTGGAGTAATCCATACTAATGTTTAATCTAACATAACTTGCCCTACACACAAAATTCCCCTCCCCCCCCCCCCCCCAGTTTTTTTCTAAGCAATGAGGCGAGGCAAAACTTAATGAAGGGACTCATGATCATTTTAAAAGGAAATTAAATATGCATGGGCCCGTGTTTCTTTCTTATTATGTATCAGCTGCTAAAGAAGGCACAAAAATTGGGTTCATAATTGATGATACCACAATTAAATATTGTAATTTCCAGGTTTACAATTCCTTAACTCCCACCCGCGCAAAGGAGGAGGTCCTAAGGTCTAACAGGGACTTCTGCTAGACTAGTGCTAAGACTCAAAGATATTGATTGTCTTGTAAAAGGGCCCACATTATAACCATGGACCTTAAAAACCCCATTATTGTACCAAAATTCTTTGTCGTTCCATTACATCTCAAGAACCCAACTTAGATATCTCAACATCAGTAGTTCCTAGTCTCAAACCTAGACAACGGACCTTATCTCAACAGGAACTAGCCCCCTGAGGTCCAATGGGCCATTTTCCTAGGCATAATAGTCATGGAACATCATATAAATATGATCCGAGCATTTCTAAGCAATATCATTCCTCTCAGACACCTAAAGCATCTGTCCAAGCTCTTGCAACTTCTCTTACAGGAAAGTAAAAAGTACAGTCATTGTTCTACCCAATGCCACAACTCATTCCCATAAGAATTGATGACTCACAAATGAATTTAATGCTTCCATTAACTACCTTACACCACTTGAAAGCCTTTCTCCCACACTCTACTGTGCTATGATAGCCGTTAGACCTTAGAGAGTCTCCAACCATACTACTGCAGTCCACTCATTCTCTCGCTAAGATAATTCATATATATGGGGGTTGTGAATGGTTGAGGGCCATAGAATACGAGATGAAAAAGAGACACATAGGCTAGACAAGTGTTCACTTAACATCATATATTCTATCAATCCATTATTAGTAGCTAATAGTTGGAGTTCGGATCATTTCAAGGTCCTTATACATTATATACTCTATTGAGTCCTAAACTAAGATAGGGAACCCTTGGATAAGTATATCAGTTACCTCTTAAGGGACTCTTTACTAATGACAAGGATAAAAGATACCTCAGACTCTCTTGGCCAAATCCTACAAAGTCTCTAGATTATGAAACTCTCAAATTTAATCTAATATACATAAAACACCTTTCACTATGGACGTAGGATCCTCAGCTAAGGTCCGACTACTTTATATCTTTGCCCATTACTTTGACATATCTCCCCATAAACCCGTTGGAGGTTCTGTTTGGGGTACCTGTTGGGTATGAGGTATAAAATGATTTTAACTCCCATTAATTTGGTTATTAATATGGGAATGATAATTCTGTTCAATCAAAATCATATGACTCTTCTCTCATTGGATGACAACCAACAATAAGTTGCTCGCTTTCTCAAATAAATGGAAGCCCATCAAAAGGAGCTTCAAGAAAAACTTAATGAAGTTATCACAAGTCTCCCTTTAACACCTGTGGTGGAGGAGCCATTCATATCTAAACATAGTGGAACTAGAAAAAATCATGAGCCCTAGTTAGAGGGAGAAAATGACTAGAAGGATATGGCCAGATCTCCACAATGATTAGTTAATCCTATCCTCGTCAAGGACAGGTTGTCACTCCTAAGAGATCCATCACATATAGGTCCTAGGGTGTCTAGTCCATGGGATAACTATATCAAGAAGATACAAGTAAGGTTGGGGAGCTTTCGTAACTATTACAATATACAGACTCCCAATAATATAGAGATGGACCCCCAGAAGACATTATATCCATTCTCGGATAAAATTTAGCATTATAATCTTCCCCTAAGTGGAAGATGCCTAGTTTCGAACCATTTGATGGGTCCAAATATCCCATCGATCACTTGGAGACTTAGAGATCCCTTATTCTTCTCCAAGATACCTCAGATGAGGTTTTTCCGAGAGCCTTTTTTGTTACTCCGAGGGGTGGATATACATTAGTTTGTTACAATAAAACTAGGGACCATTAGAAGCTTTACAAAGATTGCTAGGACTTTTATCATCCACTTCATAAGGTCTAAAAAGATGAGAAAACCAAATATCAATGTCATACACTTTAGACATAAGTCAGAGGAAACTCTCATAGAGTATGGCAAGAGATTTAACCAAGAAGCTCTACAAGTTGATGATCTATGATATGCCCAATATTGTCCATTGCCTGGGAACAGACATGCCGCTACATTATTCCATTTTACCTCATAAGAGACCGCCACCTGGGTCAAATAAGTTGTGGTAAGTTATCAACACCAGTCACTTCCTGGGGTCAAAAAGGCCGCTGCAGTCATCTAAGCATCAGTTGCTGCCTGGGTTCAAATAGGCCGCGACACGCACTCTCCCACTAGTCATTTGATAGTTGTCCTATTTCTAGAAGGATTCCTTACACAGCTTACTTATCCACATGTCACGTGCTTTATGCACGTGACACCACCTTGATGACTTCTATAAATAGAAGTTCTCACCTGACTATTGGGGGGACAAATCATTTAGTGAAGCCCTACAAAATTCTTAACTCTCTCTCTCTAAAAATCACCATAGCTAGGGGCTCAACCATTACCGCAGCCGCATGAGGTTATCCTTTACAGGCCATATCCTAAGTTGACCAACTTAGCTACACTCATGCATTCTCCCATCCTCTCTTTCTTGTACACCTCTATTCGCATCACAATCTTGAACTATACAATTTATATAATGAGAATAGGGAAATAAAATGGAAGTATGCTCATTTTTATAGCTGAACCACTCTATATCTTGTGTTTATCTCCTTTATTTGCTTTATTTCTACTTTATACTCGATATGATGGTTGAGAAGGATAAATGTCCAATTTCTTGTATTATTATTCTGGCATTATTTAGGGAAATGAGGTATTAAATCTAGTTTCTTTTTATATTTTAGGGCTCCTTACACCTTATTTCATCCATGGGGTCCCTCGGGCCACCTTCCCATCGGTAAGATCTGGGTCATGGGACTCGTACTTTTATATATAAACCCCGTGAGGGAGTCATTTATTTCTATATCTATTTATATGTACTCTTGTTATGTGCTTAGATTTGTTTTCTATCCCCCAATAATGTTGCCCTACCTAGATAGTGTTGAAAAGCACAAAAGGCTATAGCTTCATAAAGGTGGGTAACTAGGGATGAGTTCTACTTACTCAGTTATGCTTTTTATGCCCATGATCTAGGGTTTGCTACCATAGTTACTCTATTTTTGCACTTAAGGACTGTTTTGTCCTTGGAACACTCCTAGTAGGCCTATTATGGAAATTTTTATGGGATAAACACAGATTCTCGGTCCAATTTTAAGATTACCTCGTCCACTACCTCAGGCCGGACACAACTAGTAGCTTAACATCCCGTCGACCGTAACCCCCACTATTGCAATTAGTGTATAGTTTCACTTCAAGTTCACCACCTGGGAAAAAAGGCTTATGATAAATTTTCCTCAAATTCATTTATTGGGAATAATTTCCCTTGGCAAAGCCACGAAAGTAAATTCAGGTGAACAACAAGCCATGGTCACAGGAATGTAATTTTATAGATTATCAAAGACTGCATCCCTGTTACTATACTTGATTTTTCTCTACATTCCTTGGTTTTCTCACCACTGTTTAGTTCATCTAAAAGTATCTATTTCTAAAGATTGACATAACAGAATCCATGGAAGGAATATCTCGGTCAGGTTCACAGCAAAATGACTACATCAACCACATGTATGATAGCCAGACCTCTCTCTAAGGACAAGTCAATCTCCTGGCACAGAGGGTTTTAATGGCAGAATCCACAACCTTCACCTCCATCCACTAAGCCGTATCACCAGAGGCCACAAAGGGAAAGACCTCGACCAAATTCTGAGGAAGAGGAAGCAAGAAGATTCAAAGACAAATAAGACCTATGAAGACTCTACCCCACTGACTGGAAGTATTGAAAACATCCTTGAAAGCATCAAGGAGGACAAATTGCTGAAATGGCCCAAAAAGATGAAATCCCCTCCCCACAAGAGAGATCGGGCCAAGTGCTGTAAATTTCATCAAGACCATGGCCACAACACTGGTAATTGCTTCACCTTGAAAGATGAATTTAAGAGACATGCTAGGAAGGGGATGCTTCTGTGATTCGTAAAGGTCGCAACTTTTAACTAAAAGCGCATGCCTAGTTTTAACATCAAAGAACTTCTATTTTTATTTTTGTGAAGATATTTGTAGTTCTTACCTATAGAATTTTTATTTTACAAACAAAGTCAAAAATAGATATATGAATACATGAATGGTAGATTTAGTCATATTTTAATTCTTGTTCCCCTCATCTAAAATCTCATGAAAAACCTCATCTTAAACAGATTTCAAGGGAAAAATGACGAATTATCTCGAAAGATTATTTATTTCAGGAGGAGTCTATGGAGGAGAAGGGTTGACGGCCTTAATTGTCTCATAACGCCACTCACGATGCAAAGACATGCTAAAGTGTAGCCGATCATCTATCAGGACGATAACATTAGTCTTAGGGGCTCAAGATACCCCCTCTCAGCTTTTGTGATGCGTCGTTCATCTTTGAGGGTTCCTAATACGCATTATTAGCCATGTGTGGATTCTTGCCAACACAGTATATGGAGGATAAAAAATACCTAGCTTGGGGAGGCCTAATAATACCTACCCTAGGGAGGCGTAAAAATACCCAAACAGTCATGGGTGGCCTATTGATAACCCAGCCTCGGAGGCTTGAAAATTCCCCAAACTAAAGGAAAAAAATGATCTACAGTCAATTGAAGAAAAGTGGGCCACGGACGTTATTGTCTGAGGAAAGGAAAATTATTCCCCATAGTCCACCAGTCCAACATTTCTACAATAATATTTCCAATCCTAGTTCTTCAAACCACGAAACAAAAACAGTTTGCCATCTTCTGAATGGCAGCGAGATACAAATAAAAGTTTGAACAATAATCCGAAGCCTAAGGCCATAGCCTTTTAGGACACATCCAATTTTTAACAAGATCTACATAGCTGCAGCCTATTCCTAAAGTTTGTACAAGCCTATGTTTTATAATATTACTTGTCTAAAGCAATTGTGCAAGAATTTAAGGTTAAAAACAGTATATGGCCGTAGCCTATTCAAGATAATCACATTCATATTTTAGAATGTAGTAGTCAACATAATAGGGATGCAGCCCTGTATATTTAGAAATAACAGATGTTCAATATGTAAATTCCAAGATGTTCAATATGGCTATAGCCCTATGTAATTACAAACAAATGTGTCCACAACCCAAAAAAGATTACAAAAGAATAAAAATAGATTGGAAGTCAACTATGAGGCCGCATCCTCATCTTCATCCTCATATTCTCCATTGTCTTTCGCGGTCTCAGTCTTGTCATTAGCTGAAGTGGCATCCTCCATCTACTTCCTGGCTCTCTCCTTCATAGGAGTCCTTAGATTTGCTACACATTCCCTATGCTCTACACACTGAGCTTCTAGGCAAGGATCGTTTCCTTTGATTCATGGAAGTTTTTAATTACCCTATGACTAAGCTCCTAGAATCCATGGAGTTAGGCCTTATTATTAGTACAAAAAATTCCCTTGAAGTCTTGTAAGCAGTCACGACATATTCAGCAGGCTTTTTTAAGGCTGCATCTTGATCACGATCCTTCTAATTAAGGGGTGCGACGAGGTCATCATTGAGATTTTGGAGTATCACGAAGTGACTCTAAACTAGTTCATCATACTTTTTCTGCATTAAGTTGAACTTTTTTTCAAAGGTTATAGCTTGCCTGGCAGCCTCTGTAGCCTTGGCCTCAGCAATTGTGATGGATTATATGGCCTTAACAAAAAATTTCTTGGCTTCATTCTTTGCCTTGTTAGCAACTTCAACCCTTATGTATGCATAAATTTTATACGCTTCAAGAGCTATAGCAGAGTAACTCTTTCCAACTGTAAAGGACGCATCCCTAATACTTTCAAGCTCAGCTTTGTGGCTTGTCTCCACAACTTGGTGCTGGCTATATAACTTCTCATATCTAGCTTTCCATGCCAAGGTAAGACTTCGCGGCCTAAAAAATGAAGTTCCAAGTCCAAACTATGAAAATAAATACATAGAAGGCCAAAATGATTGAATAACTACCCTCAGTAAAGTACGGAGGATGTAGTCCTCCAGATCCTCCGCGTCCTATTCAGGGAGACGGGTAACATCAGAAGCCTCCACGACCCTCTTAATCCTTGAGACGACTATGGAAGTTGTGTCTCAAGGTGATTTGGGGTATGACTTCCTCAATTGAGGCTGCGGAGGATCATCCATATCCTTTCTTTGTGGAGTCGACAAATTTTCATTGATAGCCATCACTCTCCACGGTGAGCTACTAGTGGTGGATATGTGGATGAGGCTTACGTCCCCATGAAAATCTGCACAGGTTGACATCAAACCTGCCTTGGAAAGTTTCTACCCAATGTCATCATCTACTCTGGGTTCATTTTGTTGACCCACTGCTATGGTATCTTCAATAAGAGATGCATATTTTTCAACAGTTGTGTTGGCAGCCTCATTTTGAATGGTTTCAGACCCACTAGCAACCGTGGTTCCCTCCTTGGGAACCCTATTCCTCTTTTTGCCCTTTTTCTTGGGAGCCTGGTTGAGGCTAAGAGCGACCTCACCCATTTTATAATGTTGAGCCATAAGAAGTTCGCGGTCAATCTCCTCAGCACCCCCTGAAGTGGAAGAAGATCAGTTAAAAACAAGTCTAGAGTGTAAGCCACAACAAAATATATTAGAGAAGTATTGGAGTTACCTTCTGCAGGAATTTTCTTGGGTTTATGATTGGATGCGAAATATCCTTGTTCAAAGATGGACGTGGAGGTGACAAGGTCAGGAAATTTCTTCTTTTTATTACTTAAATTGGTCGCAGCCTCAACTCTGTTTACCTACTTGCTGTTGAGCCTTAAGCATTCAAGAGGTGTACCAAAGTTTTAGTATGTGCCGCAGATAATAAAGTAAAAGGGTAAAATAAAATCTAAAGCAAGAATCCAGACTATGATGAGTCAATACCTACTTTGGAAGGACATACCCACGTCCGTGACATCCTGAAGGATTTTTTCCTCTCACTTTCCCGAGGAAAGATCACCCAGCTGTACAGGGACATAAGAAATAATTTTCCCTTCTAGTTTTTAACACTAGAAGGCTTGCCAGTAAATAAATAACTATCACCACTCCCTGGCACAAAGTAATAGTACCAAGGAAAGTCTTTGGAGTTCTCCTTTGGTCTATGAGAGTGAAAGAACTCCGCATGATTGATGTCTTTGGTGAAATGCTTCTACTAAAGTACGAAAGCAGCAAGGATTTCCCTCTAGCCATTGGGGTCCAGTTTGGTTGGGGCCAAGGTCATGGCACTTAAACTCCTTCATTGGGGGCCACGGAACATAAATTTTGTTCTGCGGTAGGGAGAGTACAAATTGTCCCTTCTGGGAACTCAAAGGTTACTGTCACATCCGCAATCCATTCTTCAGCATAATGCACTGGAGATTCAGTGTTGCGGGAGTTCTCTCAATGGATTTTCCATAAGATCCAGTAGGATTACTCCTAATCTCTATGAGGAGAACCTAAGTGTCAATCACTACTATAGTAGTCACTTCAATAGGGGTTGTTATTGGAGTGAGTACCTTCCTCCATTACGTCCGCAACCTCCCTGGTATCCTTGCAATTAGAAGATTCCGCGGAGTCAGAATCTATGGTGACACAATTGGGTCAGTCCTTAAGTTAGTAAGACCCACTATCCTTCAAAGGCTTTATATGAGTTATTTTAGGAGGATATCAATAAAGTGTTTCTTCCATAATTACTCCAAGTACTTCGATGGATTCCAATTCATAGATCCACGATAATACCTGAAAAGTAGAAATACTCCGCAGTTAGTATGAGTGGTAAATGGACGGATACAGAGCGGATATCATGCTATCCATATTCATATCTGTTATCTGGATGGACTATCCATATCTATATCGGTATCCGCCCGGATAGTAAAAACAACTAGCCATATTGGTATCCTCTTGGATTCCTTAGATTTGGATAATATCCGTATTCGTTTACATTTCTTATCCATTGTAGTTTACTTGCAACTTTTAATATGTAATATCAATATTATTGTAAAATAAATATCAAGCCTTGACTATTTTGAATAAAAAAATTGATCTACCATTTCATAATCAACAACTTAGAAATTAGAATCAATAATGTAGTCCTAACAGTTGTCGTGCGTGTCTGTGTGCGTGTGTATTACTATGTGCTTATATACGAGTGTTGTTGTGTCCATCTATGTGTATGGCTGTGTATATCAGCGTGTGTTGTTGTGCATACGTGTTGTGTTGTTATGTGCATGTGCGTGTGTGGAATGAGGGTTGAAATATGGGAGACAAGACCTTATCAAGTTACCAGTAGAGGGAAGGTTTTGGAGAAGAGGGTGTGCGTCGAAAATTAGGGAGAAGGGAAAAACGAGTAAAATGAAAAAGAAACATTTTTAGGTCAAATGTTTTGTTCGAGTTTATTTTTTCCGCTTTTTTGTTATTTTCAATTGTTTTCTTTTCTTTTCCTTTTTTTTTCTATTCAAGCCAATCATTATCTTTTAATTTTTTTTAAAGTATTTTTTTTAAAGGAATGAAAAGTGATGATTAAAATTTTATATTATATTATATATTTATATTTTACATTACATATAATAAATATTATAAATAATAATTATATATGACTAACATTAATAATAAATTATTATTATTAAATACAATACGGATACGAATATTTAGAAAAATGTATGTCCGCAAATATTGATACTCCACTTCGGATACGGATTATCCGTGTAGGATACACATACTATTCATATCCGTATCCGTTTTTGCGAATATTTTAACACAGTATCCATATCCTTATCCTTATCCATAACCATTTTTTGGATAAATATCTGCGAAATTCGAACTCAAATATCGGACGGATTCAGATTTGTGAATGTCTGTTTAAACCCTTAGCAGTTAGGTGTCAGAGCCACTATGATCATAAAGGACTAGTAGAGGCCGCGACAGATACAAACAATATTTAATAAAAAGGCATAAAAAAGTCAAATCAAAGGTCGTGGCCATATAACCTAAAAGACTCCAACCAAAGGAAGCCATCAGGCTGCAGCCAGGGGGAATTTTGACAGCAATATAACTGAGCTCCTAACAAGCTACAATAAGAAAAATTTTAGAAAAACAAGGACAAGTGAAAAGGTAAATATGCCAATTTTAAAATTCACAAAAATGGAGATGGTTCACACAATATACCAAACTTAAATTTCTTCCGAGTTTAACAACTAAGGTTATTTCCGTAAAATTAAAATTAAACTCAACTAAAAAATAATTAATTTTCTTTCTAACAAAACTCAAATAAACTCAATTCAAGTTCTTCATATGCCAAACAAACTAAGCATGCAACTTTTCAAATTAAATTTCTTGACTTGAATTACACTAAAATTACCCAAACATAATTAACACCAAAATTACACTAAATTTGTGATTAAACCATTTTTTTAATCTTTTTAATCCTACACATGCATCTAAGTGATTTTGCAAGATCAAAGAAATCACAACACACCGCACCGTGATGTACGAGGAAAACCCACAACGGGAAAAACCTCGAACGTTCAACCTCAAATCCATTAGGTACGGTTTTACCTAAGACATGACAAAAGACATACCTCAAAAACTCAACTCCCATTTAATCCTTGGCACTTCTTCATTCTTCTACCTCTGCCTAGTCGATAACTTCGGAATCTATCGCAACCTTGAAATCCGCCGATGGGCTGAATCAACAGTCAAAACATACAAAGTGCTTTCCAACGTATGCACACCACGAATCTTCAACAAAATGGACTCCTCCGTAGGAAGCTTCTCATTTGGGGATGATAAAAATACCCAGTGCCAACAATGTTTTTCTCAAAGAAAATATATATTTAGGACTTGGATTAAAAAAACATGGGTGTAAACTTTGTGTTTTTGGTAGAAATTAAACCACGAAAATACCAACACAAAAATGGGACTTTTGGATGATTTTTTTTTATCTCAAAGAGTTAGAAAGTCTCTCAAAAGTATTGTAAAAAATGATTTCATGTATATATTAAAGCTGGTAAGAACTTTGTGGGAAAGTTGGCGGTTAAAAAAGAAAACTGGCGAAACTAGGCAAAAACTTCAAGGTCATTCAAACAACTTTTGAATGTAGTTCGAATGACTTGGTTCGAACAAGATTTCAGAAGAGAAACAGGAAGAAATCTCATTAGATAAAACTCGTTCGAACGATGTCGTTTTAATGACATTTTAGAAAAAAAATGGCAAAAGTTCGTTCGATATCTCCTTCGGAGTTCGTTCGAACGACTTGGGCATCTTGTTCGAACGATATCCCAATTTTGTTCTAATGACTTTTTAGAAAATCCAAAAATGATTTTAAAGCCCAAACACTTTTTTGTAAAAGTTTAAAATGATTTTCCGAGAAAGATAAAAAGTCGATGACAAAAATTAAATAAAAAGACACCCATAAAAATTAACCAAGTATGTATATATATATTAAATGCATTCATACCTTTAGAGACCTTGGAATCCAAATGTTGATGACGTAAAATCTCAGCACATAAATCAGAAATGATGTAGTCTTCAAACTCTTGGCCGCTGTGTCTCCAACTTAAACGTCATAGGCTTGAAAGGATATGAAAACTACTATCCTATGACTCAAATAATTTTGTCTGAAATTAAGCCAACACCACAAATATAATTAATGGGAAATTTTCCCTTATAAATCTCCCCCTTTGTATATTCCGGGACAAAACCCAAAATAAAAATCCTATGGACCGTCAAGCTCTTCTAAAAAGACACAAACCCTCCTAAAAGAAAAAAATTACAGACACTTGAATCGATACATGGGATGAAATGCTTTGTCTCTTTAGAAGGATGCCACTAGAGATCAAATCCTACACACTTAAACACACCATTAAACACATAGGGAATATAACAAGATAAATAAAATAATTGAATACCCGCCCTTTGTCTAACATGACCTATTTAAGAAAGCGATGTCTCCCCCTAAGTTAGATCTCCCAAATTAAAAGGTTTAGATACCATTTCTCCTCCTTTTTGCTCAGGAATAGACAAAGATTAAAATGCATACATTAACTCATTTCTCCCAAATTCCCCTTATTGGAAATAAGGGATATGAATACTGGAAAAACAAGTATATCATGCAATGGTGTATGAAGTGACAAGAATCATTAAGAAACTTGGCAACTAACGATAAACTAATCCACATAAATAGAAATAGATACCAATTAAGACGCGATAGCAAAAATATACCAACTTAAATGTACTAAACATAAGCACGTGATATCAAACAAAAATCGCAACAAGATGGATACCAATTTCAACATGAATTATACATGGACTAGATAACAAGGCAAAGACTCAAAAACCAAAGAAATACCATACATATATATACACATAATATATCAATAATGCACACACACATATACATAGGTATACACACCTCACACGACACAAAATACATTAAGCTTTCCAGACTCATATGTAAAAAATGTGTATAAATAACATGTGGTAAACAGTAGTGAAAGGGTGTGAACTAGCAACAAAATAATTAAAACCCAATCACTTAAACTTGTTCATGGAGTTCTTATTTGATTGCAAACCTTTTTCGAATTTAAGTATAGCCTCACGTGACAAGATAAAGAGAACTCAATGAACAAACAAACACAATGCGCACAAGCCTAGAATTTTGATGATTCTACAAACCAATAGAGTCATGACAAAATAATCATAACTAGGATAAATTGTCATCATGAAAACCCGTGGATATATCCATCCAAGCTTAGTCAAATATAATAATTCTTTTCTTTTGAATGTTCATATCAAACTCAATAACTTTGGCCCTGGCTAATTTTATGACACATATTTTTTTCAGTCCATATTTCAATGGTGGATTTTCACGCAAACTAATTTTTTCTTTCGTAGCCCGATTCCATTGATAAAAAACCACACCGGATAAATATTTTTATATTTTTTTAAATCCGAGCGACGGTTCTTACATGCACAAATCCTCCATAGTCATAACAACATGTAGATGACTAAATTGATAGGAGAACATCTCACTTAGCTTAAATATACATGTGAAGTTAAAGACCAAATGAGCTTGTGCATGTGTGAATCGAGGCATATAAAAAGAGAATCCATTAATCACGTCAAAGTCAAACTAATCCATGTAAGCATTATAAAGAACACTTTAAGGATTGAAAATCTTAACCAAAAGTTATAGCCACATGGAAGCGGGATGATATTGCATTCAAACACAAGTATATGCAACATAAAATGTGCAAAAATAAAATACACAAAAATAAAAAATCTTTTTGAGTTTTTTCAAATTTTTATACAAACACAAAGACAACTCAAAAGACAAACAAAACTCTTTTTGTATTTTTCAATAATACCAAAAAATGAAAGATAAAATACAAAGATACACATGTCATAATTCTAGTAACAAATATATGATGAAGCAAGGACTAGAAAATGTCAAACAAACATACAACTAGCAAAAATATATTATGTAGCACAAAAGCTAGTGTATGTAAACAAAGCTAACATAATCAACCTTTAGATTTAGCAAGTAAATAATCATGTGAAAGTAAATGAGAATCAAAAACTCTATCACGTAAAGTATTGAAATCGGATTTCCAAACCCACATGAGTGAAATACAATGCTCTCGAGATTTGATGGCCTTTGTGACTCTACCTTTTAACTTTCTAGGACCATTTCTAAGATCAAAACAAAATTTCCTAAGGTTCCCCTTCCGACCACAATATGTGCAAGTGAAAACATGAAAACATACTTCATCTAATAAAACCAAAACCATAGTTTTGAGAAAATTATCTAGCAACACTATAAAATATCAATATCACACTTATCGTCTTTGATTTGGATAGTCCCTAAGATTTTATCTAATTTCTCAGACCTACACTCCAAATCAAAATTGATCCAACTTGAGTCTTTTAATTTTTCCTTAAGTTCCACTATTCTAGACTCAAGTAAACACATACTTTCTTCAAACTCGAGAAGCTCATTCTTTATAGACTCCATAAAACCTCCAAGGCTACCTCTTTCACCTTCCGCGTACTCTAGCTTCTCACGAAGAGTTCTCTCACATGCATTAAGGTCTTCAACTAAAACATTTTCATCACTACCTAAGGAACGTTCTCTCATTTTAACTTCTAACTTCAAGTTATCCCTTTTAAATTTCAATGATTCCGTATATAACTCAAGGAAGGCCACTTGAATTTCACTCTCCTCTACCTATTCTTCATTATCACTTTCTTCTTCACTCTTTTTACCATCAAACTATTGGGATTCATAAATAATGGCCTCGAAAGTGTCATTTAAAGAATTATTTTCATGGTGAAGTTCTGCTTAATGGGGGAATCGCGTCCCTCTTCCGGTTCACTATCACTAAGGGTAGCATTAAATGATATAGGTCTCTTGCCCCCCTTCCTTAGTTTTGTAGGACACTCGTATGCCCTTTGTCCATAACCTTCATAACCATAACATCTATTTGACTCCTCCATATAAATATCCTCATTATGATATTTTGGGAATTTCTCGGCTTTACTATGCTTAGACTTCTCAAACTTCTTATAATCATTTTTAATTTTCTTTTTATTAGTCTTGAGAAATTTTCTAAACTTCCTAGCAAACAAATCCATATCTTCCGAGTCAATATCAAACTCATCATCCAAAGATAATGTTTCCTCCTTTCGAGATTTCAGAGCTATGCCCTTATCTTTATTTTTCTTACCCTAGGAGGGAACCATGTCAAGTTCATAGGTTTGTAAGTCACCTACAAGCTCTTATACTTTCGTAGAGTCTAAAGTTCCTAAAGAATTTAAAAAGATCACCTTTGGAATAAATCAATCGGGTAATGACCTCAAAATTTTCTTCATGACACGGTCGTCGGGTATCTTTTCCCCAAATTAAAGCATAAATTCACAATATCTAACAATCTCGCATAGAACTCATCAAACGTCTCACTTTCTAGCATCTTAATGGTTTCAGATTGAATTGTGAGGTTTTGGAGTTTCAAATCTTTCATGACACCTGTTCCCTCATGATTGAGTTAGAGTATATCCCATGCCTCCTTAGAGATTTCACACGTCATAATCCGACAGAACTCATTCGGTGTGACCGCACTAAAAAGTGCATTTAAACCACGGGAATTAAAATAAGCTAACTTAAGCTCAGTCTCACTCCATCTTGTTATGGGTTTAGGTACACGAACCTCTCCTTCTAGGCATGTTGGTGGGGTCCACCCTTTAACTATCTATAGCCAAACCCGCTCATCTAAGAATTTAAGTGTCGAGCTCATGCATGCTTTCCAATACGTGTAGTTGAAAAAAAAAACAGGAAATTTTCCAAAAGGTAAATTTTCCATTTTATCTCAAAAATTTAGAGAAAGGATCTTAACATGATAATTTAGCAATCCTTCTTTAATAACACTTGAAATGGGAAATATGCCAATTTAAAATTCACAAAAATGGAGATGATTCACATAATATACTAAACTTAAATTTCTTCCAAATTTAACAACTAAGGTTCCCAAATTTTAATTTTCACAAAATTAAAATTAAACTCAACTAAACAAATCTTTAATTTTCTTTCCAATAAAACTTAAATAAACTCAATTCAAGTTCTTCATATGCCAAACAAACTAAGCAAGAATATTTTCAAATTAAATTTCTTGACTCGAATTACACTAAAATTACCTAAACATAATTAACACTAAAATTGCACTAAAGTTGTGATTAAACCAATTTTTTAATCCTTTTAATCCTACACACGCATCTAAATGATTTTGCAAGATATAAAAATATCACAACATAGAACGCCATGATGTACGAGGAAAACCCACAAAGGGAAAAACCTCGGACTGCCCAGCCTCAAATCCACCAGGTATAATTTACATAAGACACGACAAAAGAATTACCTCAACAAATGGACTCCCTTTCAAGCCTTGTAGCTTCTTTGTTCTTCTACCTCGGCCTAGTCAATAACCTCTAGAATCCACCGTAGTCTAGGAATCCACCGAAAGGGTGAATCAACTGTCAAAATATACGAACGCCTTTCCAATGTATGAACACCACGAATCATCAACAAAACGAAATCTTCCGTAGAAAACTTATCTTTTAGGGATGAGAAAAACACCCGGAGCCAACAATGGTGATCTCAAAGAAAATATATATTTAGTACTTGGATCAAAACAAACATCGGTGTAAACTTTATGTTTTTGGTAGAAATTAAACCATGAAAATACCAACACAAAAATGGGACTTTTGGATGAAAATATTTTTCTATCAAAGTGTTAGAAAGTCTCTAAAAAGTCTTGTAAAAATTTCTTTCCCGCACATATTAAAGCTGGTAAAAAGTTAATGGAAAAGTTGCGGTTAAAAAAGAAAAATGACAAAACTGGGCAAAACCGTCAGGCCATTCAAACGACTTTTGAATGTCATTCGAATGACTTATTTCGAACGAGATTTCTGAAGAGAAATAGGCAAAAATCTCGTTAGATAAAACTTGTTCAAACGATGTCGTTCTAATGACATTTTAAAATAAAATGGTAAATGTTCGTTCGATATCTAGTGTGAAGTTCGTTCGAACGACCTGGGCATCTCGTTCGAATGAGATCCCAATTTCGTTAGAACGAATTTTCAGAAAATCCAAAAATTCTTATAAAGCCCAAAAACTTTTATGTAAAAATTTAAAATGATTTTCTGACAAAGATAAAAAGTCGATATGATAATAATTTTATAAAAAGACACCCATAAAAAATTAACCAAGTCTCTCTCTCTCTCTATTAAATGCATTCATACCTTTAGAGACCTCGGAATCCAAATGTTGATGATGTAAAATCTTGGCATATAAACTGAAAATGATGTAATTTTCAAACTCTTGGCTACTAAGTCTTTAACTTAAACGTCATAGGCTTGAAAGGATATGACAAACTACTATCCTATGACTTAATTAGTTTTGTTCGGAATTAAGCCAGCCTTACACAGAGATTTAATTGGAAATTTTCCCTTACAACAAGTGAAGGCTGTAGCCAATCAATTTAATAACTAAAGACTGTAACTCGGGGAAATCCTGGGTTATAAGGATTAAATGAAGGCCGCAACAAGATAACATAGCTGCATAATCATGCCGCGAACAATGGAATAAATAGGTAAATAGTTTCGATTACTGACCTTCAGAGATCAAAAAACCAAAACTATAGGGTTTTGGCCAAGAACACCAAGAACGTGTTCTTGGCCAAAAAAAATCTGAAATGGGTTCTAGGTATAGATTAAGCATAGAAACACCAAATCCTAACCCATTCAGAAATCCCAAATCTAAAAATACTTACTGCCCAAAAATTCAACAACTAAAAAAACCCTAATTCCTACAATGCTCCTAAAATCAAAAGCGTAAATAGGTTCATAAAGTTTTTGGAGAAAATAACATGGATTAAGGATTTTACGGAGCATAGATTTGGGATTAAACATGAAATGCAGACATAAATCAAAATGGTAGAATGAAAAAGAAGAAATTAAAGATGGTGGTTACCTAGAGAATGATGAAATATATGGTAGATCAACGATTTCTCTGCCTTGGACCAACACAAACCGCCTTAGAACCACCATTGGAAACTCCTCAAAAAATGCAAAAAAAGGGAAAGGTCTTATCTCTATTTTCTCTCAAAGATTTGGCTAAGGTAATGAAGGCAAAAGACTAATCCCATTTATATAAGAGGGCACTAGAAGGTGAAGCATCACATTACATTGGCCACAATAACTTGTCGTGTCCCTTTCAGGTAACTTGCAACATGAACAATGACACTACAACAAGGGCATAGGACACAGTCCCAACACCAACTCGCCACCTTTTGGCACAATAGCTTGGGGGCTTATTGATATGCCCAATATTGGTCGCTACCTGGGAATAGACAGGCCACGACACTAATACCTTTTACCTCATAAAAGACCATCGCCTGGGTTAAATAGGCCATGGTCAGATATCATCATCAGCCGTTGCCTGGGGTCAAACAGAGGTAATAGTCATATAAGCATAAATCGTTGCCTGGGTTCAAACAGGCTTATGGCACCTAATATCCCATTAGTCACTTGACGACTGTCCTACTTTTAGAAGGATTCGTTACACAACTCATTTATCCCCATGTCATGTGCTCCGTTCACGTGACACCACCTTGATGACTTCTATAAATAGAAGTGCTCACCTCACTACTGGGGGATGAATCACTTGGTGAGTTCCTACCAAAGTCTCAACTCTCTCTCTAGAAATTACCACACCTAGGGTCTCTCCCCCTGCCATAGCTGCACAAGTTCATCCTTTATTGGCCACATCCTAATTTACCCAACTTAGATACTTTCATGTATTTTCCTCTCCTCTCTCTCTTGTATGCATCAAATGGCATCACAATCTTGTACTATACAATGTATATAATGAGAATAGGGCAACAATGTGGACCTAAGATCATTTTTATTGCCAAACCATGTTATATATTGTGTTTATTGTGACACCCTGCCTAATAAAATACTGGGCGATCAATCCTGTACCAAATTAAAACAGGATTCTCATATGGTTTATTCTTAGCATCACTGTCAAAAATCAATTTAATAATTAATAACCTATTATGATGGCGTCAAAATTTTATTAAACTAATCTTTTTAACCAAACCAATCAAAGTAACACCATCACACAATTTATATATAAGACTGAAAATGAAATAAAATAACCGAACACTCGATTTAACAATAATTCAACCCAATCAAATTCAGCAATAAAAGGTGGTAAAATAATAAATAAATGCAGTTGGGCTTTTGGCCCGAGTGATACTACAATTCTTCCTATCTAGATCGCAAGAATAGAAGCGTCTAAAAGAAACCTGCATGCATCCACAACTGCTGCAGCCAACGTCTGGCTCGAAGGAATCAACATCGAGGCGTCCCTGTGTCTGGACATCTATATATATATATATATATATATATATATATATATATATATATATATATATATAAAGAGAGGAAAATAGATAAATGGGTCAGAGCCCGAGTTGAAAAAATATTTTTTAAGTGCATAAATGCTTTATTTATGAAAAATAGGTTTTATCTCATATTTAAATTAGTATCGCACTCCCATGAGATACCCCTCACCCCTCCTCTAATTGTGCATAGCTATCGCGTTCCTATTAAAAAATCTAGTCCAATTACCCTGCCTAACTAATCCATTCCATCAAAACTCTAAAATCCTAATTGATTTGAGTACTAAGGGCTAAATTTCTCCCCAGTCTCAAAACTGTCCCATGTTCGTGCGTGGGGTGTCTCGCGAAGCGAAATCCAAATAAGGAACCCCCCGATACACTACTACTTGGCAGTATCGATCGTCGATATCCATTAGACCCTCAGTACACAATGTATATATACATACTCATATAATTATATACATTATCATACTCACTTTCATATACATATCACAGTATAAGTTCGGATAAACTATCCCAGAATGAGAATTAATCTTTATTTATTTTATCTCTTTACTCTAGTTAGAGATATATAATATCTTGTTCTAATACATAGGTAATATAATATACACACATGTATAATAACCATGCCAATGAGCTATAACTCGAGGATGCTGTCTCTATGCTATCATCTACCAGGGGATCACTCACATACCATCCAGGGTACCAACGGTTGGAATCTCACGCCGCCTTGGTAAAAGCCAAATCACAACGTATGGGAAGCGGTCATAGTTCCTCCCCGAAAGTGAGATGAAACATACCCACCACGTCTCACCCGTAATAAATATCACAATATTAAAATGGACGCTATGACCTGGGGACTATACGCTCCCTTCTCCTCAAGCCAGGGGCCTCACCCACATCACGCAACTTCCCATGATAGCATAGAGGGGGTATGCTTGACAGAAATATATATATATATATATATATATATATATATATATACCATTCTCACATAGATATATATACATATTCTTATCATATTATATATATGTTGTAATCACATCGTATATATAATCTACATCGTTCCTCAAATATATATAAATGGCCATAATTGCCAATCACACATAACGGTGGCCAATAACCCCAAAGATTCTCACAAATAATAACATTCAAGTATTAACACACTCACAATACTAAACCCAGAAGTATTCCCTCACTTGATAAATAACCTGTACCTTATTCATGTTTAAGGATTTATATAATATCTCCAACTATACCAATTCATACTAAGTAAATAAGTATATTCCCAAAGTCATCCTAGTCGTCTCGTAGGATTTACTCAACCATAATCGATATAATTATGTTTTCTACGCGCACAATTATATATGCCTAAATGCCCACCGAAACTATCCCAAGAAATATTCATCCCCAAACACCCTTAAATTAGATAAGTCGTGGATTCCATTTTCCACGAACCCAAGGTCCACATTTCACTCAAATAATAATTTAGAGGTCCCCATTCCATTTTTGGGTACCCCAAATATCTAATTCCTCAATTTATTCATTTTCCTCGAAAATATACTTTCAATGCCACACGATTTTAGCACCGTCTTACCCCCCCCCCCCCCCTCCCCCCATAAATTCCCTCAATTGGATGAATATTTATTCCTTAGTTATGTATTTATTTCCTCAAATAAATAGGCTAGAAATACTTAATGTGGGATATTATCCCATACAAATTGAACCAATAAAAATTGCCAAAAATTCTGTAGGATCGATCGATCGATCCTTGGCCATCGATCGATCGATCGAACAGGGCAACCGACTCTACTTCTTTTCCAACGAGTCTATTTCGGCCATTAATAACCCCCCAAGATTTTTACCTATTCTCCCACCAACATATAACCACACCTAACTATATATACACAAAGGAAATAGGTTCTAATCATCCTAGAACCAAGAATCAACAATTAAATTCAATTAATTCCTAGGTTTCTCCAATTTGATATTTTTCGGGGTTTACCCGTTAAACTTCCGAAAAAAACCCGTTTTGATTCACAAAAACCCAACCCAAAATTATCTAATTTGTTATTTCCAAATTATGATATGATATTTGTGCTCCAAAAGAAATAAATCAAGTAAACACTTGCCTTGTGGATAAAATTCGACGACCCCGAGTCGAATCCCGCGGAGTTTGGCCATAATCCCCCATTTTCTTCCTCTTTCTCCCTTCCTTTCTTCTCTTCTTCCTTTCTCTCCTTTTTCTTTCCTTTCTCCCACCCTATCGTGTCTTTTATAGGAGAGAAAAGGGTTTCTCCCTTATTAAACCCAAAAATGACTCGTTTACTCAATAGCGAGTCCCTATTTGTCCAAAAATTCCCGGAATCCAAACAGAGCTCCCGAATACTCTATTCTGACTATCTCGGCCATTCCGAAACCAATCCCACACTCGAAATATCAATCCGAGGTACTTGAACGCAATCCACTAATTAAACCCAACACATCTCAACATGGGTTTTCCAATTAAAATATTATCCTCTGTCGCTTTACCCAACTGCGACATGTAACTAAAATGGTCCAACTCATTTACTTAATCCTGAAAGTAACTGCAACACCCATCGAAAATAATATAACCCTCATAAACTCCAAAAATTATTTCTCGGAGAAATTCCTCAAATCTCCAAATTGTACTCATTTATGAAATTTAAATTATCCATTAAAGTAAGGGGTATTACATACTCCCCCTTTACAACAGAATTTCGCCCGCGAAATTCAGATGCGACCGGTACTACCAACCTGGGATCGCTAATCACACCTCAACCATATACTCATTCGGTACCCACCTATCTCAAGGTTCATAATATAACACACTAGCTTAACTAGATCCCTAAGTGCTACACTACTACGTCGTCGCAAGGTAACTCTAATAACGTCACATCGCACCCATCGTTTCTAGTACCACATATAGAGAAAACGAGTCTATAGCCGCCGCTCTAACGTCTAACTCTCACCGGAGAATCACGATTCAAAGCGTCCGCTCATCTACATCTGGATATCTAATTTCCCTCAAAAGGAAATTACTCTAACGCTTGGCTACTCCTATCAGTCTCGTCGCTTATCTAGAGCGTGCTACCTCTTATTGCCCTATACAATTGGATTATCGTGTACCTCGTACGATGTTCCATTCGACCCATTCCAATACCACTTATACTTCCTCATGGCATAATCTTCAACTTTATACACTACGCCCCTTCTATTTAGGTGGTATATAAAACCAGCTTACCAGGGTGCCCATACACCTTTTAACCCGTGCTTTTCAGCACAACTATTGTAAATGTACGATACGTAACACTCTCTTTAAAAGTGGACCTCACTTCCTCGGCCCGGTACTAACACCTGGGTTTTCCTTAACCCGACAAATCTAAACTTCAATTCTTCATATGCATGGAAATCCTATCCTTCTAAAAGTTAACCCGCCAATCTTCTCATGGTTAACCCACTATAATCTCCTGATATCGGGGCCACTAGTCCTCCTGGCCTTACTTCCTAATAATTATAAGATCTAAGTGTTTCCTACATACGTAAAATAGTACTATTCTAACTATATCCCTAGTGCCCAAGACCTTTCTCAGCTTTCGACATTTACTCGGTTTCATGCGTGGGACGTCTCGCAAAGCAAAATCCAAACAAGGAACCACTCCAATACACTACTACTTAACTTTGTCAGTCGTGGAGGTCCGTTAGATTTAATGTGCAATCGGGATAACCCTATCCCCCTTTTCAACAAAATGTGGTCTGAACTCCTATTTCTCTCTAGGAGCTACACCACCAAGCACTCCTACTAGCACTAAGTCCTTAGTGCAAACCACAATGAACTTAAACTCACAGCTCAACAATAAACCCTACATACCTTAAATCATTTATATAAGGTCGCCACGCACTCAAATCATGATAATGAAACATCTGCGTACTGAAGTTCCATTAATACATATAATAAAGGCGACCTCAACCTGTATCCAGGTGAGATATTGCAACAACAACTTGTTCCACCCTGGAACTGCAGACATGATAGTCTTGCAATCATTAGCCTGCTATCGCTCCAATCAACAAACAACATATTATACTCAAAATAACACCATACTCTTATAACACATGCAAAACAAG
Source organism: Sambucus nigra (assembly GCA_949130495.1). NCBI lineage: Eukaryota > Viridiplantae > Streptophyta > Magnoliopsida > Dipsacales > Adoxaceae > Sambucus > Sambucus nigra. The sequence continues at coordinate 341,167,779 of OX422224.1, forward strand.
CAATACAAACCTGATATAATCTCAAAATAATAACACCCGCTTTTCACAGCGAATGAAAGAAAGTAGATCCCCTCTATCGCGAAAAAACACATAAACATATACTATATAATGTTATCGATACTACTAGTAAACTCAAATCAAACAAGAATCTAGGGTTAATAAAATATTGTGACTCAATCTTGTCACACAGAATATACCTCCTTCCTCCGAGGTGAAACTCATAACAATAACTTCTCCAATCTCCCTAGTTACACCAAATGGTTCTCAGACATGATATACTTGCCCTAACTGAAACAAAACTACCTTAATCGATGACGCACCTCGGTATCCTATTATTGTCCTTTAACTCCTATCGAGAAAGGTCAAAGCGCTACATTCCATGTTTCAACTTTCCCCACCTCTGTCCATCCTGACCAGGTTAAGGTTATTAGTATCACGGACTCTATATCCTTGATCCTGATGATTGCCTTCATAGTTACCTTAACTTCTTCTTTAAAAGGAAACTCTGCCACGAGCCTCAACAGACCTGGTTCAATGAATTCCCCGAGTGGATGTCCACCAATGGGGTTCCATGGATACAAATTCTCCACAAGTGTTAGCAACACTTATCCAGTGAGCCTATCATTCCATTGAAGGACTATGTCTTCATTTTACCTACCTTACTTAGGTACTTGGTCCACTTTTCCATATCACTCTTTATTCACTATCTGCCTCTGCTCGATCCTTACGTGAATAATCCAAAACTGCATTCTCTTCCTTCCTAATCAACCAAAGGAATTTGTGATTAAAACTGTTCGTGAGATTCCTCAACGAGCAACCCATCCTGCTCCCCTGAATATGGTGGCCACCGTTCCCACCATTTCAATATTGCTCCCACGAGTGAAAAGTTTACCTCAAATTTTCACATATGGGTATTTCCACACCCTGCTCTAAGACAAAGCTTCTGATCCTTTCACTTCCTCTAAATCACATTACACTTACTTCGTATATCTTAAACTTCAACGTATGGTCCTTATCAAAGACCTTTTGAATCTTTTCCTAATTTGACTTCACTGGGTAGTTCAATTTTAGCACCGCTCTCTACTATAGTGTTACTTGGATACTCATAACTACTATAATTTAGTAGTCATTGCAACCATCTTTAACAAATACCACAAGGAGAGTGACCTCTACTGCGGTCCTAGTGTTCGACTTCAACTAACCGCTCCAATTAAGTACCGCCTTCTGCTACCCTTGCAATGGCCTTTTTTGGTCGTCCTTCATCGATCAGCACACGAATCTCGAATGAGTGCATAAAAGATTACTATAATCTTATGAAATGGCAGGAGAATGAAATATCACAAGAGGAATCAACAATCCTAATCCTAAGGCTCTATATTAAATCAAGAGCAACGCTGAAAGCCTAGTATGTCCTCACAGATTCCTAAGGACACTAGAACCTGATGCTTTGATACCATCTATGACACCCCGCCTAATAAAATACCAGGTGATCAATCCTTTACCAAATTAAAACAGGAGTCTCATATGATTCATTCTTACCATCACTGTCGAAAACCAATTTAATTACTAATAACCTATTAGGCTAGTGTCAAAATTTTATTAAACTAACCGTTTTAATCAATCCAATCAAAGTAAAACAATCACACAGTTTTTATATAAGACTAAAAATGAAATAAAATAACCGAACACTCGATTTAACAACAATATAACCCGATCAAATTCCGCAATAAAAAGCGGTAAAAGAATAAATAAATATAGTTGAGCTTTTGGCCCGAGTGATACTACAATGCTTCCTATCTAGATCGTAAGAATAGAAGCGTTTAAAAGAAACCTGCATGCATCCACAGATGCTGCAGCCAACGTCTGACTCGAAGGAATCATCATCCAGGTGTCTTTGTGTCTTTACACACACACACACACACACACGCACACACACACACACACACACATACACACACACGCACACACACACACACACACACACACACACACACATATATATAAAGAGGAAAATAGATAAACGGGTCAGAGCCCGAGTTGTGAAAATATTTTGCAAGTGCATAAATGCTTTATTTATGAAAAAAAGGTTTTATCTCATATTTAAATTGGTATCGCACTCCCATGAGATATCACTCACCCCTCCTCTAATAGTGCACAGCTATCGCGTTCCTATTAAATAAACTAGTCCAATTACCCTGCCTAACTAATCCGTTCCATCAAAAATCTAAAAATCCTAATTGATTCGAGTACTAAGGGATAAACTTCTTTCCAGTCTCAACACTGTGCCATGTTCGTGCGTGGGGTGTCTCGCGAAGAGAAATCCAAATAAGGAACCCCCCGATACACTACTACTTGGCAGTGTCGATCGTCAAGATCCATTAGACCCTCGGTACGCACCATATATATATATATACATACTCATATAATTATATACATTATCATACTCACTTTTATATACATATCACAATATAAGTCCGGATAAAATCTCCCGAAATGAGAATTAATCGTTATTCATTTTATCTCTTTACTCTAGTTAGAGATATATAATATCTTATTCCCATACACAGGTAATATAATATACACACAAGTATAATAACCATCCCAATGAGTTATAACTCGAGCATGTGGTCTCTATGCTATCATCTACCAGGGAATTACTCACATACCTTCCTGGGTGCCAACGGTCGGAATCTCACACCGCCTTGGTAAAAACCAAATCACAACATATGGGAAGCGGTCATAGTTCCTCCCCGAAAGTGAGATGAAATATACCCACCACATCTCACCCCTAATAAAAATCGCAATATAAAAATGGACGCTATGACCTGGGGACTATACGCTCCCTGCTCCTCAAGCCAGGGGCCTCACCCACATCGCGCAACTTCCCATGATAGCATAGAGGGGGTATGCTTCACACACATATATATATATATATATATATATATATATATATATATATATATATATATATATATATATATATATATACATATTCGTATCATATTATATATATGCTATAATCACATCGTATATATAATCTACATCGTTAAATATATATAAATGACCATAATTGCTAATCACACATAAAGATGGCCAATAACCCCAAAGATTCTCACAAATAATAACATTCAAGTATTCGCACACTCACAATACTCAACCAAAAAGTATTCCCTCACTTGATAAATAACCTGTACCTTATTTATGTTTAGGGATTTATATAATATCTCCAACCATACCAATTCATACTAAGTAAATAAGTATATTACCAAATTCATCCTAGTCGTCTCGTAGGATTTGCTCAACCATAATCAATATATTTATTTTTTCTACGCGCACAATTATATATGCCTAAATGCCCACTGAAACTATCCCAAGAAATATTCATCCCCAAACACCCTTAAATTAGATAAGTCGTGGATTCCATTTTCCACGAACCCAAGGTCTACATTTCGCTCAAATAATAATTTGGAGGTCCTCATTCTATTTTTGGGTACCCCAAATATCTAATTACTCAATTTATTCAATTTCCTCAAAAATATACTTTTAATGCCACACGATTTTAGCACCCTCTTAGCCCCCATAAATTCCCTCAATTGGATGAATATTTATTCCTTAGTTATGTATTTATTTCCTCAAATAAATAGTCTAGCAATCCTTAATTTGGGAATTTATACCATACAAATTGAACCAACACAAATTGCCAAAAATTCTGTAGGATCGATCGATCGAACAGGGCATCCAACTCTGCTTCTTCTCCAACGAGTCTATTTCGGCCATTAATAACCCACCAAGCTTTTTACCTATTCTCCCATGAACATATAGCCACACCTAACTATATATACACAAAAGAAATAGGTTCTAATCATCCTAGAACCAAGAATCAACAATTAAATTCAATTAATTCCTAGGTTTCTCCAATTTGATATTTTTCGGGGTTTACCCGTTAAACTTCCGGAAAAAACCCGTTTTGATTCACGAAAACCCAACCCAAAATTGTCTAATTTGTTATTACCAAATTATGATATGATATTTGTGCTAAAAAAGAAATAAATAAAGTAAACACTTGCCTCGCGGATAAAATTCGACGACCCCGAGTCGAATCCCGCGGAGTTTGGTCGGAATCCGCCTTTTTCTTCCTCTTTCTCCCTTACTTTCTTCTCTTCTTCCTTTCGCTCCTTTTTCTTTCCTTTCTCGCACTCTCTCGTGTCTTTTATAGGAGTGAAAAGGGTTTATCCCTTATTAAACCCAAAAATGACTCGTTTATTCAATAGCGAGTCCCTATTTGTCCAAAAATTCTTGGAATCCCAACACAACTCTCGAATACTCTATTATCACTATCTCGACCATTCCGAAACCAATCCCACACTTGAAATATTCATTCGAGGTACTTGACCGCAATCCACTAATTAAACCCAACACATCTCAACATGGGTTTTCCAATTAAAACATTATCCTTTGTCGCTTTACCCAACTGCGACATGTAACTAAAATGGTCCAGCTCATTTACTTAATCCTGAAAGTAAGTGCAACACCCATCGAAAATCATGTAACGCTCACAAACTCCAAAAATTATTCCTCAAAGAAATTCCTCAAATCTCCAAATTATACTCATTTATGAAATTTAAATTATCCATAAAAGTATGGGGTATTACATTTATCTCCTTTACTTTCTTTATTTCTATTTTATAATTGATATGATGGTTGAGAAGGATATATGTACAATTTATCATATCATTAATCTAAATGATACCGTTTGTGTGGATGCCTTAATGTCAGGATTTACATCAGTGGATCTGCTAAGATCCTTTAGTAAAAGTCCCCTTTGATCCATGACAGAGCAGCTCGAGAGGGCTAAAAAAATATATAAATGTTGAGGATGTGGTCATAATAAGGAGTTACATATCCTTCCCCCAATAAGGGGATATGAAAGATGCATTCTCCCTTCTTAGAGAGTCCCCTGAGGTAGCTGAAGCCAAGAAGAGGAAGAATGAAAGAAAGAATAATGAATCTCTAAAGGACCAGCACTTCACTCCCCTCATAACCACTATAAAAGAGGACTTTCATCGGGGGAAGCTTATGAACGCTTACCTCCACCTAAGCCTATGAAATCTTAGAAAGACTGGAGGGATAATTCCTAGTAATGTCAGTTCCACAGAGACAACGAACACAACACTTGTAACTTCTTTTTGACTTAATGAGGCTATCGATGGAGCGATGAAAATGGGATATCTTAAGGTGTTTATGGGTAAGGATACTGGAAAAGGTTAGAACAACAACAAAGAATAGATGACGTCCCTTTAATAAACGTGAATACCATCTTCAGAGGATTTTCCAGAGATGGATCATCCTGAACTGTTAGAAAAGATCATCTCAGGAGCATGCAGTAGGAAGGGGTACAAGTCAACAGTGTGTACACTAGATTCAATTACCAAAAGGAGCTCTTATGATGATATTTCTAGACACGAACCTCAAGAGAATCCTCCACGCACATGATGACCCCTAGTCGTTACTGTGATCATGGGTAATGCAAATATGAAAATTTTATTAGTGGATACTAGAAGCTCAATTACAATTTTATTCCTGGGTGATTTCAGGATATGGTTCTCTCCATGAAGTACATGCATCCTATCACCACCTAATTGACTAGGTTTAATGGATAATGAACCTATTCCGTGGGGTACGTCACTCTCCCACTTATGATTACTTACAAGGATTATTGCTCTACCATGTGGAGTAAATTTCTAGCGATAGACCTCCCCTCAGCCTATAATATGATCCTGGGAAAACCTCCGCTCAATGATCTGGATGTTATCGTGTTAACTCATAGGATGGGGGTAAGATTACCAACCCCCATATACATGGGAAAAGTGTTTGGAGACAAGAAAAAACTAGGGAATTTTGTAACGCTTCCACGAAAGAAAAGAAGAGACCTATGGAGATCACCCAAAGTTTGTATGATGTCCTAGAGAGCTCAAAGATAAGTATTGAAGACCATGCAGAGGTTTAACCTCATCCAACAGAGATAACAGAGCACCCACTAAAGAATTTGGTCATAACACTAATGAATGTGGACAATTTGGATCTAGGGGTGGAAATTTTAGAAATGACACAAAAACATAAAACAAAATTTCCTAACATTGACATGATATTTTGTGTTTGTGTCGTGTTCGTGTCGGGTCATTTTGACTCGAAGTCATATTGTGTCGTCTTCATGTTCAAATTACGAGTCATGTCTTGTCATTTTAATCTTATTTTTATTCATGTTTTTGTGTCTATCTATGTTTACTTTAGTGTAAAATTTATGAAATCGTTTTAGCCATGTCGTGTCATGTTGTATTTCGAGTCTTGTTCATGCCAGAAAAATAAACATGAATTCGTGTTGTGTTCATGTCTAAAAAAACATTGTCATGTTGTATTGTGTTTATCTATGATCTGACCTAAAACAACGAATTTCCACCCCTGCTTAGATCTGGGATATTAAGAGAAGGAACATAGAGGTGATTTAACTAAGGCTATAATCGCCATTTGCATCAATTAAGAAGATTCCAAAAAGGTTATCCAAATTTGGGCTAGTGTGAGCTCCTCCCTTAAGGAGGATTTAACTCGGTTCTTAGAAAATATATATGAATGCCTAGAAAAACTCATACATGATTGGGGTAGATCTTAAGGTTATGGTTCACCATATCAACGTGGACCCAAACCACAGTTTAATGCGCCCGAAGAAGAGTTTATTTGGCCCTGAAAGGATCACAACAACTACTGAGGAAGTTAACAAGCTCTTATAGGCCAATTTGATCAAAGAAGTACAATATATAAAATGGCCTTTGAGAGTACTACAGCGGAATAAATGCGCCTTCTCAAATAAATAAATTTTAATTATGTGTCAACCAAACCAGTTTTAATGAAACCCAAGTTTTAATTCAGTCCTAATACATGCATCTAAGTGATATGAAATCATAAAGCAATAAGCATGCAAAGGAAACCAAATTTCAGGAAAAATCCCCCACAAGGGAAAAACCTTTTATTTCACTATAATTGTAAATCACAACTTACATGCTTATAATAAAATAGATTTTTGACACACGAATACCCTCAAGTGCCGGTCGGTGTCGTCAGCAGTAAGTCCACACGTAATGAACCTCACTGATTGCAGTCTTTAGCAATGAATCCACATGGACACACAGTCCAAATATCTGTGTAGGTTATCCTCCCTACAAGAGTTGTAATACCCCATATTTTTGTGATATTTATTTATGGGATTAATTGAATTAAATGTGTATTAATTGAGAATTAATCTGGATAAAATACTAACGAGATGTGAGTTGGTATTTGATTATAATGTGTATATATGGCAATATATGAATATTAAAAATATTGAATTTTTCGTGAGATAGAAATATGGCAATTTGGAAATTTTCTTGGGACGCGTGTGACAGTCGCGTCAGGAATATAATTATTTTAATTAAAAAGTGAATTTTATTTTTATCAACCGTATGGTTATTTTGAGTGCGCCAACGCGTCCGGAAGGGTCAAAATAGTCAGAAAACACTAGCCGGGGGTTTAGTTTGGGTCCCGGGGCATTTTTAGGCCTTACCGACAACTTAAAAGGGTAGTTTGGTAATTTTGGAATTGTGGGACTTATGACTAACGAATTTTAGGAGTTTAAAATAGAAAATTTAATGACCCACTAACCCATTACCAGTAATTAACTGATTAGAGGGCTACGGGGGTTTCATGAGAAGTTAGGAGAAGGTCCCAAAGAGAGAACCCTAACCCTATCTTCAACCTTCAACCTTGGGAGAAAAGGAGAGAGCAACCTACATCCAAGATTCAACACCAAATTCAAAGAAAGATCAGAGGCAAGTGGTTTAATTACGTTATTTCCAACGAATGTTTCTTCCATGCTTAGACATTTATGAAAATTGCATTATTTTGGGAGATTGATAAAAACCCATGGAATTGGAATTAGAAATTCACATTTTGATAAGGAGACTGCATGTAGAATTGTGTTTGGGTAATTATTCTGATAGAAATTCATCTTTTATATCACAAAAACGGATTTAATTATGTCTATTGATGACTGTAAATTTCTAGGGTTCATGTTCATGAGATTTGGGGAAAATTGGGGGGATTTGATGATTAGATGTGGTTTAGGATGATTTGACCCCATATAAATGTTGTAATACGATTTAAGTATGTTTAGGAATGTTTAGAAACCTTGAAATACTGTTGGAATGACGTTTAGATGAGATTAGAGGTGAAGAAAATTGGGAAAAAACGTAGTAGGAGAATTCTGGGCTCGAAACTGTCACCTCGTTAGAAGGCCTGCCCAGGTCGTTCGAACGAGCTTCTAACGAGTTGACTGTTTGACTTCTAACGAGTGGGATGTTCATTCGATGCCTTTCGTTCGAACGAGATCTCGTTAGATGCCCACTTCGTTCGAACGAACTCTCGCTCGAACGAGACTTCTAACGAGTTGACAGATTGGCCTTTTTGGCCTGATTCGATTTTTAATGTCCCGTAACCTGGTTTAATTATAGAGATAACATTCCTTTGATAACTAATTGATATAGTTGGGATATTTGGGATATATTGAGGAGTGAAACATAGAAGTGTGATTTGAACCAAATGATAGTTGTGGATTAGGGCGCGAGTGACTAATCACGATGCGCGGATAATTAATGATTTAAATACATGTAAACTCGGCATATGATTTTTGTGACATTATAAGTTGGTATGAGAATGAGAAGTGTACCTCTAACAAATTATGTTAATTACTAAGAAGTGTGCATGCTTAGTTTATATGATTTTATGTGTATGACATACCTACCATACTTGCTATCACGGGAGGTTTGCGTTCGCTTAGGGCCATCTATCCTTTGTGTGCCTACAGGGGGGGGGGGGGGGGACTTAGATCGGTACCTCAAGGACATAGGTCAGAGAAGGACTTATTGGGAAGTTAATAAGTCTGCTGATCATGGGAGCGTAGGTATGTGCGTGACCCATGTGATGTGACTGTGTTCGCCTCCATTGTTTGTGATTGTTGTTATCTGAGAACGATTCCTGAGAGATTCAGAATGCGTGATCCTTATGTACGTGATGTACCGGGATGGATAGCAGAGTATGTGTGCACCGCAGCTTAGTCTCGGGGTGCTTATATTGTATATTTATGACGTGAATAATATACGCTTAAATAATGAGAACTTTCATGCTGGTATTGTGAGTATAATTATGGTAACGCTTTGAGAAATAAAAAGGGATAACCTGTAGTGAATTGTATTGATAATTATTGAGAATCCGAGTTTAAGTAAAGTCCTCTATTTAATTGATAATGTTAGAATGTATAATGGGAATCGAGTAGAAAGGGGTAGAACTTATGACAGTTTAGTTAGATATGAATGCCACTTAGATGGGTACGGTAGGTTAGGAGTGCACAATTAGTCGATAGGTGAGTATTTCATGTGAGTGCACGTCCTAACATGTGTTTTGCATTCATTGTTTTAATGTTATTAAAAAACTTGCTATTTTTAAAATACTCTCCACTTTCGGGCTCTGACCCGTTTGCTTTCAAATCTGTTTTTGTAAAAACCTTTTAGGTGCCCAGCCACAAGGACACCATGCATAGGATTTCCATTCAGGTGACGAGCTGTAGCTGTTGTGGAAGTTACAGGGCCTTGCTAGTAGACGCTTCTTTTGTCTTGACTCCATATTCAGTTTCATCATTTGTAGGGCATGTCGCCCATTTCTATTAGAGACATTTTTTATTTCAGTTATTCAGATCTTTGGCATGTAATTAATTCAGGATACACTGTTTTATTTATTTCAGTGGTGGGATTGTTTTGAGGAGTTTTCCTCCGGACTTACTATTACTTGTGGTTACCTTATTGAGACTCTATGGTGTATGGTTATGTTACTCGTTCATTGTTCTTTCAATGCATGTTAATCAGACTTATTTTAAAATTTGACATCTACCTTTTTAAACACTAGGTGGTTAGTAATCATTAAAATATTTTCGACAGTGATGCTATTAACTGAACCAACTTGGCATTTTGAATTAATTTAATAAAGGAGTAGCTACCCGATATTTAATTAGTCGGGGTGTCACAAGAGTAAACTTCAACAAGATTGTATCTTGGGTTCCAAAACAATTCACTAAAGATTGGGATATTTTGTGAATTGAAAAACAAAAGGTTTAAAGTCCTTAAAGAAGAAGACTAAAATATTCTGCAGAAGAAGTTTCGTCTCTGTTTAATATCGCATGTCTTCTTATGAAAAATGGAGTTGGAGACTCCTATTTATAAAAAACTTAAGGCGGCGCGTCGCTCGAACGAGGTTGACTGTTGCTCAAACGAAAAGGCATTGTCCCTTTAATTACTTCTCGCGAGATGGTTATGTTGTTTGAACGACATAAGAAGATTTCTCGAATGACCAATCAAATGAGATTATAGGCCATGATTGTAGATAATTTTGATATGAACGTGTGTCCGTCAGTTTCGTATTTTTCTGACTTTTTTTAATTAGTTATGATTTTTCTACGGAAAGGTGTCTGAGAACAAAATCTTTAGATAGAATGAATTCAAAAAAATTTAAACATCTCAAACTCTTTTAAATGAACCGTAAAGGGACTTAAATATGTTCTCAGCAAAATTCATCTTGCAAAGGTTTGAATGTTAAAGAAGCTTGATATTCAGATACTTCTCGATGCTTGAATGAACTTGAATAATTCTTCGACGGTTGTAGCGGTATGCGACATACTCAATTGTGAACGGCCAATGTAAAATAATATCCTTACAAATCTCCACCTATATCTATGCCGGTACAGAATAAAAACATCTGAATTATCAAATCAAAATACCTAGACAAATCTAATACACTCCCATGAACTCAAAACTGAAAAGGTACTAAAAATGCAAGTCTTTCAATTTTTCTTCAAAAGTCGTCAACATAAAAACTTCCAGCTTTTCTAATCAGGGTGTGCAATCCAGTAATCATCATCAATTCTTTGTACCTACATGCGTGAGATAAAGAAAATACCTTCGTGACACATCTAGTTTGAAGTGATATAAGAATAAATCAATCAATATAATCAAATCTCCACCATAATGCAAAACTCCCCCTTAATTCGTTCTCCCCTTTTTATTTACCGAAATCAATAAGGAAAAGAATAAACAAAGATAAACATGGAGTACCACGATACATAACATAAATATGGATCAAACTACGCGCATGTAGAGAATATACTCAAAGGATCCACAAACTATTTTGAAATTTTTAATTTTTTTTATATAAAAATGCAAAAATGATATTACAAGAATCACACACCATGAATTTTTACTAAGATAACCAAATTGGGAATATGGAATGAATGTGTGTGAACAAATTCAATAGGTAATAAAACTCAATCAAGCATATGTGCAAAATGCATACATGTACTCCTATAAATGAACATCAAAATCATCCTTAGGTGTAAAGTTGTTGAATTTAGATGATATCGACTAAATCAAATCAACAAATCAAAGCCTAAGTGATTTTCACACCAATAACATTCAAAACAATTTAGTGTCGTTTCGAGAATTTTTCAAAGGACGTGCAAACCCATTAATTACTTTTCAATCAAAACTCCCTCATATAAGATAACGCATGTTTTATATCTAATGAGGTGCTAAATTCCCAACTTAGATAAAACCTTTTAGGGCCATTATTGGCATAATATTCTTTTTATTGCCATTCAATTTTTTAGGGCTCTTTTCAGACCTTATTGTACCCCGGATAATTTTTAATTCCTCACCTTTTTAGGTCCTAATTTTTTTTTCTCAGGGGCAATGGTTTTTACATGCACTACTTTTATTACTCTCGTATTATTTCACTTGTTTTCATTTTAAGGACATGATTGAGATGAAAACACTCGAGCAACGTGTGATAGACAAGTATAATAAGCAAACCAATCCATGCACGTGTGCAATAAAGGAAATCATGAGTCAAACATGTAGGAAGTATCAACTAATAACATCTCAATGAATCCAAACATTGAAAAGAACATGGATGACATGATATATTGTCTTAAAACACTATCAAATTGTCACATGGATAATATCAGCATGAAAGTCATCCTATGATAGCAAACATAAATCACACAAATGAATCATCAGTCAAAGCATATGTGATTAAACGAACAATGCAATATTAGCAATTAAGCATGAAAAACTAAGAATAACTGCATTTAAACTATTCCAGAAGCAACCAACAGTACCAAAAACCTAAGAAGATGAACACAGGGTACTGTAAACAGAACGACTAAAGTCAACCAGATCGCTCGAACGAGATTGCATGTCGTTCAAACGATATAACATCTCGCGAGATCAGAAATCGCTCGAACAAAAATTTATCGCGTTTAAACGAGAAGTTTTTTTTTTCACATACTCCCCAGAATGCTAAACAGTGTTGCCCAGTGAAAAAAATTCCAAAAAATAGTACCTAGAAGGTGCTGGCAGATCCAAAACAATGCTAAAACAGTAGCGAAATAGCAAACTCAATAAATAAGTCAAAGTGAGTCATAACACTAGCAAAAGTATATCAAGACGCACAACTAGTGTATGACAAATATCGGTACAATCGACCAAAAGATCTCAAATGGGGTGAATCGGGTGCAAGGAGATGAGAGTCGTGAACAATTATACCATAAACCTCTAAATCCGATTTCCTAACCCAAATCGATGTGTAACGAGGTGTGGGGGTTTTAGGAACCGGTTTGAGTCTCTCTTTAAACTTCATAGGAGTGTTTTTGAATTTATAACAGAAACACCTGAGGTGACCTTTTTTACCGCAATGAGTACACGTGTATATGTGGCGGTGAACATTACCTAAAGGTGGATATTTACTCAAATTCCTAGGTGGCTCTCTCCTCAAATTTCTAGGTTCCTCTCGTACGATGTTCCTAGGTGTCTCTCTCTTAACAACCCTAGGTGCCTCTGTGGTAACACCCCTAGGAGGCTCTCTCACACGTGTGGGGTTGGCTTTGGGAATGGGTGTGACACTCTCAACGAAGCCTATACCACCCCTATCCTCCTTAATTTGGATAGTCCCTAAAATTTTATCAAGCTTTTCAGACCTAGACTCAAAATCGAATTTCACTTTACTCGAATCTCTCAAACTTTTCTCAAGTTCACCTATTATAGATTAAAGTAAGCGCCTAGAATGATCAAACTCAATAAGCTCCTTTTTCATAGCTTCCATCACGCCTCGAAGATTATCTCTCTCACCCTCTACATATCCAAGATTCTTTCTAAAAAATTTCTCTCGCGCCCTAAGTTCTTCAACCAAAACATCATTATCATTTTTAAGGCTCTCTCTTGCAATTGAGCATTGAATTTCAAATTTTATATCTTTATTTTCAAAGCTTCAGCATAAAGGTCATTGAAAGCCATTTGCAAGTCACGCACATCCTCAGTACCATCACCCTCACTATTATAACATGGGTGGGAAGCTCTCACCTAGAAGCATATAATACTTCTTCTATTGATTCACTCTCACTAAGGGTAGAAACACGAGATGTCAATTTTTTCAATTGCTTCCTTAAATTTGGGGGACACTCATCTATCGTGTGACCAATTCCCTCACATACCGAACACCTCTCAGAATCTTTTTCAACGAAAGATTTAAAACAAATGTTCGTGTGAATTTTCCAATTAGACTTTTCAAAAAGTTGACATCGAAAATCATCAAAACCACCAAAAGCTATTTTTTTAAGAAAAACAGGATCAAACACAATAACTTAGTGCAACAGGCTTTGACACAAAAGTGCGTGTAAAAGTTAGGATCACACGATAAATTAGCGTAACTCGCTCGGATACCAATTTGACAGTGCTACAACGGAATAAATGTGACTTCTCAAATAAATCAATTTTAATTGTGTGTCAACCAAACCAGTGTTAATGAAACCCAAGTTTTAATTCAGTCCTAACACATGCATCTACGTGATATCAAATCATAAAGCAACAAGCATGCAAAGGAAACCAAATTTCAAGAAAAATCCCCCACAGGGGAAAAAACATGTATTTCACTACAAGTATAAATCACAACTTACACGGTTATAATGAAATAGATTTTTGACACACGAATACCCCAGTTGTAGGTTAGTGTCGTCAGCAGTAATTCCAAACGCAATGAACCCACAAGAACCGCAGTCCTATCTTCAGCAAAGATCCACACACAACGAATCCACATGGACACGCAGTCCAAATATCGGTGTAGGTTATCCTACCTATAAGAGTAAACTTCAACAAGATTATATCTTGGGTTTCAAAACAATTCACTAAAGATTGGGATGTTTTGTGAATTGAAAAACAAATGGTTTAAAGTCCTTAAAGAAGAAGACTAAAATATTCTGGAGAAGAATTTTCGTCTCTATTTAAAATCGCAAGTCTTCTTATGAAACAAGGAGTTGGAGACTCCTATTTATAAACAACTTAAGGCGGTGCGTCGCTCAAAAGTGGTTGACTGTCGCTCGAACGAAAAGGCATTATCTCTTGAATTACTTCGCGTGACAACTTCGCGCGAGATGGATATGTCATTTGAATGACATAAACAGGTCTCTTGAACGACCTATCAAATGAGATTTTAGACCATGATATTAAATTTTTTTGGTACGAACGCGTAGGTGCCAGTTTCATATTTTTTTATTTTTTTGAATTAGTTATGATTTTTTTACGGAAAGGTGTCCAAGAACAAAATCTTTAGACATAAGGAATTAAAAAATTTTTAATAAAAACATTTAAACATCCCAAACTCTTTTAAATTAACTATAAAGGAACTTAAATACGTTCTCACCAAAATTCATCTTGGAGAAGTTTGAATGTTGAAGAAGCTTGATGTTCGAATTTGTCTCGATGCTTGAATGAGCTTGAATAATTCTTCGACGGTTGTAGAGGTATACGACATACTCAATTGTGAACGGACAATGTAAAATAATGTCCTTACAAACTTCTAATGTAGTGTTGGTACCCAAGGTCAATAAGAAATCACGGATGTGAGTTGACTTCAGTGATCTCAAGAAAGCACGTCCTAAGGATTATTATCCCTATCCTCGTATAAAACCTCAGGGAGACCTTATGAGTCTCAACCCAAAGAAATATGTTTTTGGGGTAGCTGGGGGGAAGTTCTTGGATTTATGGTAACCAGGCACATCATATAGGTAAATCTAGATAAGAAACAAGCTTTTCTCAATATGGAATCCCTAATAATAGTCAAACAAGTCCAAAGCCAACCTAAATAAATACATGACTACTCCTCTTCTCTTGTCCCGGACCATCATTAGATAAGACTTATACTTGTACCATACTTCCTTGTCAAACACAGTCAGCTCATCCTTGATTTGAGAGGAGTATAGGATCCAATACGCCCTGTATTATGTTATTCAAGATCTCCAAGGAGAGAAGAGAAAATATCCAAGTATGGGAAGTTAGTTTCTACCTATTCACCTTAGCTAGACGTCTGGGGCCTTACTTCCAATATCACGCCATAGTGGTCATGATCAATCAACCCCTCCGAAAGATCTTACACAAGTTTGATACCTTAAGAAGGATTGCCAAGTGGTGTGTGGAATTGGGCATTAAGTATAAACCACAAAGTTCCATCAACGTCCAGACCTCAACCGAATTCATTTTATAGTTTAACAACTTTGAAGAGATAAAAAAAATAGCTCGAGAATAGAAAAAGCGATGCCCAAACATCCTAAGATCCCAAGATCATATTATTCTAAAAGATATACCCCAACCTTCCAACACGGGCCTTACATGTAGATGGAGCTTCCAACAACTCAGGCAGTGGAGCAGGGGACTTTATCGCTTCATCCACAAAAGAGGCATAATTTATCTTGCCCTATATTTTTAATTTAAATCCTCCAACAATGAGGAATATTATGAAGCTTTAGTGGTTGGCCTAAGCTTGGCCATTTATTTGAGGGTAGAATAGGTTAACATTATGAACGAATCTCATTTGGTTATCAATCAGGCTAATAGGAGAAAATGGATGGTTATTTTGCAATTGTGAAGCACCTCATCTAAATAATACAAAAGTTCAATGTCAAAAGGGTTCCTAAGGCATAAAATGTTAAATTCGACCTCTTCAGATGAGGTAGATCATAAAGTTTTAATAGTCACCTTAAATAGGCCAAGCATTACCCCAACTCCAAATCAATATTATAGAGGTAGACGTGAGCTCAAATTAGACCACGACCATCAAAATATACCTGAGAGATGGAGTCATACCCAAGGAATAACTCCAAGCTAGACACATGAGCTCCTGAACATCCAGATATGATCTAGATAATGGGGTCTTATTCAAGAATGGGTACTGCTCAGCACCTCAGTGATGCCTTAGTCCCCTATAAAGAAGTTATGTCCTTAAATATCTCCATAAAGATAGATATGGTTCCCATACTAGTCCTAAGACCTTAGTCTATAAGGTCTTGACACAAAGATACTTTTGGCTGACCTTGCGAAAAGAAGCCACATATTTGGTACAATGTTGTGATAAACGTTAGAGTTTTGCCTTCGTTCCAAAGATAATAGTTAATAATTTGTCCACAATTCTCAGTACATCTCCCTTTACTCAATGGGGGTGGACTTGCTAGGTACCCTACCTCTCAACAAAGGTTAGAGAATGTTTTTCATAGTGGAAATTAATTACTTGATAGAGTGAGATGAACTTCAACCCTTAGCTATAATCACCGAGAATAAAGCCACCAACTTCGTTTTAAAGATCCTCATTTATAGGTTTGGTTTTCCAAGAGACATATTCTCAGATAATAGGAAATAGTTTGACAAACCCTCATTTAGAGAATTTTTCTTAGACTATGGGATCATCAGCCACTACTCATCACCAGACCACCGTTAAGTGAATCGGAAACTCGAAGTAACTAATCCAACCATCTTATATAGCTTGAATAAGAAATTGGAGAAAGACAAGGGGTTGTGGGTTTAGGAATTGTCAAACATCTTATAGGCATACATAACCACAATGGATGTCCAATAGGGGAAACCCCATTGCCTTTGACCTTTTGCACTGAGGCAGTTATCCCAACCGATATAGAGAAAACAGCATAGAGGGTATCTCTATCCGAGTCATAGACCAATACCGAGGGGCTCAAGAGATACCTAGATGAACTAAAAGAGATTTGTAAATTTTCACTAATCAAGATGGATGCTTACAAGAAAAAAATGACCTCATACTTCAAGAATAAAGTTTGCCACGGAGAGTTAAAAGTGGGTGATTTGGTCCTAATGGAGGTCAGCATTGCCATAAGAAATCCAAGAAAAGGAAAATTGGGCCCTAAGTGGAAAGGACCTTATGTAATGACCAAGATAGCAAGTCCATATTGTTACTGTCTGAATAATATGGAGGGATATGAACTTCCTCACCCTTGGAATATATAACATATCAAAAATTATTTCCAATGATGTACTCTATTGTTGAAATGAAATGAAAAGAACCTTTTTCGTTACCTAAAAGTCTCAATATATTGTCCGAATGTGAGTTACAAGGATTTAATCCTTGGCTCCAACATTAGCCTAAGGTCTGAGGACCTAATGTGAGTTACAAAGATTTAATCCTAGATCTAAGCTTAACCTAAGGTCTAAGGACCTAATGAAAGTTAAAAGGATTCAATCCTTGGCTCTAAGCTTAACTTAATATCTAAGATAAGGACCCCATGTGAGTTAAAACACTTTAATCCTTGACTCTAATTAAAAAGGTTAAGGTGTAAGAGACCTCACACAAACAACTCTTGGAATGGAAAGGCATTCATCCTTGTCTCCCAAAGTCACTAAGGTTTCAAATGACCTTACAAGAGTTGCAAGGCATTTATCCTTGGCTTGGACAAACAATCAAAGGTCTGATGACCCCAAGAAAGACTAAAGAAATTCCAACTCTCTCATCCTTGATTCCACTTAATTGGATAAATTCTAATTACCCATAATTATCAGCATATAGGACCAATTTGAACCTGTGGCCGTTTGGGATTGTTTAACAAGGGTTCGGCCCTAAAGAGAGGGATTAAGTGTGTGTGTGTGTGTGTATCAAGGAGGGAAGTCCTATTTTTGCCACTCACACTATCTTAATGGGCTCCCACTGATATAAATTGGTCATCATCAAAGAGAGTGCAAATATAGAAAATGGAGTCACCAAATAGCTCGAAGGTCTAAGGACTAAATTATAATATAGGAAGGTGTTAGGTACCCATTCCGGACTTTCGGTCTCTCATAGGCTATGATTATATTCTTATTTTTCTCCATAATGTAATTCTTGTGTATAATGTGTGCGATGTGAAATAGGTGAAAAAATAAATCACCATACTCATGTCATGGAAAATATAGAGATAAGTCATTCTGAGGAATATAAAAAGAAAGAAAATAATCTAAAAAGGTAGCTAAAAAGGGCTACATTATGTGCTATACGCTAGATCATAATCTAGTATGAGAAATTGGATAGGCATGTCCAACAGTACTGAAAAGAGAATAAAAAATATGAAAATATAATGTGATTAACCATCCGATCATGATTCTCTATGGAGAAGTAAATATGCATGTCTGATGGGGCTACCAAGAACATATAGATTAGTGCGTGCGCACACACACACACACATATATATATAAGATACTTATAAATATGAGAATAAGTATAGTAACGAAATAAGAAAATGGGACTCGAATTATGAAGATGACTCGAGATATCTACATAGTTGAAAAAGGCATCAAATCCCAGGTAGTTTCATAACACGCAAGGGTGGGATTTAACCCATGAACCCAAATCAATAATTTCCTTTAGTTTGTTGGAAAATATGTACAAGTGTAGAAAGTTTGTAAGAGGGGAAGGAATTCTATTTTAGGGTTTAAATATTAAACCCTCTCTTTGGGTTTTTTAGATTAATGAAACTATATTTTGTGTATATAAGTAACAAAAAGAGATTAGTTAGAGTGAGAAAGTGAGAATAAAGAAAAAATATGCTAAGAATAAAAGGAATGTGATAAGTAACACTAATTAAATGAGCTTCAAAGAGGTGGAGATAGACCTTTTATGATACTTTGTTACTGATTTTGAGATGAAGTATGCGGATTTTTATAGTGGTGGAGTAGTAGTGAAGTGGTAGTAAGATGGGTGGCAAAATATGGGGTGATGGGGATGTAAGAAAAGTGGACAAAATGTTTGGAAAATGGTATTTTTTTAGAAAGACAATGCACTAATCTTGAGGTAGAGGCTCTTCTGAGATTACAAAAAGGGGTTCTTAGGAATGAGGTCACAACCTCATTAAATAGAAAAATCTAGGGTTAGGGGGTTTACCGATCGGCATAGGACCTGGCCTGCCTATCGTCATACCCATGGGTTGCTCACGAAGTAAAGTACCCCTATGTTGATAGGAAGACATGGAAGTCCAAAGTAAAGTACCTCACTCATGGCTTGCTGGCGAAGTAAAGTGCCTATAGGCATGCGAACATATCCATTTGGAAACAAATGGGCATCAAATGAAAATCATAAGTCCGAATCGCGCATGTCTAGAACCATTGGAAAGGGTATTCAAATACCTATGAAAATATACCGAGACACTCTCGATTCTGTGATTTGACCAAAGTCAAACGAGTCTCGAAATCACTCGATGGCCTCTACGAGTAAAAAGGCAAGTACGTGCAAACTGTAAGGTTGATTCATGCACGGTATGGACCAATATACATGGTATATAGATCCCTATGAACATGCATTGATATACTCTCAGTTATGAGATTTGAACGAATTCAAACAGAGCTCAAAAGCACCGGTGGCCTCTAAGTTGGGGTTTAGATAAAAAAGGCAAGTACGTGTGAATCGTAAGGCCGATTCGCGCATGCTATGGAATGTTGGAAAGGGTATTTAGAGCCCTATGAAAGTAAAATGAGATACTCTCGAGTTTGAGAGTTGACCTATGTTAAATGAATCTCAAAAGTTCCTGATGGACTCTAGGTCAGATTTTGGCATAGGACCTAGGGTATGAGGGTGAAAGGAATGGTGTTGGGACCTAAGGAGGTATTTGAAGGGTATTAGGATGGGGTGTCTACAGAGCCCCTCGATGATCTAGCTTAGAACAAGCGAAGGTCGTAGAAAGATGGATACCTCATGGAAGGTTATGAGCTTTGAGGGTAAAGGTTTAACGCATAGGACCTAAGGAGCGTAAGTCACCAATTCAGCATGTTGAGGTATTTGTTAGGGCTTAAGGGAGACAGTGACCAAATTTAAAGGGTCGAGGATAATTATATCGGATTAGGTCAATTTTCTAGACCTAAATAATAAAAAAGACCTAATTTAGATGGTCGACGCCAATTCTATAGGGCTAGGTCAACTTTATGGAACTAAGGAGTAATGGAGACCTAATTTAGAGGGCCGAGGCCAATTCTACAGGCCTAGGTAAATTTTACGACCCTAAAGAGTGATACAGACCTAGTTCAGAGGGTTGAGGCCAATTTTGTGGGCTTAAGTCAATTCGGTGAACCTAAAGATTAATACAAACCTAATTTAGAGGGTCGAGGATAATTCTGTAGGCATAGGGAATTCTGAGAACCTAAAGATTGATAGTGACCTAATTTAGACGATTGAGGCTAATTCTTGGGGCCTAAGTCAATTCTACGGATCTAAAGAGTGATAAAAACTAACTCAAAGGGCCGATGGGGATAAGGAAGTTGTGGGAGAATCTCCCCGAGGCAGTGTTATTGATGGTAGAAGCTGATGTATTTGGTCCTCTGGAGGGGACTCTAGATGAGACACTGCGCTCTTAGGAGGTGTTATTCGCTTTGGGCCAAAAATGGTGGGGCACCACCTATATGTTTCATTTGGACATGGGGGAGATGATAGTTACGCCTATTGATGTCCATCAGTTGACTGGGTTGGAGTATGGGGGTTAATAGATTATAGTGGATTGGACCTTATGCATTTTTTAGGTCGCAGTTAGGTCTATCTTAGAGGATATTGGGCGGATCGTTTTGTGGGAGTAGGTAAGGATATTGGTGTTAAAGGGAACAATACTCTAGACATACCTATTGATATGACTGATGGGAGGTAGGTGAGGTAGGCAACCCATTTATTCACTTTATTTTTGCTGGGGCATTTGTGGGGGCAACGAGTCGTGACGTTTCCCATTTTTGGTTTCTCCCTTTTTGTGGATCACTTTCGAGATTCAGTTGTATGACTAGGGGAGATTTTTGCTGGCATCCCTCTATGCTTCGCTGAATACATTCAGTTGGTGTCACCGAGAGGCTTTTACAGGGCCCACATATCTTCTACAGGTAACCTTTAGATACATCTTTTTATTCTCCTAGTTTTCTTCTTATTTTTTGACATCTTGTGTTGCTTTCTCCAGGTGTTGTTTTATGCGGTGATTGGTCACAATGTCGATTTATTACCCTTGAATGAGAGTGAGGTGAGGTAATTCCTAAGGATGTACTCGTGGAAAAAGTTGAACAGTAAATCAAAGGAGATCCTGGATTTTAAGGATCTGAGTGCGGTGTTGAACGCCTTATTGAGTGATTGAGTTAGGCTCTGGTTTCGTACTTTTTTATTTTGTGTATTTTTTTTAGATTTTTAATTACTGACTTTTATTTGGGGACAAGTGACGTTCTATCTTGGTGTCTGGCAATGGGTGCTATAGGGGTTACAGGCATTCATAACTAGATGCGGAGGCTATTGATGCACAAGTTTTGGTTTGTCTGGTACCTAAGAGAAAGGGTGGTAAGGCTGGTGATGGAGGGTGAGGTGGAGGTTCCACCGTCAATGCCCCTTGAGTGTATGATGCGGGTGAAGGAGATGTTAGATTAGGCAAAGGTGATTATGATGTTGGGTAAACCCTACATGCTCTACATTTTTTAGACTTTTTGACCAGTTAGTTGATTCCACCGTATATTTATGATATGGAGGCTGTGCCACTACCAATATCAAGATCATATAGGGGAAACATCGCGATGATATCTTTAGTGCATTGCTCAGGGTGTGTCTTAGTGATGACAATGAAGGATATTCCTGTCTAGTACCTTTCCATCCATTCTTACATCATTAGGCTGGGTGGTGGATAGGTCCTCTCGATGCTTCATCATCCTCAAGTGACAATAGACGATTTCACTCCCCTTCCCAGGGGGGTTCTTCAGAGGAAGGTATGACTTTACTTTTCGATTTTGATTTTAATCTCCTTCTATATTACAATCTTACTCACTCTTAGTGGATTGATTCTTTCGCACATTATTCGTCTATCGACATCTTGGCTGTGGGATATTTGAGACTAAATGGATTTGGTGGGTGATGAAGTGAGTAAGGTGGGTAGGATTTATATAGTGCCCCTGGAAACTTCTGAGGATACCTCTAGTTCTGGAAGATGGAAGCCCACTTCTTGTCTTCAAGGAAATGTGTTCGTCGAGGTGCTTGACGCAGTGGTTTTAGTTAGCAAGGTTTTCGAAAGTTCGGGTTGTGTCCCGAATTTTTTTGATGTTTTTTCTTTCTTTTTCTCTTTTATTCCTCAAAAATGTAAACTCAATGACGAATATATATACAAGATGCATTTTTCATTCTCTTGATTTATCTTGAATTAAATGGCCTACTCTATATGCACTTTAATTTTTCAATGGGGTTTTATTTAGTGGAGAGGTAAAAAATAGCTTTTAAAAATATATATCATTTTCTTTAGGAAATTCTATTCTAGGAAGGAAAACTAGGGAAAACCTTTGTAAACACGTTGTTTTGATAAAGAAGTAGTTATTAGAAAGATGGACAAAAAGGGAAAGGTAGAAAATTTCCCAAAATAGGGGGTGCCGATCGAGATACCCTTTGGCCTTCCTATCAGCATACAAGTTAGGTCTAAATCACTTTTCCAATATGTAAACACCACATTCTAGGACCCCTAAGTCTCTCCTTAGGTCCCTAGAACCTCCCTATTTCACTACAAACCCTATGTTATACTCCGAGTACCGATCTAGAGGCCATCGGGCGCTCCCGATCCCCTTTCGACTTTAGTCAACTCTATCGTCAGTGAAAAAGATAAATGAATCCTCTAAGGGCTAAGTGTCCGCTTTCAACGGTTCACCCCGTGCGCAAATCATCATAACGGTTGGGATAGATGAACCATTTTACCATCGAAAATTGATCTGGAGGCCATCGAGCGCTCACGAGCCCAGATTTGATCCTAGTCAACTTCATCATCAGAGAGAAAGATATTCAAATATTCGAAGGTCACTAAAACCCCTTTCCAACGATTCACCCCATGTGTGAAACGGCAGAATCGTTCGGACGAACGATCCATTTCCCTCCAAAATTAATCAGGAGGTCACCAGGCAATCTCGTGCTCCATTTGACCAAGGTCAACTCTTTATCTTGAATGTGACTGAATGAATCTTTGAAGGGAACTGAATATCATTTCCAATGGTCTTCCCCATGTGCGAATCATCCTTACGGTACAAGCGAACGACCGGTTTTTACTCCAAAAGGTCAACGGGCTCTTTCGAACCCCGATTGACCAACTTTTCGAATCGAGCGAATCTCTTAGGAATTGAAATATCTCTCACAACCTTTCCAATGGTCCTCCCTGTGCATGATTCTGACTTACCTTTCGGATGAAAGATTCATTTCCTTCAGATGATCTCCCATTCAAAGGACTAATGAGCGCTTCTGAGCCACTTTTGCCCTAAAGTCAACTCTCAGACCCGGGAGTGGCCGAAAAGACTCTTAAAGGTCTCTGAATTACCTTTCTAATGGTATGCCCCATGAATAATTTGGATCAACGGATTGCGTTCCACGATCATTTTTTCAAAAAACTCTACACGAGACTATCGATTGGCGGGTCTAGGGCTATGCCGATCGACACCCCCTTTCCCAATAAATAGAGGGCATGACCTCACTCCTAACACACCTAATATCCACCAGCATCAGTGATCTTAGAAACATTCTCTTGCAGTCAGCGAAGTTTTCTTATGTGAAATTTCTTACCATCTTTCATTCCCATCCGTTTCATACCCAATTTGGCTAAATGTCATTCTCTCTCCTCTAACATTCATCTCAACATCCAAGGGAGATCATCCAAGATCAAGATCAAGCTTCAAAGATGGTCCAAAATCCTTCTCTCTCTCTTTATATTTCTTATTTTTTCATTAATTATTTAAATCCGTAATCAAGTTTTTACTTTAGTTCATACACATTAATATCTCACCTTTTTATTTTTTATATTGCACATACATTATTTTCTATAAAATCACCTAAAACAAATAAAAATAGGTTTACACCTATAAATTTTAATGAGATTATCCATTAAAAATTCTCAAAACTAAAATACATTTCCTACACAAACACATACAAAAAATTCCGATTCGAATCTATAGGATAAACCCCACCCCTATGCCATCTACGAACTACATGAACTTTGATGTCTTTATAGGCTACGTAGGCATTTTGGACAAAAACTCGAGACCCGAGTCCAATTTTCCAATCTTTCCAATTTTTTCATTTTCATATTTTTCACCTTTTAATCTATACATTATATATACATTATATTAGATCTTTATTAGTGTTTTATGCCATCATATATTATCGATTCACCATAACGATCAATATTTATATAAACGCATACATTGTCTTTTCTAAATATTATTTTGAGAAAATTCCTATGGATGACCTCACTCTATCTTTTCCATGGCATGAGTTAGGAAATTTTGATCTCCATTATATATACACGCACACACACTTCACGGAGAAATAAAGGAAAATAGTAACACAAGCCCATGAGAGACCCAAAGGGAGGGATGGGTTTGTCACACCTCGCTAAATTCTGGCATCGGCCGCCACCAAAACTAAGCCGGGTGCGAGTAAATTAAATATCATCCTTAGCATGTGACAGATATCAGACATAAAAATTGTAATCCACAAGATAAATTATTTTAATCAAACCCAAATATGAATGACATCCAATTGATTAAACACCAAAGTGTGATCAAAATCCATCACATGTGATCTCCAAATATTTTAATATTTAAATAAATAAATTCAGCTGAAATCTTAAAACAACTTTGGAACCGAAAGGCCCAATAAACTCAAAAGTAGTCTCATAAATAGTACGACGGAATGGAAAGAGTAATATAACTACTAAAGCAATAAAATAAATCCAGCTTCACCTCCAAAAGATCTCCAATGAATCCTATGCAGTAACTCCCAAATAAATCCTGAAAAAGATTAGTTAACGCATGTATCAAAGCCAAAACCTCGGGCATGAAAATCGGCTACTCTTCTCAATTAGGGTCCCTGAACCCAGACAATAGTGCTATATATATGGACCATAACAATAAAATATTTTAATAACGAAAGTTATTAATCACCAAAAGTACATTTCTAACTACCCGCAAGGTTTCTTTATAAAGTCACACCAATATTATTTTAACTAACCCACCTTCCAGAATTGTTAAATTTAATTAATTTAACCATGAAAATAAATTTAGCAATATACCCGTCCCCTTGTAAAGTCCGCCGTCTGGCCCGTTCAAACTGTCGGCCCTCGCGATATGACAAGGTTCCACCCACACACACGTACCCTTGTAAAGTCCGTCGTCTGATCCGTTTTTATCCTGCGATCCTCACGATATGACAAGGTTCCACACACGACACGGCATAAATCATCCTCTGACCCATTTAAACTGTCGGCCCTAGATACATTATGTCGCCAATAAATTTAATATCCATTTTAGTCCTGCGATATTAATTTCCAAAATTTCTTATACTCATTAATCAACTTAATTTACCCCACCCTTAAAAGCGATGTGAAAAATCCTCAAAATACCCCTTAGTCCCAACTAAGGTTTCCCAAAACACAAATTCGTCCTATCCTAAGTACAGCATGATTATAAAATTTCACTCCACCTAGATATCAATCCTAGGCTATCGTAACAATGGTGTAATATAGAAAATTAGCACCCACCCCAAATTATATAACCCGCATAGACTTACACTAACTAGTCCCATACTTAATTAGCATAAATCGCAACTAAGGCCCACTTACTAGTCGCATACCTAACAAGTGTACTATAACAAGGGGTGAAAACCAGTTACCTACAACACCCAATGTCCCTGAGATATTATAATATTTCCATAAAGAGGCACACTTAACAAATTATAACAACATTCATAACAACACTAAATTCCCAAATAAATAATTTAAATCTAAATAGTATAAATCAAGGACACATAAATATTATGATTTTCAGAATAATAACTACATGCAAGTCCATCATAGTTATTATTTTCTAACACAAGTAATTAATTTAATCTAGAGTTATCACACGAAATATCAAAATTTGCTTTCTAAGGGCTCCTCTACATGCACGTGCCCATAATACAACCGACTACGCAACATAACCCAAAGAACAACAAAGTTATAAGTATCAAGTAACATTAATATTTCATGCAAAATAGTCCCGAAATTTATCTTTTTAATAATTATATTCATAACTTATTTTAGAAAACATGAGTTTAATGGAGGCTACAATCAAGACACATAAGACTAAAGGAAAAGAATAGGGTAAACATGTCTGTGATTAGTTTAACAAAAATCCGATTATATAAATGAGTTCCTCTCGAAAAATGGATCAAAACTCTTCTTGAACCACTTGGGACAGATTTTTCTTGGCCTTCAAACTGAGCTTGAAAAGTAATTTTAATGGTGGCTAGGTTTTTGAGGTCGAAGGTGATGAACAAAGAAAGAGTCTGCTGCTCTAAGGTTGGTAAAATATAAGTTTTAAAAACCCAGCCCCGAAATATCACTTATATAAAAGAGTTAAAGAGTTTTAAAATAACAAAACTCGTCAAAAAGAAAATTGCAGCGCACGAAATCTACTGTGGTCGATCGATCAACCCTTGGCGTCGATCGATCGATCACTCAGTTATTTCGACAGTTCCACTTAAAAATATTTATAAGGGATAAACCTTAAAAATTTATCTAAATCCATTTTTACTCCGATCTCAATTCCGCTTGAAGTTTTATTCTTCTAAAATCATAACCAACATATTTAACCAATAAGAATTATAAAATTCAAAAAATTATTTTTCCCGAATTTTCCAATTAATTAATTAAATAAACTAATAAAAATACGGGGTGCTACATACTTCCCCACTAGCAAGAGAATTTCGCCCTCGAAATTCAGCAAAACTTAATGTGCACAATAAACCAAAATTCACAAGAGTCTACCATATCGTACTATAGTTAGGCTCCCATACACCTAATTCTACCCAAGCGAAAGTATATACACTACACATTAATATAACATGTAATAAAATATTTTACATACCAATCCTCTATTTATCCACGTCATGGCTCCTGCAGTGCCTGCTCCTCTCGAGGCTGAAGTAGGTAGCACCTCCCATATCCAGTGCTGGTTGGTCATGCAGCTGCTCCCTAGGCACCAGATGCTGTTGGCATTCCCTCAATACCTGTTACTGCCGGTGCTGCTAGCGCTCCCCGCACTCCGAGCGCTGCCGGTACTAGAGGCCCTTGGCCTTGATGGCCCTGAGTAACTTGACCCTGGTGGCCCTCTTTCTTGAAACACCTATTCGCTTTATGTCCCACTTCACCACAAGTGAAATAAGTACCTTGAAAAGGCTCTGAATTCTGATTCCAATTTTTCTCCCCATGACGACCCTGTCTTTCGTTGTCCTGATGAATATTATTATTGTGCTATCCTTGGTTAGTTCTCTGCCTATTCCATGCTTGGTCATTGTGACCCTTGTTGTCTCCTCCCTGACCCTATGTCTCTTGTCTTTTTCCCAATTTCTTCTGATAGCTTATTTTCTCCTGCCAATGTAACATCGCGACATCCACTACATGGGCGTAAGTAGTGTATGCCGTATTTCCCAAAACCATTTGCCTAATGGGCCAGGAAAACCTTTTGATGAAGCACTGCATCATTTTCCTCTCTATGTCTACCTCCTCCGGTACAAAAATAGATAATTTGGTGAACTCTTGTTCATACTCGATGATTGACTTTGACCCTTGTTCCAACTCCTGAAATTATCTTTTATTTGCACTCCTGATAGTATACGGAAAGTACTTGTTGTTGAACCTAATCTGAAACTCTGCATAACTCAATTTATCTCTCTCCTCCGGTGTGGTGGTACTCTCCCACCGCTGTAAAGCATTTGCTGACAATTTTAATGTTGCTAACATCTGCTTTTGCACCTCCGTGCATTCCACTAACCTCAAGTGTCGCTCCATATCCCTTCTTCATTAGTGAGCGACCGTGGGGTTGGATCCTCCTGAAAAGGTAGAAGGATTCCCCCTGAAAAAGCTGGTCCTCACCCTGTCCCAATTTGAGACGGATATTCCTTGCTGTTGCGGTTCTAACGTCACTCCTCTTTTTCTCCCAATCTCAATACCAGTCGTTGTGGCCTCTCGTACAATCACCGCTAGTGCCTCGGCATGCAAAATAAATTGTCCCTGCCTCTCCTGAACTGTAGTACTAGAAATAGACTCCTCTCTCCAACTACCATATCTCCTAGTGTTCGCCATCTGAAAGATATGAACAAACAACATCAGACTCAGAAAAACTAAGAGAACAAATCATCGAAAGGAAATCAAAGATAAGAAACACGAAAGCTAAACGGACACACAACCTACGAGACCTAAGACCATGCTCTCATATCATCTGTCACACCTCGCTAAATTCTGACATCGGCCGCCACCAAAACTAAGTCTGGTGCGAGTAAATTAAATATCATTCTTAGCACATGACAGATATGAGACATAAAAATTGTAATCCACAAGATAATTTTTTTAATCAAACCCAAATATGAATGGCATCCAACTGATAAAACACCAAAGTGCGATCAATATCCATCACATGTGATCTCCGAATAATTCAATATTTAAATAAATAAATCCAACTGAAATCTTAAAAAAAATTGGAACCGAAAGGCCCAATAAACTCAAAAGAAGTCTCATAAATAATACGATGGAATGGAAAGAGAAATCTAACTACTAGAGCAATAAAATAAATCCAGTTGCACCTCCAAAATATCTCCAATGAATCCTATGCAGCAACTCCCAAATAAATCCTGAAAAATATTAGTCAACGCATGTGTCAGAGCCAAATCCCCGAGCATAAAAACCGGTTACTCTTCTCAATTAAGGTCACTGAACCTAGACAATAATGCTATATATATCGACCATAACAATAAAATCCTTTCATTACGAAGGTTATTAATCACCAAAAGTACATTTCTAACTACCTGCAAGTTTATTTATAAAGTCATACCAATATTATTTTAATTAACCCACCTTCCAGAAATGTTAAATTTCATTAATTTAACCGTGAAAATAAATTTACCAATATACCTGTCCCCTTGTCAAGTCCGTCGTCTGACCCGTTTTAGACTGTCGGCCCTCGCGATATGACAAGGTTCTACCCACCCACAAACACGTTCCCTTGTCAAGTCTGCCGTCTGATTCATATTTATCATGCAATCCTTACGATATGACAAGGTTCCACACACGACACGACATAAATCGTCCTCTGACCCGTTTAAACTTTCGGCCCTAGACACATTTTGTCGCTAGTAAATTTAATATCCGTTTTAGTCCTACGATATTAATTTCCAAAATTTCTTATACTCATTAATCATCTTAATTTCCCCCACCCTTAAAATCGATGTGAAAAATCCACAAAACACCCCTTAGTCCCAACTAACGGTTCTTAAAACACAAATTCGTCCTATCCTAAGTAAAGGATGATTATAAAATTTCACTCCACCTCGATATCAATCCTAGGCTATCGTAACAATGGTGTAATATAGAAGAGTACCCCCACCCCAAATTATATAACCCGCATAGACTTACACTAACTAGTCCCATACCTAATTAGCATAAATCGCAACTAAGGCCCACTTACTAGTCCCATACCTAACAATTGTACTATAACAAGGGGTGAAAACCAATTACCTACAATACCCAACGTCCCCCAGATATTATAATATTTCCATAAAGTGGCACACTTAACAAATTATAACAACATTCATAACAACACAAAATTCCCAAATAAATAATATAAATCTAAATAGTATAAATCAAGGACACATAAATATTGTGATTTTCAGAATAATAGCTACACGCAAGTCCTATCATAGTTATTATTTTCTAACACAAGTAATTAATTTAATCTAGAGTTATCACACGAAATATCAAAATTTGCTTTCTAAGGGCTCCTCTACATGCACGTGCCCATAATACAACCGACTACGCAACATAACCCAAAGAACAACAAAGTTATAAGTATTAAGTAACATTAATATTTCATGCAAAACAGTCCCGAAATTTATCTTTTTAATAATTATATTCATAACTTATTTTAGAAAACATGAGTTTAATGGAGGCTACAATCAAGACACGTAACACTAAAGGAAAATAATAGGGTAAACATGTCTGTGATTAGTTTGACAAAAATCTGATTATATAAATGAGCTCCTCTCAAAAATTGGATCAAAACTCTTCTTGACCCACTTGGGACAGATTTGTCTTGGTCTTCAAACTGAGCTTGGAAAGTAATTTTAATGGTGGCTAAGGTTTTGAGGTGGAAGGTGATGAACAAAGAAAGAGTCTGCTACTTTGGGGTTGGTAAAATATAAGTTTTAAAAACCTAGCCCCGAAATATCACTTATATAAAAGAGTTAAAGAGTTTTAAAATAACAAAACTCGTCAAAAAGAAAATTACAGCGCACGGAATCTACTGGGGTTGATCGATCGACCCTTGGCGTCGATCGATCGATCGCTCAGTTATTTCGACAGTTCCACTTAAAAATATTTATAAGGGATAAACCTTAAAAATTTATCTAAAATCCATTTTTACTCCGATTTCAATTCCGCTTGAAGTTTTATTCTTCTAAAATCATAACCAACATATTTAACCAATAAGAATTATAAAATTCAAAAAATTATTTTTCCCGAATTTTCCAATTAATTCATTAAATAAACTATAAAAATACGGGGTGTTACATACTTCCCCACTAGCGAGAGAATTTCGCCCTCGAAATTCAGCAAAACTAAATGTGCACAATAAACCAAAATTCACAAGAGTCTACCATATCGTACTATAGTTAGGCTCCCATACACCTAATTTTGCCCAAGCGAAAGTATATATACTACACATTAATATAACATGTAATAAAATATTTTACATACTAATCCTCTATTTATCCACGTCATGGCTCCTGTAGTGCCTGCTCCTCTCGAGGCTGAAGTAGGTAGCGCCTCCCATATCCAGTGCTGGTTGGTCATGCTGTCACTCCCAGTCCCGCTTGAAGTTTTATTCTTCTAAAGTCATAACCAACATATTTAACCAATAAGAATTATAAAATTCAAAAATTTATTTTTCCTGAATTTTCCAATTAATTAATTAAATAAACTAATAAAAACACGGGGTGTTACAGGGTTCCTAACACCTTCCCATTTCGTAACTTAGCACCTGAACTTTCGAACTATTTATTTTGTAAGCATCAGTTTGTCTTTGATCCCGCTATCTCAAAGCATCGACTTGTTATTTTGCCCATTTTGTGGAAACTAGGTTGGCGACTCCATCTCTTTACATTCACCACACACCGATGACGACCTAAGCGCTCCCAGAGTTGAGAGGGCGCGAGACCTTTCTCCCCCTTTTTTTTCATTTTCCCCACCCAAGAAGAGAAAGTGAGAGAGAGAGTGGAAGGCGATATCCATGATGACCACTGTGGCGACTCCGTTGGGGATCTTTTTTCATGAGAGGGTAAGACTCTGTTTGCATGGGTGTTTTTTGTTTTCTGCTTGTGTTTGTATGCTCCTACTTATATGTTCCCTTTTTCTCCTCTATTAATTCTTCCACATATATACCTCATGCTTATATAACTACTCACTCACACACATGTAGATACATCTAATGTACACTTCACACTGCTTACACATAGGATCATTTATATCCACATGTCACACACCATTTAGAATATCCATTCTTAGATGTCACTAACACACATCTCCACTTATCTCACTTGTATATATCCATGCTCACTCACACTTGCCACACACCACTTGTAGTTGATCCATGCTAATGTTTAGTACCACACACTCACTTGTAAATATTCACACATAACTCACTCTCAAATATTCATTCTTATTATAATCTTCATGCTCCAAGTTAGATTTACTTTTTATACTTATACTTCATCCAAGTATAGTGCCCTTCATGCTAAATACGATACTCTCTCCATAATATACTAATCAAGAATCATGCATTTCGCACACTACATCACCGAAGATCATGTATATTAACTAAATTTTGTCTCGTAACTAGGGGTCACTTCGTGTTGGGTGCTGGTTCGACAGGTTGCAGTTATCCTAAGCGATATGACTTTCAACTTTCATTGGTCAAGTACCTTCGACGTATGTCGAACTATTCCCCCCTCATCATACCGCTTGACCAAAGTCATGACGAGAGATATATCATAGGGAACTCGTTCATGTACGTTAAGTATATCGAATTCTCTCTCACACGTACTGTCCTGACGAGGTATATAGGGAGGCAATTCATGTACACTCAGGTATATCAAATGGCTTGTCCACATGTACCGATTGCCCTAAAAAGTAAGACGTATATCGTGGAAGTCATGCCAAAGGGGGGAACCCTTACAATTAACCCAACAACCGCATACCTTCATATAGGTGTCAGACCTAGGGCACTTATATTTAGTTTGCAGGTTTCTACCCGAAACTCTGTCAAAATGATGGGTCGGCATGCTGCCCAAACTTTAACGCGATTTTTTCTTTTTTGAAATAGGACCCTATCCATGAGCTTAGCAACAAGTCCAACCATGTTTTTACATATTTTTCAAACCAAAATTTCCTAGGCTCGAGTCCCGTCCGTCATTTCTTTTTGCAATTAGGTAAACCTAATACAGGTGAAAACATAATAATAGTAATGCAAGACCCGTCTCTCATTTTTCCTCTTTCTTTACCAAAAGTGTCAAACATTTTTCCCTCTTTTATCAAAAAAAATAAAAAAACATTTTTCCTTCCTTATACCAAAAATATTTTTCCTCATTTTTACCCATAAACATTATGTCTTCCTCCTTTTCCAAAAATGCCAAAGATATTTCCCTCCCTTTTCAATAACAGTTTCCCCCTTTCTCTTTTAAAAATAAATTCAAATTTTTATTCTGCTTAGGTCAATCGCATACCTGACCTTTGTCCTTGGTCCCTATTAGCTTCGGTCTTTCTCCAAATTTCCCTGAGGCTATGTCAGTTCCCTCGATACTTCCTTTGAGATCACAATTCGTCTTCATCCACTCTCTATGGAGAACGCCGACCAAATACCAAATGTGCAGCCATATTTGATGACGATCCTATCCTAAATCACTGTCAAGATTGACAACCTTCAAACTGAGGTTCATGAGGTGCAATAAAATTGGGTCCCTATTTTCAAAGAGATTGAGTTCCTCTTCCCTCATACGATGGGTTCGCCCTCACCTGAGCCTATTTGTGTCCCCGAGGAATATCAACACGCTCCACCTGCCCTTCCTGCTAATGGGATACTGCCAGCTAAGCTCCTTATGCCAAACCTTACCCAGACAGGGGCTAACCTACCCGTGATGGTTTATCCGAAGGAAGAAGAGTTGAATAAGTTTAAGAAAGAACTCAAGATGTTAACGAAAAAGTTTGACCAAGTTCCGATCTTCGGGAATTACATGGATTACACCCATATGTCTCCCTATCCTAAAGAAAGGTTGTCAAAAAACTTCAAGATTCCTAACATTGAGAAGTTTAGGGGTAGCGAAGCCTCGATTGTTCATCTAATAAGTTACCACCGATCCATGAATCTCTTAGGTGCCTCCGAGGAAATAATGGCCAAAATGTTCCAACAGACTTTCAAGGACAATTCTCTTCGCCAGTTCTTATCCCTCGAGGAGTACACAATCCGTAGTTGGGAGGATATTGCCCAATAATTCATGTCATGGTACAAGTATAAAGAAGAGTTGGAGGTTACCCATCGTGATTTAGATCCTTTTAAACATAACCCCAGTGAATCTGTCAGTAACATCATAGCAAGGTGGAGAAAGAAAGCAACCACCATGACAAACTGGCCTTTCGAAGAGGAGTAAGTCAGTATTATGAAAAAGAATTACCTCACGTCCTAGCGACGATGGGAGGATAATACTATCCTCATTTCTGATCCCTCCAAAAAGAAGGAGTTGAGATCAAAGAAAGTCTTGCCAAGATCGGAATTGAGCCGAAATAAGTATTCAGACAGTTCCCTCCCAGAAAGTACAAGAAGCCTGCCAGTACCGCAATTTCAACCATTAATAACATCTCTCAGCCTACCACTTCATGGGCACCAAAAAGCTTCCTTAACCTACCCAAAAGGGAATACACTGAGCTTAATGCTCCCCTCTCTAAAGTCTACTAGGCCCTTTTAAGTTGAAATCTTATCAAGCCATTGGACCCTCGTCCATTACCAGACCCACTTCCTAAAAATGGCCATTGTGATTTTCACCAAACTGCCGACCATACCACTGATCAGTGTTTCCACCTCCAAAATGTAGTCCAAGGTCTAATTGATCGGGGTATCATCACCCGACCAGGAAATTCTAAACCAAACACTACCCACAATCCACTCCCAAATCATAAAAATGTCATATTCCGAGAAGAAGACCCAGAATTTGATTCATCTACCCAGATCGTAACTAGTAAATCACCTATCATACCCATATATTCCCCAAACCCCTCCAAGTTTGCCCATATTTTCTCCTACACCCTACCAGTTTCACCGATCAGGATCTATCACTTCTTACTAGGGTATGCATTGTTGTTCGTACCCATTTTGGAGGCAAATGCATGCAATTATTAGCAGTATTGAAGTAGCTCCTAGAGTTCGGGCTAAAATTGTCATCCAAGATGACCATTGACTGCCAGATATTCAGTACACTGTCTTGGAATCTTAAAAATGGGATCGAGAGTCAGATAGTGGGTGATACCTACCGATAAAGTCAGTTTAGATGAAGTTGTCGAGATCATGGAAGACTTATTCTGAGAGATCGATGAAATTTACAGTATGTCCAAACTACTTGATGCTTTAAAACTACTGGGGCACCTAATCCCTTCACTTATACACCACCCTGTCGAATGGGAGGATCTATACAAATAGGTTGTTGAGGTTGTGGAGTGTATTGACTTTTCATGGAAAGATGATGTCATTGCCACCGGGCTAGGGACAAATTTAATAATTCAGATGAAGAGAAAAGCCCAGACAACACTAGACCAATAATCAGCATATGTGGAATGATATCATTTTAAGACCTTCTAGGAGAAATCAACAAGGTGGCGGACCAAATTGAGGTAGATGAGGAAAAGGGATTTCTATTTTTCTCATCTTTTGTAAACCATATGATTAGATCAGGGAGGCATTACTAAGTTCCAAACCCGCAATCAATAGTAATCAACAAGGGAAAAGGTTTTGAGAAACTTCCTATGCCAGAAATGAACCTCGAGGAGAGCAAAATCTTCGACCAGTTAAAGAAAATCCAAGATAAAATCATTCCGTGGGGACTCTTTATGTCTTCCCATCTTCACCAGAATGCCTTGATCAAACTACTCACCGGGACCACAGTCCCTCCTTCCACCACACCAGAACAAGTAGTGAATCTGGTCAGATCTTTAACCTCTACTAGAATGTTATCTTTCTCTTTCTCTGAAGAAGAAATCCTTAATATTGGACTAAATCACAAACTTTGCTCTCAATATCTCTGTCAAAGTCATGGGAAAGACCATCCCACTTTCACTTGTCGATAATAGATCATCTCTTAATGTTTGACCATTGAGAACCATCAATTGTTTGGGACTAAAAGTGAGCGATCTTGCTCCAACCTCTACCGCGGTGTACACTTATAATGATACCCATCAAGAAATGATGGGAGCCATACTCATCTATATCCAAGCTGTCCCTATAAATCCCGTTCTTGAATTCCAAGTCATCTATATCCTGGCTTATTTTAATCTATTGCTTGGATGACCATGGCTATATAGGATTAAGGGTGTGTCTTCCTCCTTCCATCATAAATTAAAGTTCTTCGCCAATGGGAAGGTCATCATAATCATGGGTGATGACGAAAATACTAAGAATTCAAGTAACAACAATCCAGTACTAGAGATACCACATAGGTTAAATGATATGCTTCTGTCAGGCTTCCGAGTCGAACTTCTTTCGCTCCCAACAGAGGATGATTTCAAAGATAGGGTTTGTCCAAAGTATAGACCTCATGGCAACATCAATGTGATACAAATGTTCAAGAACATGCACTTCATTCCCAGGTTGGGGCTGAGATGAAGACAATGGGGAATACTTGAACCCATAGTATTGAATAAATCCTTTCCTCCTCATGGCTTAGGTTATCAACCCTTAATAGAAGAACTCAAAAAGATCTGCCAATCTTGGTTGAAGAAAAGGCTAGAAAGTGCAAAGGCTACCTCAGGGGATTCTTTGAACGAAAGATTCATCAGAGAGGGATGAAGATTTCCTCTTCTGTGGCTTTCCCGAACCATGGTGTGATCATGTGGATAAGAAGATGAAACTTGGAATGGATATATTTTTCCAAGATAGATACTCATGGGCCTAAAGTTCATAGCATCATGTGCAACCACTCATTGAGAAGATCATAGTTGCTACCGTAGATTTCGAGGGAAGTGAATCCGAGGATTCGTTCAACTTGCAGGCACTGGGGCTAACACTCTATAAAATCCAATCAAATTCTACATCATCGGATCCATCCCACCTGATCAAAGTTGCTGATGCACCTCTACTCAATTGCAATGATGTGCTAGTTCCACATGTTGAAATTCAACCCAACTCTGATGTTTATCCTATTTTGTATTATTTTATTGTCCCTCCTTATTCATATGAAATGGAGACCTCCTTCGATGAGGTTCTCAACGCTATTTTTCCCAACGATGAAATAAATGAAGATTTTGAGGATCTTGTTGTGACTTACATCAATTGTCTTGATTCTAATCAAACTCTTGATGATGATGATTTTGTAAATGAACAATTCTTAACTCATCTTAATAAGGTAAATAAAAAAATAAAATAATCGAGTTCAAGTTAATGAAGATGAAACTGTTGTTATTAATCTTGATTCTAGTATCCAACTGCACGAGATTAGGATAGGGTTTACCCTTAATGAGCATGAGCGTGTGAAACTAGAAGTATCACTAAATGAATTTTTAGATATCTTCGCATGGTCTTATGATGACATGCCCAACATTGACCCTGAGATAGCTCAGCACGAGATTCCAACTCTCCCAGAATGCTAACTAATCAAATAAAAACTGCGAAAGCTTCACACCAAATGGCCGCTTAAAGTTAAGGAAGAAGTGGTCAAACAGTTGAACGTGGGTTTCATTCGTGTGATTGGATATCCCACATGACTATCTAACATCGTACCCGTGCCGAAATATGGAGGAAAAGTTCTCATGTTTATTAACTACTGTGATTTGAACAAAGCCTCTCTGAAGGACATGATCATGGATAATATATCTATCCATGCTCTCAAGTCATTTGTTGATGGGTTTTCCAGATAGAATCAGATCAAGATGCACCCGGATCATCAAGAGAAAATTGCATTTATCACTCCTTGGGGAACCTTATGTTACACCGTTATACCATTTGGTCTAAAAAATGTTGCGGCTACCTACCATAGGGCCTCCATAACCATCTTTCACGATCTGATACATAAAGAAGTCAAGGTCTATGTGGATGATATGATTATCAAGTCTAAGACTAGGGAATGTCTTGTTCCCATTCTCCGAAAGTTCTTTGAGCGACTACGGCAATACCAAATGCGACTTAACCCTCATAAATGTGCTTTTGGATTTACTAAAGGAAATCTCTTGGGATTCATGGTTAGAAAAAAAAGGATTGAAGCAGATTCTACCAAGCTGAAAGCCATAGTCGAAATGCCACCACCCCGAATAGAGAAAGAATCCCAGGGATTCCTTGAAAAACTATAGTATATCAGTCGGTTCATCATCTAGTTGACTTCTATTTGTGAACACATCTTTAAACTCCTTCGAAAGGATTCCACTAAGGTTTGTAATGAGGCTTTCCAAGAAGCCTTTGATCGAATCAAGCAATACCTAATTCGACCTCTGGTACTCATATCGCCACAGCCTGGTCTTACCCTACTCCTATACTTGACCATAATAGATACAACAACTGGGGCTTTATTGGCCCAATATCTTGAAGAGACCTTCAAAGAGAGGTCCATTTACTAAGCCAGTCATAAGTTGGCCGAGTATGAAGTCAACTACACTGCTTTGGAGAAAGATAGTGTCACCCTTGTTTGGATCATCTAAAAATTACGACACTACATGCTCGACTTTCCTATTAAACTCGTGTCCCAAATGGATTCTATCAAATATCTGCTCAAGAAACCCTCCCTGTATAGACGAATGGATCGATGGTTAATGCTATTAGTCGAATTTGACATTGTGTATGTCAGGCAAAAAGCCATGAAAGGAAGAGCCATATCTGACTACCTCACTGACTATCTTATGGAAGAAACCGATGTTTGGATTTTTGAGTTCCCAGATGAGAATAACCTTTGTACCTCCCAAGAGAAACTTAGGTGATAAATGTTCTTTGACGGCGCCTCCAACAAGAAAGGATACGACAATGGGATACTCCTAATTGACCCTGATGACTTATATTCCCATTGCCATCAAACTGGATTTCCCCTGTACTAATAACATGACCGAATACGAGGCATGAATGGTAGGCCTCATAATCTCTCTCAATAAAGGAATTTGATACCTATATGTCTACGAGGATTCTGCCCTCATCATTGGTAAGTACTCAGAAGATGGAAAGTTAAGGACGAGAAACTCTTACCTTTCCATGCCCACCTAGAAGAGTTGGCCTCCCAATTAAAAGATATCACCTTACACTGCTTGACCCTAGCAAATAATAACTTAGATGATGCCTTTGCTGTCTTTGCCTCCATGGTTGACATGTCTGAAGGAATAACAATGCGCCCTTCCTAGTCCAAAAGAAAGATAAACCTACCCATTGCTACCATATTGAGCTCATCACAAATGAAGATCCTAATTTAAATAATTGCTGGTACTACGATATTTGGCGCCTCCTTAATCATGACAGTTATCCCAAAAATTCTAATAAAAAAGACCGAGCAACCCTTTACAAATTGGTTGCCCAGTGTATTATCTATGATAAAGTACTCTTCAAGAGAATCTTCGATGGAACCCATTTACACGCATCTCATGGGGTGATATTAAAGAGATGATGTAGAAAATCCATTGTGGAGAGTGCCGACCCCACATGAATGGCCATATGCTCGCTAAGAAGTTCATCTGACAGGGTTACTACTGGATTACCATGGTTCAGGATTGCACCGCCTACATCCGGAGATGCCCTAAATACCAATAATTTTCCAATTTCCAACACTTGCTTCTGCGACAATTATACAACATGACTTCTCCCTGGCCATTCTCCATATAGTGCATCGATATCATAGGGAAAGTTACACCCAAGACCTCCAACGAACATGAATTCATTATTTGCCATCGATTACTTCACCAAATGGGTCAAATTCGAGTCATACGTAGTTCTAAATGACAAAAAGTGGCCAAGTTCATTCGAAAAAATATCATTTGCCGATATAGGGTCTCGCATGAGCTTGTATCAGACATCGGGTTGTATTTTGAGGCAGAAGTCACGGAAGTGATCAACGAGTATTGTATCCAGAGACATAAATCTTCTCCCCACCGACCTCAAACCAACGGTTCATTTGAAGCCACCAATAAAAACCTCAAAGGAAGCATTAGTAAAATTATAGAGAATTATCGAGATTGGGCCGATCAAATCCCTTATGCCCTCTGGGTATACTGCACTTGAGTTCGAACATCTACAGGGGATACCCCTTACTCTTTGGTAAACGACATGGAAGCAGTGCTACCCGTTGAGCTAGAAATTCCTTCAGTACAGATCATACTTGAAAGCAAAGTCTGCGAGGAAGATTGACATCCGAGCTATCTTGACGAGTTGTCACTCTTGGATGAAAGGACGTTAAAAGCTCTATATCACATATAAGGATACCATCATCAAATGACATGATCATTCAATAAGAGAGTCAAGGACCGTGGTGTCCACTAAGGGTATTTAGCCCTTAAAGAAATAGTAGAACCTATCTGGGACCCCAGATGGAAATTCAAACCCAATTGGAGTGGCCCCTACATTGTGAAAAAGTTCATATCTAGGGGTGTCGCTTTGCTCACCGACCTTGATGGTCGAAGAGATGGATTGTCCAGTCAACTTGGACTGTCTCAAGGAAATCTCGGCGTGCTACGACTCTTCTCATCTCGCTTTTATTCTAAAAAAAAATCTACATTTCCCTCTACTCAGAACTACGTGGGCTCTGATCCTCTGAAAATCTTTCTTCTTTCAAAAATGAAACTAAAAAATTTTTCAAACCCCCCGAGGTACGTAGGCAGCTCATACGCTTCACATGAGCATGACCCATTTCTTTTTCATAAAATGATACTCTTTTATTATCTTTTAGAACGACAGTTCATTTTTATCATGTACATGAACAAAATTATGTATGCCATAGTGATTGGTATAGATAATTAAAATGCAAAAAATCATCAAGAGGCACAAAAATATAATTAAATTTTTCTTTATTTTATTGATGAAATTTCATGTTACAATTACATCGGCATAGGAAGTCAAACAACTTACGCACCAACCTAACCTTATTATCCTATGAATAAGCCAAATTACTCCTAAATAACCTTCCCAAAAGTTTTCCTACCAAAAAACAACCAGTTACATAACCAAACACCATACAAAAGCTTCACAAATAAATTCCCCAGGGTTCCTACCCGCAACTACTAGAAGAACCATCCCCATCATCATCTACATCCTGGCCCCCTCAAACCTCCCCTGTCAGAATAGAATGCCGCAGGTGATCCATGGAATGGTAAGCCCTAACTATCCTAGGAAAAATAATAATGCCTCCTCCATGGTGTCAAATATGGAGAACCACCTTTGCCCGATCTCCACATCCAGCATTTTGGAAAGTACCCTCATCCACAACACTTCATGTAATCCCCAGAAACATTCCAGACTCGTCCAACGTATTGAGAAGAACAAATCAACGGTCGACTATTCTCCCACAGAGAGCCCAACCGCATGCACAGAAGTTCTATCAAAACCTTTATAGGAAAGAACTCTAGTGTTCGAGATGGAATAATTTGATCCCAGTCGACTTGGCACAAGAGCCGCCAGGAAAAGTAAAAAGAGGTCTGTTGGAGGACAACCAACCTAACTCATTGGTATTCCCCCAGTTCTAGAATGGGATATGATTCCTCCCACCAAGGCAGTGACCAACGCAAACCTCAAGCCTCATGCTCCATAAACCAGTTCTTCCAGCTCTCGATGTCTAGGCCTATGCGACGATGCAATATTCCCTCACGTGATTCCTCCCACCAAGGCAGTAACTAATGACGATGCAATATTCCCTCACGTGAGGGGATAATCGGGTTATAAAAGAATTATCCATATGAGACACACCAATTTAGAACCTCTTATTGTTCTTTCTGTAAAGGTCTCAACCTGGCCGAGTATGAGGTTGATAATGTAATGCATGACTTTATTTTGAGAAGTGTGGTCTTGGCTGAAGGCAATAGGATGAGGCAGGTTATATAGGTCCTACCCTGGTTTCATCCAGTAAAGAGGATGAGGTTGTCGTTACTGACGAAATGCTCCCCTGAGATCTTGGCCTACTGGATGGTCGAGGTTGTGAGTGACGAGGCTGACCCTGGTCTGGACAAGTCTTGGAAACGACCTAAGTGGGGTCCTTTGTGAAAGCTCGACTACTACAACTAGAGACTCTCATACTAATATGAGATCACAATTAGTCATATCAATCACCCCTAGCCCTTAGTCTTCTGCGTGAGTAGGAGGCTGAGGGGTATAAGTCAATTCGGACTATAATGAGACGTCTCTAACATGTTGGTTGGATGCAACTTGATGGGTAAAAGAGTGACACATGTCATTATTCTGGTTGGGTAGCATTTGTCTCTAGATTGATTCAATGACTGAACGCTTTGGGTCTCACACCTTAAATGATGAGGTGTGTAGGGAAAGGTGAACACATATTTCTTTTTACTTAAAACCCATAAGCATTTTCTCTCTCCTTTTTACCCCCAAACTCTTGTTATTTCTCTCTCTATATATAGAGCTTCCAAAACCTTCTTTCTGTCGTCTTAATCCTTCATTCTCAAAAGACTCCTAACCATCCTTTAGGTTATTTTCGGCTGCAATCATCCTTAGGTAACTTTTCTTACTTTTTCCCTATTTTATTTTGTTGTGATAATTGAGTTCTAGCAACTTTAGTTTTTTCGGTGAGGGTTTGGTTTTTCGACAGGGGTTTTAAGAAGTTTAGGTATAAAATCATCACATGTGGGGTTATTGTAGGCTTCTAGTGGTGGTTAGGGTTATCTTAGGAAGTTTTTTGAGGATTTCCTACCATTATTGCCTTTTTTCGGTGACCACCAGTCATCTTCTCCGTCCAGCTGCAAAGTTGTGTTCTTAGTGTTCTTTATAAAAAATAATTCATCTTTTTTTGCTTAATCTTTGGTCAACTGAAGTCAAAGTTGCAAACTTATTTGTTCCTTTTCCAGTTTTAATACAAGTTGAGTCTTGTATTGTTGATGTTAAGGAGGTTGTATAAACTAGCCGAGGAGTTTCCCAGCGTAAGAGAGAAGTACTTTGAACAAATTAGGAGGGTAGAGTTTGAGGAGGTCGAGAGTCGTAAGGCCGAGGCCTTTCCCATTTGCCCAATTTATCCACCTCCCCTAGCTGTCATATGCCCCCAAGTTACTAAGCCTTGTGACCCCATGTCTGAGTCATCCTCATCATCTGATGACCCTATGTCTACCTCTCAGCAAGCCGAGAGTGTTGATTAATATGAGGAAGCCATGGAATATTAGGCATCCCAAGCCGAGGGGTCTGATATGGAAAAGGCTTCGTCACGTGTCTCGTCTTCCTAAAGGGCCTAGACATCGAATCAATCTGATTCTGTTAAGATAGTTGAGCCTAGTGTAGTGATCCCTCCTCCAATAAATGCAATTCCTCTCTCGGCTACAACTGGGGTCGAGTTTGTACAAAGGTTTCCTAATGGTGACCCTACCAATCCTCAAGCTGAGGCACCAGAAGATAGTAGTGAGGAGAGTGAACTTAATATATCTATTACTGAATAATATGAGATAACTGTATCTGAAGTTGACCTCTTAGTCTGGAGGCATCTCTACTGCATGGATTCTTCTATCTCCATAAGAAAGCCTCTTAAAGACTAGAGATCTTATCATGGATGAGAGGGTGAAGTCTGTCTTTATGAACAGATGTTTAAGGCCAGCTTTCATTTGCCCATTCACCCCACCATACGAGCTATTCTGACACATCTAAGGCTTGCTCCTTCTCTGCTTTCTCCAAATGTATGGAGGGTTATTCTTGGATTCATTTCCCTTTGAAAGGTAGTCCATCAAACCAACCTTCCAGTTAACATATTCATTGCTTGATATACACCTTTGTTTTCTAAGACTCAGCCTAGTTACTACCATCTTGTAGATAGGAAGTCCGAGAAGAACGTTTTGTTGGTCACCCAAACTTCAAACCACAATTAGAAACCCCACTACTTTTTTATCTCCCGGGCTTGGGAATTTGGTCCTAACCAAGACTGTGGGAACTCTGAACCCTGGACCCCTCTAAGGTGGGCCAAAGTCTTTACGTTGGCTAAATTTGATGCGGGGTTGAACCGTGATGCCTTTGAAGAGGTTAACAAACTTCGTAACTAAGGTGAAAATGGTCATCTCATGAAGTTAGAACATTTAATTGCCCCATATTATCCGAGTTAGATAGGTTTGGGGGTTGAACCCCTAGCCAAGCTACGTAAGTAATTTATCCTTGCCAATTGTTGTCTCGTACTTTATAATTTACCGTAATTAACTCTGAGGTTTACCTCTTACAGATCGTATGGAAGGTATATCAGATGAGTTTTGTAACATGGTGGCCCCTAACTTGAGCAAGCTCGTTGGTAAGCACAAATTACGATCCCAGCAGAACTGATGATGCTGGGAAGAAAAGAAAAGGTCGAACCGGCGATACCACCACCACTCGTCCCTCAAAGTAGGGTCGTTCTGACTAGGAAATTTCGATCTCGACTGACGACGCTCTGACTTCTCATCCATTGCAACTAAATATTGATTATGAGAGCATCATCGGCCATGGAAAGAAAGCCATAGACGATATCGGCTCTCTCATCTCTGAGGTCGACATGCATTTCCAAAAGGAAATGGACATCTCTCTATTAACTGAAATTTCTGTTCATAGGGTTGTTT
This sequence comes from Sambucus nigra, assembly GCA_949130495.1. Taxonomy (NCBI): domain Eukaryota; kingdom Viridiplantae; phylum Streptophyta; class Magnoliopsida; order Dipsacales; family Adoxaceae; genus Sambucus; species Sambucus nigra. Next base: position 341,212,243 of record OX422224.1, read on the forward strand.
AGGTACTTTTCAAGAACAATCTGTGTGTAGTCTCTTCCTTAATTATGTCTCATACTAACTTGTCTCCCCTTTATTTTGCAGGGTGGGGTCTGTTTTCATCGTATGGGAGACTGGATCAATAAGAAGTTGCCCTTAATTCATAAGGGGAGCGACGTTGCATCTAGGAAAATAGTCTGAGGGAAGAGATTCAGACAACCAAATCGGCCCTAGAGGAGATGACAAATCAAGTCACCGACTTGAAGACTGAGCATGTCAACATTTTGAAGACTATGGCCGAGAGTAAATAGGAAAAAATTGATGCTGTATTGGAGCAGCCTTGGATAAGGCTAAGGCATAAGCTATAGCTGACTTCAAAGAATCTGATGAATTTGGAGGTTATGCCTTAGAATACCTAAAATGGGGATCAAGATTATTGACCGATGGGCCATTTTAAAGCATGATGAGGTCAGGATTCTGTCACCGAATGACTTCTTGGGCCTTGATTTCAGCGATCCCCTCCTTGAAACTACCCTTGTCGAGGTAAAAAAAACCTTGCTGACCCTATGGAGACCAAGCTTATTGATGTTATAAAAACCAATGAAAATGCAGTCGAGTTGGACCTTAATGATGATGGGGCTGAGACTACTAATGTTGGGGTTGATGGTGGCAACTCAGGCAGGTGGTGATGGGAGTTTGCACCTTTGGTCTCTTATAACTTTTTGTTTTTACTTTTTTGCTATGACAACCATCCTTTAATGGCTTTATACTTTTTTCTTTGTATTGAACATCAGTAATCTCTTTTGTAGTGAATGAAGTTTTTGTTTCTATCATTCTCTATGTTGTGCTTTCTCTGATCTTTTCCTTAGTAGAATTATTTGATTTCACCACTTAATGGTGTTTAAGGAATATGAATCGTAATTTGAATCCACTAAACTATGATGTTTTATCACAAGTTACCTCTCGTCTTCTTGAGAGTGTGTGGATGAGTGTCGTCTCACCCATGCATTGTCGTCTCATCCGAGAGAGTATAACCACCAAGTTAATGATGTTTAATAAATGAACCCCAATCAAGTGATTTTTAAATTTGAATCCACTAAATTATGGTGTTTTATCACTAGTCCCATCTCGTTATTTGGAGAGTGTATGGATGAGTGTCATCTTGTCCATGTATTGTCATCTCGAACGAGAGAGTATAACCACCATGTCAATGATGTTTAATAATAAATCCTTCTCAATGTTATTGTCAGTCCATGGACGAGGTCAACCCCACCTGGACTGTCATAGCACCGAGAGCAACTTAAGGCTACTTGACCATGAATGATGTTTTATAGCTTAAGATGAGTTGATACAAGAAAACAACAAATATTCAAACAAATATACAAAGTATGAGAGAACAATTGAGATTTTTTTTAAATTTCGTGCATATTTCATTCATCATCTGAACCTCATATACTTGTATTATGATAGACGAAAAGGAGAAAATAAAAAATAAATCTTACTGGTAATGTTTCTTTCAGTGATATGCGTTCCATGGGTTGGAGAATGGCTCTCCTTCCATATTTTCCAATCGATACATCCCTGGGAACACCTCTTCAACCACTCTGTATGGACCATTCCAATTCAGATGAAGCTTGTTAGGATTTTGTCATGTCTTCTTCAATACTAGGTCTCCTTCCTTCAGTGGGCGTGCCTTTACTCTCTTATTGTAGAACTTTATTGTCTATTACTGGTAGGAAACTTTCCTAACCTTAACATCTTCTCTCCTTTCTTCCATAAGGTGAAAATAAAGTCTTCATTCAGTAACATTTTCTTCTAGGCCATAGGTCTGAACCCTATAGGTAGGGAGGCTTGGCTTTGTCGGCACTAATGCCTTTAATCCATAAGCCAACATAAATGGAGTTTCCTCGATAGGAGTCCTTTTTGTTGTCCTATAATCCCATAGGATAACATATACTTCCTTAATCCATCTCCCTTTGGCATCTTCTAATATCTTCTTGATTCCATCAAGGATCATCCCATTCGTTACTTCTTTCTGCCCATTGGCCTGAGGTCGGCCAGGCATGGAGAAAAGATGCTTAATGCCAACTCGTTCACAATATTTCTTCAAGGAGATGTTCTTAAATTGCATCCCATTATTAGAAATCGAGGTATTGGGTAGGCCGTACCTACAGATGATGTTTTTCTAAATAAACTGGAAGGATTTATTCTCTATGATTGTTATCATCGGCTCAGCCTCTACCCACTTTGAAAAATAATCGATCGCCATAATCAAGTAACGATAATTATTCATGGCCCTTGGAAGTTGTCCTACCAAGTTAATCCCCTAGACCACGAAAGGCCATGGAGATGTAATGGAAGTAAGAGGCTGATGAGGTTGATGGGGTATGGTGGCAAACCTCTGGCTTTTGGAACACTTCTTAATATATGCAACAACATTTCTGGCCAACGTCGGCCACTAATATCCCTGGGTGATGATCCTCTTAGCCAACGACCTTCCTTCAATGTGGCAGGAACATGACCCTTCATGCACGTCCTTTAAGATACACTCTACCTTACATGGGTGGACACATATGAGTAGAGGAAGCAATGAGGTAGAACTTGGAACCTTTATACGCCAACTTCTTTTTCTCAGATTTGGCCTCAGACAACTCCCCTCTCTGATGTAGTAGTTGATGGGATCCATCTCGAAGGCTTCCATACTCACATTAAAACAAAACTCCACAGTACTTTTTTCTCCCTCGATCGTTGGTCGATGGAGAATCTCTACAGGGACCATTATTCTAATTTTGATTCTGATGGATGAATCTAACCTTGCCATAGCATCGACTCATCGATTGTTCATTTTAGGTATCCTCTTTAATTTTACTTAATTTAAATGATTCAATTGATGTCTTAAACCTTTCGAGATACTTTGCCATTCTATCATCTTTAGACTCGTATGCCCCCAGAATTTGATTAAGAACCAACCAGGAATCACTATGAATAAGGAGTTGGTAAACATTCAGTGCTCGAGAAAGGGAGGGGCCTACTAGGAGGGCCTCTTACTCAGATTCATTATTAGAAGTTTTGAATTTGAACCTCAATGCATACTCAATATTGGTCCCATCTGGCACTGACACTATCAATCCTGCTCCTCTTCGATTCTCACATGAAGATCCATCAACAAAGACGCTCCACACAGTACCATTTGGCAAAAAAAATCTTCTAAGATTTCATTCTTGAAGAGATATTGTTCTTCCTCATTCTTAGATACATTGTTTTTTCTGAACTCGGCTAGGCCTCGGTTGGGGGAGGACACACTTTAATTTCTTACTCACAAGCTGTAGCTTCAACATCTTCAACGTTGGACTCGTTCTAGGTGAACTTGGTCATTCTCGGCTGGCAGATGATATCGAACTCTCTTAATTCAATTGTCCAAGCCATCAACCTTCTTGACTTCTCATGCTTGTGAATGACCTGTCCGAGGGGTGAGTTTCTGAGGACCACCATTATATGTGCCTAAAAATAGGGCTTCATCTTCCTCGAGGAATGGATCAATGCATAAGAAAGATTTTCCACTTTTTGGGTACCTTTTCTCCCCCCCTGGAGGGCCTTGCTATTAAAGTAGACTCGTTTTTTAACTATATCCTCTTCTCTTATAATAGCGGCACTCATGGCCGACTTTGACACTGCTAAATACATATACAATTTCCCAAACTGGTCTGGACAATAGGAGTGGGGAACTAAGATAGGACTTCAAATCTTTAAAGTCTCTATCACACTCATCATTCCATTCAAAAGATTTTTTCAATACTTTAAAGAAAGGAAGGCATTTATCAGTGGCTTTAAACACAAACCTGTTTAATTCTTCCACTCTTCCAATTAGTCTATGTACATCCTTTATTGTTGTGGGAGTCTTCATCTCTAGTAAATATTTAATCTTTTCAGGGTTGGCCTCGATCCTCCTTTGATTCAATATGAAGCCTAAGAACTTGCCTATTCTGATGTCGAAGACACACTTAGTGGGGTTAAGCTTCATCTTATATTCATTCGTCGTGTTAAAAGTACTCTCAAGATCAGCCACGTGGGTGTCAGCCCTGAGTTTCTTTATCAATAAATCATCGATATACACTTTCATCGTCTTCCCATTCTAGTACTCAAACATTTTGTTGACCAACCTTTGGTATGTGGCCCTGACATTCTTCAACCCAAAGGGCATGACCTTGTAGCAATAGGTACCCTTCTCGGTTATAAAGGTTATTTTCTCTACGTTGGTCTGATCCATGAATATTGAGTTATAACCTGAGTAGGAGTCCATAAATCTCATCAACTCATAGACGGAGATATTGTCTACCATCTGATCAATCCTCGATAATGGGAAGCTATCTTTAGGGCAGACTTTATTCAGATATGTAAAATCAACACACATCCTCCACTTTCCATTGGCTTTGGGGATGATGACAACATTGGCCAACCACTCCGGGTAAATGAACTCTTTGATGAAGTCTGCCTTTTATAAAATTTTCACCTCTTCTTGGATGACATCATACTTCTCTCGTGAGTATACCCTTCTCCTTTATCGGATCAGTTTCGCATTATCGGACAAGTTGAGCTTATGACAGAGAACTTTTGGATCAATGCTAGGCATATCTTCGTGGCTCCAAGAAAATATTCTCGTCCTCTTCCTTAACAGCTTAACCAGCTCCTCTTTGACCTCTTTCCTTAGGTCTTTGCCAATTTTGATGGTTTTTTTCTGCTCGTCCTTATTGAGGATGATGGATTCTACCTCCTCAGTGTCCTCACCCTTCTTCATCTTTTTTTCATCTCTAAGATCTAAGGTATTAATATTATAGGTCGTAGTGGCCCTTTTGTATGCTTCTCTCTCCTTAGATGAGTTGAAGCAAAATTCGCGTGCCTTAACTTGGTCTCCCTGAACTTCCCCTACCCCATATGAGGTTGAGAATTTAATCATTTGGTGGACTCTTGAGGGAATGACCTGAAATTCCTTGAGGGCAACCCTTCCGAGAATTATATTATAGGCCGAGTAGACGTTTTAATCCATTATGAAGAAGTTGATCTTCTTTGTAAGAAATTTTGGCTAGATGTTTCCCATTCTTACTTCCATTTCATATATTGCCGGGGGATGTACTTTCTTCCCACTAAAGTCGATGAGTGGTTGGTGATATGGAATCAACCTCTTCTTGCTCAGCTGTAGACCTTTATAGCAATCTAAAAACATAACGTTGGTTGAGCTGCCTCTGTCTACCAGAATCCTTCGAACCTCATAGCCATGAACCCGTGTAGTGATGACAAAAGGGTAATCATGTGGATCCAAAAATTTCCTTGAAATCTAACCTTGAGAAGCCAACTCCTAAATTATTCATATCAACTGATGATGCTAAGATTTAGCACCACCGGATAAGTGATAATGAGCTCAAACAGTAGTAGCCATGGCAGCCATAGAGATGTATAAGTGTATAAGTATGTAGAAGAGGATGAGTATAAGAGGAAATAAGACAATGATGTATAGTGGTTCAACCAATTTGGCCTACATCCACTGTGAGTGTGTGATCCACTAAGTATGGGCACTAATGTCCTTGGATACAATGCACATAAGCTCACTCTCTATCTCTAGACTGTGTGTACAAGCAGAGTTTTAGCTAGGGTTACAATGAATTGATCCCCTGTAGGGTTGTAGGTGACAAGTATATATAGGTCTTGGGGGGTGTAGTGTACCCCCCAAGTATTCATGGTGCATGTGAATGATGATCTAGCCAATCCCCTGTTGACACCGTAGATGCCAAATGATGACATAATATTCCCTCACGTGAGGGTGTGATTTGGTTATAACGGTCTTCCACGTGCCATGTGATCCTCACGCGCACTGTTCCACGCGTCTCCCAAACCACGCGCTGTCATGATGTCACCATCGGCCTATGAGCCGAGGCCAAGGGCAAAGCTTCTTCCGGTAGTGAGTCTGGCCTAATTTTGGCCTCGTACTGTCGTACCCTCGGAGGGTTATTCGGAGCCTGGCGAAGGGTCAGCCCCTCGTACTGCCGTCTGGAGCCTGGTGAAGGGTCGGCCCCTCGTACTGTCGTCCGGAGCCTGGCGAAGGGTCAGCCCCTCGTACTGTCGTCTGGAGCCTGGTGAAGGGTCGGCCCCTCGTACTGTCGTCTGGAACCTGGTGAAGGGTCGGCCCCTCGTAGGGTCATCTGGAGCAGTGATGAAGGGTCAGCACCTCGTAGGGTCGTTTGAGGGGTCGTCCGTCTGGAGGCAATCTTCAGCCAGGCCGAGGATATAAACGGGTATATCAATCACCCCCAGCCCTTAGCCATAGGTGCCATTGAGATGGCTGAGGGATCGTGTTGGAATTGAGATGTGTGCATGATCAGTTAGGTGAGTGACACCTGGGCAGATACTCATTGTTGTTCAAGTTTCCAAGGCATGGCGGCTGCACACTTTGCATGGGGCTTTGTGCCCTAATAATACCCTTCTTGGTAAATGGGCCCACTCATTACCAAAGTATTTAAGATATTTTAAAACTCTCTCGCTCCTTCTTCTTCTTCTTCTTCGTGCCCAAGCCTTATCTCTCTAGCCTTTTACCAGTTTTCGTCGCCATTTCCTGCAGCCTTCAATCCTTCAAGCCTAGCAACGTTCTTGCTTTCTTTATCAGGTAATCTCTTTCACCCAGCGCTCTCTTTTACCTTCATTTCTGTTTGCTTTTTAGGGTCGTGGGGCTGCATTTTCTTTGGGTTATCCCATAGCTTTTTTCGGTGTCTTCTCCGGCAACTGTTTCTTGAATGTTCTTGAGTGTTCTTGAGTGAAAACCTTCAATTCCCCTTTTAATTCAAAAGTCTAGTTTGGTCAATTGCGAACTTGTTTGTGGTCAAGTTCCCAAAATTTCTCCAAGTGTAGGGTCTTCCATTTAATGCTTAGGAGGCTTTATAGCTTAGTATTCGAATTCCCATCTTTGAGAGAGAAGCTCTTTGCAGAAATCAAACGAATAGAGGAAGAGGAAGAGAGGAGACGAGGGGACGACCCTAATTGGGTACGACTCATCTTTCCCATTCCTCTTGCCACCATAAAACCATTTGAACCGTCTGAGTCTTGTGGGTCGTCATCTCGTCCAGCCGAGACTCCCAAACCAAGTGAGATGGACGAGATAGCATCCTCGCCAACTGGTGCTGGAACTTCTGGCAGGAGGGAGACATCCGATCTAAGCTCAAGCCGAGAGGCCGAGGGTATGGTCCCCTCCGAGGCTGTTCCTGTGATAACCCTGTCTCCCCATGCTTTCCAAGTGGCTTTTCCCCAGGGCCCTCTGGCAGATGACGAGGCCGAGGGAGAGGGGACTGAGGACGAGGATGATGATACAGATGACGAGGTTGATACCTCCCATGCCTCGTCCTTTATCTCCTTTGTTAGGGATCGCGACCTCCTGATATGGAGGCATGCCTATGGGGTGCCATCCATAATAACTATGAGGGTTCCCTCTTAATCTGAGAGGGTTTTTGATTGTGAAGAAGGAGAGGTTGCAGTCTATGAACAAATGTTCAAGGTTGGAGTCAGATTCCCTCTACATCTTGCCATCGTAGATATCCTATCTGCCCTTGGTGTTGCCCCCTCTCAACTTCCCCCCAATTCTTGGAGGACGATCCTGGGCTACATCTCCTTGTGGAAGAATGCTTTCACCGACGAGCCCTCGTCCGACCTATTCTTGGGTTGCTACAACATCACCTCCTCGTCTAAACATCCTGGATACTATCATCTGGGGGTAAAGAGGTCTGAGAAGAAACTCCTCCACGTGGCACAAACTTCCAACCACGATTGGAAAAGGAGATTCTTCTTTATCTCTGGGGAGTGGGAGCCCACCGCCGATGGTCCGAGGGTCCCCAGAAAATGGTCTAACCCTTCCATGAAGGCCAGGTCAGACCCTGGAATCAGTCTGGAGGAGAAGGACATCGTTGAATATCTGAGGGAACGAGGGAGAGAAGGTGAACTTCCAAAATTTGAAGACCTGATGACCCCCCGGTTCCTCAAAGAAGTTGGTCTGAGGGTCGGCCCTCTGAACGAACTATGTGAGTTATACTGAACATTTTCTATTCTTTACTTTTTTCCAAGTGTTTCCTCTTTAGATCTGCATTTTTCTAACTTGTCGTCCTCTTATCAGGTCGTCCTGTAGGTACATCAGACTATCTTTGGGAAATGATTGCTCCCAGCTTGTTATCTGGATTGGCCAAGAAGAAAGGGAAGGAGCCTCATCAGGCTCCGAGGAAGACAAGGGCCGCTGGGCCGATGGTGGTGGAGCCGACCACCGATAGCAATAAAAGGAAGGAGCCTGAGGCCCCTATTGACCCTCGACCTGATTCTCGGACGAGGGCCAGGGTCGAAGCCTCTGAGGGACGACCTCTTCATCCAGTATGGGGGCCTTCTGGTCTCAAAACCTGGCGCATCTGAGGGCCGATCCCTCATCACTTATTGCAAACTTGAGGGCAGTCAAGGCCTCAATGTTTTCTGCACCTTCGGCCTCTGACTACGAGTTCCTGTCGAAGATGCCTCCTGCCAAAGTGTACGACTATGGTCTGCACTCCCTTGCACAGGTATTGGTCCTGACCCATTTCTCAAATTTCACTCTTTCAGCAACTCTTTCAACAACTGTTTTCTCGGCCTCTTGACATGTGTTTATATTTCTATGCAGTCTGTCTGTGCCTTCACCTCGGCCACAAAGTGGATGGCTGAAAATTAGGCAAAGTTCCATGAAGCCAAGAGGGCTATCCAGCATGAGGCCGACCTTCAGACGGAGCTCGAGACTGCTAGGGCCGAACTCGAGAGTGCTAGGACAGAGCATGCCAGGGTCTTAGATGAACTGACGAGGCAGCACGATGAGGACCTTAAGGCCAAGGACTTGCTGATCAAGGAAAAGGACGAGGCCTTGACCAACATGGAGGCCAAATACAAGACTGATCTTGAGGCTGGAATCCAGAAAGCCGAGGCTGATGCTATGGAAGCTTATAAGATTTCTGACGAGTTTCAAGGCTTCGACCTTGAATATTTGGAGAGAGGAATCAGGACTGCCTACCGGTGGGTCATCCTCAGGTTTGGCGACATCGTTTCCTCGGTCTGTCCTTCTATTGAAGCAGTCAGACTGGACGACCCTATGATTGCCGAGGCTCTGAATTATGTAGAATCACAAGTGCAAGTTGAGGGGGTCGGCACATCTGAGGATCAGCCAGTTATGGTCATCGAGGAGACCCCTTTGGTGGATGTTGAGGCTCTGCCCTCCGATATTGTCCCTTAGGGTGGCTGTCTGTAGCCCATACCCTCATAATGTATTTATCATTTTTGTGCTTTCTTTTGTAAAACACTTGTATATTTTGTATAACACTTTCATTAATACTATTGTCTTCTTTACTGTCTTCCATATTTGCTTCTTGTATGGTTTGCTTTATCTTTGATACATGCCACTAACCTCTCCCTCGTATTTTTTGGGAACAGTGGTGGGGTCGTTCCCTCCACTGGTCCTCATTATAGCCGAGGGTTCAACCTACCAAATTAATGGTTTTAATGAAGTCTACCCTCGTCTTTTTTGAGAACAGTGGTGGGGTCGTCCCCTCCACTGGTCCTCATTATAGTCGAGGGTTCAACTTACCAAATTAATGGTTTTAATGAAGTCTACCCTAGTCTTTTTTTAGAACAGTGGTGGGGTCGTCCCCTCCACTGGTCCTCATTATAGCCGAGGGTTCAACTTACCAAATTAATGGTTTTAATGAAGTCTACCCTCGTCTTTTTTTAGAACAGTGGTGGGGTCGTCCCCTCCACTGGTCCTCATTATAGCCGAGGGTTCAACTTACCAAATTAATGGTTTTAATGAAGTCTACCCTCGTCTTTTTTGAGAATAGTGGTGGGGTCGTCCCCTCCACTGGTCCTCATTATAGCCGAGGGTTCAACTTACCAAATTAATGGTTTTAATGAAGTCTACCCTCGTCTTTTTTTAGAACAGTGGTGGGGTTGTCCCCTCCACTGGTCCTCATTATAGACGAGGGTTCAACTTACCAAATTAATGGTTTTTAATAAAGTCTACCCTCGTCTTTTTTGAGAACAGTGGTGGGGTCGTCCCCTCCACTGGTCCTCATTATAGCCGAGGGTGGTTCTCTGTAGAAGTTTTTATGCGTACTAGAACTGATAACCACTGGATGAGGGGAAACATTGATATTTCTCATTAATTTTCCAAAGTGTTCTGTTGGACCAACTCTTATTACAATTATGGTCTATCAAGACCTTACAACACTACTGATAGTATTTCTTCAAATGATCTGCATTCCAGGGGTTGGAAAAAGGTTCCCCTTCTAGGTTTTCTAGCCTATAGGTCCCAGGGACGACTTCATCGATGACCCTATAGGGGCCGTGCCAATTAGGATGGAGTTTGTTGGGCTTTTGCCAAGTCTTCTTGAGGACCAAGTCCCCCACTGCGATAGGCCTCCGTTTCACCCTCTGATTGTAAAACCTTGCGGTCCTCTGCTGGTAGGAAGCCTGCCTTATCTCAGCGTCTTCCCTCCTTTCCTCAATCAGGTCCAAGTCGAGTCTTCTCTCTTCCGCATTTTTCTGGAGGTCATACATTTGGACTCTATGCGTAGGAAACTCAATTTCGGTGGGGATGACGGCTTCTGAGCCATAAGCCAGCATGAATGGGGTCTCCTCGGTAGGGGTCCTAAATGTCGTCCTGTATGCCCACAACACGGCATATAACTCCTCGACCCATCTTCCTTTTGCCTCCTCAAGCCTCTTCTTGATTCCATCTAGGATTGTCCTGTTCGTAACTTCGGTTTGCCCATTGGACTGAGGTCGGCCTGGGGTGGAGAAAAATTGTTTGATACTTACCCTCTCACAGTACTTCTGTAGAGAGGCATTCTTGAACTGAGTCCCGTTATCCGAGATGAGGGTGTTGGGTAAACCATATCTGCATATCATATTTTTCCAGATGAACTGGAAGGTCTCCTGCTCTGTAATCGTGACCATCGGTTCGGCCTCCACCCACTTTGAGAAGTAGTCAATCGCTACAATGAGGAACCGATAGTTATTGGATGCTCTTGGTAAAGGTCCTACCAGGTTAATCCCCCACACTGCAAACGGCCATGGGGATGTAATGGAAGTAAGAGGCTGATGAGGTTGATGAGGGATGGTAGCAAATCTTTGGCATTTATCACACTTTTTTACATATGCTGCGGCATCTTTCCCCAAGGTCGGTCACCAGTAGCCTTGGGTGATCACCCTCTTCTCTAAGGATCTTCCCCCAATGTGGCTTGAGCACGACCCTTCATGCACATCTTGCAAAATGGAAGGGACTTTTGAGGGATTCACACACCTAAGTAAGGGGAGCAGAAACCCCTTTTTGTACAGCGTGTCTCCGACGATAGTGAACTTTGCAGCCCTGTACCTTAGCTTCTTCTTCTCCTGCCTTGCTTCTGGCATCTCTCCCTCTTTAATGTATCTAATCAGAGGGTCCATCCATGAAGCTTCTTGAGAAACATTCAGGCAATTGCTTAGTGTTCCCTCGGCATCTTCAATAGTTGGTCGAAGCAAGATTTCTACCGGGACTATCCTTCTTATGTCTGCCTTAGTCGCCGAGGCCAACCTCGCAAGGGCGTCAGCACGGCCATTGTCGAGCCTAGGTATCCTCTTGAATTTCACTTCTTTAAAGCCTTTCAGTAATGACCTCACCTTCTTAAGGTACCTAGACATCCTCTCGTCCTTGGCCTCGTAGGCTCCTAGTATCTGATTCACCACTAGCCTTGAATCACTATGGACCAAAATCTGGCCGATACTAAGAGACTTTGCCAAAGAGAGGCCTGCTACCAAGGCCTCATATTCAGCCTCGTTGTTGGAAGCTTTGAATTTGAACCTCAGGGCGTACTCGATGTCTGTGCCGTCGGGTGCTGATACTATTAACCCAGCTCCGCTCCCTCTTTCGCAAGAGGACCCATCGACGAAGAGGCTCCACACGGTGTGTTCTTCTGAGAAACCTCCCTCGGTGAGTGACCCCTGTCTAAAGAGGTATCTTCCCTCTTCATTTTCATCCACCTTCTTCCTTGCGGTGCTTGTCTCAGCCTTATCTGCAGAGGGGTCGGTGAGTTTGCCTTGTTGGGCATCTGTCCTCACGAGGCCTTCATCCTCAGCTTCATCATCTTCCCAAGTAAACTCCGCCACGAAGTCTGCCAATGCTTGCCCCTTAATGGCTGTCTTAGGCTGATACACAATATCGAACTCCCCCAGCTCTATAGCCCAGGTCATTAGCCTTCCTGATTTTTTAGGCTTGTGCAGGACCTGCCTAAGAGGAGAGTCGGTAAGGATGACCATAGTATGGGACTGAAAGTACGGCTTCATCTTCCTTGAGGCATGGATCAAGGCGTAGGCCAACTTCTCCATCCTCGGGTATCTTTTCTCTGCCCCCTGGAGTGCCTTGCTGTTAAAATATACAGGCTTCTGTATCCCGTCTTCGTCTCTCACGATTGCTGCACTGATGGCGGACTCTAAGACGGCGAGATACACATAAAGTCGTTCACCCTGTACTGGGCGTGACAGCAGTAAGGGGGACCCCAGATATGATTTTAGCTCTTTGAAGGCCTCATCGCACTCTTCACTCCATTCGAAGGCCTTCCTGAGGATCTTGAAGAATGGTAGACACCTGTCTGTGGCCCTTGACACAAATCTGTTCAAGGCAGCAACTCTCCCTGTGAGCCTCTGAACGTCTTTAATGGACTTGGGGGTCTTCATCTCAATAAGGGCCTTTATCTTCTCAGGATTGGCCTCGATGCCTCTTTGATTAACAATGAACCCCAAGAACTTCCCTGCTCCGACCCCGAAGACACACTTGGCCGGATTAAGCTTCATCTGGTACTTGTCCATCGTGTTAAAGGTCATCTCCAGGTCTGCCACATGATCCTCTGCCTTTAAACTCTTGGTTAGAATGTCATCTACGTAGACCTCCATAGACTTCCCAATTTGGTCTTCGAACATTTTGTTTACGAGGCGCTGGTACGTTGCCCCCGCATTTTTTAGACCAAAGGGCATGACCCTATAGCAGTATGTCCCCTTGTCAGTGATGAAGGCTGTCCTCTCTGAGTCTTCAGGGTTCATGAAGATCTGGTTGTACCCTGAATAGGCATCCATAAAACTCATGAGCTCATGGCATGCGGTAGCGTCTACCATCTGGTCGATGCGGGGGAGAGGGAAGCTGTCTTTGGGGCAGTGCTTGTTGAGGTCTGTGAAGTCCACACACATTCGCCACTTCCCGTTGGCCTTTGGGAAATCAGGGTAGATGACCTCTCTGATAAATTCAGCGTCTTCTAACTTTTTGACCTCGTCCCTAATGACCTCATACTTCTCTCTAGAGTAAATTCTCCTCTTATGCTTTACCGGCTTCACTCCCTCTACCCCCATTGATCTTGTGGCACATGATTTCAGGGTCGATTCCCGGCATATCTACATGGCTCCACGCGAAGACGCTTCGTCTTATCCTCAACAGTTTAATGAGGTCTTCCTTGATATGGGGCTTCAGAGACTTGCCGACTTGGACGGTTTTTCCCGGGTCATCCTCATCGAGGATGATGGGTTCTACCTCCTCATCGGCCTCTCCTTTCTTGAGCTTCGTCTCGTCCCTGGGGTCTAGAGTATCAATATTGTAAGTGGTCGTAGCCCTCTTATGTGCCTCCCTTTCTTCAGCGGAGTTATAGTAGCACTCTCTCGCTGTCGTCTGGTCTCCCTGAACTTCCCCCACCCCGTAGGGGGTAGGGAATTTAATCATCTGGTGGACCGTAGACGGGACAACTTCAAACCCCTTGAGGGCCACCACCCCAAATATGATATTGTAGGCAGAAAACACATGGTTATCCATCACAAAGAAGCTGACCCTCTTAGTAAGCCACCTCGGCCACTCGTCCCCCATCCTGACATCGGCCTCATACACGCCTAGGGGATGAACCTTTTCCCCACTTAATCCAATCAATGGGTGATGGCAGAGGACAAGTCTAGCACGGCTGAGACCTAAGGCTTCGAAGCATGGCCAAAACATTACATCTGCAGATGAGCCCCCATCCACCAGGATCCTTGGCACCTCGCACCCATGCACCCTGGTTGTGATGACGAGAGGGTCATCATGCGGGGCTAAGAGGCTTTTTAAGTCCATTCTTGAAAATCCCCCTATCAGGGTGTCCATATCAACCTTCTTCCTCTTTTCTGACTTGACCTCCAGAGATGTTGAATGTACCGTCTTCGTCACTGCCCTGGCTTATGCCACATGGGCCTTCCTATCTGCGACTTCAGACCCTCCTCCTGCGAGACCTCCGAAGATCATTCCCACTCCGAGAGAGATCATATTAAGACTCTTAACAGGGCCTTGATCGTCTCTCGGCGGGAGGTCAGGGTCGTCCTCATCATCAGAAGGGTCGTCCCCTCTTTTTTGAGGACCTTCTCTACAGGCATCGACTCGCTTCTTTCTGGGGTCGTCCCCTCGGCCCCTCTTGAAGGCACCTTCGTCGACGTACTTTCTGAGCTTCCCTTCTTTCAGCATTTTCTCAATCTCATCTTTCAGAGAAAAACATTTGTCTGTTACGTGGCCGTGGTCTTGGTGAAATTCACACCACAGGTTCTTATTTCTCTTGCCGGGGGATGCCCTCAGCTTCTCAGGCCACTTCAGGGACCGGTCACTCTTTATCTCATTGAGAATCTGCTCACAGCTGACCGTTAGAGGGGTGTAACCAGCAAACTTGTCATCCGTGGACCTCTTCTTCCCTTCTTTGTTCTTCTTAGGGTATTTACCCCTACTTGCACCTCCTTTTTCGTCTTCATATTTTGCGGCCATCGCCTCTTCGGCGTTCATCACCTTTCCTGCTGTCGACAGCAATTCGGCCATCGTCCTCGGAGGGTCTTCAACAAGTTTCCATAACAGCTTCCCCTTTTGGAGTCCTCCAATCAGGGCTGTCATAGCTATGCTCTCCTCATAGTCTTCCACCTCCAACTTCTCTTTATTGAATCTGGCTATGTAATCCCTCAGACTCTCATTCTTCCCCTGCTTAACATAGAGCAGGTGGGTGGTCTTCTTCTGTGGCCTCACCCCAAAGCAAAAGTTGTGGATGAACCGGTCTGCCAACTGCTTAAAGTTTTCAATGGAATTTTTTGGAAGAGACGTGTACCAAACATGTGGAGCCCCCGTCAGGGTTCCGGAGAAGGCACGACACCTCATCTCATCTGAGATAGATTATATGTCTGCTGCGGATTGATACATCTCAACATGGTGGATAGGGTTGGTGCTCCCATCATATCTTAGGGTGACCACAGGTGGCTTGAACCTCGATGGCATAGGGAAGTCGACTATCTTCGCCACAAAGGGTGAGCCTACGGTGTATCCCTTCTGAAGGGGGTCCCGGCTCTTCAATATATCACCGATCTTATCCTCTAACCGCTGGATTGAGTCATTCCAGGGCCTCACAGGTTCGGCGTGGCCGATGTTATCCCCTGCCGCCTCTTGAAGGTGGACGGAGGGTTCCGGCTCAGCAGGCCTGTGTCGACTGTTCACTTCCCTTTGGGCGTCATCCCGTCCCTGGGGTCGGCCATCTGCTGCCTCCTTCCTAGACCTCACAGCACTTCTTGACCTGGACAACTTATCCCGCAGGTCATTTACTGGGCACAGCCTCTCGAAGGCTGACCCCCTTCTCAAGCGATCAAAAGCCGAGCCTCTCGGGCGATCCTCAGGGTTTGGTCTCCCACACTTCCCTCTGCTATCCTGGAGAGGTCGTACAGTATTGTTGGAGACCTCATACGGTTCCCAGCATTCTATTGGGGCCTCTTCTCCCTCCAGATCGTCATACATGTCCTCAGGGTAAGGGTTTGCTTGCCTCCCCAGGCGTAAACACCGGGGGTCAGCAACATCCCTACGCCGCTGAGGGGGTGGCAGGTCTTTGCGTGGTGCCTGGGGTGGTCCCCTAGCCTCATGCTATCCTGGAGCTGCTGCCGGAGTAATCATCTCAGGTGAGACCCCTGGTGGTCTCAGTATGTTCTGGCTTCGAGATGTGAACTGCTCCTGCATCATCCGCTGGCTTGCTGCCAGAGATTTTAGGGCTGCTGCCACATCAGCCATCTCAGACTGAGGCGGTGGCTGACTGGAACTGGGTCTTCCCCCCTCATCCGGCGGGGGAAGTGGTGGTGGTGGCATCTCAGGTGCCATGTGCTTGAGCTGTGAAAATCTGAACTGAAGAAAAGACTCGTGAGCTTAGGAACCTTAGTGGGTCTCTTTCAATGGCGAAACACCTCCTCTAAGGGGGAGTGTTGGTTCACCAACAGAGTTCCCAGTGAGGTCAAGATGTACAAAGGAAGAGATGTCTTCTCGTTTCCCACATAGGGCGCCAAACTGATGATGCTAAGATTTAGCACCACTGGATAAGTGATAATGAGCTCAAACGGTAGTAGCCATGGCAGCCATAGAGATGTATAAGTGTATAAGTATGCAGAAGAGGATGAGTATAAGAGGAAATAAGACAATGATGTATAATGGTTCAGCCAATTTGGCCTACATCCACTGTGAGTGTGTGATCCACTAAGTATGGGCACTAATGTCCTTGGATACAATGCACATAAGCTCACTCTCTCTCTCTCTACTGTGTGTACAAGCAGAGTTTTAGCTAGGGTTACAATGAATTGATCCCCTGTAGGGTTGTAGGTGACAAGTATATATAGGTCTTGGGGGGTGTAGTGTACCCCCCAAGTATGCATGGTGCATGTGAATGATGATCTAGCCAATCCCCTGTTGACACCTGTAGATGCCAAATGATGACATAATATTCCCTCACGTGAGGGTGTGATTTGGTTATAACGGTCTTCCACGTGTCATGTGAGCCTCACGCGCACTGTTCCACGCGTCTCCCAAACCACGCGCTGTCATGATGTCACCCTCGGCCTATGAGCTGAGGCCGAGGGCAAAGCTTCTTTCGGTAGTGAGTCTGGCCTAATTCTGGCCTCGTACTGTCGTACCCTCGGAGGGTCGTCTGGAGCCTGGCGAAGGGTCGGCCCCTCGTACTGTCGTCTGGAGCCTGGTGAAGGGTCAGCCCCTCGTACTGTCGTCCGGAGCCTGGCGAAGGGTTGGCCCCTCGTACTGTCGTCTGGAGCCTAGTGAAGGGTCGGCCCCTCGTACTGTCATCTGGAACCTGGTGAAGGGTCGGCCCCTCGTAGGGTCGTCTGGAGAAGTGATGAAGGGTCGGCACCTCGTAGGGTCGTCTGAGGGGTCGTCCGTCTGGAGGCAATCTTCAGCCAGGCCGAGGATATAAACGGGTATATCATCAACCTTGTCTCTCTTACCTTTGACGGGATGAATCACAACTGAGTTAATAGTCTTAGGTTTTGGTGGGAGATCCTTTACCTCTGCTACATGTTTTTTCCTATCATTGACTTCCTTTCCTCTTGCAGCAAGCCCCCCGCAGATCATCTTGACCACATACGAGATCACATTGATCTAACCCTTTAGATTAGCAAACTTAGGAGGGAGGTCAGGGTCCTCTTCATTACATTCATCCGACTCATCATCGTCAGAGTCGGTTGTAGCATCTTGTCTACCCTTGTTACTTTTCTTCTTTTTCTGGGTGTCATCTCTCCCATCCCTTGAACCACTCTTGTCAACATACTTCCTCAGCTTTCCATCCTTCAGCATATTTTCTATTTCATCCTTCATAGCAGAACATTTATCGGTCAGGTGCACACGATCCTAGTGGAATTAACACTATAGACTTTTGTTCCTCTTGTAAGGAGGAGCTTTCAACTTTTTAAGCCAACTCAGGATGGATCATTCTTGATCTTGTTCAAGATATGCTCGCAGCTAACCATGAGAGGAGTGTAGTCGGAAAACTTATCGTCTCCTAATATTTTTTTTTCATCTTTATTCTTTTTCTGGAACTTGCCACCACTATTAGTATCCTTTTCATCATCACACTTTACTCCTATAGCTTCTTCGGCGTTCATGACCTAGTTGGCCATCACTAATAACTCAGCCATGGACTTCAGCGGGTCTTCAACAAGCTTCCAAAGTAGCTTCCCCTTTTGCCAACCTCCTATCAAAGCCATCATTGAAATTATTTCCTCATAATCTTCAACCTCTAGATTTTTCCTGCTGAACCTCACAATATATTCCCTGAGGGTCTCATTCTTCCTCTACTTGATGTACAACATGTGAGTCTTCTTCTTTTGGGGTCTCACCCTAAAGAAGAAGTTGTATTATGAATCTCTCTTCGATCTCTTTGAAATTTTCAATTGAACTCTTTAGGAGTGATGTGAACCATACATGTGTTGCTTTGGTCAAAGTGCTTGAAAAGGCACGACCCCTCATCTCATCAGTGACTGTGTAAATGTCTGCCGCTGACTGGTACATCTCGACGTGGTGAACTGGATTGGTTCTCCCATCATACTTGGGAGTGACCATTAGTGGCTTGAACTTGGCCTGGGTTGGAAAATTGATGATCCTAGCTACGAAGGGAGATACTTTTGAATAACCCCTCTGTAAGGGATCTCGGCTCTTGATAATGTCTTTAATTTTATCCTCTAACCTTTGAATTGGGTCATTCCAAGGCCTCTCGGTTGCTGCTACAACTTCGGCCAGGACGACATTGTCCCCTGCTATTTCAATTGGTCGCATAGAAGGTTCCTTTGCCAAAGACTTCTGTCACCTATTCACTTATCCTAGCCCCTCATCTCGATCATATGGGAGCTGGCACACTTCCCCCTCTCTTTTGGATCCTGTTATACTCCTTGACCTGGACAATCGATCTTTGAGATCACCCACTGGGCTGAGCCTTTCAAAGGCTGACCGTCTGCTTAACTGATCAAAGGCTAAGTCCCTTGGTTAATCGTCCTTACAAGTCCTTATGTTGTGTCCTCGGCTACCTTGAATGGGGCGTACAATGTTTGCTGATATTTTATATCGCTCCCAGCATTCAACCTAAGCGTCTTCGGCCTCACAGTCATCATACTTATCCTCTGAGCATTATTGACCTTGCCTCCCCAAACATATACGCCTAGGGTCAGTAATAATTATCCATTGTTGATAGGGTGGCAACTCCTTGTGTGGCGCCTGGGGTGGTACCTTGGTGTCTGGATGTTGCTCCATGTTTGTCGTAGTAATCATCTCCAGCACGACTCTGGTGGATCTTACCAACACATTTTGGCTAACGGCATTCAACTTATCCTGCATTACCTATTGACTAGCCACCAATGACTTCAACACTAGCTCTACCTCCGCCATCTTCGACTGAGGAGGCGTGTGGCTAGAGCTAGGATCACCAACTGGTGGTTGAAATTCTGATGCCATAGTGCAAACCTGATGGATGAGCTATAAACTGAAGACTAGAAGCTTGGAATCTCAACAAGAGATCTTTCAATGGTGAAATAGCTATATAAGAGGAGAGAATCGGTTCACCACCAGAGACTCCAGTGAGTATAAGTTAGAGAAGGGAAGAGATGATAATCCTCTTTCCCACCGAAGAGGCCATACTGATGATACCAAAAATAACACCACCAGGTCAAAGTATAGTGAGGTCAAATAGGTATAACAATGGAAGAAAATAAGTAATATAATGTCCAGAAGAGATGAGGCAATGAGGAAGAAAACACCTGATATAAGTGGTTCAACCTTTGGAGGGCCTACATCCACTATATGCGTGTGTCAAATCCACTAAATATGGGCTCTAATGGTCATGGATACATGCACTCAAGCTTTCTCTCTCTTATAGTCAACTTGACAGAGTTTTTTGAGGGTTTCTAATATCTTATCCCTTTACATTAAGTACAAGGCAAGTATTTATAGTGCTTAGGGGGTGTAATGCACCCCCTAATCATGCTATAGGCATATGGTGATGAAAGCTCCCAATAGGATTATGATAGTTTTCCATAACACATGTAACTAATGATGATGCGATATTCCCTCATGTGAGGGGATAATCTGGTTATAATAGAATTTTCCATGTGAGATACGCCACTTTAGAACCTTCCACTGCTCGTACTTGGGTTGATTAGATTGTACCGACCTGCTGATAGGATGGAAAAGGGGTATGCCGATCGGTAACCCCCTATTTTTGGAAAATTACCTTTTTCGTTTTTTATAAAAATAAAAAACTCAATAAAAATAATTGTTATTCTAAGGAATTCAGAATTTCCTTCTCCCTATATATTTACTTATCCTGTTTTAAAATAAATTTTCTCTGGAATCATTTTAAATCTTTTTTACGTCCTCAACAGCCAAATAAAAAGTGCATATGCATTAAGTCACTAAAAAAATTTAATAAAATCCCATCTCATTGCATATATATTGCTTTATTACATTCCGCCTTGTAGGAAAACATAAAAACAACGGGGCTCAGCCTGAAACCCCCCAAAATACTCTCTCTCTCATCTTCACCTAAATTCTCTCTTTCTCTCTCTCTCTCTCTCTCTCTCTCTCTCTCTCTAAGACCCTCCGTCCCTACATCGTACACGATTTCTCTGGCGATGAGATAACGAGCCTCCGTTCCCTGAACCAGACCCCTCCCCAGATGAGGCAGATGGTACCAAGAAAGATGAATTTGGGATTGAATCCCGAATATGAGCAGTCTCATAAGATAACCAATCTCGAATATCCCTCTTCTAGGTGGTCAACACCCGAATGTGCTACAAGAAAAATTAAAAAGAGCGAATCAATCGTTCTGAGGAAAAGAAAGAAATTAGAAAATTAAAAGACAAAGAAATAAAAGGTTTACCGTTAGTTGAAGAACGTCCTCTGTCAGCCCCAAGTCCTCCGCTTCTATCGCATTTGGATGATGTACCATACGCACCAACCCTCCGTCAGACCTTCGGATGTTATAGGAAGGAGGAGCCAACTACACAAATGGAACCTCTAATGTCGTCACCACTGCCAATGTTGATGCACCACCTACAATGTGGGCAGACCCCACTAGCCGACTCGTACCCCTACCAGAGCATGTGAGGGGAAGAGGCATAACTTTATATATACTAGGCGACATCATCCAGTTGAACACGAAATCCATGTAATCATAGGTCGCCACCGTATCAATATATGACAAAGAGAGAGATATTAAAAAATACCCTCAAATAAGGGAAAAACAACAAACAGACGACGTCTCCCCTCATATACCCCAAAAACCCTCCTAATAATAGCAAAATAAACTAACAGGCCATCTTTCGCACCTGTAGACCATTAGTCTCATCGATTTGTCAACTCAATAACGCCTACCCCAAAAGAGACAAACGGATGGAGTCCTTAGAGATTATCCTCTCCACTTCGCCTAATTTCTCCTCCACCGCCTCCGTCGTCACCTGCAAAGTTTGGTCCACCCCTTTCTGGCCCCCCTCACAATCCAGCCCCAACAGCTGCTGCACATCGATGGGAGTCACCATCATCTCCCCAAAGCCAAAATGCATGGTGTGGGTGGTATCCCACCACCTCTCCCTAAGAGAGAAAATGACAGTTATCGAATGAGGCGTCTCATCTAGTGCAGACGCCAATCTACTAAACCGGCTAATGACACCACCTAACGCCATTGGTGGAAGGTGCTCCTAGACATCCTTGAACCCCATCATCCCTTAAGAACGCAGGTTCAACGCTGAGATATTAGTTTCTCAAATCCAAAAGGAAAAAAACTTGTCAAAATTCAGAAAAAACCAGGAAATGTCACCAGGGAAAGAAGAAAGGAATACTAAAGTTCATTAACACTTACATAGACACTAGGGTTCACCACCCTATAAGATAGATGGTGTGTTGTCTCACGCAAAAGTGTCCACTCATCCGCAACTATCTCGAATGAATTGAATGCAGTCTCACTACCAAGCGCTAGGGCACCCTGGCCCGCCACTCTAAATGGGCTCAGTCATCAACATTCAACCAAGCCATGTGGACTGCACTGCTTGAAAAATCCACCATTTCTTTATTTTTTAGGAGAAAATAATGCTAGAACACTTTGTAAAAAGAAAAATCAGAAGAAAGAAGATTTGAGAGCTGTGAAAAATGAAGAAATCTCGCCCCTTTTTATAAGAAGCTAAGAGGCATTCCGATCAGCATCTCCCACAACATACCGCTCGGCATTGTCCCTTTACCTTCTCGAAGAATCCCAAAAGATCATGCCACTACCTCTTGGCACCTCCTACACTCGGCCCATCGGCACCTTCCCTGAAATGTTGTACAAAGATTCCCCCAAAATATCGAAAAATTCAGAAAAAATACCTAAAAAATTCCTAGAAATACCAAATGAATTTTAAGACTTTTTTCACCAAGAAAAACATTTTAAAAATAACACTTACTTCCCCAGTGGAACACTTACTTTCCCAACGAAATTCCCAAAATCAATTGGATATCTCCTTAGCAACGTCTCCAAAGGACACTACAAATGTTAAAAATTCCCCAACAAGGATGCATCCAATCCTTGTATTAATACGTTTTCCCTAGTGGAAACTATAAATTTCCCTAAGAAAACTTCAACTTAATCCCTCAGAATTGGCTTCAACCCTCAAAATTGGTCATCTCTACTTAAGCCCTTAGAATTGGCTTCAACCCGCAGAATTGGTCTCCCCTTCTTAAGCCTTTAAAATTGGCTTCGACCCGCATAATTGGTCGCTACAACTTCAGCCCTCATAATTGGTTTCGACCCTCAAAATTGGTTGCCCCACTTAAGGTCCTCAAAATTGACATCGACCTGTAGAATTGGTAATCTCTACTTAAGCCCTCAGAATTTTCTTCGACTCGCAGAATTGGTCATCCCTACTTAAACCCTCAGAATTCGTCATCTCTACTTAAGCCTTCAGAATTGGCTTCGACCGGTAGAGTTGGTAGCTCCCATCTTAAGGCCCTCAGAATTGAACTCAACCAACAAAATTGGTCGCCTCTAAGCCCTCAGAATTGGATTCTACCATCATAATTGGTCGCTCGCATCTTAATCCCTCAAAATTATCTTTAACCCTAAGAATTGACCTCGGCCTACATAATTAGCTATCCGCAACATTTCATTAGGTTCTTAGAATTGACCTCAACCTTCTGAATCAGCCATCCTCATCCCTTTGGGCCGCATAATCGACCTTTTTCCTAAACATCATGTGGTGTCTATGCGATGACTTTCACTTGTTCCAATCTCACCCATCGAGGGTCTCTGTAGACACCATATTCTAGGACCCCCTAAGTCTCTCCTTAGGTCCTTAGTACCTCCCAATTTCACTACAAACCCTAGGCCAGACTCTTAGTACCGATTTAGAGGCCATCGGCTCCTCCTGACCCTTGTTTTACTTCGGTCAACTTCATCATCATAGTGAAATCTCTTTGAATCTTTAAATGGCACTGAAACCCCTTTCCAACTGTCCAGTCCCTTGCACGAAACGGCATAACCGTTCAGACGAATGATCCATTTCCCCTAAAAATCGATCAGGAGGCCATTGGGTGCTCCCAGGATCCATTTGACCAAGGTCAACTCTTTAGCTCAAATGAGACTGAATGAATCTTCGAAGGGCATTGAATACTCTTTCCAATGGTCCATCATGTGCATGAATCAACCTTACGGTACATACAAACGACCCGTTTTACTCTGAAAGGTCACCGGTCTCTTTTGAATCTCGATTGACCAAAGTCAACTTTTTGAACCGAGTGAAGCACTTTGTAATGTCGAAATACCTCACATAACATTTCCAACGGTCCTCCCCGTGCATGATTCTGACTTTCCATTCGGATGAAGGATCCTTTTTCATCCGATGATCTCCCGTTCAATGGACCGATGAGCTCGTTCGAGCCACGTTTGAACCAAAGTCATCTCCCAGACACATGAGAGGCCCAAAGGACACTTAAAGGTCTCTGAATTACCTTTCTTATGGTATTCTCCATGCACGTTTGGATCAATAGATTGCGTTCTATGACCGATTTTCCAGAAAAATGTGCATGAGACTGCTGATTGGCAGGTCCATTTCCTACCTATCGATAGTGTGCCTTGAATTACCTGTCAATTGGTAGGGCTAGGGATATGCCGATCGGCACCCCCTTACCCTATAAATAAAGGGGATGACCACACTCCCAACACACCTCAAATCCATCAGTATCAGTGATCTCAGCAACATTCTCTTGCAATCAATGAAGTTTCCTTATGTGAAATTCCTTTCCATCTTTCATTCCCATCCCTTTCATACCCAATTTGGCGAAATATGATTCCATCTCCTCCAACATTAAACTCAACATCCAATGGAGTTCATCCAAGATCAAGATCAAGCTTCAAAAAAGGTCCAAAATCCTTCTCTCTCTCTTTAAATTTCTTATTTTTGCGTTAATTATATAAATTCATAATTTAACATTTACTTTAGTTCATACACATTAATATCTCAACTTTTTATTAGTTATATTGCACATACTTTATTTTCTCTCTCTCTCTCTCTCTATATATATATATATATAAGAGGTTTACACCTAGAAATTCCAACGGGATTATCCATCACAATTTCTCAAAACTAAAACACATTTTCTACGCACACACATATAATAAATTCCCGTTTGAATCTATGGGATAAACCCCACTCCTATGACGCATGTGCACTACGTAGACTTTGATTCCTTTATAGTCTACGTAGGCATTTCAGGCTAAAAATTGAGACTCGAGTCCAATTTTGCCATTTTCATATTTGTCACCTTTTCATCTATACATTAAATATACATTATATTTTATCTTTATTGGAGTTTTAACCCAACATATGTTATCGTTTCACCATAACGATCAATATCTCTATAAACGCATGCATCGTATTTTCTAAATATTATTTTGCGAACATTCATATGGATGAACTCACTCTATATTTTCCATGGTAAGAGTTGGGCGATTCCGATCTCGATTATATATACATGCAGACACAATTCATAAAGAAATAAAGAAAAATAGTAACACAAGCCCGTGAGAGACCGAAAGGCCGAGATGGGTGCCTAATACATTCCCATTTTGTAACTTAACCCCCGAACCTTAGAACTATTGGTTTCGAACCTTCGAACCTTCCAATCTCCATTATATTAGTTCTGGACTGCCTATACGCACTCTATGAACCTTGCTTATCGACAGGGTGTCCTTTTCCTTTCCTGATAAGGCAAGCACCGTGATGATAGAAAAGACAGGGGCCATGTCGATTAGCTCCCCCTTGGACCAAATACCACCATATAAGGCCATGGCCTCACCATTGGAAAGGATCGCTCTCAAAAAACTAAAAACTATTCTCCTCATATTTAAACCTTTACCTTTTCCAAAAAGTTCATTTTCCAACATTCTCTTACCTCACTTGGTTATCCACCTCACCCTACCACATCATCTTCATACCATTTCAAAATCATCACACTTTCCTTCCAAATACAACAACAATCATCCATAAGGAGATCCATTTCTTAACCCCTTTTCTAGTTTACTCATTTTCTAGTATTATTCATCTTATTCTCATTTTGTGCTTTTGTTTCATTATCTCACATCAACTAATCTTCACTCTTTATTAGTAGTATTACACATAACCTATTTTCGTAAAAAACCCAAAAAAAGAAAAAAAGGGTTTATCCGTAAACTCCAAAAGTGAGACAAAACACATTTTCCTGAAAAAACACGTAGGAGGAGTCACACATTCGAATTTATGGGTTGAACACCACCTCTATGCTATTTTTGAACTACTTGGACTTTTATGCCCTTTGGGTTACGTAAGTGTCTTGGGAAAATACCGAGATTCGGGTCCTCCATTTCTTCATTTTGTATATCTTTTTAAATCTACTGTGAATGTTTTAGACTCCCACATACGTGTGTCTCATCCAATGTGCACATTTGCTCTTTCATAGCGATTTGTGATTCATAGAAAACCTACATCATATTTTTTATCATTATTTTTGGGTACACTCCTACAGATGAGTTCACTCCATCCATTTCATAATGCGAGTTGGATAATTCCATTCTCTCGTTATTTATATTACTCATATGTACACACACATCACGGACAAAAAAAGGAGAAGATTAACATTATCCCATGAGATACCAAAAAGGCTAAATGGGTTCCTAACTCCTTCCCATTCCATAACTTAGTCCTCGAACCTTTGGTTTCAAATACACCAGTTTGAACTTGATGCCATTCTCTCAAGGAGGCAACATTCTTTTGCTTGTTTTGAGCAAAATAGGTTAGTGACTCTATGTCTTCGTGTTACCCCCATTTAACGATGTCTAATTTTATATCTGAGTTTGGACCATGAAAAAGGGGGGGGGGGGGGGGGGAGAGAGAGAGAGAGAGATAACTTTATTTCTTTCCTTCTTCCTCCCCATCGCCCCGACCCCCGAGAGCCCTGCACATCGAATTAATCCGACCTGAATGGCAATAGTGGAGACTCCGCTGGGGATTTTTAGAGGATTATACTCTATTTCTACATGGGTGTTATTCTTTGTTCTCCTGCTTTTCTACATGTGTACATATGCTCCCACTTTTATGTTCCCTTTACTCCTTTTCTTACTTTTTGTATATTTATCCCAAACTTATCTCCAGTATGCTCTCTCCTCATGTATATATCACTTTTCACTCACTTGTACATGCTCACTTCACACACCCACATTTGTATATAGTTTCACCTTTACTTACATTCTCCATGCACCACTTGTAGATTATCAATGCTTAGCTTCACTAACACACACCCTCACCTCTCTCGTATATATATCCATGCTCACTTACACATCTCACACACCACTTGTATTTGATCCATGTTTAGGCTAACTAACACACACATTCACTTGTATAAATTCACATGAGCACTAACATTGTTCCCGTGTCACTCTCTTCACACATATATCTCACTCACTTCTACATATTCACATGCTCCTAGTATAGTCTTCATGCTCCATGTTAGCTTTACTTTTCATGATATTTGTATATAATCCCTCATTAGTGGTGGTTCTCCTCTTGCATAGCATCCAAATAAAAAAAATCTCTTCATAAGATACTAATTAAGACTCGTGAATTTCTTCACACTACATCACCAGAGCATTGCAATATTGACCAAAATTTTGTCTCGTACGAGGGGGTCACTTCGTGATGGGTGCTGACTTCGCTGGGGTACGGTTAACCTAAGAGGTATGATTCTCACATTCCATATGCCTCGTACCTTCAACATATATCGAATGGTTCTCCTTGCATCGTACCTCTTGACCGAACTCACACCAGGAGGTATATAGAAGGGAACTCATTCACGTACGTCGAGTGTATCGAATTCTCTTTCACATATAGAGTCCCCACAAGGTATATCGTGAGGTAATTCTCATACACTCAGGTATATCAAATGGCTTGTCCACATGTACCGATGAATGACTGCCCTTATAGGTAAGATGTATATCGTGGAAATCAGGCCAAGGGAGGAACCCTTCCACTGGACTACCATATTCATATACCTTATATAGGCATTAGCCTTAGGGCACTCATAATTAGTTTGTTATTATCATGCAAAACTCTATCAAAATTTTGGGTCCCCGTACTGCCCAATGTTTTGTATTATTTTGCCCTTTTTTTAAAACAGGACCCTGTCTGTGAGCCTAGAAATTATATTCTTATACCCTATTTTTTCCCCGGCTTAGGTCCCGTCCTACATTTTTCTTGAATTTAGGCAAACATAATACTGGTGAAAACCTAATAATAGTAATAATCATGCTGAGGTTTCTTTCTTTTTCCCTCTTTTCAAAAACAAAATACCAAAAACATATATTTCCCGTTTCTTAAAATACCCAATTTTTTTTTTCCTTTTTTAAAAGTAACATAAAAATACTCCCATTTTCCATAAAAAATAAACCCAAATCACTTTTCCCTCTCAAGTCGATAGCATTCCCGCCTTTGTCCTGGCTCCCTATTAGCTCCGACTTTCTGTCAACCCGCCCCGAAGCTCCTCTTCTTCTTCTTCTTCTCATTCAATCGAATTTGGGATCTACATCCACAAGTTATTCTTAGAGAATATCGATCAAGCATCGAATGATCAACCAAATCTGTTAACCATCCTAGCTCCATGCAACACCAAGACTGATAACCCTGAATTTGATCCGTCTACCCAAAATGTTCTAGTAAAGACACCGGACACATTCCCTGTCTCACCCAAACCTCTCAAGGTTTTCCTGTCTTTTCTCTTGCACCCCACCTGTCTTGCTGATCAATTTCTATCGCTCCCATGCGAGCCTAAAATACCGTACGCACCTGATCAGAGCGGGGAGGCATGGAACTGCCTATAGTATTAGACCAACTCCAAAAGTTTGGATCAAAATTGTCCGCAGATATTTCAGTCAATGACCAAAGATTTGGCAACCTATTCGTGGAAGCCCAAAAGTGGGCTCGATAATCAGATGAGTGGATGGTACCCGTTGAAGAAATTTGTCTAGATGGCGTTGTGTAGATCATGTTGTAAGGACAATTTGTCCATCTTTATGTATATGTTATGTCATATGCCGTTACAAGTTTGATGGTTGAAAATATCACATCGAAATCCGAAATCCGAAGATCAAAAGGAGAAAAAGGAATCAGTGGAATCAGACCTGACCGGACCGATCCGGGTCAGATAAAAGAACCGATCCGGCTTATCGAACCGATCCGATCATCTACCGGACCGATCCGTTTTGTCAGACTCCAGTAGCCACCGGATCCATAGCGAACCGATGAAGCCTAAAGGACCGGACCTATCCGATGCTATCCAGACCGATCCGATTTCAGAAAAAAAACCGATCCGAGTTCACCGGACCGATCCGACGAGGATAAACTCTGCCAGATCGTGCAGCAGATTTTTTAGGGTTTTGACTCCTTATTTAAACCACGATCAGTAGTTGGTTTTCTTAAGACTTTCCCACGATTTTCTGAGTTCCAAAACTCTTAAGTCTTCATGGTATTTGAGTCCATTGATTCATACCCTTGATTCACACAAATTCCATATATTTGTGAGTCATTTTTGGTAACCCAAGAGCACCATTGATGTTGTTCAACCCCTTGTGAAGTGGACCGCTTCTTCCTCTTCATTGCATCCCTACTGGACAGGGATAGTTCCAGCCGCCAACCCTACTGGAAAGGGATATTCCAGCCGTGACTACAGAATCCGATACCCGAGGGTAATTCTTAGTCAACCTGTATTTCATTGTAATCCGATTGTAAACCGTCTTTTACAAATTATAGTGAATATACAAATGGTTTTTCCCCTGTGGGGGATTTTCCTTAAACTTTGTGTGTTGAATATCTTGTGCATGATTTCATATTGTTTCAATCACACCTAGTTGCATGCTTAGGGTTAATTTGGGTTAAAAAGGTGTTTATTATATTATTTCTTAATTGAACGTAAGCGCCAACTCTTTCAAATTGGTATCAGAGCCGGTTACGCTAATCTATCGCGTATTCCTTTTTTCGCAAAATTTTTCTAAAGATATCAATTTTTTTGAAATAAATTGATTTTTGAAAAGAGCGTGTTCAAATGGAGAAATCATATTATAAAATGCCTATTTTTGATGGGACCAATTATGCTTATTGGAAAGCCCGTATGAGGTCGGCTTTAAAAGCCATTGATGAACGTGTCTGGATTTTAGTTGAACGAGGGTGGACTCCTCCCACCGTGACTGTTCATAATGTGACCAACTTGAAACCTGACATTACTTGGACTGATGAAGAATTTAAATGGTCTTCTTTTAATTCTAAGGGTCTAAGTCCTATCTCTGGGTCTATCACACCTGATGAGTTCAAACGCATAATGACGTGTACCACGTTAAAAGAAGCATGGGATGTTTTACAACTTACCCATGAAGGAACAAATGCTGTTAAAGAGTCAAAATTGCAAAATTTAACAACTCAATTTGAAACCATCACCATGCATGAACATGAATGTTTTGATGAATTTTATGCTAGGCTGTCTGACATTGTTAATACTAGCTATAATCTTGGTGAACATATTCCAAATGCTAGAGTTGTTAAAAAGATTCTTCGTTCCCTTCCTAAGAGTTTTATACCTAAAGTCACTATGCTAAATTCCTTGGGAAATTTAAATACACTAAAATTGGAAGAACTGGTAGGAGATTTACAAACTTATGAAATAGACATGTTTCCTAAATCTGCCAAGCCAAAAGATAAGGGAATTGCCCTTAAAGCCCAAGAGAGAAAAAGTGAGGGGTCGGCAAGAAAGAGAGTCGAGTCATCTAGAAAGATAGAAACTTCTGATTCTGAATGTGAGTTTGACTTAGATGATTTGGCATTATTTGCTAAAAACTTCAAGAAAATTCTGAAATTTAAAAAAGGTGGAAATTTCAAAGATAAAAAGAATTTTCAGAAAAATAAGTTTGAAAAGAAAGATTTCAAAGAACCCCCTAAAGACAGTGAGAGGTGTTTTGAGTTCGACGGTAAGGTACACAGAGCGTTTGAGTGTGCCACTCGTCTGAATAGGGAAAAGGGTAAAGTTGTCCTAAATGCTACCCTTAGTGACGACAGTGAGGTCGAGTCGGTGGACTCGGGAGATGAGTCACCGTATGAGCGTAACTTCACCGCGTTCATGGCTAGTCATGTGAGTACTCCTAGTGCATCTCACGACGATGAGGATGCTACTTCACTGGGACACCTCGACAGCGAGAGCGAAGAGAGTGAGGGAGAGGAGGAAGGTAGTGAGGACGAGAGTAACCTTCAACGCGCGTACGCTGAGTTGTATAATGAATCATTTAAAACTAAAAAGCGTAACAAAGCCCTAGTGCTTAGGATCACCGCGTTAGAAGAGGAGTTAGGAGAAATGAGAGAGATAGAGTCCTCCACCTGCACCGCCATGAGAGAGAGAGAGAGAGTCTGCCTGGGTTAGTAAAGAGAATTTACTTAGAGAGAGAGAGAGCAGTTTTGAGAAAGAGAAAGCGGACTTGACTAAACAAGTGGCTAGTCTTACGAGTGAGCTCCATTCCTCCCTGGAGACTCGAAAGAAACTTGAAGCCCTTATTGCTCAGCTTACTCATGATCTTGAGAGAGCTAGGAAAGTCAAGGTACAAATCGAGGACAGATCTGGGAAGATGGGAAAGATGCTCCTCGGTCCCGCTTTAGGTTTTGGTGACAGGCAAGGAATAGGTTTTGATGGTGCCTCCACGTCCCAAATTGCACCCGGACCAATTCCTGAGTTTACTACGACTCCTTATGGCCGTCATAAAAAACCAAGAAGGAGAGTTCGACCAAGAAAAGCAAACCAAGGTCCTCCTAATACTGTGCCCTTTTGCTCCCATTGCAAAAGAAATTGACACCTTAGGGATGGTTGCTATAGTTTGGGTCGGACACGACGTACTTTTACTCCTCCACATCATACTGATGAGTTTGCCAGTCAGAGAGAGCGAGTTGAGTTTCTAGCCGCCACATCACAGAGTTTGATGGAGGAATTCCGACGCATGACCTTACCATCAATGAATGCGCCCCGCATTCCGGCTAAAACCAACAACAACACGGGAATACACAAAGGTACCTACTCTTGGGTTCCTAAAAAAGAGAAAAAGGCCCTTGTTGTCCATGTTGCTCTCAAATCACATAATACCTCTCAGTGGTATTTTGACAGTGGATGCTCCAGACACATGACAGGTGATATCTCCCTTTTTACTTAGATTGAGTATTATGATGATGGGAGAGTTACCTTTGGAGATGGGAGTAAGTCTAGCATTGTAGGACGAGGTACAGTTGAGTTACCAGGACTTACTAAGCTAGAAAATGTCTTGTACGTCAAAGGTTTGAAAGTAAACCTTCTCAGCATCAGCCAGCTGTGCGACGATGACTTTGCAGTAAAGTTTGACCGGGAAGCTTGTAAGGTTTATAATCAAGCCGGTAAACTATTAGTGCAAGGGGTGAGGACAGAGGATAACTGTTATGGGACTGAGCCCAAATCCTCACTTGTCTGCAACAGCGCCACGATCACTCCTATGGATCTGTGGCACCAACGTCTAGGTCACGTGAACATTAGAGAATTATCCCGTTTAGCTAAAAAGGACCTAGTACGTGGCTTACCGTCACTTGGAAAGCCAACTTCCACGATTTGTGGACCCTGTCAGTTGGGAAAGCAAATCCGTAGCCCACATAGGAAGTTGAATTCCATTACCACCTCCCGTGTTCTTGAGTCGATTCACATGGATCTTATGGGTCCTACTCGCACGGAGAGTCTAGGTGGTAAGAGATACATTCTCGTGATGGTGGACGATTTCTCCAGGTACTCCATTGTAGGTTTTCTGAGAGAGAAATCCGATGCTGTAGAATTTTTAATGACCAAGTGCCGTGTCCTGCAAAATCAACACGGTGTCACTATTAACAGAATACGTAGTGACAACGGAACTGAATTCACAGAAGCAAAGGTAGATCTTTACTGTGATAGCCTCGGGATCAAACATGAGTTTTCTGCTGTGAGAACTCCTCAGCAAAATGGGATTGTTGAGAGAAAGAATAGAACGATCCAAGAGATGGCTAGATCTATGATTCTAGGTCGTAAAGTCTCTAGGAGATTTTGGGCAGAGGCAGTGTCTACTGCATGCCATACGGTGAATATGGTGTATCTGCGTCCACACACACTTCACACTCCTTATGAGTTGTGGACTGGCAAGAAGCCCAACCTAGCATATTTCCGTGTTTTAGGAGTAAATGCTATATCCTACGGGATAGAGAGCAATTAGTAAAGTTCGACTCCCGGAGCGACGAGGGAATATTTCTAGGATATTCATCGAACAGTAGAGCGTACCGGGTTTTTAACCTGAAGAGCTCTAAGATTATGGAATCAATAAACGTCACCGTCCAAGATGATGAACCTTCGACGGTTATTGATCCTAATCTTAAGTGTGAGGATGAGGAGTGTTCTGACAGTGATTTACCTGTTCCTCTCCCACACTCTGTGGACCCTATTCCTGTATTAGGGGACACACCTGCTTGGGTTCGCAAGAGTCATGACCCTTATGCCATTGTTGGTGATCCCACTCTAGGGGTCAAGACTCGTGCTCAGCTAGAGAACGTTGTTAGCCATCTTTGCTACACGTCCAAAGTTGAGCCCAAGAACCATAAAGAAGCACCCAAAGATGAACACTGGATATCTGCTATGCAAGATGAGTTGCTTCAGTTTAAGAAGAATAATGTCTGGGAATTAGTCCCCCGACCTAGTGATACTAATGTTATTGGTACCCGGTGGATTTTCAAGAATAAAATGGATGAAAATGGTACCATAACCAGAAACAAGGCTAGGTTGGTCGCTCAAGGCTACACACAGATAGAGGGTGTAGACTTTGTGGAGACATTTGCTCCTGTTGCGAGGCTTGAGTCCGTCCGCTTACTACTCGCCATCGCATGTCATCTACACTTCAAGTTATATCAGATGGATGTCAAGAGTGCCTTTCTGAATGGCATTCTACAGGAAGAGGTTTATGTGGAACAACCAAAAGGGTTTGAAGACCCTAAGCACCCTGATCACGTCTACTATCTGAGGAAAGCCTTGTATGGTTTGAAACAAGCACCCCGTGCTTGGTACGAGAGGCTTACTTCCTATCTCTTAGCCCGTGGCTTCAAGAGAGGGGGAGTTGATATGACGTTGTTCGTCCGGAGAGATGACGGTGCTATTTTGGCTGCCCAGGTCTATGTGGACGACATAGTCTTTGGATCCACATGCTCCCAGCATGCTCACCACTTTGAGGAGGAGATGAAAAGTGAGTTTGAGATGAGCATGGTTGGTGAGCTTACATTCTTCCTTCGTCTCCAAGTTCGTCAGCTAGAGGATGGGATGTTCATCTCCCAATCCAAGTATGCTAGAGACCTAGTGAAGAAATTTGGTTTAGACTCTGCTAAGCATGCTCGTACACCTATGATTACCACTACCAAGCTTAGTAAGGACACTTCAGGCAAGGACGTAGAGAAAACCTTGTATCGGAGTATGATAGGCAGTCTTCTCTACTTGACTGCTAGTCGTCCCGACATTGCCTTTAGTGTTGGAGTCTGTGCGCGTTATCAGGCGTCTCCTAAAGAGTCACACTTACTCGCTCTAAAACGTATTATAAAATACGTGAGTGGGACTCTCTCATATGGGATTTGGTATTCCTTTGATACCGATGACCGTCTGTCCGCCTATTCGGATGCCGATTGGGCTGGGGATATAGATGGATGTAGGAGCACTTCTGGTGGGTGTTTCTATTTTGGTTCTGCTCTTGTCTCCTGGCTGAGCAAGAAGCAAAATTCCATCTCTTTGTCCACTGCGGAGGCTGAGTACATCGCCGCCGGGAGTTGTTTCACGCAACTCATATGGATGAAGCAAATGTTGGAGGATTATGGGATTTCACAGGACACCATGTTCATTTCCTGTGATAACATGAGCGCGATACACATATCCCGCAATCCTGTCCAACATTCGCGCACAAAGCACATCAGGTTACGCGAGCACTTTATACGTCAGTTAGTTGAAGAGAAAGTCGTATCCCTGAGTTTTGTTCCTACCGACCGTCAGTTAGCCGATATTTTCACGAAACCTTTAGATGCCCTTAGATTTGAGAGTCTTAGGAAGTCTTTGGGGATTTGCACAGTTGACTGAGGAGTTGGTCTATGTCTAGAATAGGATGCTTCTTCATGTTCATATCATATGCTTCCTATTGCTAGTCTGTTTATATGTACCATTGCTTAGTTGTACAACTTTGTTTTATCTGTTTCTTTTTCTATTCCTTTTGAAAAATACAAAAAAGATTTTCCTTGTAAGAAAATTTTAAGAAAAGCACAAAAAGATTTTATTTTGATAAATTTTTGAAAAAAAAAAATTTTCAAAAAGAGATTTGCCTTTTATGGATGAGCATTTAAGATAGCCAAGTCACAACTTCATTCCATATATCCATGTGACTGTTTGATAGAGATTTGAGAGGCTACATCATTTCATCCATGTGCTTTACATTGGTCGGAGTCTTTGAGATGTAATTAGTGATATCTTCCTACGTGCTTGACTCCTATATCCTTTATTGCACACATGCACGGCTATATTTGATTGTTGCACTTGTCACTCTCATGTTAGCTTGAGTGTTTCCATCTCAATCCTGTCTATACAATGCATAAAATGCGATAAAACTTGACAAGATTGGATTGCATGTAAAAACCGTTTTGGTGAGACTGTGTGTATATTTTCATAACGGGGAGGGGCTGCGAAAGTTGATTCTTATCCTTTGCGCAAAAGCCACCGTTAAAAAGGACCTAAAAAATGGAGGAATTTTAATATCCGAGGTCCTAAGAGGATAAAAGAGCCCGACAAAATTGAAAAGGCAATAAAAAGCAATACATGCCATATATGGGCCATTTAGGTTTTCACCATCAATTCTCCAAAGTTTGAGAATTTAGTATACCTCTATTAAAAATATAAATCTGAGGGAGTTTGGTTGGAGACTGAAAAACGGGTTTGCACTTCCTTGCAAGTCCTGAAAAAGCATGAAAATCATTTTGGACGTTATTGGTGTAGAAATCACTTTGAGTTTTGATTTGTAGATTTGATATAGTCAATGTCTTATATTTCCACTCTTTTACACCAAAGGAAGCATTTGAGTTCATTCGTTAGGAATATCCAATATTCATCGTGCACCTATGTCATGTTTGTATGCTTTGATTTTCCTATCGAATTTTGATCACACCCATTCATTTACGCCATCACCGACTTGGTTGTTTTATGATCATTCATGGTGTGACTTTATGCCTTGTGTCACCCCGGTACTTGCCTGCTTGATTTATTTCTCTCATTTGTCTATTTGGGGACATCATAAAAAGGGGGAGAATGAATTATCTGCTTATGGGGGAGTTTTGAAATTCTGAGAATATCATCTTAAATTGTGCTTATGTTTATCTCATTTCAAACTCGATACGTCACTTGGTATTTTCTTTGTCTCATGTGTGTAGGTACATCTCTTGATAAATCCCATGATGCACATCCTGATGAGAAAAGTGAAGATTCCTGAAGAATTGAAGAACAAACGATGCAGCCTCAGGAATTGAAGAACAAACGATGCAGCCTTAGTCATATGTACCGCTTTCAGTTTTGGGTTCATGGAAGGGTAGATTTGTATAGGCATTATTCATATTTGATAATTCGGATTTTTTATGTTTGTTCCGGCATAGACATAGGGGGAGATTTGTAAGGACAATTTGTCCATCTTTATGTATATGTTATGTCATACGCCGTTACAAGTTTGATGGTTGAAAAGATCACATCGAAATCCGAAGATCAAAAGGAGAAAAAGGAATCAGTGGAATCAGACCTGACCGGACCGATCCGGGTCAGATAAAAGAACCGATCCGGCTTATCGGACCGATCCGATCATCTACCGGACCGATCCGTTTTGTCAGACTCCAGTAGCCACCGGATCCATAGCGAACCGATGAAGCCTAAAGGACCGGACCTATCCGATGCTATCCAGACCGATCCGGTTTCAGAAAAAGAACCGATCCGAGTTCACCGGACCGATCCGCCTAAAGGACCGGACCGATCCGACAAGGATAAACTCTGCCAGATCGTGCAGCGGATTTTTTAGGGTTTTGACTCCTTATTTAAACCACGATCAGTAGTTGGTTTTCTTAAGACTTTCCCACGATTTTCTGAGTTTCATAACTCTTAAGTCTTCATGGTATTTGAGTCCATTGATTCATACCCTTGATTCACACAAATTCCATATATTTGTGAGTCATTTTTGGTAACCCAAGAACACCATTGATGTTGTTTAACCCCTTGTGAAGTGGACCGCTTCTTCCTCTTCATTGCAGCCCTACTAGACAGGGATAGTTCCAGCCGCCAACCCTACTGGAAAGGGATATTCCAGCCGCGACTACAGAATCCGATACCCTAGGGTAATTCTTAGTCAACCTGTATTTCATTGTAATCCGATTGTAAACCGTCTTTTACAAA
This sequence comes from Sambucus nigra, assembly GCA_949130495.1. Lineage (NCBI taxonomy): Eukaryota > Viridiplantae > Streptophyta > Magnoliopsida > Dipsacales > Adoxaceae > Sambucus > Sambucus nigra. The sequence continues at coordinate 341,249,111 of OX422224.1, forward strand.
TTATAGTGAATATACAAATGGTTTTGCCCCTGTGGGGGATTTTTCCTTAAACTTTGTGTGTTGAATATCTTGTGCATGATTTCATATTGTTTCAATCACACCTAGTTGCATGCTTAGGGTTAATTTGGGTTAAAAAGGTGTTTATTATATTATTTCTTAATTGAACGCAAGAGCCAACTCTTTCACATGTCCAATATGTCTCCTCAGACACGGGAAATATATAGCATCCCTAGGTTACTCACAATGTTGGAACTTTAGGGACACGGGGTCTCTTTACCATCGCACTTCCCCGCTTAGTGGGAATATTTATATGATGAAGTTGTTGAGTTTGTCGAGTGCATTAATTACTCTCGGTAGGAAGATATCATCACTAGAGGATGGGGTGAATGTTTTGATAGCTCGGATGATGAACCAAATCGTGTAAAAACCAGTTCAGTTGTCAGCTTGTGTGGAATGATATCCTTCGAAGATTTCTTAGGGGAAATCAATAAGGATTCTATTCAGCCCAATGTAGATGAAGCCGTGGGGTTCATATTCTTCCTCACCTCTGTGAACCACATAAGTCGATCTGGGTACTATTGTAAGGATCTGATTCCTCATTCAGATAGAATAAAGGAAAAGGATTTACCAAAGAGCTCCCAATTCAAGAGATGATCGTTGAAGAAAGAAAAGTTCTCGACCAACTCAAGAAAATCCAGGCCAACATCACCTTGTGGGGACTCTTCATGTCCTCCCAACTGCACCAAAATTCTCTAATAAAGATTCTAACATGATCCACATTTTCTCCTTCTACCACTCCCTAAGAAGCTATGAATATGGTTAGATCCTTAACGTCTATAAGACTCCTCTCTTTCTCCAAAGAAGAAATCCCAAAATTTGGCTCTGATCATAATTATGCTCTCAACATATCCGTCAAAGTTTTCGGGAAGATAGTTGATAGACTGGGTTTTGCCGCGGCGCGAGAGTCACCTACGCACCGACCGTTTTTTATATTCGGCTCACCAACTCTATGCAAAAACCTAAACTATGACTACACTTTTTTAAGGGACTATAGCGGCCAGTCCGAGTATCGAATCCACAAAGACAAGTTGCTAGAATTTAAATGGTTTATTACTTCTAAATAAAAGTGTAAAAGATATTTTTTCTAACTAAACAGAAATAAAAGATAAACTAGGCATGAGTGTATTTAAACTAAAATTAACAAAGGAATAAAAATTATAGGTTGCATCGAATATCCCTCACCCCGAGTTAATTAGAATAAAATGGTTACATGGGTCGACGAGTTATTAAGATTTCGTCTCGTTTCGACAGTTAATTAAATAAAGAGTTGTCACACCCCTAAATTTGCATAAAAGTCTAATAATATTTTGGTGTCAACAAATACGCCGGAAATTATGCACGCAAGGTCGTAAATACGGAGGATATATGATATACCCCCTTAAATTTCCTAGGCATAATAACTAGGACAACAGACTCGAAATAAACCCGTAAAATCCATCACCAAAGCAAAGAAACCAAATCAACCCTAGGTGAGTTCAATCCAACACAACCTAAACTAAATTAGCCACTAGGCATGATAAACAACAATAATTAAAGCATCTAATTAAATTAACACTACAAATTAAACTAGGCTTGAAAATAATAAAGCATGAAATAAATCTAGAGAACCAAGCTTAAACAATGGAGAAGACAAAGGAATAGTAAAATATAACTTACATTAATGGTGGAAACCCAAAAAAATGGAGGAGAGGGGTTACTCCACAAAATCCCCAAAATGTCTTCTAACCCTAGCAAATAACCTAAAATGAAAGTTCTCCCCCAAATAAAAGCCCCCGACATTCTATTTATACCCCAAAACAAACCCCCAACAAAACCAAGCCAAAACACACAAAATAAGTCAATTTTCATCCATATCTGATGACCCCGGTCGACCTCATATTTGGGACCGGTCGATTGCGGTTTTGGGATTTGCCTTGGGCTGTTGACAACCCATTTTTCCTCTCCGAACCAATTTTGACGCATTGCACGGAAATGGCCATAACTCCCTCATACGGAATCAAAATGATGCGTGGTCAGAATCGACACGAAGATAATTAAATTATCTAAATGATTATGTTTTGAAACCCTCCAAATTATGCCATATGAAATTACCAAAATTCCCTTGAAGTAGAAGAAAATACTGAAACCTTTTAGAAATGGCCATAACTTCCTCCTTTGGAGTCAGAATGACGCACGGTCAGTGGCCAAGGAAAGATAATTTTGTGATGTACATGTTGGTAACTTCATTCCATAGTTTGAAAAGAACATATTGCCCTTGAAGTAGCTTTTGACGATGAAACTTCTCCGAAATGCAACCGAACCTCACTTTTAGCATTCCAATACCTACAATAGCACAATTAACCCCTACAAAACATATATATGTCCAAATCTCAGGTTGTCTGGTTAACGAGCATAAATATAGACTTTAAGAATGTAAAAGTTCTAGAAAGCATAAAGATAAAGGGCGCAAATAGGTTGCGTCGGATATCCCTCACCCGAGTTAATTAGTAAAAAAATGGTTACATGGGTCGACGAGGTTTTAAGAATGCGTCTCGTTTCGACAGTTAATTAAATCAATAGTTGTCAAACCCCTAAATTCGCATAAAATTCTAATAAGATTTTGGCATCAATAAATACCCCGAAAATTACGCACGCAAGGTCATAAGTACGGAGCATACATGATATACCACGTCAAATCTCCTAGGCATAATAACTAGGACAACACACTCGAAATAAATCCGTAAAAATCCATCACCAAAGCAAAGCAACATGTAAACCTGAGGTGAGTTCAATCCGACACAACCTAGACTAAATGAGCTAGAAAGCATGGAAATAAAGCGGTAAATAAAGTGATAAATCTACACTACAAAGTACGGAAAGAAATCACGTAAATAAAGCGGGAAATAAAGGAAGACAACTGAATTAATAAGCGTATCAAAGTGGGCAAAACACCCAAAGTGGTGGAGTAGGGCAAAGCTCCATACGAACCCTAAACTAATGTAAAATGTAAGTTCCCTGAAAATGGAAACCAAAATTGGTTTATATAGTAAGTTACAAAAGAAATAAATGAAAAAGAAAAGAAAAGAATCGAAGCAACAAATATCTGATGTACGCGGTTGACCGCAGTCGGGGGCCGATCGACCGGTCCCTTTAAGTTAAGCCCACTGTCTTTGATCCAAGGTAAAAAATAAAAAATGCGGTCGACTGACAGCAGGGGCGTGGTCAACCGGTACTCTATTTTCTGCTATTGTTTGGTCTTCACATGGTAGGAAAAGTCCGTTACGGAAATGTCCCTAACTTCTTCGTTCGAACTCAAAACAACATGCCGTTTGCGGCCACGCGATGCTAAATCAATGAACTACGGATCCATGGAATTACCATGAGCTGGAGATGAAGTCTGAATTGACTAAAATGCCCTTGAAGTAGCATCCGATGATGAAACTTCTCCGAAATGCAATGGATCGTCACTTTTAGCATTCCAATGCCTACAAATCACAATGAACCACTGCAAATAATGTATATATCCAAATACGAGGTTTTCTGGTTAATGATCATAAATATAGACATTTAGGATTGTAAAAACACTAGAATGCAGAAAGATATAGGGCGGAAATATGCAATATTTGATACGAATCACACCCCCTAACTTAGACATTGTTAGTCCCTAGTAATGAAACAAAAAAACTAGTCCACAGAAGGCAATACAAGACGTATACATGCATTGAAATATAACTGCCACTTTCGTAGGGAGCATGATTGCATTTATCGTATGCAATAAGCCGTTAAATCCCTAGGTTACCCTACTGGATGAGTGTCATCTCGTGAGGGTTTTCAAGGATGAAAACCACAAACATCATATGGTTTCCTCAAAATAAGCCCAAACCAAGATGCGACAAGTCCAACAATAGAGAAAAAGATTTCATACACATTATTAGCACAATGAACGAATTCAAATGAAAGTTCATATTATTGACATTATAGAATGCACCTCATAGAATTGAAACCTTAAAATCTAGGTGGGGAGCGAGCACATGCAAAGTGTGATTTGGCAAAAACTTAAATAAATCAGATACTAAATTAAAGCAAGCATATGTTCAATCCTCATGGGCATTACACTCATCAAGTGAATTCACTCGAAATAGGGAGGTAACACACGGGACATGCGGGCATAAAGAGTAAATGTAAAGGGAAACTAGGTCGCACACATGTCACAAATGAAGAACGCTATATATGAAATTAAAAAACTATAATCTCAATGAAAGATACCGCTCATTAGAGGAGGCAAAATGTATTTTCACAGATTATCAAAACTATTTAAACCTTTGAATTAAATCAACCTAAGATCACATAGGACTTTAATAGGCTTATAATGTAGGCTAGGCTAGGGTACGAAAGGAAGGATATGTTTATACGGATTCAATGTGTTCAAAATGAAAAACTTGGAATAATTGGAAATAGTGGGCAATTTCAAAATTGGAAAATAATTTCCAAACGAGCATTAGATATAACAATTGGAGACTAATAAAAGCTTATTGAACTATATACACAATATATACAAACTTTCTCTTTTCTTTTCTTCTCACTTTTTCTTTTGTTTTCTTTCTTTCTCTTTTTCACTTTTTCTTCACTTTTCACACTCTCACGTGCCTAAATTGCAACTGCAACACAACAATATCATTCAATCCCAAGTAACATTTCAAACAAAGGTATGGAAGTTGTATGTATGGTTTTAACTCCAATTTGGAGTTGGTTATGGGATTTTTGGTTAATGGAAAAAAGGTTATATTAAGGCTCAAATGGGTTAACGAGGGTAAACATATAAGGTGAGGTTAAGGCTAATATGGGTGATATAACAAAGATTGCCTATGATCATTTCATAAAGTTTATGCAATTCTTGAGTCAAAACAATATATGAAAATCAGCTCGAGTAATACAATTCAAGAAATAACTCAATTAATGAACGATCAAATGAAAGAATAGAGAGATTAACAACAACTGTAACGTTTTCAAAGAGGAACGAACAGTGTATACACTCGCAAACAATGAAAGGTACAAATCTTACTCGGTGTAAGTATATACAATGCAACAAAAGATTACTGAGTTATAAAAATCTTAAACCAAATCAATAAAATAAGAAAAACGCATGTGCTCATGGGATTAAAGTTTAATTCATGAAGTTATTCATAATATCAATAATTAGGACTAAAGTCTAATAACTTCTAAAATCGAGAACATGCATCATTGTGTTGTCTATTGGATCGGGCATTTATTGAAATTTATCATGGGAGACAAAGGCAAAATGCCCCAAAAAGGAGAAAAAAGAAAGAAAATCTTTTTAAAAATTTTCATTTTTTCTAAGAAAGCATACTTAGTAACTAACATGTAGTATAATCAAAGAAACTACCAATGAATGGATAGAATATCCCACACCCCTAACTTAAAACCCGACATTGTCCTCAATGTGAATTAAGAACCAAGTTAAAGAGAAGAAAATAGTGATATTACCCACAACGGAGTGATATCATGAAAGTACAAGTCCAATGATTCTACGAAAAATGTTAGTAACAAAGCATAATAAAAACAAATAACAAAAAGTTAACTAATTACACTAGACTAAATTAAAAAGGAAAAAAAATAAAGAATAAAAAGCTAACTATATACAACCTACTATTTAGGCTTCACACTAACTATACACTAGAAGTCTAAATAGTTGAGGGTCCACCATGAAAATGATTCGACTTTGGAGGGTGATCGGTGTACCCACACACTCAAGCATGCCTCCCCAAAAATAATAATTCCGTTTGAACAACGGAAGGCATGTGTAAGGCGAAAGAAATGAACCATCCCCATGTGACACCCCGACTAATTAAATACCGGGTAGCTACTCCTTTAATAAATTAATACAAAATTCCAAGTTGGTTCAGTTAATAGCATCACTGTCGAAAACATTTCAATAATTTCTAACCACCTAGTATATGAAAAGTGAGATGTCAAATTTTAAATTAAATCTGATTAACATGCAATAATAAATATAAAGGTTGACATAACCAATCACAGTAAAGTCACAATAGAATAACCAACCAATATAATAATGAGTCTGGAGGAAATACTCCTCACAACAATCCCAATAATGAAATGAATAAACAAGCCTGCATCCTGAATTAATTACAACCCAAAGTCTGAATAACTGAATATGAAATGTCTCTAATAGAAATGGGCGACATGCCCTACAAATGATGAAAACTGAATAGAGTCAAGGCAAAAGAAGCGTCTACTAGCAAGGCCCTGTAACTTCCACAAACAGCTACAGCTCGTCACCTGAATGGAAAATTCTATGCATGGTGTCCTTGTGGCTGGGCACCTAAAAGGTTTTTACAAAAAAGTAGATTTGAAAGCAAACGGGTCAGAGCCCGAAAGTGGAGAGTATTTTAAAAACAGCAAGTGTTTTAATAACATTAAAATAATGAATGAAAAATACATGTTAGGACGTGCACTCACATGAAATTCTCACCTCTCGACTAATTGTGCACCCCTAACGTACCATACCCATCTAAGTGATATTCATCTCCAATTAAACCGTCATAAGTTCTAACCTTTCTACTCGATTCACAATTTAAATTTCCCAACGTTAACAATTAAATAGGAGGCTTTACTTAAACTCTGATTCTCAATTATTAGGAAAACAATTCACAGAAGGTTTTCCCCTTTTATCTTTATCAAGACGTTACTACAATTATACTCGCAATTAAACATAACAATTCCTTTTCGTTTAACCGTATATTATTCACATCATAAATATACAATACGAGCACCCCGAGGCTAAGCTTCGGTGCACATACTCTGCTATCTCATCCCGGTACATCACGTACATAAGGATTACAAATTCTGAATCTCTCAGGAATTGTTAGAATAAGCACAACACACAAAAATGGAGGCGAACATAATTCAACATACCCATGGGTAACGTACATACCTACGCTCCATAGTCAGCTGACTTATTAACTCACAAATAAGTCATTCTAGTATTATGTTCTTAAGGTACCAATCTAAATCCGGGCACACAAAGATTAGATGTCCCTAAGCGAACGTAAACCTCCCGTGATAGCAAGTATGGTAGGTATGTCATACACATAAAATCATATGCATATACTAAGCATGCACACATCTTAGTAATTACCATAATTTATTTGTAGTATACTTCTCATTCTGATACCAACTTATAATTATACGCAATTCATATGTTCGGTTCGTATGTAATTAAGTCACCAATTATTCTCACAACGTTATTAGTCACTCGCGTTCTAATCCACAAATATTATTTGGTTACAATCACACTTCTATATTTTACTCCTCAATATATCCCAAATATCCCAACTATATCAAGTGGTCATCAAATGTTATCTCTACAATTAAACTAGGTTACAGGACATTAGAAATCAAATCAGGCCAAAAAGGCCATTCTGTCAACTCGTTAGAAGTCTCGTTCGAACGAGGTCGTTCAAACGAGAGTTCGTTCGAACGAAGTGGGCATCTAACGATATCTCGTTCGAACTAAAGGCATCGAACGAACATCCATCTCGTTAGAAGGCAAACTGTCAGCTCGTTAGAAGCTCGTTCGAACGAGCTCGTTCGAACGACCTGGGCAGGTCTTCTAACGAGGTGACAGTTTCGAGCCCAGAATTCCTAAATTCGTTTTTCTTCCAACTTTCTCTTCTCAAAACTCATCCAAACATTATCCCAACAGTGTTTTAAGGTTTCTAATCATGTATAAACATACCTAGGTCGTATTTTAACATATATATATAGGATCAAATCATCCTAAACCACATCTAATCATCAAATCTCCCCAAATTTTCCCAAATCTCATGAACATGAACCCTAGAAATTTGCAGTCATCAATAGACATAATCAAATCAGTTTTTGTGATATAAAAGATGTATTTCTATCATAATAATTACCCAAACATAATTCTACATGCAGTCTCCTTTTAAAAATGTGAATTTCTAATTCCAATTCAATGCGTTTTTATCAATCTCCCAAAATAATGAAATTTTCATAAATGTCTAAGCATGGAAGAAACATTCGTTGTAAATAACGTAATTAAACCACTTGCCTTGGATTATTCTCTGAATTTGGTGTTGAATTGATGAAGGTTGCTCTCTCTACTTTTTCTCCCAAAGTTGAAGGTTGAAGATGGAGTTTGTGTTTCTCTTTTGGGAACTTCTCCTAACCTCTCCTAAAACTCCCGTAGCCTTCTAATTAGTTTAGTGCTGGTAATGGGTTAGTGGGTTCCCAAATACCCTATTTTTAATTCCCAAAATTCGTTGGTGAAAATTCCCCAAATTCCAAAATTACCAAAATACCCTTTTAAGTTGCCGGTATGGCCTAAAAATCCCCCGGGACCCAAACTTAACCCCCGGCTAGTGTTTTCTGACTATTTCGACCCGTCCGGACACATTGGTGCACTCAAAATGACCACACGGTTGATAAAAATAAAATTTACTTTTTAATTAAATTAATTATATTCCTGACGCGACTGTCACACGCGTCCCAACAAAATTTCCAAATTGCCGTATTTCAGCCTTGCGACAATTTCAATATTTTCAATATTCTTATATTGCCATATATACACATTATAATCAAATACCAACTCACATCTCGTTAGTATTTTATCCGGATTAATTCTCAATTAATTCACATTTAATTTAATTAATCCCATAAATAAATATCGATAAAAATGCGGGGTATTACATACTTCCCCCCTAATAACAGAATTTCGTCCCGAAATTCGGAACTAAAAAGTACCTGGTAAAAACAACTCTGGATAAAGTTCGCGCATCTCATCCTCGCGCTACCATGTGGACTCCTCGGCATTATGATGCCGCCACTGAACACGTACTAACGGAACTATCTTTGACCGCAGTTTCCGCTCACTTCGGTCCAAAATAACAATCGACCCCTCCTCGTAGGAGCTATCGGGCTGGAGATCGATGTCCTCCAAAGCAATGTGAGAATGAGCCAAATCATCTCTAAGATATTTCCTTAGCGAGGAAATATGAAACACATCATGAATCCTGTGTAAATGCTCCGGTAACCTAAGTCTATACGCAACAGACCCAATCCGCTCGATGATAGGAAATGGTCCCACGTATCTCGGTGCCAACTTCCCCATCTTCCCAAATCGTATAATTCCCTTCATAGGAGATACTCTGAGTAAAACCTGGTCCCCCACTTGGAACTCCCTGAAGAACCTCTTCGCATCAGCATAGCTCTTCTGCCGATCTCGAGCTACCCGAATGCGACTCCGTATCAATTCTATCCTTGCCGAAGTATCCTGAATCACTTATGGCCCAAGTAGTTTGTTGTCCCCCACCTCCAACCAACATGCTGGGGAACGACAAGGTCTACCGTACAAAGCCTCAAATGGAGCCATGCCAAAGGTGAACTGGTAGGAGTTGTTGTAAGAAAACTCCACCAGTGGAAGATACTGCTCCCATCCACCCCCAAAATCAATGATGCACATATGCAACATGTCCTCCAACATCTGATTTGTACGTTCGGTTTGCCCATTGGTCTGCGGGTGATATGCCGTACTCAACCGCAAATCCGTGCCCATGGCCTCCTGAAAACTTTCCCAAAATCGTGAAACAAATATCTTGTCTCGGTCCGACACGATATTTAGGGGCACACCGTGAAGTCTCACTATTTCTGCAATAAAAAGTTGGGCATACTGTCCCGTAGTGTAGTCTGTCCTTACGGGTAGAAAATGAGCAACTTTAGTCAACCTGTCCACAATTACCCAAATGGAGTCGTGACCCCTCTGCGACGTAGGCAAACCCTTGATAAAGTCCATGGATATGCTCTCCCACATCCACATCGGGACCTCTAATGGCTGTAGAAGTCCTGCCGGTCTCTGATGGTCCACTTTTACCAGCTGACAAGTGGCGCATTTAGAAATAAACACGGCGATATCTCTCTTCATCCCGCTCCACCAATACTGACGCCTCATGTCTTGGTACATTTTGTCCCCACCGGGATGTACCGCGAACCGTGAGACTCTGCCATCACTTCGTGTCGTAATTACTCCCCTTCCGGAACTACCAGTCTCCCATTGAAGCGTAATCCCCCGTCTGAGCTAACGGTATAGGACTCGGCTCCCTCTGCTAGTAATAGAACTATCTGTTCCTGACATAACGAGTCATTTGCCTGTGCCTGTACCACCTTCGTGACAATCTGCGATGTAACAGTCATCACAGACATGAACGATCAGGCCACTGCATCCTGGTGTCCCAACTCCTTCCACTTAGCCTTCCACACCCCTGCCACCTCATCTACTGGCCTACGGCTCAACGCGTCTGCTACCACGTTAGCCTTCCCTGGGTGATATTGGATATCAAACTGATAATCCTTCACAAACTCAAGCCACCTCCGTTGTCGCATATTAAACTCTTTCTGCGTGAATAGGTATTATAGGGACTTGTGGTCCGTGAATAATCGAAACTTCTCCCCCAAAAGTTAATGTCTCCAAATTCGAAGGGCAAATACCACTGCCGCTAACTCCAAGTCATGAGTGGGGTAATTCTTCTCGTGAGGCTTAAGCTTACGGGAATCATAAGCTATGGCCTGACTCTCCTGCTGCAATACACCTCCAAGTCCTTGTAAGGATGCATCGGTGTAAACTAGATACTCAACTACCGGTCTCGGCAATGCTAACACAGGTGCTGAGGTCAATTTGTCCTTCAACTCATCGAATGCCAACTGACAGGCATCACTCCAAATGAACGGCATACCTTTACGAGTCAGATGTATCAAAGGACCCGCTATCTTGGAGAAACCCCGAATGAACCTCCTATAGTATCCTGCTAGGCCCAAGAAACTACGAATCTCAGTCGGTGTCGTGGGCTGTCCCCACTCCCTCACCGCAGATACTTTCCTCGGATCAACAGATATCCCCCGGTAGGAAATAATATGTCCCAAAAACTGAACCTCCTTCAGCCAAAACCCGTACTTCTCATATTTTGCATACAGCTCGTTCTGACGTAGCGTCTGCAAAACCTGCCTCAAATGCTCGGCGTGCTCCTCCTCGGTCTGGGAGTAAACCAGAATGTCATCAATGAAGATAATGATGAACTGATCTAGGAACTCTTTGAACACCCTATTCATCAAGTCCATAAACACGGCTGGATCATTGGTCAAGCCAAAAGGCATAACCCGAAACTCATAGGAACCGTATCTCGTTAAGAAAGCAGTCTTCGAGACGTCCTCCTCCCTAATACGCAACTGATGGTATCCCGATTGCAAATAAATCTTTGAGAAGAAAGAAGCTCCTCTCAGCTGGTCGAATAAGTCATCGATTCGGGGAAACAGATACTTATGCCGTATCGTGACCTTATTCAACTCCCGGTAATCTACACACAACCTCAACGATCCATCCCTCTTCTTCACGAATAACACAGGGGCACCCCACGGCGAAGTACTCCTCCGTATAAACCCCAGACCCAACAACTGCTCAATTTGATCCCGTAACTCTCTCATCTCAGCTAGAGCCATATGATAAGGTGCGCGGGCAATAGGCCAAGTACTCGACGTCAAATCGATCACAAAATCTATCTCTCTACTCAAAGGTAATCCAGGTATATCCTGAAATACATCGGCAAACTCTCGAACAACCGGAATCGAATCAAGTGGTATCACCACTTCCTTAGAGGTCTCCTCCTCTATATAGTACAAGTGGGTGAATGATCCTCCCTCAGGACAAGGCATCGACACTAAAAACATCTCCTGCCCGGGAATGGCAAAGATAATACTCCTACTAAAACAGTCAATCATGGCTCGGTACGCAACTAGCCAATCCATACCAATAATGGCAGCATACTCGGTCATCTCTAGCACTAGCATATCCGCGGGTAAAGTAAACCTCCCGATCTCTATACCCACGCCTCTACATACAAGGGAAATCACGGAACCCCTACTCAACGGAGAATCTACACAAGTAACTGTACTCTCGGCGGTGTCTAACAACCCAATGGTGCGTGAAAATCTCATAGCAATAAAATAATGTGTAGCCCCGTGTCAAATAAAATATGCCCCAGAGTCCCCTGAATAGAGAACATACCCTCAATGGCTGGTGGATCCTGTGGGGCTGCGACCTGCTGGAGCTGATACACTCTCCCATACTGAAGCTGTTCCTGCTGAACTGGGACTGCTGAAATGGGTGGTACTGCTGCCATCTGTGGTGCTGGGAAGGCGATGGGAAATATAAGCCTCTGTGGCTCGTGTCGAGCACCCGACTGCTGCTGTTGTGGGGCCCTGCCCCTATCAGGACAATCCTGACGTTTGTGGCCAATCTTACCAAAAATGAAACACTTCCCCTGGAAGTTTCCCCCTCGCTGCCCCTGCTGACCACGGCCCTGGTGACCGTTACCATTTCTGCCCTGGCCTTGCTGGCCCTGGTGAAACTGCTGCTGTTGACCATTTTGACCCTGCTGGCCCTGATGGTCGTTCTGACCCTACTGGCCATTCCGGAATCCTCCCTGACCATTCCTGAAACCCCCTGATCGGAATCTCTTAGAATCCCCCTGCTGGGAACCCTGATCACCCTGCCTATACTGACCCTGAGCTGATTGTGCCCCGCTGGCACCATTTCCCCCTGTCCTGCCCTGATGGCTGGGCTCTCCTGATCGCTTCCCCTCTGTCAAGTGAAAGCGGTGGTCCTGGCAATGGAGCAGTGCAGCGTTAACCACGTCAGAATAAGTGGCCAACGAGAGGTTCCCCAACAAATGCTGACGGATCCTCCAAGTCAATCCATCTGTAAACTTCTGAATCTTTTTCTCTTCTGTCGGTATCTCATCCGGATCAATATTCAGTAAATTTGTGAATTCGGCCTCATACTCGGCTACAGTCTTACCCTCTTGCCTAAGATTTATTAACTTCCTCCTCATTTCCGTGTGAACAGCTGACGAAAAATACTTGGAGTCGAACCGCACCCAAAACTCCTGTATCGTGAGAGTATCTCTCTACTCCACGGTGGTAATAGACTCCCACCACTGCAGTGCAGATCCCACTAGCTTGAAAGTAGCTAGTACCTCTTCTGAACATCGGTGCACTCATAAATCCTCAAGTGCCTCTGAATGTCTTTCCTCCACTGACTTGAAACCACAACATCGGAGCTAACTGCGAACTCCGGTGGGTGTGCTTTCTGAAAAACATCACATACGCGTTCCCAAGCAGACGGGAATGCATGTGCTTGAACCGGCGCGACTACTGGCGCCTGAGGTGGTGCCTGCTGTACAACGGCGAGAGCGGCATTTACCGCTTGGGCTACAATGGCTGCAACCTCGGCGGCATTCATGGTGCCCTGTACTGGAGCTGGCTGGGGCTCTGGTTGTGCATTTCTAGGAACCCGTGGTGCACGTCGTGGAGGCATCTGAAATAAGAGTAAGGTCCATAAGTTCGCAGTTATAAACCCAAAATAGCTGAAAAGCGAAGCATACATAAAAGAATACAACAATCCTAAAATATAGGGCTCTATATCAAAGAAAGCTCAGCTGAAACATAATAAGCCGTACAGATCCTAAAGGACACTAGAACCTGATGCTCTGATACCACCTGTGACACCCCGATTAATTAAATACCGGGTAGCTACTCCTTTATTAAATTAATACAAAATGCCAAGTTGGTTCAGTTAATAGCATCACTGTCGAAAACATTTTAATAATTTCTAACCACCTAGTATATGAAAAGTGATATGTCAAATTTTAAATTAAATCTGATTAACATGCAATAATAAATATAAAGGTTGACATAACCAATCACAGTAAAGTCACAATAGAATAACCAACCAATATAATAATGAGTCTGGAGGAAATACTCCTCACAACAATCCCAATAATGAAATGAATAAACAAGTCTGCATCCTGAATTAATTACAACCCAAAGTCTGAATAACTGAATATGAAATGTCTCTAATAGAAATGGGCGACATGCCCTACAAATGATGAAAATTGAATAGAGTCAAGACAAAAGAAGCGTCTACTAGCAAGGCCCTGTAACTTCCACAAACAGCTACAGCTCGTCACCTGAATGGAAAATTCTATGCATGGTGTCCTTGTGGCTGGGCACCTAAAAGGTTTTTACAAAAAAGTAGATTTGAAAGCAAACGGGTCAGAGCCCGAAAGTGGAGAGTATTTTAAAAACAGCAAGTGTTTTAATAACATTAAAACAATGAATGAAAAATACATGTTAGGACATGCACTCACATGAAATTCTCACCTCTCGACTAATTGTGTACCCCTAACGTACCATACACATCTAAGTGATATTCATCTCCAATTAAACCGTCATAAGTTCTAACCTTTCTACTCGATTAACAATTTAAATTTCCCAACGTTAACAATTAAATAGAAGGCTTTACTTAAACTCTGATTCTCAATTATTAGCAAAACAATTCATAGCAAGTTTTTCCTTTTTATCTTTATCAAGACGTTACTACAATTATACTCGCAATTAAACATAACAATTCCTTTTCGTTTAACCGTATATTTGTAATACCCCGTACTTTTGGCTATATTTATTTTTGGGATTAATTAATTAAATGCGTATTAATTGGAAATTAATCCGGGTTATAAATACTGATGTGATGCGAATTGGTATTTGATTATGTGCATATATGATTATATATGTACTTGGTATTATAAAATTTGTCGTGGGATTTATATACGGCATTTTAGAAATTTTGTTGAGACGCGTGGGACCGCCGCGTCACGGTATAATATTTTGATATTAAAAGTGAATTTAAAATCTATAATCCGTATGGTCGTTTTGAGTGCTCCAACGCGTCCGGAAGGGTCGAGATAGTCAGAAAACACTAGCCGGGGGTATAGTTTGGGTCCCGGGGTATTTTTAGGCCATCCCGGCACTATAAAGGGTATTTTAGTAATTTGGTATTTTTGGGTAATTAAAAGTGACGAAAATTGAGAGTTGTAATCTGATAAGGGATTGACCCAACCAACCTTTATTAACCCAACAAGCTACGGAGGTTTATTAAATTAGGTTTTCATAAGTTCCCTCAAAGCAAACCCTAGCCACCATAGCCTTTTGGAGAAGAAAGCTTGGAGAAGGAGAGAGAGAGAGGAAATCTGCAGAAATTCTACACCGAATCCACACCAAATTCAGAAATCAAACCAAGGCAAGTGACTTTATTTCATTTAAATTCGAAGAATGTCTTTTCCATGTTAGAAATTGAAGAATCTTAATTGTTCTTGAAAGATTAAAAGAAAACCCATGAAATTTGAAGTTATTATTGAATGTTGGGATAGGTTTGCATGTAGAAACATTGTTGGGAGATTTAATTTCGGAGATTTCATATCTAGGTTATGCATAAACGAATTAAAATCTGGGAATTTATGATGAGAAAAAAGTTAGGGTTTATGTTCTTGAAGAAAATTGGGAATTAATGTAGAAATTGTGATTTGATGATGTTTAGATGATATCAAACCCTTTAATGATGTTAGTATAGCCCCTTAACATGTTTGAGGATGATTAGAGAACTCAATATATTGTGGGAACGAATTTTAGAAGAGGTTTGAGGAGTAAAAATGGTGAAAAACGATTTTTGGGAAGTTCTGGGCCGAAACTGGCATCTCGTTAGAAGCAGCCCCAGGTCGTTCGAACGAACTTGTTCGAATGAGCTTCTAACGAGTTGACCAGTCGTTATTAACGAATAGGATTTTCGTTCGATATCTCGTTCGAACGAGATATCGTTAGAAGAGTCAGTTCGTTCGAACGAACTGGGATCTCGTTCGAACAGCCTCGTTCGAACGAAACTTCTAACGACCTGACAGTCCAAACTCGTTCGAAGCCTCGTTCGAACGAGACTTCTAACGAGTTGACAGTTTGGTCCTTTTTGGACTGTTTTGACTTTTGGAGTCCCGGAAACTGGTTCAAGGGTAGAGTTAGCATCCCTTTGATGATATAGTGATTGATTTGGGACTTTTGGGTTATTGAGATGAGTAAATCATACACTAGAGTTATATTCAATGAACCGTTTGGGTTGAGACGTGAGTGTCTACTACGATGTGAGGATAAAATTATGGCACGTATAATTATGAACCCGAATAAAATAAGTTGTGATAATTATAATTAGTACGAGAGTGCTATATGTACTACGAATATAATACGATATTACTAAGATGTGTGTTTACTTAGTATTGATATATGGATTGTATGTATGACATACCTACCATACTTGCTATCACGGGAGGTTTCGTTCGCTTAGGACCCTCTAATCCTTGTGTGCCTACGGGGGGGATATAGACTGGTACCTTGATGAACATAGGTCATAGAAAGACTTATTGTGATATTAATAAGTCCGCTGACCATGGGAGCGTAGGTATGTGCGTGACCCATGTGATGGTGACTATGTTCGCCTCCACTATTTGTGATTTATGTTATCTGAACTATTCCTAAGAGATTCGGAATATGTGATCCTTATGTACGTGATGTACCGGGATGGATAGCAGAGTATGTGTGCACCATAGCTTAGATTGCGGGGTGCTTGTATCGTATATTTATGATGTGAATAATATACATTAAATTTATGGAAATCCTCATGTTAATGTTGTAAAAATATTCCGGTATTGTTTCGAGATATATAATGAGTTAGCTGATAGTTATACCAATGGCATACTTAATAACTGAGTTTACGTGAAACCTCTATTAAATTACGAGCGTTGTTATGTTAAATTAACCGAGTAAAATGGGTAGAACCTTTGGTTGTCTAGCTAGTTTACGTTGTCACTTAGCTAGTGGAAAGGGTAGTTATAGATGGGTACTTACGTTAGGAGTGCACAGTTAGTCGAGAGGTGAGAATTTAATGTGAGTGTACGTCCTAACATGTACTTTGCATTTAATGTTTTAAATGTTTTTAAAGCACTTGCAGGTTTTTAAAATGACTTCCACTTTCGGGCTCTGACCCATTTGCTTCCATATATATATATTTGTAAAACCATTTTAGGTGCCCAGCCACAAGGACACCAAGCATAGGATTCTCATTCAGGTGACGAGCTGTAGCTGTTTGTGGAAGCTACAGGGATTTGCATGTAGACGCTTCCCTCATTTGGATTCCAGTCTCAGCATCGATCATTTGTAGGGTATGTTTCCCAATTCTATTAGACATTTTTACATTTCAGTTTTCAGACTCTAGCATGTATTGCTCAGTATTCAGTTTTAGTTATTTATTTCAGTTTACTTATCAGTTGTGGGATTTGTATTGAGGAGTTTTCCTCCAGGTTTTATTTACATTTTGTGATGGTTATTCGTTTCACTTCAGTATGGTGAATGGTGTTATTTATTTCTTCATTACTTTTGTTGCATGTTAATCAGATTTAATAAAATTTGGCACTTACTTTTTAAATACTAGGTGGTTAGTAATCTTTAAAATGTTTTCGACAGTGATGCTATTAACTGAGCCAACTTGGCATTTTGAATTAATTTTATAAAGGAGTAGCTACCCGGTGTTTAATTAGTCGGGGTGTCACAGGTGGTATCAGAGCATCAGGTTCTAGTGTCCTTTAGGATCTGAACGGCTATTATGTTTCCGCTACGTTTTCTTTGATATAGAGCCCTATATTTTAGGACTGTTGTACTCTTATTGTGTACGTTTCGTTCTTCAGCTATATTAAGTTTATAAACTGCGAACTTATAAACTTTGTTCTTATTTCAGATGCCTCCATGACGTGCACGATGAGTTCCCAGGAATGCTACGCCCGAACCACAGCCCGCTCCAGTTCAGGGCATGTTGAACGCCGCTGAGGTTGCTGCTATAGTAGCCCAAGCGGTAAATGCAGCGATTGCTGTGATCCAGCAGGCACCACCTCAGGCGCCGGTTGCCGCGCCAGCACAGGTTAATGCATTCCCGTCTGCTTGGGAGCGTGTACGTGACGCTTTTCAGAAAGCGCATCCGCCAGAGTTTGCAGGAAGCTCAGATGTAGTGGTCTCGAGCCAATGGAGGAAGGACATACAGAGGCATTTGAGGATGCATGAGTGCACAGATGTTCAGAAGCAGGTGCTAGCTACTTTCAAGCTAGTTGGATCTGCACTGCAGTGGTGGGAGTCCATTACCACCGCGGAGGAGAGGGATACCCTCACCATTCAGGAGTTCTGGGTGCGGTTCGACCGCAAGTACTTTCCGTCCGCAGTTCATACAGAGATGAGGAGGAAGCTGATGAGTTTAAAGCAGGAGGGCAAGACCGTGGCCGAATATGAGGCCGAGTTTACTAACCTGTTGAACATCGTTCCAGACGAGATTCCAACAGAGAAGAAGAAGATAGAGAAGTTCACTGATGGGTTGAATTGGAGGATCCATCAGCATCTGCTAGGGAACCTATCGTTGGCCATGTATTCTGATGTGGTTAACGCTGCACTATTGCACTGCCAAGACCACCGCTTTCATATGGCCGAGGGCAAGCGGTCAGGGGAGTCTAGCCATCAGGGCAGGACTGGAGGACATGGTGCCAGCGGAGCACAAACCGGTCAGGGGCAGAGACAGACTGAGCAGGGTACCCAACAGGGGGACAATAAGAGGTTCCGATCAGGGAACTACAGGCAGGGACAGGGAGGTTTCCGCCAGGGCTATCAGGGTCCAAACGGCCATCAGGGCCAACAGGGGCAGAATGGGCAGCAGTTCCATCAGGGCCAGCAGGGCCAAGGGAGGAATGGTAACGGCCACCAGGGCCGGGGACAGCAGGGGCAGAGGGGAGGGAACTTCCCAGGGAAGTGTTTTACTTGTGGCAAGACTGGCCATAAGAAGCAGGATTGTCCTGATAGGGGCAGGGCCCCACAGCAGCAGTAGCAGGGTGCTCGCCAGGATCCACAGAGACCTATGTTTCCCGCCGCTCTTCCTGCACCGCCACAGATGGCAGCATTGCCACCCATTCCAGCAGTCCCAGCTCAACAGGGGCAGCTACAGTATGGACGTGTCTACAACGTTCACCAGGCTGCAGTTCCACAGGCACCGCCAGCGATCGAGGGTACGTTTACTATCCATGGCACTATGGGTCGGGTGTTATTTGATACGGATGCTACACATTGTTTTATAGCTACACACTTCGCGAAAGCTTTAGGATTGTTAGCTACGGCAGAGAGCACAGTGACGTGTGTCGACTCACCATTGGGGAGTGGGTCACTTATTTTCTTTATATGCCGGGGAGTGGGGGTAGCGGTTGGTGGTTTGGTATTGCCTGCGGACATGTTAGTGTTAGACATGCATGTTCACGATGTGATCATCGGTATGGATTGGCTCGTATCATATAGGGTCATGATTGATTGCTTCAGCGGAAGCATTGTTTTTGCCATTCCGGGGCAGGAGATGTTTATAGTGGCGATGCCTCGCCCAGAGGGAGGATCGACCGCTCATCTGTATTACATAGAGGAGGATACCTCTAAGGAGGTTGTGATTCCTTTAGATTCGATCCCGGTTGTCAGAGAGTATTCGGATGTGTTTCAGGAGATACCAGGCTTACCGCCCAGTCGAGAGATAGACTTCGTTATTGATTTGCTACCGGGTACGAGACCTATAGCACGTGCACCGTACCGTATGGCTCCAGCTGAGATGCGAGAGTTACGGGATCAAATAGAGCAGCTGTTAGGGAAGGGCTTTATTCGTAGGAGTACCTCACCTTGGGGCGCTCCAGTCTTGTTTGTCAAGAAGAGGGACGGTTCACTGAGGTTGTGTGTGGACTACCGAGAGTTGAATAAGGTCACGATACGGAATAAGTACCCGTTGCCTCGAATCGATGACTTATTCGACCAGTTGAGAGGAGCTTCTTTCTTCTCAAATATTGACTTGAGATCGGGTTACCATCAGTTGCGTATCAGGGAGGAGGATGTCTCGAAGACTGCGTTCCTGTCGAGATATGGTTCTTATGAGTTTCGGGTTATGCCTTTCGGCTTAACCAACGCTCCAGCAGTGTTTATGGACTTGATGAACAGAGTGTTCAGGGACTTCTTAGACCAGTTTGTCATTGTCTTCATCGATGATATCCTGGTTTACTCTCAGACAGAGGAGGAGCACGCCGAGCATTTGAGGCAGGTTTTGCAGACACTTCGTCAGAACGAGTTGTATGCAAAATACGAGAAGTGAGGGTTTTGGTTGAAGGAAGTCCATTTCTTGGGTCATATTATTTCCGATCAGGGAATATCTGTTGATCCGGGGAAGGTGTCAGCGGTGAGGGAGTGGGGACAGCCCACGACACCAACGGAGATTCGTAGTTTCTTGGGTCTAGCAGGATACTACATGAGGTTTATTCGGGGTTTCTCAGAGATAGCAGGTCCTTTGACACATCTTACTCGTAAGGATGTGCCATATATCTGGAGTGATGCCTGTCAGTTGGCATTCGATGAGTTGAAGGACAAATTGACCTCAGCACCTGTGTTAGCATTGCCGAGACCGGGAGTTGAGTATTTGGTTTACACCGATGCGTCTTTCCAAGGGCTTGGAGGTGTTTTGCAGCAGGAGAGACAGGCCATAGCTTATGCTTCCCGTAAGCTTAAGCCTCATGAGAAGAATTACCCCACGCATGATTTGGAGTTGGCAGCAGTAGTATTTGCCTTACGGATTTGGAGGCACTATCTTTTGGGGGAGAAGTTTCAGCTGTTCACGGACCACAAGTCACTACAGTATCTGTTCACACAGAAGGAATTAAATATGCGGCAGCGTAGGTGGCTTGAATTTGTGAAAGACTACCAGTTCGACATTCAGTACCACCCGGGTAAGGCTAACGTGGTAGCAGACACGTTGAGACGCAGGCCAGCAGATTAGGTGGCAGAGGTGTGGAAAGCGAAGTGGAAGGAATTGGGACACCAGGATGCAGTGGCCCGATCTTTCATGTCTGTGATGACCGTTACACCGCAGATTGTCACGAAGGTTGTACGGGCACAGGCAAATGATTCGTTCTGTCAGGAGCAGATAGTTCGATTACTCGCTGAGGGAGCTGAATCCTATACCGTTAGCTCAGACGGGGGATTACGCTTCAATGGGAGATTGGTAATTCCGGAAGGAGAGGAACTGCGACACGATGTGATGGCAGAGTCGCACGGCTCACGGTTCGCGGTACATCCCGGAGGGGACAAAATGTACCAAGACATGAGACGGCAGTATTGGTGGAGCGGTATGAAGAGAGATATCGCTGAGTTTGTCTCGAAATGCGCCACTTGTCAGCTTGTAAAAGTGGATCATCAGAGACCAACAGGATTGCTACAGCCATTGGAGGTTCCGGTGTGGATGTGGGAGAGCATATCCATGGACTTTATCACGGGGTTGCCTACGTCGCAGAGGGGTCACGACTCCGTTTGGGTAATTGTGGACAGATTGTCCAAGGTCGCTCACTTTTTACCCGTTAGGACTGATTACACTGCGGGTCAGTATGCCCAGCTCTTCATTTCAGAGATTGTGAGACTTCACGGTGTGCCCCTAAATATCGTGTCTGACAGAGACAAGATATTTGTTTCGAGGTTTTGGGAGAGTTTCCAGGAGGCCATGGGCACGGAATTGCGGTTGAGTACGGCTTATCATCCGCAGACTGATGGGCAGACCGAGCGCACCAATCAGATGTTGGAAGACATGCTACGCATGTGTATTATTGACTTCGGGGGTGGATGGGAGCAGTACCTTCCACTGGTGGAGTTTGCTTACAACAACTCCTATCAGTTCACGATTGGCATGGCTCCGTTTGAGGCATTGTATGGTAGGCCTTGTCGTTCCCCAGCATGTTGGTTAGAAGTGGGGGACAACAAACTACTTGGGCCGGAAGTGATTCAGGATACTTCGGCAAGGATTGAGTTGATTCGGAGTCGCATTCGGGTAGCTCAAGACAGGCAGAAGAGTTATGCTGATGCGAAGAGATTTTTCAGGGAGTTCCAAGTGGGGGACCAGGTTTTGCTCAGGGTTTCTCCGATGAAGGGGATTATGCGATTCGGGAAGAAGGGGAAGTTGGCACCGAGGTATGTGGGGCCGTTTCCTATTATTGAGCGGATCGGACCGGTTGCGTATAGACTCGGGTTACCGGAGCATTTGCATCGGATTCATGACGTGTTCCATATTTCCTCGCTGAGGAAATACCTTAGGGATGATTTGTCTCATTCTCACATTGCTGTGGAGGACATCGATCTCCAGCCGGATAGCTCTTATGAGGAAGGGCCGATTGCTATTTTGGACCGAAGCGAGAGGAAACTGCGGTCAAAGATAGTTCCGTTAGTGCGTGTTCAGTGGCGACATCACAATGTCGAGGAGTCCACATGGGAGTGCGAGGATGAGATGCGCGAACGTTATCCAGAGCTGTTTTTAGCAGGTACTTTCTAGTTTCGAATTTCGGGACGAAATTCAGTTATTAGGGGGGAAGTATGTAATACCCCGTACTTTTGGCTATATTTATTTTTGGGATTAATTAATTAAATGCGTATTAATTGGAAATTAATCCGGGTTATAAATACTGATGTGATGCGAATTGGTATTTGATTATGTGCATATATGATTATATATGTACTTGGTATTATAAAATTTATCGTGGGATTTATATACGGCATTTTAGAAATTTTGTTGAGACGCGTGGGACCGCCGCGTCACGGTATAATATTTTGATATTAAAAGTGAATTTAAAATCTATAATCCGTATGGTCGTTTTGAGTGCGCCAACGCGTCCGGAAGGGTCGAGATAGTCAGAAAACACTAGCTGGGGGTATAGTTTGGGTCCCGGGGTATTTTTAGGCCATCCCGGCACTATAAAGGGTATTTTAGTAATTTGGTATTTTTGGGTAATTAAAAGTGACGAAAATTGAGAGTTGTAATCTGATAAGGGATTGACCCAACCAACCTTTATTAACCCAACAAGCTACGGAGGTTTATTAAATTAGGTTTTCATAAGTTCCCTCAAAGCAAACCCTAGCCACCATAGCCTTTTGGAGAAGAAAGCTTGGAGAAGGAGAGAGAGAGAGGAATTCTGCAGAAATTCTACACCGAATCCACACCAAATTCAGAAATCAAACCAAGGCAAGTGACTTTATTTCATTTAAATTCGAAGAATGTCTTTTCCATGTTAGAAATTGAAGAATCTTAATTGTTCTTGAAAGATTAAAAGAAAACCCATGAAATTTGAAGTTATTATTGAATGTTGGGATAGGTTTGCATGTAGAAACATTGTTGGGAGATTTAATTTCGGAGATTTCATATCTAGGTTATGCATAAACGAATTAAAATCTGGGAATTTATGATGAGAAAAATGTTAGGGTTTATGTTCTTGAAGAAAATTGGGAATTAATGTAGAAATTGTGATTTAATGATGTTTAGATGATATCAAACCCTTTAATGATGTTAGTATAGCCCCTTAACATGTTTGAGGATGATTAGAGAACTCAATATATTGTGGGAACGAATTTTAGAAGAGGTTTGAGGAGTAAAAATGGTGAAAAACGATTTTTGGGAAGTTCTGGGCCGAAACTGGCATCTCGTTAGAAGCAGCCCCAGGTCGTTCGAACGAACTCGTTCGAACGAGCTTCTAACGAGTTGACCAGTCGTTATTAACGAGTAGGATTTTCGTTCGATATCTCGTTCGAACGAGATATCGTTAGAAGAGTCAGTTCGTTCGAACGAACTGGGATCTCGTTCGAACAGCCTCGTTCGAACGAAACTTCTAACGACCTGACAGTACAAACTCGTTCGAAGCCTCGTTCGAACGAGACTTATGACGAGTTGACAGTTTGGTCCTTTTTGGACTGTTTTGACTTTTGGAGTCCCGGAAACTGGTTCAAGGGTAGAGTTAGCATCCCTTTGATGATATAGTGATTGATTTGGGACTTTTGGGTTATTGAGATGAGTAAATCATACACTAGAGTTATATTCAATGAACCGTTTGGGTTGAGACGTGAGTGTCTACTACGATGTGAGAATAAAATTATGGCACGTATAATTATGAACCGGAATAAAATAAGTTGTGATAATTATAATTAGTACGAGAGTGCTATATGTACTACGAATATAATACGATATTACTAAGATGTGTGTTTACTTAGTATTGATATATGGATTGTATGTATGACATACCTACCATACTTGCTATCACGGGAGGTTTCGTTCGCTTAGGACCCTCTAATCCTTGTGTGCCTACGGGGGGGATATAGACTGGTACCTTGATGAACATAGGTCATAGAAAGACTTATTGTGATATTAATAAGTCCGCTGACCATGGGAGCGTAGGTATGTGCGTGACCCATGTGATGGTGACTATGTTCGCCTCCACTATTTGTGATTTGTGTTATCTGAACTATTCCTGAGAGATTCAGAATATGTGATCCTTATGTACGTGATGTACCGGGATGGATAGCAGAGTATGTGTGCACCATAGCTTAGATTGCGGGGTGCTTGTATCGTATATTTATGATGTGAATAATATACATTAAATTTATGGAAATCCTCATGTTAATGTTGTAAAAATATTCCGGTATTGTTTCGAGATATATAATGAGTTAGCTGATAGTTATACCAATGGCATACTTAATAACTGAGTTTACGTGAAACCTCTATTAAATTACGAGCGTTGTTATGTTAAATTAACCGAGTAAAATGGGTAGAACCTTTGGTTGTCTAGATAGTTTACGTTGTCACTTAGCTAGTGGAAAGGGTAGTTATAGATGGGTACTTACGTTAGGAGTGCACAGTTAGTCGAGAGGTGAGAATTTAATGTGAGTGTACCTCCTAACATGTACTTTGCATTTAATGTTTTAAATGTTTTTAAAGCACTTGCAGGTTTTTAAAATGACTTCCACTTTCGGGCTCTGACCCATTTGCTTCCATATATATATTTTTGTAAAACCATTTTAGGTGCCCAGCCACAAGGACACCAAGCATAGGATTCTCATTCAGGTGACGAGCTGTAGCTGTTTGTGGAAGCTACAGGGATTTGCATGTAGACGCTTCCCTCATTTGGATTCCAGTCTCAGCATCGATCAGTTGTAGGGCATGTTGCCCAATTCTATTAGACATTTTTACATTTCAGTTTTCAGACTCTAGCATGTATTGCTCAGTATTCAGTTTTAGTTATTTATTTCAGTTTACTTATCAGTTGTGGGATTTGTATTGAGGAGTTTTCCTCCAGGTTTTATTTACATTTTGTGATGGTTATTCGTTTCACTTCAGTATGGTGAATGGTGTTATTTATTTCTTCATTACTTTTGTTGCATGTTAATCAGATTTAATAAAATTTGGCACTTACTTTTTAAATACTAGGTGGTTAGTAATCTTTAAAATGTTTTCGACAGTGATGCTATTAACTGAGCCAACTTGGCATTTTGAATTAATTTTATAAAGGAGTAGCTACCCGGTGTTTAATTAGTCGGGGTGTCACAATATTATTCACATATTAAATATACAATACGAGCACCCCGAGGCTAAGCTGCGATGCACATACTCTGCTATCTCATCCCGGTACATCACGTACATAAGGATTACAAATTTTGAATCTCTCAGGAATTGTTAGAATAAGCACAACACACAAAAATGGAGGCAAGCATAATTCAACATACCCTTGGGTCATGTACATACCTACGCTCCATAGCAGCTGACTTATTAACTCACAAATAAGTCATTCTAGTATTATGTTCTTAAGGTACCAATCTAAATCCGAGCACACAAAGATTAGATGGCCCTAAGCGAACGTAAACCTCCCGTGATAGCAAGTATGGTAGGTATGTAATACACATAAAATCATATGAATATACTAAGCATGCACACATATTAGTAATTACCATAATTTATTTGTGGTATACTTCTCATTCTGATACCAACTTATAATGTTACGCAATTCATATGTTCGGTTTGTATGTAATTAAGTCACCAATTATTCTCACAACGTGATTAGTCACTCGCATTCTAATCCACAAATATTATTTGGTTCCAATCACACTTCTATATTTTACTCCTCAATATATCCCAACTATATCAATTAGTCATCAAGGGAATGTTATCTCTACAATTAAACCAGGTTATGGGACATTAGAAATCAAATCAGGCCAAAAAGGCCATTCTGTCAACTCGTTAGAAGTCTCATTCGAACGAGGTCGTTCGAACGAGAGTTCGTTCGAACGAAGTGGGCATCTAACGAGATCTCATTTGAACGAAAGGCATCGAATGAACATCCATCTCGTTAGAAGGCAAACTGTCAGCTCGTTAGAAGCTCGTTCGAACGAGCTCGTTCGAACGACCTGGGCAGGTCTTCTAACGAGGTGACAGTTTCGAGCCCAGAATTCCTAAATTCATTTTTCTTCCAACTTTCTCTTCTCAAAACTCATCCAAACATTATCCCAACAGTGTTTTAAGGCTTCTAATCATGTATAAACATACCTATGTCGTATATTAACATATATATATGATCAAATCATCCTAAACCACATCTAATCATCAAATCTCCCCAATTTTCCCCAAATCTCATGAACATGAACCCTAGAAATTTGCAATCATCAATAGACATAATCAAATCCGTTTTTGTGATATAAAAGATGTATTTCTATCATAATAATTACCCAAACATAATTCTACATGCAGTCTCCTTTTAAAAATGTGAATTTCTAATTCCAATTCAATGCGTTTTTATCAATCTCCCAAAACAATGAAATTTTCATAAATGTCTAAGCATGGAAGAAACATTCGTTGTAAATAACATAATTAAACCACTTGCCTTGGATTATTCTCTGAATTTGGTGTTGAATTGATGAAGGTTGCTCTCTCTACTTTTTCTCCCAAGGTTGAAGGTTGAAAATGGAGTTTGTGTTTCTCTTTTGGGAACTTCTCCTAAAACTCCCGTAGCCTTCTAATTAGTTTAGTGCTGGTAATGGGTTAGTGGGTTCCCAAATACCCTATTTTTAATTCCCAAAATTACCAAAATACCCTTTTAAGTTGCCGGTATGGCCTAAAAATCCACCGGGACCCAAACTAAACCCCCGGCTAGTGTTTTCTGACTATTTCGAACCTTCCGAACACATTGGCGCACTCAAAATGACCATACGGTTGATAAAAATAAAATTCGCTTTTTAATTAAAATAATTATATTCCTGACGCGACTGTCACACGCGTCCCAACAAAATTTCCAAATTGCCGTATTTCACCCTCGCGACAATTTCAATATTTTCAATATTCATATATTGCCATATATACACATTATAATAAAATTCCAACTCACATCTCGTTAGTATTTTTTCCGGATTAATTCTCAATTAATTCACATTTAATTTAATTAATCCCATAAATAAATATCGATAAAAATGCGGGGTATTACACCCCAATTAAAATTTTTGGCTGGAGGATGGGGGATTTGGATAAGATGGGTGACAAATACACAGGGTCCAAGAAAAATTGAATCATACCCCAAGTATTTTGAAATTGGAATGGGAGGTGGCTCACAAGGGGGCAAAGAGGCCTTCTTGGAGAGCAACTCGAGCAAGTACTCCTCGTCGGTGAAAGGGTTAAACGTTTTAAAGTTCAACACCGATTCGTCAGTTACTTATGACGATGTGATAAATGAGAATGAAAAGTGGGAGGAAAGAAATTAAAACTCAAGAGATGAGTTATCATCACTCAAAGTTGGAATTTCGAAGGAGATAGGATCATTTTAAATGAAACTTTCTTCTTTAGGATCCAAAGACGAAATCATTTCATTGCAAATGGATACTACATCCATTTAATCCTCACTTTTATTCTCTATTAAACGACGGGACAATTCATGAATGGTTTGTTCCAAAGTAGGCGCAAAGTCCTCATTTGGTTAGAAACATTCCTCAACTTCAAAAGTCTCGGAAGACAAATCGTCATCGGATTCAAATAATAAATCCAACTCTTGCTCCCAACAAGGATTTTCTTCCCGATAACGGTCTTCATACCTCTCATTCTCAAGCATGAGCAAACCCTCGTCGAAAGTCATCGGTCGAGGTGCGGATTCTTGGAAATGAGAAATTTGAAAATTATTATCGGAACTATACTCAAACTCATTATTATAAGAATTTTGAAAGCTATTACAATTTGTTTCAAAATTCCTATCATAAGGAATTAAAGGCCCAAAATCATTGTCATCCTCCTCAAAATACACGCACTCCAAAGCTTGACTTTTGTAATACTCGCCCAAAGACATTTTTGAATTTGCATTTTTTTTGGGACTCTAAGTATTAACAAAAAGTCAAAGGTTTGCGAGGATTTTGAGAATTATCATAATGATTACCGAAAGGATTGGAATAAGACATGCTTACCCTAACAATGGCTCGAAGTGGAGAATTCCACAAAGTAGATGCGTGCGCAAAAAATTCAAGCGGTTCTTGGCACTCAAATGTAGAAGTCCTAAAAAAATGTTAGGCAAAAAATACAAATAGAAAGAAAATAATACGAAATACTAAATCAAATAAATTCTAAAATAAACTCGTCCCCGGCAACGGCGCCATTTTATAGGCTTGGGTTTTGTCATGACGTGAGAGTCACCTACGCGCCTGTCGTTTTATTTTAGGTTCACCAACTCTATACAAAAACCTAAACTATGACTACACTCTTTTAAGGGAGTATAGCAGCCAGTACGGGTATAAAAAATCCACAGAGACGAGTTGCTAGAATTTAAATGGTTTATTACTTCTAAGTAAAAAGTGTAAAAGATATTTTTTTCTAACTAAACAGAAATAAAAGATAAACTAGGCATCAGTGTATTTAAGTAAAAATTAACAAAGGAATAAAAATTATAGGTGGCGTTGAATATCTCTCACCCCGGGTTAATTAGTATAAAATGGTTACATGGGTCGACGAGTTATTAAGATTTCGTCTCGTTTCGACAGTTAATTAAATCAAGAGTTGTCAAACCCCTAAATTCGCATAAAAGTCTAATAAGATTTTGGTGTCAACAAAGACCCCGAAAATTACGCACGCAAGGTCGTAAGTACGGAGCATACATGATATACCTTGTAAAATCTCCTAGGCGTAATCACTTGGACAACACACTCGAAATATAAACGTAAACTCCATCATCAAAGCAAAGTAACATGTCAACCTGAGGTGAGTTCAAATCCGACACAACCTAGACTAAATTAGTTAGAATGCATGGAAATAAAGCGATAAATATACACAACAAAGCACGGAAAGAACGCATGTAAATAAAGCGGGAAATAAAGGAAGCCTACTAAATTAATAAGCTTACATACATCAAAGTGGGAAAAACACCCAAAGTGGTGGAGTAGGGCAAAGATCCATACAAACCCTAAACTAATGTAAAATGTAAGATCCCTAAAAATAGAAACCAAAATTGTTTTATATAGTAAGTTACAAAAGAAATAATGGAAAAAGAAAAGAAAAGAATCGAAGAAACAAATATCTGATGTACGCGGTCGACCGCGGCCAGGGGGCCTGTCGATCGGTCCCTTTAAGTTAAGCCCACTGTCTTCGATCCAAGACAAAAAATGCAAAATGCGGTCGACCGACAGCAGGGGCGCGGTCGATCGGTACTCTATTTTCTGCTATTGTTTGGTCTTCACATGGGAGGAAAAGTCCATTACAAAAATGGCCCTAACTTCTTTGTCCGAACTCGAAATGGCATGTAATTTATGGCCACGTGATTTTAACTCAACGAACTACGCATCCGTGGAATTTCCATGAGCCAGAGATGAAGTGTGAATTGACTAAAATGCCCTTGAAGTAGCGTTCGATGGCGGAACTTCTTCGAAATGTAATGGATCCTAACTTTTAGCGTTCTAATACCTACGAAAGAACAATTAACCCCTGCAAAGCATGTATATATCCAAATACGAGGTTGACTAGTTAATGAGCCTAAATATAGGCATTTAGGATCGTAAAAGCGCTAGAATGCATAAAAATATAGGGCTGAAATATGCAATATTCGATACGAATCAATAGTCCCACTATCATTTATTAATAATGGATACGCTCTTAATGTCCATCAGCTCAGAACCTTGAGTTAGTTAGGATTGAAAGTCAGTGATCTCACTCCCACATCTGTCGACGTGCATGATTATGATAATAGCTGTCGAGAAGTGATGTGTTGAATAAATCTTTCACTTGAAGCTAGTCCCATCATCCCCTTAATAGATTTCTAAGTCATCGATATACATGCGTGTTTTAATCTACTCCTTGAATGCCCATGGCTCCACAATAATCGAGGATCATCTTTTTCTCTCCATCAGATACTGAAGTTCTTCGCTAAAGTTCAGGTCATTACTAGCCTACATGGCTTGCAAACATCGTCCCTATGCTGAAGTTAGGAGGAAAGGTATGCATGTGCGTCGACTATCAGGATCTGAATAAGGCATCCCCGAAAGATGATTACCTATTGCAAAACATCGACATGATTGTGGATAATATGACCAGTCATGACCTCAACTCATTTGTCAATGGATTTTCTGGTTATATCTAAATTAAAATACACTTTGACCATCAAGAGAAAGCTGTCTTCATCATCCCCAGAGGAACTCTCTACTACATCGGCATGCCATTCAGGCTCAAAAATGTCGAGCCTACCTACCAAAGGGATGCAATAACCATCCTACATGACCTCATTCATAAAGAAGTTGAGGTTTATTTTGATGGCATGATTATCAAGCCCAAGACTTGGTAAGTTCACATTCCCGCCCTTCGAAAATTCTTCGAACAACTACTACAATATCATATGCAGCTCAACCAATAACAGTGCAATTTCAACGTCACTAAAGGGAAACTCCTTGGGTTCATGGTTAGTGAGAAATGAATTAAACCGGAACATGCCAAACTAAAAGCCTTATTAGAAATGCCACCCCCTAATAGAGAAGGATATATGAGCATTCCTTGGTAAACTACAGTACATCAGTCGGTTCATCATCCAACTTACCTCTATCTGAAAACCCAATTTCAAACTTCTACATAAGGACTCAATCAATGTTTGGAATGAGGCGTGCAAAAAATACTTTCACAAAAGCAAGAGATACCTCACCCGACCTCCAATGATTATGCCTCCACAACCAGGTCTCCCTTTCCTCCTATACTTAGTCATCACTGATACTCCAATAAGGGATTTTCTAGCCCAATACTTTAAAGAGTCCCAAAAGGAAAGATGCATCTACTATGCGAGTCAAAAATTATCCAGGTACGAAGTCAACTACACTCCCTTGCAGAAAGAGTGCGTCGTCCTAGTCTAGGTCACGCAAAAACTACAACATTACATGCTTACCTTCTTCATTATATTAATATCCGAATGGATCCCATAGAATACTGTATACAGAAACCCACTCTATCAAGTCGAATGGCCCATTGGTTGATATTGATAGCTAGGTTCAACATTGTGTACATCACGTAGAAATCCATAAAGGGGAGGGAAATCTTTGACTACCTTACCGATCGTCAAATTAAAGGAATCAAGGTTTGGGTCTCCAAATTTCTAGACGAAGACATTCTCTGCACCTTTCAGGATGATCTCGGATGGAATATCTTCTACAGAGGTACCAACAAGAAATGGTATGGCATTAGGATACTCCTTTTCACCCCTTATTACTCTCACACCACAACATCCATCAAGCTAGAATTTCCTTATACTAATAACATGATGAAATATGAGGTATGCACCGCAGGGCTCAAGATCGCCCTTGAGAAAGGAATTAAACATTTGGGAGTCTATAGGGATTTCGCCCTCATTATCGGATAAATTCTCAAAAAATAGATAGTCAAAGACGAGAAGCTCCTACCTTTCCACGCCCACCTATAAGAGATTGACTCCCAGTTCGAAGATGTTATCTTTCATTACCTTTATCGATCGAAAACCATCCTATCCGATGCCATAACAACCTTAGCCTCTATGATTGATATGCCTGAGGGAATAACAATGGCCCCTTTTCTAGTTCAGAAACAAGCTATGCTTATCCACTATTACCACATTGAGCTCGTCACCGAAGAAAAGCCTAACAAGGTCGGGTTATGGTAATATGATATTGGGTGGCTTCTCAAACATGGTAGATATCCTTGAGATGCAGATAAGATAGACCATGCAACCCTTTCCAAATCGGTCGCCCAGTACATCATACGTGATATAACATTTTTTAAAAGAAACTTTGACGGAACCCATCCTCGAAAAGGGGACCGAAAGCTGTAGAGGCTGGGTTGTTCGGATCTTATATTCCATCTGGGGCTAGCATACCTCTATGAGAACACCAACTATGGTGACCCCTTATTCTTTGTATACGACATGGAGGGGGTTCTACCCATCGAACTAGAAGTACCTTATCTTTGTGTCATGCTTGAAAGAAAGGTCAATGAAGAAGACTGGCATCAAAGCCACTATGACGGACTCACACTCTTAGATGAAAAGAATCCCAATACCACATATAGAGTTACTATCTTTGAATAGTGCGACCATTCAACAAGAAAGTCAAGGACTGCGGTGTCTGAGAAGGAAACCTTGCCTGAAAAAAATCATAGAACTATTTGGGACACTAAAAGGAAATTCAAACCTAATTTGAGCCTCCCTTACATGCTGAAGAATATCTTATCAAGCGGTGCTGCTATGCTCACAGATCTCAATGAATAAGAGCTGGAACGTCTAGTCAATCTAGACCATCTCAAGAAATTTTATCCTTAATCCAAACATTCAGTGCACTACGACTCTTCTCATCCCCCTTCTATTCTATAAAAAATATCTTTATTTCCCCTACCCAGAACTACGTGGGACCTAATCCTCTCAAAACACTCTTTTCATAATAAATCTCACAAATTTTTAAAACCCACAGAGGTACGTAGGTATCCCATACGACATACGTGGGAACGATCCTTTTCTCTTTCATTAAATGCTATTATTTTCTAACCCTAGGGAACAATGGTCCTTCTCATAATTTACATGAATAAAATGATTTTGTATGATTTAGAAATTGGTATAGATAGTTTAAATGAAAAATTCATCAAAGACACAACAAAATATTATCAAAATCATTTTTATTTCAAATCAAGGAGCATCGTCATTAGACGGAATATCAGTAATTGGAATAAAAAAAAGACCACTCTCCTTCTAACGTACAAACAAACCTACCAATCCTTATCAAATAACCAACTTCACACAGAAAATCCAGAAAAAATTCCAAACACCTACACCAACAAAAATTCCCCAAACACAAAAACCCCAGCTTCACAAAATACTACACTCAACTGCCAAATGGCCCAGCCTCATCATTGTTGCCTGCTTCTGGAGGTCCCGACGTCTCCCACTCCTGATTAGTGCTCTAGATGTTCTCCATTCTTTGATGAAACCATAGGACTTTCCTCCATGGTTTCGTAAAAAATGAGACACCTTTTCCAAGCATCCTCTTCAAATCTTCCTAACCACCCGCTTCCATAACCATTTCTAATAATCATCAGATACATACCAAGCCCCTCCAACAGATTATGATGGATGGGTAGACGACTAGCCATGCATGAAAAAAGGCTCAAGTATCATCCTAAAAGACTTGGTCAAATCCACCCCCCAAAAAAAATTATTTATACAAGGATATACTATCTGCTCCCACCCCACTTAGCGCAGAAGTCACTAAGGAAAATAGAAGGAAGTGTGGAGAAGGCCAACTAGCCACACATACCATTATTCCCTCAACTAAAAAATGGGCTGCAAGTCTCCCCACCGTGGAACATACCAATGATAACACCGGGCCTCGTGATCCATGAACCAGTTAATCCAGTTCTCTGTTAAAGGGCCGAAACTAATGAAGGGCTTAGTAAAGAAATTAGGGACACCCGATAATGGATAAACAAGAGGGGCTGTTGGAGAAATATCTTAGATATCAACATGAATAACATCACAGGGCTTCCCTTCAAAAAGTCAAATCGACCTTCCTTCTAGGCATATAGGTCGTTAAAAGTATCCTCCAACACCACCATCGCATCACTATAACAATATTAAATCCATGCCACCATCATGGACACCTGAGGATCGATCGTTAGGTCACCCGTCACCAATAACACTGTAATATCCCTCCTCAGTAAATTAATTAAATTATATATTGATTATAAGTGAGGAGGGGTTAATTATAACTATAGAAGAAGTATTGGTGAAAATTTGGACAAAAAAAATAAGAAAGAGGGTCGTCCAAATGACATGGATTTGTCATTCGAACAATAGGCTAAAGGTCACGAGATGGGTTATGAGTAGAAGGACATCTAACGATGTGCTACTGGTGTAAAGTAGCAGGTCGCACGATCCATGGATCGAACGACATAGGCCGTGTCGTTCGAATGACATAGGGGAAGTTGTTCAAATGACCTTAGTCGAGTTTTTACATTTTATTGCCCCTGTGCACTGTTACAATTTGGAGCATTGATTTTATGTGCTATCAAACCCAAATCTGTTCAGCAAGGTAAAACGGGATTTTTGGGTTTAAGGGGTGTTTTATAAGGGTTTGTTTGGGGTATTTGGGTTTATCTTGTGTTGGGAGAAATGGAAGAAGGAGCGAGAGAGTGTGAGAGAGAAAGAGAGAGGTGGGTAGTCTTCCACCACCATGCACTACCTAGCCAACACTCCTCCACCATATTCCACCCATAAACAACCACTTTTATGATATATTCTCCCACATTTGAACCAAAAATACCCATTCCCACCATTACTAAAGAAGGCCTACGAATTTTGGAGAAATATTTTGGGAATTTCTTGGAGAAGATGAAGTGGGTTTTAATGGAGTAGAAGTGGGTCTTGTTTGGAAGCTTGGAAGAAGAGTTTTTTGGAGCATTTTGAAGAATGTTATTGGTAAATTCTAGAGGCCACCTTTGGAGGTAAGGGTTGCTCCTCCTACACCAACATTTTCACCACCATTAGAGCCATTAAAGGTGGGTAAACCTTACTCTTAGTGTAAAAATATTATTTTGCATTGTAGTCTTATAATTAGATTATTCGAATAGGGAGTATTTAGTTAAATGGTGTAAATAGTGTGTAGGAGACGATAAACATTTTTATGGAATAAAAATATTTTAAAATATTATTTTGTTGAAATAATGAAGAAATAAATATTTCAAGGTTTTGAAATAGTAAAAGTTGATGTTTTATGATTGTGTATTTTCTAGAAATAATGATAAAAACATTTTGTGGAATAAAATGTTTGAAGATAATGTCATATTTTGGTAAACATTGATGAAATTATGTTCCTGCAAAAATGATGATTTTATAAAAATTAGACATTTGTTGAGATTGAAGAAATAAATATGTCTTTTGTGCCTAACAAATGTGTTTTTGCAAGTATAATAAATTTCCATGATGAAAAATATATTTAAACCATGTAGTAGGATTTTTGGGTTGAAAATCCATCTTCTCAAGCATATAAACCTGTAGTATTTTGATATAAAATGTATAAACAAGTTTAAAGAAGATTTTGTTGGGTTTAAATATGAAATAATAAAAGTTAGAATTTTAGTCTTCAAAGTGTGTATGAAATTAGGACTAAAAGATATGATGAGTATGAGGTTAAAAGACTACATGTTAAATAAAAAGAAATGGAAATTTTATTATAAAAGTAGTCTTAAGTGCGAATGTATTTCTTTAATGAAGAAGTAAATAATTGTGTGTCTAGGAAATGTTGATAAAAAGTATTTATTAAGTGTTAATGGGTAAACATGTAATGGTTAGTGAGCGTAACTTAATAATAATGTGAAATGTTAACACTTATCGAATTAAAAAAGGCATTAAATGTGTAAAAGTATTTCCAAATAAGAAAGATATTACTCCAAGTATGAATAGGTTCTAAAATGTTAAAGCACATAAGAAGTTGGTATGAATAACTTAATATTGTTTTTGGTGAAATTAACACTTGAAAAATGGAGTAAGTGGTGATTTTGGAAACAAATGGATAAAATCTTAATTTTACTTAAAGTGGAACATTTTTATGAAATAAAAATATTGGAAAGGGTTACAAAAAGTGTTCCTAAACGAATATGATTTTTGGAACACAAATTAAGGTTAAAGTGTAAAGGACATGAAATGGTAAATTTTCAAAGTGTAACCCTAGATAGGACGGTAAAGTCTCGGGTTTTCATTTCGGTCGGGTAAAAAGGAAAGTGGAATAGTGTGAACATTTGTAAAATGTTAAAACACATAAAATGAACTAACATGACACTGGGAAAAAGAAAGAATGTCTCGAAGACCTTGG
This sequence comes from Sambucus nigra, assembly GCA_949130495.1. NCBI lineage: Eukaryota > Viridiplantae > Streptophyta > Magnoliopsida > Dipsacales > Adoxaceae > Sambucus > Sambucus nigra. The sequence continues at coordinate 341,285,324 of OX422224.1, forward strand.
GTGAAAATACCTAAATCACTGTCTAGGGAATATGGTGCACATATCCGACAGCATGGAGCCCGTGGAAGTATGCGGTATACGAAGATTCCGAGAAAAGATAAATGAAATACGAAACTTGTCAAGAAATGGGTTGTGTGGTAAAATGTGTTAATACAACCTTACTTGAATGAATGTAATAAATGTTCCGGTAAAGGTGTAATGGATAGATAAATGCATAAAACTGTTGGTGTCCATAAGAAAAGGTAAAAGAGTAAAGTAAGTGGGTAAATGGGTGATTAATCAACCAAGTTGTTAAAGCCATAATTTGTATAAGTATGTATTGAAAAAGGATTTCAAATAACAAATAAGTATGTTCTAACACGGTGAATGTGTGTGATGAAATGGTGGTTTTCAATGAAAATACTAAAGCGTATTCAAATGGATAAAAAGGGTAATTTCTCTAAAGGAATGTAGTTGGATAAATCATGTGTAGTAGTTTCAAGTGTTGAACCAGGCGTGTTAAATAAAGTCAGAAATGTTTAGTATGAGTGAAGGAAGTTTTTACAAGGTTAAGGTAAATTAACGAGGAAAAGTAAAGTTTTTCGAAGTAAAACAGCTATTGCATTGGAATATGTACTTTTCAAAGGTATATATATATATATATATATATATACATACATATATATTTTCGCATGCATGTGGTTGTAGCATATGAGTTTCCTTTTTGCCATTCATTTCTCTACTGCTTTGTGTATTCCCACTTGGCATAGGCTCACACCCTAGCTTTGTTATGGTAGGTTGGGTGCAGATTCATATTTTGAGGGTATTTTACATGTAAGTACTTTATTTATTTTTACTTTAGTAGCTTTATTTATTTGGACTTCGGGGAGCTCCCCATGGGTCCCTCACATAGTTTATTTCGAAACTGGAATCGTATGCTAAACAAGTCAAACGTTAATTAAAATAAAACTAGACTAGAAAATTATATAGAATTGTTTCATTGCACTTCGCACCTAACTCTCAGGTCGGACAGGGATAACTCACGGGTAACCCATAAATCCGGGTCGGGGAATTACAAATGGTATTAGAGCTTTAGGTTCAAGGTTCCTTTCGAGAGTGATGTGGTGAGGTCGGATTGAATCTTTCGATGCCAATGTTGTTTGGGCCGGTCATGATAGTTTTATTATGGTTTCATTCGTTTGCTCGACGGTAGAGTCAAAGAGGTTAGCATGATAAGTAAGACTAGTGCCAAGTGGCACATAATTGGGTTGATAGTTATTGGTCGCTTTTGCATTTTTCATTAGAATTGTAATAATTTATGGCTGCCCATGCAAGCCTATAGTGGTGATACCATGGTTGTTTATGTGAGGTGCTTATGTTAAAATTTTGTGACATAGAATTAATTGAGGTGTCACTAGGATGAAATGATGTCCATTGGACAAGTGGCTCACATCGCATATGGTCAATAGTAAAGATTGATAATTAGGGTGTCTCGATTAGGCAGTAGTAGTCGATGATTAAAGAATGGGTATAACCCTTAGGTACGACTCTTATGGGTAGTTAATGCTAGTGATGTAATTAGGAAAATTCGATCCTTGGGGGTGATATCGAAATTGATAGCATTTCGGTGAACACATAAACTTATGTAGGCCAATAGTGGCAACATCGTAATCATTTGTGTGATAGGTTAATGAGATGACTTTGGTGATGAGAGTAGCCTTGTAGTGGCAACAATGAGTAGTGTCAACGACGACCTAGTGGAAAAAGGTTGTGTATCCCATGTATGGAGAGCAGGTAAATGAATTGCAACCATAAGTACTGATTCTATAGTGAGAACGTGTTAGTTCCTTTGGTTGAGGACTTGGGTTTAATACATTGGTTATTATATGGTATTGAGGAATAAGATCTCCTGCGGCGCCCGTGATATCGGACTTCGTAATTGAAGGCAATACTCGACGTCCCAATCTTATGAAGATCTTTATAACCGTGTTAATGTGTAAGTTAACACACTATATGATGCCTGCCTAAAGAGACAATTTAATTGACGTGATTGAACATTATTTGAGGATTGGGTGAGGCAGAGGTGGAGGTTTATAGGCTATAAGTGACGTCCTGCATCCTGCCATGATTGGTAGTAGTATTAATGACGGTTTGTATGTGACTTATTGCCACAACTATTTGAAATGAAAGTAAGATTAGTATCTAAGTATTGAAACTCGTTTTAGCTGCCGAGGTAATGGATAGGTGTGAGGTAATCCTAGTGTGTGTGTGGTTCACAAGCACTTTGAGGTGCCCATAGGATAGATTTTGTGTGGCATCATTGAGGATGAATATAGAATGTTGTGATGCCTTGTGGCATTTGATTATTAAGGTTCACTATAGATAGAAACTCATATACTAGTTCCTTTGCGAGCACTAAGCAATAATGATGTGGGTATTGAAAGGTTTGTAGAGTGCACTGATGATGATAAAGGTGTAGAAGATGGGATCTCGTTGGTTTTGGGACTTCACATGAAATGTGTTTGGTGTTCTTAGGAGACTAGTTAAGTTCGGTGAATGAGATGGTAACATTCTAGTAACGATAGTGTTAAAGACCAGGCAATGATCCCAGGCTATCAATCATATAATATACGTGACGGGTATGGCTTTTCAATCAGCACAGATGGGTGTTTTTATCCCTAAGTTAGAGAGGTAGATGTGTCCTTATGAGAGTGGTTCTCGAATGTCATGGAATGAATAGTACGGATGTTGTAATACTCGGTTTCAAGATGTGCTAAGAAATGTATTCGATACTTAGAGTGATGACGCCATGTGGATACTTGAAAATGGAAACTAAGGTGGGGTAGCATCGACACATTATTGTTATGTCGGTATATTGCCAGTATATGCTAGAGTAGTTTTAATAATGAAAAGATTAGTTATTGAAACATCATGCCAAGTTGGTATGGGTTAAAAGATTTAGTCCAATGTGATATTAATTACCCTTAGGGTGCAAATGATGGTGGGTATGGTCGTCACAAAAATGTCGGGTGGGTAGAAAAGATAAGGAGAATTGGTGTTAACCTTGTGGTAAAAAAGGACACGGTTAGGTGAGTGCCTTGCTTGATTAAGTAATGAATATGGAAGTTTGGGATACCAATCGCGATATGTTAAAGAAGAAAATAACCTAGGTGTAATAGGTTGGTGAAGTCGTAACTAGTTATTGGATAAGGTCTATGAAGACAAGCCATGAGGTATACGCCAATCATAATGATTCATTTAGGTCCTTACTCCCAAGGAGGGAAGTCAGACATTGACTTCCTACAGGACTATCGATTCATAAATTGTGCTCGTATATGAGAATGAATGGTTGTGATTCGATTCGTCACGGCTAGTGACCCATGCCAGGTTACATGGACAGAAGTGGTATTCGGTGAGATTTTATGAATGAATGGCATGACTTCGAATATACGGTGTAGGTTCACTTCCATAAGTCAGAATTGGATGCATATGGGAGAAAATCCTCAAGACAGTTGCTTGTCCTTCAGACTCTTCTGTAATCTTTTCGATTTTGATAATCAGGAATTGATATTCTCACCAATGTGGTGACACATATTGGTTCCATGTCATGGTGAGATGCGGTTGGGCTCGAGAAAGTGCGATGGATCAGGTTTGGTCAATGCAGCTCGATAACTGGTTGCGCCCATATGAGGTATTATTTTTGTTGCATAAAATTTTGTGTACGGGTGGCGTGACACCCCGCTTACAATAATAACGGGTGGCCAGTCCTATACTAATAAGGCGAACTACCCGAAACCATAAGAGCGGATGCTAAAAATTAAATAAAACATGTAACAGATAACAAACCAACACCATAGAACTACTAGCAAGGGCAAAATATACACGAATAATGATGATAAAAAGGAAATGCTAACATTAGAATAAAACGAGAATATATAAAGAAATAACCCGAATAAGCTGCCGGGTCACAGACAGAACAACATCCATAAAGAAGAAGCATAAACACTACATATAACTCCAGGGTATAAACCCGATACACAAAAGAGTCCTATCTAGATTTACAAAGAGATATGAAGCGAATACAATCTAAATCCCGCAACAGTCCGCACCTGTTACGGCTCCCAAGACTATGGATAGATAAGCATCCGACATCCAAGCGGTAGGACACCTGTAATAATATATACATACATATATATATCAAAAGAGAAATATAAACGGGTCAGAGCCCGAGGTGTAAAAATGTTTAGCAAGTGTGTTAACCGTGCATAATAAATATAAGGGCATTATATCATAATTAAAGTGGAGTCGAACTCTCATGAAACCCCAAACTCACCTCTTATCTAACGCGCACACCAAATCGTGTCCTGGAACCTTACTTAAGTTACCCCACCCACATAAGGACAACCGAACTTACCATACGTCCGGTCCATAGTCGCTTGACTTACCATCTTAACATAACCCAAAAACACTTTCCATTCTAATCACACTTAAATATATTTTCACATATATGCTTTACTAGGATATAGTGGTTCCAATTATTAACTTAAACCAATTATAAGTCTTAATACGTCACACATTAACGTTAATCTTCAATATAAAAGTGTATTCTCTAAACAATATACATACAAGTATTAAGACAAAACTTCTCTCTACTCTCAACATTGCACTATGTTTCATGCGTGGGGCGTCTTGCAAAGCGAAATCCAAACAAGGAACCCCCCGATACACTACTCCTTAACAATGTCGATCGTAGAGATCCATTATTTCTTTCACACAAATTTCTATTACTACAACTACCTAAATATCAATTACTATCCAAGAACATAATTAGAATCTCTATTAAATCCCTGGGTCGACATAACCGTAATTGTCGCTAAGTACGATCCTTCAACCATAATAAACAACTACACCAAAATCACCCAAGATGTACATCATCGAAACTCCATTTCCTTTTCACCTATAGGACATACAACTATATATATATATTTAGTCTAAATGTAAATATATATATACAATCATTCATTCCTATAACCAAGTATACATATCACACATAATGTACACTATGCAATTCACATAACATAACCGGCTATAGGATGCCAAAATACTGCACCGTGCTATCATGTTCTAGGAATTAGTCACTTTCTCTCGGGGTCTCCATCTATCGGACTATTATCACACCTCCATGGCGACAAAATCAATCATAACATATGGGAATCGGTCATAGTTCCTAACCGGCAGGTGAGAACGACCCATACCTAAGACTTCTCACCCCCAAAATATAAAATCATACATATAAATAAAATGGACGACTATGACCTGGAGAATATCCACACCATGCTCCTCAGGCCAGAGTGCTCACCCTCATCATGCAACTTCTCATGATAGCATGTTCCAGGTATGCTTCACACCATAAGTATATATATCATTCACACACACACACACACACACACACACACACACACACACACATATATATATATATATATACATACACACACCAATAATCACATCATATGTATAGATCATCACACAAGAAATATACATTCATGCCATATTTATCCATTTAAAAATAGATAAGTCTCTATTTATATAAGTGCATACCGTATCTCCAATCATTAGTCACCAAGTAAAATAAGCTAGAAATATGTATACAACTCTCGTAATACTCACCCTTGCTACGATGCATACTTACTCAAAACATTCTCCCTTATACAGTGCCTCACTTAACACATATTTATCCATTTCCATTTTCATAGGAATAGACTTCCAATATATATAACATTAAGGTCACTAACTCCAAGTTTACCATATATAACAATCACTATACATTCCACCTCTATCTGAATACAGTTTGATATATCTAACAATAATCCCGATTATAAGTGTACTCATAACTAATAGTCTGCAATCCTCAAGCTCAATCCTAAATTCCTTCCATGTTCTCATCAAGCATTAGAATCCCCATTGTTAGTCACACCCAAATACATAACGACTATCCCGATTAGATTTTTAACCCATCATGTTCTAGTTGATAACACTATCAAATAGTCCTCAATTCCGCCTATGGTTCAATTGTTCCCATGAACCCTTAACATTATCGCATTTCCTATTTAATCTCCAAATTCATCATCACTAAGGACATTCAACCTGCCCCTCATTGGTCTACCCGTACTATCTAAGCAAAATACTATCGCTTGAAGGATTAAATATAAAAGTCGGCCTAACAATCTCTCGCCCTATCTTCACAACTTACTCGCAAAGTCCCTAACCTTACACACTAGGTTAACTCACTTGTTAAACCCTAAATGGGACTCCCATCCCTAATAATTTCCCACTACATCGACCCGACAATCTCCAATACATATGAATGTATGTTTCCCTAACTACTTCAATAATCCCCCGTGATCATAACATGTGAGAGACCCTCAAATAAACTCCAAAACGTAACTCTCACATCATATAAATAAGTTCCAAATCGAGAAACCTAACCGAAATGGAGTAAAACTCATTCTAGAAAAATCCCTCAAAACAGCCATGTTTCCGAATCGATTCGGTCTCAAGGGAGAATCTATTCGCCCCAAATGAGAATCGATTCGATCCAAAGGACCTGAGAGACTGTCCCAGGCCGAATCGATTCACCTTGGGTCCGAATCAATTCGATCACATAGACCTGGGACTCTACAACATTCTGAATAGATTCGTAAGGAGGACGAATCGATTCGGCCTGTTCAGCAGGCTACGAAATGATCATTTCTCTTCAATACCTAAATTTTCCCAAAATCAATTTCATCCTTTTCCAACCCTCAAACTTCAAACCTAACATGTTTTTATGCACAAAAATCATAATCCAATTTATTCCTACACTTAATACAACCTCAAATCCCTTTCTAAAACTCAAATGCAATATTTGTTGCACAAAATCTAGGTTTTGATGTTAATACCCAAAATTCCAATTCTTTTATCCACAAATTATGAAATGAAATACGCAAATGAAATATTTAGCAATATTAAACACTTTCCTCGAAGTTGTAGAGGTTGAATCATCCTCGAGATCACGAACGGGCCGAAAATCTCCAAGCTTTTTCTCCTCTCCTCTCTCTTTCTCTCTCTCTTCCTTTCTTCTTCTTTCTTTCTTCCTTTCTTTTTAACTATTTCTCATAAATGAGAATGGCTGAAATCGTAAGCCTATTAAACCCTTAAAACATAAGTCCCAGTTTTAAATGGTAATACGCACTTTAAATGACTCGTTTACTTTACTCCAATTCAAGTCAAACATACTTAAAAATATTTCAGAACCGAAATAAAACCCAATGACAATCATTTTGACTATCTTGACCCATCCGGAATCAATGGCGCACTCAAAATCATCATCCGGAATAATTTATAACGTTCTCAATTTTTGGACCTCAATTACCAACTTCTAAAATTCTCCAATTTAAATAAATTTTATTTCTCCCAAAATTTTAATTTCTCAGTCCCAAAATCATGGGGTGTTACATACTTCCCCCCTTAAAAGAATTTCGTCCGCGAAATTTAAGTTATGACTAGGACTTCGAATATCATCTAGTCCTTAGATCTACCCTCAAGATCACTATACCAATCCTTTCCATTTCTCACATCGAATCATATAAGCTTTGAAATCAAACTAGCTACCCAGGGCGCCCATACACCCTGTTCCTGAGCTCTACTCGTAGAAACATACCCCTGCTCCACTAGCCTCACATCGTAATATAATTCTCAACAATTTTTATAGTATCATATTAAGTATATATAAAAGTTTGAAATTTCCAATGGTTGAACTCTTATCAATTCCTGACATTCGCTACATTCATGCGGGGGAGGTCTCGTAAGAGAAATCCAAATAATGAACCCTCCCAATACACTACTGTGTAGCTATATGGTGGATTGAGATCAATTGAACCAGTATTAAGATTTTATAAAAGATTTTCGAATCATAGATATTGCTCGAAGGCCTATATAACAACATACTATAAAATAATATCATGTCTTTCGACACACCAAACAAACACCTTATGCTCTAGACACAGGCTTCAACAAACACAATACTCTCACCAAACCCTAGTTCTCATAACTAGCACAACCAAGAGCCAAATTCTCCACTCAACTATGAATCTACCAAAATCTAAACCTCTCAGTTATTCAAATCCTTTACATCACATTAAATCATTGCCACAAAGTAAGTCCTTCCCTCATTGGAACACTACAATTACCTGATTAGACTATCTATACAACAATAGCCTTATAACTATTATTGAGCAAACCTTAATAGTCCGCACTTCCAGAATTTACTAGTATAACTCTCTACTATCTCCTCACGAGACGGTCTATTATCTCAAAAGATGTCATACAAAGGCCTTACTTACTCACTCCTTCCTCCAAGGAAATTTTGTACACCCTATGGTTATAGCAGCTAACCACTCGTTATACTTTACGCGTGACGTTCCCGATATCGCATAAAGCATGAGTTAAACCCAAATACAGGTATTCTACCTTATACTTCCATAATCCAATTGTTTCACCTCATTCCTGGGTCCCTCTACTCCTTCCAGGACAAGCCCTCCTTCCTAAGGCCTAAATTTCCTTAAGGAAACATCCTCTCGAAAATCCTTCTTAACCACCCTAAAGAACAAGGTGCTATTGGAACCTCCGATAACTCCTTCATTCTTACTCAATGAAACCGAGTCTCTAAACTTCTTACTCCCTGTTCCTGAAGGCGATACTCCAGACAATGGGACAACGCCACACACCTCACATCGATAAAAGTAATGAACCGCAGGTTTCCTAACAATTCTGACTAATTCCTTAAACTAAACCTCCCACGGGTTCACTATTCACTTATCCTCAGTACTTACCTTATCGATCACAAAATTCTCCTTCTCACTCGACCACCATCAAGTCAACTTAAATCACCGCAAGAAATCTTCTCTTTAACTCCGCCTGACTCGTGGAAAGAAAAATACTTCCAATCAAAGCGTACCCAAAATCTGTTATATGGGTGTTGCATTTCTCATCCTGCCCCTTCCTGGACGACTTATTCTTAACGACGTCTGAGACGAAAGAAACTGCGTCAAAACATCATTCAAGTGATTACACATCGCAGAAGAAAATAAATGTAGTGAATGCAACAGTCCTAATAGTAGGGCTCTACATCAAGAACGCTTGCGGAAGAACGTAGAAATATCGCACAGATCCTAAAGACACTAGAACCTGATGCTCTGATACTATCTGTGACACCCCGCTTTAAATAATAACGGGTGGCTAGTCCTATACTACATTTAATCAGGAATCTCATATGACTCATGCTCAGCATCAAAAGACTATACTATAATAGATAAGGCGAACTACCAGAAACCATAAGTGCGGATGCCAAAAATTAAATAAAACATTTAACATATAACAAACCAACACCATAGAACTGCTAGCAAGGGAAAAATGTACACGAGTAATGATGATAAAAAGGAAATGCTAACATTAGAGTAAAATGAGAATATATAAAGAAATAACCCGAATAAGCTGTCGGGTTACAGATAGAACAACAACCATAAAGAAGAAGTATAAACACTACATATAAACCCGATACACAAAAGAGTCCTTTCTAGATTTACAAAGAGATATGAAGCGAATACAATCTAAATCTTGCAACAGTCCGCACCTGTTACGGCTCCCAAGACTCTGGATAGAAAAGCATCCGGCATCCAAGCGGTAGGACACCTGTAATAATATATACATACATATATATAGCAAAAGAGAAATATAAACGGGTCAGAGCCCGAGGTGTAAAATGTTTATCAAGTGTGTTAACCATGCTTAATAAATATAATTGCACTATTTCATAATTAAAGTGGAGTCGCACTCTCATGAAACCCCAAACTCACCTCTCATCTACAGTGTGCACCTAATCGTGTCCTGGAACCTTACTTAAGTTACCCCACCCACATAAGTACAACCTAACTTACCATACGCCCGGTCCATACCCGCTTGACCTACCATCTTAACAAAACCCAAAAACACTTTTCATTCTAATCACACTTAAATATAGTTTCACATATATGCTTTACTAGGATATAGTGGTTCCAATTATTAACTTAAACCAGTTATAAGTCTTAATACGTCACACATTAACATTAATCTTCAATATAAAAGTGTATTCTCTAAACAATATACATAAAAGTATTAAGACAAAACTTCTCTCTAATCTCAACATTGCACTACGTTTCATGCGTGGTGCGTCTCGCAAAGTGAAATCCAAATAAGGAACCCCCCGATACACTACTCCTTGACAATGTCGATCGTAGGGATCCATTATGTCATTCACACAAATTCTATTACTACAACAACCTAAATATCGATTACTATCTAAGAACATAATTAGAATCTCTATTAAATCCTTGGGTCGACATAATCGTAATTGTCGCTAAGTACGATCCTTCAACCCCAATGAACTAGTACGCCAAAATCACCCAAGATGTACATCATCGAAACTCCATATCCTTTTCACCTATAGGACATAAATAAATATATATATATATATTTGGTCTAAGTAGACATATATATACAATCATTCATTCCCATAACCAAGTATACATATCACACATAATGTACAATATGCAATTCACATAACATAATCGGCTATAGGATGCCAAAATACAACACCATGCTATCATCTTCAAGGAATTACTCACTTTCTCCCGGGGTCTCCATCTATTAAACTATTATCACACCGCCATGGAGACAAAATCAATCATAACTTATGGGAAGCGGTGATAGTTCCTAACCGACAGGTTAGAACGACCCATACCTAGGTCTTCTCACCCCAAAATATAAAATCATATAAATAAATAAAATGGGCGACTATGACCTAGGGAAAATCCACACCCTACTCCTCAAGCCAGAGTGCTCACCCTCATCGCGCAACTTCCCATGATAGCATGTGCCAGCTCTGCTTCACACCATAAGTATATATATCAATCACACACACACACACACACACATATATATATATATATATATATATATATATATATATATATATACCAACAATCACATCATATGTATGGATCATCACATAAGAAATATACATTCACGCCATATTTATCCATTTAAATATAGATAAGTTTCTATTTGTACAAGTGAATACCCTATCTCCAATCATTAGTCACCAAGTAAAATAAGCTAGAAATATGTATACAACTCTCGTAATACTCACCCTTGTTACGATGCATACTTACTCAAAACATTCTTCCTTATACAGTGCCTCACTTAACACATATTTATCCATTTACCTTTTCATACGAATAGTCTTCCAATATATATAACATTAAGGTCACTAACTCCAAGTTTACCATATGTAACAATCACTATACATTCCACCTATATCCGAATTCACTTTGATATATCTGACAATAATCCCGACTATAAGTGTACTCATAACTAATAGTCTGCAATCCTCAAGCTCAATCCTAAATTCCTTCCATGATCTCATCAAGCATTGGAATCCCCATTGTTAATCACACCCAAATACATAACGACTATCCCGAATAGATTTATAACCCATCATGTTCTAGTTGATAGTACTATCTAATAGTCCTCAATTCCACCTATGGTTCAATTGTTCTCGTGAACCCTTAACATTAATGCATTTTCGATTTAATCTCCAAATTCATCGTCACTAAGGACATTCGACCTGCCCCTCATTCGTCTACCCGTACTATCTAAGCAAAATCCTATCACTTGAAGGATTAAATATAAAAGTCATCCTAACAATCTCTTGCCATATCTTCACAACCTACTCGAAAAGTCCCTAACCTTACACACTAGGTTAACTAACTTGTTAAACCCTAAATGGGACTCCCATCCCTAATAATTTCCCACTACATCGACGCGACAATCTCCAATACATATGAATGTATGTTTCCCCAACTACTTCGATAAGCCCCCGCAATCATAACATGTGAAAGACCCTCAAATAAACTCCAAAACGTAACTCTCGCATCATATAAATAAGTTCCAAATCGAGAAACCTAACCGAAATGGTGTAAAACTCATTCTAGAAAAATCCCTCAAAACAACCCTGTTTCTGAATCGATTTGGTTTGGTCCGAATCTATTCGGTCTCAAGGGCGAATCGATTTTCCCCAAATGAGAATCGATTCGGTCCAAAGGACCTGAGAGACTGTCCCAGGCCGAATCGATTCTCCTTGGGTCTGAATCAATTCGGTCACATAGACCTGGGACTCTACAACATTCCGAATAGATTCGTAAGGAGGACGAATCGATTCGGCCTATTCAGCAAGCTACAAAATGATCATTTCTCTTCAAAACCTAATTTTTTCCAAAATCAATTTCATCCTTTTCCAACCCTCAAACTTCAACCCTAACATGTTTTTATGCACAAAAATCATAACCCAATTTATTCCTACACTTAATACAACCTCAAATCCCTTTCTAAAACTCAAATGCAATATTTATTGCACAAAATCTAGGTTTTGATGTTAATACTCAAAATTCCAATTCTTTTATCCACAAATTATGAAATGAAATACGCAAATAAAATATTTAGCAATATTAAACACTTGCCTCGAAGTTGTAGAGGTTGAATCATCCTCGAGATCGCGTACGGGATGAAAATCTCCAAGCTTTTTCTCCTCTCTCTCTCTCTATTCCTTTCTTCTTCTTTCTTTCTTCCTTTCTTTTTCTCTCTTTCTCACAAATGAGAATGGCTGAAATCATAAGCCTATTAAACCCTTAAAACATAAGCCCTAGTTTTAAATGGTAATACACACTTTAAATGACTCGTTTACTCCAATTCAAGTCAAACATACTTAAAAATATTTCGAAAACGAAATAAAACCCAATGACAATCATTTTGACTATCTCGACCCATCCGAAATCAATGGCGCACTCAAAATCATCATCGAAATACTTTATAACGTTCTCAAATTTTGGACCTCAATTAGCAACTTCTAAAATTCACCAATTTAAATAAAAAAAATTATCCCAAAATTTTAATTTCTCAGTCCCAAAATCACGGGGTGTTACAGGTGGCTACACTTTCGACCACTCGATTTGCGCTTAGTATAAGTTCCCTTTAGACTAGTGAAATTTTGGCTGGCCGTCTCGGCAGTCGGTGGCTCGAGTTACAAAGAGAGGGATGATGGTTTGAGGATACGGTATAGTGATGGAAATCGAGGATAAAACTAGCACACGATGTTTCTTTTCCACGGTGAGTGGATTGGAGTGAGACTTTAGTGAGTACTCAAGGATGAGACGCCTAAGGTAGTAAGTACTTGCATCATCAAAGTGACGCGGTGAAAGGTGTAAACTAGGTGTGCGGTAATGATTTGATGGGATTATTCCTCCATTGGGTGTGTGACTAGCATAATATGGTTCTATGTAAGCTCATGCGCATTGCGTAGCTAGGATAACATGAATGTTTGTGGAACACAAGATGTACGATCCTATGTTAGAAATTGAATTTTTGTGATATATTATGATTTTCTTTGGGTGAGCATTGATCACTTGAATGGTTTTCCCATAAAGGCACTGGTATGCCTTAGATACTGGCATATGTAGTGCTAAGAATGGTTTGGACTTAATCATAAGGCACGTGGAGACTCAGAGTAAAAAATGTAGTGACATGGTTGACGAAATGGTGAGCATTAAGACATGTTGCATGTTAAACATTTGGCGACTTTAGTGTTAAGGACTTTGATGAATTGTCTTGGAGAATTTCTAGGACTTAGGGTGAAAGTTCGTGGACCCCATGAGTTTGAGGGTTGATGGATCAAGAATTTTAAGGATAAAATCTCCCAAGGAGGGAAGTTTGTAATATCCCGCCCCAGTAGATTAATTAAATTAGACATTGGTTATAATTGAGGAAGGGTTTGATAATGCCGTGTGATACTGATTTAATAAAATTCAAAAATTCCAATAGTAAACTTATTTAATTAAATGTCAATTTCAGACCAAATTAATTAAACCCAATTTTAATTCAACCCTAAAGAAACATCTAGGTGTAGTGGATCGTGCCAACACAAACAAATATGAATTACTGGCTCACATATTTTAGGAAAAATCCATGGAAAGCAAAAAAATTTATTTCCCAAATAATACTCATAATGATTACAAGTGAAATCTACAAAGAATTTACCGCAACAAACTCTCATAGGCCGCAACCTAAGATCCACAAAAACATGCAGTCTAGTTAGCCCAGGAGCACCCACGAGTACTCCTTTTGACATGCAGTCACATCTGCCCAACACCTCCCTCAAGTGGCACCTAGATAAGTAGTAGGTTATCATCCCTACAAAAGAAACTCCAGGAAAACCGTATCATGGGTTCTAAAACAATTCACTAAAAGCAATAGGGATTTTGTCAATTTAAAACAAAAGTATTTGAACCCTAAATGAGGAAGACAAAAGTAATCTGTTGTTAGCAGTTTTTTCAGAAAGAAATTTGCCAGGTCTTCTTCACGAAAATAAAGTGGTTTAACAAAATTTATATAAAAAACTTAAGTCGACGCGTTGGTCTAACAAGATGGAAATCCTCTCAAACGAAACCTCATTATCGATCGAACGAAAGCTTCGCGTGACATGCCTTTGTCGCTTGAACGACATATAGTGATCACTCGAATGACCAACGCGTAAAAATATATTTTTTGTTTCGATAAAAAACTTCGCCTCAACACTGAGAAAAAATTTATTTTTGACGAAAAGTAACTCCTCAACACTTAGAAAATATTGTAGAAAAAAATATCCCAACACTTTTAAATGAACCGTTAAGTAACCAAAACACAACCTTACCATAATTCATCTCGTGGAGGCTTTGAATGTTGAAGGACTTTGATATTCGGGTCCATCTTCATGTATCTTCAAACTTGAAGTTTTTCTTCGACGGCTTGTAGCGGTATACGACATACACTAATGTAAACGGGACTTATAAAATATCTTTTTACAAATCTCCCCCCATGTCTACGCCGGTACAAAATAAAAACATCTGAATTATCAAATCAAATTGCTTATACAAATCTAATACTCTCCCATGAACCCAAAACTGAAAAGGTACTAAACATGTAAGTCTAAAAATTTTTCTTCAAAATCTAAAACTTCAAAAATTTCAAATATTTAAGCTTTTCTCACGAGGGTGTGCAAAATAATGATCTTAAATTTTGTACCTACACACATGAGACAAAGCAAATACCTTCGTGACGCATTGAGTTTGAAATGATATAAGAATAAATCAATCATCAATAATCGAATATCCCCCCATAATGCAAAACTCTCCCATAATTCGCTTCCCCCCTTTTTGTTTATCTGAAATAGATAAGGAAACAAATAAATAAAACAAACATGGAGTAGTCACGATAAACAAGGCAAACAACTATGATTAGAAGGATAAACTCAAATACATCCACAAACTAATTTTTAATTTTTTCAATTTTAAAAAAATGTTACAATAAAAATCACACACCATGAATTTACACTATGATAGCCAAATCATGGAAACGGAATGAATAGGTGTGAACATATTTGATAGGAAAATCAATGCAATCAAACATAACATATGTGCAGGATGAATATATGTGCTCCTAATGAATGAATCTCAAAATCATCCTTAGGTGTCGAAAATGTGAATTTATATGACACCGTCTTAATCAAATCGAGAAATCAAATTCAAACATAATTTTCACACCAATAACGTCTAATACTGTGTAACGTTTTTCCATGACATTCAAGGACTTGTAAACATGTTTTATATTCCATCCAAACTCCCTAACAAATAATAATGCTTTTTATTTTTCTTTTGAGGTGATGAAACTAAATCATATTGGCCCACTTTATGGCATATTTTTCTTTCTATTGCCTTTAAATTTTTTGGGCTCTTTTCAACCTCGTTGGACCTTGGATAATATTTATTGTGCCATAATTTTTCTAGGTCTAATTTAAACGGTGATTTAATCGCAAAGGATAAATGAGTACCTTCCATAGCCATTACCCATTTCAAATATATCACACAAACTCACATCAACGGTTCGTACAAGCAGTACTTTCATCGTCAAGTTTTATTGCATTTGGTTAGTTTTAAAGACAGTATTGAGATGAAAACACAACGACCAACATGTGATAGATAAGAGCAATAGTCAAACAAATCCGTGCAAGTGTGTAATAAAGGAACTCATGAGTCAAACATGTAGGTAGTAACAACAAATCACATCTTAATGACTCCAAACATTGTAAAGCACAAAAATGAAATGATGCCTATCAAAACACTATCGAGCAGTCACATGGATATGGAATGAAATTGTGACTCGGTCATCCTAAATGTCATATATGGTGTAAAACAAAATACAAAAGTATTTTTGTCTTTTTCCAAAAAATTTATCAAAATAAGATCTTTTTAGATTTTTCAATTTTTCTAAATTAATAGAAAATCTTTTTAAATTTTTCCAAAAAAATTTCAAAAACAACTTTTTTTCGGTTTTTCAAAAAATATATCAAAAATAGAAAATATAAATACAAAAATGTTACATACTAGCAATAGTCATAAAATATCATCATGAACATCATCCTATGCTAGCAAACAAGTCTAAACCTCAACCGTTAGGTGCGGTGGAGTTTTCCAAAGGTGGTGACATCCTATGAAAAGCATCCATAAAATGATGTGAAGTTTTGACCAAAAACTTAACTTGCTCCCTAATATGTGCAAACTCTCTCATGTAATCATCTGAAGAATCCAAAGTATCATGTGTGGGCGCATGTGTCGTGGTAACACATGTAGTAGCAAAACGTGACACATTACCCACTTAAAGCAAAATTCCTTAAGGTGTCCTCTCTTCTTACAATGGGAAAAAACATATACGGGCCTAGAAACATCTCTCTCAAAACGTATACGTCCCACTCTCCTGTCAGGAACGGGACACCTAGGTGGGTTAGGTTGAGAGCCATATGGATCTATCACAAACTCAGGAATCATCTTGGGTGCAACGTGGAAAGTCGACGTACTGTCATGACCTATTCCTAGTCTCTCAACATTACACAAAGTAGGACCGAGGAGCATCTTTCCTACCTTCTTAGATTTATCCTCTAAAGTGACCTTTACCTCCTAATCACGTTCAAGATCTCTCTCTAATTGTGATACACGGGCTATAAGTTCATTCTTCTCCCGATTGACGACAATTAATTGCTCGCTTAAATTAATCTGCACCTTCTCGAGTTGACTCGTCGATGCCTCAAATCCCCTCAAACTCTCAATCTCTCACCCTAATACTTAACTCTTAATTCAATTTCTTAGTCCTTACAGTCTCGGAGTATAAATCTCTAAATGCAATCTAGAGCTCACTCTCAACCTCAATAGCGTACTCGCTAGAAACACTCAAACTATCATCCTCGAGGGTCTCACGTGCACAAGTATCCTCATCGTCATGGGAAAAACTAGGTGTGCTCAAATGACTAGATAAAAAGGAAAGAAACTTCCCATGTTAACAATCATCCCTAGAATCCTTCACCTCTTCCTCACCATCGCTAAGAGTGGCTGGCATGACAATTTTATTTCCCTTTCTTTAGCCTAGTGGGACACTCAAAATCTCTATGTCCTTTACCCTCACATTCAAAACACTTATCCTCTTCCTCATTCTATTTTTCACTCTCTTTATCAACACTCTCTTTGGCCTCATATTTCCTTTATGTTTTGCTCAAAAAACTTTTTCTTGAAAGAATTTTCTTTTGAAAACCTGAGAAAATTTTTAATTTTTTCTGTAAGCACGACCATATCAAAACCAGGCTCGTCCTCAGATTCGAACTCACAAACTATCACTTTCTTTTTCTTCTCACTCTTGGACGCTTACTTTCCCTTCCTAGACTGGTCCATAAGTGCTATCCCTTTATCCTTAGCTCTGACAGTGTCGGGGAACATGTCAATCTCTTATGTCTAGAGGTCTCCTACCAGCTTTTCTAATTTTAAATTGCTCAAATTACCTAAGGAATTAAAAATAGTCACTTTAGGGATAAAACGTTTATGCAATGATGTCAAAATATTTTTAACTACCCATGCATCAAGAATGTGCTCACCAAGATTGAAACTAGTGTTTACAATATCAGACAACCGTGCATAAAACTCATCAAAACACTCAGTATCAAGTATGGTAATTATTTCAAATTGAGTAGTTAAAATTTGAATTTTAGACTCTTTGCCCTCATTTGTGCCTTCATGGGTAAGATGTAAAATGTCTCATGCTTCTCTTGACATGGTGCATGTAATAATACGTCAGAACTCCTCAAGAGTGACAGCACTAGAAATTTCACTATTCCCACGTGAATTAAAAGTGCTTCGTTTAAATTCGTCCTTAGTCCAACCTGTCACGAGTTTTAAAGTAGCGATATTATTTGTGGTGACAGTGGGAGGAGTCCATCTTCTTTCACAAACTACCCAAACGCGCTCATCAAGGGCCTTTAATTGTGACATACATGCTTTTCAGTAGGCATAATTTGACACGTAAAAAATGGGCACCCGATTATATAAGTGTCCCATTGGAAAAATTGCGATCTTTCACAAATCAGATTTTCAAAAAAAATCAATATCACACTATTTTGAGGAAAATAAGGATCACTCGATAGCTTAGAGAACCCCGCTGTGATACCAATCTGAGAATGCCATGAGAAATTGATTTCATCAAATTCACAAATTTCAATTATCAACTTATTTAATTAAATGTCAATTTCAAATCAAATTAATTAAACCCAATTAACCCTAAGCAAAAATCTAGGTGTAGTGGTGAAAGAGTATGTGCTTGTATTCAAAATAAGAAATTATATAATTAAACACAGTTTAACCCAATTAAATCCTAAACATGCATCTAGTTGTGATTGAATAAGATGTGCAAGAACATTCAAACACACACAAATGAGGAAAAATCCCCCAAAGGGGCAAAACCATTTATTTCACTATAATTTTGTAAAGTACGATTTACACGGATTACAATGAAATACAAGGGTGACACAGAATTACCCGCAGGCATCAGATCTGTAGTCGGTGGCTGGAAGTTTCCCTTTTCAGGAGGGCAACAATGAAGAAGAAGGTCGGTCTTCTCCACAAGGGTATGAACAAGACAGAGTTTTGTGTTCTAGGGTTTCAAAATGATTCACAAATGATTTGGAACTTTGTGTGAATAAAAAAATGAGTTTCGTAACTCACAAAGATGAAGACTTTGAGTTTATGAACTCCGAAAATCGTGTGTAGAAGTCCTACTAAACCAACTCCCCGTAGTGGGTTTATAAAAGAAGTCTTGGCCCTATAAAATCGCAGCACGATCTGGGTGACTTTATCCCAGGCGGACCGGTCTGCCTCTGATGCAGACCGGTCTAGGGGGTCAGACCGGTTCATTTTCTCGAATCCCTTATTTGGTTCGTTACCAGTTCAGGGTCTACTGGATTAGTGCACAAATGGATCAGTCCGATAGAGGGGTGGACTGGTCTGAGGTCGGATCGGTTATTTTAATCTGGGCGGACCAGTCCGGCCGGTCAGAATTTTGATTCCTCTTCTTCTTTGATATTTGGATCCGTTGATGACGATATGAATCTTGAATTTCTTCAATTGTGTAACGGCGTATGACATAACATTTAATGATGGACAAAATGTCCTTACAAATCTCCCCCTATGTCTATGTCGGTACATACATAAAAATAAACATCCGAATTATCAAACGTCAAAATGCCTATACAAATCTACCCTTCCATGAACCCAAAACTGAAAAGGTACAAATGAATAAGTCTTCATTGTTTGGTCTTCAACTTTTCAGGAATCGCAACGCTTTTCTCATCAGGGTGTGCAATTCAATGATAATCCATGTATAACCTACACACATGAGAAAAAAACAAATACCAAGTAACGTATCGAGTTTGCATATATGATATTCAAAAATTCAATTCAAAACTCCCCTATAATAAGATAATTCATTCTCCCCCTTTTTATGATGTCCCTAAATAGACAAATGAGAGAAATAAATCAACCACGCAAGTGCGGGGTGTCACAAGGACTAAATCACACCATGAATGAACACAAAAACAACCAAGTCAATGATAGCGAACATGAAGGGGTGTGAATAAATTTGATAGAAAAATCAATGCATACAAACATGACATATGTGCACGATGAATATCGAATACTCCTAACGAATGAACTCAAAGTCTTCCTTTGGGGTAAAAAAGGTGGAAATATAAGACATTGACTCAATCAAATCAACAAATCAAAGCTCAAAGTGATTTCCACACCAATAACGTCCAAAGTGTTTTCATGATTTTTCAGGACTTTCAAGGAAGTGCAAACCCGTTTAAATTCTCCAACCAAACTCCCTCAGATTTATATTTTGAATAGAGGTAATCTAAATTCTCAAACTTTGGAGAATTGAAGGTGAAACCTAATGGCCCATAATTGGCATGAATTGCTTTTTATTGCCTTTACAATATTTTCGGGCTCTTTTAACCTCTTTGGACCTCAGATAATAAAATTCCTCCATTTTTTAGGTCCTTTTGAACGGTGGCTTTTGCGCAAAGAATAGATAATTACCTTTCGCAACCCCTCCCCATTCTTAAACAATCACTAAGTCTCACAAAAATGGTTTTTACATGCATTCCAATCTTGTCAAGTTTTATCGCATATTGTAAGTTGTATAGACAAAATTGAGATGGAAACACTCAAGCCAACATGTGATAGACAAGTACAATAATCAAATAAAGTCGTGCATGTGTGTAATAAAGGAGATAGGAGTCAAACATGTAGGAAAAAGACACTAATTACATCTCAAAGACTCCAAACAATGTAAAGCACATGGATGAAATGATGTAGCGTCTCAAATCTCTATCAAACAGTCACATGGAATAAATGGAATGAAATTGTGACTCGGCTATCTTAAATGTTCATCCATATAAGGTGCAAGACAAAAATCTTTTTGGGATTTTCTAAAAGTTTTCTTAAGAGGAAAATGTTTTTGTATTTTCTAAAAAAAATGATAAAAAGAAAAAAATAAAGCAAACTAATGTTACAAGCTAGCAATAGGAATCAGATGATATGTAAATGACAATGCAGCCTATGCTAGACACAGACCAACCCCTCAGTCAACTGTGCAAATCTCCAAAGACTTTCTAAGACTCTAGAATCTAAGGGAATCTAAAGGTTTCATGAAAATATCGACTAACTGACGGTCGGTGGGAACGAAACTCAGGGATACGACCTTCTCCTGAACTAACTGACGTATGAAGTGCTCGCATAACCTGATGTGCTTTGTACGCGAATGTTGGACGGGATTGTGGGATATGTGTATCGCGCTCGTGTTATCATAGGAAATGATCATGGTGTCCTATGAGATCCCATAATCCTCCAATATTTGCTTCATTCACGAGAGTTGCGTGCAACAACTCCCGGTGGCAATGTACTCAGCCTCCACAGTGGATAAATAGATAGAGTTTTGCTTCTTGCTTAACCAGGAGACAAGAGCAGAAAGAAAGTAGAAACACCCACTAGAAGTGCTCCTACACCCATCTACATCCTCGACCCAATCGATATTAGGCGAACAAACGGTCATCAGTATAAAAGGAATACCAAATACCGTATGAGAGAGTCCCACTCACATATTTAATAATACGTTTTAGAGCAAGTAAATGTGACTCTTTCGGGGATGCTTGATATCGCGTAAAGACTCCAACACTAAAGTCTATGTCGGGATGACTAGCAGTCAAGTAGAGAAGACTACCTATCATATTTCGATACAAGGTTTGCTCTATGTCCTTACCTGAAGTGTCCTTACTAAGATTGGTAGTGGTACTCATAGGTGTACATGCATGCTTAGCGGAGTCTAAACCAAATTTATTCACTAGGTTTCTAGCATACTTGGATTGGGAGATGAACATCCCATCCTCTAGCTGACGAACCTGGAGACCAAGGAAGAATGTAAGCTCACCAACCATGATCATCTCAAACTCACTTTTCATTTCCTCCTCAAAGTGATAAGCGTGATAGGAGCATGTGGATCCAAAGACTATGTCGTCCACATAGACCTGGGCAACCAAAATAGCACCGTCATCTCTCCTGACGAACATCGTCATATCAACTCCCCCTCTCTTGAAGCCACGGGCTAAGAGATAGGAAGTAAGCCTTTCGTACCAAGCACGGGGTGTTTGCTTCAAACCATACAAGGCTTTCCTTAGAAAAAAAACATGATCAGGGTGCTTAGGGTCTTCAAACCCTTTTGGTTGTTCCACATAAACCTCCTCCTGTAGAATGCCATTTAGGAAGGCACTCTTGACATCCATCTAATATAACTTGAAGTGCAGATGACATGATATGGCGAGTAGTAGACGGACAAACTCAAGCCTCATAATAGGAGCAAATGTCTCCCCAAAGTCTACAACCTCTATCTGTGTGTAGCCTTGAGCGACCAACCTAGCCTTATTTCCAATTATGGTAACATTTTCATCCATTTTATTATATGATTTCTCCATTGAACACGCTCTTTTTCAAAAATCAATTTTTTAGAAAATGGATATCTTAGAAATTTTTTGTAGAAACTTAGGAATACGCGATAGATTAGCGTAACCTGCTCTGATACCAATTTGAAAGAGTATGTGCTTGCGTTCAAAATAAGAAATTATATAATTAAACACAGTTTAACCCAATTAAATCCTAAACATGCATCTAGGTGTGATTGAATAAGATGTAAAGCATGAAAGAACATTCAAACACACACAAATGAGGAAAAATCCCCCAAAGGGGAAAAACCATTTATTTCACTATAATTTTGTAAAGTACGATTTACACGGATTATAATGAAATACAAGGGTGACACAGAATTACCCGCAGGCGTCGGATCTGTAGTCGGCGGCTGGAAGTTTCCCTTTCTAGGAGGGCAGCAATGAAGAAGAAGGTCGGTCTTTTCCACAAGGGTATGAACAAAACAGAGTTTTGTGTTCTAGGGTTTCAAAACGATTCACAAATGATTTGGATCTTTGTGTGAATAAAAAAATGAGTTTGGTAACTCACAAAGATGAAGACTTTGAGTTTATGAATTCTGAAAATCGTGTGTAGAAGTCCTACTAAACTAACTCCCCGTAGTGGGTTTATAAAAGAAGTCTTGGCCCTATAAAATCGAAGCATGATCTGGCTGACTTTATCCCAGGTGGATCGGTCTGCCTCTGATGAGGACTGGTCTGGGGGGTCAGACCAGTTCATTTTCTCAAAGCCCTTATTCAGTTCGCTACCAGTTCGGGGTCTACTGGATTAGTGCACAAACGGATCGGTCCGGTAGAGGGGCGGATAGGTCTGAGGTCAGAACGGTTCTTTTAATCTGGGCGGACCGGTTCGGCCTGTCAGAATTTTGATTCCTCTTCTTCTTTGATATTTGGATCCGTTGATGATGATATGAATCTTGGATTTCTTCAACGGTGTAACGGTGTACGACATAACATTTAATAATGGACAAAATGTCCTTACAAGTGGATCATGCCAACACAAACAAATAAGAATTACTGACTCATACATTTCAGGAAAAATCTCGAAAGGATGAAACCTTTTATGTCACAAATAATACTCCCAATGATTACAAGTGAAATTAGTAAAGAATTTATCGCAGCAAGATCTCACAGGCCATAACCTATATTAGCAATGAATCAACCTCGAAAGATACACAAAGACACGTAGTCTAGTCATCCCAAGAACATCCACGAGTACTCCCTTTGACATGCAGTCACATATACCCAGCACCTCCCACAGGTGGCACCTAGATCAACAGTAGGTTATCCTCCCTATAAGAGAAACTCTAGAAATTTCTAAGACAATTCACTAAAAGCAATTGGGATTTTGTGAATTGAAAACAAAAGGATTTGAAACCTAAATGAAGAAGACAAAAGTAATTTACTGTTAGCAATTTTTCAGAAAGAAATTCGCCAAGTCTTCTTCATGAAAACGGAGTGGTTTAACACACTTTATACAAAAAACTTAAGTCATCACGTCGCCCGAACGAGATGGAAAGTCGCTTGAATGAAACCTCACTATCACTTGAATGACACCTTCATGCGACATGCCTTTGTCACTTAGACGATAGGCAGTGGTCGCTCGAACGACCAGCGTGTAAAAAATATATTTTTTTATTTCGATAAAAAACTCTTCCTCAACACTTAGAAAAAATCATTTTTGACGCAAAGTAAGGCCTCAACACTTAGAAAATAATTTTTAAAAAATATCCCAACACTTTTAAATGAACCGTTAAGTAACCAAAACATAACCTTACCAATATTCATCTCGTTGAGGCTTTGAATGTTGAAGAAGTTTGATATTCGGGTCCGTCTTTCATGTATCTTCAAACTTGATCTTTTTCTTCGACGGTTTGTAGCGGTATACGACTTATGCTAATGTAAATAGTACTTATAAAATATGTCCTTACATGGTTAATTATAATTATGGAAGAATTAGGGGTGAAAAGTTGGTGAAAAATAAAAAGAAAAATAAACAGAGTCATTCAAATAACATGGCTATATCATTTGAACGATACACTGAAGGTCACGAGTAGTAGGACATCTAACAACGTACTACTGGTTTACTGTAGCAGATCGCGCGATCCATGGAACTAACGACATAGGTCGTGTTGTTCGAATGCCATATGTGAAGTCATTCGAATGACCATGGTCGATTTTTTATATCTAATTGCCCTTGTGTGCTGTCGCAATTTGGAGCGTGGATTTTGTGAACTGTTGCAATTTGGAGCATGGATTTTATGTTTTGCCATACCTAGATCTGTCCAGCAAGGGTATAATGGGATTTTTGGTCTTAAGGGGCGTTTTATAAGGGTTTATTTGGGGTATTTGGGGTTGTATTATGTTGGGAGAAATGGAAGAAGGGGAGAGAGAGAGTGGGAGAGAAGGAAAGACGTGCATGGTCTACCACCACCACCCACCACCTAGCCACGACTCCTCCACCATAGCCCACCCATAAACCACGAATTTTATGATATATTCTCCCACATTTGAACAAAAAATACTCATTTCCACCATCAACAAAGAAGACCTACTAATTCTGGAGAAATATTTATGGGATTTCTTGGATAAGATGAAGTGGGTTTTGATGGAGTAGAAGTGAGTATTGCTTGGACGCTTGGAAGAAGAGCATTTTGGAGCATTTTGGAGGATGCTTTTGGAAACCCCTTGAGGCCACCGTTGGATGTTGGTGTTTC
This sequence comes from Sambucus nigra, assembly GCA_949130495.1. Taxonomy (NCBI): domain Eukaryota; kingdom Viridiplantae; phylum Streptophyta; class Magnoliopsida; order Dipsacales; family Adoxaceae; genus Sambucus; species Sambucus nigra. The sequence goes on from OX422224.1 coordinate 341,310,536, forward strand.
TCCTTCTACACCAACATTTCCACCACCATTAGAGAAATTAAAGGTGGGTAAACCTTAATCTTAGTGTAAAAATATTATTTTGCATTGTAGTCTTGTAATTAGACTATTTGAGTATGGTGTTTTTAATTAAATGGTGCAAATATTGTGTAGGAGATGACAAACATTTTTACGGAATAAAAATGTTGGAAAATATTATTTTGTTGAAATAATGAAGAAATAAATAATTTAAGGTTTTGAAATATTAAAAGTTGATGTTTTGTAAAAATGGTTAATTTTCTTGAAATAATGATGGAAACATTTTGTGGAATAAAATGTTTGAAGATAATGTCATATTTTGGTAAACATTGATGAAATTATTTTCTTTCAAAAATGATGATTTTATGAAAATGAGACATTTGTTGAGATTGAAGAAATAAAAATGCTTTTTGTGCCAAAAAAATATATTTTTTCAAGTATAATGATTTTTCATGATGAAAACTATGTTTAAACCATGTAGTAGATTTTTTGAGTTTAAAATCCATCTTCTCATGCATATACACTTTTAGTATTTTGACATAAAATGTTTAAAGAAGATTTTGTTGGGTTTAAACATGAAATAATAAAAGTTAGAATTTTAGTCTTCAAAATGTGTGTGTGAAATTGGGACTAAATATGATGAGTATGAGGCTAAACGGCTACATGTTAAATAAAGGGAAATGACAATTTTCTTATAAAAGTAGTCTTAAGTGTGAATGTATTTCTTGAATGAAGAAGTAAAGAAATGTGAATTTTGGAAATATTGATAAAAAGTATTCATTAAGCGTTAATGGGTAAACATGGAATGATTAGTGAGTGTAACTTAGTAATGCTGTGAAATATTAACACTTATGGAATTGAAAATGAATTAGAGGTGTAAAAGTGTTTCCAAATATGAAAGATATTACTCCAAGTGTGAAAAGGTATTAAAGTGTTAAAACACTTAAGAAGTTAGCACGAGTAACTTAATTATTTTTTTGGTGTAATTAACACTTGAGAAATGAAGTAAAAGGTGCTTTTGGAAACAAATGGGTAAAATGATAATTTTACTTGAAGTGGAATATTTTTATAAAATAAAAATGTTGGACAGTGTTTTACACAAAGTGGTCCTAAACGAATATGATTTTTGGAACAAGAATCAAGGTTAAAGTTTAAAGGACATGAAATAATAAATTTTCAAAGTGTAACGCTAGATGGGGCGATAAAGTCCCGAGTTTTGGCTTCAGCCGGGTAAAAATAAAAGTGGAATAATGTGGAAATTTGTAAAATGTTAAAACACATAAAAGGAGCTCAGATGACACCGAGATAAAGAAAGAAGGGGCCGGAGCCCTTAGGTGAAAAGACCTAAATCACTCGCTAGAGCATATGATGCTCATAGCTGACGGTGTGGATCCCCTGGAAGTATGCAGTATAGGATGATTCCGACAAAAGATAAAGGAAATACATAACATGTCAAGAAATGGGATGTGTGGTAAAATGTTAGAATACAGCCTAACTTGAATGAATATAATAAGTGTTTTTGTGAAGGTGGAATGGACAAGTAAATGGATAAAACTATTAATGCCCACAAGATAAGGTAAAAGAGTAAAGTAAGTGGGTAAATGGATGATCAATCAAGTAAGTGGTTGAACCCATAATTTGTATAAGTATGTATTGAAAAAGTTTTTGAAATGACAAATAAGTATTTTCTAACACGGTGAATGCGTGTGTTGAAATGGTAGTTTTCAATGAAAATACTAAAGCGGATCTAAATGTATAAAAAGGGTAATTCCGGTAAAGGAATGTAGTTGGATAAATCAATTCTAGTGGTTTCAAGTGTTGATCTGGGTGTATTAAATAAAGTGAGAAACGTTAAGTATGAGTAAAGGAAGTTTTTACAAGGTTAAGGTAAATTAACCAACAAGTAAAGTTTTGGAAAGTAAAACGGTTAATGCATTGGAATATGTACTTTTCAAAGGTATATATATATATATATATATATATATATACACACACACACACACACACACACGTATATATATTTTCGCATGCATGTGGTTGTGGCATGTGGGTTTCCTTTCTGCCATTCGTTTATATACTACTTTGTATATCCCAACTTGGCATAAGCTCACACCCTCACTTTCTCATGGCAGGTTAGGTGTAGATTCATATTTTGTGAGAGTTTTACAGGTAAGTACTTTATTTATTTTTACATTAGTAACTCTGTTTACTTGGACTTAGGGGCGCTCCCCATGGGTCCCTCGTGAATTTTATTGTGAAACTAGAATCGCACGCTAAATAAGTGAAACGTTAATTAAAATAAAACTGGACTAGCAGCATTATATAGGATAATTTTATTGAACTTCACACCTAATGCTCGGGTGGGACCGGGTTGACTCACGGGTAACCAAAAAATTTGGGTCGGGGCATTACAAATAGCCTAGCAGTCAGGACTAAGGAAATAACTTCGACAAAACCAATATCAGAAAAATACCTCTAGCAAACAAAGTTCATTACTTCCGAGAGGACAATATTTCTACCGTCGACTAATGGTCGGGCCGCTAAAAGAGAGATATGAAGTAACTCTGCCAAAGACACCTTGGGAGAACGGGATAAGTTGGGAATAGTTGTCGCTACACTGGGGCTAACACCCAACATCGCTGAAATTTTTTCATAGGTGGGCCACACCTCGTTTAATCTGAACCTGAAAACATGATCTTTGAGGTAACAGAACAGTATTGCCGCCTCAATAAGATTCCAGCCTATGGCATGGTTACGCCATAAGGAGACCCGTCACAAACTAAAAGTATCTTAGTCAACATTATAGTGGCACATTACCTCTAGACCCTCGAGGTACGAAGAAAATACCTCAGACATCGGGAGAGGGATTTGTAAAAGAGAAGAAAGCTACAGAATAAAGAGTGTGGATGGTGGTGAAGAACATACCCATAAAACCCCATTTTATACCCAAAAATCCTAATAAAAAATGAACACTTAATAGCCTAATTAGTTACTCTGTCCTCATAGTAATATAAGTACGCAGAAAGTGCAATTAATGCCAAATGAGTGATTTGACTTTACCTATACGCCGATAGGAAGGACAAGGGGTATGCCGATCGGCAACCCCCTTCTTTTAGAATTATTTTTCCCTCTTTTTACAAAAAATCAATTTCCAAAAAAAAATTAGTTTAAAAAATGTTAATCTACGAGTTGTTTCTTTTTATTACTCCTCTTTTCACAAAATAAACATTTTTCATCAAACCCATATTTATCTTTGTCTTTGCAAATAAATGAGAAATCTCAATAAAAAAGTAAAGTGCCTGTTGATTAAGTCACTAAATAAAGATAAAAATAAAAAAAGTAAAAATGCATTCATATATATATATATATATATATATCCATTACATCTCTTACAGGCATAAAAAAAGAAAGGACAAAAGAAAAAAAGAAAAAAGATACAACGAGACACTCATGCAATGAGACACTTCTCGATCCCCCCTAAAACCCTCTTAGAACCAACTCTCAGCCTTCGTGGCGCACGTTCTTCGCCCTATGATGAGTGGTAGACACTCTGATCCCGGATCCAGAACTCTCATCAGAAGTGGACTATGACACCATAGAGGAAGTAGTTGACTTCTTCACATAGGCTGACATCGACGCCATCCTGCCCTTAATAACCCTTAGCCAAGTAGTAAACACCTATACGATCTGCAAGATCTAAAAAAGGTCGAGAAAGTTAGTAAAAATAAAAATAAAGAGGGAACGGAAAATAAAAGAAAATGAAGAAAATTATACACCAGGTCGGAACTCATCATCAGTAAGCCCTGTCAACCCGGCTGCCGATGCATGGGGGCAGGGGGTACCCTCAACACCTACCCACTACTCAATCGATAGTTATAGGAAGGATGAGTGAACTGAATAAGTGGAACCTCCTCCACTTATGTAGCTATGTGACCTTTAATGTTGTGGGTTGACGTCGTCGGCAAGTCGGTACTTCTCCCCGAAGCAATGGTAGGTGTGTGCATGTTCTCCATGTCATTTACACATGAGGGAAAACCCAACTATTCACAAAATCTAGGTAGTTATAACCCATTGTCAAATCATTATTGAACGTATAGGGTTCGCCCACCATGGTCGTCGCCCTGGCCTAATCCATCATCTCTCTCACCTGCCTCATATACCCCAGGGGCCCCAACAGTGGAATGCCTACCTCCTCCATAATTTTCCTACAACTCTCTCTCTAAGGTACCAGACGTACCCAAACTCATATTTCAGTAGACATCTCATCTACAAATGTATGCCTGCAACACCCGTGACCCTCGAAGGAAGACTCCAAGGGTAAAAGTCCCCTTAAATCCCCAACAAAGAATCAACATCGACCCAAAAATAAAGATTCCTAAAACTCAGAAAAGTACAAAATATAACCTGATCACTACCCAGTTCGTTTATCACCTTTCGTACGTCCTCTGAAGTCAAGGACTTGTTTGAACGCCCGTTCGACTTCCACCATCGGTATATCTTGCAGAAGTCTCCCAGCCCGCTGTCCTTCAAGGATATCAACCCCACATTGAGCCTTATCACCTTATAAAGCCACGTCTATAAGAAGATAAAATTAGCAAAAGGAAACAAAAGAGGACTACAAGAATATAAAGGAAAATAAACTTTAAGATTACCTTCAGAAGGTACGTGGGTACTGTGAATGTCTGTATGCAACACCGAGTAAACGCATCCAACGAAGCATAAAGGGGTTACAGAGTAAAGCCCCCCAATTGTAAAGATGAACGTTCAAAAAAATCCGCAAATATTGCAAAAACTAGAGTTGGACAACGTCCCCACTCATCGCAACCAAAAATACTCCCAACAACAAAAAAATAAATAAACATGTTTCTTGTCTCACCTGTCACCCATCCATCACATCAATCTTCCTATTTAATAGTGTCTCCATCAACACAAAAATACGAATAGAATCCCCCGACACAATTCTTCTAATGTCCCCTAAATCATCCCACACCGCCTCCTCTGATACTCGTAGAGTATGGTCCACCACAATTTGAAGCCCATTACAATTAAATCATGTCAAATTTTGAACGTCTAGAGGAGTTACCTTCATCTCCCTAATCCCCAAATGGAATGTATAAGTCGTATTCCACCACCAATCACCAAGTGTGCACAACACCACAGAAGAGCGGGGAGTCTCATCCAGTGCACCCATCAAAGAACAAAACTCATTAGATGACCTATCCAACGTACCGCCTCAGGAAGATGGTCCGAAACATCCTTCAACCCGATCGTCCCCCGGGATTGGATTATTGAAGAAGATATATCAGTATTTGAAAAATTGAGAAAAACCTTTCACTAAGCCCAAGAACAAAAAAGACATTAGGGTTCCTCACCCTCACCGAATGGTGGTGCATGGGTTCACACAAAAAAAATTCTCTCATCATTCATCGAATCAAAGGAGTCATAGACATTCTTATTTCCCAAAGCAAGCAACACCACAACCCTCAACTCTAAACTGACCTAGACATTAACAAACACCCACTTGTTGTTAGTGTTGCTGGAAGTACCCACCATTTAAAGTCTTGAGGAAGGAAGAACTCAAAAATTATTTTTAAAGACAGAAAGAAAGAGATTTAATTTCTTGGAAGTGTGAAAAATGGGGAGGGGTCTCCCTCCTTTTCATAGAAGGCTAAGAGGCATGGTGATCGGAAGCACCTTAACCATAATGATCGGCAATACCTTTTACTCTTCCTTGAGAATTCCAGGAGTGTCCTATGCCGATAGGCACCTCCCTAGACCTTCCTATCAGCAGTCCCTTCCAAATTTCATCCTGAAAATGATAGAAAAATCCTAAATATTCCTAAAAAATTCCCGTAAAACATAGAACATTATTTTCCCTAGGAAAACCTCTTTTATAGTGCTAAATGCCTTACAAGCTCTCGAAATCCCCAGTTGGATCAGTGACCCATTCTTATCATCAACATATTCCCCAACGGAACTAACAGTGGAATCGCACCAAAACCCCCTATGCCGTCCCCAGCAGAACCAAAGGCGCGCCTCCACCGAAACCTTCTACGCTTACCTAGCAGAGCTACTACCCATAAATTATAACTAAGGTATTTTAACTTGACCCATAGAATTGATCGCTTCATCCCTCGACCCACAGAGTTGGTCATCCCTCTTTAGGTCTACAAAATTAACCATGACCTGCTGAATTGGTCACTACAACTTTAGGTCCTCGGAATTGACCTCGATTTGTAGAATCGATCACTACTACCCTTGATCTGCTAAATCAATCGTCAAAATTTTAAGTCCTCATAATTTATCTAGACCCTTAGCATCAGTCACCCTAACTTAAGGTCCATGGAATTGACCTCAACCCGCAAAATTGGTCATTCCTCTTCAGGACCACCGAACTAATCTCGACCCATAGAATCGGTCGTTATAATCGTCGACCTGCAGAATCATCCTCCCCAACTTAAAGTACTCATAAGTGACAATGACCCATAGAATTGGTCATCTCTCTTAAGGTTTGCAGAATCGACCTTGACCCAATGAATTAGTCGCTATAACTTGAGGTCTGCTGAATTGACCTCGACCCGTAGAATTGGTCATCACTCCTTAAGGTCCTCAGAATTGACATTGAACAAAAGAATTGGTCAGCCCTCTTTAAGTTCACAAAATTGACCTCGACCTACAGAATCGATCATTACATCCCTTGACCCGCAGAATTAATCGATACAACCTTTAACTCGCTGAATTAGTCGTCACTCCTTAGGTCCTTAGAATTGACCAAATCTATCATTAGGTCCTTAGAATCGACCCCGCCCCTATAAATCAATCACCTTCTTCCCCTATAACCTCATAACTAACCTCGTCCCTCTAAATCGATCATTTTTATCCCCTTAGGTCATCAGAATTAACCTTAATCCTCTCATCCAATATCGATGTGGTATCTATATTGCGATGGCCTTCACACGATCTAAGCTCTCCCATTAAGGGTCTCTATATACATCCTATCCTAGGACCACCATAATACCCTCCTTAGGTCCTTAGCACTCATCCACTCTCCGTAAACACAAGGTCATAATCCGAGTACTAATCTAGATTCCACCGAGTTCTCCAGAGCCCTATTTTACTTGGATTAATTCTCTCACTTGAGAAAATCTAAATGGACCTCGAAGGGCTCTTAATTCCCTTTCCAATTATCCATCCCATGTGAAGATCGACCTAATAGTTTTCACAAATGACCTGTTTCACTTTTGATATAGACTTAGAGGCCCTCGGACACTCCCTATCCCTATTTGACTATGATTAACTCTTCCTCTTGGGCATACTCAATGAATCTTTTAAGGACTCTGAATCTCATTTCCAATAGTCCAACTCGTGCATGAATTGTCCTCACGGTTTGGACGAAAGATCCATTTTACTATAAAGGTTCATCGGGCTATTTTGATCCCCATTTGACATTGGTCAACTCTTTGAACAGAGAAAAGATTAATGAAATCTCGAATCTCACTGAATTCCCTTTTCAATGGTCCACCCCATGTACGAATTGACCATATGATTTGGATGAACAATTAGTTTTCCTCCGAAAACCTCCCATCTAGATATCATCGGGCAATTCCGAGCCCCGTTTAACTTTGGTCAACTCCTGAACTTGGGAGTGACTCAATGGACTCTTAAATGGCTCTGAACTCCCTTTTCTACGGTCCACCCTATGCGCAATTCATACTTACTGATTGCATTTTATACCCATTTATCTTAACAATCCATTTCGGACTACCATAGGTACCCCAGGAACCCTACCTATCAGCAGAGTGTCCTTTTCCTTGCATGGAAAAGAGAGTACCACGCCAATAGGTAGGCCAGGGACCATGCCTATCGGCACCCCTAGCCAAATTGTACTATAAAAGGTATGACCTCACCACTGGAAAGTACCCTCTCATAAAACTGAAAAATATTCTCCTCGTAATCAGAGCCTTTTCGTTTCCCAAAAAGTCTATTTTCCAACATTATTTTACCTCACCTCCATACGTTACTTGGTTATTCCCATCACCCTACCATATCATCTTCATACCACTTCAAAATCATCACATTTGCATTCCAATCTAACAACAAGTATCCATAAGGAGGTCCATTTCTCAACCCCGTTTCTAGTTTACTCAGTTTTAGTATTATTCATCTTATTCTCATTTTACGATTTTTTGTCATTATCTCATATCAATTAATCTTCACTCTATATTAGTAGTATTGTACATAACCTATTTTCATGAAAATCCCCCAAACAACAAAAAGCGAATTTATTCGTAAACCCCAAAAGTGTTACTTCCATCTTCACATTTTCACTCTTAAAACACATTTTCCTAAAAAAAACACACAAGAGGATTTCCAAATTTGGATTTATGGGTTTAAACCTATCTCTATGCTATTTTTTACCTATGTGGACTTTTATACCCTTTGGGCTACTTAGACATCTTGGGCCAATCTTGATATTTGAGTCCTCCCTTTTTCATTTTTTATATTTTTTATATCGTTTTATATCAATTTTTTGAGTTTTAGTATCCCACATACTTGTGTCTCGTCCGATGTGAACATTCTATCTTTCATATCAATTTATGATTCGGTGAATGCCAACATCATATTTTTTATCATTATTTTCAGGTACATTCCGTCCATTCAATGACAGGAGTTGGATCATTCCATTCTCCCATTATTCATATTATATACACGAACACATATCATGGAGAAAAAAGGAGAAGATTAACATTAGCCCATGATGGAACGAAGGGACGAAATGGGAGCCTAACAGCTTCCCATTACTTAACTTAGTCCCTGGACCTTTGAATTATTTGGTTTCGCATGCATCATTTTGACCTTGATGTTGTTCTCTCGAGGCAAAAAAATTCTTTTGCTTGTTTTGAGAAAAATAGGCTAGCGACTCTATCTCTTCGTGTTACCCCCATTTAACAACGATGAATTTTATATCTGAGGCTGGACTGCGAAGAAGGAAACTTTCTTTCCTTCCTTCTTCTTCCTTATCATACCTACATTCGAGGTCCCCAGAGATCCCCTCACGCCAGAGGAATCCAACCTGGATGGCCACACCCGCCTAATGAAATCAATTTGCAAGTGGCTGCTTAGGTCCCAAAATTTTTCATATTTGATAAAGTTCATTTATTAACTGTTGTTTTTATTATTTGAACACAAGTTTACTTAGCAAGGAGACTTTGATGAGAAAGTTTGGCTCAAGCATATGGCTAGTGAGGACCTCTTGAGAGTTTTGGTTTGGAGGTTGAGAGTTAAGTCTTGTTGAGAAAGTTAAGGATGAACCACTTTAATACCATAGGAAAGAGAGAATACAGATGTGAGGTACCCCCAAAGGTCACTCACTCACACTTGCACAGTCCACAATTAGTAAATGATTAATGAGTCAATGACTTGATCGTAAATTGTTTTAAAATGTGTCAATAGCAAGTGGCGAGTGTCCCTCTAGGATGCTCAGAAGTTTTCAAAATTGTTCACCAATTAACCATTTGAAAATAGACAAGATTGTCCTTTTTTGCATTATGCCCGACAACATTGTATTATACTTTGGTTGAACTGAATGTCGCCTGTCAACAGATGGATCATAATAGACGGTGAAAAATAGTAAAAAAGGACCATAAGTACTATTAAGATATTTTTTCCAAGGTTCCATTTAGTGCGCATGCACCATATCAGTCCTAATATTTTGATATAAATAAAGCACTTGGGGCATGGTCATTATGATTCTTCACTTGAGCATTGTTACTCTGCACGATTTTCCAAAAAGTATTCTCTCCCTAGTCTCTCCAAGTTATCTTAAGTGGTTATATCTCCTCTCTCAGAGAATCATCATTCTCAAGTGGTTTCATTCCTTTTGTTAGTATTGAAAAAGTTGTATTCAATCATTGTTTCCTCTTTATTGTAATGAAGAAGTTATTTATGAGATTAAAAATTTTGGTTTGTGGTTTACTTGTTGTTCTTCAAGTATTAAGACTTTGAAGATAGTTTCTATTGTTGTGGATCATGCCTCACCCTTTCAACATATTAATAGACCCCAGTACCACTATTCTTACATTTGGTGACTTTGTTTAGGAGGTATTCTCATTTCCATGGATAAAGGAGGTTATAATGTTTCAAATTAGTTGGGGTTTAAAGATACTCCAACTATAAATGGAGTTCATAATGACCAAACCACTAATAAAGATATTGTGGTTACAGGAGTGGGATAGGCGAGTACCTCGGTGACTCTTTTGCTAATCGGAGTGAACCTCGTGAGAAGTTTATTTGAGTTCTAAGTAAGCACAATGTGGATGTGGCCAGTATGGGTCAAGCTTGAATTACACCAATGGTGTCTCCTAATTGAGGAGCAAGCATAGCAAAGGTGGCGCTAACCAGAAAAGTGACGGCTGATCACATCCTGACTCCTGTGAGTTCCCCAGCGGCGAACAAAGCGGAGGTGGAGGAATCCCCTTCCAAGATATTTACGATAGAATAGGTGAAACAACTTATCTCGCTCTAGAGAAAATCACCTTTGATGTATGAGGAGTAGAAAAATCCTTACCCAAACAACATCAATGAGAAGCTGATGAGGCAAAAATCGAGTGTCTGTATAAATACGCTAATTGTTTTTATCGACTTCCAACCGCAATGCACAAAAAAAAAACTAGACTTTCACTACATTCTTATGGAGTATGGCGTTTAGTGAGGGTATAAAAAATCCATAGGTAATGTTTGATAGACTTTAATTGATTTATTACTTCTCAAATAAAATTGTAAAAGATAATGTAGGTTGAAAAGGGGAAAACGAAGAGAAAAGGTTAACTACGCTAATTAAAACTAAACAAAGAACAAGAAAATGAGATTAGGATCAAATCCCCGCCATGGGATAAACAACGTGTATAAATCATTTTGGTTCGAAAATATTTTACCGAGCATATTTAGTTGATTATAAACATCAATCGCGAAGAACTTTAATTCAACAATGAAAGATTAAACTTTCTCTCGAATATGGTCGCAAGTGGATTAATTTAGGAATATCGTTATAAACACTGACGTTGCATACAAAAGAAAGTTATACGCCTAATATTCCAACTTTAATACATGATGTTTCAATTAAATGTATTTCTACCCAAAACCTAGCTCGACACCCAACAATGGCGGAAATATGATCCCAATCATTGAACTAGATACTAAAAATGATGATGTTAACAGTTCAAGAATCCATTAACAAACATTTAAAAATACTCAAATTAACAAAGAATTTTTCCAATTATTTGGGGTTGGGTATATGAATCCTATTTTTCCATTCCATTCCATCGTGGTCCAGCGCAATATCTTCAGTTAAACCATATGATATCATTTCCTGTTTTATAATATCCCACCAAGTCAATTTAAGCCTACCTATACCCCTTGTGTTATTATCAATACTAATTAAATCACTCTTCCTTACGGGAGCATCCATTGGTCCACACTTGATATGTCCAAACCATCTAAGTCAATTTTCTCTCAATTTATCTTCTATAGGAACTACTTTTACCATTTCACGAATTAGTTCATTTCTAATTTTATCCTTTCGAGTTTTACCACAAATCCATCTCAACATTCGCATCTCCGTGACACTCCTTTTCTACACATTTTGTTTATTGGTTGCCCAACACTCTGTCCCATACAAGATAGTGGGTCTAATGGTTGTACTATAAAATTTTCCTTTTAACTTTAAAAGTATACGCCTACCACACAATGCACCGATAAGACTTCTCCATTTAACCTAGACTCCCCTAATTCTATGAGTAACATCATCACTAATATCTTCATCTTTATTGATAATCGATCCTTAATAACAAAAATGATCATTTATAGGTAACTCTTGACCCTCTAATTTTACCACATTTCCATTTGTCTTCCTATTAGTACTAAAATTTCACTCCACGTATTCTATTTTAGTCCTACTTATTTTAAATCCTCTTGTTTCTAGATTTTCTCTCCATAATTCCAACCTAGCATTAATCCCCGTCTTAGTCTCATCCACTAAAAAAATATCGTCTGCAAATAGCATACACCATGGTACCTCATCTTGTATCTGTCCAGTCAGCTCATCCATAATAAGAGTAAAGAGATAAGGACTTAATGTCGAACCTTGGTGTAAACCTACAGTAATTTAATATTCACTACTTTCACCGGTTGATGTTCTTACTGTAGTCATAGCCCCATCATACGTATCCTTGATCATATATATATATATATATATATATATATATATATATCTACGAGTCACTAATTTTTTATGTAAAACCCACTGTTGATGTAAAAAATTAGATCACTCTAATTTTTTTAATCACAGATAAATAAATGAGACAAAGAATTTTAAAGTGGTTCAACCTTATAAGAATGGCCTACGTCCACTCTTATGTTATTACTGAGTGTTTTGGGAATTCTCGATTACAAGTTCTCTCAAGAAATTCCGCTCCCCTTGAATGAGGGTGATACAATGTATTTATAGCCCTTAGGCTGTACATGCGAAAGGGTAAACAATTAATGCCCTTTAAGAGTATACATCTGTATGATAAGCATTCAATGAATAGTTGAACTGTTGATTATCTGGCAATCAATGCTGTGGCCGAGATGCAGCTCGGACCGCCTTAGTTGCTCGTCGTTCAGGAGTTCCTCGGAGAGCTGGAGTTCCTCGGAGTACACTTGTTGCTCGGAGTGAGTATGACTTGGTCGGGGAAGTAAACTTCCTCGTTGTTATTGTGCCACGTAGATCGACACGTGTCTTCGTATTATTCGTTTATATCAGCATATTAATTTTGGTATCAACAGAAGCCCCCAATGTTTCATATTTCGAACTTTGAGGAGTATGGAACATTCTTTCTTGGTATATGGCAATATTAAATGACCTTCCTGGTTTTTAGGAGCATTTCCGTATTCGAATTTCCTTCCAAATTCGCAGAATTCGTCTTTTTTGAATTTTTATAAGCGCTTCGATCTTCGTGCCCTTTTTGTCCTTTTAGCCGCCGGTAGAGTAATAGTTTCCTTTTTGTAATCATTTCTTTCGCCGTTTCCCAAGGCAAAGTATTTAAACTTCATAGACAATACCACCGTCTTCTACCTTTTCCAATTTCTGCTTTCGAGTTTTCCATAGTCTTTCTCTCTCTTGTGCGTTCGTCTTTTTCTTCGTTCGTTGTCAACAGATCTCCCTTTTTCCTGTAAGATCTTCTTCTTCCTTCTTCTTCATTTCTTTTATTCACCATGGTTTATGTTATTGAATCTCTTGAGAAATTCTATTCTAATTTCTCTATTCCATCTTGGGTAACTCTGGAGGATCTTTCTGAGCCTTCAAATTATTTTCGTTTGGCTAAGGGACATTGGTTCCCCAGCCTCTTTATTGCTGAATGTGGATTTTCTTTTCCACCAAACCCTTTGTGCTTAGAGTTCTGTCAATATTTTGATGTTGTTCCTGCAAAAATAGCCCCCAATACATGGAGAATAGTTAATGGGGTGTATAGGTTAAATCAAACTCACGGAACCCGTATAAGAATTCCTGAGATTATGTACTTTTATAGATGGGCTGTTCTAGATAATGTGTTTTATTTAAAAACTAGATTTTTGAATAGGGATTTAGTAGTCAACCTCCCTGATGCTAACAGGGATTATTTTGAACATGGGGTAGTTATAAAAAATTGTCAACATGCCCCTTTGATTGGAGATGAAGTATATGAAGGTCCCAAATGCCCTCCATATGGTAATGGGATAGGTTATTTTCATTTTATTTTATTTCTAAAATTATGATTTCATTATGTTTGAATAAATGTGTGATCGTCATTTCAATATGTATTTGTTTGCAGTTGACAGCAAAAGAAAGACCCTAAAAGATTCAGAAGTTAATATTAAGCATTTGAAACATATTTGGAGTTTGCATCAGAAAGTTACAGATGAGCACGTCGGGTCTGCTTCATACTTGTTGTAGTACAGGAGCTATACATCATCCTTTACTACTCGTCATGTGGTCAGCACTAGTGAACCAGCGCCAGCTCCTGAGGATTCTTCACCAGACTCTCATATTCCTTTGAGTCAGAAAATGGGCAAAAAAAGAGTTCCTGCTATCTTTGAGGAGACTACCTCTGCTGGAGAGGGTAAAAGAAACAAGAATGATGTTCCAAAGGGGATAAAGTAGATGCTGCCCCTTCTGTTGCTCCTCAGAAGGCTGCCGAGAAGCCCCCAGTGGCTTCTACCAAGAAGGATGCACCTGTGGAAGTGGTCACCATATCCCCAACCAAAAGCTCTTCTTTGGTTGACACTGTTGAAAAGACACCGATGAGACTGAAGAAATCCTCCTCGGTTAGTTTTTCTGAAACCATTCCCCAGCTCCAAGCTAGTGGATCTGGTGTTCCAACTATTATTCCCCCGAGTTCTGCAATGAGCTCGGTAAAGACTTGGACCATTCCTGAAGTCCAAGGAATTGAGGAGAATATGTCTAGGGATATGCTTACATCCCTGGCTACTCGTCACATTGCTTCAGTAAGTTTCTCTTATTCTTTCTTTCTTTCCGTCAATACTTGTATTTCTGCAATGACTTATCATTATCTTCTTTTTTCAGCTGGTGAGTTGTTTTAACACCATTGTGAAGAAGGATGAAGCAATCAAGGCTTCTAGCTCCTCGTCTGGAGTGGAGGATGCTTTATTGGGTTTGGCCCAGTCTTTGAAGGATTCCCGTCAAAAGTATGACGAGGATAGGGGTGATTAGGAGAAGAAGTTGGTTGCAGCTGAGGCAGAAAAGGTGCAGCTCGTTGAAGTTTCCAAGGGTTTGGAAAATAAAGTGAAAGATTTGGAGGGAGAGAAAAAGAAGTATGACGAGAAGCTCAAGAGCTTTGGGGAGCTTGAAAACAAGATGAAAAAGGCAGAAGAAGAATTGTCCCTTCTGCGAGAAGTGAATCGCCAAAAGGAGGAGGTGGAAGCTAAATTGAAGGCCATTGAGGATCTTCTATCCGAGAAGCTCTCCTCGGAGAAAATAAAAAGAAAAGTGGCGGTGAAAAAATCTTTCCGCACTGGTTGGGACAAAGGATGGGACATGAGGGTAGCAGCCATGATGACCCAAGTGCAATATGGGAGTCTTAAATACTTCCGAGATGGTTGGGTTGCTTCCCTGCAAGAATTGAAGGTTAACGAGGACTCTGAGCTGTTTCAACAGCATCTTCCTGGTCCCCCTCCTAGAATTGAAGATGAGGAAGAAGACGAAGCTGCATCCGAGGAATCTTCAATTTCAGTGGGTGATCATGTCCTTGCCTCACAACCTATTCAGACAGTCACCGAGGAGATTTCGTCTTTACCTGCTCCACCTGAACAAGTTCCAGCTCCTGCGATCCAAATTATTGTTCCTACCGAGCAACCAAGCTCCTCTTCCCAACCTCCCGAGAAAGTCTTGGGAGACAAGGAAAAGGTGTGAAGTTGTTCGGTATTTGTTTTATTTACTTTTGTCACTTGTACTCTGTACTCTGTACTCTGAACACTGTACTTATTTTCTATGATGTAATAAAAATCACCTTTCTTGTTCCTCTACGTTGTTGATGTTATGTTTGCTTTTTTATTAACTCTTGCCTTCTCTTCTTTACTAGTTTATGGCTAGAATGGAATTGTTGTCTGCCCATGACACAACTCGACTTCGACAATGTAATGAATATTTTAAAGCTGGCCACACTGACTTGGACAATTCCCAGATTGTAGAGATTCTTGGTCAAGATGCTTCAGACCAAGCAGTGGAGGCATATCAATACTTAAAATGTCTTCTTGATCGTGCTGTAGCCAACAATGTGGCTTATTACGAAATGATTGAAGACTTGCAAGGTACTCTCGATGAACTTCAGCATCAGTATAAAGAGTCTTCAGCTCTTTTGCACGAAGGGTATGAGAAGAAACTCAAACAACTTAGTGCTGAAAAAGGTTATGACAAGATGCTTGCTGGCTATGAAGTGAGAGAGAGAACATTGAAAGCAGATGTCGAAAGTCACAGGCAAATCTCTGAGCTATTGGAACAAGAAAACAACAATATGCAAAAAGAACTTGCTCAGCTGAGGTCTGCTGCTTCATCTTCCACTGCCTTGGCACCAGTCACCGATGAAGGATTCTCATTTTTAGAAGTGGAAAATGCCAAGTTGCGTGAAGAGTTAGAGGCTTTAAGAAGAGCTGGGCCTTCTACTGCTACTCGGGGACGAGGAAGAGGTTCTCGTGGACGAGGAAGAGTTGCTCAGAATGTTGTCGAGGAACAAAGTACTCAACCTGCTCGGGGATGACCAAGAGTTCTTTGTCCTACTATTGAAGAAGTTCGTACTCAATCAGCGTTGGAAAACCAAGCATTCCAATTAATGGCTAAGAACCAAGTTTTATCCGACATGTCAAAGAAAATTAGAGAACTGGAACTACAACTCTCTGCAAAGAAATCAGTGTTGGAGACTAACGAGCTTTTTGTCAACAATCTCCACGAGAAGCTTGAAAGGCTAACATTTCAATTCCACAAATAGCCCAGGGAATTCTGGATCGCTGGATACAACGAAACACTATTCCATTTAGATGATCGTATCCAGAATGCCAATAATGAGGGCTACAAACAAGGCTGGCTGAATGCCTTACGTGTGTTGAAACTCGAACAGGGACATTATCTGTGGGACTACTATGAGCCCGGATTGCTCGACTTGCCTGTGCCACCTTTCAATTTGGACATGGAGTGGATCCCAGCTCGTGCCATTCCTCGGAGATTAATTGCGAAGTACCTCGGTGACTACAGTTTACATTCTCAATTTGAGGTTTCTCGTCCCGAGCATCTTCTAGATCTTCCTTCTGTGATGAACATCAGGATGCTGAAGGACTTGAACTTTATTAATTCTCCTCAGTCTTTAAATGATCCGCCTGCTGGCGAGGAACCTGTATCGAAAGCTGAGGGGAAAAAACCAATAGAATAGGAATTTCTGATGTAACAGTTAGTATATATATCCATATAATTATCAATGTAACTTGTAATTTATTTTGAATTTTAATGAAAGACTTTCATTTTTATTTGCAAATCTGTATTGCTATTGTCTTGTACTTGTCAAACACTTTATATTTGTGCTGGCATAACAATATTGTGTGGTTCATCGACCAACTTAGTAATCAAAAAGTTACAAGTATCAGAAATGTTGCTCGATCACTTAATAATAAAGTAGTGAGTATAAAAATGTTTAAAATTTTTCCAACCAACCAAGGTTGTTAAATTATGCTCATCGACCAATTATAGTTAATGAGAGTTTATCCCCGACTAACCATACTTGGTAATTTTTTGTCTTTTTCATAAAATGTGTCCGACCAACCAAGGTCGATGAATTCTCCTCGTCGACCAACTACAGTTAGTGGGTTTTTATCCCCGACCAACCATACTTGGTTCAGTTTGGAATATTTTGTTCTTCGAAGAACTTTTGTATTTTCTGTAATAATCTTACCTCCCGAGCAACATAATTTGGCATTTGAGAGCTTATCTTGTTTCCTAACCAACCGAGATTGGCATTTTAGGAGTATTTTGGTTCCTAGCCAAACACGTTGGCATTTTTAGGAATGTTGTTCTCGCCCTTTTACCAATCGGAGTTGGTCTGAGTTCGAACTATCATGTCCACTTGCCCTTTTACCAAAATTGGTCTGAGCCATTGTCAGCCTCCTAACCAAAGGAGTATGGTTTCCTAACCAACCGGAGCTGGTATTTTTAGGAATATCGTGTTCTCGCTCTTTTACCAATCGGAGTCGGTCTGAGTTCGAACTATCGTGTCCACAAACTCTTTTACCAACCGAAGTTGGTCTGAGCTAGTGTACGCCTCCTAACCAAATGAGTATGGTTTGTTCTCGCCCTTTTACCAACCAGAGTTGGTCTGAGCTTGAACTATCGTGTTGTCTTTACCACTGAGCAGAGTTTGAACTATCGTGTTGTCTTTACTGCTGAGCAGCGTAGTGTTGTACACTAGTATTCCCCGAAAAACTTTCAATAAAAGAAAGAAGATGGCAAAATATCATCGTTTTATTCATATTGATGGAACTGCTTTACAATTTACATCACTGATAATACTTGCGTAGGTGTTCAGCATTCCATGCATTCTTAAATTCCTATCCTTCTAGAGTCGCTATTCGGTAAGTTCCTGGTCGAACAACTTCTGTAACTCGGTAAGGTCCATGCCAGTTTGCTTCCAACTTATTGTGCTTCTGAATGACCTTCTTTAGCTCATAATCTCCTTCTTTTAATTCGCATTTCTTCACCCTCTTGTTGTAGAACAGAGCTGTTCGTTGTTGATAAGCAGCATTCCTAATGGTTGCCTCTTCTCTAACCTCCTCGAGCATGTCCAAATCTAATCTTCTCATTAAGTCGTTGACTGGGGAATTGAAATTCAGCACTCTATGTGTTGGAAGACCCAACTCGGCAGGTATTACAGCCTCACTTCCAAATGCCAGCATATATGGTGATTCTCCAATTGCTTCTCGAGGAGTTGTTCGGTAAGCCCAAAATACTGACTGTAGCTCATTAATCCAATTAGCTTTAGCCTCACTTAGCCTCTTCTTCAAACCATTTAGTAATGTTTTGTTCGTCACTTCAGTCTGTCCATTTCTTTGAGGATGGCCTGGTGCTGAATGAGTCTTCAAAATGTTTGACTGATGACAATAGGCGGCAAACTCCGCGTTATCAAATTGTGTTCCATGGTCTGTGATGAAGGCATGAGGGAGACCATATCGGCAGATGATGTTCTTCCAAACGAACTGGTACACCTTCTCGTATGTCATATCAATAAGTGGTTCAGCTTCTACCCACTTAGTAAAATAATCCACTGCAACGACGAGGTACTTGAATCTCCCTCGGGTCGTTGGCAGTGGTTCAACCAGATCAATTCCCCACATGGCAAATGGCCAAGGGGAAGTTATGGGTGTCAACAATTCTTGTGGAGTTCGTCGGATGGAGGAAAAACGTTGGCATTTATCACATTTATTGCATAGGCTATACAATCAGCCCTCATCGTTGGCCAGTAGTACCCCTGCGTCATCACCCTTTGCAAAAGTGTCCGACCTGCTACATGGGCTCCACATGATCCTTCATGGATCTCTTCAATCAATTCTTTCACCTCGGAGGGATGTACACATCTTTGCAAACCTGCCATAATTCCTCGTCTATACAAAACACCATTAGTTATTACGTACCGAGCAACTTTATACTTCAATTTCTTGGCAGCGAGCTTATCCTCCGATAATTCTCCCTCCTCAATATATGCCCTCATGGGATCCATCCAAGATGGTCCTAAATCAAGGGTAATAATATTCATCGTCAGGTCTTCATCTATGCTCCGACTTTCTAATACTTCAATTGGTATCGTTCTTCGCAGCTCGCTACGAGTAGCTGATGCTAGTCGGGCCAGTGCGTCTGCTTGTGCATTTTCCATTCTTGGTATTCTGATCAACTGAATGGCATCAAATTCTGCCAATAACTCCATCACCTTTGCATGATACTTGACCATTAATTCTCCCTTAACTGGATATGTTCCCATCATCTGATTCACAATTAATTGAGAATCACTGAACACCATCACTTGTTGTGCTTCCATAATCTTTGCTAAATTAAGACCTGCTATCATGGCCTCATACTCAGCCTCATTATTGGACGCTTTGAATTGGAATCGCAGGGCATATTCCATGTCAATCTCGTCTGGGGTGTTCAAAACAATCCCCGATCCACAACCTGTTGTGCAAGATGATTTATCTACACACAATCTCCATGTAGGTAACTCGTCTTCAAATTTCTTATCTGACAGGGTTCCTCGGTGAAATATTTGTTATTTCCTTTAGTCCTCCCCTAATATTTTTCTCTCTTCGTCGACCATCTCTTCTCGCTCTTTTACCAACCGGAGTTGATCTGAGTTTGAATTTGATGATCTTTCTACATCCACAAGCCCTTTTACCAACCAGAGTTGGTCTGAGCTTATGTCTGTTGATCCTGTAACATGCACAGGTTGATCAGCGAGAAACTTTTGTTCCTCGGGGGTATCAGGATATGTAAATTCTGCTATAAAGTCTGCTACAGCTTTCCCTTTTAATGATGATCTGGGTTCATACACAATATCATATTCACCGAGCTCTATTGCCCAGTACATCAGTCTCCCTGACTTTTCTGGCTTATGAAGGGCTTGTCTTAATGGCATGTCGGTATACACGACGATGGTATGGGCCTGGAAATATGGCCTCATTCTTCTACTTGCCTCAATTAATGCCAATGCCAATTTTTCCAGCTTTGGGTACCTGATCTCTGCACCTCGGAAAGCCTTACTTGTGTAATAAATTGGCTTCTGGACTCCATTCTCCATTCTGATCAATGCCGAGCTGACTGCATTCTCTGATACTGCCAGGTACAAGTATAACTTTTCTCCCATTACTGGCCTGGACAACAATGGAGGTTCTCCCAAATATTTCTTCAAGTCTTGAAAGGCTTTCTCACATTCATCATTCCACTCGAAAGTTTTTCGAAGTGTTTTGAAGAATGGAAGGCATCTATCACTTGCTCGGGATACAAATCTGTTGAGCGCTGAAACTCGTCCTGTAAGACTCTGTACTTCTTTCTTCGTCGTTGGAGATCACAACCCTAAAAGGGCTTTGATCTTTTCTGGATTCGCCTCAATGCCTCGCTGGTTGACGATGTACCCGAGGAACATTCCTTCTCGTACTCCAAATGTGAACTTCGTCGGGTTGAGTTTCACTTGATACTTATCCAGTTGATCAAAGGTCTGACCTAAGTCAACTAGATGATCATCAGATTTCTTGCTCTTTGTCAGCATATCATCGACATAGACTTCCATATTGCAACTGATTTGTTCGGCAAAAACCTTGTTCATCAGCCGCTGGTATGTCGCTCCTGCATTTTTCAAACCAAAAGGCATAACATTATAACAATAAGTTCCCCTAGGGGTAATAAAAGAAGTACTTTCCCTGTCTTCAGGTTTTATTTTGATATGGTTGTAGCCAGAATAAGCATCCATGAAGCTGAGCATCTCGTGTCCCGAGGTAGCATCCACTAGTTGATCAATTCTGGGCAATGGAAAGTGATCCTTTGGGCATGCCTTGTTGAGATCGGTGAAATAAACACACATTCTCCATTTATTGTTTTTCTTCTTTACCATCACCACATTTGCTAACCAGTCTAGATATTTCACATCTTCAATGAATTGGGCTTTTTGGAGCTTCTCGACCTCCTCTTGTATAGCTTGATTCTTCTCGGGACTAAATACTCTTCTCCTCTGCTTTACAGGCTTGATCTCCTTATTCACATTGAGCTCATGACATAAGAAGTTTGGATCTATTCCTGGCATGTCTTCATGACTCCATTCAAAAGTTTTCTTTCTATTTCTCAAGAAAGTTATCAACTCATGTTTTATTGAAGCATCCAATGACGAACCTATCTGATTTGTTCGTTCAGGGTGTTCGTCATCCAGAATAACATTTTCTGTAGATTCCACCACCTGTCCTTTTACAAGTTGGGATTCATCTCTGGGATCAAGTGTTTCAATTTATGTACCTTCCTCCACCTGGTAGGTAGTAATCTTTTTCCTTGACTCTTCGAGCTCCTCTTGCTCGGCAGACGAATAATAGCATTCTCGAGCTACTTTTTGATCACCTTTCACAACTCCTACTCCGAAATTTGTTGGGAATTTTAAGCACTGATGTACTGTAGATGGAACTTCTTCGAACTTCTTTAAACCAACTCTTCCCATGATGATGTTTTAAGCTGACTGCATGTTCTTATCCATCACAAAGAAGCGTATTCTTTCTGTTCGACAAGTAGGCCAAGTTCCAATGAATATATCCAACTCGATCGTCCCAAGTGGAAAAACTTTCTCGCCAGCAAAACCCAGGAGAGGTGTGTGATAAGGTTCCAATTGAGATAATTTTAAATTTAAACTGTCAAAGCATGAGTAGAACAAGATGTCTGCCGAACTACCATTATCTACCAGAACCCTTGAAATCACTACTTCTTTCATCCTCATTTTGATCACCAAAGGGTCGTCGTGAGGGTAAATAACACCTGTCAGGTCATTTTTTGAAAAGCCAATGACCAGCTTCTCTTTGTTTACCTTCCTCGGGCGATCCTCCTCAGCCAAATTTATTCGCTGAATGTACGAGCAAGATTGAGCCTCTCCAAGGTAAGCCTTTCTTTCTGCAGTAAGGTCTCCTCCTCCTGCATCTCCTCCTGTAATAACATTACAATCAAACGACCCAAAACGTATTGAAAATACGTCTCGTTCTGGCTGCCTTGGTTTCTTGGGAAGATCGGGGTCATCATTTGGATCATCTTCATGGTTTCTCTTCTTTTTCTCCTCTGCTCGACGAGGAGATCTAGACCTCTCTCTAGTTCGGTCATTATTTCTTCTTTCACCTCCCCGATCAACATACTTTGCTAGCTTTCCTCTTCGGATGAGTGTTTCAATCTCGTTCTGAAGAGCTATGCAATTTTTGGTCATATGGCCATGATCCTTATGGAACTCGCAATATTTCTCCCTATTCCTCGTGTCAGGGTCTGACCTCAGTTTCTTTGGCCACTTTATTTCCTTGTTATTCTTGATTTCTTCCAAGACATGATTAATACCCATTTTCAAAGGAGTATAATTATCGAATTTCTTCAGGACTTCCCATGACGACTTATTATTCTTGGAATGCTTGTCACCGCCATTGCCCTTATGCTCTTTCTTCTTAGATTTGTCGACTTCCACCTTGGTTTCTTTGTCCATATTATTCTTTGCAGCCATAGCCTCCTCGGCATTCATGATTTTGGCCGCTTTTGCCATCAACTCTGACATAGTTGTAGGTGGATCTTTGGCCAAAGTGTAATACAACTTGTTAGGCAACAACCCACTCATCAAGGCGGTGATTGCTGTCTTTTCTTCATAATCTATGACTTCTAACTTCTCGTTATTGAAACGAGTTATGTAATCTCTAGTACTCTCACCAGATTTTTGTCTAACACTTAACAAGTGTGCTACTCATTTTACTGGTTTTTCTCCAAAACAGAAATTGCCAATGAACAACTCGACCAACTGAAAGAAAGTTGAAATCTTACCCCGAGGAAGATTGTTGTACCATATCTGGGCAGATCCAGTAAGAGTTCCTGAGAATGCTCTGCATCTCATCTCGTCGGGGACAACATAGATGTCGGCAGCAGCTTGTTATTGCTCTATGTGAAGAACAGGGTCTGTCTTTCCATCATATTTGGGGGTCACCACAGGTGCTTTAAATTTCGACGGTGTAGGAAAATCCACAATGGCCTGTACAAAAGGTGTCCCTCGAACAAAAGTTCATTGTAGGGGGTTCTTCACCTTAGCCATTTCTCCCAATCTATCCTCCAACCGCTGAATGGAACCTTTCACGCATCATTTCCCTCCTCGGGCCTATTAGTTCGAATAATTGATTGATCTGACGTAGCTTCCTGAGATCTATCTTGACGAGTGTGGTCGTGATTGTGTTGATCCTTCTCTTAGATCTGATGGTTATCGAAAACTCCTCGACATGGCTTTAGGTGGACTCTTATTCCTCCTAGCGCCTAATCGACTGAAAGGAGACACCCTGCTCAGTCTTTCCAAGGCACTGGTCCTCTCTGGAGAGAGAGTAACACGTTGCTCAGTATATGTGGCCCGTATTGATGAAGTTTTCCCAGGTTGATAAGAGAAATCATCAGATTCCTCATTACGATTCATCTCTGTACGCCTGGATCGTGAAGAAGGTAAATAGGTTTGCCTCTGACCACTTCGCTGTCCCGAATGTGCAGGTGCAATGCCATGAAGGGTTTGTATGAGTTGTCGCATTGTTTCTTGCATGGCGATTTGTCCTTGAGCCAGATTCGTCATAATTCCAGCCAGATCTGGAGGTGCAAAAGGATTTGGAAGATTTCCAGCATTTCCAACGTTTCGATTGCTGGATTCCGGATTATCTGCCATTGATGATGAATGATTTTTGGTGAAAATAGATAACAACAGTCGTTTCCCACAGGCGGCGCCAATCTGTTGATGTAAAAAATTAGATCACTCTAATTTTTTTAATCACAGATAAATAAATGAGACAAAGAATTTTAAACTGGTTCAGCCTTATAAGAATGGCATACGTCCACTGTTATGTTATTGCTGAGTGTTTTGGGAATTCTTGATTACAAGTTCTCTCAAGAAATTCCGATCCCCTTGAATGAGGGTGATACAATGTATTTATATCCCTTAGGCTTTACATGCGAAAGGGTAAATAATTAATGCCCTTTAAGAGTATACGTCTGTATGATAAGCATTCAATGAATAGTTGAACTGTTGATTATCTGGCAATCAATGCTGTGGCCGAGATGCAGCTCGAACCGCCTTAGTTGCTCGTCGTTCAGGAGTTCCTCGGAGAGTTGGAGTTCCTCGGAGTACACTTGTTGCTCGGAGTGAGTATGGCTTGGTCGGGGAAGTAAACTTCCTCGTTGTTATTATGCCACGTAGATTGACACGTGTCTTTGTATTATTCGTCTATATCAGCATATTAATTTTGGTATCCACACCCACCATATTTTATCTCTGGGTATCCCATCATACACCTTCTCCAAATCTATAAAAACCATATGAAGATCCTTCTTTTTATCCCTATACCTCTCCATTAATATCCTTAATAAATAGATTTCTTCCATTATTAACCTCAGAGGCATAAACCCAAATTGATTCTCAGATATTGTTGTTTTCAATCTCAATCTATATTCAATCACTCTCTCCCAAAGTTTCATTGTATGACTTATTAATTTAATACTACAATAATTTGAACGCCTTTGTATGTTCCCTTTATTTTCATAAATAGGTAATAAAACACTGTTTCTCCATTCTTTAAGCATACTATAAGTCATTATAATTCTATTAAATAATTTTATAAGCCAAGATACTCCTTCCTTCCCTAATAACTTCCAAACTTCAATAGGGATACCATATGGTCCTAAAGCCCTCCCTGATTTCATCATTTTTAGAGCATTCCTAATCTCTGTTGTCCTAATTCTAGGAAAAATATATTTTCTTAAGTGACTCTAAGATACTTTATAATTAATATACTCCCATTATCTCCATTTAATAACCTCTCAAAGTAATTTTTCCATCTTTCCATAATCTCACCATCTTTGACTAGGACTCTCGAATCATCACTTTTAATACACTTAACGTTATTAAAATCTTTTGTTTTCCTATACCTTAGTTTAACAAGATTATAATTTTTTCCCCATCTTGTGTTCCTAATTTTGTATAAATACCATCATATGATTTTAACCAAGCATCATTTACCACGTTCTTAATTTCCTTTCAGCCCATTTATATTTCTCAAAATTTTTTTCATTTATATTTGTTTGCCATATTTTAAAGCACTCCCTTTTGATTTTTACTATATTTTGTACTTATTCATTCCACCACTAAGTTTTTTGAGATTTTGGCCCCTTGCCTTTTGATTCTCCAAGAATTTCTTTGATATTCTCTAATGCATGTGGCGATCTTATTCCACATTATATTAGTCTCCTCTTCAGTATGCCTTGATTCTTCATTTAATACTTTATCTTCAAATAATTCTAATTTCTCTCCTTTTAACTTTCCCCACCTATTTCATGGGTTAATCTTCACTTTTCGCACTCACGATTGATTTTTAATATTTATATCCAACACCATTATCCTATGTTGTGAGGTTAAGATCTCTCCCGGGATAACCTTACAGTCTTCACACGTTAATCGATCTCCTTTCCTAGTAATGAAAAATCTATTTGTCTCTTATGTATTCCACTTTTATAAGTTATTAGATGTTCGAGCCTCGTTTTAAAACATGTGTCTACTAGAACAAAATCATAATCCATCACAAAATCTAAGATAGACTCTCCATCGTCGTTCCTATCTCCCAAACCATATCCTCTATGCACTATCTTATATCCCACACGATCTTCTCATACATGGCCATTAAAATCTCCCCCTATATAGATTTCCTCACCTACGGGTATTTCTTGAATTAGTTCATCCATTTGTTCCCAAAATTTTACTTTAGTGTGCTCATCTAATCCTACTTCGGGTGCATAAGTGCTAACAACATTAATTATGTTTCACCCAATGCCAATACCCATTTTACAAGTATAAGTCTATCACATTTTCTAAAAACGGTTATGATATCATCCTTAAAATTCTTATCTACTATTATTCCATCTCCGTTCCTCTTTATATGTTTTCCTATAAAGTATAACTTAAACCCTGTATTTTTTATTTCTCTACCTTTCTCACCGACCCATTTAGTTTCTTCTAATAAGCTATGTTAACTTATCTTCTTATCATGGTATCTACCAACTCCATCACATTTCCCATCATAGTCCCTATATTCCAAGTCGCTAACCTAAGCCTACTATTTTGAACTAACTTCTTTACCCGCACACGTCCAGATTGTTGTAGGAACATTTCCATATTTCTCATCGACGCCGCTACAATGAGCCTTACCAATTTTTTGAGACACCCGATGGCAGGCGCAACTCATCGCTTAAGGGGAATGCCCTAGCATTAGCGCGTATATTCATAAGATTCATGTTCATAAGGTTCTGACCAAGTTTTACGTTGGATGTCAGCTATCTAACGCACCCCTCCTCTTTTATCCGGGCTTAGTACCAGTAGTGTCCAAAAAAATATATAAAAAATTAAGCGCAACACCGGCAGAGTTAAGCATGAAGAAATAATGACAAAATTTTCAATGGTTATAAAGAGTGACAAAATTTGTCATGGATCTGGCGCGTGACTAATGGCAAGTCGGTTTTCCTACCGGTTCAGGCTAAGTTTCTGCCTAAGTGATGCCTTGTGTGCTCGAAGTTTTCTTATTTACAATTCTGCCTCTCGATTTCGTTCTCAACTTCAAACGAGCATAACTTCTTCATTTTAGTGTGGATTGAGGTGTCGTTTTTCTATTATTCTTGTGACTTCAATATTTTCAACTTTTAAGTTGGCTCCTCCTCCGGGTTATGACTAAAAATTACAAAAGGCCCTTGAGGTCCCTTTCTTGCATTTCTTTCGTTGTATCGAATTTTCTCTTCCATCCACGAATTACCTGTAAAACATGATAGAAATACGCAAAACACGAAATACTCACCGAAAAGGGTTAGTATAATAAATATGAGATAACTACGGGTTAAATGCAATGCACGGGACCATAAAATAATCGAAATTAAGATGATAAATATGAAATATTTAGGCCTTATCAAATTCCCTTAACCTTGAACATTGCTTATCCCGAGCAATGTAATAAAATAAGAACATGAGTTTAAAGACCCTTTAAAATATTTAATGGTATAGAATACCTCTTTCGCGTCCAAGAAATTGTATTTAGCATATGTAACAAGCCGTTAAACCCCTAGGTTACCCTAGTAGGACAAGTGGTGTCTCATGATGGTTTGCAGTGAATAAACCCACTAAATTTATTTTTTTAACTCAAAGGAAAATCAAAATACCTAAAAATTGTACAATTTAAATTCCTCAAAAGTAGTCACTTTAAATTTATATTCAAGAGTCTCATTTTGAAGTTCGTGTGTGTGCGCGAAGCCGAAAATTAAACCGCTAACTTCCACCGACTGATCATTACGTTACTTTTCAAAAATTCGTTTCGATTCAATTTCTTACGGATGCACTCACAAACGAATCTCTTAGAATGTGACTATTTTTCTTGGTATACGTGATTTATAAGAGTAAATATAATGAAACACAAATTCACGCACACAAATTTAAAAGACAAAATTAATTTAGGTGAAAAGATCTCATTATCAGAATACGGTTATTGGAAAACGGGAAACATCGCCTCTTATTCACACCAATTAATCTCTCTTATTATCTTGTCATGTCTTAGCCCTCCACGCGGTAATTAATTTCGTTATTCAGAATCAGTTAGGACTTCCTCGGGTTCTAAGGTGTATTAGGAAAATTGATAAAGGTTGGGAATTTTGGAGATGGAAATTTTTTCTTACAATGTCCGTTGATAATTTTTCGGGCTTGAGCTCATTTTTCTCGTTTTCTTTTCCTTTCTTTTCTATTTTTTCTATCTATTTTTTTCTTTTCTTGCTATTTTTATTGAGTGCTATTCTATTTTTCTTACCTTTTTTTTGCACTTGCTGGACTTATTTTTCCAGTTTTGATTTTCACAATTCCGGGCTAATAAGTTTTTCAAGTTATCAAATGAAAATGGACAAATTTATTCGGCTCAAAATAGCTTGCAAGGGGATAATTTTCTACAAGTTTTTTGGCTAACATTTTTTGATAAACAAACGAGGGCCTAACTTCATTATCCGAGTTACTCATTATTTTACCATATACATCTTGAGAATCATTAAGTTTAGAGATATTTACAGGGCACTTTTGAGAAAACATCACACTCGTGTTCCGTAACCGATCAAAACAAAGGCATATATATCCCCAACAACTCATTTAAACAGTGAATTCAAAATTTGAGTTAATTATAACTCAGATTGATTTAAATACTCGCAAATATCGATATCCTCAAACTCTCACTGGGTTAATTAAACTCCACATTTATTCGTTAAGTCATCATTTTTCGCTCAATTTCCATATTTTGTCCATTTCGGATTAGTGCTCTTGATTTTTTACAAATTGGGACTTTAAACAAATTTTTATGACATTTTTAATATATTTAAATTCCAATTTTTATTTATTTCGAAGAAAAATATTTTTCAATTTTTTTTAATTTTTCAACAAAAGCATGCTTGGAACGAAGGATCAAATTAATGAAACTAAACAATAAATGGGAAGAATATCCCACACCCCCTAACTTAAATGTTGCATTGTCCTTAATGAACATCAAGAACACAACATAAAGAGAGGAAAAGAAAAATATTACCCAAAATGGAGCGATCCCTGACAAGTACATGTCCATTGAATCTACAAAACATGTTAGAACCAAAAATAACAAAAACTTTAACTAATTACACTAGATTATAATAAAAAAGAGAAAAAAAAAAGAATGAAATACAAAAAACTATTTACAAACTTTAATTTGAACTTCTAATAAACAATACACTAGAAGTCAAAATTTTTTAGGGTCAACCCAAAATACGATTTGCCTTTGAGGGAAAATCGGTGTAACCTCATTTCATGCATGCCTCCCAGAAAATTGGAATTGGGTTTGAACAATTGAAGGCATGTGTAAGTTAGAAGAATTGAACCATCATTAATTAAAAATATGAGAGGGATGATGGAGGGGTTGGATGTTAAGCGGGACAAGTAAAATTGGGATCCAAGAAAAGTATAATCACTTGGCAATGAATTTTCAAGTAATATGGGAGGCGGGGAACATAAAAAGGAAGAACCTATCTTGAAAAATAATTCAATCAAAGAGTCCTCGTCGGTAAAAGGTTTAACAATTTGAAAAGTTTCAATCGACTTATAGGAATCTAGTGGTACTTATAATGGTTCTATAATGGAGAACAAAAAATGATGATGAAATAAATTCAATATCAAGTGACTCATTATCACTTAGGCATTGAATTTCAAGGGAGCAAGACTCACTTTCAATGAGATGTTCTTCAAAAAATTTAGGTGAAACACAAGTTTCAACCTCCTCTTTGTTTTCCAAAGAGGAATTAATCTCCTTGCAAAGTGCCTTAATTTCCAAAATAACATCAAGAATGTTGTCCGCACTTTGGGTGAAGAGAAGCACGGTTTCTTCTGAAGTAATCTTGCTTGGCTCTAGAACGTCGAATTCCTCATTTGATTAAAAACATTCTTCAAAAATATAGAAAGAAAAATTATCGTTGGATTCGAATAATGCATCCAACTTTTTCCCCCCAAAATGATTTTCTTCTCGATATTTGTTTTCAAGCCTTTCATTCTCAAGAATTCGAAGCCCTTCACGCACAGTAGGTGGAGGCGTGGATTCTTGAAAATAAAAAGGTTGAGAAATATTCCCAAATAAATAAAAATGATTTTCTTCCCAATATTTATTTTCAATACTTTCATTCTCAAGAATTAGAAGGCCTTCACACACTATAATAGGTGGAGGCACGAATTCTTGAAAATAAAAAGTTTGAGAACTATTCTCAAATAAAAAAAAAATGATTTTCTTCCCAATATTTTTTTCATGCTTTTCATTCCCAAGAATTAGAAAGCCTTCACGCACGGTAATAGGTGGAGGCATGAATTCTTGAAAATAAAATTTTTAAGAACTATTCCTAAATAAAGAAGCATTATAATATTACCAAAATCGCTATAAAAATACATGATTACCGAATGGTTGTAGGTGGACAATCCATGTAAAGAGGTGTGTGGCAAAAAATTCAACATTTCTTGGCACTCAACTATCCAAGCATACAAAAAAGTTAAAACAAAGAATACAAATACAAAGAAAAATCTACTACAAAGTAGTAAATAAATTACAATCTATAACATAACACTCCCTAGCAACGGTGCCATTTTTATGAGGCGAAAACCAAGTGTTCGTGTAAATATGTTAATCGTTGTTATCGGCTTCCAAACACAATGCAAAAAAATCCTAGACTTTAACTACACTCCTATGGATTATAGTAGCTAGTCAGGGTATCGAAAATCCACTAGGAATGTTTGATAGACTTTAATTGATTTATTACTTCTCAAATAAAAGCGTAAAAGATGATGTAGGTTGAAAAGGGTAAAATAAAGATAAAAAGTTAACTACGCTAATTAAACCTAAACAAAGAATAAGAAAACATGATTAGGATCACATCCCCGTGATGGGCTAAATAACGCGTATAAATGGTTTTGGTTCAAAAATATTGAAACAGGCATATTCAATTAATTATAAACATCAATCATGAAGAAATTTAATTCAGCAATGAAATATTAAACTTTCACTCGAATATGGTCACAATTGGATTAATTTCAAAATATCGTTATAAGCATTAATGTTGCATGATAAAGAAAGTTGAGCACCTAATATTCCAACTTTAATACATGAGGTTTCAATTAAATTCATTTCTACCCAAAACCTAGCTTTCAAAGCTCGACCCCCATTATTGGCGGAAATATTATCCCAACCCTTGAACTAGATACTAAACCTGATGGTGTTAACAACCCAAGAATCCATTAACAAGCATGTAAAAATAATGAAACAATAATAAAATTGCAGAAATTTAAGGTTACCAAACTTAAAGAACATAAATATGCAAAAAGAAATCAAAGCTTGAAGAAGAACCATAAACGCTATTAAATTGATGGTGCAAAACTTGTAAATTGTTATCTTAGATGTTTATCTTTGATTCGGAGTATTTTCATCAATCCCCTCCTCGTTAAAAGAACCCTAATGACTAAATATATATGTTGTAAGTCATTTAGAAGATTCCTCAAAACATATAACTCTCCAGGCTAAAAAATAGGGCCAAAATAAAAATTATGCTTTAGATAATTTGTCAAGGTTATAAAGCGTGACAACATTTGTCCCAAATATGGCACGTGACTAATGATGAACTGGTCCACCCACCGGTCTGGGCTAAGTTTTTTCCTAAGGGATGCCTTGGGTGCTCAAAGTTCTCTTATTTACAATTTTGCAACTCGATTTTCTTCTCAACTTCAAATGATAATACTTCTTCACCGTAGCTTGGATTGAGGTGGCATTTTTTCCAGTATTCTCGTGACTTCAAGATCTTCAATTTTTTAGTTGGCTCCTCCTTCAGGTTCTAGATGGAAATTATGAAAATTCCCTTGACTTCTCATTTTTTCATTTCTTTCGGTGTCTTGACTTTTCTCTTCCATCTGCTTACCCGTATTTCCTATAAATATGATATAAATACAAAAAACACGAAATGCTCGCTGAAAAGGGTTCATATCATAAATATGAGATAAATTTGTGTTAAATTCAATGCACATGCCCATAAAATAATCAAAATCCAGGTGATAAATATGAAATATTTTTGCCTTATCAAAAGCCTTGCCCTGAGGCGTATGTTCCACCCAATTTCATGAAGTTTATTGGTAAAGGAAAAAATCCTAGGGAATGTGTCAAGAGGTTTGTGGAATACCTTGGAGTTCATGGAAATGATAAAGAGCTGAAGTTGAGAGATATTTCTACGTCTCTCATAGGCAACGCCTGTATATGGTACTTCCACTTTGTGCCAAGTAGTATCCATACCTGGGAGCATATGCACAGATAATTCTTGCAGAAGTTATTTTTAAATAAAGATGAGTTCACTCTAAGGAATTTGGCCTAAGGAGTGAAAAAACCAGGTGAGGATTCGATGTAGTACATTAAGCGCTTTAGAAAGAAAGCGCTAGATGTTCGGAGATCACGGAGGCAAGGTTGTTGTAAATCTATGTAGATGTCTTACTTGAGGAATACAAAGCCCATTTAATTAATCAAACTCGAGAGGGAACTTTTAGAGATCTCACTCGAGCTACGAGGAACATAACTATGATAATCAAACCAAATCCCCAAGTGTGGAGAACACAAATGCCTTTGCCAATGGGGAGATTTCAAGTCTCGCAATGACAAGGAATGGTCTACGTAGAAGGCAACCCTAAATGAAGTAAAGGGCGCCAAGAGTATAAGAACAATGCCACAAGAAAGAGAAAATTTGGATGAGATTTTCCACCACACTTGCCATGTAGAATGGTTAAGGTTATGGACTATTAACAAACGTTGGTGCATGAGGGGCTGGTTGGTCCACCTCACTCAAATAATCAGGTACCATTAGTTGCAGACAAAGAGGACAAAAAATTTTGCGAGTCGCACCAGAGAGTTCCGCCTGCTGCCTAGGATTATTATTATCCGCACCGGATAATAGGTGAGAAAGTTACAAATTTCACTTTTCAGGTCCCACTTATGGATGCTAATGAGAACCCTCTATCAGTCCATCGATATGGTTCAACTAACATGGTGGTAGTGCATGACTAGGATAAGATGGTTAAGTTCTAAGAGTGGATGAAAGATGACAATATCCAATGGACATCCCAATAGTGATTAGGATGAGTAACATGGTGTGGAATGAGTAAATGTCAATATAGTCCTTGATCTAAATTAGGGAGGAACGTCTAAGGATGAATACGTTTATTACACACGGACGTATAAAGTAGAGATAGACTTTGAATGTGGAACAATTGAAAATATCCCAAAGTTTAAATGATTCTTTGATAAAATTGGAGTTAAGTATGAAATGCGAGTGGCGGTTACCAAGAAGATACTTGAGATGATACAAGAATGAGGGGACCCATCCATTAAAAGGCATGATCCCATTGGAAGACTCATCTAAAGGCACACATCAGAGGTAATGTTTTTAGAAGCATATAGGCAAGTGCCTTTCTTTCACAAAAGAACTATGTATGTTTCTGCACTTATAAATGGGATTAGTTTCCCAATGAATTTGTTATATGGAAGGGTTTCAATCAATATAATGCCCATAAGTACTCTTTATAAGATGGGAATTTTGCAAGAGAAAATTGTGTCAGTGCCTCTCATGATCTTAGATTTTGACAGCACGGGGATGCAATCACTTAGATACGTGAATGTGAGAATCAAGTTGGGAAAATTCACATCCCACATCAAATTTCATGTCATTAATGCCAAAATAAGTTGTCAGTTGCTGATAGGCCAAGTATGGATGTACACTCATGGGATTATATCCCCAGTATTCCATCAATGCGCGAAGGCCAACGCTCGTGGGACTGAGATAGTGATCAAATACCACTCATAACCAGCTTCCAACCCATATAATGCCATCTTTCTATAGAGTGACCCGGAATTTCATCCATCCACTCAAATTGTGCCCAGTAAAGCACCCAGTATACCCGTAATCTCATAAGAACCCCATATCTTTATCTACCTCTGGCATAATGATATCTTCAAATATTTATTAGAAAAAACCAACAAGGTAGTCATTCATCCAGAGGTAGATAAATATAAGGGGTTCTTATTCTTCCCCGCCTCAGTAAATCACATAACCAGGTCAGGGAGACAGTACAAATATTCAATTACTCATGTGCCCGAGATAGATAAAGGAAAGGGAGTTGCCAAAGAACTTCCCAAGCCAAAAATGACCATCAAATATAAAAAAAATCCTTGACCAGCTCAAGAAAACCCAAGCCAATATCAACCTACGGGGATTTTCATGTCTTCCCAGTTGCACAGGAATTCTCTAATAAGACTCCTCACTGGCCTATAGTCCCATCTTTCACCACTCCCGAAAAATTCATAAACATGGTTGGGTCCTTAAACTCTTCCAAACTCCTCTCTTTTTTCGAATCAGAGATACCAAAAATCATTCCTGAGCACTATTATGCCCTCAAAATCTCAGTCGAAGTATTGGTAAAGACAATCCCACTCTCATTTTTTTGTAACGAATCCACCCTCACTGTTTCTTCTCTCAGAAATTTAAATTGTTTGGGATCGATAGTCAATAATTTCACTCCCACTTCCACCGCCGTGCATGCTTTTGAAAATATTCGCCAAGAGGTAAAGGGGCCCACAAAACTCACAATAAGGGATGGCCCTATCAATCCTATCACTAAGTTCCAAGTCATTGATAACCTGCATGTTTGAACCACCTCCTTAGTCGTCAATGGCTCCACTATATCCGAGGGGTATCTTATTCTCTTCATCAAAAACTGAAATTATTTATCGAAGGCCAGTTTATCACCATCTTGGGAGATGATGACAGTCCATACACTGCCAGTACTGGAAACCCAATATTGGAAATCCAACATGGGTAAATGACATGCTCCTCTCTAGCTTTAGAGTTGATCTTCTTCCTCTTTTAGCGGAGAAAATTTCAAAGATTGAGTCGGTCTATAACACGAACCTTAAGGCAACATCAATGTGATTTAGATGTTTAAGAACATTCACTTCATGCCCAGAATGGGGCTAGGGTAATGCCAGTAAGGGATCCTTGAGCCCATAGTCTTGAAGGAGGCCTTTCCCCCATGTGACCTAGGTTACCAGCCCTCACCGGAAGAACTCAAAACATTCCGGATACCATAATAAAAAAGAATCTTAGAAGAAGAAAGGATTATTTTGAGAGACTCCATGAATGAAAGGTCTATTAAGGAAGGTGAAGACATCCCTTTCTACGGATTCCATGAACCATGGTATGACCACGTCGATAAGAAGATAAAATTGGGGCCATAAATCTTTTTTCAAGACAACAACTCTTGGGTCAAAGACTGCCAAGATGAAGTACAACCTCTTATTGAGAAAGCCTTGACAATTACCAAGGATTATGAGGAAAATAATTACGAAGGACCATTTCACCTGTAGACACTAGGGTTGAGTCTCTACATGATTTGCTCAGACGTTGCGCCATGGAACCCATCTACTCAAGTCGGAGCTATTGACATGCCTTTCCCCAACTGGAATGTCGTGCCCGTCCAAACTACTCAGATTTAACCTGACCCAACTATTCACCCTATACTAGTCTCTCCACCTGATGTTGTTGTTCCTTTTTTTAATATCAATGTAACTGACACCTCTTTTGACGAGGTTCTCAATGCTTTTTTTCCTGAAAATGAAATACAAAAAGATTTTGAGTATCTTATTATGCCTTACATTAATTGTCTTGATTTTAATCAATCTTTTGATGATGATGATTTTACAAATGAACAACTCTTAACTGATCTTAATAGGGAGAATAACAAATAACATAATCGCGTTTAAATTAATGATGATGATACTATTGTTATTAATCTCGGTTCTAGTAGTCACCAGCGCGAGATTAGAATATGGCTCACCCTTAATGAGCATGAGAATGGGCAATTTGAAGAGCTACTGAAGGAATTCATGGACGTCTTTGTATGGTCTTACGATGACATGTGTGGCATTGACCTAGAAATAGCTCAGAACAAAATCCCAACATTCCCAGAATGCAAGCCAATCAAATAGAAGCTACGAAAGCTTTGCACCAAATGGTCACTCAAAATCAAAGAGGAAGTGGCCAAGAAATTTAACGTGGGTTTCATTCATGTAGTTGAATATCCTACATGGCTTGACAATATCGTCCATGTGTTGATGTCAGGAGGAAAAGTTTTCATGTTCATCAACTATCGTGATTTGAATAAAGCACCCCCAAGGGATGATTACCCATTGCCCAACATCAACATAATCATGGATAACACAGCTAACCACGCCCTCAAGTCATTTGTCAATGGATTTTTAAAATAAAACTAGATCAAGATTCACCCTAACCATCATAAGAAAACCACCTTCATCACCCCATGGGGAACCTTTCATTACACAGTCATGCCATTCGAACTCAAGAACGATGGGGCTACCTACCAAAGGGCTGCCATAACTACCCTCTATGACCTAATTCACAAAGAGGTCTAGGTATACATAGAGGACATTATCATCAAATCTAAGACTCAAAAAGCTCATATTCCTTCCCTCTGTAAGTTTTTCGAGCGACTATGGTAATACCAAATACAACTAAACCCACAGAATAACATTTTCGACGTCACGAAAGGAAAACTCTTGGCATTCGTTGTCAGTGAGAAGGAAATCAAAGTATACCCTACTAAGTTTAAAGCCATACTTGAGATGCTACCTTTAGAGATGGAGCAGGAAGTCTAAGGATTCCTGGGTAAACTACAATACATCAGTCGGTTCAGCTATGTAACTTCTATCTGCAAACCCTTTTTTAAATTTCTTCGAAAGGATACAACTAAAGTCTGGAATCAAGTGATACCTCACCTGACCTCTAGTTTTTATGCCTTCGTAGCCAGGTCTCCCCCTCCTCCTTCACTTGACCGTAATAGATACTATAGTAAGTGCTTTTCTAGCCCAATACATTGAAGAATCTTGTAAGGAAAGAGCCATTTATGATTCCATCCAAAATTAATTGGGTACAAATTCAACTACATTACTTTAGAGAAAGCATGAGTCTCCCTATTCTGGGTCTCATAGAAGTTATGGTGTTACATTCTTGCCTTCCCCATTTGACTACTATCTTATATGGATCATATCAAGTATTTACTAGAAAACTTTGCTTTGTCCATCCAAATGGCCCATTGGTTGATTGCTAGTCGAATTCAATATTGTGTACATCACACAAAATATAAAAGGGAGAGCCATTTTGACAACCTTGATGATTACCCCACAAAAGAAGTCGATGCTTGGGTCTCTAAATTCCCAGATGAAGATGTACTCTGCACCTCTTACGAGGACCTTCGATGGAAAATATTCTCGAATGGATTTTCCAATAAGAAACGATATGGCATTAGGATACTCTTAATCGTCCTTGATGACTCTTACACCCCAATTTCCATCAAACTAGACATCACATGCACCAACAGCATGACCGAGTATGAGGCATGCACTGTACGCCTCAAGATTTCCCTTTAGAAATAAATTTGGCACATAGACGTCTATGGATACTCTGTCCTCATCGTTGACCAAATCCTCAAAAAATGGAAAGTTAAAGACTATGAGCTCCTATACATCGATTCCCACCTAGAAGAACTGCCCCCCCAGTTTAATGATGTCACCTTCTAATACTTGACTCATGTAAAGAACCTCTTAGCTGACACCCTTGCTACCCTGACCTCCATAGTCAACATGCATAAGGGAATAACAATTTCTCCCACATCGAACTCAGTACCGAGGAAGATTAAGATTCGGCCGAATAATGGTATTGTAACATTTGGCGCCTCCTCAAACATGGTAGGTATCCCTAAGATGCCGATAAGAAAGACCATGCGACCATTTGCAAACTATCTCCCCAGTATATCATTTTTGACAAAGCACTTTCAAGAGAAACTTTGATGGAGCCCATTTGCACTTCATTATAGGGGCTGATGTTGAAGAAATAATACATAAGAGCCATAATGGGGAATGGGAGCCCCACATGAATAGTCATATACTTGCCAAAAAGATCATTCATTAAGGATACTATTGGACCACCATGGTTTAAGAATGCACGACCTATGTTCGAATATTCCTCAAATGCCAATAATTTTCCAATCTCCAACACTTTCCTCCTTGAAAACTATATAATATGACCTATACTTGGCCCTTCTCCACTTGGGGCGTTAACATCATAGGGAATGTTACTCCCAAAGATTTAAACGGTCACGAATTCATTCTAGTCGCCATTGACTACTTCACTAAATAGGTCAAATCCGAGTCATACACGTGTTGAATGCCAAGAAAGTGGCCAAGTTTATTAGAAAGAACATTATCTACCAATACGAAGTTCTTCACGAGTTAGTGTCAGATAAGGGGATCCATTTCAAAGTAAAGTTAGATAATTAGTCGATGGAATTTAGAGACACAAATATTCTACCTACTGATCCCGAACCAAAGGTGCCATCGAGGCCACCAATAAAAGCCTTAAAACCATAATCAATAAGATGACTGAGAGTTACAGAGATTGGACCGACCAAATCCCTTACTCCCTATGGATCTAATAAACTTCAATAAGAACACCTACTAGAGCCACCCCTTATTCTCTAGTGTACAACATGGAAGCAGTCTTACCCGTTGAGCTGGAAATACCTTCCCTATGCATCCTATTCGAAAGCAAAATTGTCAAAGAAGAAAGGCAGCAGAGCCTCTTTA
This sequence comes from Sambucus nigra, assembly GCA_949130495.1. Classification (NCBI taxonomy): domain Eukaryota; kingdom Viridiplantae; phylum Streptophyta; class Magnoliopsida; order Dipsacales; family Adoxaceae; genus Sambucus; species Sambucus nigra. Next base: position 341,349,128 of record OX422224.1, read on the forward strand.
ATGAATTATCACTCTTGGATGAAAAGAGAATGAAGTCTCTATATCATATACAGGGATACCATGCCGTCTAGCGTGATCATTCAACTAGAAAGTAAAGGACTGTGGTGTCCAGGAATGAGACCTTGCCCTCAAAGAAATCATATAACCCTTTTGGGACCCCAGCGGGAAATTGAAGCCGAATTGGAGAGGCCCGTACATCGTGAAGTAGATACTTTTAGGAGGTGCCACTATTCTCACTGACCTCGATGAAAAATAGATGGCGCGTCCAGTCAACCTGGACCATCTCAAGAAATTTAGACTTAGTCTGAAATCTCAGCACACTTCGAATCTTCTCACCCCTCTTCTATTCTAAAAAATGTACTTCATTTTCCCTACCCTACACTACATGGGACCCAATCCTCTCAGAACCATTTTCTTTTAAAAAGAAACTCCTAAAAAATTTCAAAATCCCCAAAGGTACGTAGGTAGCCTATACGCTATATATGCGTTCGACCCCCTTCTTTTTCAAAGAGTCACAACAAAATATGAGCAAAATCAATTTTTATTTTTAAATAAGGAATACAATGCTATTACATAAAGTCTTAGTGAAGGAAGCTAAACCAACCACCCCTTTTTGCTCACCAAACCATTCTTAAATGAACCTAAACCTAACCAAGATGCACAAAAATTATTTCCAAACCATAAAAAATAAACACTAAAATCACCATAGCTTCATAAAAATCATCTAAGCTTCACAAAACTCTGCCTTCAATTGCCCAATGGCCCCGCTTCATCATCGTTACCTACCCTAGGAGGTCCCCATGTTTCCCACTCCTAGTTGACATTCCGTATACGCTCCATGGAGTGGTATGACCTAATTGTCCTAGACATAACCATAACACCATCTTCCATAGTGTTAAAAGCAACGGAACACCTTTGATCGATCTCTTTTTCCATGACTTTATCTACTAACCGCTTCCATAAGCATTTTCTATAGTCCCTAAATAGATGACAAACCCATCCCATAGATTATTATGGATGGATAAATGGTCGACAACGCTGTAACAAATAGACTAGCATCATCCTTAGTGATTCAGTCAAATCCTCCATCAGGAAGAAGTTTTTATGTGAGGGGGCACGATTTATTCCTACCGAACTTAGGGAATAAGCTTCCATGGGAAATAGAAAGAAGTCTACCGGAGGCCCACCAACCTGGCATATCAATACTATCCAAGCTGCAAGACACGCTATAAGTCCCCCACCATAGCACTGACAATGGACGACACCGGGATCCATGCTGTACAAACCAATTAACCTAGTTTTCTATAAATGGACCGAAGTTGAAGAAAGGTTGGACAAAGAAATTGGGTACAACCGTCAAAAGGTACTCAAGAAGAGCCTCCAGATGAAAACTCTCTATAAGTCATATAAATAGCATTACAGTGCTCCCCCTAAAAAAATAAGAACGACCTCCTTCCAATCATTCAGGTCATTTAGGGTCTCATCCAACACCACCGTCATAGGATTACGGTGATAAGATGTCCATGCCAGTATCCCAGCCACCTGGGGATCCAATTTCAAGTCCCCCATCACTAATAATAGCCTTGTAGTAAGGCCTAAGGTAATAGCCCTAAAAAAGTTGAAATACTCAACCCCTCATGCTCACTGAATACATAACCGCCTGAAGACACATGACCACACTGGTAAACAACGGTCTAAATGTTAAGGGAGAAATGTGAAGCAACTCTAATAAGGAAATCTGAGGAGAACGGGAGAAATCGGGCATAGATGCTGCCACAGTGGGGCTGACTCCCAACATGGATAAGAACTTCTCATAGTTGGGATAAACCTCGTCCAGGAGGAAACAAAAAACATGATCCTCGAGGTACTAGAGTTGTACCTCTACTGCCAATAGGTTCCAATCTATGGCTCGATTATGCCACAATGAAACCTATCGTAATCGGCATTGTATAAGCACGTGGGCTCCAGACCATCATGGTAAGAAGATAATCCTTCATGTATGGGGAGATCCATTAGAGAATTAGAACTATGAAGCAAGAAAAGAAATGTAGGTATTGGTGGAGAAAACCCATTCCACACACCTCATTTTATACTCAAAATCTTTAGCAAAAGACAAGATCTTTGGAAACCCTAGTAAAATTTAACCCCACAAGAGTACTCTGATGTAAAAGAAAGTTCAATAAAGGCCTAGGGATGATTTGACTTAACCTCATGCCAATAGGTCGATCAAGGGGTATGTCGATTGACAACCCCCTATTTTGGAAAATTTAATCTTTCCTCTTTTATCAAAATCAATTTCAGAAAAATCCTCATTTTGAAAAATTACCCCTGGATTATTTACTCAATTTTCTCTCAAGAAGATCATTTTTTATTAAAATAAATTCGTACTGAGAAATGTTTTCCCTGAGCTAATTACTTTTACTCCTTTTTTTCATCATCTCTATCTTCTCATAAAAATAAACAATCCCAATAGAAAATTTAAAGTGCGGATAGGATAAGTTACTAATCAAGAAAAATGTCAAATGCATTTAATAATCCTTGATATACTCTGACATGGAAAAAAAATCCTTGATATCCCTCAGCCAAGTGGTCGACACCCGAACATATGGGAAGAAAAAAAGTAGCATGTAAAAGGCTAATAAATTAATAGGCAAAGAAAAGTCAACGGAACAAGAAGAGAAAGAAAAAGTATGTACCTTAGGATGGAGGGAATCATCTGTAATCCCCGTCAATCTATACACTGACGCATGAGGGCGATATGGCACTCTCTGTGAATCCGCACTACTCAGTCAGAAGTTGTAGGAATGGGGAGTAACCTGAATGATCGGAGCCTCCTCTATCGCTATCACCGACATGCCACCACCTGAGTTGTGGGTCGATCCCACCAATGAACTAGTACCCCTTCTCGAAGTCATAGAGGAGGGAGGCATGTTCTCCACATCATAGATGCATGACGGCATCATCCAGCTCGTCACAAAATCCAGATAATTATAACTCACCGCTCTATCCGTATCGTGCGTATAGGGCTCACCGATCATCGCCGTCGTCCAGTAATTATTTGACATCTCTCTCACCTGCCTAATGTACATAGGGTGACGACGGTGGGACCGCCACCTCCTCCTCCATGATCTTCCTCACTACCCTCTCCCTTAGGTACCAGATATTCCCATACTCATGTGTGATCAATCGTCGCATCAGTGCATGTAGGCCCGTCACCCCATATCACACGGAGTCACCCCCAGGGATAGAAGGTCACTTGTAATCCCCAACAGAGAATCAATATTTACTTAAGGAATGAAGATGCAAAAACAACTCAGAAAAGACAGAAAGATAACTTGATCACTCGTAAGGGCATTCAGAGCCTGTCGCACATCCTCCATGGATGAAGACTGATTCAACTTCTGGTTGGGTTTCCTCCACCAGAACATCTAGCAGAAGTCTCCCAAAATCTTATCCTTCATGGATATTAACCTCGCATTATACCTGATTACCTCGTAGAACCACGTCTACAAAAGATAGGAATCAGCAAGAAATAAAAACCAAAGAAGAATTCAAGAAAATGCATAAAAAGGAAAATGAATTCTAAATTACCTCTAAAACTTATTTGGCTTCCATAAAAGTCTACCGAAAGCACCGGTTAAAAGTATCCAAAGAAGTAAAGGGACGCGAGGGAAAGGCTCCACCAGTTATACAATCATACTTCGAAAATCATCCTTAAGTACGATAAGAACCAGAGATGGACGATGTCAGAACTCATCACCACCAGAAATCCACCCCACATAAGAAAAATAAACAAACGGGTTATGTGCTTCACCTACTGCCCATTAGTCACATCCACCCTCCTCTTAAGTATTGAATCCCCAGATACGATTCTACCCACATCCACCAAAGTTACATGAACCACCTCTAGTTTCACCCTCAGTGTGCGATACACCACTATTAAGAATCCCTCACAATTGACCCCCATTTAATTTTGAATGCTAATGGGATAAACTGTCATCTCCACAAAGACAAGATGGAAGGTGTGGGTAGTGTCCCGCCACCTCTCCCCCATAGCACACAAAAATGCAGTAGAATGCAGTGTCTCATCCAAATCCTCTGCTCAGCAACCAAAACCCACATAAGAAACCATCCAGTTCACCACAGGAGGGAGCTTATACCAAACCTCATTCAACCCCATCATCCCTTGAGATCGAATACTCGAAGGAGAAATGCTAGTCTACAGAAGAAGAAGAAGAAGAAGAAGAAGAAGAAGAAGAAGAAGAAGAAGAAGAAGAAGAAGAAGAAGAAGAAGAAGAAAAAGAAGAAGAAAAAGAAAGAAGAAGAAAAACCTTCATTAGCACAAAAGATGAAAGAGAAAAAATAAAATGGAATACCAAAGGTCACTGCACTTACGTAGCCACAAGGGTTCCTCACCCTAGATGAACAGTGGTATGCTAGCTCGCATAGCAGAGTACGCTCATCAGTTACAAGCTCAAACAGATCAAAGGCATTTTCATTGCCCAAAGTAAAAGGTACCCTATATTGCAACTCTATGCTAGCCCAGTCATCAATGGCCAACCACTCATTATTGTACGCCTATTTCAATTAGCCATTTGAAGTCTTGAAACAAAAAGGACTTAAGAGCCATTTTTAGAGAGAGAAAGAAGAAGGCTAAGGAGCCTACCGATCAATAACTCCCCTAACCATGATGATCAGCAGTCTTCTTTTCCCCTTCCTAATGAAGCTCGATATTTCTTTCTCTTACCTATGGTCACCCTCCAAGGACTACCTATCGGCACCCCATCCTAATTTTGTACAAACAATGCCAAAAAAATTTCAAAATAGACAAAAATTGCCTGAAAATTCACAAAAATCCCAGAGAAATATGGAACATCATTTTTATCAAGAAAATAATTTTTTGGAGCATTAAGCCCCTTATAAACTCTCAAAATCCCCAACCGGATTAATCTTATCTCCAGCATAATCCCCAACATGATTAATCTTACACACCTATCCTCAATATATTCAATAAGCACAACCAACAATGTGCTCGCATCCAAGTATACCATACTTCCTCAATCTTAACATCCCATAATGGAGTTCCAAAACAACATAATCCCTAGTCGAAATCTCAAAGATAAGGCCTCCCCGGGTAAAGTCTTAAAATAACACAATGCCTAATGGAACCACATATGCATCCACACACCCAAGATAATTTAAAATTCCCTAGGAGAGAAACTCCACGCGTTCTAACTGAAGGTCCTCAAAATTGACCTCGGCCTGCATAATCGGTCGTCATAAATTAAGGTCCCTATAAGTAACCTTATCCCTCATAATTTGTCACTAAAACTCTAGGTCCAAAGAATTGACCTCCACCCTCATAATTGGTCGCTACAACTTTAGGTGCTGAGAATTAATCTCGCCTATCAAAATTAGTCATCATAACTTAAAGTCCTCGGAACCGACCTCGACCCTCAGAATTGGTCGTCGCAACTTAAGGTCCTCAAAGTTGACTTCATCCCTCAAAATTGGTCATCACAACTCAAGGTCCTCAGAAATGACCTCGGCCCTAACAATTGGTCGTCACAACTCAAGGTCCTCATAAATGACCTTAACCCTCAGAATTGGTAATCATAACTCAAGGTCCTCAGAATCGGGCTCGAGCTGCTAAATTGGCCATCCCTAACACAACTCAAAAGTAAATCTTGACCCACTGAATAATTCTTTATCGTCTCCTTAGGTCCTCAGAATGAACCTTGACCCACTAAATCGGTCATCCTCGTCTCCTTAGGTCCTCAGAACTGACCTAGACCCACTGAATCGGTCATCCTTATCTCATTAGGTCCTCAGAACTGACCTCGACTCAATGAATCATTCATCCTCATCACTAGGTCCTCATAACTAACCTTGACCCACTGAATCAATCACCTTTATCTCCTTAGGTCCTTAAAACTGACCTCAACCCTCCAAATCAGTCAATCCCACCCTCTAGATCCATAGAATCGACCTAACATCATCTTTACCAAACGTCGATGTGGTGTCTATCATTCGATGTCCTTTAATTTTTATAAGCTCACCCTTCAATGGTGTCTTTGTAGGCCCCCCATCTTAGGACCCCTCGAGCACCTCCTTAGGTCCCTAGCACTTACTCATCATTGTGAACCCTAAATCATACCCGAGTACTGATCTAGAGGCCATTGGGTACTCCTGGGACCTATTTGACTTTGATCAATTCACTCTTCTATGAAAAATATCAATAAATCTCCTAAGGTATCTTAATCTTCTTTCGTGCGATCTGCCCCGTGCGTTAATCGGCCTTACGGTTTGGACGAACGGTCCATTTTACTATCCAAAATAGATTTAGAGTCCACTAGTTCTCCCGGGATCTATTTAACTCCTGTCATCTTTTCACTCGAACAAAGATGAATGAACCTTTGAAGGTCTCTGAATACCATTTTCAACGGTCCACCACGTGTGAGAATCGGCCTTACTACAGGAATATTGATTTTTCCTGGCATAAATTAAATGCCGAGAAAAGTACTAAAAATGTCGGTAACACTTTTTGCGGCATTTCCACAAGTGCGGTAATAGTCGATGTGGTAAAAGAAGAATGGCATTTTAAAAAATGCCGCAAACAATTAGCGGCACTTTTGGCGGCATTTCCACAAGTGCGGTAGCCAATGTGGTAAAAGAACAACGACATTTTAAAAAATGCCGCAAAAAGTTAGCTACATTTTTAGGCATTTATATTAATGCTGGTAATAACCTTTTAGCATAATTAAAAAAAAAATGTTGATAATAACCTTTTACAACACATATTAAATGTTCAACACACTTTAGCGGCACTAAAAATATATCGAGAATGATAATAGCGGCATTAAATAAAATTTTGATGTTATTTTGCAATATATGAGTGGGAACAAGTGTTAAAAAAATCATTTATTACAAGAATCGTATTTATGTGCATAAAGTATCGTATTTATGTGCATATACACTACCATAAAGTTAAATTAAGAGGGTGATAATAAAATTAAAATGTCATTAAACTAAAACCAATAGTGATATACCCATATTTACCCCCTGACTGCCGAGATCAAGGCAACCCCTTCAGACGACCCTCCGAGGGGCCGACCCCTCATTTGGCTCCATATGACCCCTCCTGGACTCGGCCTTCAGCAGGACCCGGACGACCCTCCGAGGGGCCGACCCTTCAACAGGACCCGGACGACCCTCCGAGGAGCCAACCCTTCAGCAGGCTCCGGACGACCCTCCGAGGGTCCGACCCTTCAGCAGGCTCCGGACGACCCTCCGAGGGTCCGACCCTTCAACAGGCCCCGGACGACCCTCCGAGGGGCCGACCCTTCAGCAGGCCCCGGACGACCCTTCGAGGGGCCGACCCTTCAGCAGGCCCCGGACGACCCTTCGAGGGGCCGACAGTACGAGGCTTAACTTGGACCATACTCACTACCAGGGGGAACTTTGCCCCCGGCCTCATATCATAGGCCGAGGGTGACATCATCTCAGCGCGTGGTTTGGGAGACGCGTGGAACAGTGCGCGTGAGACTCATATGACACGTGGCAGACCGTTATAACCGAATCACACCCTCACGTGAGGGAATATTATGCCATCATTTGGCATCTACAGGTGTCAACAGGGAATTGGTTAGATCATCATTCACATGCACCATGCTTACTTGGGGGGTACACTACACCCCCCAAGACTTATATATACTTGTCACCTACAACCCTACAGGGGATCAGATAATCGCAACCCTAGCTAAGAACCCTGCTTGTACACACAGTAGAGAGAGAGAGCTTATGTGCATTGTATCCAAGGCCATTAGTGCCCATACATAGTGGATCACACACTCACAGTGGATGTAGGCCAACTTGGCTGAACCACTATATATCATCATCTTACTCCTCTTATACTCATCCCCTTCTACACCCATATACACTTACATACTTACATACCTGCATCTCTATGGCTGCCATGGCTACTACTGTTTGAGCTCATTATCACTTATCCGGTGGTGCAAAATCTTAGCATCATCAGTTTGGCGCCGTCTGTGGGAACGAGAAGACATCTCTTCCTTTGTACAGCTTGACCTCACTGGGCACTCTGGTGGTGAACCAACACTCCCCCTGAGAGGAGGTGTTTCACCATTGAAGGAGACCCACTAAGGTTCCCAAGCTAACCAGTATTTTCTTCAGTTCAGCTCTTCATAACTCAAGCACATGGCACCTGAGATGCCACCGCCACCACTTCCCCCGCCGGATGATGGGGGAAGACCCAGTTCCAGTCAGCCACCACCTCAGTCTGAGATGGCTGATGTGGCAGCAGCCCTAAAGTCTCTGGAAGCCAGCCAGCGGATGATGCAGGAGCAGTTTACAGCTCTAAGTCAGAATATACTGAGACCACCAGGGGTCTCACCTGAGATGATTACTCCGGCAGCAGCTCCAGGACATCATGAGGCCAGGGGACCACCCCAGGCACCACATAAAGACCTGCCACCCCCTCAGCGGCGTAGGGATGTTGCTGACCCCCGGCGTTTACGCCTGGGGAGGCAAGGAAACCCTTGCCCTGAGGACAGGTATGATGATCTGGAGGAAGAAGAGGCTCCAGTAGAATGCTGGGAGCCATACGAGGTCTCCAACAATACAGTACGACCCCTCCAGGACAGTAGAGGAAAGTGCGGGAGACCAAACCCTGATGATCGCCCAAGAGGCTCTGCTTTTGACCGCCTGAGCAGGGGGTCGGCCTTCGAGAGGCTGGGCCCAGTGAATGACCTGCGAGACAAGTTGTCCAAGTCAAGAAGCGCAGCGAGATCTAGGAAAGAAGCAGAAGGCCGACCCCAAAGACGGGATGACGGCCAAAGGGAAGTAAATAGCCGACACAGGCCTGCCTTGGCGGAGCCCTCCATCCACCTCCGAGAGGCAGCAGGGGATAACATCGGCCAGGCCGACCCTGTGAGGCCCTGGAATGACTCAATCCAGAGGTTAGAGGATAAGATTGGCGACATACTGAAGAGCCGGGACCCTCTTCAGAGGGGATACACCATAGGCTCACCCTTTGTGGCAAAGATAGTCAACTTCCCCACGCCATCAAAGTTCAGGCCTCCTGTGGTCACCCCAAGATACGATGGGAGCACCAACCCTGTCCACCACGTGGAGATGTATCAATCCGCAGCAGACATATACTCTATCTCAGATGAGATGAGATGTCGTGCCTTCTCTGGTACCTTGACAGGGGCTGCGCATGTCTGGTACACATCCCTTCTAAAAAATTCTATTGGAAGCTTTAAGCAGTTGGCAGACCTGTTCATCCATAATTTCTGCTTTGGGGTGAGGCCACAGAAGAAGACCACACACCTGCTCTATGTTAAGCAGGGAAAGCACGAGACTCTGAGAGACTACATAGCCAGATTCAATAAAGAGAAGCTGGAGGTGGAAGACTATGAGGAGAGCATAGCTATGACAGCCCTGATTGGAGGGCTCTAGAAGGGGAAGCTATTATGGAAGCTTGCCGAAGACCCTCCAAGGACGATGGCTGAGCTGTTGTCAACAGCAGGGAAGGTGATGAACGCCGAAGAGGCGATGGCCGCAAAACATGAAGACGAGAAAGGAGGTGCAAGTGGGAATAAATACCCCAAGAAGAACAAAGAGGGGAAGAAGAGGACCATGAATGATAAGTTCGCGGGGTACACCCCTCTGACGGTCAGCTGTGAACAGATCCTCAATGAGATAAAGAGTGACCGGACGCTGAAGTGGCCTGAGAAGCTGAGGGCAGCCCCCGGCAAGAGAAATAGGAACCTGTGGTGTGAATTTCACCAAGACCACGGCCACGTAACAGACAAATGCTTTGCTCTGAAAGATGAGATTGAGAAGATGCTGAAGGAAGGGAAGCTCAGAAAGTACGTCGATAAAGCCGACTTCAAGAGGGGCCGAGGGGACGACCCCAGAAAGAAGCGAGTCGATGCCTGCAGAGAAGGTCCTCAAAAAAGAGGGGACGACCCCTCTGATGATGAGGACGACCCTGACCTCCCGCCGAGAGACGACCAAGGCCCTGTCAAGAGGCTCAATATGATCTCGCTCGGGGTGGGAATGATCTCCGGGGGTTTAGCAGGAGGAGGGTCTGAGGTCGCCGACAGGAAGGCCCATGTCGCTGAGGCTAAGGCAGTGATGAAGACGGTACACTCAACCTCCGTAGAGGTCAAGTCAGAAAAAAGGAAGAAGGTTGATATGGACACTTTGATTGTGGGATTTTCAAGAATGGACTTCAAGGGCCTATTGGCCCCGCATGATGACCCTCTCGTCATCACCACCAGGGTGCACGGGTGCGAAGTGCCGAGGATCCTGGTGGATGGGGGCTCATCCGCAGATGTGATGTTTTGGCCATGCTTCAAGGCCTTGGGCCTCAGTCGTGCCAGACTTGTCCCATACCATCATCCATTGATTGGGTTCAGTGGGGAGAAGGTTCACCCTCTAGGAGTATATGAGGCTGATGTCAGGATGGGGGACGAGTGGCCGAGATGGCTCACCAAGAGGGTCAATTTCTTTGTGCTGGATGAGCATGTGTTTTCGGCATACAACATCATACTGGGACGTGTGGCCCTCAAGGGGTTTGAAGCTGTGCCGTCCACGGTCCACCAAATGGTTAAGTTCCCTACCCCTTATGGGGTGGGGGAAGTTCAGGGAGACCAGACGACAGCGAGAGAGTGCTACTACAACTCCGCTGAAGAAAGGGAGGCACACAAGAGGGCTACAGCCACTTACAACATTGATACCCTAGACCCCAGGGATGAGACGAAGCTCAAAAAAGGAGAGGCCGCTGAGGAGGTAGAACCCATCATCCTCGATGAGGATGACCCGGGAAAAACCGTCCAAGTTGGCAAATCTCTGAATCCCAGTATCAAGGAAGACCTCATCAAACTGTTGAGGAGAAGGCGAAGCGTCTTCGCGTGGAGTCATGTAGATATGCCAGGGATCGACCCTGAAATCATGTGCCACAAACTCAATGTGGTAGAGGGAGTGAAGCCGGTAAAGCAGAAGAGGAGGATTTACTCTAGAGAAAAGTATGAGGTCATCAGGGATGAGGTTAAAAAATTAGAAGACGCTGAATTTATCAGAGAGGTCATCTACCCTGAGTGGCTGTCCAATGCAGTCATCGTCCCAAAGGCCAACGGCAAGTGGAGAATGTGCGTGGACTTCACAGACCTCAACAAGCATTGTCCCAAAGACAGCTTCCCTCTCCCCCACATCGACCAGATGGTAGACGCTACCGCAGGCCATGAGCTCATGAGTTTCATGGATGCCTACTCAGGGTATAACCAGATTTTCATGAACCCTGAGGACTCAGAGAGGACCGCCTTCATCACTGACAAGGGGACATACTGTTACAGGGTCATGCCCTTTGGCCTAAAAAATGCGGGGGCAACGTACCAGCGCCTCGTAAACAAAATGTTCGAAGACCAAATTGGGAAGTCTATGGAGGTTTACGTAGATGACATGCTGACTAAGAGTCTGAAGGAAGAGGATCATGTGGCAGACCTGGAAAGGACCTTTAATACAATGGACAAATACAGAATGAAGCTCAATCCGGCCAAGTGTGTCTTCGGGGTCGGAGCGGGGAAGTTCTTGGGGTTCATTGTCAATCAAAGAGGCATCGAGGCCAATCCTGAAAAGATAAAGGCCCTTATTGAGATGAAGACCCCCAAGTCCATTAAAGACGTTCAGAGGCTCACAGGGAGAGTGGCTGCCTTGAACAGATTTGTGTCAAGGGCTACAGACAGGTGTCTACCATTCTTCAAGATCCTCAGGAAAGCCTTTGAATGGAGCGAAGAGTGTGATGAGGCTTTCAAGCAGCTGAAATCATACTTAGGGTCTCCCTTGCTGCTGTCACGACCCGTGCAGGGTGAACGACTGTACGTGTACCTTGCTGTCTCAGAATCCGCTATCAGTGCAGCAATCGTAAGAGACGAAGATGGGATACAGAAGCCCGTATATTTCAACAGCAAGGCACTCCAGGGGGCAGAGCAGAGATACCCGAGGATGGAGAAGTTGGCCTATGCCTTGATCCATGCCTCAAGGAAGATGAAACCATACTTCCAGTCCCATACTATGGTCATCCTTACTGACTCTCCTCTTAGGCAGGTCCTACACAAGCCTGAAAAATCAGGAAGGCTAATGACCTGGGCTATAGAGTTGGGGGAATTTGACATTGTGTATCAGCCTAAGACAGCCATTAAGGGGCAAGCCTTGGCAGACTTCGTGGCTGAGTTCACATGGGAAGAAGATGAGGCCGAGGGTGAGACCCTCGGGAAGGCAGATACAGAAGACACACCCGCAGAAATGGCTGAGACGAGCACCGCTAGAAGGAAAGTGACTGAAAACGAAGAGGGAAGATACATCTTTAGACAGGGGTCCCTCTCTGAGGGAAATTTTTCTGAAGGAAAGACTCCGTGGAGCCTCTTCGTTGACGGGTCCTCCTGTGATAGCGGAAGTGGTGCTGGACTGATACTATCAGCACCCGATGGCATAGACGTCGAATACGCTCTGAGGTTCAGCTTCAAAGCCTCCAACAATGAGGCTGAATATGAGGCCTTAGTAGCAGGCCTCTGCTTGGCCAAGTCTCTTAGTGTCGGTCAGATTTTGGTCCATAGTGATTCAAGGCTAGTCGTAAATCAGATACTAGGAGCCTACGAGGCCAAGGACGAGAGAATGGTTAGGTATCTTGACAAGGTGAGGTCATTGCTGAAAAACTTTAATGAAGTGAAACTCAAGAGGATACCTAGGCTCGACAATGGTCGTGCTGACGCCCTTGCAAGGTTGGCCTCAGCTACTAGGACAGACATAAGGAGGACAGTCCCAGTGGAAATCTTGCTACGACCAACTATCGAAGAGGACGAGGGAACACTTGGCATTTGCATGAATGTTTCTCAAGAACCTTCATGGATGGATCCTCTGATCAGATACATTAAAGGAGGAGAGATGCCAGAAGCAAGTCAAGAGAGGAAGAAGCTGAGATACAGGGCTGCAAAGTTCACTGTCATCAGAGACACGCTGTACAAAAAGGGGTTTCTGCTCCCCTTACTTAGGTGTGTGCATCCTTCAGAAGTCCCTTCCATTTTGCAAGATGTGCATGAAGGGTCGTGCTCAAGCCACATTGGGGGTAGATCCCTAGCGAAGAGGGTAATAACCCAGGGGTACTGGTGGCCGACCTTAGGAAAAGATGCTGCCGCATACGTTAAAAAGTGTGACAAATGCCAAAGATTTGCTACCATCCCTCACCAACCTCATCAGCCTCTTACCTCTGTTACATCCCCATGGCCGTTCGCAGTATGGGGGATTGACCTAGTAGGACCCTTACCGAGGGCAGTCAATAACTATCGGTTCCTCATCGTAGCAATTGACTACTTTTCAAAGTGGGTAGAGGCCGAACCGATGGTCACGATTACAGAGCAGAAGACCTTCCAGTTCATCTGGAAGAATGTGATATGCAGATATGGTCTACCTAACACCCTCATCTCGGATAACGGGACTCAATTCAAGAATGCCTCTCTGCAGAAGTACTGTGAGAGGGTAAGCATCAAACAATTTTTCTCCACTCCAGGCCGACCTCAGGCCAATGGGCAAACCGAAGTTACGAACAGGACAATCCTAGATGGGATTAAGAAGAGGCTTGAGGAGGCAAAAGGAAGATGGGTCGAGGAGTTATATGCAGTATTGTGGGCATACAGGACGACAGTAAGGACCTCTACCGGGGAGACCCCATTCATGTTAGCTTATGGATCAGAAGCAGTCATCCCCACCGAAGTGGAGTTTCCTACTCATAGGGTCCAAATGTATGACCCCCAGGGAAATACGGAAGAGAGAAGACTTGACCTAGACCTGATTGAGGAAAGAAGGGAGGATGCTGAGATAAGGCAAGCTTCCTACCAGCAGAGGACCGCAAGGTTTTACAACCAAAGGGTGAAACAGAGGCCTATCGCAGTGGGAGACTTGGTTCTTAAAAAGACTTGGCAGAAGCCCAACAAGCTCCATCCTAATTGGCATGGCCCATATAGGGTCATCGATGAAGTTGTCCCAGGGACCTACAGGCTAGAAAACTTAGAGGGGGAACCTTTTTCAAACCCCTGGAATGCAGACCATTTGAAGAAATACTATCAGTAGTGTTGTAAGGTCTTGAAAGGCCATAATTGTAATTAGGGTTGCTCCGACAGAACACTTGGGAAATTAATGAGAAATATCAGTGTTTCCTTCATCCTATTGTCAGTCCTAGCATGCATGGGAAGTTGAACCCTCGGCTATAATGGGGACCAGTGGAGGGGACGACCCCTCCACTCTTCCCAAAAAAGACGAGGGAAGACTATATTAAAATCCATTAATTTGGTTAGTTGAACCCTCGGCTATAATGGGGACCAGTGGAGGGGACGACCCCTCCACTCTTCTCAAAAAAGACGAGGGAAGACTAGATTAAAATCCATTAATTTGGTTAGTTGATCCCTCGGCTATAATGGGGACCAGTGGAGGGGACGACCCCTCCACTCTTCTCAAAAAAGACGAGGGAAGACTATTAAAATCCATTAATTTGGTTAGTTGAACCCTCGGCTATAATGGGGACCAGTGGAGGGGACGACCCCTCCACTCTCCTCAAAAAAGACGAGGGAAGACTAAATTAAAATCCATTAATTTGGTTAGTTGATCCCTCGGCTATAATGGGGACCGGTGGAGGGGACGACCCCTCCACTATCCTCAAAAAAGACGAGGGAAGACTAGATTAAAATCCATTAATTTGGTTAGTTGAACCCTAGGCTATAATGGGGACCAGTGGAGGGGACGACCCCTCCACTCTCCTCAAAAAAGCCGAGGGAAGACTAAATTAAAATCCATTAATTTGGTTAGTTGAACCCTCGGCTATAATGGGGACCAGTGGAGGGGACGACCCCTCCACTCTCCTCAAAAAAGCCGAGGGAAGACTAAATTAAAATCCATTAATTAGGTTAGTTGATCCCTCGGCTATAATGGGGACCAATGGAGGGGACGACCCCTCCACCCCCTTCAAAAAGACGAGGGTAGACTTGATTTAAAACACCATAATTTGGTGGTAAACACCCTCGGCTATGAAGAGGGCAAATGGGAGAGACGACCCCATTTACCCTCAAAATGACGAGGGAGGGGTTGGTAATATTGTTAATTTCTAAGCATCACAAAGCAAAGACAGGAATAGAAGACAGTGATTATATTACAAATAAGGGAAATGTTTGATCAACAAAAATACAAAAAAAAATGTTACAAGAAGAGGGTGTGGGCCACAGACAGCCACCCTATTGAGCACACTCAGAGGGCACATCGATTACAGGGGTCTCATCTACGACCACTAGAGGCTGATCCTCAGATGTGCCGGTACCCTCAACGTGGACTTGGGATTCAACCTGTGCCAAGGCCTCAGCAATTAAGGGGTCATCTAGCTGGACGGCTTCAAGGGAGGGGCGGATAGTCGTCACTGCATCAGCAAATTTTAGGACGACCCACCGACAGGCCGTCCTAATTCCCCTCTCAAGATACTCAAGGCCGAAGCCTTGAAACTCGTCTGAAACCTTATAGGCCTCAACAGCATCGGCCCCGGCCTTCCTTACTGCACCCTCAAGCTCGGTCTTGAAGTGAGCCCCCAGGTTATTCAAGGCCGCATCCTTGTCTTTAATAAGGTCGTCCTTGGCCTTCAGGTCTGCCTCATGCTGCGTCTGTAGCTCATTCAAGACCCTGGTATGCTCAACCCTCATACCCTCCAGCTCAGCCCTTGCAGTACCCAGCTCAGCCTTTGCAGCATCCAGTTCAGTCTGCAGAAGAGCCTCCTGCTGAATGGCCCTGTCAGCCTCTTGAAATTTCAGCTGATTCTCGGCCATCCATTTTGTAGCCGACGCCCAAGCACAAATAGACTGCACAAGAACAAGCAAACATTAAGAGGCCGAGGGAACAGATTGACAAAAAATTAACTGAGGAAGTACGATAGAAACAAATACCTGGGCCATGGTATGCAGACCGTAATCATACACCTTGGCAGGGGGCATCTTCGACAAAAAGTCGTAGTCAGAGGCCGAAGGGGCAGAAAACATGGAGACCTTGGCCGCCCTTAAGTTGGCTATGAGGGAAGAAGGGTCAGACCTCAAGGATGCTAAATTTTGAGACCAAAATTCCCCCATGCTGGAGGGAGACCCCTCAGACACTTCTGCCCTCGCCCTCGTCCGTGCATCAGGACGAGAGCCCTCAGGAGCTTCAGGCTGCTTCCTTTTCCGACTATCCACGGTCGGCTCTACCGGCCTCGGCCCCTCGGCCGTTGGCTTCCTCTGGGCTTGCTGAGGTTCCTTCCCTTTCTTCTTGCCAAGACCGGACAACAAGCTGGGGGCAGTCATCTCCCACAATTGGTCAGAAATGTTCGCAGGACGACCTGAAAAGAAGGAAATACGTCAGAAAGATACAGAGGCAAAGAGGGAACACTTAGAAGGAATCATAATGCGAAAATGGAAAAACACTCACATAATTCTGTCAAAGGGCCGACCCTCAGGCAAGCTTCTTTGAGGTGATGAGGGGTCATTAGATCTTCAAATTTTGGAAGTCCACCCTCTTTCCCCTGGTCCCTCAGATAGTCAACAATTACCCTCTCTTCCTGACTTAATCCAGGGTCAGACCGTGCCCTCATGGAAGGTTTGGACCATACCTGGGAAACCCTCGGACTATCTTCAAGAGGATCAACCCCAGAGGGGAACTCCCAGTCCCCAGAGATGAAGAAATACCTCTTCTTCCATTCATGATTTGAGGTCTGGGCTACATGAAGGATCTTCTTGTCAGACTTCCTGGCCCCTAAGTGGTAGTAACCAGGCTGCTTGGACGATGAGGTAATGTTATAACAACCTATGAATAAGTCTGCTGAGGGCTCATCTGTGAAGACACTCTTCCAAAGAGATATATAGCCAAGAATTGCCCTCCAAGAGTTGGGGGGGAGCTGAGAGGGGGAAACCCCAAGGGCAGACAGGATCTCAACAATGGTAGGATGCAGAGGGAACCTAACACCTACCCTAAGCATCTGCTCGTAAACAGCAACCTCCCCCTCGTCTCCCTGATAAACTCGCTCATCGGGGTTGGGAACCCTCATAGTCACAGAGGACTTTATGCCGAACTGATGCCTCCACAGCAAGAGGTCACGATCCTTCACAGTGGAAACATAAGCAGAGGCGTGAGAAGTGTCAATGGGATCATCATCAGAGTCCTCAGCATAACCCTGAGCCTCCTGTCCCTCGTCCTCTTCACCTCTTGGGGGCGAACCGTGAAAAGTCATTTGAAATGCATGGGGGGATAGGGCCGTCACAGGGACAGCCTCAGAGGGTCCCACACCCTCGGCCTGATGGTCCTGGGCGTCCTCAGACGACCCTCTCCTTCCAGAGGGACCAGCACCTGCAGGTGAAGACGCACGCTCGTCCATACCACCCTCAAACGTCTGACTGTCGGATGGACGATAGGACGACCCTTGTGGCTCAGAGGGCAGAATTTTCTTCAAGGGGAGGGGAAAGATGGGTCGTACCCAAATGGGGTCGTCCCGTCGTCTCCTCTCCTCCTCTTCCTCTATGCGCCTGATCTCTATGAAGAACTTCTCCCTCAAGGATGGAAACTCGTCTGCTAAATCGTAAAGCCTCCTAAGCATTAAGGGGAAGACCTAACACTTGAGATGATTTTACTAATCTAACCACAAACAAACTCCAATTGACCAACCTATGACTTTTGGATCTAAAACTGGGAATATGAAAGGTTCGCTCAAGAACACTCAAGAACAGTCGAAGTCGTTCGCCGGAAAAGATGCCAGAAAAATGCGAGAAAAACCAGAAAAATGCTAAAAGGGGTTCGACCCCAACACACAAAGGAAATGGAAGAGCTAGAGGAGAGTTCAGGCAAAGAAGAGTACCTGGAAACAAGAGCAACGGCTGAGTGAAGAGCGATGGAGAAATCAGCGAAGAAACGGCTATGGAGTTAGCTGGAATTGTAGAGAGAGAAAGTAAGGGCGCGAAGATGAAGAAGAAGCTAGAAGGAGAAAAGGATTTGAAAATCCTTTTAATATCTTTGCTAATTAAGGGGGCTCACTTCCCAAAGCAAAACACAGCCCACGAGGAGGATATCATTAGGGCACAAAGCCCCAAGCATAGTACAGCCGCCTTACCTAGGGAACTGGAGATGACAGTGGGCAACCGCCCAAGTGTCACCTCATGTTGACAGGCATCCCTCATCTCACTGACCATACAGCCGCCTTACCTAGGGAACCGGAGATGACAGTGGGCAACCGCCCAAGTGTCACCTCATGTTGACAGGCATCCCTCATCTCACTGACCATACATCCGCCTCAAAAGCAACACTATCCCTCAGCCATCTCAACAACATCAATGGCTAAGGGCTGGGGGGTGATTGATATACCCATATTTACCCCCTGACTGCCGGGATCAAGGCAACCCCTTCAGACGACCCTCCGAGGGGCCGACCCCTCATTTGGCTCCATATGACCCCTTCTGGACTCGGCCTTCAGCAGGACCCGGACGACCCTCCGAGGGGCCGACCCTTCAACAGGACCCGGACGACCCTCCGAGGAGCCGACCCTTCAGCAGGCTCCGGACGACCCTCCGAGGGTCCGACCCTTCAGCAGGCTCCGGACGACCCTCCGAGGGTCCGACCCTTCAACAGGCCCCGGACGACCCTCCGAGGGGCCGACCCTTCAGCAGGCCCCGGACGACCCTTCGAGGGGCCGACCCTTCAGCAGGCCCCAGACGACCCTTCGAGGGGCCGACAGTACGAGGCTTAACTTGGACCATACTCACTACCAGGGGGAACTTTGCCCTCGGCCTCATATCATAGGCCGAGGGTGACATCATCTCAGCGCGTGGTTTGGGAGACGCGTGGAACAGTGCGCGTGAGACTCATATGACACGTGGCAGACCGTTATAACCGAATCACACCCTCACGTGAGGGAATATTATGTCATCATTTGGCATCTACAGGTGTCAACAGGGAATTGGTTAGATCATCATTCACATGCACCATGCTTACTTGAGGGGTACACTACACCCCCCAAGACTTATATATACTTGTCACCTACAACCCTACAGGGGATCAGATAATCGCAACCCTAGCTAAGAACCCTGCTTGTACACACAGTAGAGAGAGAGAGCTTATGTGCATTGTATCCAAGGCCATTAGTGCCCATACATAGTGGATCACACACTCACAGTGGATGTAGGCCAACTTGGCTGAACCACTATATATCATCATCTTACTCCTCTTATACTCATCCCCTTCTACACCCATATACACTTACATACTTACATACCTGCATCTCTATGGCTGCCATGGCTACTACTGTTTGAGCTCATTATCACTTATCCGGTGGTGCTAAATCTTAGCATCATCAAATAGCATTCATCGTAAATAAACATAATTGAGCTTGGAACAATTATCCATCCATAAAATAAAATGTATTACATGTCCAATAAGAAAAAGTAGGGAAACATGAAGCGAAACAAAAAATTTTATAATGTACGATCCTTTTCCATCAAAGTCAAACATCCTCTTTGACCTACAAATAAAAAATGCCAATCGTTAGTCATTGATACTTATTCTTTAGCATTTTAATTAAAATAAATAAAATTAAAAATTAGTACATTAGCAATATGCCACGCTACGGTTGAATGATATGCATCTCCAATTGGGGACTTATTTTCATAAGGTCCCGGCAATGGTTCATTTGTTTCAAATATTTTCTCAATATATACTTCTCAAAAGTCTTCACCCAGTGGCGTACCCCTACTTTTGTTGAAGGGTCCTTGCTCACAATGAATCCACGTGCCACAACCACTTTTGAAACTCCGAAAGTAATAAGGTCTATAATTTTAGGAAGTGAATTATTTGAAATCCTTTTGTCATGGTTAATGGTGCTTCTTTTTATTCTCTGATGGTTCTTTATACAAACGAGATGAATATGTCTTCAACCATATATTTCTGGAAAAAAATCGGCAAAACTTTATTTGTTTTTAAGACATCCCAAAAATTTTAACACTATATACAACCAAATAAACCAACAACACAATGTTAAGTATGCATAAACTCCCCAATGGAAGATTAGATATATTGTATCTTTTAAAATCCTTGAAATTAGTAACCTCATTTGCCACAAATCATGGTATTATTTGATTTTACCTTCACCTCTCGCCAAACAATTTCCTTGTATGGGTATAACTCCATGCATTGCCAATCTTTGAAGTCCAACGGTAACTTGTTTAGCATCGATATAATATTAAATTAGTAACCTCTTACATCAATTAAATAATCATCTTTAAATTGTCAAGAGATAACATACATTTTTGCAAAGAGTATACTAATAAGAGTTGTGTTATACAGAAATTTACAAAAGAAACTTTACATGTTCCCATCACGAACTAAAATGCCTAAATGGGTAGATAGTCTATCCTCCATATAATATTAAAGTGATGTTAACTTGGGTTTTCTTAAGTTAAAACTTGAAAAAATTAGAATCTACACAAATCAAACGTTAAAACTTGAAAAAAGTCAGATTTTTCACTTCGTATATGTTCTGCATCAAGCCAACGACTCGATGAGTTGAGCCATTACGTTTGATATCTCAACGAGTCATGCTGAACCATATAGATTCCTCCCAATGTACTTTATTATCTTCTTAGTCACTACAACCGAGTCAACTTGGAAAAAAAACTCAGTTTCGATCGATTCTTTAAACCTGTGGTGCTGAGGACTAAAAATCGACCCTAAGCTGCACATGGTAAATATAAACTCCTGGTCACAGAAAATTTTTATAACAAGACAGATTTATTTTATTGTTGATGAGGGAGACCCTTATCGTGCAAGTTTTATATTTCCCCTTTTTCTCGGTGGATGAATTATAAAAATGTTATTGTAATATGTTATTATAATTTCACACTTATACCTAAACTTTATTTTATTGTCTATGTTCATTCACTAAAATAATATTTTCATCAAGACAACTAAAGAAATCCATGGATTTTGATGTAGCGTTACATCTCTCTATGGCTACAAGTAGGTAACGGAAATAACCAAAGGCAATAAGGTCTACAGAGTAATTTGTTGAATTGATTAAGCATACCGTTAACCAAAGCGGGAGAAATCCGAAAACTGGTGTGAAAAAGGCCAAAGCAATAATAAATAAGGCAAGCGCCACATTTTGTTTTACCTGCAAAGAACAAGCGCTACATTTTGTCCTTCAATATGGAAGGACACTAACTTACCATAATGACATGGATAGAAGAAATATGAAAAGAATGGATGTAGCCAATGGGAAAAGTAAATGATTGATTATTTTTTTCCACCAATTTTGAAGGACAAGATTTTCATTAAATTTCAATTAAAAAAGTTAATGTTGTAGGGGGTGAAATGCAAAAATCAATATATACAGTCAGTCATTGTTTAGCCAAATAACACCCACTTTAAAGTAGGTTTAACTGGAGAAAAATTATCTCTGAGGGGGACTTCTCAAGTTATATATTAAATATATAATAGTAATTTAACCAAATTGAAGTAGCATTCATCTTTTCACTAACACGAGCAGCAATCTCGGGGGCGCGGGGGTAAGGGTTTAGAATTTTCCATCTACAAACAAATGATTTATATCAATCGGGAAAATTTAAAGTTTTAATTTTGATTTTAGAAAGTAGTCACCAACACTAACACCATCGTCTATACCCACACATTTCTTACTCTCTTAGTGTTTTAAGATTCATTTAAATGGTTATTTAGCACCCATATATTTGTGTGTGTGTGCGCGTGCGCGCACGTGTGTGTGTGTGTGTGTGTGTGTGTGTTTGTTAATGTGGATGTTTTTTGTGTTAGTGGAGATAAATATAATGAAAATATCCATATAGTTTTATTCAATGACTATACATATGAATACATGGGCTACTAGATCTGTTAGTGGTTAGCAATGAAACTAAAATTTCATACTTGTAAGTGTTAATTTTTCTTAATGCTCATTAGTTTATTGCTATGTTTATAGGAAGCCTTGACTTGTTGATTTCCTTGTTCTTCATATTTTAGGGGTTTTATATTTTTATGGATGTTTATCTTATAGGTATACAAATTATATTGAAGAGTTGTAATAAATGGTTTTGGAAAATTCACATATGAAGTTTCAACCTTAGGTAAAGGATTCAATGTCTTAACATGGATGATTAGATATTATATGTAACTTTACCAATTTAGGATTTCGGGAAAGCACAAAATCTCTAACCAAACTAACCCTCATGCATTTCATAGAATATATAGTCACTAACCTTCATATTTTGAATCTTGAAAAAACTTTAAAATATGACTTGCTTTGAGTTAATAAGGTTCTGAGTGAACTTATAACACTTCTTATAGAGGACTATTAGAACGCGACCCAACTGCTTCTGTGGAAGAATAAACTGTAGAGAGTGTGAGTCATCGGTATCTAGAATTGGGTGGCTCATAATGCAAATTGTTCGTGCAACCTTGCCAACATTTTGAACATGTCATAGAAAACATTATACTAAATGACAACATGAGGAGTTTTCTCTTTTTCCTTGTTTAGAAGCCTCCAACAACTACAGAAAATAATAATTTGGCTTAAAAATTTACGTACATATATTTCCAATTCAGAAAGATAGATTCATTCAATACAGGGTAAAATGCCTTTTGTACGAGCCCAAACAAACAACAAGCCACCTACGATAATGTAAACTACAAACTTGAAGGCTAAAATTAAAAAAGGCGAGGAAAAGTACCCTATTGGGCAAGTAGGAGGGATTGCATACAACTTTCTTGCACTTAGCAGTTTCCCCTTCAGACATGACACCACAGACCTTACCTTCCTCGTTAAAGTCCACATGTAATTTGAACAACATCAAACTTCATGCCAGATCTCAAACTAAATACAAAAATCACATAAGGATTCGCCCTAATCTAGTCCTCCACATTCAAGATATATGCAAATCAAGGTGAAAAATAACTGTTCAAACATTTTCTCCTTTTTTCCCTGGGTGGAGTGAGGAGTTGTCAATGTAAAGTACCTTGCACTCAGGTTTATTCAACATGTAGGTCCCACCATAAATAGCACTGAGCCGAGCAAATGCCTGAATAAAACAATTTAACATACTAAATGGACAATCTTCTTAACAGAATTTTTCTTTTTTAAAAAATTATAATAATTGAAAAGAAAAAATAAGAAGCAAAGCCTAAAACAGGTATGAAAGATGTACAAAGAGAAAAAAAGAGAATATTAGAAGTAGAGAGAGAAATAAGCACATATAGAGAGAAAAAAGAGAATGAAGCAAGGAAGAACCTGAGGGATCTCTCCTATCTATACAAAATAAATGTACACTGATCCTCCTTGAAAACGCGCAATGGACTCTGCATAAAGCTATCACAGAAAAAGTGTTATCCTACTAGAAGTTGAAACAATCACACGTCGAGCTTAAACCCAATGTAAACTATGAACCTTATGCATTTCTCACCTTCATTCTCTTCACCGTATCAAATGTAGGTTCATCTAAGTAGCGGTCATCTTTGTGTAGTGCCAATGCATGACCAATCAAAACGGAGGTTCTTGCGTGTGGATGAGTTATACCTAATGCCTAAGCAATATGATACCATAAATATGCAAAGTATCTCAGAGATTAGGATCATGATTACTTTAGCATGTCTCGGGTTTCGTTGAGAATGCTTAATATACTTTCATTTTTGAATTGCAATTGCTTTACAATTTTTCTGTTTTGAATCATTTTGTTAACACCTTTTGTCCTTAAGTGTTGTTGAACCCTCAATTGGTTACCAACTGTTCCAAAAAATGGAAAGGAAAAACACATCATATCATCGCATTGGTGCGCCTTGTGCCTTTAATAATTATGCCTTTAAATTAGTAAAAATGACCAACGTATACAAAATAAAGTAAGCGGGTAATATGGATTGAGAGAAAATTATCCTATCACACTATTTTTCCTCCCATTAAATAAGGCAACATGTTGTCATTTTCTATAAAAAAATTAGAGAAATTTAGAAAATATATAAGTAGGAGTTTTATTCTAGTTTCAGTGTTATTTAATTTAAATATATGGCTTCTGGTTTTAATTCATTTACAGAACGGAATGAAAGAAAATCGACGTTACACTTTTAGTGATGACACAATGTTTGTTATGTCAAATAAAAGTGGTTATATGATGGTGACCCGGTGATTATAGTCACACAATGGTGTCGATAATAATACAGTAGTGATGATAATTACAAAATAAGTTACTTATTCTTTATTTTTTCACTAGAGATTTAACAATCAAACATAACCTAATTTTAAGTTGAAGGGAGTATGTGACATTCAAAATAGTGGTGCTAGTGAGTCATACTATTGATCAGTAGGTTGTTAGGTTGATCCGATGGTAGCAGATAAATGATGCACAATAGATGAATTACAGGGGAATGTTTCTTTTATATAAATAATGAGACTATCATAAGTTTGATCTCAGAAGGGCATATGGTCTCTGATTCCTCATACCGTTAAGACTCAACCTTCGTACCAGTTGTACATGGTAGAGGATCCACCAACATGCTCAATGAAAGGTGGACAATGTAAGAATACTAACTAGTTCTTACACTAATGAAATTTAATACTTACCAATATGCATGTACTATACATACTAGATCCCAATGAAAAATTTAAAATTCGATTTCCGTATGCCAACTAAGATCCAACTCCAAGCGTTTGGGCCTTTTGGCCTACCATGACAACAACCCTTCTATTTTTTGCACAAATCCAAGCGTTTGAGCTAATATGGGCACCCACCCATATCGAGCTTGTTGCCCAAATTTCTTTATTACATTAATATAACTTAAATATGAAGAAATATTATTTATAATGAAAGAAAAGGAAAATTATTAGGGTGGTAAGAATGTTGTCGCTCGAAAACCATTTTTACCTGTTCAAGCTCGGGAAAATATCTTGCCAAAATAACTAAAATTTTATGTTAAAAAATAGCTTTTAGCTATTTTCTCTCGGCACCAAGGTTGATTTTGGCTGGCCAGAGGATGGGAATCGGCAGAACATGAGAAGACTAGAAAATATACAAATTAAATACAGACATAGATGCCTCCTTAGTTGTGACACTATTAAATTTGTTATAATTGTCAACCGTAATAATTGAACATATCCATAATTGACAAACCTCATGCATTATGAGGAGTTCCAAATTTCTATCATGATATCATTCACTTAATATAAACCATAAACCAGAAGCCTGACACTTCTTCGAATGATGTAACCCGCCAGCCCAATTTATGGCAATATCACAATAACCATGATTTAACTTCACCGCCCTTCCAACTGAACCACCAACATAAGTCTCACAAAAATTGTAGAGACCATCAAACACAGGGTAATCTTCACCAACATTCAACCTCTTGTATTGCCTCAACTAATCTTGCATTGTTTCTAGGGTAATGGACCTAAAAAAACCAACGTAATCATTCGTGTGAAATCTTCATCAAGCATGCTGGTGGATCCTTTATCATCTTTCATCAAGCACGCCTTGAATAACTATGCGTTTAAATTTGTTATCATTTGCTTCCACTTTCTTCCCTTCTTTACACTCATCATGTATACTATAGTCCCACACCTTTAGGTTGATTTATATATATATATATATATATATATATATATGGAAAGGATCACAAGTGGACCTAAAAAGTAGACTTTTTGATGGACCTTAACAAAAAACACCTAACAACGCATTAATTTTAATTCCTATAGTGTAATTGGTCCGCGCCAGCGACAATGAACACACGTGTGACTCGAGACCCCTTTAATCTCCACCCCCACCCCGCCCTACCCCCACCATGGCAGACCACTAGTTAAAAAAAAGTTAACTCGGGGGTAAGGGCTGCTATGGGGGGTGCAAAAAAAATATTTGATCAACACGCGTGTCGATTATCGCTGGCGCAGATCAATTACACTATAGAAATTAAAATTAATGGGTTGTTAGGTGTTTTTTATTAAGGTCTATTAAAAATTCCTCTTTTAGGTCCACTTGTGATCCTCTCCACACACACACACACACACACATTCATATATATATGATTTATCAAGAAAGTATCATTTGAAACTTCAAACCATCTAAAGACTAGTGTTTTTCATTGCAAAATTCACACCAATAGAAACATTAAATAACTAATTGTTACACCGATAGAAACATTTTAAGACTGCATACAAAAGGTATCCCAAAACATAATTTGATTTACAGCATTAAAAATGATGACATGTGAAATCTAAATATTTAAAAAGAAAGGCTCACCTGATTTATTCGCCATATTTCATGTTGTAGTATAAAAAAAACTAGAGAAGCAAAATTGAAGTGGTGGAAGAAGTAGAAAATGAACCCTAGAGAAGAGAAGTGCGTGAGTGAATCGGCTATTCGGGACATAAATGTGGCATGTGAGAAATTACCTGAGAGGTTAAATGACTTCAATTGTGTTATTCGTGAGAAATTTCTGTATATACCAATTTACTTCTAAGTGAATCCTTTTTCTTGTAGTCCAATTTCTGTATTGCATCAATTGCAAAGGAGAAAATAAGAAATTGGTAACACTACAGACATGGATCCAGGAGCTAGGGGAAGATGAACGTGTTGCCTACTAAACTGTCAAAAAATAGGATCCCGCAGCCCCCCCCCCCCGGGCCAATTTGCATAAAAACTCAGTATAATTTTATAATTATCCGCAAAAGGTTCTTATATGCGGTAAATGTTAGACGCTTTTTTCGTCATTACTTTTAAATTGTCATAAATTTTTACATTCAAATAAAAATGTTGTAATTTTTCAGCACTTAGAAACAAATGCCAGAAAAATTTCTTTTCTCGGCCTTTATAAATAATGCCAAGAAATAAGTGTCGAGAAAGATCATTTTTCTTGTAGTGACCGATCCGTTTTACCCCAAAAACTGACCTAGAGGCCACCGGGTGCTCCCTAGCTTCGTTTGACCCAAATCAGCTCTGAAGTTTAAATGAAGATGAATTAATATTTTAAGGTCTCTGAATACCCTTTCTAATGATTCACCCCGTGCGCGAATCAGTCTTACAGTATGGACGAATGACTCATTTTACTTCGAAGGAACACCAGGTGCTTTCAGGCCCCATTTAACATTAGTCAACTCTCTAAACCTAACGAAGTTGAATGAAATCTCAAAGGGCACTGAATACCCTTTCTATTAGTTCATCCCGTGCACAAATCATCCTTACAATTTGAATGAACGATCCGTTTTCCTCTGAGAATTTCATGTCCAGTGACCAACGTGCGCTTCTGAGTCCTATTTGACTTCGATCAACTCCCTAACTCGTGAGTGACTTACTAAATTCTTAAAGAGATATTAATACCCTTTTCCATGATCCACCCCACGCATGATTCTGACTTATGGTTCGTGCTTTACGGACATTAAATCAACAAATATGCCTCAAATAACCAATTGGCACCTCTAGGTTCCAGCCTATTGGCAGTGTGTCTAGCGTTCTATACCGATAGGCATGTCTAGGACCATTTCGATAGGTACCACCCTTGGCCTTACAAATGTAATCCATGAACTCACTTTAAAAATCAACCATGAACATCCCTCTCAGCAATTCATAGAGAATTCCCTTGAATTTAGAGTTGTTCTTTCCATAAAAGCCCATTTCCCACATTCCTTCCATCCTTTTCATACTCTTTTTGAGTAAATTCCCACCCAACTGCTCAAACAACTGTCACCTCATCTTGATATCAGCGCATATACAATCAAAATCTAATTCAAATCTTCACAAGGAGGTCTAATTCTTCCCTTTTGTCTATAAATTTTCTTATTTTTGCTTTAGTTACTTCATTTTCACTTTAGTAGTTTACTTCAATACATCATGAATCCTAATTTCAAAAATTTTATTATTAGTATTCGTACATACTTTATTTTCATAAGAGACATCCAAAAATAAGAAAAGGAGGGTTCACTTGTAAATTCCAAACGGGTAATTCTCATCATATTTTCTCACTCTAAAACACCTTTTCCAACACACACACATAGAATAAAGTCCCCGATTGGATTTATGGGTTAAACTCCACCTCGTATTTTCTTCGAACTACGTAGAGTTTGATGCCCTCATGGGATACGTAGGGTTATTGGGTAAATCCCTCGATTCGAGTCCTCCCACATACATTTGTTACTTTGTTCTTATCGTATATTCTTCATATATACTTTCTTTAGTCTTGTTTAATATATGCAATCATCCCTCCATAACGACTTGTGAATCAAAAAACACTTACATTATATTTCTTATTGCTATTTTGGGAACACTCCTAAGGATGACATCGATCTGCCCTTATCCATGACACGAGCCAAGTGATTCTATCCTTCATTCATATTATTAACATAAGCGCACACATCACAGAGTTCTACAGGAGAAGATTAACAAATACCCATGAGAGACCGAAAGGGTGGGATGGGTGACTAACACCTTCCCATTCCTTAACTTAGTCCTCGGACCCTTGAACTACTTGGTTTCGCAAGAATCAGTATTGTCCTTGATGTCGTTCTCTCAAGGAGGAAATATTTCTTTTTCTTATTTTGTAAAAAATAGGCTCGCAAATTTATCTCCACATATCACACCACATTGATAACAACTGAGCGCCTCGATAAAGGATGCAATCATGTGCGCGCATAAAAAAAAGGGAAGGAGGGATCCACCTCCGGAGATTAATTTCCCCCAAACTCCCCGGAGAGACCCTCAGGATGACCACACCACCCACTCTCTTCAAGTACGAGCAAAATTAAAACTCATCAATATTGCCTAAAAATAAGCTAACTGGTTATTTTGGTGTTTTTTTGTGACACCTAAGAATACGAGCTGATTGGTTATGTAAGGAGTGAGGATCTAGGGCCCAATTTTGGAATCACTCAAATAAAAACCTCATCATCACAAAAGAGTTAACAAAACAAAAAAACATCATAACGTCCTTGCGAGAACTCTATGTCCACGTGAGTACGATCAAGCCAAGTGTACATGGACCCAAGTGTTAACGCATCGAGAGGCCACTTTGGCCATGATCAAGTCTCATGGCCAAACAAAATAAAATTTTTAGGGGGGGTGTAATTAGGACTCCCCTGGAATACGAATCTATTGAGGAAAGTAACAAAGATTAGCCAGATGGATTTTTGACTCCAACTTTGGCTCATCTTGGCTCTTAGGAACTTTAGTCTTGGCTTCCTCATTAGATAAGGGCTCAAAATTTCAAAATCAATAGCTTTGCCCTTTGGAAAATGAGTACTTGCTCATTACTGTAAGAGTAATAGCCACATAATGCACACAAACTTCATGGGACTAGTGTAGTTCCTTTTACATATCTCTCTCTCTCCTTGGAGTCCTCATAACCATCTGTAAAAATGTGGTTGCTCAAAATAGGTAGATTCGTTAGGACACAAATGTCATCAAGAGTGATAGAAAACTCTCCCCAACTAGTGGCAAAAGTGTGAGTATCTAAAATCCAACGAGAGACCAGCATGTTGAATACACATGCACTTTTGGGAATAGTGAAATTCTTCAAACTGTTAAGTATCCTAGCTAAATTCATCCCCTCGATGATAACAGTATAATCTATAACAACCATAACATAATGCACCCATAGATCCCACTCATTAGGAGCCCCACTAAACACATCAACATCCACATTTGAGAAGAGGAAATCACCTCTATCCACCTTATTCCTCAGTATAATATCACCAAGGACTACCGGAGTATCATTGGACTCTTTAAATCCAATGATGGTTTTCTTGTTTATTTTGGCTACAAATTTATCCTCAAAATTTTCAAGTGAGGACATAAAATTATCATCCTCATTAAAGAATGGGGGAAGTCGATAAATAGAGAAATCCCTCGTTGACCTTGACTCCAAATACGATCTTTGTGCTTTGGTCATAGTGTTGGAACCTTTCAAACCATTTTAAGAAGACTCAGTACCACGAGTAATGGTGGAGATGATGGAAGAAACAAGGGATAATGAAATCACAATGGTGGAAACTCCGTCCATGACCTAAGTAGTCACAATGATGTGGATGGGCATAGAACCCATCAAAACCTCATATGTGGTGATGGAAATAGAAGATGATTAACATAGGGAAGAATAATCCATTGAGTTATTAAGGTAAGGAAGAAGAACCCACCATGTATCTATCATTATTTGAATTTACCTACCATTTTTTATTTCTTTAGACTTTACAATTCATTTTAACATTCAACAACATTTTTTTAACTTTTTGGGATGCTTTTTCATCACCGAATGTCAAAATGAGTGGTAAAGCCTAAAGAAAACCAAAATGGTGGGTAAAGTGAAATACTGATAACTACAATGTGAGTAAAGTCAAAATAACCCTTAATTAAACAAGTGTTGATTTTATTAATTTAATTAACCAAAAATTTACCAAATTCTTTAAATGACATATTTTCTCATTTAATTGAAATTCGAAACTCAAACATTAATTAAATTAATTCAACCAATTTAATTATTAATCCAATTTCTCAAAATTACGGTGTGTGACAGTTTTCTCCCTAATACAATAATTCTGTCCTCAAAATACGATAATGCACAATCGTAAAATGTACCAATACTATTGATGCCGGAATCAGCACCACCAGATAAGGTGTTTCCAAGCTCACTATAAGTATAACAATGGCAACACAGTTATATAAAGAGATAAGAGAATGAGGTGAGGAGAAGAGGAGAGTACACCGGTATATAAGTGGTTCAGCCAATCTGGCCTACGTCCACTGTGAGTGTGTGAGTAATATCACTGAATGAAGGCACTAATGGCCATGGATACAATCTCTCAAGCTTTCTCTCTCTCTCTCTACTGTGAATTTAGACCGAGTTTCAGCTAGGGTTTAATAACTGGGATCCTTTTGCAAGGTAGGGGATGATCCGTATATATAGTGCCTAGGGGGTGTAATGTACCCCCCATGCATGCAATGAGCATGTGTGTGGTAGCCTCACCAATGTGGGAGTGCCATCTGTCACTGCCACATGTAAGGAATGATGATGAAATATTCTCCCCACGTGTGGAGAATAATCTTGTTACAACTTATTTGTGCCCATGTGTCCTTATCCAAATGTCAACAGATGCTCGGCAGCCATATTGGTGGATGACCTTGGCCTGGGAGAGGCCGAGCTGTAAAGGCTTGATGTTCGTTCAATCCGAGATGTGTCATAGGGAGTCTCGGCTTGATCTCAGCCGAGACATTATGCTGGGGTCAGCCCCAGCCGAGGTTGGACTAATTCCATGTTGAAGGTTACCAAGGCTTCTTATCACCTCGGCCTACACTCGGCCGAGGTTGTCATACCCAGGTATACGAGAGTGCTGTTGATGCCTGTGATGCGCGTAGTGTCCATTGGAAATGTAGATGATAGTGTCGGCCTGGGCCAACCCTGGTCTGGCCGAGGGATGATATCGTGGGCCCATGGCTTATCTAGGGTCGATCAATATCTCGGCCGAGGTTGGTGTCTCTGGGCTGAGGTTACACTTGGGGCATATCAATCACCCCCAGCCCTTAGTCATATGTGAGAGCAAGTGGCTAGGGGATTACTACACCTTCGAGGCCTGTCCGTCCCAAGCTAATACCTGCATGACACCTGTCCACGCTAGAGCATACTTACTTGGCTGGCGTGTGCTGTCAGCCATCCTTTGGGGTTCCCAAGGCAATGATGGGCCTTGGGAAACGTGCCCATCTATTTAAGGGTTTGAACCCTTCTTTTTCTCCTTCTTCTCCATTTCCTCTCATGTGCGCGTTTTCTTCCTGCGATTTCTCTCTCTAAAGTTTCTTTAACCACCGCTCTTCTGCCGAGGCCTTTATTTTTTTTATTTGCGAGTTTCTTCATTTGCCCAGATCGTTTCATTTCCAGGTATTTTCTCCCTTCCATTTCCTTTGTTTTTCATTTTCGGTTTGCATTTTCCGGTGAATTTTTAAGTTTTCCGGCGGGCACCATTGTTTCAGGCAAACTGTGTTTGCTTTGAAATTCTTGGTTTGATCTTTAGACTCCTTTATTTTACAAGTCAATCCTATTTGTAGTTTTAGGAGTTATTCTCAAGTCTAGGGTCGTCCTCTGATGCTCAGACCTTTATACCAGCTTCTTGAGGATTTCCCCTCTCTTAGAGAGAAGACCGTAGAAAAGATTAGGCAAATAGAGAGAGCCCAGGAGGAAGCTCGTAAGTCAGAAGAGTTTCCTA
This sequence comes from Sambucus nigra, assembly GCA_949130495.1. Classification (NCBI taxonomy): domain Eukaryota; kingdom Viridiplantae; phylum Streptophyta; class Magnoliopsida; order Dipsacales; family Adoxaceae; genus Sambucus; species Sambucus nigra. The sequence goes on from OX422224.1 coordinate 341,381,430, forward strand.
TTAGACCTATCTTTCCCCCACCTCTCAAGGTGGTATATCCTGATCCCCCTGAGAACTTCTATCATACAGAGGTCCCTGCCGACCCAATACCGATGTCTGAGTCTGAGTCTTCCACCTCAGACCCCATGTTTGTGGACTCTTTTCAGGAAGCCATGGATTTCACACCTCGGCCTGGTCATGCCCCTGATCAGGCCGAGGTCTCCAGTCGAGCTTCATCCCAAAATGGCTCAAGCACCTCAGACTCTTCTTCAGAGGTTGAACTTGTTGAGCCGAGTGTGGCTGTGCCACCCATTCTTGACGCCATCCCTCTGTCGGCCGTAACAGGGGCAAAGTTCGCTCAGAGATTCCCTAGTCACCCATCTACATTTTCTCCAGCCGACGTTGAGCTTGATGATGATGAAGATGCTAAAAGTGATGTCGACGTCTCTGAGGCGGCCGAGTTCGAGAGCACTGTAACTGAAGTGGATCTTCTGTGCTTCAGATATTTATACTCCATTAGTCCCTCCATCAAATTAAGGAGACCTCTGAGGGAAGAGAGGGCCTATCACGGTCGAGATGGAGAAATATGTCTGTACGAGGAGATGTTTAAGTTAGGGTTTCACCTTCCCATTCATCCCATCATCAAATCCATTCTCTCTTATATCAACTTGGCCCCTTCACAGCTATCCCCCAATGCCTGGAGAGTCATCATAGGGGCCATTATCCTGTGGAGGGCAGTCCACCACTCTGACCTCCCAATTCAGGTCTTCGTGGGTTGTTATGTCCCAACCTCGGCCAAAAACCATCCGAGCTACTATCATTTTGTGGCTCGGAGGCCTGAGAAGAAAATGCTCCAGGTGACTCAGACCTCAAATCATAATTGGAAGCCCCGCTATTTTTTCGCCTCTGGACCATGGGAATTTGGCCCATGTGTTCCCTCTTCCACACTTGGGCCGAGGATACCCCTTAAATGGGGTAAGGTCTCTATGTCTGCCAGGGCCAACCCTGGTCTAAGTCTTCAAAATATCCAAAAGATGAAAGCCCTGCAAGACCAAGGGGCACATGGCCTTTTTGTTAAGTTTGAACATCTGCTGACCCCCCAGTTTCTCTCGGGGATGAGCCTAGGTGGAAGTCCCCTTGTTAACTTTGGTAAGGATTTTTCTTTTCAAGTTTAACCTCTGAACTCATTCATATCTGATCTCTAACCCATATCTTTTAACTTTTGCAGAGCGACCACCAGGCATTACAGACGAACTGTGGGAGATGGCTGCACCAAGCTTAGCGAGACTTGCCAAAAAAGCTGGTCTGAACGCTCCTCCCCCATCTCCCTCTACATCCAAATCTCAGGCCTCAAAGAAGAGGGCCCCAGAAGCCCATGCCTCTGAGGATCAGAGGCCGACCTTGAGGCAAAAGAAGGCCTCCGATGCTGCAATTCCAATCTCTTCGGCCGACATCCTGACGGCACGTCTGGATCAATTAAAGTTGACCGATAGTGTGGTCGGCCATAGCAGGTAGGCCATGGATGCAATCGGATCTGCAATGACCGAGGCTGACAAGCGCTTCTACAGAGCTATGGACACCTCCCTGCTGGTTGACTTCGGCCTTCACAGAGCCGTCCAGGTACGTCTTGATCTCTCGTCAAAATTTTATAAGTGCAACATCTGACTTTTCTCCCGCTTAACCTCTTCATTAAATGTGCAGGGAGTGACTGCTATATATCAACTATCGAACTGGGCTCTGAGGAAATTGCCCCTCATCCAGAAGGGGAAAGAGGCCGAGAAGTTTGAGAGTGCCCTCAATGCTGAGGTTGACCGTCTGAAGTCAGAGCTGCAGAACTCTGAAAATAAGGCTAAGGGGTTGGAAAAGGACATCTCCCTGCTCGTCAAAGACCATGCCAAGGCCCTGAAGGCCAAAGATGACGTCATGTAGCAGAAGGTCAGTTCGGCTATCAAAGCTGCCCTTGAAGATGCCTCGCCCAAAATAATTTCTGACTACAAGGCCTCGGATGAGTTCTTGGGTTTTGGTTTTCAATACCTCGAAAGAGGTATCAAGGCTACTACCAAATGGGCTGAAGTCAGAGAGAGGGAGGTCGGTACTCTGAAGGCATCTGACTTTGTGGGTCTCGGCTTTGCTGACCCTCAGTTTTCTCAGGAGCTTCAAGAGGTGGAGGACGAGGCTGCTGCCCCTGCTGAGACTGCAACACTAGGAGGAACCGAGGTCGGAGGGGCAGACCCTACTGATGACGTGGCCGAGGTGACTAATGCTGATCAAGTCAACCCAGTCAAGACTGTTGATGCTCCCCCCAAACCTTTAGTCTTTGTAACTTATAAACAAATTTGTAATTTGTAACTTGTAACACCTCGGTATTTTGTAAGGAATATTTGTAACAATGCCTCTGAATGCTATATGATCTCTTTTTTTTACTGAATGTTAATCTCTTCTATTATTTTATTGTAGTGTTCTTGTTTATACTCAGTCAATAATTCTGGCCTCAGGTCTCTTCACCACTGAATTGTTATTAGGCCCATAATAAATCTCACCAAATTAATGATGTTAAGGGTCTGAGGTCATCTGCTAAGGTGTCTGAGCTCAGACCTCGTCACCACCGAGTGATGTTATGAGGGTCTGAGGTCATCGCCTAAGATGTTAGCCTCATAATAAATTTCACCAAATTAATGATGTTAAGGGTCTGAGGTCATCTGCTAAGGTGTCTGAGCTCAGACCTCGTCACCACCGACTGATGTTATGAAGGTCTGAGGTCCTCACCCAAGATGTTAGCCTCATAATAAATCTCACCAAATTAATGATGTTAAGGGTCTGAGGTCATCTGCTAAGGTGTCTGAGCTCAGACCTCGTCACCACCGAGTGATGTTATGAAGGTCTGAGGTCCTCACCTAAGATGTTAGCCTCATAATAAATTTCACCAAATTAATGATGTTAAGGGTCTGAGGTCATCTGCTAAGGTGTCTGAGCTCAGACCTCGTCACCACCGAGTGATGTTATGAAGGTCTGAGGTCATCACCTAAGATGTTATCCCCATAATAAATCTCACCAAATTAATGATGTTAAGGGTCTGAGGTCATCTGCTAAGGTGTCTAAGCTCAAACCTCATCACCACCGAGTGATGTTATGAAGGTCTGAGGTCATCACCTAAGATGTTAGCCTCATAATAAATTTCACCAAATTAATGATGTTAAGGGTCTGAGGTCATCTGCTAAGGTGTCTGAGCTCAGACCTCGTCACCACCGAGTGATGTTATGAAGGTCTGAGGTCCTCACCTAAGATGTTAGCCTCATAATAAATTTCACCAAATTAATGATGTTAAGGGTCTGAGGTCATCTGCTAAGGTATCTGAGCTCAGACTTCGTCACCACCGAGTGATGTTATGAAGGTCTGAGGTCCTCACCTAAGATGTTAGCCTCATAATAAATTTCACCAAATTAATGATGTTAAGGGTCTGAGGTCATCTGCTAAGGTGTCTGAGCTCAGACCTCATCACCAACGAATGATGTTATGAAGGTCTGAGGTCATCACCTAGGATGTTATACCCATAATAAATCTCACCAAATTAATGATGTTAAGGGTCTGAGGTCATCTGCTAAGGTGTCTGAGCTCAGACCTCGTCACCACCGAGTGATGTTATGAAGGTCTGAGGTCATCACCTAAGATGTTAGCCTCATAATAAATTTCACCAAATTAATGATGTTAAGGGTCTGAGGTCATCTCTAAGGTGTCTGAGCTCAGACCTCGTCACCACCGAGTGATGTTATGAAGGTCTGAGGTTATCACCTAAGATGTTAGCCTCATAATAAGTTTCACCAAACTAATGATGTTAAGAGTCTGAGGTCATCTACTAAGGTGTCTGAGCTCAGACCTCGTCACCACCGAGTGATGTTATGAAGGTCTGAGGTCATCACCTAAGATGTTATCCCCATGTGATATCTCTGATCTAAGAACGAAGCAAGAACTGTCATGGAAACTGATCTTTATTAATAACCTCTTCTCAATAAGATGGTACATTTACATAAAATTCTATGCAACATCATATGTAATATCTCTTCAGGTGGTCAGCATTCCATGGGTTAGTGAAAGGTTCTCCTTCTAGGTTTTCTAGCCTGTAAGTGCCAGGAACAACCTCTTCCGTTACTTTGTAGGGGCCATGCCAGTTTGGGTGTAGCTTATTTGCCTTCTGTAGGGTCTTCTTTAGCACTAGGTCTCCCACTGCAATGGGTCTTGACTTCACCCTCTGGTTGTAGAATCTCGCTGCCCTCTACTGGTAGGCTGCTTTCCTGACCTCTACGTCTTTTCTTCTCTCTTCGATAAGATCCAGGTCTAGCCTCCTCTTTTCCCCATTGCTATCAGGGTGGTAGGTCTGAATCCGATGAGTTGGTAGTCCTACTTCCGTTGGTATGACGGCCTCTGAGCCATGTGCCGGCATGAATGGGGTTTCTCCTGTTGGTGTCCTTGTCGTAGTTTTGTAGTCCCATAACACTGCGTAGACCTCTTCTGTCCATCTCCCCTTCGCATATTCTAACCTCTTCTTGATTCCATCCAAGATGGTTCTGTTTGTGACCTCGGTCTGGCCATTTGCGTGAGGTCGACCAGGAGATGAGAAGAACTGTTTAATCCCCACACTTAGGCAATACTTCTCTAAGGAGGAGTTCTTGAACTAGGTCCCATTATCCGAGATGAGCGTGTTTGAGAGGCCATATCTACATATGATGTTCTTTCAGATGAACTGGAAGGTCTTCTGCTCTGTAATTTTTATCATCGGTTCTGCCTCCACCCACTTTGAAAAGTAGTCAATGGCAACTATCAAGAATCTATAGTTGTTGATAGCTCTTGGCAAAGGTCCTACCAAGTCAATTACCCATACCGCAAATGGCCATGGAGAAGAGATTGACGTCATAGGCTGATGGGGTTGATGAGGGATAGTGGCGAACCTTTGACATTTGTCGCACCTCTTCACATAGTCTGCAGCGTCCTTAGACAAGGTAGGCCACCAATATCCCTGAGTGATGATCCTCTTGGCTAAGGGCCTTCCCCCTATGTGGCTAGAGCAAGAACCCTCATGAACCTCCTGCAAGACCCGGGGTACTTCCATGGGATGCACACATCTGATGAGAGGTAATAGAAACCCCTTTTTGTACAAGACATCTCCTACCAATGAGAACTTGGCAGCCTTGTATCTCAACTTTCTCCTTTCCAGCTTGGACTCAGGTAGCTCCCCCTCTCTTAGGTATCTGACGAGCGGGTCGATCCATGAGTCTCCTAGGTTCACATTGTGACAAGGACTACATACCTCGTCCTCCTCGATGCTTGCTTTTCCTAAGACTTCTATTGGAATGATCCTTCCCAAATCTGTCTTCATTGCCGAGGCCATCCTTGCCAATGCATCAACGTGATTTTTGCTCAATCGAGGCACTCTCTTCAGTTTAGCTTCTTCAAAATATTCTAACAACCCTCTTACCTTCTTTAAGTACTTGTCCATCCTTTCGTCTTTCGCCTCGTATACCCCCAATACTGATTGACAACCAACCTTGAGTCGCTATGGAGTAGGAGTCGCTTTACTCGAAGAGTTGTTACCAATAAGAGACCTGCCATCATGGCCTCATACTCGGATTCGTTGTTTGAGGCTTGGAAGTTGAATCTCAGGGCGTATTCAATGTTGGTGCCATCTGGAGCCGAGAGTATTAGCCCCGCTCCGCTTCCACTATCACAGGAAGAGCCATTAACAAAGAGGCTCTAGACGTCTGCATCCGATGAGAATACCCCTTCTCTCATAACCCCTTTCTCGAAGAGGTATCGATCCTCTTCGTTCTTTTCTACTCTGCTCCGGGTTTTGCCTGGGATGACCTCTTCTCGGCCTCGGAATACGCTCGGTGCAGTCTCTTCCGAATCTCGAAAGACACTACGGTTCGTCTCTTCGCCGTTATCTAAACCTTTCTCTATCTCGGCCTCTTCCCAGGTGAACTCTACGATAAAGTCTGTGAGGGCCTGCCCCTTGATGGCTGTCCTGGGCTAGTAGGTAAGATCATACTCTCCTAGTTCGATGGCCTAGGTCATCAATCTTCCAGACTTCTCAGGTTTGTGCAGAACCTGCCTTAGTGGGGAGTCAGTGAGGACTACCATGGAGTGAGCTTGAAAGTAAGGCTTCATTTTCCTTGAGGCATGTATTAGGGCATAAGCCAACTTCTCCATTCGGAGATAATTCTGCTCAGACCCTTGAAGGGCCTTACTATTGAAGTAAACAGGCCTCTGGACTACATCCTCTTCCCGTATGATGGCCGCGCTGATGGCTGATTCAGAGACTGCCAGATACACAAATAACCTTTCCCCCGTGATGGGCCGAGACAGCAACAAGGGAGACCCTAAGTAGGACTTGAGTTGGTCAAAGGATTTTTCACACTCTTAGTCCCATTGGAAGGCCTTTCTTAAAACTTTAAATAATGGAAGACACGTGTCCGTTGCCCTAGAAACAAACCTATTAAGTGCCGCCACTCTTCCCGTGAGTCTCTGGACATCCTTGATACTCCTAGGAGTCTTCATGTCGAGTAATGCCTTGATTTTCTCAGGGTTTTCTTCAATCCCCCTCTGATTAACTATGAACCCTAGGAACTTCCCGGATCCTACCCCGAAGACACACTTCGCTGGGTTGAGCTTCATTCGGTACGAGTCCATGACATCAAAGGTCTTCTCCAGGTCCGCTACGTGAGTATAGGCTTTCAGACTCTTTGTTAGCATATCGTCCACATACACCTACATGGTCTTACCTATTTGCTCCTCGAACATCTTATTGACAAGACGTTGATACGTTGCCCCCACATTTTTCAGACCAAAGGGCATCACCTTATAGCAGTACGTCCCCTTGTCAGTAATGAAGGTTGTCTTCTCAGAGTCTTCGGCATCCATGAAGATTTGGTTATAACCTGAATAAGCATCCATGAAGCTCATGAGCTCGTTCCCTGCCATTGCGTCCACCATCTGGTCTATCCTAGGTAAGGGATAGCTGTCTTTCGGGAAAGACCTGTTCAGGTCTGTGAAATCTACACACATTCGCCACTTTACATTAGCCTTAGGCACGATGACTGCATTTGAGAGCCACTCCGGATAGGTAACCTCTCTTATGAACTCGGCCTCTTCCAACTTTTTCACCTCTTCCCGGATAACGTCATACTTCTCCCTGGAGTAGACTCTTCGCCTATGCTTGATCGGCCTGGCATCTCTGTCCACGTTGAGCTTATGGGTCATGACCTCAGGGTCGATACCAGGCATGTCTGCGTGACTCCATGCGAAAACACTCTGTCTCCTCCTGAGGAAGCTTATCAGCTCTTCCTTGATCCCTGGCTCTAGGGCCTTGCCGACCTGGACGATTTTTTCTGTCTTGTCCTCATTGAGGACGATGGATTCTACCTCTTCCGCGGCCTCACCCTTTTTCAATTTTGTTTCGTCTCTTGGGTCAAGAGTGTCAATGCTGTAAGTGGTGGTTGCTCTCTTATGGGCCTCTCTCTCTTCGGCCGAGTTGAAGTAACACTCCCGCACCGTGGTCTGGTCCCCTTGCACTTCCCCTACTCCATAAGGAGTCAGGAATTTAAGCATCTGATGGACCGTCAACGGCACGGCTTCGAACTCTTTGAGGGCCACCCTTCTAACGATGAGGTTGTAGGCCGAGAAAACGTTTTCGTCTATGATGAAAAAGTTTATCAACTTGGTCAACCTCTTAGGCCACTCATCCCCCATCCGTACATCCATTTCGTACATGCCCAAGGGGTGCACCTTTTCACCACAGAATCCTATCAACGGGTGATGGTAGGGCACCAGCCTTTCCCTGCTAAGACCCAAGCTCTTGAAACAAGGCCAGAACATCACGTCTGCTGAGTTTCCCCCGTCTATGAGGATCCTCCCTACATCGCACCCATGCACCCTTGTTGTTATGACCAAAGGGTCATCATGGGGGGCTAAGATACCCTTGAAGTCGAGTCTGGAGAACCCCACTACGAGGGTGTCCATGTCTACCTTCTTCCTCTTCTGCACGGCATCGGAAGACGTTAGATTCACAACCTCAGGCTTGGCCACCGACCTGTCCTCTGCTACATGAGCCTTCCTATCGGCTACCTCAGAGCCACCTCCTGTAAATCCCCCACATATGGTGCTAACACCAAAGGAGATCATACCAACCCTCTTCACCGGGGTGTTGTCATCCTTTGGCAGAAGATCCGGGTCGTCTTCATTATCTCCTTCTGAATAATCGTCCCTTCTGGCCGGGACATCGCCACGGCATCTGTCATTTCTTTTTTTCTTAGGGTCTTCTCTTCCACCCTTTGGAGCCTTGCCATCCACATACTTCCTTAGCTTTCCCGATTTCAGCATCTTCTCAATATCATCCTTTAAAGCGAAGCATCTATCTGTGACATGGCCGTGATCCTGATGGAACTCACACCATAGGTTTTTATTCCTCTTATGTTGCGGGGCTTTCAGTTTCTCCGGCCACCTCAGAGTCCGGTCAGTCTTAATCTCATTAAGGATGTGTTCACAGCTCACAGTCAGAGGAGTGTAATGAGCGAATTTGTCATCTCCTGGACTCTTCTTCCCCTCTTTCTTGCTTTGGGACCTCCCAGTGCCACTGCGGTTCTCCTCCTCATATTTGGAGGCCATCGCCTCTTCTGCATTCATCACTTTCCCTGCGGTCGCCAGCAGCTCCGTCATAGACCTAGGGGGTCTTCCGCCAGTTTCCACAGTAGCTTCCCCTTATGGAGGCCTCTTATAAGGGCGGTCATGGCTATGCTCTCTTCATAATCCTCCACCTTCAACTTCTCTTTGTTGAATCTGGCTATGTAGTCTCTTAGGCTTTCACCCTTGGCCTGTTTGACATACAGCAGGTGGGTAGTCTTCTTTTGAGGTCTTACCCCAAAGCAGAAGTTGTGGATGAACTGCTCAGCCAAGCCTTTGAAGTTCTCGATTGAGTTCTTCGGAAGGGAGGTGAACCAGTTGTGCGCTGCCCCTATCAAGGTCCCTAAGAAGGCCCTACACTTCATCTCATCGGGTATCGAGTAAATGTCTGCCGCCGACTGGTACATCTCGATATGGTGCACAGGGTTAGTGCTGCCATCATACTTGGGAGTCACTGTAGGAGGCTTGAACTTAGCTGGGGTTGGGAACCCCACTATCCTAGCCACAAACGGGGAGCCCTCTGAGTAACCCCTTTGTAATGGGTCCCTGCTTTTAATGAGGTCCCCTATCTTCTCCTCAAGACGTTGGATAGAATCATTCCAGCGTCTTCTGTCGTCAACCTGGCCGAGGTTATCCCCTGCCGCCTCCCTGCGATGGACAGAGGGTTCCCCAGCCACGACACGTTGGCTGTTGACCTCTTCCTGTTCCCTGGCTCTTCTTTCACAAGGTCGGCCTTGGTCTGGCCGACCTTGCCTGTGCCCTCTCTGAGAACCTGCTGCGCTCCTTTACCTTGATAGCCTCTGTCTTAGGTCATTCACCGGGCCCAGTCTCTCGAAGGCTGACCCTCTGCTCAAGCTATCAAAGGCCGACCCTCTTAGCTGGGGCTCTTCACCTCTTCGGTTGAGACATCCTTGACTCTGCCTAAGAGGTCGTATAGTGTTATTTGACACCTCATACGGCTCCTAGCAGTCTTCTGGGGCTTCCTCATCTCCTAGGTCATCATACTTGTCCTCTGGGCAAGGGTTTCCCTGCCTCCCCAGGCGCAAGCGCCTAGGGTCAGCAACGTCCCTTCTCCGCTGGGGTGCAGGCTGGTCCTTCATCGGCGCCTGGGGTGGTCCCCTGGTGTCAGGATGAGGCTGAACTGCCACCGGAGTGATCATGTCCGGTGAGACTCTAGGTGGCCTCATCATCATGGTTTGACTAAGCTGGGCAAATTGCTCCTTCATGGCTTGTTGTGTTGCAGCTAAAGATTTCAAGGCTGTTGCTACCTCCGCCATTTCGGACTGGGGAGGAGCCTGACTGGAACTAGACCCTCCACCCCCGGGCGGCGGAAGAGGCGGTGGTAAGTCTGGTGCCATATGTTAACACTATAGAGCTTGAGTAGCAAGTCATCTTAATACCTTAAAGGACCTCTTTCAATGGTGAAACAGCTCCATGCAAGGGGTGGTTCCTGGTTCACCACCAGAGTCTCCAGTGAGGTAAAGCAGAAAAAGAGGAAGAGATAGCTTCTCGTTCCCAAAGACGGCGCCAAAATGATGATTCCGGAATCAGCACCACCAGAGGTGTTTCCAAGCTCACTATAAGTATAACAATGGCAGCACAGTTATATAAAGAGATAAGAGAATGAGGTGAGGTGAGGAGAAGAGGAGAGTACACCGGTATATAAGTGGTTCAGCCAATCTGGACTACGTCCACTGTGAGTGTGTGAGTAATATCACTGAATGAAGGCACTAATGGCCATGGATAAAATCTCTCAAGCCTTCTCTCTCTCTACTGTGAATTTAGACAGAGTTTCAGCTAGGGTTTAATAACTGGTATCCTTTTGCAAGGTAGGGGATGATCCCTATATATAGTGCCTAGGGGGTGTAATGTACCCCCCATGCATGAAATGAGCATGTGTGGGGTAGCCTCACCAATGTGGGAGTGCTATCTGTCACTGTCACATGTAAGGAATGATGATGAAATATTCTCCCCACGTGTGGAGAATAATCTTGTTACAACTGATTTGTGCCCATGTGTCATTATCCAAATGTCAACAGATGCTCGGCAGCCATATTGGTGGATGACCTCGACCTGTGAGAGGCCGAGCTGTAAAGGCTTGATGTTCGTTCAATCCGAGATGTGTCATAGGGAGTCTCGGCTTGATCTCCGCCGAGACATTATGCTGGGCTCGGCCCCAGCCGAGGTTGGACTGATTCCATGTTGAAGGTTACCAAGGCTTCTTATCACCTCGGCCTACACTCGGCCGAGGTTGTCATACCCAGGTATACGAGAGTGCTGTTGATGTCTGTGATGCGCGTAGTGTCCATTGGAAATGTAGATAATAGTGTCGGCCTGGGCCGACCCTGGTCTGGCCGAGGGATAATATCGTGGGCCCATGGCTTATCTAGGGTCGATCAATATCTCGGCCATCATCTCGGCCGAGGTTGGTGTCTCTGGGTCGAGGTTACACTTGGGGCATATCAAATACTATAGGCTAACATATGTCTAATATAGTATGCCACGACTAGTGCTCCTATACACCCAATTACACATGAACATACACCACTAGTAACTAATAATGTATAACATATATCTCATATATATATCCAACATAATGATAAAATAAAGAACACATCATAACCCCACTATCCACATTTAGGGTCCTCATAAGGTTGCCCCACATGTGCTATAGTTGGTGCAATAGTACCCAGTGCTCTTGGTAATGGAAGTCCTTGTACCTATTGGCACTCAAGTCTTACGATACCTTGTAGACCTACACCTTATTTATCCAAAATAATATCAAGAACACCCAAAATGCCCCAACTTCCTACGCAGCACACTCTCTCTACTTTTATCTTTGTCCCTGAGTAACCCGCAGGACTCTATTACCCAACAAAAGGGTCTTATGCTGATCTTGCCCCACTTGAGGATTATTCCATGACTACTGCTCATGTTGGTCAATTATACCCTTGTGCCATCCTACACAAATTACCTCCCCCTATATTTGTCGCACCTGGACCACTCAACTCATTCCTCTTTCCCAATTTCTTTAGGTAATTCACGCAATCATACCGAATCATTAATACGATATTCACCACCTAAGCATAAGTGGTGTATACCAAATTTCCCATCACAACTTGCGTCGTGGACCATGTTAACCCATTGATGAAACAATTCTTCTTCTCGTTTTTTGTGTTCCCCTCATTTGGTGCGAACAAAGAAAAGTTGGTGAACTCCTTCTCATACTCAGTAATAGTCATCAAACCTTTCTCCAACGTAAGAAAATATCCCTTATTCGAGTTCCTAATGGAATAAGGAAAGAACTTCTCATGGAACTTCACCATGAAATCCCCATAAGTCAAATGATACATATCCTCAAGTGTGGTCACATTTCCCACCATTATAAATCATCCCTCGTTAGCTCGAAAGTATCCAAAATTTTCTTCTACACAATAGTGTAGTCCACCATCCGCAGATTCCTCTCCATATATCTCCTCCATTTGTGAGCCACCAATGGGTTAGATCACCTAGCAAAGGTGGGAGGACTACCCTTGAAGAAATATTCCCTCACCCTATCCCAAGATCACGTGAGAAACTCCTATTATTGCTACCCTTGGGCTTCTACCCTCTATTACCCAACTCAATACCAACCGCATTGGCATCCCGACTGATAACTGCTAACCCATTGGCTCCCAAAATAAACTATCCCTATCTAGCTTAACCTATGGAACTAGTACCTAAACTATCTTTCATAGATATTCCTCTACTAGAGTTTATTATCTAAAAATATATGAACAAAACGTATGCCAAACACCCAGAGTAAAGAGTACAAATAAACAAAACATATCAAAGATCGATAGACAAAAGCATACAACGAACTTCTAACCGTCAAGACCTAAGACCATTCTATAATACCAATTGTGGGCATATTTTCCATTAGGGTTAATGCACGACAAGATATGTCGGTTATTAAAATTAAAATACCATTCTTATATCATGTGACATAAATATAAGGCTTAAATTTTTTTTCCACAAAGATATGAAATGAGATAACAAAAGATAAATCATTCATTCATCATAATCAAATCCATTACCATGATAAAGCTCTAATAATAATATGACATCAGTAATCTCCAAAATAAAAGCATAATAAATTATGGAGTAAAAGGACCCATTAAATCCAAAAGTAACTATTTCATGAATAAAATAACTAAAATGAAATCTAAACTAATCCTAATAAACTCCAGTTGCACTTCTTTTGTTCCAAAATTATGTAGCTAACAACAGCCTAACCTGAAATGTTAGTCAACAACAATACATCGTAATCCACTACAAAAATACCAACTACCTCTACCAATTAAGGTTATATAAACCCAAAGATAAGTGTTAGATGAAATAAATATTGCAATGGTCTGTTTTAAATAACGATAAACAATTAAATAAAGAAATAACTAAATAAGATTTCCCCCTTTCCACTTTAGTAATTTATCAACATCAATTATCTTCTTAATATAAACTATCTCATTACTACACCACTATATGTAAATAGTATCTTATAAGAGCCTATACATACCATGGGGCACCACATGTATCATCATATCATCAATATCCGCTACATCATTATAACCACACAACTCGTCATGTCACCCGACAGATCCTGTGATGTATTTACATAAGTAAGCTTGTCACTATAGCTAGTTATACTAGGTCCCACCCATACTAGGGTAGCCATTCAACCCTAGACCCCATATATGTTATCACTCACACATAAAATTGTTACCATAGATAGTTAGCTTAATTTCATGCGTACTATGGTAGACAACCGACATTGACCCTTCACATACTATAATGCCCACATAAATCCCATCAAGGTATCCATACAATGTAGGTCCTGCACATATAATTTTAGGTAGCTAACGTAGACCCTACACACACAATTATTCCCATAAACTCATCAATCTCTAATATATATCACATCCAAGGTATTAATCTATAATCAACATCTTATCATAAATCAACATATCCTCATCAATCATCTCTTTCCCCAAGGCACTTGAGCATTGAAAATCATCCATCTCTAGTACCATACTCAGAGATCACCAAAATACAAATATCTCCTAGTCCCATACCTAGGAAAATACCCAAAGACATAAACATTCCCTAATCTCATACTTAGGAAACAACCAACTCGAAAAATAACAACTCTCTAATCCCATACTTAGATAACAACAAGTGTAAATGATTTATTTAGGTATTATAAACTAACTAAGCTAACGTACTGTGACACCCCGACTAATTAAATACCGGGTAGCTACTCCTTTATTAAATTAATACAAAATGCCAAGTTGGTTCAGTTCATAGCATCACTGTCGAAAACGTTTTAACAATTACAAGCCACCTAATATTTAAAAAGTGATTTGTCAATTTTAATTAAATCAGATTAACATGCAATAAGTAAATTATGAAATTCTACCATAATCACCACATCATAATGACGATAGAATAACCATAGAAAATTAATGAGTCTGGAGGAATACTCCTCACAACAATTCGAATCCAGGAATAAACAAATACTAAGTCTACATCACAAAATTAATTACAACCCAAATTCTGAAATAACTGAATAGATAAAGTGTCTCTAAAAGAAATGGGGCGACATGCCCAACAGATGAGAAGATCTGGCAATATAGAGTCAAGATCGAAAGTGGAGGCGTCTACTGTCAAGGTTCTCTAGATTCCACAGCAGCTGCAGTACGTCACCTGAATGGAACTCCTATGCTTGGTGTCCTTGTGGCTGGGCACCTAAAAGGTTTTTACAAGAAAATATATTTGGAAGAAAATGGGTCAGAGCCCGATAGTGAAAACAGTTTAAAATATAGCAAGTGTTTTAATGACATTAAAACAATGAATGCAAAATACATGTTAGGACGTGCTCTCACATGAAATAATCACCTCTCGACTATTTGTGCTCTCCTAACGTATCCGTAACCAAATCTAGTTATTCCCATCTAACTAGTCCAAAATAAAATCTAACATTATTATACAATTCACACTTAAATTCCCACATTTTCATGTGAACAGAGAGTGTTACATTTATACTCGGTTTCCCATCTTAGTAATACAACTTACTAGAGGATTTCCGCTTTTATCTTTAGAAGAACTTTGTTATTATATATACTCACATATATACATGACAGTGCATTTCAATTAACCATATTATTCTCATCATAAATATACAATATTAGCACCCCGAGGCTAAGATGCGGTGCACACACACTCTGCTATCCAATCCTGGTACATCACGTACATAAGGACCACGTATTCTGAATCTCTCAGGAATCGTTTCAATAAACAACAATCACAAAACAATGGAGGCGAACATAGTTCACATCACATGGGTTATGAACATACCTACGCTCCCATGATCAGCAGACTTATTAACATCTCAATAAGTTCTTCTCTGACCTATGTCCTCGAGGTACCAATCTAAATCCCCATGTAGGCACACAAAGATTAGATGGCCCTAATCGAACGCAGACCTCCCATGATAGCAAGTATGGTAAGTATGTTATACACATAAAACCACATATACTAAGCATTCGCACATCTTAGATATCTCATATTATTAATATAGGTATACTTCTCATTCTTATACCATCATTTAGTGTTATACATTTACAAGTCCCTGATTCATGTATATTACATTGTCGAACCATTTCACGTCGTAATAAGGTATTCATTTCCTAATCCTCAAATGTCATCATATTTACTCCAAGATTCTAAGTCTTACTCCTCACGTACTCAAATTTCTCAATTATATTCATTGGACAATAAAGGAAGGTCATTACTCCATTAAATAAGTCTACGGGAACATTTGAAATGAAATCAGGCCTAAAAGGCCATTCTGTCAACTCGTTAGAAGTCTCGTTCGAACGAGGTCGTTCGAACGAAAGGCTTTGAACGAACTACCAACTCGTTAGAAGGGATACTGTCATCTCGTTAGAAGCTCATTCGAACGAGGTCGTTCGAACGACCTGGGCAGGTTTTCTAACGAGATGGCAGAACACGCCCAAAAATCTGCAAATTCGTATTTCTTCAAATTTCTCTTTTCTAAATCCCTACTAAGATCATACCAATTAAGTTTTAATGCTTTTAAACTACTCTAAGTCCTCCTAGGTTACTCTTTAACATATATTTGGGGTCAATGCTTCCTAAATTAACATGTAATCATCATAATTCCTAAACTTTGTCCTAAACCCTATAAACATGAACCCAGAATTTTAATGTCTACAATTACTCCTTATAAATCTGTTTTTAAATCATCAAAAGATATATTTTGGATATGAAATTCATCTATAACTATTCTACATGCGATCCCTATCTAAGATTATGAGTTCTATCTCCAATTTCATGGGTGTTCATCAAACTTTCAATACAAGATATATATTCAATTCTAAGCATGGAGGAAACATTCGCTTGAAATTATGTAATTAAACCACTTGCCTTAGATGTTCTGATTTGGTGTTGAAGGATGAAGGTTGATTCTCCTCTTTCTCTCTACAGATTTCTCCCAAAGATGGTGATAGTGGCTAGGGGTTTCTTTTGGAACTTCTTAAGGCTCTCCCTATAACTCCCGTAGCCCACTACTTGATAAAGGCTGATCATGGACTATATGGGTTCATTACTAATATAAAATAAATCTCTAAAATTCGTGGGTTTTAATTCCCCTATTTTTAAAATTACCAAACTACCCTTTTGGGTTGCCGGTATGGCCTAAAAATGCCCCGGGACCCAAACCAAACCCCCGACTAGTGTTTTCTGACTATTTCGACCCTTCCGGACACGTTGGCGCACTCAAAACGACCATACGGTTAATGAAAATATAATTCACTTTTTAATTCAAATACTTTCGTTTCTGACGCGACTAACACGCGCGCCCAAACTAAATTTCCCAAATTATCGTATTTCAGTCTCGCGACAAATTTTAGTATTTTCAATACTCATATGTTACCATATATACACATCATAATCAGGTACTAACTCACATATCGCTATTAATTATATCCGAATTAATTTCCAATTAATTCTCATTTAATTCAATTAATCCCTTAAATAAATATCAATAAAATTACGGGGTATTACATACTTCCCCCCTAATAACAGAATTTCGTCCCGAAATTCGGAATTAAAGAATACCTGGTAAAAATCACTCTGGATAACGCTCGTGCATCTCATCCTTGCGCTCCCATGTGTACTCCTCGGCATTATGATGCCGCCACTGAACACGTACTAATGGTACTATCTTTGACCTCAGTTTCCGCTCGCTTTGGTCCAAAATATCAATCGGCCCCTCCTCGTAGGAATTATCTGGCTAAAGATTGATGTCCTCTAAAGCAATGTGGGTATAGGACAAATCATCCCTAAGGTATTTCCTTAGCGAGGAAATATGGAACACATCATGAATCCTATGCAAGTGCTCCGGTAACCCAAGTCTATACGCAACTGGCCCAATCCTCTCGATGATAGGAAACGGCTCCAGATATCTCGGTGCGAGTTTCCCCTTCTTCCCAAAATGTGTAATCCCCTTCATATGAGATACTCTGAGTAACACCTGGTCCCCCACTTTAAATTCTCTGAAAAACCTCTTGGCATCATCATAACTCTTCTGCCGGTCCTGAGCTACCCGAATGCGACTCCGTATCAACTCAATCCTTACCGAAGTGTCCTGAATCACTTCCGATCCAAGGAGTTTGTTATCCCCCACCTCTAACCAACATGCTGGGGAACGACAAGGTCTACCGTACAACGCCTCAAATGGATCCATGCCAATGGTGAACTGGTAAGAGTTTTATAAGCAAACTCCACTAGTGGAAGGTACTGCTCCCATCCACCTCCAAAGTCTAGGATGCACATATGCAACATGTCTTCCAACATCTGATTTTTCTGCTCGATTTTCCCATCAGTCCGCGAGTGATAAGCCGTACTCAGCTGCAAATCCGTACCCATGGCCTTGTGGAAACTCTCCCAAAATCGTGAAACAAATATCTTGTCTCGATCAAACACGATATTTAGAGGCACACCGTGAAGTCTCACTATTTCCACAATGAAAATCTGGGCATACTGTCCCGTAGTGTAGTCTGTCCTCACGGGTAGAAAATGAGCAACTTTGGTCAACCTATCCATAATTACCCATATGCAGTCGTGACCCCTCTGTGACGTAGGTAACCCCATGATAAAGTCCATGGACATGCTCTCCCATATCCACATCGGAACCTCTAATGGCTGTAGAAGTCCTGTCGGTTTCTGATGATCCACATTCACTAGCTAACAAGTGGCGCATTTAGAAATGAACACGGCGATATCTCTCTTCATCCCGCTCCACCAATACTGGGGTCTCATGTCTTGGTACATCTTATCCCCACCAGGGTGTAGCGTGAACCGCGAGCCGTGCGACTCTGCCATTACCTCGTGTCACAAGTCTTCCCCTTCCGGAACGATCAGTCTCCCATTGAAGCGTAATCCCCCGTCTGAGCTAACGGTATAGGACTTGACTCCCTCTGCTAGTAATCGAACTATCTACTCCTGACAGAACGAGTCATTTTCCTGGGCCTTTATCACTCTCGTAACAATCTGAGGTGTAACAGTCATCACAGACATGAACGATCGGGCCACTTTATCCTGGTGTCCCAACTCCTTCCACTTAGCTTTCCACACCTCGTCCACCTCATCTACTGGCCTACGGCTCAACGCGTCTTCTACCACGTTAGCCTTTCCCGGGGGATATTGGATATCAAACTGATAATCCTTCACAAACTCAAGCCATCGTCGTTGATGCATATTCAGGTCCTTTTGCGTGAAGAGGTATTGTAGAGACTTGTGATCTGTGAACAACTAAAATTTCTCCCCCAAGAGATAGTGTCTCCAAATTCGAAGAGCGAATACAACTGCCGCTAACTCCAAGTCGTGGGTGGGGTAATTCCTCTCGTGAGGCTTAAGCTTATGGGAAGCTTAAGCTATGGCCTGAATCTCCTGTTACAGCACACCTCCAAGTCCTTGTAAGGACGCATCAGTGTAGACTAGATACTCAACTCCCGGTCTGGGCAATGCTAACACTGACGCTGAGGTCAACATGTCCTTCAACTCATCGAATGCCAACTGACAGGCATCGCTCCAGATGAATGGCACACCCTTTCGAGTCAGATGTGTTAAAGGACCCGCTATCTTTGAGAAACCCCGAATAAACTTCCTGTAGTATCCTGCTAGGCCCAAGAAACTACGGATCTCAGTCGGTGTCTTAGGCAGTCCCCACTCCCTCACCACAAATACCTTCCCCGGATCAACAGATATCCCCCGGTCTGAAATGATATGCCCCAAAAACTGAACCTCCTTCAGCCAAAACCCGCACTTTTCATACTTGGCATAAAGCTCATTCTGACGCAGTGTCTGCAAAACCTATCTCAAATGCTCGGCGTGCTCCTCTTCTGTCTGGGAGTAAACCAAAATGTCATCAATAAAGACGATGATGAACCAATCTAGGAACTCTCTGAACACCCTATTCATCAAGTCCATAAACACGGTTGGAGCATTGGTCAAGCCAAAAGGCATAACCCAAAACTCGTAGGAACCATATCTCATCAAGAAAGCAGTCTTCGAGACATCCTATTCCCTGATACGCAACTGATGGTATCCCGATCGCAAATCAATCTTTAAGAAGAAGGAAGCTCCTCTTAGCTGGTCGAATAAGTAATCGATTCTGGCCAACGGATACTTATTTCGTATCGTGACTTTATTCAACTCTCGATAATCTACGCACAATCTTAACGATCCATCCCTCTTCTTTATGAACAACATAGGGGCACCCCACGGCGAAGTACTCCTTCGGATAAACCCCTGACCCAACAACTGCTCAATTTGATCTCGTATCTCTCGCATCTCTACTGGAGCCATACGGTAAGGTGCGCGGGCAATTGGCCAAGTGCCCGACATCAAATCGATCACAAAATCTATCTCTCTACTAGGCGATAATCCAGGTATATCCTGAAATACATCAGCAAACCCCTCACGACTGGAATCGAATCGAGTGGTATTACCATTTCCTTAGAGGTCTCCTCCTCTATATAGTACAAGTGAGTGGACGATCCTCCCTCAGGGCGAGGCATCGCCACTAAAAACATCTCCTGCCCGGGAATGGCAAAAATGATACTCCTACTAAAACAATCAATCATGGCTCGGTATGCAACTAGCCAATCCATACCAATAATCGCATCATAGTCAGTCATATCTAATACTAACATATCAGCGGGTAAAGTACATCTCCCGATCTTTATACCCACACCTCTACAAAAAAGGGAAATCACGGAACCCCTACTCAATGGTGAATCTACATAAGTAAATGTGCCCTCTGCGGTGTCTAACAACCCAATAGTGCGTGAATAATTTAAAATACGCCCCAAAGTCCCCTGAATAGAGAACATACCCTCAATAGCAGGTGGATCCTGTGGGACTGCGGCATGCTGAAGCTGATACACTCTCCCATACTAAAGTTGTCCCTGCTAGACTGGGACTGCTGGAATGGGTGGTAATACTGCCATCTGTGGCTCATGTCGAGCACCCTGTTGCTGCTGCTGTGGGGCCCTGCCCCTATCAGGACAATCCTGGCATTTGTGGCCAATCTTTCCACAAATGAAGAACTTCCTCGGGAAGTTCCTCCCTCGCTGTCCCTACTGCCCATGACCCTGCTGGCCGTTACCATTCCTACCCTGACCATGCTGGCCCTGCTAAAACTGCTGCTGCTGACCATTCTGGCCCTGTTGGCGGCCATGTCTAAAACCTCCCTGACCATTCCTGAAACCCCCAGATCTGAATCTCTTAGGAATTCCCTATTAGGAACCCTGATCACCCTGCCTGTGCTGACCCTGAGCAGATTATGCCCCGCTGGAACCATTTCCCCCGGTCCTGCCGTGATGGTTGGATTCTTCTGATATCTTTCTCTCAGACATGTGAAAGCGGTGATCCTAGCAATGTAGGAGTGTTGCGTTAACTACATCAGAATAAGTGGCCAACGAGAGGTTTCCCAACGAGTGCTGACGAATCCTCCACGTCAATCCATCCATGAATTTCTAAATTTTCTTCTCCTCGGTTGGAATTTCATCCGGAACAATGTTCAAGAGATTGGTGAACTCAGCCTCATACTCGGCTACGATCTTTCCCTCCTGCTTGAGGTTCATCAACTTCCTCCTCATCTCAGTGTGAACCGCTAACGAAAAATATTTAAGGTCAAACCCCACCCAGAACTTCTGAATAGTGAGGGTGTCCCTCTCCTCCGTGGTGGTAATGGACTCCCACCACTGCAATGTCGATCCTACTAGCTTAAAAGTAGCCAGTATCTTCTTCTGAACATTCGTGCACTCGTACATCCTTAAGTGCCTCTGAATGGCCTTCCTCCACTGACTGGACACAACAACGTCGGAGCTACCTGCAAACTCCGGAGGGTGTGCTTTCTGAAAAGCATCACGGACGCGTTCCCAAGAAGACGAGAATGCATGAGCCTGAACTGGCGCTACTATCGGTGCCTGAGGTGGTGCCTACTGTACAACTGCGAGGGAGGCATTCACCGCTTGGGCTACAATGGATGCAACCTCTGTGGCATTCATGGTGCCCGGAACTGGTGCGGGCTGTGGCTCGGGCTGAGCATCCCTAGGAACTCGATGTGCACGTCGTGGAGGCATCTGAAATGAGAGTAAAGTCTATAAGTTTGCAGTTATTATCTCAAAATAGCTGGAGAGTGAAACATACACAAAAGAATACAACAGTCCTAAAATATAGGGCTCTACATCAAAGAAAGCTCAGCGAAAACATAAAAAGCCGTACAGATCCTAAGGACACTAGAACCTGATGCGCAAATACCACCTGTGACACCCCGACTAATTAAATACCGGGTGGCTACTCCTTTATTAAACTAATACAAAATGCCAAGTTGGTTCAGTTCATAGCATCACTGTCGAAAAATGTTTTAACAATTACTAGCCACCTAATATTTAAAAAGTGAGTTGTCAATTTTAATTAAATCAGATTAACATGCAATAAGTAAATTATGAAATGCTAACATAACCACCACATCATAATGACGATAGAATAACCATTAATGAGTCTGGAGGAATACTCCTCACAACAATCCGAATCCAGGAATAAACAAATACTAAGTCTATATCACAAAATTAATTACAACCCAAATTCTGAAATAACTGAATAGATAAAGTGTCTCTAAAGGAAATGGGGCAACATGCCCAACATATGAGAAGATCTGGCAATATAGAGTCAAGACCAAAAGTGGAGGCATCTACTGTCAAGGTTCTCTAGCTTCCACAGCAGCTACAGTACATCACCTGAATGGAACTCCTATGCTTGGTGTCCTTGTGGCTGGGCACCTAAAAGGTTTTTACAAGAAAATATATTTAGAAGCAAATGGGTCAGAGCCCGATAGTGAAAACAGTTTAAAATATAGCAAGTGTTTTAATGAAATTAAAACATTGAATGCAAAATACATGTTAGGACGTGCTCTCACATGAAATAATCACCTCTCGACTATTTGTGCACTCCTAACGTATCCGTAACCAAATCTAGTTATTCCCACCTAACTAGTCCAAAATAAAATCTAACATTATTATACAATTCACACTTAAATTCCAACATTTTCATTTAAACAGAGAGTGTTACATTTATACTCGGTTTCCCATCTTAGTAATACTACTTACTAGAGGATTTCCACTTTTATCTTTAGAAGAACTTTGCTATTATATATACTCACATATATACATGACAGTGCATTTCAATTAACCGTATTATTCTCATAATAAATATACAATATTATCACCCCAAGGCTAAGCTGCGGTGCACACACACTCTGCTATCCTATCCCGGTACATCACGTACATAAGGACCACATATTCCGAATCTCTCAGGAATCGTTTCAATAAACAACAATCACAAAACAATGGAGGCGAACATAGTTCACATCACATAGGTTATGCACATACCTACGCTCACATGATCAGCAGACTTATTAACATCTCAATAAGTCCTTCTCTGACCTATGTCCTCGAGGTACCAATCTAAATCCCCTCGTAGGCACACAAAGATTAGATGGCCCTAATCGAACGCAGACCTCCCATGATAGCAAGTATGGTAGGTATGTTATACACATAAAACCACATATACTAAGCATTCGCACATCTTAGATATCTCATATTATTAATATAGGTATACTTCTCATTCTTATACCGTCATTTAGTTTTATACGTTTACAAGTCCCCGATTCATATATATTACGTTGTCGAACCTTCTCACGTCGTAATTAGGTATTTGTTTCCTAATCCTCAAATGTCATCATATTTACTCCAAGATTCTAAGTTTTACTCCTCACGTACTCAAATTTCTCAATTATACTCACTGGACAATAAGGGAAGGTCATTACTCCATTAAATAAGTCTATGGGAACATTTGAAATGAAATTAGGCCTAAAAGGACGTTCTGTCAACTCGTTCGAATGAGGTCGTTCGAACGAAAGGCTTCGAACGAACTACCAACTCGTTAGAAGGGATACTGTCATCTCGTTAGAATCTCGTTCGAACGAGGTCGTTCGAACGACCTGGGCAGGTCTTCTAACGAGATGGCAAAACACGGCCAGAAATCTGCAAATTCGTATTTCTTCAAATTTGTCTTTTCTGAATCCCTACTAAGATCATCCCAATTAAGTTTTAACGCTTTTAAACTACTCTAAGTCCTTCTTGGTTACTCTTTTACATATATTTGGGGTCAATGCTTCCTAAATTAACATGTAATCATCATAATTCCCAAACTTTGTCCCAAACCCTATAAACATGAACCCGGAATTTTAATGTCTACAATTACTCCTTATAAATCAATTTTTAAATCATCAAAAGATATATTTTGGACATGAAATTCATCTATAACTATTCTACATGCGATCCCTATCTAAGATTAGAGTTTTATCTCCAATTTCATGGGTGTTCATCAAACTTTCAATACATGATATATATTCAATTCTAAGCATGGAGGAAACATTCGCTTGAAATTATGTAATTAAACCACTTGCCTTAGATGTTTTGATTTGGTGTTGAAGGATGAAGGTTGATTCTCCTCTTTCTCTCTACAGATTTCTCCCAAAGATGGTGATGGTGGCTAGGGGTTTCTTTTGGAACTTCTTAAGGCTCTCCCTATAACTCCCGTAGCCCACTACTTGAAAAATGCTGATCATGGACTTAACGGGTTCATTACTAATATAAAATAAATCTCTAAAATTCGTGGGTTTTAATTCCCCTATTTTTAAAATTACCAAACTACCCTTTTGGGTTGCCGGTATGGCCTAAAAATGCCCCGGGACCCAAACCAAACCCCCGGCTAGTGTTTTCTGACTATTTCGACCCTTCCGAACACGTTGGCACACTCTAAACGACCATACTATTGATGAAAATATAATTTAGTTTTTAATTCAAAAACTTTCATTTCTGACGCGACTGACACGCGCGTCTAAACTAAATTTCCCAAATTGTCGTATTTCAGTCTCGCGACAAGTTTTAATATTTTCAATACTCATATGTTACCATATATACACATCATAATCAAGTACTAACTCACATCTCTCTAGTATTTATATCTGGATTAATTCCCAATTAATTCTCATTTAATTCAATTAATCCCTTAAATAAATATCAATAAAATTACGGGGTATTACACGTACGTAATCCCACAATACTAACGATGTCATTATTCTAATATATAGAAAATTCAACAAATATTATATTCTCCATGCCAAAGTCATATTCCTTTATTTTGTTTTTATATATAACCATTCATATGTTGAGTTTTATTAGTTTCGTAATATGATTTTCAATTCCAACGTTATATCTCAACAGGTTGTCAAATTTATTATTCGAATACATGGGGAATTATATCAATTTCAAGCATAATAATAATCTAAGCATCAAAGTTAACCATTCTCAATATCGATTCCAATTTTTAAACAATTTACAACAATACAATGATTTCATAATCTATAGCATATTTTTGGGATTTATATAAAATTAGCATGTAATATTATATATTCCGATAGCAACAAAGTCCAATTATCTCAAAACATGCAATATTACAAGTATTAAGTCCAATTCCAATTACTTTATAAAAACACATTTTTAATTAGGTTTTCACTTCCCTAAATTAGATTCCTACTCAATTTAAAAACACACATGATTATGGTTTAGGTAATATTTAAATATATGAATACTTAAGGAGGAAAATAAAGCAATTAATTTCTTTAAGAGTATTTTGAAAAAGTCTGATGTGCAAAATTTTGTTATTCTTCCCAAAAATCACCAATTAGTTTAATCTTCTTCAGAATCCAAGTGAAATGCTCCAAATTTTCGGTTGATAAGGGTTTTAAGGGAAGTTTATAAGGTTCAGAGGTGGAGAGAATGAGTTAAGTAAGTCTGGTTTGAGAAAATGGTATGCTGTGAATGAAGAATTTTGTCCAAGGTTTACACACACACACACACAAATATATATATATATATATACCAATGCATCTCGGTATAGCAACCTGCGAGGGGATCGTGCGCCTAAGGTTCGGAGAATCGACTTGTTAGGAAACAAGTAAGATACTTATCAAGTTGGTAACAACTTGTAAGGGAATAAATGAGAGGTACTTTCCTTCATCTTCTAAAGATACCTTTCAAGTTGAATAAGAGATAGTCATTGAACGAGGTTTTTTCCTCGTAGAGGGGTTTTTCCAAATAAATATGGTGTTTTGTTCTTGATTTTTTTTTTAATAAAATAGATAATGTATCTCACAAACTTCATGCACATAGATTTAGGGTTGATTTAATTGAATTTTAGGAAATTGGATTTTGAGGTTTTAATGTACTTAATATTACTAATAAACTTAGATATACTCATGTGTGTGTTAATTGAAGTTCAAATTTCATAATTAACTTATTTTTAAAGTTAATTACATCATGGAGATCATTTAATTGAAGACATAATGGGATTGAATTGCCTTATGGATTGGATTTAGAAAATCTAGGGTGATAGAATTTGAATTGAGAAAAAATTAGTTGAAGTTTTTGATTAATCCTATTAACGTCTAGAATTATTCTAGTGGTTCACACTTAGATCCCAATGGTAGTAAAACACTCAATTCAAACACTCCTAAGTTAAATAAGGTGAACAATTCACAACCCTAGGTTTACACCTATTGTCATAGTAAGTGTCACCTTAGATATGTTCTTTTTATCTTAAGTCATTATCTAGGAAGTCTAGAACCAACCATTTCACTAATCCAAATTTTGATTCAAATCCTATAGGTCAAAGGATTAGGAACCTCGTTAGAGAAGTAAATATTGTGACTAAGGGTATGAAATTTGTAAGTCCAAATACTATAACCAATGTACCTTCCACGGATAGAACCAACCCAATGTTCTCACTATTAGATTCATTGGGGCTAGGAAATTTTATTTGTTTGGTTTATAGGATTGTTGTTTCTTAACAAGCTCCTTTAGATTCACATAACTCTGAACCTCTAGTAGGTAATTATTTTTATCGACGTGAATGAGTTTTTTGTTTCTCTCCATAAACTAGGTGTGCTCATATTTGATTCTTTTTCTAGTCTGGGTGCGATTTTTATTCTAGTCGTGGATTATTATTAATGCCTGATGTTTTATATCATGTATTGGATGTGTAAAAAAAATTCATATGTTTTTGAAAAATACAAAAATTAAAAAAAAAAATCTTAATGTCTTATGCGATTTTGTTTTCGTTTCATAAATGAAAAATACATAAATATTTTGTTTCTTTGGACTCATTTAAGAAAAAAATTGCTTTGGAAAAAAATGTAAAATCACAAAAACATAATATTTTTTAGTTTTCGAGATAGTTAGTGTTGAGATGCTTGATTTTTTTTGGAACACACCATACCATCTATTTCCTTATTCTTGC
Source organism: Sambucus nigra (assembly GCA_949130495.1). Classification (NCBI taxonomy): domain Eukaryota; kingdom Viridiplantae; phylum Streptophyta; class Magnoliopsida; order Dipsacales; family Adoxaceae; genus Sambucus; species Sambucus nigra. The sequence continues at coordinate 341,408,070 of OX422224.1, forward strand.
ATTATATTCCTAAGAAGGTAGTGCAAACTTGAACATGTTTTTCTCAATCCTTCCTTTGAAGTTCTTTGAGAACGACTCATATTGATTATGTTGTGGTCATTGCCATATCACACAAAAATACTCGAGTTGATAAAAGTGTGTTTTTTATTTTGATATAAAAAAAATTACTTGCAGTTGTTTTCACTCAACCGGATCATGTAAGAACCATTATTTATGAGTTTATCATCAAAATAGGGGGACAAGTATTGATAAGATCTACCTATATAGGGTGATAGCTACCCTTGGCAAGAAACTTATATTTATGTGCTAATGAGTGAAAAGAAGTATATATGTAAATGCATACTCTCAATGAATAAAACTAAAATATCTAAAAAGCACATGTTTAATGAGTTAAAAGTTTAATACAAATGGGTTTGCACATTTTCCTCTAGTATGTGATTCTTTGGCATTATTGAACTGTTAACCAAAATGGTTAATTTTATGTCTTAATCGAAAAGAACCTTTGTACACTCAACATTAGTTCTGTATGGTTGACTTATCAATTATTTTCAACTATGGGTTGCATAAAAGGGTTTTTATATAGTTTAAGTGGGGTCTCTAACTTTTATACATTTCGAGTTCACTCCTAATCCTATTAGATACCTTGTGTGGGATGAATTAAGGGAACCAATTGTGTTGGATTTGATTTTCTTGTTCGGTCATGTTGAGATATGGGTTTTTTTATAATTCACTAATGTCTGCTTAATATTGTCACATATCTCATTTATGCACATACCTTCTCATATTATTATTCGCCTACTTAAATTTGATTGATTTCTGATATATTTTTGGGTTTTTATTATTGTTTATTCGAGAAAAAAAAAAAGGTGAGAAATCTTAATTTTATGGAGATTACTTGTTAAGGGGGGGGGGGGGGTAGGTTTTAGAGTTTTCTGGGCTCGTAGTCCACGGACTTCCACTATTCACTTGAGTCCTTGTTTTAGAGGTTTTCTCTTAGGTTCCTTGTTTGGAGATTGTGTGTTGGAGGATAAGAAGATTTAAGGATATTCTTATTGATCTTATGAGGTTTTATTTAGGGTATTACCTCTAACCTTTGAGGATTTGAGTTATCAGATGCTTAGGGTTTAGAACTATATTTCACTAAAATGTTCTTCTTGTTGGATACAAGGATTTCTAACTCCTTGTTGAGGTTGTGGAGGTTAAGCTAGTATTATATTGTGACTTGGTGAGTTGTTTTGAATGTGTTTCTTTGCTCATACTTCAGCACCATATGGCCAAGTCGAGGTATCGTTAATTACATAAGGGCCCAGTGCTTAGTGTTTGAGGTCAATATGATTAGTTCTAAGGAGATTGAGCCTAGGCTAACTATAGGGCTTGCACCTACGCTCAGATCGGCCAAGGCTATGGAGTTAACAGAAAAACAAAAATTTATCATCCTGGATTTGGACAGGAGAGGAGGTCGCAACCTGTGGCATGACTGGGAAATTAGAAGCCCGGAATAAGTTCGTGGACTTAAGATTCCATAGGATGTCAAAATATAGGCCATGGGATGTGTAGGGGAACCATGTGAAATAAAATCATGGGGTAAGCCTTGGATTTTGAGACCTTTGGAAATTTGAGCAATAAGTCATTGAGGAAATCTAAGGGGTGGGAAACTCATATTCTTTCCCTCCTAGTCATTTATATTTCACACTCTTACGTATTTCCATTATTATTTCCACTCTCTCGTTAGTATATCTTTTATTGTTAGTACTAACATTGACAGGTGGATTGAGGACTTCGATTTAAACCATGTTGAGATATTTGAGTTGATGCATTTTCTATATTCTTTGTTTCATTATGATAGAGATTGTGGAGTATTAGAGGCTGAGGAGCAACGTGGTTGAGGTCATGTCCTGTAGCTAGAGGCCATAGATATTATGTCTAAAGTTTTGAGAGTTTTAAATTAAAGACCGTAATCATTATAGATACACCCTTAGTTATTTCCCTATATATACTAATATAGTTTTGCTTTCAAATATTGTAAGATATTCTGCTCAATGATGTATTCAGACCTTATATGATAATTAATGAAAATAATAGTTTGGTAGATGATTCCTTTTATATAGTTTATGATTGCATCAAGTATATTTTACTGCCAATTTTGATTATAAGGTTGAGATCTAATATAAAGGTCATGGCAAAGACATAGTTGCCCTCATAATAGACAATTTCAAATTGTAACAAGTGAGAAAAAAAGACTTAACGACCATCAACGAATAGGGAAGGCCGTGGGGCATTACAATTGGTATCAGAGCGTTCGACCTTGGAGAGTTTAGGAGTTTTAGGAATATTTTATCTAAGTATATTTATTTATATCTAACCTAAATGGTAGACTTATACATGTGTGCTTTTTTTCAGGAAACTACGGCAAGAGGTAACCACATAGGACTTTGCAGAGTCATGGACAATGTCAACAAAGTCGTGGAGCCATACATCCCCAATGTTAGTGTGAGATTACCTAAGATTGTGGTTGGGTTCGTGAAAATACCTAGCTAGGGCCATGGATACAAGGATAAATAAGGAAAGGCCATTCTGTACCATGAAGCACTTTAAGAAATTGAGGCCTAAGCCCTTTGAGGGATAGCCTACTCCATTAAAGGTCGATGCATTGACAAGAAAAACATAGAATATTCATGAAGTTCTTATGTGTATTGAGGAGGATAGTTTCCCTTTGCCTCATTTATGTATGAGGACAAGTTTCCTCATTGGTGGTTAATGGTCAATAGGACCCCACTAGGACGAGAGGCCGCAACCATTGGGTGGGCGAGGTTCAAGGAGATCTTCCTTAAAAAGTATTTCCCTATCACGGCCAAGCAGAAGATGTAAGTGGAGTTTATGGAGGTAACTAAAGTAACAATGTCCTTGGTTGAATATGAAACAAATTTCACAGAGTTATTAAACGTTTCCCCAACCCTGTTAACTCCGAAAAGAAAGAAGCTAAGAAGTTTGAGATGGTCTTGAAGCGTGGAGTATACAACATGGTTATGGGGTTGAGGTTGTAGATTTATACTGAACTATCTAAGGTGAATCATATTATGTAAAAATACTTTGAGGAAATATTGAATGCCAAGAGAGATACGATAGAGAGCAGGGAATAAGAGAAACGACAACAAGAGGCTTAGAAACCACAACCTAATTAGAAGGTTGCAAAGAGTGAGCAATAAGAGAAGAGTGATACTGTGGAAGTAACTTTCTAACATTGTGGAATGAGGGGAAATTTTTCCAAGGTTTTCCCTTTACGGATGAGCTCCTATAACTATGGAAATCTAGGCCACAAGGCCAAGGACTGTAGACTATCAAAGAAAAATAGGGAAAAGTTTCAGGCTCGAGCCACTGTCTTCGCCCTTAATGCCATGGAAGCTAAAAAAGTCTGAGGGCATGAAAGAATGTACTATTACTATTGTGATATAAATGCATATGTACTTTTTTTTTCTGGGGAAACACACTATTTTGTATCCAATACTTTTGCATGAAATATGAAGATTAGGTCGGAGATTTTAGACCCTCCTTTAGTCATAAACAAACTGGTAGACGTCTTATTTGAGGTCGTACCCATTTATGGGGGATGTGCTGCAGAGATAGGAAGGAAGCGTTTTGAAGTTAGCTTGATTCCTTTGAAATGGAATAATTTTATTTTCTCTTAGGAATATAATGGTTATCCACCCACTTTGATATGATAGATTATTCTACTAAGGATATTAGCTTATGTAAATCTAGGGAGGTGGAGGTTAGTTTTAGGGGATCTAAACCATAGATAAAACCATTGCTAATATCGTCTTTGAGGGCTAGTAATATGATAAGAGTAGGGTGTCGCAGACACTTAGCATATGTCAATAATATTATGAAGGTCGTGGCCACTTTAGTCGATGTCCCTGTGATTGCGGACTATAGTGATGTTTTCCAAGAAGAATTTCTAAGGCAGTCCCCTAATAGAGAGATCGAATTTAGCATTGATATTATGATAGAGGTCGCGCCCAGTTCAAAAGATCCATATAGAATAGACCTTGTGGAGTTGAAGGAACTAAAATAGTATTTATAATACCTGTTAGGCCGTGAATTAATTACGCATAGAACTTACGTTCAGGGTAACCCGATGCTATTTGTAAAGAAAAATGATGGATCGATAAGGATGCGCATAGACTATAGGTAATTAAAAAAAATATTATAAAGAATACATATCCTTTGCCTAGGATTGATGATCTTTTTAACCAATTGTAGGATGTTAGATATTTCTCTAATATAGATTTCAGGTTAGGATGTCACCAATTGAAGATTATGGATGAGGACATTCATAATAAAACCTTTAGAACTAGATATGGACATTACGATTTTGTAGTTATGCCTTTTAGGTTATCAAATAGCCCTAATGCGTTTATGGACTTAATAAATAGAGAGTTTAGACCCATCCTAGATAGATTATTATTGTTTTCATTTATGATATACTAATTTATTCTAAGACTGCAAAAGAACATGATGATCACCTGCACGGAGTGTGTGAGATTCTTAGGAAGGAGACGTTATATGAAAAATTCTCTAAGTTTGTATTCTGGCTTGGAGATATTGCCTTCCTCGGCCACATTATAAATAAAGATAAGTTGGTCATGGATCCAAGAAAGGTCACGACCATTGTTAATTGGGAGAGACTGACTATAGTGACCGAGGTTAAAACTTTCCTCGGCCTAGTAGGCTACTATAAAATTCTTGTGGAGGTATTTTCTAAGATAGTCATGTCCCTGACCCAGTTAACAAACACAGATAAGAAATTTATATCGTACACAAATTATGAGGAGAGCTTCTAAAAATTAAAAGAAAATTTAGTGGTCACACCCATATTACCCTTGCCCAGGAGAGAGGAGGTTGTGTGGCATCGTGACCTTGGTTGTGTGCTGATGTAAAATAGGAAGGTTATTGCCTGTGCCTATATGCAGATGAGTCCACATCAGAAGAACTATCCCATCCATGACTTAGAGCTATCTGCGATAATGTTTTCCTTAAAGATTTAGAGGCATTATTTATATGGAGAGAGTTGTGATATATTCACGAACCATAAAGGTTTGACCTATATTTTCACCTAAAGAGACTTGAATATGAGGTATAGGAGATGGTTAAAACTAATTAAGGATTATGATTGTTCAATTAAGTATCACTTACGAAAACCCACAATGGTAGCTGATGCATTAAGTAGAAAAGTTTCAATTAGTTTCTTGAGAATTACTAGCCAAGAACACATCCTAAGAGATTTGGAGATAATGGGAATGGAGGTCATAAACCATACGGGCCATGGAAAATTAAGGTCATTTTTTGTAAAACCAAGTTTGATAAAGAGGATAAGGGTAGCCCGTACAACGGACCAAAACTTCTAGAAGATTAGTGGCCAAGTAGAGAAAGGGAAGAAGTTAGCCATTAGCGTAGATAATCCTAGGGCCTTGCGATTTGGAACAAGGATTTATGTGTCACAGAATGAAGAGAATAAGGTTGAGGTTTTAGAAGGAGGACATTCCTCGCCCTTTTCAATTCACCCTTAAATCACCAAGATGTACCAAAGTTTGAAGGAAAATTTTGAGAGGACAAATATGAAGAGAGAGACCGCGGAGTTTGTTGCTAAGTTCTTAGTTCACCATTATGTTAAGGTCGAGCACCAAAGGTTAATTGGGTTGTTACAACCCTTGCCTATCCCACAATTGAAGTGGGAGAATATTTCTATGAACTTTATAGCTGGACTTCTATGGACTCAGAGACGGACTGATTCCATTTAGGATATTGGGGATAAATTAACTAAGTTCATGCAGTTTTTAGTTGTTAACACCAAAACCAATGTTGATTATTTGGACAAACTTCTCATCAAAGAGATTGTAAGACTCCAAGGATTCCCTGTGACTATAGCATCTGACAGCGACCCTAGATTTACCTTGCGATTTTAGAGAAGATTTTAAAGAGAAATCGGGTCACAATTGAATTTTAGTACAACCTTCCATTCGTAAACATATGGATAAAAAGAGAGAACCAATTATACCCTTGAGGATATGTTGAGGGCATATGTCTTAGATTTCCACAAAAGTTTGGAATACCACATACCCTTAGTGGAGTTCACCTATAACAATAGTTACTAAAAATGTAATAAGATGACTCCCTTGCATTACTTTGCATGGGAGAAGGTGCCGCATGCATTTATGTTGAGATAAGGTGGGACAAAATAAATTCTAGGGCATAAGTTAGTATAATAGGCCATGAATAAAGTAAGGTTTACTCAAGAGAGGTTGTGAAGTGCTCAGAGAAGGTAGAAGAGTTGGGTTGGTATCAAAAGAAATAATATGGACTTGAAGATCGGGGACCATGCCTTTATTAATGTTTTCCCTTGGAAGGGAGTTATGATATTTGGGAACAAAGACATTCGAGTTTGCAGTATGTGGGAACTTTTGAACTACTTTAAAGAGTTGTTAAAACTTATTATAGATTATCCTTGCCATTTAACTTTTCACATATACACAATGTATTCCACGTTTCAATGCTAAGAAACTACATTAAAGTTCGTGGCCATATTATTAATCACAATCCTATTGAGATCCATGGATATTTTAGCTGGGATTAAAATTTTGGAGATGAATGAGAAGCAATCAAGGTCCAAGATAACTACCCTAATCAAGGTTCTTTAGAGACATTGGGTTGCTAAGGAGGCCGCTTAGGAATTGGAGTTATCCATCTCGCAAAAATACCTCCAATTATTCCAAGGTATGATTTAACTTGTTTTCATAATTTAAATTTTGAGAACATAATTTTCTAAAGTTAAGGAGACTGTAATGATCGTAAACCCTTATGAGGCTATGACTATATAGGAAGCCACGATCTATATTATAAGGTTTGTAAGGGAAGGAAATGACCAACTACAGAGGAAAATCACAAGACATAGTAAAAAGTCCACAGAGTATGGTATCATAGACCCTCAAGGGCATAGCACGTGAGGTAACGATGTGTCCTAATCAGGTAATGACTTAAGGAATAAGTTTAGAGTGTTTTAAAAGCATGTTTAAAAAGGGATATTATGGAAAAAAGAACACCAAAGATGAAACCCTAGGTTCTATATTAAAAGCTATATATATCCAGCCTTGACACATTTCCCAAGATGAATAGAAACCTTAATTTCCCACTTTAGAGAGATAATGTGAGATTTTGAGAAGAATATGAGGTACAACCAAAATGAGGACGTGGATAACCATTATTCACCAAAGAAAGAATAGGTTTAGAGGTGGTGGAGGGTTAATATTAATCAAACTTGTTCCTAAAAGGTAAGGGATATGTATCATCCTCTTTGATGATGCAGGAAGCAGCACCACCAGGTAAGGTGTTGATCAGCTCAAGCAAGTGATATAATGGAAGCACAAGAGAATACAAGTGCATATGTAGAAGGAGGTGAGGAGAAGAGAATAAACAACAATATGTAAGTGGTTCAACCAATTAGGTCTACGTCCACTGTGCAAGTGAGTGAGTAATGTCACTGAAATAAGGCACTAACGTCCACAGATACAATCTCTCAAGCTTTCTCTCTCTACTATGTAAATTGACAGAGTTTTAACTAGGGTTGTAATTATCAATCCCTTTACAAGGTTAGGGATGATCCCTGTATATATAGTGTTTGGGGGGTGTAATATACCCCCAAGCATGCAATGAGCATGTGTGTGATGATTTAGCTAATCCAATGAGGACATTTATCACTGTCATATGTAGAGAATGATGATGAAATATTTCCCCATGTAAGGGGATTGATTCGATTACAACTGATTTGTCCACGTGTTCCTATCCTTCCATATGCTTGCAAATGCATGGCCCTGTCCCTAACAGGTGCAACCTCGGCCTGGAAGAGTACAAGGTTGGTCAGGTCTGACTGCTGCTTTATCTGAGGTTATTCATGATGATCCTGGCCCATTAAAAAGGCCGAGGTAAGACAGGTGAAGTTGTAACGTCGGCCTGGGCTGGGGTTATGCAGGAGTTGGAACGTCGGCTAATTCCTAGCTGAGGTTGATTATGATGATGGTGGTAGTCCTTGGTGGCCTCAGTTGATACTCAGCCGAGGTTGATGTATGAGGTAGACGTGATGTCGATTGTGGACGACCTAATGGGTAACTGAACCCATGAGCCATGAAGACCTCACATGTTTCCTGATAGTGGGATACTAATACTGTCGGTCGTAGCTGACCTTACGTTGGATGATATCGCTAGTCGCCAATCTGGAGCCCTTGTTACCTCTGCCACTATCCTGGCCGAGGTTGGTGCCTTCAAGCTATCAGGTACATTTTGGGCATATCAATCACCCCTAGCCTTTAGTTACTTATGTGAATAGGTGACTATGGGGTATGTATGTCCAAGGTTGCTTTTCTTTTATGTGCCAAGGGTCCATTGACAGGTATCAACTACTGAAGTGGATAGCGTGCCTGACAAACATAATAATGTTGATTGCCTTTTGGGCTCCCAAGGTAATAATGGGCCTTGGGACGCGTGTGATTCTATTTAAGGGTTTAAATCCCATTTCTCTCTCTTTCTTCTTCATTTCTTTCATTTCCCGCCTTGGTTGTCTCTGCAACTCTCTCTCTCTCTCTCTCTCTACAAGAGCCTGGCTGCTGCATTTTTAAGGGTTTCCTTATTTTCACACCTCCTCTCCCTCATTTCGAATTTGGACAGGTATCGTCTCCGCCTTACACTGCCATTTTCAGCCTTTTTATTCTTGTTTCTTCATTTTCCGGTGAGATTTTTGGGTTTTTGGATGATTGTTTGAGTTTTCCGGTGATTGTTTGAGTTTTTTGGTGTCTTTTGATCTTGATTGTTTTTGGTTTACAACCCAGTTTGACCCTTAGTGAAATTGAGTCAAGTTGTTTGTATTTTGGTCTAGTATAAGTGTAAGGTTGCGCTTCTATGCTCAGACCTCTTTATTAACTTTTAGAAGAATTCCCTTCTCTTTAAGAGAAGACCATAGAAAAGATTAGGCAATTTGAGCGAGACCAAGAGGAAGCTCATAGGGCTGAGGCCTTCCCCCTTAGACCAATCTTTCCACCCCCTCTGAGGGTGATATACCCTGAGCTAACCGAGTCTGCCAAAGAAGCGGAGGCCCCATTGGAACCTACTCCAATGTCTGAGTCTGAATCATCCACCTCAGACCCTATGTTTATGGATTCTTTTTAAGAGTCCATGGACTTCTCCATTAGGCAGGATCAGGTCCCTGATCAAGTCAAGGTTTCGAGCCGTGTCTCGTCCCATAATGAGTCTAGCTCTTCATGAACTTCTTCAGACGTTGAAGTTGTCGGGCGAAGTGCTGCATTTTCTCCACCCATTAACTATGTCCCTCTCGTCTGCTACAGGGGCAGAGTTTGCTAAGAGGTTCCCTGGTGGTGCTCCTATGCCTGCCCAGGCTGATATTTCTAGGGATGAGGATAATGGTCACAAAAGTGATGGTGGAACCTCAGAGTCAGCCAAGATAGAGAGTTATGTCAATGAATTCGACCTTCTAGCCTTTAGGCATCTTTATTCCATAGTCCCCTCTATCAAACTTAGGAGACCTCTGAGGGATGAGAGGGCCTTTAACAGCCGAGATGGTGAAATCTGCCTATATGAGCAAATGTTTAAGTTAGGATTTCATTTCCCCATTCATCCCATAATTAGGGTCATATTATCCCACATTAACTTGGCTCCCTCGCAATTATCCCCCAATGCCTGGAGGGTGATGATTGGAGCTATTATCTTATGGAGGGCAGTCTATCATTCAGACCTTCCTGTCCAGGTCTTCATAGGGTGATACGTGCCCTCCTCTGCTAGGAACCATCCAAGTTACTACCACTTCCTAGCTAGGAAGTCTAATAAGAAGATGTTGCTGGTAACCTAGACTTCAAACCCCAACTAGAAACCACGATACTTCTTCACCTCAGGGGCATGGGAATTTTGTCCCTATGCCACTTCTTCATCTTTAGAGCTAAGAACACCTCTGAGGTGGGGAAAGGTGTCAATGACTGCCAGGGCCGACCTCGGATTAAGTCGGGATAACCTTTAGAAGGTAAAAGGCCTTCAAAATCAGGGGACACTTGGTCGATTGGTTAAGTACGAGCATTTGATGACCCCTTACTACCTCTCTGAGACTAGCCTTGGGGGGAGTCCCCTGACTGAGCTTCGTAAGTTACTTCAACAAGTTGTACTTCTGATTTTACTATGTCTATGATCTTTTAACTCATACCTTTCTTTTTGTAGAATGCCCCGAAGGAATCTCAGATGACCTTTAGGAAATGTCGGTCGTAAGTTTAGTCAGGCTGGTGAAGAAAGCAGGCCTAAATTCACCTCCTCCTAGTCCAACCTCTTTTAAGGCCGATGCTTCAAAGAAGAGGAAATCCACTATTGCTGCCCCTAAGGATCAGAGGAAGAGAAAAGCCTCTAAAGGAGATCGCGCCATCCCTATTTCAACTGATGATGTGCTAGCTGCTCATGTGGAGCAGTTGAAAATCGGTGATAGCCTCATAGACCAAAGTATGAAGGCCATGGATTCCATCGGCCCTGTGATGATCGATGCTGACAAACGCTTCTGCCGTTCTTTGGATACTCCTCTACTAATCGAGTTTTGCCTCCATAGGTTAATCTAGGTAAGACTTTTTGCTTTTATACTCCAAGTGTAACCTCGGCCTTAAATTTTATTAACTCCTAAAGTCATGTATCTGATTCTATTTTGCAGGGTATTATCACCATGCACCAGTTTGTTGACTGGACTCTGAGAAAGCTGCCCCTCATTGAGAAGGGGAAAGAGGACCAAAAGGTGTAGGCTTCTTTGAACGCTGAGGTGGAATGTTTGAAGGCTGCTTTTGAAGGGTCTTAGACTAAGGATAAGATGATGGAGAAAGAGATTTCTAAACTTGAGAAAGGCCACAGCTCTGCCATGAAGGCCAAGGATAATGCTCTTCAATAAAAGGTTTATGCTGCAGTGAAAGCTACAGTTGAAGACGCTTCAGAGAAGATCTTGGCAGACACTTCCCATCCGGAAGCCACGGAGATTGAGGATGTCAACCCCCAAGATGATGGGGCTGAGGTTACCAATGTTGGCCAAAATGATCAGGCTGAGGTTACCAATCCTATGGCTGCAGACCCTTAGGCCCTGATTTATGAAGCTTTGTAATTTTTGTTAATCTGTAACTTCATAACTTCTGATAACATTATCTTGCACATTTTGACTTGTAATTCTCAACTTCTTCATGCTATATCATCCTCTGAAGAGGGCTTTGCTTCTTTTGATGAATGTTCCTTGAATGGTTTTATGTCATGCATTGGTGTCTTTAACTAAACTATGATGTTACCCTTATAACATTTCACCAAATTAATGATGTTTAAGGTCTGAGGTCATCCAAATATGATGTTTCACCTCAGACATTGTCACCAAATTATGATGTTTTAAGGTCTGAGGTCCTCCAACTAAGATGTTACCCCCATTAATTTCCCCAAATTAATGATGATTTAAGGTCTAAGGTCATCCAACTAAGATGTTACCCCCATAAATATTACCAAATTAATGATGTTTAAGGTCTGAGGTCATCCAACTAAGATGTTTCCCCCATAAATTTCACCAAATTAATGATGTTTAAGGTCTGAGGTCATCCAACTAAGATGTTTCACCTCAGACCTTGTCACCAAGTTATGATGTTTTAAGGTCTGAGGTCATCCAACTAAGATGTTTCACCTCAGACCTTGTCACCAAATTGTGATGTTTTAAGGTCTGAGGTCATCTAAATATGATGTTTCACCTCAGACCTTATCACCAAATTAATGATGTATAAGGTCTGAGGTCATCCAACTAAGATGTTTCTCCCATAAATTTCAGCAAATTAATGATGTTTAAGGTCTCAGGTCATCCAACTAAGATGTTTCACCTCAGACCTTATCACCAAATTATGATGTTTTAAGGTCTGAGGTCATCCAAATATGATGCTTCACCTCAGATCTTATCACCAAATTAATAATGTTTTAGGTCTGAGGTCATCCAACTAAGATGTTACCCCCATAAAGTTCACCAAATTAATGATGTTTAAGGTTTGAGGTCATCCAACTAAGATGTTTTACCTCAGACCTTGTCACCAAATTATGATGTTTTAAGGTCCGAGGTCATCAAACTAAGATGTTATCCTCATGAATTTCACCGAATAAATCATAATGAATAAAGAATTGACACATGAACTGATCTTCTCATTAATAGTCTCTTCATAAGATGATACATTTATATTTAAAAAATTGCAACATCATATGTAGTACTTCTTCAGATGATCAGCATTCCATGGATTGGAGAAAGGTTCCCCTTCAAGGTTTTCTAGCCTGTAGATATCAGGTATAACCTCATCAATTACCCTATAAGGACCATGCCAATTCGGGTTAAGCTTGTTTGTCTTATGCAACGTCTTCTTCCGCACTAGGTCTCCTACAGCTATGGGTGTTGATTTCACCCTTTGATTGTAGAACTTTGTTGTTCTCTGCTGGTAGGCTACCTGTATGATCTCGACGTCTTCCTTTCTTTCCTCAATCAAATCTAACTCAAGTCTTCTCTCCTCCCCATTCTTCTCAGGGTCATAGGTTTGAACTCTGTGAGTGGGGAGTCCTACCTCTATTGGTATGATGGCTTTTGAGCCATGTGCTAACATAAATGGGGTTAGCCCCGTTGGTGTCCTAGCCATTGTTCTGTAGGCCCATAACACAGCATAAACCTCTTCATTCCATCTCCCCTTAGCTTCTTCTAACATCTTCTTAATCCCATTGAGGATTGTTCTGTTCATTACTTCGATCTGTTCATTTGCCTAAAGTCAGCCTGGAGAAGAAAAAAATTGCTTGATCCCAACTCTCTCATAATACTTCTCCAAGAAAGAATTCTTTAACTGGGTTCCGTTGTCTGAGATTAGGGTGTTCGAAAGGCCATATCTGTATTTGATGCTCTTTCAGATAAATTAGAAGGTCTTCTGCTCTGTAATCATGATCATCGGCTCAACCTCCACCCACTTAGAGAAGTAGTCAATCGCTACTATCAGAAATTGACAATTGTTCACAGCCCTTGGCAAGGGACCGACCAAGTTAATCCCCCATACTGTGAATGGCCAAGGGGAATTGATTGACGTCATAGGTTGATGGGGGATAGTGGAGAATCTTTGGCATTTGTCACACCTCTTCATGTAGGTTGCAACATCCTTGGCCAAGGTCGGCCACCAGTATCCCTGCGTGATTATTCTCTTGGCCAAAGGTCTTCCTCCTATGTGACTGGAGCAAGAACCCTCGTGTACCTCCTATAGGACGCGGGGGACCTCTGTGGGATGGACACATCTGAGGAGTGGTAACAGAAATCCTTTCTTATATTGGACATCTCCAATTACTAAAAACTTTGCATCTCTGTACCTTAGTTTCCTCCTCTCTAGCTTTGATTTCGGTAGCTCTCCCTCTCTGATATATCTGATGTGGAGGTCCATCCATGAGTTCCCTAGGTTCAATTTGAGGCAAGATTTGGCAACCCCTTCTTCCTCAATGGTCGGTTTGAGCAGGATCTCGACTAAAATTATCCTTCTGATGCCTGTCCTTATTGCTGAAGCCAGCCTTGCTAGTGCATCTGCATGGCTGTTGTTTAGTCGGGGTACCCTCTTTGAAGTCTTATAGCATCATTCTTACCATCTTCAGGTATCTAGCGATCCTTTCATCCTTGTCCTCATAGACTCCAAGCACTTGGTTAACAACTAACTTCGAGTCACTGTGAAGTAGGAGTCAACCAACCCTAAGGGTCTTTGCCAAGGAGAGGCCTGCTATCATGGCCTCATATTATAACTCATTATTTGATGCTTTGAAGTTAAACCTTAGTGCATATTCAACATTGGTACTATTTGGAGCTGACAGTATCAGCCCTGCACCGCTTCCACTTTCGCAAGAAGGCCCGTCAACAAAGAGGTTCCAAACATCTTCATTCGAAGAGAAGCTCCCCTCTGATAGGGTTCCTTTCTTGAAAAGGTATCTGTCTTCCTCATTATCAGCTATTCCATTTTTTGGCTCTGCTGGACACAACCTCTTCCGAGTCTCAGAAGACGCTACTGTTTGATTCATCTACAGTCTCCAGATTATTCTCAACATCAGCCTCTTCTTATGTGAACTCAGTAACAAAGTCTGCGAGTGCCTTCCCTTTAATGTCCACACTGGGCTGATAAATAAGGTCATACTCTCCCAACTCGATGGACCAGGTCATCAGTCTGCCTGACTTTTCAGGCTTATGGAGGACTTGCCTTAGTGGGGATTCGGTGAGGATGACCATAGAGTGGGCTTGGAAATGGGGTTTCATCTTCTTGGAAGCGTGTATCAAAGTGTAGGCCAACTTCTCCATCCGAGGATAGTTCTGTTCAAACCCTTGAAGGTCCTTACTATTTAAGTATATAAGCCTTTGTACCCCAACGTCTTCCCGTACTATGGCTGCACTTTTAGCTGACTCTGAGACATCTAGATAAACATATAACTTCTCCCCCATGATGGGTCGAGATAAGATAAGGGGGATTCGAGGTAGGACTTGAGCTGCTTAAAGGCCTTATCACACTCTTCGTCCCACTCGAAGGCCTTTCTAAGCACCTTAAAAAATGGAAGACACTTGTCCGTGGCTCTAGAAATAAATATGTTGAGTGCAGCTACTCTTCAAGTGAGCCTCTAAACGTCTTTTATACTTCTTGGTGTCTTTATATAAAGCAAAGCCTTGATCTTCTCGGGTTGGCCTCTATTCCCCTCTGTTTGACTATGAATCCCAGAAATTTTCTAACTCTTACTTCGAAGACACACTTAGTAGGATTGAGCTTCATCCTGTATAAGTCCATGGTGTCAAAAGTTCTCTCTAGGTATGCCACATGGGTGCAGGCCTTCAAGCTCTTAGTCAACATATCATCTACATATACCTCCATGGTCTTGCCAATTTGATATTCAAACATCTTATTTACAAGACGTTGATACGTGGCTCATGCATTCTTCAAATTGAAGGGCATAACCTTATAGCAATACGTCCCCTTGTCTCTGATAAAGGGTGTCTTATCTGAGTCTTCAGTATCTATGAAGATCTGATTATAGCCTGAATACGCATACATGAAGCTCATAAGCTCATGCTCTGCCGTAGCATCTACCATCAGATCAATCTGAGGTAAGGGATTACTGTCTTTGGGGTAATACTTGTTTAGGTCGGTGAAGTCTACGCTCATCCTCCATTTTCCATTCGCTTTGGGCACAATGACGACGTTTGATAACCACTCTAGGTATATGACCTCCCTGATGAATTATGCCTCTTCTAACTTTCTGACATCTTCCCTGATGATGTCATACTTTTCCCTGGAGTAAACTCTTCATCTTTATTTGATCATCCTAGCATCTTCTGCCACGTTGAGTTTGTGGCACATAACCTCCGGGTCGATGCCAAGCATGTCTGCGTAGCTCCAAGCGAAGACACTCTGCCTTTTCTTCAAGAATTTTATCAGCTCTTCCTTGATCACATGTTTTAAGGCCTTGTCGATTTGGACTATTTTTTTGGCTCGTCCTCATTGAGGACAATGGATTCTACCTCTTCTGCGGTCTCTCCTTTCTTTAATTTTTTTTATCCCTGGGATCAAGCGTGTTAATGTTATATGTGGTAGCTTCCCTCTTATGGACCTCTCTCTCTTCAGTAGAGTTGAAGAAGCATTCTCGTGCTATAGTCTGGTCGCCCTGTACTTCCCCTACCCTATAGGGAGTCGGGAATTTTAGCATTTGGTGGACCATTGACGGCACGACCTCAAACTCCTTAAGGGCTACTCTTCCTATGATGAGGTTATAGGACGAGAAGACATTTTCATCCATGATAAAAAAAAATTGATCTTATGGGTCAACCTCTTAGGCCACTCATCTCCCATTCGCACTTCTATCTCATACATGCCCAACGAATGGACCTTTTCACCACTAAAGCCCATTAACGGATGATGATAGGGTACCAACCTAGCTCTGCTGATGCCTAGGCTCTTAAAATAGGGACAGAACATCACGTCTGCTAAACTTCCCCCATCTACGAGGATTCTTTGTACCTCACACACATGCACTCTTGTCATTATAACCAAAGGGTCATCATGTGGAGCTAAGAAACCTTTGAAGTCGAGTCGAAAGAACCCTACTATAAGAGTATCCATATCCACCTTCTTCCTCTTCTGCTTCGCCTCTGAAGATGTCAGATTCATAACCTCTGATTTGGCCACTGACTTAGCCTCCGCCACATGAGCTTTACGGTCGGCTACTTCAGAGCCACCCCCTGTGAGTCCTCCATATATGGTGTTAACACCGAAGGAGATCATACCAACCCTCTTCACAGGGTCATTGTCATCTTTCGGTGGGAGGTCTGGATCATCCTTATCATCACCATCAGAGTCATCATCTCTTCTATCTGGGGTATCGTCTTGACATTTGTCGTTTCTCTTCTTTTTAGGGTCATCTCTTCCCCTTTTAGAAGCTTTACCATCGACATACTTCTTTAACTTTTCGGACTTCAACATCTTCTCAATGTCATCCCTCAAAGCGAAGCATTTATCTGTCACGTCGTCGTGGTCTTAGTGAAAATCGCACCACGGGTTCTTATTCCTCTTATGAAGAGGTGCCTTCAGCTTCTCCAGCCATCCAACAGACCGGTCATTCTTGATCTCATTGAGGATGTGTTAGCAACTCACAGTTAGAGGAGTATAGTGTGCAAACTTATCATCTACAGGCCTCTTTTTTCGTCTTTCTTCCTTTGAAACTTCCCTCTACCATTTCCATTATCATCCACATACGTTGCCTCCATGGACTCTTTAGCGTTCATGACCTTCCTTGCAGTCGCTAATAGCTCTGACATGGACTTAGGAGGGTCTTCTGTAAGTTTCCACAATAACTTCCCTTTCTGGAGTCCTCCTATGAGGGCGATCATAGCTATATTCTCTTCGTGATCTTTAACTTTCAGTTTTTCTTTGTTAAATCTAGCGATGTAGTCTCTTAGGCTCTCGTTCTTACCTTGTTTGATGTACATCAGATGAGTGGTCCTCTTTTTAGGTCTTACCCCAAAATAAAAACTGTGCGTGAACCGTTCAGCTAAGCCCTTAAAGTTCTCGATGGAGTTCTTCGAAAGAGAGGTAAACTAGATGTGTGCAGCTCCTGTTAAAGTCCCGGAGAAGGACCGATACTTCATCTCATCTGGGATTGAATAAATTTCAATCGCAAATTGGTACATCTCGATATGATGCACAGGGTTAGTACTACCATCATACTTGAGAGACACCGTAGGTGGTTTGAACTTGGCAGGGGTTGGGAAGCTCACAATCCTGGCCACGAATGGGGAGCCCTCTGAGAAACCTCTTTGTAGTGGGTCTCGGCTTTTGATGAGATCTCCTATCTTCTCTTCAAGATGTTGGATGGAATCATTCCATGGTTTGGCAACGTCGGCTTGGCCGAGGTTGTCCCCAGCCACCTCCAAGGGGTGGACATAGGGTTCCCCAGCCGCATCACAACGTCGGCTATTAACCTCTTCTTGATCTCTATCTCGGCCTTGATGGGGTCACCCATGATGAGGCCGATGTTCCCCATCTTCCCTTTATGACCCTGCAGCACTTCTTGACCTGGATAACCTCTGCCTCAAGTCATTTATTCGGCCGAGCCTTTTAAAGGTCGACCCTCTGCTCAAGCGATCAAAAGTTAATCCTCTCTGTTGGGCACCACCATATCTTCGGTTCGCACAACCTCGGCTTTGGTGGAAAGGATGTGCAGTGTTGTTCAAAACCTCATACGGCTCCCAGTAGCCCTCTGAAGCATCTTCTGCCTCCATATCGCCATACCTATCCTCAGGGCAAGGATGTCCTTGCCTCCCCAAGCGTAAACGCCTAGGGTCAGCAATGTCCCTCTTCCGTTGAGGAGTAGGTTGGTCTTTTCACAGTGCCTGGGGTGGTCCCTTGGATTCAGGATGGGGCTGAGCAGCAGCCGAAGTAATCATCTCCGGTGTGACCCCGGGTGGATTCATCATCTTTTGACTAAGCTGTGTAAATTGCTCCTTCATCGCTTGCTGCGTTGCAGCTAAGGACTTCAAGGACGTAGCCACCTTAGCCATTTCGGACTGGGGTGGTGCCTGGATGGAACTAGGTCCTCGAGCACCAAATGGTGGAGGAGGTGGTGGTAACTTCGGTGCTATATGTTAAAACTAAAGAGACTATGAAGAAGGAGAGCTTAATACCTTAAAGGACCTCTTTCAATGGTGAAACATCTCCACGCAAGGGGTGAGGCCTGGTTCACCACCAAAGACTCCGTTGAGGTTAAGCAGAAAAAGAGGAAGAGACAGTTTCTTATTCCCACAGACGACGTCAAAATGATGATGCAGGAAACAACACCACCAGGTAAGGTGTTGACAAGCTCAAGCAAGTGATATAATGGCAGCACAGGAGAATATAAGTGCATATATAGAAGGAGGTGAGGAAAAGATGATGAACACCAATATGTAAGTGGTTCAGCCAATTAGGCCTACGTCCACTATGCAAGTGAGTGACTAATGTCACTGAAATAAGGCACTAACGGCCATAGATACAATCTCTCAAACTTTCTCTCTTTACTGTGTAAATTGACAGAGTTTTAGCTAGGGTTGTAATTATTGATCCTTTTACAAGGTTAGGGATGATCCCTATATATAGTGTTTGGGGGGTGTAATCTACGCCCCAAGCATGCAATGAGCATGTGTGTGATGATTTAGCTAATCCAATGAGGACATCTATCACCGTCACATGTAGAGAATAATGATGAAATATTCCCCCACGTGAGGGGATTGATTCGGTTACAACTGATTTTGTCCGCGTGTTCCTATCCTTGCATATGCTTACAAAATGCTCGGCCCTGTCCCTGACAGGTGAAACCTCGGCCTGGAAGAGTACGAGGTTGGTGAGGTCTGACTGATGCTTATCCGAGGTTATTTATGATGATCTCGGCCCAGTAGAAAGGCCGAGGTGAGATAGGTGGAGTTGTAACGTCGGCTTGGGTCGGGGTTACGCAGGAGTTGAAATGTAGGTTGATTCCCAACCGAGGTTGATTATGATGATGGTGGTAGTCCTTGCTGGCCTCGGCTGATACCCAGTCGAGGTTGATGTATGAGGTAGATGTGATGTCGGTTGTGGACGACCTGATGGATAAATGACCCCATGAGCCATGAAGACCTCACGTGTTGCCTGATAGTGGGATACTAATAACCTCGGCCGTAGCTGACCTTATGTTGGAGGCTATCGCTAGTTGCCAATGTGGAGCCCTTGTTACCTCGGCCACCATCCTGGCGGAGGTTGGTGCCTCTGAGCTGTCAGGTACATTTTGGGCATATCACTCTTCTTCCTTGTTAAAACCCTAATTTCCTTAATATTTTTTATTGAATGAGACGAGACCTTGCTTTATATTCTTAGTTTTCTGTGTTTTAGGCCATAGAGTTCTACTGTTCACAACTTTATGGTTTTAGAGGCCATGGTCATTTACTGTTCATTGAGTTTTAAAGTTTTCTTGGCTTGTAGGACATGGACTGTCACTATTCACCTCGAATCCTTGTTTTAGAGGTTTTCTATTAGGGTTCTTTTTTGGAGATTATGGCTTAGAGAAGAAAAGAATTTGAGGATATTTTAATTTATCTTATGACGTTTTAATTAAGGTTTTACCTTAGATCTTTGATGACTTGAGTTATGAGATACTTAGTTTTAAAACATTTTTGTTACTAAAATACCCTTGATGTTTGGAGATCATGAGTTCTAACTTGTTATTGAGGCCACAGAGGTTAAGGCAGTATTATATTATGCCTGGGTGAGTTATTTTGAATGGGCTTATGTGTTGAGTTCGTGGCACCTTATGGCCAGAACGATGTAATATTCACTATTTCAAGGCCTCCTACTAAGTACTTAATGTCAAGACGGTTAGTTCTAGGGATATTAAGCCTAGACTAACTGTGGGATTTGCACCTTGCCATATCTCAGCCAAGGATATGACATTAACATAAGACTATGGATCGCTTGTCCTGGTTTTGGGTAGGAGAGGAGGTCGTGGCCCGTGGCATGATTGGGTCAATAAAATCCCAGAATAAGGTTGTGTAGTTAGGATGTCCAAGGTTATCAAAATATTGGCCTCGGACTATGTGGGAGAACTATTAGAGAAAGAGGCATTGAGGAAGCCGCTCAGTTTGAAACCTTTGGGAGTTTCAGCCATAGGTCATTGGGGAAATGTGAGGGGTGGGAAATGCATATTCTATCCTTCCTATTCATTTATATTCCACACACTTGTGTGTTTGTATTGTTATTTCCCTTGTCTTGTTAGTATATCTTTTATTATTACTACTAACATTGACAGGTGGGCTGAGAACTTTGATTTAACCTTTTCTAAGATATTCGATTTCATCCCTTTTTTGTATTCTTTATTTCCTCATGATAGAGGCCACAGAGTATTAGAGGCTAAGGAGTAGCATGGTTGGGGTCATGACCTGTAGTTAGAGGCCATCGGTATTATGTCTTTAGTTTTGAGAGTATTTAATTAAAGATCTTAATTGTTATAGATTCACTCTTATTTATTTCCCTATTTATATTTGTATAGTTTTTATATCAAATATTGTATGAGATTCTGCTCAAGGATGTATTGAGACCTGATATGATCATTAATGAAAGTAATAGTTTGATAGATGATTCCTTTTACATAGTGAATAATTGCACAAAGGATATTTTATTGCCAATTATGATGATAAGTCTGAGGTCTTATATACAGGCTGTGAAAATGATAGGGTTGCCCAAATAGTAACCAAGTTTAAATTTTAATAACTGAGAAAAAGAGACTTAACAATCGTGGTCGAAAAGCGCAGGTCGTGGGGCGTTACAAAAATGAAACCAAATTAGGCTTCCCAGATGCTTCGAACTATGGTATCATCAATAATCATCGGTTCAAAGAAGAACTCAGGGGGTTGGGTAACAACTGAAGGTTTCCCAACCAAATTCCCCTAGTATCTTAGCCCATGCATTCTCAAACACAACAAAATGTCCCCCCCCCCCCCCCCCACAAAAAAAAAATACCGCCACCATTGGTTCAACCATTTCCCATACTAAACTAGATATTTTCTCCACAAAATAAGTAGTTACATAAAGGGGTTGAAATTTGTGGAACAATGGCTCATGGGTGAAGACCCCAATATATAAGAATTCATATCCTGGATGGATAAACAAGATAGAATTGTCAAAAGGCTTTAAATTCCCAACCTTCTCTTTATTTTTAGGAGATGGAAGTCAATCCATTATGGATCATGTTTCTAGGTTCACCAGTCAACATGTTACTGTTGGAACAAATGAATATCTCAAACTGAACTTATTTTCTAATTCACTCATGGATATAACTTTTTCCAGATTCATAAGTTTTCCACCTAACTCTATCCAAACTTGGAAACAAATGGAATATATATTCCATAAAAACTTCTTCCAAACTGAGCCAGAAGTCTCTATGGCTGATTTAGCTAGACTTAGCCAAAAACCTGATGAGAAGCCAATTGCTTTTGTAAATAAGTTCAAAAGGGATAGGAATAAATGCAGAATAGTCCTATATGAGTATGAATGTGTCAAGTTGTCCCAAATGGGCTAGAATATCGGATTGGAAAGAATTTTGATGCTACCAAGTTCAAAGATTAGTAGAATTAACAACCAAGGTATTTAAATATGAGGACCTTTTAAAGGAAGAGCATGTAAGAAACACTTTTTCTTTCAGAACAAATTACAAATATCAAAATTTGGAAATAGATACTTATGATATTATTGGAACTGAAACTATAATTTATGGACCATTGGTTCAAAACAACACAACATTTGAATCTTTTGCCACAAAATCAAAGGGGATGATTAAAAAAATATTCATTTAACATCTACAACGCATAAAAATTCTTTTATTATTCTTAAAAGTCAAAATGTTAAAATAGCCTCATAATGCAAAATTTCCAAATGAAGTTAAAGGAAAAACTATTATAAATTAAAATATATTTTTTTTCACATTCAACTAATGCTTATTCAATCTTACGTGATAGGATTCAAGAGTTGATCAGAAAAGGAAAACTCAAGTTTCCTAGGAAAGAAGAAAACAATATGGGGTTGATGAAGACTATAATACCCCTACCTAAAATATAAATAAAGAATGATAAACATATGAACACAGTTGGGTCCGACTAGTTGTATAAATTGTAATGGGATAAATTCTAATGAGAATTATGGAAAAGAAGAGCATTAAAAATAAAGGGAAAATATGGTCATTCGAACGACATATGAATGTCGTTAGAATGAGATGATAAGGTCGCAAGAAACACTATTCAAACGAGCATTCAAATGAGGTGTTACAGTAATGCTGAACCAAGTTGCGCGAAGGTCACGAGATCCCATATTTTAAATGAGATGAGATGTCGTTTGAATGGCATCTCACGTCGTTCTAATGACGTCCCTCCAGAAATTTTCTCTAACTTGGATCGACGAGCAGGCACGTTTTGGATCCTTGATTATTTGAGCAGATGGGCAAATCGGGGGTTTGATCTTTGGGGAGCATATTAGGGTCTGGTTGGGGTCAATTGTGTGGATAAAGAAGAAGAAAATTAAGGGAGAGTGGAGGAGGCCTCTTCCACCATTTTGGTTGCCCACCCCTATAGACCACCACCATTTTCACCATGAAACCACCATTGTAAAGCCTCAAAATACCTTAGATGTCCATATAAAACCCTAAACATAAAGTTGGGTTGAAGAAGATGTCATATTTAGAGTTGGATAAGGGTTTGAAGGGGGTTATCTTGAAGTAAGAGGATGAATTTCTTGGAGTGTTGTTGGAGCTTTCATGGGATCTTGGAAGAAGGGATTTCGTGACTCCCTTTAAGGCCACCTTTGGAGGTGGGAGAGTCACCCATCTTCTCCATTACCACCACCATTTTTGGAGTCTTTGAGGTGGGATTTACTAATCTTGGTTTAAGCTTATTGATGATGTAGTGTAGTTATAATTCGTTATTTCCATATATTAGGCATAATATATGTTGGATTTGTGAATAGCTTGCATCCATGAGATAGACTAGTGGGCCTTCATGATTTCATAGGTAAATGGGTTCAAAGAAATGTTTTGAAGTGGGTTTAAAATTAGATAAAAATTTAGATTACTATTTTACACAAATTGGGTATAAAAATGTGTAAGAAAATGGCCATAAGGCATTTGTGGGTCTATTAATTGCATCCTTAATGTTTGAGTAAAAAAATGGGGCATTTAGTCCTAACGGTAGTGAATTTTTAGAAGACTATTCATATGTATTTTGTGAAATAAAGTGGGTTAAAAGTGTGTACTAAATGGAAGAATGTGGTTTCCATGATAACTGGTGCCCTGAGCTTGTTTGTGACATTTGGTAATACGAATACATGTTTTCCTACTTTAAATAAAGAGTTTTATATGTGAAGGAATGTTTTCATTTTAAATGGGTATTTTAAAGTGTGTGAACTCCTCATAAGGAAATAAAGTAGGGTTAATGTGTAAACATGTGAAATTAGGTCTTCATGCAAATAGTAAAAGTAAAGAAGACAAAATGTGAAATTAATGGCTTAGTTGGTGTTGGAATGCAAAAATGTCAAATATAAAGTGTGTTTGTCAAATGTGTAAAAAATGAGGTTTTAATATATAAAATGAATGAGTTTATATATTATAGGTGTGCAAAGTGTATAATGTGAAGGTTGGGCAAAACATGCTAGTAATACAACTGTTTTTAAATGTTTAAATGTGTTTAAGTATTGAAATAACGACTTAAAGTACCTTTTTGAAAAATGATATTCGTTAAATGACCAAATTGCAAGTTTTTGTAAAGAAAGGATAAATTGGTGATTTACTTGAAGTGTGACACTTTCATGAAGTAAAAATGTTGGTGAATGTTTTACACTGGCAATGGTGATAATGTAATAAGTCCTAAATAAGAAATGATTTTTGGTATAAAATCAACGTGTGTGTGAATAAAAGACTTAAACAAGAAAGTAATAATTTTCCAAGTGTGAATAAAAAATGGACTATTATGTCCGGGCTTTTGGCTCTGGCCTGTAAACATTGATTAATGTGGACATTGAGATAATGTTGAACACATTGAAAAAATAACAGAATATTCAGATGATTCTAGAAAAATAATTAAGTAGGGAATGGCATCCCAAGTGGTGAAAGAGTGCAGTAGCATATGGCCGTGGACACCGGTGGTGAGAGGCCACAGAGTTCGTGTTGTTGGATAAATACCAAAGATAATGATGAAATTGGAAACATGATAAGAATGAGTTACGAGATGGAAATAACCTAACATGAGTAAATGTTTATGGTTCCGGTTAACATAATGTGGACAAGTATATTAAGAGTCATGAATAATTTCCAAAAGAAAAGCAAAATGGCTAAGCAAGGTGACTTAATGGGTAATTAAGCTACCTAATGAGGTGTAAACCCATAATATCACAAGTATGCGTGTTATATAAGGCTTTCAAATTTAATGAATAATGTCTAACTTGACGTGCGCGTGCCTTGAAAGAAAGTCATAAGTAATGATTAATAACTCAGGTGTGAGTTAATAAACGTTGAGTAATACATGTTTTTAAAGTGAATGAAATATTTTTTTCCCAACAATTGTAAATTGTTTAACTGGGTGTGTTAACGGGAAGCATAAGCAATTTTTAAGCATAAATTACAAAACGATTATTTTGTAAAGACAAGGGGGTTCAAAGGTATCAAATTATATTTTTGAAATACAACGATTTAATACATTAGGACATGTATTTATAAAAGTATATATGTAGATACATACGTATTTTCACATGCATGTGATAGTAGCGTATGAGTGTTCTTTTTGCCATTAGTTTCTATAATGCATTTATATATGTTCTCACTAAGCATTCGGCTCACATCCCTCATTGGTTACGGCAGGTCGCATGAAATTTCGTGCTTTGAGAGCATGATACGGGTAAGTAGTTACTTGCATTTATGATTAGTTGATCTGTTTACTTGGCCTTGGGGGCACTTCCCTTAGGTCCTGTCACATAGTTGATAAAAATTGGAATCACATGCTAATAAGAGTAACGTTAAATAATAATAAAACTGGACTAAAAACATTATTTAGGTTGTCTCGCTACACTTCACAATTAACATATGAACCAGATTAGGTTGACCCTTTATTAACCCTTAAATCTGGGTTAGGGAGTTACAAAGACCCATTTCTTAACTTGAAAGAAGCGGGAACACACAAGAAATCTATCCAATTGCCTTGAAACAAAGGGCATGCTGAATTCAAAATGTAGATTAAGGCCGAACTCAAGGACTTGAATCCTAAAATAATGGAACATCCCAATGAAAAGGTCATGAAGCATATATGCATTAGGTGTGGAGAGAAATATGCTAAGATTTATGGCTTTGTGGTTTCAAAGGGGAAGCATCAGTAAAAGGTCAAGAGAAATGGGAATAGTGGTTATGCTGTCAGAACCCAAGAGTTTCAAGGTCGAGATGAAGTCCAAAGCAAAGTCTTTGGAGAAATGACACCATTTTCTACTCCTTAATACCCTAAAGGTAACACCAAGATGTCAAACAACGATCAATACATCAGGCCTAGTTTCAACAAAGCCAAATCTCGCTAATATTTGGGAGCTTCAAGGGGCATAAAAATACAAAAAATTATTCTATCGGTAAAAGGAGTGTCTAGTTAGTTTATTACCCAAGATCCAAAGGTGTCTTAGCAATTCAAGGATATGCTTAGGATTTATAAGATAGTGAAGCCTCAGCTGGTGGCCCCCAATATGTGTTATGTGGTACAGCAACCGAAGTCAAAGAAGAGAGAGTCAGACATTATGGTCTCTCCGACTCAACATAGGAGAATCCAAAATATTATCATAGGGCCTTGAAGATTGTGCACGTGAGTGGATCAGAAGGAATTGATTCTTTATAATCTAAGATAAACCCAAGGTTTCATAGAAAGCTATAAGGAGTCAATCATCCTTAGACCTAGTGGTTTAAAACCTTAAAGATCTAGAGAAAGCCATAAGTGTGGATGGAGATATCTCTTCGGGTGAGGAAGAAAAATAAGAAATGATGGTTATTAATACCATAGGACATGATCAAGTTATTATGAAATAATAATTCATCTAGATTGGATCTACGCCTAAGCAAGTTCTAGTTAACATGGTTATGATCCTCCCATTGAGTTTTGAGGCTGAAGATGGATAAAAGGTTTCGTAAATGGATGTGGATAAAAATAGAAAATCAAAGGTAGACAACTTTAAATTGTTTGTATCTTTTCTAGATTTTATATATGGGTTCGAAGAGCCTACTAAGAATATGAACAATTATATTATACCCATGTTGAAAAAGTGTGGATAAATGGAGTTTTAGTCAATAAACTATTGGTTGATAATGGTTTTGTTGTTACCATAATGTCATGCCCCATACTTTCTAAAATAAACAAACAAAATGCTAAATTGGTTCACACTTAAATTATAATCTCTAGTTTTGTTAGAGATACAAAGTCAACAAAAGGTGTAATGCCAGTTGATATCGAATTAGGCACTAGGAAATCAAAAAATGCTTTTTTATCATTGAGGTTACACCTAGATTCAATGCATTACTTGATGGAGATTGGATTCACTCTAACAAATTCATTCATTATTCCATTCATCATAAATTACTTTTATTGAAGGAGGATGGGTAGATGAATATATGGAGTCAAATCCATTGTCATTTCACATCATATCCAATTGTGTAGAGGCGAGACTTTACCAAAAGAATGTGGGACCTATAAAGATATATGGTTTGGTCCCAGAGGCATAAGAAGAAGAAGCCTCACATAAGGCTTTAGGAGGAATTATGTTTTGGTATGATGGGAATAGATGGAAAAGGGGAGTTTTATTTGATAGTACACTTACTGATGTTAAAAAGATAAAGTAAGTTCATCCATGGCGTGGTATACATTCATAGAATTAGATTTTAATACCAGGATTAGTGTATAAAAGACCATTAGTTGGGTTGATTATGTCTTTGAAGAGGATATGGAGGATGAAAAACCTCAAAATAGTGGTGAATTGGAAAGTTCACCAACATATTATGAAAAGCTCATGGTGAATCGACTAGATCCCTTAGAAGTCAAATTAGGAGCCGAACAAGATAAGAAAGTAATTTATATCAGTGCAAACCTAACTAAGAAAGATCAATAATTGGTTGTAAACCTTTTACATCAATATAAGGACTAATTTCTTGGGAATATGATGAGTTGCCTAGCTTAGACAAGAACTTTGTGGAGCACATATTGCCAACAAAAGAAGGCTATAAAACTGTCAAACAGTTTTCAACACAAATGACACCAGAGGTCACAAGTAAGATAAAAGAAGAAATCGAGAGGATGTTGAAGGAGAGGCTCATTCGAACTACCAGTTATGTTGAATGACTCTCTAATATAGGGTCAGTAAGTAAGAAATGTGACAAACTAAGAGTGTACATTGACTTCCAAAATTTAAATACTACCACACTAAAAAATGAATATCCAATGCCAGTAGTGGATTTATTGGTTAACAGATCAGTTGTTCATGCCATCATATCTATGATGGATGGTCACTCTACTTATAACCAAATATGCATAGTTAAAGACGATGTTTATAAAACTGCCTTTAGATGACCTGACAACTTGGGGACCTTCAAATGGATTAAAATACCATTCGGATTAATAAATGAAGAGGCACATACCAAAGGGGAATTAATACCATTTTTCATGACTTTGTTGGAACCTTTTTTGAGTATTATATTGATGATATAATTGCCAAGTAAAAAATAATAACAGATCATAGAACACACTTGAAAAATCCTTAGAAATAATGAAACTTTATCAACTTAAAATGAATCCGTTTAAATGTGCATATGGAGTTTTTGTATGAAAATCCCTAAGATATTTGGTACACCAAAGGAGAATACAAGTTGATAAAAATACATCTAAAGCTATAATCGAAAGCTCATCTCAACAAAGCGTGAAAGAATTGCAAAGGTTTTTAGGTCAACTTAATTTCCTTCATAGTTTTACATCTAATGTCGCAAAAAAATAAATTATTTTCTCCTTTATTGAATCTAAAAATTAAGAGCAGATGGATTGAAAGGAATATCATGAGCTAGATTTCTAGACGCTCAAGAGATACTTGGTCAAGCTGCTTATTTTGGCACCCCCAAGGGAAGACAAGCCATTGAAGTTATATGTTTCGGCCTCTCATGCATCAAATTGAGTTCCATTGGCTCAAGATTAAGAGAACCAAAAAGAGATCTTAATAAGTTTCTAAATGATTGTGAGTGTCGATATCATTAAATGGAAGAACTATGTTTGACTTTTTATTTTAAGCGTGTGGCATGACTTTGACAGGATTTTCATACTGGATAAAATCATGTGCATGACCAGATCTAACCGTGCATAGATTGACATCAGATTTTGAAAAATCACTGTAAATAGGCCACTTTCCCTCCCAATTATCATGATTTGAAAACCTTAGAACTCAAACAAAATTTTGAGAGTATTTTTTACGTTGAGATCATTATTCCTTTGTGTGTCTTTCCAATTTCACATGTTCCCTCGAAAAATGATAAAACTTATATCTATACATGATTTATGATTTTGAGAGAGAATGGAGAGTGTTTAGGTTCATATTTCACATAGCCTGTTCAGTTCAAATCAATCTACCTTTATACTCCTAGATTTAAAAGAGAAGCAATTATTCATTTGCGGTGTGGAGCTCGTTGCATATTTTCATTGTCTATAGGGGAGAGTTGTAAGGTTTATAGTTAACTACACAAGAGTGCTTATGTGAGAGGTATCTTATTTCCTAGTGTAAAATTGTTGTACATGTAAAAGTAAAAAAATGGAGTGTGTCAAGGATTTTTACACATATAAAGGGTATTTCCCCTTAAATCTTGTCTTGTGGTTGATTGCGAATGTTTTATACTCATTTGCACACATTTGATCTCACACATCACTAAGATATAATTTGAATATAGTGAATTGAATCAAAATGTACTTAGGTGTGTTAGATCTAGCTTTTTAATCTAGATTCACCTAATTACATTGTTGTGCGAGTTAATCTAATCAATTTGGTGAAACTTGTGTTGGGTAACTTTAATGTGCAAGCAATATTATTTGGAAAAAAATTTGGTCATAATATGTCTTCAAACCTATTCACTCCCCCCTCTAGGTTTGTTGTAGGTGTTCTACTTATGCACATAACACACTCCTTAGTACCGCATTTCCTTCATTCGATGTAGATTATAAATGTATTTATAGTTTATTAAAAGTTTCTTACCTTTACATCAATTTATGTTAATTTCTCGCGTTTCATTTCTCCTTGTAGTTATTTAATTTATTTCATTTATCTTTATTTCATTCCAAATATTTATTCTTATTTCATTTTATACACTTATAATTTCTTCTTTTGCTCTAGTTAATCATAGAAATTTTGCAATCACAATGAAATCTCCCTAAAGGAAGCACATGTCTTCTTAATTGAAGCATAGAACATTACGAAATCTACTTATTATCACAAGGTTAAGATAATCAATTGGTTGGAAAGACCATACCCTTACCTGGCATGATCACAATTAACCAAAATATTTAAACCAAGCTGAGTGAAAAGTCACAAATAGTAATATTGATATATTGAGTTTCCTTACTATAGATAAATTAGGACTTTAAGTTCTTCATCGAGTATCGGGTGGACCATTTATTGGGCAAACTAGACAAAACGTCAAATATAAGAAATAAGTATACCAT
The DNA here is from genome assembly GCA_949130495.1 of Sambucus nigra. Classification (NCBI taxonomy): domain Eukaryota; kingdom Viridiplantae; phylum Streptophyta; class Magnoliopsida; order Dipsacales; family Adoxaceae; genus Sambucus; species Sambucus nigra. The sequence goes on from OX422224.1 coordinate 341,437,918, forward strand.
ATTAAGGTTTCATTTCATTTAATAAAATTGTATTGTAAATGTCAAATTTATAAGAAAAGTAAAAAGAATGTGCTTTGTTGGTGTTTAATATAAGATAATGTTCCATTTGACTTTTAAAATATATAATATTTAGAGCATTAAAACTACATTTATAAAGTAGATTAGTGATTTTTTTTCCATTCACGATTTTATATTATATTTACAATTATTTTCACCATTGTCATCACTAAAATTGTCATTAACGAACCCTTTTCAGCACTGTTACAACTATCTAAGATCATCCACACGGATATCATTGCCATGGAAACAAAAAAAAGACTATATTTAGGGTAAATTTAAGAACATCTTTAAATTTATGCCATATCACAACTTCTAAGATCATCCCCACATATATGTCATATTCACAAGTTGGTAGGGAAAAAATAGGGTAACAAAGGTAAAGTATGTTCCGCCCATATATGGTAAGATCACAAGTTTTTCATTAATACAACACCATATTTACATTATGATACGAGACTACTATTTGTATGTAGTCTGAGTTTCAAATGACAAAATTTCAGACTAATACAACTTTTTGTCTAAATATTAAGATAATTCCAACATTATTTTAAGGTTTAATAGATCAAACTGAAACAAATTGAAGTCTCATATTATAGGCCCCATTATAAATCTGGTAAGAAGAAATATTATCATATTATAGGCCCCATTATAAATCTGGCAAGAAGAAATATCAATAAATATTTGAAACTTGGTAAATATTTTAGTTACACAAGAAATTGAAATCAATGAGATTCTTCAAATACATTTAGTAATGCTTTCCAAAATTAAATAGTCCAAAATAATTATCTTTCGTATTCCAAGTTGACTGAAAAATAACTAACGAGTAATTTCAAGGTGCATGCTATTAACAACGTTTAATTGACACATTGATGCGTAATAAATTCATCACTCAATACTATAGTGGGTTATTTGTCCTTTGGCCCCCATTAGTTATGTTTATATCTTGGGTACCAAAGATAAACGTAATATTACTTTCGACACTGTTTTCACTTTTTCGATGCATTTTTTCATTGTTTGTAATTTTTGGCGATATTTTTTTAACGAAAGTGTTGTAAAAAATGAAAACGGTGTCCAAAATTATATAGAGTTAAACTTTCGTACAGAAAATTATATATGATGTAACCAATGGTTCCAAAGCCAAAATGACACTATATTAGTTTACAGTGTCACTCTATCAGGTGTTAATAAATTATGTTTGCATAAAATTTAGTACCATTTACCAAAAGACCCAAATTATTATTATTTTATTTCAACATTTTGAAATAACTTTTAGTCACTATAATGACATCGTCCTGGAATAAGGAATTTAGCTAGACACTAGGAATTGTTGGCACGATAGTGCCACATCATTACCCCTACCACGCCAGCACCAATGATGATGTGGCACTTTCACATTAACATTTTTCGAAGACCTTGTTGAAAAATTATTGGAAAGCTAGCTGAGAAATGTTGATGGGGTTGTGTCATGTTATCACCGGTGAAGGCGTGACATTACCACCTTATCTCATACACTATTGGACTTTTTCTTGAATCAAATAAATGTTGGATTAAATATTAAAATGAACTATATTTTTATATATTACAAAATTAAATATATGTAAATAAATTATATAATTTTACTCGTAGGTTCCTTGTCATACTTTTTTGGACAATACGGTATGCACTCATTTATTTAAATGCTAAGCTCCTTTAGTTTATAGTTTTGTCATGCATTTTTAAACGTTGGGGTAATATTCCTTAGTTTGTCTTTCTATGATAAAATTTTAAGATTAAATATCTCTCAAAGTTTACTTCAATTTATATAAAAAAAAAAATTATATTGTGAAATCTCTCAATGAGGTCTATCAAAAGAGATACATGAAGGAAAAGTGATTTTTTAGTATAATTCCTAATGTTTTGTATGTTAAAGACATTGAAATGAAGTATCCCTCAAAATATAATTATGATTTACATGATTTTTACCCACAAATCTCTTAATAAGATCTATCAAAAGAGTCCATGATGAAGTTTTTACAATTTTATTCTCATCCCAACATTTTATATTTTACATTTGTGTTAATGGTACCGCAATGTTCCCCAAAATTTAGTTAAAAGATTCCAATTAGGGTTCACACACGAGCTCGGGGTTGAAATTTAGGGTTTAGATACAAAGGAGTATAGTTTTTGTGAAAGTACACACATTTTTGCATGACTTTAAAATGTATACATAAAATATTGCGTGCTCTTTGTGAAAAAATGAACACTTTTTACGTGTACTTTACAATATTATATGCATATTTACGTGTACTTAATCAAGTGCATGGTAAATTTTGTAAGCACTTTACGATTTTTTTTCTCATATTTTTATGAAAATACGGATTCTTTTTCTCACATTAGTCCTCTCGCAATGAAAATTTCCTTATTGTAGGGAAAATAATCCAAAACATGTGGGAAGGGATAATGTGGCACACTGACTCGGTTAATCACCCTCGTTAAGTAGATAAGGACAACAAAAGATAACTGAACTGCAAATATCAAGGGAAATATATGTGTAATTAACTAGGGATAAATGCCACAGTGTTTGAGGTCCCAAGCACTCGATCACTTCCTTTTATAAATGTTAACCTAGCACCGAGGGAATGGAGATTGTAATCACGACTATTCAAACTTTTTCAATAACAAAGTAAAACCTCCCGCGTACGTAGGCATATTGTCAAACCACATATGCCTTATTCTTTGTGAGTGTGCATGATCTTAATATTCTATGCAGTTGATTTGTGTTAAACTTTAATTGGTAGGATTTTACCAACTACAATTGTCATCGTTGGTGGGAAAGATTTATTTCCTCAAGCTTACCAAGTAACAATGATCATGTCTTATTCACGTAGTGATTACTTGCCATTTTATATTGATCATCAAGACAACCGCAACAAACACATCCCTCCCACGATCAAACTTATTAACAAGTCCCACCAAACCAGAGTACCTTCATCTCCCTCTATCACCCTTGTCATGAGTAAATTATAAAAAGAAACTCCACCTTCTAAGTTTCTTGGAGCTTCTCTCTCCTGGTTGTTGCTAACCCTACTCCCACCTAGGAATGGCGGCTGTGGAAGCCCCTTCCACCTTCAACCACCCACCGGATCCTCCTTCACTAATTTCCAATACTGCCAAACCTATCCTTCCTTTTGTAAACAAATACTTTGTGTCTCTTATTGGAAGCAAACCTTCATCTTCCCTCTCTTTAAAAACTCCATGCATGCACAAAGGTGAGCCTGTTGGGTTTTTTTTCTAATGATGATATTAGAACTCTATCCGACCCTTTCAAATTCTCCCTTATTGGGAAATTCACTCTTGGTCGTCCTCCCATGGAGGTTATCCGAAAAATATTTCATTCTTTCTCTCTTAAAACTTATTTCTCTATTGGTTTGCTTAATGAGAAGCATATTCTTATTAAGCTTAATTGTGAAGAGGATTTCCTGAGACTTTGGCTTCGTAACCAATGGTATATCCACAAATATCCTTTTCAAATATCAAAATGGACTCCTAACTTTCAAGCCAATGTTGATTTCTCCTTAACTCCTATTTGGATCTCCCTCCCTTTCCTCCCCATATATTTATTTTTTAAGGCATCCCTCTTCTCTATTGCGCAATTGGTTGGTTCACCACTTAAAATAGATGACTTTACTGCAGGCCTTTCTAGACCTAGTTATGCTCGGGTATGTATTGAATTAGACCTTCTTAAACCTTTTATCCATCGAGTCTAGATTGGTAATGGTGAAATGGGATTCTGGAAATCCATTGAATATGATAAAATTCCTCCTTTTGGCAAGAATTGCAGGGCCAGGGCCATTTTGATAGGGAGTGTAAAAAGAGTGAAATACCTACTCTCATTGATTCGGGTACTGGGAAGCCTAACAACTCTTGTCTTCCCATTTCTACTGGAGTTTTGTCTAACATATCATCCCCAACTAAGGTGTGGACTGCCAAAAAGAACCTTATCATTGGGGAATCAAGCAAACACGCTGCTACTAAAATCTTTGCTGCAAAAATTGCCTACTCCCCCAAAAATGTTCTTTCTCAGAACCAGCTTGCTTACCATCTAATCCAGAATTACCATCTCCTGAATCCTCTATTCCTATGCATACTAAATTCCCTTCCAAACACCTATCCCCTCCTTTAATTGAAGAAGGACAATTCATTGCTAGTAACCTAGCCTATATTAAATCTTCTCTTCCTAAATTCCATCCCAAAAAAGTAATGACACCCTCAAAATTTTGGTTGCACTCTATCAACCTCTCTCCCAGACC